>JADMNL010000024.1:112975625-114210000 GCA_016271365.2 Neoceratodus forsteri
TGTTGAAAATCTGGAGTGGAAATATTGAAAATTTGTAAACCTACAAGCGCATGGGAACTGTGCAACGACGCTCGTAAAACAGTCATTGTTAGGAATTTTTTCACCAAATTTTCAACATTGGCATTTTAAAACCTCTGCTAATGAACAGTGTCACTGTGATTGTCTTACTGTGTCCCATACATTGATTTTGCACACCGACTGCGCCATTGTGCACTACATGAGCGAAACACGTTTTGGGCAGGATGTGAAAAATGACAGCTGTACTGCTCATAAGGAGGTGTGGTAAAATGGCAATGTTGAAAATCTGGAGTGAAAATATTGAAAATTCTGAAATCCATAAGCGTGCATAGAACTGCACACACGCCTGTGAAACAGTTATTTTAGAATTTGTTCACCAAATTTTCTATTATAGCCATTTTAAGACCTCTGCTCATGATCAGTGTCACTGTGATTTTCTTAATGTGTCCCATACATTGAGTTCGCACACCGACTGTGCCATTGTGCGCTACATGGGCGGAAGCACATTTTGGGCAGGATGTGAAAAATGACAGCTGTGCTGCTCATAAGGAGGTGTGGTAAAATGGCAATGTTGAAAATGTGGAGTGAAAATATTGAAAATTCGCAAACTTACGCGCGTGCATAGGAACTGGGCAATGCACACTCGTAAAACAGTCATTTTTAGGAATTTTTTCACTAAATTTTCAACACAGCCATTTTAAGACCTCTGCTCATGATCAGTGTCACTGTGATTTTCTTAATGTGTCCCATACATTGAGTTCGCACACCGACTGTGCCATTGTGCGCTACATGGGCGGAAGCACATTTTGGGCAGGATGTGAAAAATGACAGCTGTACTGCTCATGAGGAGGCATGGTAAAATGCCAATGTTGAAAATCTGGAGTGGAAATATTGAAAATTGGCAAACCTACGAGCGTGCGTGGGAACTGTGCAATGCACGCTCGTAAAACAGTCATTTTTAGGAATTTTTTCACCAAATTTTCAACATTGCCATTTTAAAACCTCTGCTAATGAACAGTGTCACTGTGATTTTCTTACTGTGTCCCATACATTGATTTCGCACACCGACCGCGCCACTGTGCTACCATGGACAGAAACACGTTTTGGGCAGGATGTGAAAAATGACAGCTGTACTGCTCATAAGGAGGTATGGTAAAATGGCAATGTTGAAAATCTGGAGTGAAAATATTGGAATCAAGAACTTACGAGTATAGGAACTGCACAACGACCGTGAAAACAGTTATTTGTAGGATTTTTTCACCAAATTTTCAACATAGCCATTTTAAGATCTCTGCTCATGAACAGTGACACTGTGATTTTCTTAATGTGTCCCATACACTGAGTTCCGGGACACCGACTGTGCCATTGTGCTACATGGGCGGACACAGTTTTGGGCAAGATGTGAAAAGACAGCTGCACTGCTCATAAGGAGGTGTGGTAAAATGGCAATGTTGAAAATCTGGAGTGCAAATATTGAAAATTCGCAAACGTATGAGCGTGCGTAGGAGCTGCACAATGCAGGCTCGTAAAACAGTCATTTTTAGGAATTTTTGCACTAAATTTTCAACATGGGGTTTTTGGGACCCCTTCTCATGAATGATGTCACTGTCATGGTGTTATTCAGGCCTGAAGGGTGATTTCACGCAGTGACTGTGCACTGACTGCGAAATCACCCTTCGAGCCGAATAACGCCATGACAGTGACATCATTCATGAGAAGGGGACCCAAAAACCCCATGTTGAAAATTTGGTGCAAAAATTCCAAAAAATGCCTGAGACATGCAATAAAGTTGAAAAACCCTATCTAGCCCATTATACAGCTTACTGGCATTTCCTCAGTTCGCAGTCGGCTTTGAAGAGTGCAGATGTGTTCCCAGTCCACCGAAGATAGTCGCACTGAGCTCCGGAGGTAAGTATGTGGTGGGGGTGGGGAGGTAGAGTGCGCGAGGGTGGTGCGGGTTGTGGAGGGGGCGGAGACGCGTGGACGGTTTTTAATTTACAGTTTTTTTGTTTTTTTTGACAATTGACGACGCAGACATTTGCCATGCTGGGTGGGCTCTCAGCATGGCAGAAGATGGCTGGGGACCGTGGAGCTGACGGGGATTGGGCACCCCATCGGCTGACAACGCTGGACGCTTGCCACGCTGGCAGAAGATGGCTAGGGGGCCGAGAGCCGACGGGGATTAGGACCCGCCGGCAAACAACACGGACGCTTGCCACACTGGGGTGGGCCCCAGTGTGGCACCAAAGCTTTGGGGGCGGCGTGATCGGGGCGGCGTGACGCTGGTGCTCTGTATGACAGCGGTGGTTTTCTTTGAGGCAAAGACCACCGCTGTCACACACAGCTCCCACACCCATTGGTGCAGGACCGCCACACCTGCTCAACTGAGCAGTGGATTGCAAGAGAGAGGCACACCTCCAAAATGTGCTACTTTCCCAAAACGTTCCTTGCACATGCGCGCAAGCGAACGTAAAAATGGGCTATATCTCATACTATGGTGAGGGAAAATGCTGGGGTCAAGCTGTATAAGATAATTTTGGAAAAGATTTATCCTGATGAACCAGATTTTGACAACTGTCCTGTTCATCTTAAAGGGTCTGTTCTTAAACAAATAATGATAGAGTGCCCCCACACATGTGGGAAGTATTGTGGCTTTCGGCCTATGGTAGATTAAATATAAAAGGGAATGCAAAATATAAAATGATGAGTGAAAGGCATTGCCCATGCTTACAGTGTAAAGCTATGAGGAAACCATGGATCATTTTTTGTTTAAATGCTCCTATGTGAAGGGTCTATGGTTTTTTTTAGTCAAAAATGGGATTTTAAGTGGCTGTTAAATCTGGATTATCAGTCCTTTGTTTTAGGTTACTGTCTACAACTTCTTACCTCATATGACCATGGCACATTAGTTGTCCTTTTTTGTTGCTTGAAGTTTTATATCTGGCAAACCTGCTGCCAATGGGTTTTGCAACAAAAGCTCATGTCTTAGATACTTTATATGTATTAGTCATGGAGGCAATGAGAACTGTTTATTTAAAAAGACAAAGACATTAATACTTCCCCAAAAGTTTTTCAGTGGTGGAAAGGACTGTCCATCTTCATTAAATATAAGTTGGAGTTATAACCTAAAATGAGTTAAATATATGCATTTATGTAGTTGATGTCTCTACCCCCCTTTTTTTCCCGCCCCCTCCCTCTGTATGTTTCAGGTTTCAATGGTACTTGTTAAGTTATAGGGATATATCTTGATTTTATGTTTAAATTTGATATATGTGGAAACCTTTTAGCAGTTTTTCTTTCCTTATGTGAAAATATGTATTTAATGTAGTGTTTTATTTGATATTTTTGTTTTGATGTTCTTTTAATAAAAACTCCCCTACTCTTTTCAAGAAGTGCCATGGGATCTTTAACATCCACCTGAACTACCACCAGAACAGGCAGATGGGACCTCAGTTTAACATCTCATCCAAAAGACGGCACCTCAGGAGTGCAGCACCCCCCTCATGCTGCACTGCAGTGTCAGTATTAGGATAGTAACCCAAGTGCCTGGTGTGGGGGATAGAATCCACAGCCTTCTGATCTCCTGGCCTCAGAGGCAAGTGTGCTACCTGCTGAGCCACTGACACTATAGAGTCTCCTTGGGCAATGTCCACTACCTTCACCAACCCCTGAGTAGTACTAGTAGGGGGGTTCCTGGAGTGCTACGCACTGCTGGTTCTGGTGGTTTTGAAACATTATCTGAGGTATCCTCCAACACTTCCCATGTGTGTGTTGATCTTTGACACCAGGGTCTTCCGGGAGGGAGGGAGGGAGGTTTTGCATCTCCCTGAGGGGGGAACCACATCCTCCTGTGTTTCAAGATCCATTTCCATCTCTGGTGCAGCAGGTTCCACTGGCCTCACATCCTGCTGGTCCTTGGGGGGGTGGGAGTAGGTTTCTGGCATTGTCTTTCATCCCGTTATGGCCCATCTCATTGTGCTCTCACTGACATGTTCTGCAAGATTGACCCAACCAATTACACAAATTACACTTCATGGCCCTTGTGCACTGATAGCTTTGATGGCCAAATTCTGGACATAGACCACATCTGATCGTATCACACGCACTGCTCATGTGGGACTGTGAACCATACCTGTAGCAGGCCTTAGGTTGCCCCTCATAGAACAGCACTCCCCTGTCTCTCCTCAGAAAAGGCAGTTGGGTAATGCCAGAGTCAGAATGAAGCAAACAGTCCTTTATTCGCCAACCCCCATCCAGATAAACTCCGAATCAGTAATGGAATCCAGATTCCCCAGTATTGCACCATGCTGTTTAAGCCAGTACGTAATGTCAACAATACTGACATCCCCCTTCCTGACACCCCCTTCCCCCAATTTTAACCAGAATTGTGATTGTCCTTTGTTTTTTTTTTCCCAGTAAAGATTTTTTATTGATTTTTAACAGAAACGAAAAGGGATTTTAATCAGTCATACAGAAAAAATACATTTCTTAATATATAATATATAAACACTCCTTTATTACGACAAATAACGACACGGTTTTCCCATGTAAAAAAGGAAAATCCAGTTATTATAAACTATTTCTAAGCTCAAAAAATAGATAGTTAAATAATTAATACAGTTGAGACAGAATCATTTTAATACATAAACACTCTTTTATTACAGAAAATGACGCCACAGTTTTCCCATGTAAAAAAGGAAGATCCAGTTATTATAAACTATTTCTAAGCTCAAAAAATAGAAAGTTAAATAATTAATACAGAACAGAATAATTTTAATTTCCTGAGTGCATTCTTGTTACATAAACTTGGAGTAACTAATTCTAAAGGTAGTCTCTTGCTGAGTCAGGCCACAGTTAATGAATCTCATAACCACATTGTTATTGCCCAATGGTCCATTTCAGCCCATTCCCAGTAGGCCTAAAATTGAAGACCAAATGGCATCAAAAATGTGGAGTTTCCCAGCTAGGATATGCGCAATTCGCTCATTGTTAGTGGTTTCCCCTAGTTTATTATACCATTCTTGAAAGGGGGGGGGGGCTGCATTCAGTTTCCAATTATATAAGAGTTATTTTTAGAGTTAATGCCACAGCCCAGATTCCTGTTCTCTGGTGTTTGCTCGTGAACGGAGTCTCCAGAGTTAATACCCAAGACCAAGAATTTAGGGTTATAATGGTATTTTGATATTATAGGCTGCTTCACATAACTTGTGAACTCACTCCTAAAGTTACAAAACACACGGACAATCACAAAGCCTATGTAACAAATTGCCATTTTGTTGATGGCATTTCCAACAAGTCCCATCTGGGAGGTAGCCCATTTACTGGAATCTTAAGGGGGAACAGTAGTAGTAATGTAAGATCCTAAATTGCACAGTTCTGCCTAGGATTTCTCTACTAGTTAAACATGTGTTGCTCCTTGAAGAGGCCGATTCTGATCCTAATATAGCTAGTCCCATATCACATTCCCATTTTTGCTGAGCTGATCGTGTTAACATTTTCTTATCAGATGCCTCACTGAGTTGTTTGTACCCCATACTTACCCCTCTTTTAAGATTTATCACTTTCACTGTTTGTTTCCACTGTGCGTTTCCTGTGGGACCAAGACTAAGACTAGGGCCTAGAATGGAGTCCGCCAGGGCTTTCCTGAGCTGCAGGTATATGAAGAAATGGAATGTATGAAACTTGAATTTTTGTTTCAGTGCTTCAAATGACAATAGAATGCCTGACTTTTCTAGCAGCTCTCTAAGGTTGGTGATGCCTAGCACCCTCCATCCCAGATCTTCCAGAGAGCCACCGTTATAGAGCAATTTAGGGTTATTCCAGATTGTTAACTCAAATGGGAGTTCCTCAATCTTTAAAATTACCTGCAGCTTCTGAATAGTGGAGATGGAGTTGGAAATATAGCTAAATGCTTTCAGCTTCGGGAGGATCTTAGTAAATAGAAAATCTGACAATTTGTATGGGTGGGCTAACTGTTTCTCCACCCTAAATCATAAGGGGCCTGGGGAATTGATATCTGGTGCAATATACCATGCTGCTTGTTTAAACCTAAAGGCTATTAAATACTTTTCCCTGTGAGGTAATCCAAATCCCCCGTCTGCTTTACTGGCTCTTAGCTTGCTCAGGGATAGTCTTGGCAGAGAATCCCCCCACAAGAAGTTCCTAACCATAGCATGCACTCTTTTAACCAATGCTCTGTTCTTTAGGACTGGGATATTCTGGAAGAAAAAAACAGCCTAGGTGCCACCAATTGTCCTTTGTTAAAGGGACCACAAAGGGCTGAGACCAAACTGGGGTGTCTGAGCATTGCATATTTCTTCTAAAAACATTCAAGACCAGCTGGGGTCTTAAAGCTCACATTGTAAAAAGTGTCACCAACAGAATGTATCAGGGCAAATATTTCAGAAGCAAAGAAACCCATCTCTGCCTTCAAAAGGGTCCTTGCTATGAACACTTTATTGGGAATATCTTCTAAGCCTCCTCTATAATGAATATGGGACACATTTCTCCTGCCGGGAGGCTCTGCTGAGAACTTTAAAACAATTAGAGTACCTCTTTTCCACAGGTGTCCTGGGTCCAACCTAAAAATTCCCAGTTTGGGAGAATCAGGCCTGTGAGGTGTTTCCTCAGCCTCAGTAGGGGAGTTCTGAGGCATATAAGTCAAATGCTTTGTTGAGATCATGCTTTGGACTGTTAGACGTAGAGCCTGTTTCCTCCACCACAGTCTCTGCTGGAACATGGTTGGCATCAGCAGCATCTAACTTGGGTAGTGATTGAGGTTTGGTAGAGTATTGCACCACACCCATCACTACAGGGCCCAGTGGAACCCCAAATGATATACTTTCATTTTACCAAAATGGAAAAGCCCGACTCCCGGAAGTCCAATGCCACATTCCCGACGCACGATATCTGAACATTTGAATTATGCCTGCAGTGGAGTTTGTTATATTAAGTGGGGAGGGGGTGCGGAGGGCAAAGACCACCACATTGGATGGTGTGGGGAGTGAAGCCTCTCCGAAACATCAATTAAACTCCGCTGCCAGCTGTCGGGATTTCACGTGTTGGGAAAGCAGCATCAGAATACTGGGTGTCGGGGAAGAGCTGGTCAAGCTCTCATAGTAAATCCCTTCAAACACTGAGCCAGTACCTTCTGTTCCACACTTAAAAAGAACTGGATTCTGTGCAAACTGAAAGGTGTCAGGAGCTTCCAGGGCAATAGGCTGGGGAGTGGCAGCTGGGGATACGGTATGAGAAGCCTCTTTTCCTCTGTTGGGCATGGGAGTAGACAGAGGAGCTGAAGAACACTTCTCAGATTCTTGTGAACTGCTCTTTGAGAGTCAGTGTCACAGTAAGGTAGGGGGAGCCAATAGGAAGAAATGGAGCCATCTGGGTTCACAGACAAGGGCAATGGACTATGCATCAGGCCACAGTGGATTGGTAATGAACATGGACTCCAACCTTTCCCATCTTCAGATTTCACCCAGCTAACATCTTACAGTTTCTTGGCAATACACTCGGGAGACATTTTGGAATGCTGCCGTGTCATGGGGGACATTCTATTTCCCTGTTTGAAATGTGCAGCTGTGGCAAGTACAGACTCCAAGGAAAAACAGAATGCAAATTCCATTTTTAAAGGGTTTGGGGCCGATATGTGTTTTAGTGGATTCAAGGCCAGAATTACAATCAGCATCAGAAAAAAGCCATCCACTGTCAGCGGCAACATTAGCAGCCATGACACCATAAGATGTGGTTTGTTTGATCTTTGGCTTAGCTGTGCTGTGCTGTGCTGTGCTGTGCAATGCCTCAGCTGGGGCTGCTCCCAAGGACTCAGTCTGATGCTGCAGAAGGGAAACTGACAAGAACCTGTCCGCTTTTGACAGTCTCTATATCCATTAAATCAGTAGACAAATGTTCATAAAAAGGAAAAGAGATATCTGTACTTCTGGCTCTGGTACAGTGGACTTTCTCCTTTTCCATCATACAGCATTCCTCCTCATCAGCTATAAGCTTCTGTGAGGCAGTTTTCTTTTCTTGCAGCACCATTTCAAGGCACTGTTCTTCTCTGGAAACGTCAGTCACTTCCACCGTAATGGTATTTGCTACTCCAGGGACCTCCTGAACAAGCTCCCTGAGTTCCATATTTCCTGGACTGGTTGCAGGCACAAACGCAGCATTAAGACTGACCTTCTGAGAGCTTAAAGGGTTTTTCCTTTGCAGCTCCCCATCCAACAGGTATGCCTTTTCTGTATGGAAGCCCCCCCTGCCGTGTCTAGGGGTTTTAGATGTTAACATTGTTCACGGGGGAAGGGGTGCTACAGCCAAGTTCACAGTCCAGCAACCTATACATTTCAAATAGTGTGATGGAAAACAGTACCTGACAGAAATCTGGGTTCAGAAATGTGACAGAAGAACTCCATCGCAGCGCGTCTTCGGGTGACCAGAGGACAGCAGGACCAGCAATTCCAACAATTCATTTGACACATTAAATCTGATCAGGCTAGTAAAAAGACTTTCTAGGCAGATTGCTTTGAAAAACAGGATGGGATTTATTTGATTTCTCCCAACATAACTTTTTGAAAGGCTCAAGCAGTAACATGCAGTTCCATGGAGCTAGGGGGCACAATTGATTGGTCTCACCTGATCTACAGCACAACGCCGTGGCACCAGTCCTTTTAGGCATAAACCCTAAACAGAAATCCCCTCACAACACAGAGTAGAAATGCACTCCAAACCTTAGGCTGATGGAGAACACCACAGGGCAAATCTTTCAGGCAGGATGCTCATGTACAGTCCATGTATTACTCCCAAAACTTTGCAGCCATAAAGGGCTATTCACAGTTCTTAAGCAGATCATAGGCATAGCTCCTATGGCCTGGATCTCATTCTCACACAGCTTCACTTCACCTCCCTCACTGGAGTAGGCATTACTCAGTGCAGCATCATGCCCATTGAAGGGGTGGTCTCCCCGGGCCTGACCGACACCATTGCTGCCGCTCTGAGGGGTACTCTAGGGCACATACACAGTCTCTCTCTCTCTCTGCTAGATGACACACAATCACTGGTGGGTGGACATGGATGCTGGGTGAACAAGCCATGACACGCCATGTCATTAGCCCATGGGCAAGTATCTCACTCTACAGACTCGGAGGGGGGGGGCCCATGGCAACCACCCACTCACCAGATACAGCTGCAGACCTCCTTGTTGATATTGTCAAAATTTTGGGCCAACACAGGTGCCAAAATCACAGTGATCACAGAGCAGGCCCCTCATTCTGCCCCGGCTTTGGCTCGCGGGGTGGCAGTGACACAGCAGTGGGCACCTTTCAATTCCCACAGATGGCACCAGGGTGCCAATGAATACTTTGCCCACACATTGGATGTATTAATTAATTAATTTATTTTATTTTATTTTAGTCTTTGGTAACCGGGTAAGGCCCACTAGGCACAAGTGCCTGTTTTCAGGGGTGACCTGGGAGCTCAGGGCGGTTAAGTGACTTGCTCAGAGTCACACAGTATGCAAGTGGAGGTTGTGAGAATCAAACTCAGGTCTGGTCTGCTGGATGTGTCAAGCTCATTCACACCTCATTCCTCCAACCTCTAGGCTATACTGCCAGCCTGACAATTAACAACAGGATCCCACCATCCTGAGGGCCAGGGTGGATATCGCCCCACCCTGGGCTCATGCCCACGTCCCCAACTACTACACTCCCCAGACTCCGTAGCATGGCATCAGGGAAGACCGTGTTTTCCCACCATGGGTCCCCTTTTATAGCAATGTCAGGTCCCCTCCCATATCTATGGGTTCTGGCATTGGGCTGGACACAGATGCCCCCGGGCATTGTAGTAAACCCACCAGGTTGGGGGGCTTACACACCATACCTCTCAACCTTTTGTCCCCCAAATGTGGAACATTGCCTGTCAAAATGTGGAACAAATGGACAAAATGTGGAACACTTAATCAAATCTTTACCTAAGAAGCTCAAAGCACTGTTAAAATGTTGCATTTATGTTCAGAAAGTCTGTTATTAATTGGATAATATATCTTTTGCATCATTTACTATGGATTTTTTGCTTTAAAATGTTGACTTTGAATGTGGAACAAATCCTAACAATGTGGAACAGGGAGCTTTTGTGAACTAAAATGAGGAACGTTCCTCGTAATGTGGTACAGTTGAGAGGTATGTTACACCCCCCCCACTGAAACACTTCACCTTCCAGTGAAGTTGCTGGCTCAGCTACCCCTAGAGGTGGATGAAGGAGATAATGTGTATCTGTCCCCCACATCCTCTCACAGAAGGTTCCACTGGCCGGGCTGCTCACAGCGGCCACCCCTGCTACTCTTGGTGGGTGAACCCACCTTAGCTCAACTCATTTTCCTGTGCTTCGGAGCCCCAGTACCCTCCGGGGTTTTGCCCTGGCAACCCAGCCTGACTTCCTCTGGACAGATTGCCAAGTACCATCAGTGTCAGCATTCCACCCAGCTCTCCCCCATGGCACATACAGGGACCCAAACATACAGAGACAGGGTTGCCCTGTGGTGTCTCAAAATGAGGGACCTAGCTCAGCACCGGGGTAGGGTGCAGATGTCATCCGCTACACAGGATAAACATTCAACATTTTAAACTTTAGGAATGCAAACCACCAAGGTGGAAATGGGTATTCAAAAGAACATTGTTAAGCTGCATGGGCTACTACTTCCCCCACATAGCTTTCTTCACAGTTTACTGGACTCCTTCTACTTTTTAGGCAGAGAAACGACAGTCACGTACTTTGAATGCCTACTCTATACCTGCATAAACATCCTATATTTCTAAACAGTTACCTTACTATTATTACACTATACCTAGACTATCATGGCTACTTAGCAGTTAACAAACTACACTTTTGACATTAACACTAACACTAACTCTGCACCAGGGTGCCTTTTCCTAGCAGGTGCCCAGGGGGTAAGTCCATTTATGGGAGTCCATGTTACAGTCTCCATGCACAAGCTCACCATGGCTTTGTTCCAGGGCAACCCTTTAATTTAACTAGATCTACAGAGCTACTCAGTTAACAAACAGTTAAGTACAATCCCAGTTTCCCTTGGCATGAGGCCTTTACTACTTACTTAACATCCACATTTCTAATCACTAAAATGGGCATTTACACAATTTTGTTTTGTGATTTTCACATTCTTATAGCTCAAACAGCATTTTAATAGGAAAACACAACCACACCATGGTAGTCCAGTTGAGGGCAGTAGCAGTCCAAAATACTGCACCGATGGGCATTTTAAGTTTATTACTTCCTTGGTGTCCCTGGGCACACCATCTGTAGCAAGGTAGAAGCACGGGTCAGGCTTAGTACACTCAATGCCTCGGCAGTCCTGGCCGATGACATAATATTTCAACCAGTTCCCAGTTTTGTCCTGCACAAGGGCAGATGCTTTAAATAGAATTACTTCTGCCCACACCGTCGAGGTGCACATAGATCTGACTGTATTCACAACCTTGCTTTGATCATACACAGGATCGGAGGGTCTCACACGGTTTTGGGTATGAATTTTTTTCCATGACTCCATATAATACCCAGTCACTTCTCTGCACCTCCACAATGTTCCATATTCTCTCACTGAGGTATGGGTAAATTTCCCTGGGGTATTCCTTCATACACCTCTAGACCCACCGCTCTGCCTGGCTCCACTTTGGGATCAATCGGATGCTCATTCTGGGCACCTGGCCCCTCGGCAGCCAGCTACCCTCTCTGTAACAGAGATAGCTCATGCCTGTGGGATGCAAGGAGTCCATGTTAGAGATCATTCTTCGGCATCAGTCAGGGAGCAATGAGGTAAGGAAGTGGCAACCCCCAAAGAAGGCATGGTGTATGGCGTGGGTATCTCCTGCTCCACAACCAGGTCTTCATACATGCAGGTGAGCCCTTGCTTCCTGGTAAATGGGCCACCCACCACGCTTTTGACATCAGACTTTTCCTCCTCCACAATCACTTCTACTATTACTTATCTGGACTTTCAGCACCCACCACTTTCTCTGGTTCTGATTTGCTCTCATGCAGCTGGTCCCAAGCCAGGGAGCCGGTCACCACAGTCTTGGAGGACTCTCTCTGAGCCATCTAGATGCCTCCATCTCCAGCCTTGGGGGGAGTGTTCACTTGGGGTAGCCCACCTATGGCCCTTACCTCTGCCATGGGGAGGTTCTAGGGCAACCGGCGGTGGGGAAAGGCAGAGCATACAGCTGTGCCCTTCTGCCACCAGCTTCTCCTCTTGTGGCTTCTCAGCTGCAAAGCTTGGCTCCCTTTCAGGTGAACTTTGCTCCACCGCAGGCAAACTTGGCATCACGTCAGACAGGCTTGGCTTCATGGCTGGTGCACTTGACTCCACTGGTGGCAAACTCAGCTCCACTGGTACCAAACTTGCTCTCATCTCCTCCCAATGTTCAGTTAGCTCAGCAGCAGACAATTCATTTGCCATGGGGGGGTAACAGCTCGATCCCATCCATGCCACAGCAATGCATACTGGGGTCCAGGCACCATAGGCCATCCACCAGCACCACAGGAGCAGGGAAAACACAGTGGCTACTACAGCACTCCGGTTCCCTGCTGTCCACACAGGACACATCACTCAGCCATACTGCTCTTTCAACCATGCTCCATAACCAACTGAGTAGCAACTCCGGTACAGTCACAGTGCAGCCTCCAGGACACGAGGCAGACAACATGGCAGTCCTTGCTGAATCCAGACTTTCTCCCACCACTTGCACAACAAGAAATCCCAGCACACAGCCATGAGGCACCACTCTCTCTTGGTCCAGAAGACAGTTTTTTGCAATCTCTACTGGACTTCCTCTTTTATAGTCACCTCGGGCTCCACCAATCATTCACTAGATTATTCACCACATTATGCATGAATGCACATGGCATGCCACAAGACACCAGCCGCCAACTTGTGCATGAGGTGCACATAGTTTGAAATGGTGGCAACTCCAAAACTTCCACAGCACTCCACGGCCTTTGAGATTACCCCAGGTGACCCAGTCTCTCTGGCACGCATCAGGTAAGATGATTTTGCACCCCATTTTGCAGATCCCAGATGAGCCCCCACATTGTAAGCCCCCCTCCCCGTGTCTAGCCATTTTAGATAGTAACTTGTGAGGGAGGGAGGGGGTGCTACAACCAAGTTCACAGTCCAGCAACCTATACATTTTAAATAGTGTGATGGAAAACAGTACTTGATAGAAATCTGGGTTCTGACAGGTGACAGAAGAACTCTGTCGAGGCACATCTTCGGGTGACCGGAGGACAGCAGGACCAGGTCCTTGGAGGCAAAGTTATTAGACAAACAGCAAGTCTAGCAATTCATTTGACACATTAAATCTTGTAGGCCTACCTGACATGCCGTCCCTGAGGTGGACCAACATTTCCTATCATAACACAGAGAAGGGATAATGTTTACTAATGTAGTTAGGATGTTCTGACATAACTAATGTATTACTGTTTATACTTTTATGGCCTTAGTATGCCACCTACTGACAATTGTTATATTAGGAGTCTAATAAACCATTTGTGGTCTTAGCAGGCCACCTATGGTATGAAGTCAAGATGCTGTAATCAGCAATGCTAAAGAATCATTCTAATGTTTTATAAAGTTAGATAGTCAGTATAATAATGTATCCTGTGCAAGTGCAACATCTTATAGCCTTGGGTGTGAGACATCCAATGTATTAGCGAACGAGAAGCCAAACACAATAATTCTATTGCACACATGAGACCGTTACTCTAGTAACGTGACTTTCTTATCTCTACTATGCAATGTAATGTAGAAGGCTCAGCCCTTGCAATTCTCAGGAGCTTCATGCTTCCACACCAGGTGTATGATTGTTCTGGCTTTCCAGGTGGTAAGATTACTTATCGAGACTGTCCTCTATATAGTGTCAGGGTAATAAGCTCTTATTCTACATATTTCTCTCCTGCATGATGTTTTACCATCAGGTCAGATCCTGCCAACTCTACAAATTGGCGACCATGGCATGGACCTGATTGGTTAAAACTATACCAGATGAGAAAAACAGGTGTTAGAAGGAATTTGGGGAATGACTGATAAAGGTAAAAATGCAGAATTGTGAGCCTGTGCCCTCCCATTCACAAATACGGACAAACTTTCAGGCTATCCACACCTGAGCATGATGGGATAAACAAAGGTGCTCGAGCTTACGCCACATGTTCTGAAGTGGAATGACCTGAAGAACTCTGTAGCCCAGACAGTGTGACTGCCTAGAAGGAGAGTGCAAAGTGGACCAGTACGTTTTTGTCTCCTTGGCTAGTGCAGGAAAGAGGCGGGACTTTCAAAATGGCCATCAGTGCTGAACTTAAGTTAGATGTCTCAAACTTTTTAGCCTCCCATTGAGGTTAGGGTGAGTTTGCAGTAAGTGCTAAGTCTGAAGCCTACCCAGTACAGCATGTTTGTTTGCTGTACTTGGAGATCAAACATACAGTCAAGAAACATGACTGAAAAGGGGTTATGGTTGCACCCTTTAAGCTGCCCTACAGGCAGTTGTAGCAAGGGTCCTGGCTTTTGAAGAAGAGCTGGGCTCCAAATTGCGAGAAATGGATGAGCAATGCAGAGAATGGGAACAAGAAATTAAAAGTCTCAGAAATGTAATGCAGACTGTGATGTGTAGTACTGTGTTAGAGAAGGACAGAGAAATTGTTAGGTTGAGAGAGGATTGTGAAAAGTTACAACAGGATAAGAAACAGGCACTGCAGTTAAATGATGTTTTAACTGACACAAACAATGCTGTGAGAGATGCGAATGAGGAACAATTGGAAGAAATGGGTAAGTGTCAGACTGCATTGGACAGGGAGATCAGGGAACGTTGTGAAGTGTGCGCCGCGTATAGTTTTGCAAAATCATGTTAGCAAGGGACAGCATGAAGGTGGTACAAAAGACCATTCTATGTGTAGAAGAAAACTGACGAAATTACGTCAGCAGTTAGCAGTCCTAAATGGTCATGTGAAAGCTTTGCTGTATGCCCCGTCTATCGACCTGGCAACATTGGCGGATGACGAAGGTGATGACAGAGATTTCCAAGATGGCGGACCCTAGGATGCCAGAGGGTTGAGTCCTCACCTACCTCCTGTTGCCATCTTAAGTAAGTCCGACAAGACTGAGGTTGAATCCTTGGTTGAGCAAGCAATTGCAAAGGCAGGCGTGGCCAAGGCTAATTCCCTGGCAATACGCCAAACCATGATCGACTTACTAAAGGATGAGATAGGCCAGAACAGCCTTGTTCAGGGCGTGGTCATGGCTATGGCTGAAGGGTGGTCAAGTCCATTGCAGTGCAGTCAGAACACTCTCCAAGTGTGCTGCAGTCTGTGCAAACCATCCAAAACATCATGAACAAAATAGGCCGAATGGCCTCCATTGACAGTTTGAATTGCCATTTGGAGAAAGTCCAAAATCAGTGCAAAATGTTCAGCCTTCCAGCCGAGCAAAAAGTGTAGGTTTTGAAACAGGCAGTCAAGCCTACACTGTGGGCTATGCTACCAGAAATGGTATGTGAGGATGCAGCGGCTGGGTTAGAGGAAGTTGTCACTGGCCTTGTGGTCGCACACAATCCCAATCTGGTGGACGTGATGATGGCCCACAACATAAAGCAGTTTACCAAGGAAACACTGGCTCAGTATGACAGCTGTTTATGGATGGCCTACCATACTGGGAAAGCGTTGGCTGATGAGAATGCTGTGTGTGACTCAGTGGAGTACAAAAATGTGTTTTTAAAATACATGTAATGGGCCCTTCGAGAGAAGGTTGAGGCCTCAGTCTTCCCAAGGACGGACCTTTTCACTGAAATCATGGAAAGGGTGGAGCGCGCATACCAGCTCTATGGGCACCACCAGGCTGCCAGCTCCAAAGCCAAGGTGGCCCCGGTGCCGCCTAGCACCAAGCCATCCACACAGTATGTGGTGGAAAGCAAACAAAAGGAGGGAACAGTAAGAGCCGATGCAGAGAGCGGCAGCAATTTTACCTGCAGCAACAAAAAAAAAAAGGGGAATGATGGACAAAAAAAGTGGTCCAGCCCTTCCTACAAGGAGCTGATGGAGGAATGCAATAGGCTCAGGGAGTTTGAGGTCAAAGTTAAATCACTTGCAACCACACTCACAAAAACCTATTGCAGCTATTCCTTCAATGGCTGTTCCATTGGCACCTCCATACCAGAAGGAGCCTGAGAAGAAGGAAGCCAAAAAGTCCCTATACCCTGAGTGTACCCAGATGCTCCGAGCGGTGGATCCCCATCCCCCATCAGAGCCAGATGAATCGGACTGATGGCGTCAAACCCCAGTACGCATCACCACCACCCTGGTGATGGATGAATCCAGCTGTCCATGTATAGGAGCATTGGTTGGGGGCCACCAGCTTGAATTACTTCTAGACACAGGTGCTGCTGTCTCAGTGCTGCATCAAGAAGACCGCAACTTCAACCCAAACCTTTGAGGGGACAGTAGTCGCTATCTACGGGTCCAGACCCATAGCAGTAACCATTGGTACCTTGGAGGTACAGCACCATTTTGACCTCATGGTCTTACGTCACCTCCAAAGTATCTTGGGACTTGACTTCCTGGTACATCATGGATGCATTATGAATCTAGCCAGTAGGCTGTTACTCCAGATTCCAGGACATGCTTGCATGATACTTATCTCTGACTTACATGTAGTAGCAGCAGCAGTGGAAATCAATGACAAGTAGTATGACTTCATCGTCATGCTACAACACCATGAGCTGCTTCTTTAGCTCAGACCAATCCTGGAAAGGCATAGTGAAGCCTTTGCCAAAAACAAATATGATTGTGAAAGGATGGACACCCTCATCTAAGTCACTGGTAGTGATCCACCATGCCAGAGGCAGTACCCATTTCTAGCAGAGGCAATATCCTCTCCGAGGCCACCATTAACTCCCTTTTGAAACAAGGGGTCATTAGGTCTTGTGTATCCACAGTCAACTCTCACATTTGGCTTGTAAAGAAACCCCACAATAGTTGGAGGTTCACCATTGACTACCACAGACTTAATCAGGTCATCCCTAGTTGTGCCCCAACTGTGGCTTCTGACCCAAATGTGTTCAAGCTTCTAAAGCCTGAACACCAGTGGTCCAGCACCTTGAAAATTTCCAGTGGATTCTGGTCACTACCATTGGCCCCCAAGAGCCAATACAGATTTGCCTTCACATTTGAAGGATGACAGTACACATGGAATTGTCTCCCACAGGGATTCCATAACAGTCCCCCGCTGTTCCACATCCACGTGAGAGATGCCATACATGACTTCTCTAGCCCTGAATATCTTCTACAGTAATAAAGATGACCTCCTTTTGGCCACAACTGACTTGGAAAGACATCTGGAGCTCCTAGACGAGCTCTTCACCCTTCTGCAGAAGTCAGGCCTCAAATGCAATCCTGCAAATGTACAGTTATGTTGGCCAGAAGTTACCTTTCTGGGCCTACGCATAACTGGAAAGGGCAGGAGCCCTGCCTTGGACAAGGTCCAAGGCCTTCAAGATTTGCCATTACCAACCAGTGTGGCAACTTTGAGATATTTCCTGGGTATGGTCAACTACTCCAGGGACTTTATTTGCAACTTTGCACAAAAGGCCGCACCTCTGTATGAGCTTCTAAAAAAGGATGTCCTCTGGCAATGGGGAGTAGACCACACCAGTACTGTCCCTTCTCTGAAGAAGACTTTGGCCTCTGCCCCAGCATTGGTCAATCCAAACCCAGACCTTCTATTCCACTTGGAGACTGCTACCTCTGAAGTGGGTATGTCAGTAGTTCTTGCACAAAAGGCCAATGGTACCTTAAGGCCTATTGCCTATGCTTCTCAAATGCTCTCCATGGTAGAGCAGAAGTATTCCCTGTGTGAAAGGAATCTGCTGGCAACCTTCTGGGCTGTCAAACATTTCACCTACATGATAGGATTTTGCCCTATTATACTGCACACCAACCACACACCCACCAACTTCCTACTGTCAGATAAGATCAAGGACGGTAATGTGTCCAACACCAGACTCACATATTGGTCTCTACTCCTGCAGGATAGAGACATCACTGCTTCCCGACAAAATGCCATCCATTTTGGCACATGGTCTCCTGTACTATGGAGATCCACATGAGTGTAGCCTAGAGCCACCTGCCCTACCTAAATCAGGCCCATTCTTCCCAGCAACATAAAACACTCTGAAAGACCCTGCCTGATGTTGCATCTTTACAGATGGATCTACCTCCTACCACCAGGGGGTACAAATTGCAGGATTTGGGGTCCTGGTTCCAGCAGGTGACATCTTTGAGGTGTCTCTGAAGTGCAGTATTAAGTATCCCAGTATGCAGAACTTGTTGCTGTAGCCGGTGCCTTGGAGATCACTGATGGGAAAGTAGAAGAAGACACCATCCTCTTCTCTGATTCATCTTGGTGTGCAATTCTTTGACAGAATTTCTTCCCTTCTGCAAGGCCCATGACTTCTCGTCTTCAAAAGGTACCTATGTCAAGTACAGGAAGCTGTTTGTTTACATGTCAGCCTTGCTGAGCAATTCATCTTCTGGCTGTACATTCACAAACTCAAGGCCCATTTTAAATCTGAACCATGAACCATGCCTCCTCCCATTGCAATACTAACAGTGGCTGCAAACAAGAAAACCAAAGTGGTCTCTTTGAATTTGACAGAGTTGCAAGTAGCAGATCCAGAGATAAAAGAGGTATATGAATATCTATCTGAGGAAAAAGAGAAAGAAATGTCTGTGAATAACCCACTCAAAAGACATTTGGACAACCTCCATCTATCTCAGGATCAGAAATTAGTCCTATATCACTCAGGTGATCAAAAAATTTTGGGTGATCCCCAGAACACTTCGATCATAAGTCATCCATCAGGTACACACCACCCCTATAGGTGGACACCAAGGGGTGGACAAAACAGTCCAGAAACTGAAAACTGTGGACTGGTGGCCTGGCATAACAACAGATGTCCAACATTATGTGGACAACTGCATTACCTGTGCACAGAACATCCCCTTCCAGGCAAGAAAAACACCAAACTCCTTCCCCAGAGACACTACGGCCCCTGGAATGACATTCAAATTGATTTCACTGGACCATTGCCCCATACCAGCAAAAACAATAAGTATGCACTTATGATCACTGATCTCTTCTCAAAATGGGTAGAGACCTTCCCATGTAAGGCCGCTATGACAAAAGCCACTGCCAGAATCCTGGTAGAACAAGTATTTACCAGGTGGCGCCTACCTCTTAAGGTAGACTCTGATATAGGAACTACTTTCACAGGAGAATTAATGCAGGAAAGGTTGAAGTTATTGGGAGTCAGCCAAATGTTTCACATAGCATACCATCCTCAGTCATCAGGACAGGTAGAGAAAGCTAACAGACACATAAAACTTAATGTATGTAAATCTGCATCTGAAAATGGAAAAACTTGGGATACCCTGTTGCCCTTACTCCTAATAGCAATTAGAGCTACCCTATCTGCATCAATCAGGTGTATATCCTTTGAGGTGATGACTGGTAGGTAAATGAGATTCCAGAACATCTGATGATCGACCTCAGTGCCGCTACTGCGGAGTGTCAGTAGATACTTATGACACACAACTGAGAAACAGCAGTGTCCAAACCCATCTGTTTGCTGCCAATAATTTGGGTCAAGCCCAGCAGCAGTCCAAGCTGTACTTTGATAAAATTGTCAAAGAAGTCAACTGGTAAGTAGGTGACAGAGTCATGGTACTAAAATGATCCTGTCCTGCACACCCATTTGTAAAGTAAATGGGCAGGCCCATATGACATCATCAATAAGCTGAGTCCAGCTGTTTACCAAGTGCGTCTTACTGACAGCAAGAAACCAGTGGACAAATGGTACCATGCCAATCAGTTCAAGCTCTTCAAAGGAGAATAAAAATCCCAGCAATATTATATAAATGCTCATTCCTGTGCCCCAGGAGGAAGGAGACCTTCTGCCTAACCTTTTTTTTTCTTTCATTTCAGCTGCTGTAAATCCAAAAGAGTTAGTAAACCTAGAAGATGGATGCCAGGGGAAATATGATCCTTCTCCCCCTATTCCTAAACCTATAACCGAAGGACCTGGCTTGAATACATGTGACTGACCAGACGAAGACCCTGAAAACCAAGGAGTACCAGGCCCACATCCGTGCATTTCCTCATACCATGAATCCCCATGCTGTGACCTATTTTCCTTTGCCTGACCTTGCCCCTCCTCCTGGTATAGGCATAACAATTGCCCTCCCATCTGTCACAAGACTAACCTCAGGGGCACAACAGGACCTCCTGTTTGCAGGGAGGATCCCCCTTTTTACAGAACTTGTGAGCAGTTGTAGGGTTCAGGAAGTATTACTAACCTTCGTTTTTCCCAGTGGGAGGGTGGAAACTGTTGTATTGAGTCCCTTTGACTCTTCTATGTTCAGGTTTGAATCCCACCACTGCCACTGGCAGCCTCTTGCCTAAGTAGGTTTGTAGGATAGCGAGGGATCAATATCTTCGTTATCAGGCATACAGTCTTTTACAAAACCCTTCTGTTAAAATATTAGCTCACACAATCAGACCCCAGGCAGAGCTGATAAGAAAATCTTAAGTTTACTTAAATAAAAACCACACAGTAAATTCTACTGTTTGGAAGATCTTTGAACTGCAGACAATGCCAAAAATAACACCGGATGGTTTATAGAAAACACTATATAGTGTTGTCCTAAACTATACCTTATTCTGAGATTTCAAAGTCCAGAAAAGTGTCCTTTTTGAGAATAACCTTCTCTCTGTGTAGGTGAAGAAAAGATTCTTTGGAAACACAAGATCTGCTGGGATTAAAAATCAATCTCTGAGTGCCCTTTTTCAAAACTCAGGGTTTATCCTGAAGAGTGAAGTTCTTGTTCCCAAATTCTGACTTAAAATCAGAATTTCTGTTTTACATGTGAAAAATCAGGTTTCCACAAAACACAGGTCTTGTTCTAAAAGTAGTCCAAGATACCCACATATACTTTAACCAAAGTATATTATAGCTTAAGTTTTCTCAGCTCTGAGACTCTCCAAGTCCTCAGGCTTTTGACTCCAAGCTAAACTGCCCTGATGTTCAAAATGTGTGCCTGATAAAGACATTCTGAATGGTCATTTCTAGGGACATGGATATGTTGTTCAATCCACACTGTCTGGCAGGTTCCTTGCCGCTTTAAATCTTGCTGGAAGGTCTTCAAGCTGGCTCCTCCCACCCACCCGGGTGGTAAAACCCTCAGCTCCGCCCCATGATGCCAGATCTTCCTTACCACCTGGAAGCTCAGGTTCCCTCTTTAGTGCTCTGTGTTTTAGGCCTGGATCCTATTATTTTAAAATTCTCTAGACTTACGTCTTCATCTTCCCTCACGGCTGTGATGTATAAATCCACTTCCGGCGGTGCCCATGTGGGCAGAAAATGTCCTGGACCAACCTGCACTCCACGTGCCTCTATTGCCTGGGTCTTGCACACGATCCGCAGGCCTGCGATCTCTGCAAAGCCTTCACGGCTTCGGTTCTGGAAGATCGCACTGCTCGACTCCAACTGGGGCACCCCGAGAAACGGTACCCGCCGGTGAAGTCGAAGGAGGCCTGTTGGGCGGTATTCGTGGCTGCAGGCTCCGCAGAGCAGCTGGAGCAGTTGATCGCCCTTGAGGAGGAGGCGGCCCAGGCCGCGTCGTCCTCCTCCTCGGCCTCAGCATTTATCCCGCTCTCCTTGGGCTTCCCCTACACTGCTTCTTTCAAGGAGCTTTGTCAGTCCCTCTCCACCAAGGGAGAAGAACCCTCAGAACACATAAGTAGGTCAAAGAAAAAGGAACTGAAAGGTAAGTCCCACCATCGACGTTCGTGAGAGTGGGAGAAATCCCCCTTCCCCGGACCGTCGTCCCTCGACTTCGGTTGTGGTTGCAGCTAAGTTCGCTGGCTTCACGGTGTCCCTGTCAGGTCAGTGGGCCGAGACACTCATCGATGCGGTTGAGATTTTTCTCAGCCCGTTTGACGGGTTGTCGACTGGAGAAGCCAACAACCCTTCTTCATCAGTTCCCCCGGTGGTTACCAAGGACTTGCCTGTGCCTCCTGTGCCAAAGTCCCTGGTCAAAGACCCTGAACCGAGGGATGCGTGGATTTCCCCCGGCCCCTCTTTGACCCACCATTGACAACCCCGGAGCTCTCAGTCTCAGTCCTTTTCCATGTCAGGTAGGTCCCGCCAACATCGGCAGTCTTGGTCCCAGCATCATGGAAAGCGGCATCGCCTCTCATCCTCATCGTCCTCTTCGGAGGATAGGTTCTGACACAAGTTGCATCAGAGCTATGAGGACATGATGTGGCAAAAACTCTTGTTAGCCGGTAATAAACTGACTCCGTCGCCTTCTCCGGCCACTAAGTGGTTGTCACCCGAATTACTGAAGCAACCCCTCGTTGTAGTAGAGGAGCCAACCCCGGCACTGGTTGCTCAGCCAATATTGGCTGCTTCACCCATTGTGGTGGAACCACCGCCTCCTCAACCTAAGACTGGGGCCCCAACCAAGGATTCTTGGTTGGGTCAGGGCTTGACCCACAGGTTGTCGATTACCCTCACTCTTGATCAGCCTCAGCATATGGAGGGTGGCTCAGGCGCTCGGCAGCTATTCGCAGACTCCTCAGAATCTGACGACTCTCCCTTGTACTCCAGGCCCCTTGACCTGGAATCTACAGGATGTCAGTCAATGGACAAGAGCCAATCCTCGTTCTTGGGAATCCTTCAACTCATCTCAGAGTCCACTGGGCTGCAGCTTGAACCTGTACAGAAATGGGCCAGCTATCCCCTCACAGAGATACTGGACCGAGGAGATTCCCCCACGGATGTCTTCCCTGTGGCCAAAGCCATTGTTGGCCTGGCCCTGGAGTTGTGGCAGCAGCCTGCATCCTGTCCTACACCTTCAGCCAGGATGGCTCGCAAGTATGCAGTGCCCACCGGTTCCCTCTCCGGTTTTTCGGAGCACCCCTCTGCGGAGGGGCTGGTGACGAATAGCGTTTTCCGGCATTCTGGGAACGCTTGGGACATGGACAATCTGCCCGACAAGGAGTCCAAAAAGCTGGACTACTTGGGGCGGAAGGTTTATGCTGCTTCCTCCCTAGGTCTTCAACAGGCTAGCTCGGCCGTGCTGATGGCACATTTTTCACACGCCCTTATGGGTTCCCTGGATGAGGTGATTCCTCATCTCCCGGCTGACCCTCAGATGACAGTCAAGCAGGTGCAGGATCAGGGAAGGGCAGTGGCCAAACAACAGCTCCAAACTGCTTTGAATATTGAAGACTCTTGTGCCCGGTCAGTAGCGGCTGCAGTAGCCATGCGCCGCAGAGCTTGGCTGCGGATCTCCACCTTCACAAGCTGGCAGACGTAACCTTCCTGGGCACCAACTTGTTCGGGCCGGGGTGGAAGGCCATCTCCAGAGAATCAAGAAGTTCAATGTCACCTTGGACTCGGTTATGTCTGCTCAGAAGGACAAAGGCCGCCAGCAGCGTAAGCCCTTTCACCCTTCCGCCCCTGCTGTATGTCCGGCCCAGCAGCACCAGCAACAGGGCCAGCAGGCTCACACTTGGTTCCCTGAGGCCAGGTCTGCCACTTCCTCTAGTAGGAAGCCTGGAAGGAAAGGTCCAGGCGGCCCCTCGGCTGGCCCTTCCTCCAAGCCTGCCCAGTAACGGGTTGAGGGGTGTCACCCCCAACCTCGTCACTCCTCCCCAGGTTTCCCCCATGGGAGGATGGCTCCGCCACTTCCTTTCCACCTGGTCCGCTATCACAATGGACCGTTGGGTGCTGGAAGTGGTCGGCAGGGGTCTGCCTCTGGAATTTGAGCAGTTCCCTCCCCATCGAGCTGCTGCCCCATGGGGGTGCTACGGGTTCTGCAGCCTCTCTGTCGGCTCGTCGAGCTGACATTGCTCTGCTCCTCCAGAAGGAGGTAATCAGCGAGGTGGCGGATCCTCCTCCAAACCCGGGGTTTGTGTCCAGGTACTTCCTGGTCCTAAAGCGGATGGGGGGCTGGCACCCCATTCTCGATCTACACGTCCTGAACAAGTTCCTAAGGCCGCGCACCTTCAGGATGGTCACTCTGGCTCAGATCATTCCATCCTTGGAACTAGGCATGTAGTTTTGCTCTCTGGATCACCAGGGCACGTTTTTCACATCCCAATCCGTCCACCTCATCAGCAATTCCTCTGCTTCAGAGCAGAGGGATCACTTTACGAGTTCTGAGCCATGCCCTTCTGCCTTTCTCCAGCTCCCAGGGTCTACACCAAATGTATGGCAGTGGTGACAGCATTCCTGCGGCACCGAGGGGTCCGGGTGTACCCTTACCTGGATGACTGGCTGATTGTAGCCCCCTCCAGGCTGGAGGTGGAGTGGTCCAGGGATCTGGACTTCCAGGTCTGCTCTCAAATTGGTCTCCTGATCAACGAGGCCAAATCAGAACTCGTGCCATCGCAGGTGATTCAGTTCATCGGGGCAGAGCTCTACTCTCTACAAGCCAGAGCCCGGTTCCTGGCGGACAGGGCTGAGGTCCTTTCCTCCTTTGCCCAGTCATTTCTGGTTAGGCAACTGCACCCTGCCCGGGACTTCCTGCACCTTCTGGGCCTCATGGTGGCCTGCACCAGTGTGGCATATGCACCTCCTGCAATGGGGACTGGCCCGTCAGTGGTCACAGCGCTCCGGTCCTTTGGACCAGCCGGTGACCATGACTCAGAAGATGTGGGATGGCCTGTAGTGGTGGCTCATCCCAGCTCATCTGCAGGAGGTTATCCTGTTTGTCTGCCCTGAGCTGATGGTCACTCTTATGACCGATGCCTCTCTGAAGGGTTTGGGTGCCCATCTGGGGGATCTTCGGGCCCATGGCCTCTGGTCCTCTCAGGAGTCTTGATGCCATATCAACCTGCAGGAGCTTCGAGCGGTTCAACTAGCCCTCACCATCTTCGCTCCATTTGTACAGGGTCAGGTGGTTCAGACCCAGATGAACAACACCACGACCATGTACTATCTCAACCGTCAGGGCGGGACGCACTCCTTGCCTCTGTGCAAGTAAGCTTTCCACATTTGGTCTCTCGTGATCAACCTGGAGGCGGATCTCCTACCATCCATGTGGCAGGAGCCTCCAACAGTCTGGCCGATGCCCTCAGTCAGATAGGCGCTGCATCTCTCGAGTGGTCTCTCCTGCCAGAGGTAGTGCAAGACCTGTTCTCCCATTGGGGCACCCCTCAGGTGGACCTGTTCACCTCCTGGGAGAATGCGAAGCTGAGGCTGTTTCACATCCACCTCCCTCAGCAGGGCTCACTGCAGGGGGATGCCTTCTCGAGGGCGTGGACCCCAGGCCTCTTTTATGCCTTCCCTTCATTTCCCTTGATCCACAAGGTGCTTCTCAAGGTGAAAAGGGACAAGGCGCAGGTGATTCTGGTAGCCCCAGACTGGCCTTGCCAGTTCTGGTACCCAGATCTCCTCAGCCTCAGCTCCAGGCTCCCGAGGCAGCTTCCAGCCCGCCTGGACCTGATCTCAGTTGACAAGGAGAAGGTTCTCCACCTGGACCTTCAATCCCTGCTCCTGACGGCCTGGTTCCTGAGCGGCCAGAGTTCCACCCTTGGGGTCTTTCCAATGAGGTTCGCAGCGTCATTGAGGCATTCCGTAAGGAGTCAACCAGAAAATGCTATGCCTTCAAATGGAAGAGATTCTCCATTTGGTGTCAGGACAAGGGGTTGTACCCCCTCTTCCTGTCCATTGGCTAGTATTTTGGACTACCTGTGGTCCCTTTCTCAGCTAGGGCTTCGGTCGACGACCCTTAAGGTGCACCTGGCAGCCATCTCTGCTTACCGGGCGCGGGCCGGCATGCAGTCAGTGGCACAGAAGAAGGTGGTCGGGTGCTTTTTCAAAGGCCTAGACCACATATCCCCTCCCGGTGTGAGAACCTCCATCTCCGTGGGATCTACTGCTGGTATTGGCTAAGCTCATGGGCAAGCCATTCGAACCGATGCACAGGTGTGATATCTCTCACCTGTCATGGAAGACTGCCTACTTGGTGGCTATTACATCAGCCAGAAGGATGGGAGAGCTCTAGGTGCTTTCCATCAAGTCTCCCTACCTGGTCTTCCATAGGGACAAAGTTGTCCTTCGCCCCCACCCGAAGTTCCTTCCCAAGGTGGTGTCGGAGTTTCACCTTAACCAGGTGTTGACTCTGCCGATGTTCTAACCCAATCACACCTCGGAGGCCGAATATAGGCTCCATACTTTGGACCCTAGAAGGGCGCTCGCTTATTATAAGGAGCGGACAGCTGTAGTTCAGGGAGACGTTTGCCAGCTGTTTATCACCTATGCTGAAGCTGCACCTGGCAGACCTGCAGTTAAGCGGATGATAAGCAGGTGGGTCACCTCCTGCATAAATCTCTGCTATAGGTTGGCGGGCATGGAGCCTCCTAAAGGGATAAGAGCTCACTCTACCCCCCATACCGCTGCTTCGGTGGCTGTTTCTAGGGACGTCCCTATCCAGGAAATCTGCAGGGCTGCTACCTGGAGTCAGCACACCCCTTTATTTCCCATTACCACATTGACCCAGAGTCACGCCGGGATGCTGGTTTTGGGACCTCGGTTCTCCAGTCCTTATTTCCTAAGTAGGAGTCGCACCTTGCCTCCCTCCTCCCGGAGAACTGCTAGGAGTCTGCCAGACAGTGTGGATTGAATAACATATCCACGTCCCTAGAAATACAAGTTACTCACCTGTAACAGGAGTTCTAGGAGTGGTATATGTTGTTCATCCACACGACCCACCCAACCTCCCCGGCTTCGATGCGCAACCTGGCTTCCAGCGGGCTAGATCTGGCGTCATGGGGCGGAGCCGAGGGTTTTACCACCTGGATTGGTGGGAGGAGCCAGCTTGAAGATCTTCTGGCAAGATTTAAAGTGGCATGGAATCTGCCAGACAGTGTGAATGAACAACATATACCACTCCTAGAACTTCTGTTACAGGTGAGTAACCTGTATTTTTAAGCCACACCCACCCCTTTTGGGATCTAGAGTTTGGGGTGCAACAATTTCACCTCATTCTGCAGGTGTCACTGTGGTTCCATGTCTAACCCCTGTAACATCTGGTTTCTGCATTTGGTTTGAGCCCCTGACCCTAGGTCATCCTCCTGACCTCTTTTTGTTATTGGAAACTAAATGCCCAGTTTTATCTAAGACTTATGACTTTTATGGTCATAAACCTGTCTGTTCCTTATCTAGATAAGTACCAGACCCAAACTTGGCTTTGGTAATTCTGTTCTATTTTGTTTAGCTCTTTCTGGCCTTTTAAAGATACAGTGTCTTAACTCTAAAGTACATTATAGCACACACAATAGGAACATTAATAAAGGATATAGGCCTATCTTGCCACACCATCTACCCACGTGTCTGTTCAAGAAGGAAAAGATGCCTACTTAAGTACATTGGTGGTGGCACCACCACATTCTAGTTTACAGATTGACTGGAAAACTGATAACCTTGATGGACAGTAACGTCCAGTAGCTCGCCTTGCCAAGAGGGCTTTCAAAGATTGGCTCAACATCCATATTTGCCCCAGTGGAACTTTGTGTATACGTCAAGTGACCGTGCAACATACAGGCCTTTACAACCTTATAGCAAAGATTAATAAAGATTTTTGCACGTGTTTTCATAACATTACAATATGTAAACTATGTTTTAACCATACATTTGCTTCAGTTGCACTTTTCCTTACAGTGACTCCAGCCACCAAAGATGAACCTCTTCAACGTCCTACTTTGGAGCGTGGCCTGGCAGCAACATCCATCCCTGGGACTTTAAAAAATAATGTGCAATACATGCACATACCCATCGTATTAAATCTTATGCATTAGAACATGGCCAGATTTGGTCATTGTTCCTCAACCAATGTGTCACATTTCCATTCTGTAATGTTGCTAGATTTAATGACAACATATCAAGCACGAGCACAGAACCCTGTAGCTGGGCATCACACAACTGAACAACAAAGAGTGTTCAGACCTCAACATCACAAACGAGCGTTAGGGGCAGTAGGCATAGCAGGCACTGTTACGGATATATTTGGCTCTGGAATGTCAATTTGGAATCGAGCTTACTTGGCCAAAATTCAGAGACATAACAATATTTTCAATTCCAAGTTAGCTGAAGATGTGGTAACCCCCATGTTACATAGTATAGATGGTATTTCAGGGCTAAAACAAGCTCTTCCTCGTAAACAGACAGCTACCTTATTCAGCATTTTTCTCCCACCCACCCCGACCTCTATTAAATACATGATAGCCACGCCCACGACTGTAGCTCCCTCCCATTTCCCCAGCGCAATATCAGTCTGAAGTATCTTAAAACTACCAAGAAAAATGCCCATAACTTTGCAAAGAGTTAAAACAGGCCAGCAACACAAAACAAACTACCATGGGGTGCAACTACATACTACTCTTCCTTACCGCCTCTCTTGGCATTGTTGGTACCATATACCAATTCGGTCCTCTACCACCCCATTCTGAATCTTTACTGGGTATAAGCTGGATGACTAGCACACCCATGGCCACTGCCACTTCTGGTAACGATAGGCTCTACATCGTTCCACACCTCCCATACACAGTTATCACCAAGCTAACCTCCTATATCATAACCTTAACAATTAGTTTTCCCCAAAATTTAACACAGGCGTATAGATGCCTATCCCATCTGAAGCTCAGGTGATGGAAGACACGAGGGAGAAGTAACATCACCCAATCTGCCAGAAAGGTAATCTTTCTGCTCCTGCTACTCTCTGGCAATGTACACCTAAACCCTGGCCCAACAACCCTGAGGAGCGGGGGGTCCATACAGTGAAAGTCCTAAAAATAGCATCACTAAATATCTGCAGCTTAACTGTCAAATTCGACCAGCTCCAGGCTTGGATGGCCCTCCATGCCTCTGACGTACTCTAACTGAAACCTGGCTGTCGGGTAGGATCAAAGATGGTGAGGTGGCCATCAAAGGCTTCCAAGCATTTCGGCTTGATAGAATAGGCAGGAAAGGTGGCGGCTGCCTCATATATGCCAGAAACTCACTGAATTGCTTCATCCTCCCCATCTCCAAAGTTGCTGATGATCATGAGCTATTAGTGGTAAAATTACAAATTGGCCCAAAAGGCAAGACTCTCACCATTGCCACAACCTATCTGCTCCCCAAAAAGCCATGGGAGGCCTTCCTCTTGTTATGGAAGAAATCAACACACTCAACAAGGGCTTGGAACTCCTCTTGATCTATGACTTTAATATTAACTGGTTAAGTAAGGAGGCAGCACCTTCCAGAGACCTAATCACCTCCCACAATCTCATGCAACTCATAAGCGACCCCACCAGGCAGAACTACAAGACTGGTACCAGTACCCTCATTGACTGGGTCTTAGCTGGCTCACCAGCTTGGATTTCTGAACTCAGGGTTCTCCCAGACACGCTGAGTGACCACTCCCTGGTCTCCTTTTTGTGGATCACTAAACTTACCAAAAGCCTAACCTCTCCTCATCGAAAGCAGGGTACTGCAGAAAGGCACACTTGGGTCCCTCAAATCAGCTCTCTCTACCTACAGCTGGCTCACTATCAACACAACACCTACACTTGACCAGGCCCTTAGTTTCTTCATTGATGGTTTCAATTCCACCTGTGATATCTGTGCACCACGCACAAAACAGAAAATTCGGGGGGAGGTAAACAGCTGGATTGATGGAAAGCTCCTCTCCCTCCTGAAGGAATGAGACTGCCCCTGGGAAAAGGCCAAAAACTCAGGTAGCAAGCATGACCTACAGTGCTACAAACTACTAGAAATCGGTGCACCAAACTTACCAGGCTCACAAAAGCTGATTTCCATAAGACCCAGCTTAACAACGCATGGGGAGATGGTAAGAATTTTTGGGACAACATCAAGAACATCCTTGGCAAAGATCAAAAGCAGCTCCCAAAGTTGCTCAACATTAAAGGAAAGACAAAGAACCTCTGTGTGCAAGCACTGAGGCAATGGTTACCCCAAAGGGCATTTTGCTGGGAAGCCAAGTTTCAAAGAAATATAAAATCACACATGCCCCCACAATGCAAAGCAACATGGGCTGCATATGCAAATCACCACAGAATATTATATTGAACCAGCATAATATTCTGTCATGGTTTGTATGATGCTTTGCATTGTGGGGGCTTATGTGATTTTGTATTTCTTTGAAATGTGGCTTCCCAGCCAAATGCCCTTTGGGGTAACCATTGCCTCAGTGCTTGCACACAGAGGTTCTTTGTCTTTTAAATTGTTTTTTTGTTTTAATTGGGTTCACCACAACATAACCCAGATAGACCATCTTAAGGTAGCTGGTTCATTCCACTGGGGTGTGAAACAGATGAGGCATACTGATGAGTCCTGGTAGGACGAAACACGTGTATGTGTCTTCTGTTGACACCCTTTGCAAACTGTGTGAGAGGCCTTTCAGCACCATGCATTTTTGCTTAAAGTTGAACCAGCATAATATTCTGTGGTAATTTACATATGTAGCCCATGATGCTTTGCATTGTGGGGGCATGTGTGATTTTGTATTTCTTTGAAACTTGGCTTCCCAACCAAATGCCCTTTGGGGTAACCATTGCCTCAGTGCTTGCACACAGAGGTTCTTTGTCTTTTAAATTGTTTTTTGTTTTAATTGGGTTCATGACAACATAACCCAGATAGACCATCTTAGGGTAGCTGGTTCATTCCACTGGTGTGTCAAACAGATGAGGCATACTGATGAGTCCTGGTAGGATGAAACATGTGTCTATGTCTTCTGTTGGCACCCTTTGGAAACTGTGTGAGAAGCCTTTCGGCACCATGCATTTTTGCTTAAAGCTGAACCAGCATAATAGTCTGTGGTGATTTGCATATGCAGCCCATGATGCTTTGCATTAAAGGAATACTGTCCAAAACAGTGGGGGCAATCACCAGGGCTGCAAAAACGCCCGATTAAAACAATGTACATGGTTTAAAATAAATGCAGCTAACCTTTCTCAAGTTATTTAGCTTCTTAATGTTTCTCCTGGATGCACCATGTCAAAAGTGCCACCGCACCGGAAGATGGAGTGTGCCTCTGGCATCCTGTCCTGTGCCAGAAGGCTTGTACAAATGACAAACGAGGTGTATCTACACCGGAGAAAAAGAACTATTGTGGCACATAGAGGTATGTTAACTGAACCTCTGCAGCCAATTACCGGTGAAAACGGAGCTGTGAAATGTACCTCAAATCATTCTTAAAGTTGCAGCTCTGAGTTCGGTCATGCGCAGTAGCACCTAGTGCTCTGAGTTCGGGCATGCGCAGTATGGCACCAAATGCCCTGAACTGGTTCAGTAACTACCTAACACATAGGAGCCAGCGAGTCAAAATCAGATAGACATTATCCAGCTCCAGAGATGTATTCCTAGGAGTCCCTCAAGGATCAATGCTAGGGCCCCTGCTTTTCAACCTCTTTGTAAATGACCTACCCGCAGCCTGTGACACCAAACTTATCCTGTATGTGGACGATGCCGTGCTGCTGAGCAGCAACACCTCTCAGGGTGCCCTACAAATGGAACTACAGAACTCCTTCACTAAACTCAAGGATTGGTTCAGTAGGCATACGCTGCTACTAAATTACAAGAAAACCAAGGCCATGCTACAATCCAGCCCCTGTAACAAACACAGGCTTGGTCCCCCCCATAATCTCCAATACAGCTGCTGAGCCAATTGAACAGGTGCAATTGTTGAAGTACCTTGGAGTCACCATTGATGACTGTCTCACTTTCACATACCACATTGACTCCCTTGTCAGGGTGGTAAACACAAAGATTGGGGTTCTCCATAGGCATAAGAAATCTCTCGCCCTGGAAGCACGCCGCATCTCAGTCTCCAGCTCCATACTCTCCATGATAGACTACGGGCTGGTGGTCTATGGAGCTGCTACAGATACAGTGCTCAAAATGGTCCAAATTGCACTTAATAAGGCATGCTGCCTTACCCTGGGTGCAGATCATCACACTCATACTTGTACCCTGTATGAGCGTACAAACTGGCTTACACTAAAAGACAGGATCAAATACCAAACTTGCCTCCTGGGGAAGAAGGCATTCCTGAGCAAAACCCCACCCTGTGTAGGAGATCTGCTCGAGGCATCACTGTGATCACACATCACCAGAAGGAGGAGGAAGAATGGGGCAATGTCCATCCCATTCTGCCAAACCTCACTAGGGCAGTGCAACTTCTCCTATTGGGCCCCCTTCTGGATGAATGAACTCCTGATGAAACTCCAAACAAACAGCCTGGCACAGTTCAAAGCTGGCCTCAAACAGCACTTAATGTCTAGCTAAAAATGCACCTGCTTCTCAGGCCCCCACTGCTCAACTGGCCTACCCCAAAGGTAGCACCCAGCAGAACTATATAGAGACCCCTGTCTCCATTCCGGCCTTACCAAGCGCTTAAGTAATCAATCTGTCCTCTTAAACACTTTCAGGACATCCCCTCCCTAAACCACCCCCTTACATCCACCCCCTATTCGATAAAGCTCTCTAGAACTGCTCCCCCTCTCCCCTCCCATCACCACCTCCCCCTTGATTCACTGTTACCCTACCTCTCGCTCTCTGGGGTAGAATCAAACCCATTGCAGTTACCCTGCCATCGTCTATCACTTGACTTGGAGTTTTCCATGGGTGTGTTACCTAGGGCAATCAGTTAGCAATAGCTTTGTATTCTAATCAAAATTTGCTCCGTTTTTCCTATTTGTCTAATTCTCATGTAACTGCTCTTGATGCCTAATGAGCAAGCCTCTGTAACCACTGAATTTGTGTTTTGTCTTACTGTCCACCCTGACATGGAACCTTTGTAAAAGAGCTTACGTTCAAAGGTCTTTCCAAAATACTAAATAAATATAGGTGACATTGGAGAGCACCTTGAAGGAAAAGTATGTCTCTTTGCAGATGACACAAAGATCTTCAACAGGGTTGATACACAAGGTGGGGTGGAAAGGATGAAAAGGGACTTGGCAAGGTTGAAGGAATGGTCAAATGTATGGCAGCTCAGATTCAATGCAAAGAAGTGCAAGGTAATGCATCTGGGAAACAAAAACCTAGGGGAAGAGTACACAATGGGGGGTGAGATAATAACAAAAATCAAAAAATACCTAGGCGTAATCTTATCAGATGACCTAAAGGTGGGCAAGCAATGTGAGAAGGCAGTAAGGAGGGCTGGGGGGATACTGGGATGCATAGGGAGAGGCATCAATAGTAGAAAGCAGGAAGTTGTTATCCCTTTGTACAGACAGTTGGTGAGACCCCATCTACAGTACTGCATGCAATTCTGGAGACCCCATCTCCGCAAAGACAGAGTGGAGGCTGTTCAGAGGAGGGCAACCAAAGTGGTGCAGCGTCTGCAACAGAAGACATACGAGGAATACTAAAGCAGCTTAATATGTATACCCTTGAGGAAAGGAGGGAGAGGGTGGACATGATAGAAACTTTCAAGTATCTCAAGGGAATTAACAAAGTACAAGAGGGTAATATCTTTCAGAAAAAGAGATGTGCAAGAACAAGGGGGCACAATTTGAAGATAGAGGTTGGACGGCTCAGAGGTAATGTTAGAAAGTATTTTTTCACAGAGAGGGTTGTGGATGCATGAAACAGCCTTCCTGAGGAGGTTGTGGAGTCAGGAACAGTGGAAGAATTCAAGAATGCATGGGACAGACAGAAGGTAATTCTAGTGGGGGATAGGAGGAAGTAAACTGTTGATCAACTAGAATCTGCAGCTTATCCATCAGGTAGGGAAATGGACAGACTGGGTGGGCCAAGCAGTCCTTAGCTGACGTCTGTTTCTATGTTTCTAATAAATAAATATTGCATGTTTATTTGATGAGACCTGAAACAAACTTAACAATTTGGTTCTTCTAAACAATAAAGAGGTCCAAGAGCAGCACATAGGCAAGGAAATCATATGTTCAGCTTATGGCAGCTTTGCACTCAACACTATCACAAATCTCTTCTGGGATCTGGAATCAGGGAGGATCCCTGATTTGATCCAAGATAAACATATGACTAAATGGTATTGCCCCCAGTGCAAATCCTTTTCCTGTACGGTAAAGTGCATGGACAAGACAGTATCATTTTCTTTAGCCACTGCACAAAATTTGGGTTTCATTACACCACACACATCAAGGACCTTGTTATGCTACAAACCATTGCAGTTTCCGGGACACTATATATGTCACATTCACAGTTTCTCGTCCAGTTTTTGACAATGATTCCTCGGTCTTTGATAAGCTTGCAGTCATCCACTCCATGGGCCATCTTGAGGGCAGCATCTATTAACAACAGATTAATCTGCCTCCTTTGCTGGTGCTTCACCTCAACTTCTGGGTTGCCCCACATACAGACTGTTGTGCCAAAAGGGGCTATCACTATCTTTGCAGATGTGATGTTTTTTATGTAACTGCACCAGTTTATGGTTACTCACTTGACACTATGGACTGGTTATTAGAGTTTCTTGATGACTATGGGTCAAGCCAGAGTTTTGTAGGATCAAGATCAACCCAGCCTCAATGCTTCCAGCTGTGCTTCCAGGAATGCATCTCAAGATGACATCCACACCAGCCGAATGACAAATACCTCCATCACCTACCCTATCCAGCTCATGAAGTGGCACCTTCCTCAAGTTCGTCTGACCTACAACTCTGATGGACAATACTGTGTTGTGACAAACCACCAGACTATCTCCTATGGACCCTTGATTTGTAACATTCCCATGCTGAACTTCTGCTTCGTGCCCCATAAACGCTCAGTCATTGGCCATATGGTTATCACCCCAGTTACCACCCTGGAACATGATTACATCAATAGTGACCCTGACTATCTGTATGTTATAGCACAGTATTTAGCAGTTTTTAATGTACATATCGATCCCATCACCCTGAATCTTAAATCCTTATCCGAGAGGAAGGATACACATCTGGTACACATCATTAATAACTAAGGCAGGTAACTCTAAGTACTCAACAAACAAAAATATCCCTAAATGGCTAACTCCAAGAATTAAAACATTGATAAATAAAAAAAACAGATGGTTCAAAAAAATTAAACATGAAATAAATAAACAACCCAACTTACAGTATAGAGAGTTTGTTAAAAAAGTCAAATGGGAAATAAAAAAAGCAAAAAAAGACTACAAATTAAAACTTGCATCACTTGTTAAGGACAACTATAAGACCTTTTATTCTTATATAAATAATAAACAACAAAAGAGTACTATTATTGGACCTTTTAAAAATAATGTAGGAGAAATACTTAGTAATAGAGACTGTGCAGAGTTACAAAATAAATATTTCTGTTCTGTCTTTAATCCAGTTACTTTACTAAATACTACTCCCAATACTACTTCCAGACCAGGGAGGATACAGATTAAACTACAAGATGTTCTAGATAAATTAAAAACAGTACATATAAACAAATCACAAGGACCTGACAAAATTCATCCTAGGGTACTGTATGAATTGGCAGAACAACTTGCACCACCTCTAACCCACATATTCCAAAATCCCTAGATACAGGACAAGTACCACAAAATTGGGAGCGATGGTAGTTCCTATATACAAAAGCGGATCAAAATCTGAGTTAAAAACTATCGACCGATTAGTTTGACATCGGTCATGGGTAAGATGATGGAATCCATTCTAAAGAATTATATAGTTGAGTACCTTAGGTTAACAAACTGCAGGACACACTACAACATGGATTCAAAAACGTTCCTGTCAGACAAATCTCTTGACTTTTATGAAAAGGTTGGGAAGGCATTAGATGCGGAAATTGTGTTGACGTTATTTTTGGATTTTCTAAAGCTTTTGACAAACTCCCACATCAAGAATTAATACTTTCCTTAAACAGTATGCACTAGACACCAATATAATAAACTGGATAGATGCTTGGCTATGTGAAAGAAGGCAAGAGTGGTGATACAAGGAGAAAAATCAAACTGGGAGACTGTGACTAGTGGGGTTCCCCAGGGATTGGTACTTGGACCCTGCCTTATTAACATCTACATAACCTCCTTGAAACTGGAAAATAAAGATATTTGGTTGACAAAATTTGTGGACGATTGCAGAATTGGTGCAATAACCAATACAGTAAAAAAACAGCAGGATCTACAAGAAGCATTAAATTACATACATCATAGGACTGTAAAGAGTAAACTTGAATTAAATAAAAACAAATGTATAACTATGCATTTGGGTAAAGTAAAAAACAACAACCCTCTCCCCTACAAATTGGATAATACTGTACTCAATAAAATAGAAGAGGAAAGGATTTGGGGTAACAATTAGTTCAGACTTAAAATTTAGTACACATTGTAACAAAGTAATAAGAAAGGGAAATCAAATTTTGAATTGTATTCTGAGACACATCTCAAGTAGGGATAGGAAGGTGTTAATCCCTCTTTATGGTGCTCTGGTTAGACCAAACCTGGAGTACTGTACTCAGGTCTGGGCACCTTATAAAAAAGCAGATATACATAATATTGAACGAATACAGAAAAGAGCGACTAAGTCAGTTGAAGGGTTGGAAAAGAAGACTTACCCTGAGAGATTAAGGGAGCTGAATTTGTTTACCCTGGAGTATAGAAGAACTAGGAGGGACTATTGTCTACTATACAGATGTATAAATGATCCTGTACTCTTGTCAGAACTTGGACTAATCTGGAGGAAATCAAGATCACGACAGGGGCCCCTTCCAGTTTGAAACACAAAAATGGCAGACTTTATCACGAAAATATTGGTTCAGCAACAGAGTTGTGGTAGGATGGAATTCTCTGCCTAGGGAAGTGGTGTCTAGTACAAATATGGACTCCTTTAAAAACAAACTCAATAACTTCCTTTTGGATAGAATAGATAAAGGGTTATAAATAATAAGGCAAGCATTATGGACGAAAGTCTACCTAGCTTGAAATCGCCTATGAACTCTTTTAATGCTCTTTTTCATGACAGTGACCTCAGCACTGCATTATCTAATACTTGGTTAGAACTGACATTCAAATGTTTTGTTGTAATTCAAGTGATTTTAATTATTTTTCTCATTATAACCTTGCTCTGTTTAAGAAAGATTTTAAAGCAACATCTTGCTCAGTTACAATTTCTGTATGGATCTAATTCAGCAAAGTAACTTTCCCTACTACCCTATTAGTGTTGCCTCTTTATTCAGGCAACAAAGGGGGGAATATGAAGACCTGCCTGACATGTCATCCCTGAGGTAGACCAACATTTCCTATCATAACAGAGAGAAGGGATAATGTTTACTAATGCAGTTAGGATGTTCTGACAGAACTAATGTATTACTGTTTATACATTTGTGGCCTTAGTATGCCACCTACTGACAATTGTTACATTAGGAGTCTAATAAACCATTTGTGGTCTTAGTGCCACCTATGGTATGAAGTCATGATGCTGTAATCTGCAATAATACAAGAATCACTCTATTGTTTTATGAAATATGATAGCATAATAATGTATCCTGTGCAAGTGCAACATCTTACAGCCTTGGGTGTGAGACACCCAATGTATTCACCAATGAGAAGCTGAACACAATAATTCTATTGTGCATATGAGCCATTACTCTGGTAATGGAACTGTCTTATCTCTACCATATAATGTTATGTACAAGGCTGAACCATTAGGATTCTCGGGAGCTTCATGTTTCCACACCAAGTGTATGATGTTCCGGCTTTATAGTTGGTAAGATTATTTATCTAGATTGTCCTCTGTATAGTGTTAGAGTAATAAACTCTTATTCTGCACATCTATCTCCTGCATGATGTTTTACCATCAGGTCAGATCCTGCCAACTCTACAATCTGATCAGGCTAATAGAAAGACTGTACAGGAAGATTGCTTTCAAAAAAAGGATGGGATTTATTTGATTTCTCCCAACATAACTTTTTGAAAGGCTCAAGCAGTAACATGCAGCTCCATGGGGCTGGGGGCACATTGATTGGTCTCACTTGATCTACGGCACGGCGCCATGGCACCAGTCCTTTCAGGCATAAACCATGAACAGAAATCCCCTCACAACATGGAGCAGAAACACACTCCAAACCTTAGGCTGATGGAGAACACCACAGGGCAAATCATTTGGGCAGGACGCCCATGTACAGTCCATGCATTACTCCCCAAACTTCACAGCCATAAAGGGCTATTCACAGTTCTTAAGCAGATCATGAGCATAGCCTCTACAGCCTGGATCCCATTCTCAGATAGCTTCACTTCACCTTCCTCACCAGAGCCAGCACAACTTGGTGTGGCATCATCCTGGGGACCCATTGAAGGGGTGGTCTCCCCGGGCCTGACCAACACCCTTACTGCCGCTACGAGGGTTACTCTAGGGCACATATACAGCCTCTCTCAGCCAGATGGCACACAATCACTGGTGGGCAGACATGGACTCTTGGCAAACAGGCCATTACCTGTCATACCGCAGCTCACTCAAGCCGGTCTGTCACTCTCCAGACTCGGGGGGGGGCTCCCAAGGGAGCCACCCACTCACCGGATAAAGCTGCAGACATCCTTGCTGATATTTCCAACATGCTGAGCTCACCCCAGTGCCAAAATTGTGGTGCAAGCCCCGTCGTTCTCCCCTAGCTTTGGCTCTGCTGGATGGCAGTGGCACGGCATCTTCAGATTCTCACAGACGGCACCAGGGTGCCTATGAACATTTCACCCACATTTTGGCTGTATTAGCAACAGGATCCCACTGTCCTGAGGGCCAGAGTGGCTATCCCCCCACCCTGGGCCTGGCCCGTGGCCCCAACTACTACTCTCAACGGATTCCACTGCACAGCTTCATGGAAGACTCCATTTTCCTGCCATGGGTCCCTTTCTATAGCAATGCCAGGTTCCCGCTCATCTACAAGTCTTGGCATCACACTGGACATGGATGCCCCCTGGGCATTGTAGAAGTCCTTCAGGTTGGGGGGCTTAAATGTAGTATAAGGCGAATCAGCAGAAAGCAGGCTTCCTGTAGCACCCACTTTTATCTCCCTCAGAGCCATGCTTTTCCATCTCTGGAACAGAAACAGCTGTGCTCACTGCAGGCAGTACAACCATTTATGCAGAACCTCTGGGATGTGAGCTTCCTCGGTACTCCAGGTGGGGAGGGAAGATATCTCCACCACCGGGGCCATCATGTCAATCTCCTCCACTCTTAGTTCCTCCATCTCCCAAACAGGAAGCAGCAAAGCCCCCTGCAGAAAGAGTAGGGGAAATTTCCTAGGTGTCATGGCCAACATTCCTCTTGTCAATAAAATAGGTTCACACAAACCCACCCCCAGGATGCACCTGGAAACAAGCTGTAATAGCAGCTTAATGTCTCTTTCCTGGTCAAAAAATTTCAAATAAATAAAATATTTTATCTTTCTTTACTGCTAAGTTACTTTGTACTTCAGTACAGTAATTCTGTCAGTGTGGCTCAGTTGGTAGCTCATCTGCCTCTGGGTCAGAAGGTCACGGGTTCTCATCCTACTCCAGGATTGGGCTAATACCATCGATACTGGCACCTGAGTAAAGTACTAGAACAGTGATGTACTGTTGGAGTGTGCCATCCTTCTGTGACCCCCGTGGTGCAGTGACCAGGTTCACACCCTTGCCTGGTGACTGTTCAGAGCACACCAGGTTGAGGGGCTTGGGTTTGTTCTTTCTCCTGCAGTAGGGGGTTCATCCCAGAACAAAAAGTAAATAGCATGGTGCCTCCAACTAGAGAGAATAAGTGAGCCAGATATTGTGTGCAGTACCACCCTCTGGGATGCAGAACCTAACCACCTCCTTACACTGGACTGGACCACCCCCTGGTGACCACAACCATTACTGCTTTCACCAATAAACACTTCAATTAGAGCATACAAACTGAGGACACACACAGGAATGAAGTTCAAACAATTAACAGTGCTTTTTTTTTTTTAAACCCAGGCCTGGCCACTGAAAAAAGAGAGGAGGTTAGCATATGAACATATGAAACTTGCAAGCAGAAACAGGCCTTGCGGTCTATCAAGTCTGCTTGAATGCGCAACTAGCATCCCAATATTGCAGCTGCCCCACCCCCTCCCCCCTTTCACCTCCGGAAACTGTTCAGCACTGTTTACCCAGCTCCCCCCCCTTGCCCTGTCCCAAGCCCTTTTGAAACTTCCCACCATCCTGCATGCCACCATCTCCTCTGGTAGAGTGTTCTATTTTGACACCACTCTCTCAGTCAAATAATGCCTCATCATCTCCCTCCTGAATCTGCCACTCTCCAATCTTAGCTTGTGCCCCTTCAATGTCTCAGCTTAAATAACCCCTATGTGCTAGATTTGTTGATCCCCCCTCAAGTATTTGAAAGTTTCAATCATATTCCCGTGATCCCTTCGCTCCTCCAGGGTATACAAACTCAGGTGACTCAGCCTTTCTTTGTAGGTTGTGCCTTCCATCCCCTGAATCATTTTTGTTGCCTTACATTACACTGTCTCGAGCATTCTGATATCCTTCATCAGATACGGATGCCAGTACTACACACAGTACTCCAACTGCAGCCTGACCATGGACCTGTACAGCTGCAGGATCACATCCTTGTGCCTGGATGAGAACCCCAGCGCAATGCACACCAGCATCCTATTGGCCCTAGCCACAGCCTTCCTGCACTGAGCAGAGCTGTTCATGCTCCTTGTTACTATGACCCCTAGATCCTTCTCCTCCTCAGTGACACCTAACCGCACCCCACCCAACCAATACTCCCTCCTTGGGTTCTTCACCCTGAAGTGCATGACTTTGCACTTTTTTGCAATAAAACCCAGTTGCCACCTTGCCGACCACTCCTCAAGTCTGGTTAGGTCACTGTAGCTTCTAACACCCCTCTATGTCATCCACTACAACCCCTATCTAGGTGTCATCAGCGAACAAACTGATCTTGCTCCCAACCCCGTGTACGATAGCTGATATAAACCTGGTTCCAGTTCCAGTTTAACAGTTGCATGTCACCTTAAACACTTCCCCCATATAGCAACACACCATAAGCACCCACTATGATTTGTAAACCCCACACAGAGTGAAGATGCGCCCACCCAAGTAAGGGACCCACCGAGAGGAACTAGTGCTATAAGAGTCACACTAACGTCTCGATGCAGGCCTGATCGCTACGTTTCCTGGGTCTTTTGATGGTGCACTTGAGGACAGTTAGCAAGCTTGCAATTTAACCCCACAGGCCATAGTATGCTAACACAAGGTAATGAACATAAAATTCTCAACATGAAGGCTTGAAAACCCCAGTTTGTAATCCAAAGATAGAGACACACAAAAGACCCAGCCAACAATGCCAGCACTCACATGACCCACAGATATAGCCAGAATAACACAAGGGATTTAGGGGCTACAACCCAGGGCTCTGGATTTTGAGGGGCCCCCAAAGATGTATTTTATATTTAATCAGACTACAGTACATACAAAAACATATAAAGAAGTTACGCTTGCGTGTCAGGTGGTGAATTTATTGGATCGGATCACTGAGTGGATCGGATCACTGAAACAACACAGCTGCTTCCAAACCGTATTCAGCTGTTGCTTGAAAGCAGCAAGTCTGCGACTGCCTGATCATCATATGACTTACTTAACATGCGATCAGCCAATCAAGTCACCTCTCAGTTATGGTGCATGATGCAAAGTGCAGAGTTGACAGTAGTGTATAACCTGTCAAAATGTCTGACATTCGAGCCCCTAGAAAGTATGACAGCAGCGCTTAAAAAGCTAACTAAAATATATTGCTCTGCTTTAATGGTTGAAACGCCACAGTGCAGTAGCACTATGAAAAATCATATAGGTAAGGTAATTAGGTAATTAAAGCCATAGCATCACTATGTGTATACAGTTTACTACCAGTTATGTGCCGACATTAAAATGGTTTTGTGGGGGCACTAATGAGCAGCTAACCAGACAGACGCACCTTGCATTGCTCCATTCCGATGGCCGAAAACTAAAGAAATAAATTATATAAATACCTCAAATTTCCAGCTAAAAGTGTGTAGAGAGGTAACATAGAGTACCATGGATGAATAGCTGACTCCAAATCCTGCAAAAGTCAGAGGTTAGTGAACAAAAATAGCAAGAAGGTGGCTGTGGCTACGATGACAGAAGATCCAGGCTTGGTCTCCCTGTTGGCTGCAGATGTGGCAACGCTCGGTAGAAAAGCTACAGGACAAGTGATTGCAGCACTGGAACCATGCCTCATCAAACTGGAGGGCAAGCTTGACTCTTAAGTTACAGGAGGTTTTGGAGCAACAAACTGTCCAGGCCAATAAATTAGCTAAGGCTGAGAAACTAATTTCCCATCTGGAGGATGAGCTGGCGGCAGTACCAGGGCAAGTGAGAGCACTACAAAAGGAGCTGGAGGACTTCAAAGAGGTGTTTGATTATCAAGAAAATTACCAAAGATGCCTCAATTTGCACCTGAGGGGGCTCCCAGAGGGGAAAAGAGGGTGCCAGTGTCTTCGACTTTGCTTGAAAATCATGCCAGAATTATTGGGCCTTCAACCAAAAAATGGGTGCATCAAAATGGAGAGAGTTCATTGTGCCGTGATGGCCAGACTTCCACCTGACCAACCCCCGAGGCAGATAATAATGAGGTTTCACAATTTCCAAGATCGGGAGGAAATAGTGTGAGCATACAGGGAGAAGGGGAGTCTGGAATATGATGGGGGTCTGCCTGTTTTTGTCGCAAGACTACTCGGCCAGGCTACTACAACAAAGAAGAAAGTTCAATGGAGTGATGGCCCAGCTGCAATCCATGAAGGTGGAAAATTTTCTAACTTATCCTGCCACTCTGAAGACATGGTATGAGGGGGTGACATTTTCGTTCTGGGAGGTCGCGAAGGCTGAGCAGTATGTGAAATCTCTGCAACTGAAAGTGGGCTGAGGAACACAAGGATGAGAACATATTTCATCTGCTGTACTGTTTGTGAAACTGTTTGACTCTGCTCTTGTTGGACTTGTGCTCCAATGTTTTTTAGAGATTCAGCATGCTTTTACCATCGCTCGTGTGGACAGTGGGAGGAGGAGGAGGATGTGGCCTCTTAATGTTACAGTCCTGAAGGATGGAATTTGAAGACCTGGACTGGTTGGACTAGTGGGGCTTCCTTATTCAAACTTTTGTCCTGGTGGGATTTGTGAGCTTTGGAGTGGGAGTTCCAATGGGCAGAGGGCAGCTTCATGGATGTTGGGGGGGGGCCGGGAGTGGCTGGAGGAGAGGATATCTGAAGAGAAGTGGCTGTGAATTTTGGTGGTGTCCTCACTCCTCTCCTGACTGCTCTCCTTCTTTCTCCAGGTCAACTGCTGGGGAGGCCTTTACCCTTCCTGGAACTGTTGGATGCTGGCAGGAAGGTGGACCGGGGAGGGAGGTAGGGGCGTGGGGGACAGGGTCTGGTTCATCAGACGAGTTGGTGGATTAGTCCGCTCCTGCCTCCTCATGTCATAACTACATGGGAGCTGGATTGGGGATGGGAGAGCTGAGTATAAGTGGGGGAAGCACGCTGGATTCAAAAGTTGCACATACTGTTTATAGAATTAGACGTCAGTTGGGGATATGTTGGAGAGTTCTCATCTCCCCTCTGTTTGTGTTTTCTTTACCCATTTTTTATGGGATTTAGATAAGATGGACGGGGGAGGTGACGTATTAGATTTGGGCGGTACGTTCCTGTTCTGGATGGCGCTATGAAGGCACCAAATTAACTCCAAGAAGGACACACACTGCGTAAAGCTAGGGAGGGCTATAGTGGATATGATTTCAGCTGTTGGGCGGGGTGGTGGGGCGAACATGCCAAAAGAGGGGATTAGTATGACACTCTTGCTCAGGTGGCAGTTAGTGTCGCGGACTAGGTTGGAGGCAGGGAGGCAGGTTGGGGAGATGTATAACTGGTACACACATGGGGGTGGGAACAAGGGGGTTTGGAGATTGCAATATAGAGGGGACTATAAGGGAGGTGGGGAGGCAGCGAGGGTTGAGAAGATCAAAAAAGAGAGGAAGTGGTAAACGAGGTGATCCAAGTATGGGGGAGGTGCTCCAGAGGTGAGAGAAAGGACTGAGAAGGTACATGAATCGTTCAACACAAAAGCAGGAATTACTGGGGATGAGAAGGGAGGGAGAGGTTGGGGAGAAGGGGGAGAGGCTGGGGGAGTCACACTGTTATTGTTTATGCAGTTCTTGTTCTAACTGTCACTGTTTTACTGTTTTCAGGTGCATTATCTGCTTTATGTGCACACAAACTTTTACAGGCCCTTGCAAGATTGACTGAACAACACTGTAGGTCTCTATGGAATGAGAGGGAGTGTCCCAATGCTCATTTATTTGGGGGGGATTGAGGGGAGAGTATGATGAAATATGGCTAAGATACAAACTGCCCAGGTGGTTTCATGGAATGTAAATGCATGGCAAACCCAGTGAAACGGACCTTGCTGCTGACAGCCTTAAAAAGGGTGGGGACACATGTGGCATTGCTCCAAGAAACACACCTGACAGACGTGGAGCACACTAAGTCAGTACGAAGTTGGGTGTGAAGATGCTATGCGGCATTCTATTCATCTCATAAAAGAGGGTGGATATCCTCATACACAAGGCTTTTCCGCTTGAAATAAAGAAAGTGATGAAAGACCAGAAAGAGGGCAGATATGTTTTCATATAGGGGGAACTGCACGGAGAAAATGTTACATATGGAAGCATATATGCCCCGGCGGTCTATGACCCAACGTTTTATATGTTTTTACTGGATTTGTTCACCAAGGAGCAGTTCCCAGGATTACTGCTGGAGGGGGACTTTAATTGGACAATGGATCCCCAAATGGATAACTCGGAGGGTAGGAGGAGGACATTGGAGGCCATGAGACAGTGCCAGATAGCGGTAGCAGATTTAGATCTGGTGGATGGGTGGCGGTCGATTAATTTTGGGGACAAAAGAGTATACATTATTTTCCAACCCACATAAAGTATGGTCCGATATTGACTATATTTTTTTTTACCTAGGACTTGGTGTGGGAGGGTGCAGGACTTCTCGCATTGGCCCTATATACCTATCTGATCATGTGATGGTGATCCTCAGGATATATTGTAGAGATGAACGAGACGCCCCCCCCCCCGGAGATTCCCCACATACATGATCAGAAATCAGGATTTACGGGAGCACTTAGAAGAACAGTGGTGGCTTTATGCTGAGACAAATACAAGCCAGAACATAGCCAGACAGATTTTTTGGGATGCAGGGAAGGTGTATATGCGTAGTGTAATTATTGAATATATGGCAGGACTTAAAATGAAGAAACGGGAACAAAGGGAGGAACTAGAACTGTGACTGAAGGATCTGGAGAAGAGGGATGCAGGAGGTGAAAAGGGCGAGACAGAGCAGTTACTGAAAACAACCAGGGGAGGCCCTGAATGCCCTGCTCAGAGAAGAAGCTGTCAGGTCCTGGGTATACTGTAAACATCAGATATTTGAGTGGGGTAATCACCCAGGACCTTTGCTTGTACGTCTTATGAAGGGACGACGGTGCCCTGTTAGGGTCACATGGGTTAGAAATGCAGCATGGACCACGTGTATGGATGCCAGGAAGATTAGAGAGTGTTTTAGAATGTTTTAAAGCCAATTATATAGAGCAGAGCATAAGGGGAAGGAGAATCAGATAAAGAACTTCCTGGATAGAATACATTTGCCAAGCCTTACACCTACCCAAAGAGAGTTACTGAATCGACCACTCACGCTGGTGGAGATAGGGGAGGCCATACAAAAATTGCAGATGGGTAAAGCTAGTGGACTAGATGGGTTCCCGATAGAATACTACCAACTGTTGAGAGGACAACTGGCAAAGGTCCTTTGTGAGGAGTTTAGGAAGTCTGGGGGATGGTCTTGCCTAATACTAGCTATGAGGCAATGATATGTCTGGTTCCCAAACCGGGTAAAGACGAACTCAACTGTGCCTCTTATAGGCCAATATCGCTGCTCAACTGCGATGTGAAAATATTGTTGAAGGTCTTGGCTGCCAGGCTAGAGGATGTCCTGCCGGACTTGGTTGACCCAGACTAGACCGGTTTCATCAAGGAGCGACAGTCCTATCACAACATGAGCCACCTTCTCAGTGTGGTGTGGAGAGCGTCCTGGGGTGGGGAGAGTTTGGGTATTGTATCTATGGATGTAGAAAAAGCGTTTCATAGAGTCGAATGGGAATATCTTTTTGAGGTTATGTCCCAGTCTGGTCTGGGTGAACAATACATGAGATGGGTACGGGCCATGTATGCTGACCCTCAGGCCAGAATTCTGGTGAATGGGGTATTGTCGGACCAGTTCCATCTTGAGAGGGGTACCAGGCAGGGATGCCCACTATCCCCACTTTTGTTTGCCCTGGCAATAGAACCATTAGCAGAGGTGATTCGCCACTACAGTGATATAGAGGGGATCCAGGGGGAGACAGGGATATCACACAAAGTCACGCTCTGTGCAGACGATATGCTCCTCTTTGTTCAAAACCCACAGGAGTCGATGCCTCCCTTGCTGGCACTGATAAGGGACTTCGCTGAGTTTTCTGGGTTTAAGATTAATCTGGGTGTGGGAGGGCGGGTGAGATGAAGACACAGAAGGCGAGACAAGTTCTTTTAAATGTCCCATAGGGCAGCGCACTTTATTACAGAAGGACTTCACACACTTGGCAATACCATAAACAGTTCAACAATGCAGATCTGGAACTTCTGTGTTGCTCATACTGATTGACTAGTCAGGATGATCTTCAGCAACTGTAATAAAACATGGCTTATAGGGCTGTTGGTTCCCACTCAGCCAGTAGGTTCACAGGGACAAATCCAGTGCCTGAGGGTGGTCCTACTTGTACCTGCAGTTTTGCAGCCAATACTTTAGGAAGACCAATCACCCCTCTAGCTTCTCAACTCAACTCTGGTTCAAAACATCCCAGCCTTGACTAGCACCACCACTGGTCAGTCTTTCTGAGACCACTTCCAGCACCAACTATTCCCCTCTTGCATCAGCCAGTTTCACTCCTACAGAGGACTGCTCTCTCCACAGCTCAGATCTTATCTGCCAGACTCTGCTCAGCCAGCTCCTTTTATAGGGCTGAAGATCATGTGACCTGTCAATCATAGCTTTAAATGTTAATTAAATGTTTGCAACAATTTTAAATATGTCTATTTCATACAGAAAAGCAAGCAAACATGAAAAATAATAGTTTAACACAGATCAGCATTTAAACAATCAAAAAATAAAACAATAAGAAAATAAAGAAAGCAACTTCCTGGCAGGAAATCCCACCTTTCTTGTTCCCAGACTCCCTCATGCTAGAGCTCTATAAAGCCCACAGATTTCAGCCAGCCTGAGCCACTAGTAATCTATAAAATGGATGCCAGCAAACTAAAGCACATGGAGTCGGGCATTTCCCAAGCAGGTAAATTTTCCTCAACATATAGCAATGTGTACAGTTTTGGCTTAAAGAAACATTTCATCTAATATCAGGAAAATATAAATTGAAACCAATATAAAGCAAAAAGACATTGCTATTTCATTGTTTGGTAGCAGTTTGTAAAACATGTGTTTGGTACATTTCAAACAGCAAGAACTTTGAGATTCCTAATACCTTCCATACAAAACTAAAGGTGGTTTATTGTAGTTCTTCAGTACTTTATATTTTATAGGGCCAAAAACCACTTTCTTCCCCAGATTCACTATTTTTCACATGGAAATTTAACAGGGGAATACAGCACCAAAGTACACAACATTTCTTTCACCTAACCATGCTAAGACAGCTCTTGTATACTTAATGCTAGCTGTGTATGTGTGTGTGTGTGTGGGGTGTCAGAAGGAGAAGAAGAAAGAGTATTGAAGTTTCAGTGCTGGGTGATCAGTCCAGCAAAGACAAGATAGAATAGTAGCATAGAAGAAAGGCTGCAGCCAAAAGGATAGGAAAGAAACATTTATTTTGACATGCTGTAAGACTATTCCTGCACTGAATATTTCAGGTCTCAGCAGGCTCTCATTTTTACGCTCGCTTGCACGCATGCGCAGGGAACGTTTTGGGAGAGTAGCACACTTTGGGTGCCTCTCCTTTCAATCCACTGCTCCGTTGAGCAGGCGTGGCGGTCCTGCACCAATGGGTGCGGGAGCTGTGTATGACAGTGGTCTTCGCTTCAAAGAAAACCACCGCTGTCATACAGAGCACCGCGTCACGCCGCCCCCTCCAAATCTTTGCTGCCATGCTGGGAGCCCACCCCAGCGTGGCAAACATCCCGCATTGTCTGCCGATGGGAGTGCCCAATCCCCCGACGGCTCCACGGCCCCCCCAAGCCATCCTTCTGCCACGCTGGGAGCCCACCCCAGCATGGCAAACGCCCCACGAAGTCTTGTTTTTTTTTTCATCTGTAAAGCAAAAACGGTCCCACGGTGCTTCTCCCAGTCCCCCTCCCACAACCCGCACCCACCCACTGCGCACCAGCCTCCCCACACCCCCCTCACCCCATACTTACCTCCGGAGCTCGGCGCGACGATCTTCGGTGGACCGGGAACATGTCTGCACTCTTCAAAGCCGACCGTGAACTGAGGAAATGCCGGTAAGCTGTATAATGGGCTAGATAGGGGGTTTTCAACTTTATTGAATATCTCAGGCATTTTTGGGAATTTTTGCACCAAATTTTCAACATGGGGTTTTTGGGACCCCTTCTCATGAATGATGTCATTGTCATGGCGTTATTCGGGCCCAAAGGTTGATTTCGCAATCACTGCGCAAAATCACCCTTCATGCCCGAATAATGCCATGACGGTGACATCATTCATGAGAAGGGTTCAAAAACCCATGTTGAAATTTGGTGCAAAATTCCTAAAATGACTGCTTTCTGGCGTCGTTACGCGGTTCCTCGCACACTCATCGTTGCGAATTTTCAATATTTGCACTCCAGATTTTCAACATGCCATTTTACCACACTCCTCATGAGCAGTACAGCTGTCATTTTTCACATCCTGCCCAAAGCGTGTTTCCTCCCATGTAGCGCTATTAGGCAGTCAGTGTCTTGAACTCAATGTATGGGACACATTAAGAAAATCACAGTGACACTGATCATGAGCAGAGGTCTTAAAATGGCTGTGTTGAAAATTTGGTGAAAAATTCCTAAAATGACTGTTTCTGAATCTGCGTTCGCGGTTCTCATGCTTTCGTAAGTTTGCGAATTTTCAATATTTTCACTCCAGATTTTCAACATTGCCATTTACCACACACCCCATGAGCAGTACAGCTGTCATTTTCACATCCTGCCCAAAATTGTTTCCCATATAGCACAATGGCTAGATCGGTGCGAACTTAATGTATGGGACACATTAAGAAAATCACAGTGATACTGTTCATGAGCAGAGGTCTTAAAATGGCTGTGTTGAAAATTTGGTGACAAAATTCCTAAAATCACTGTTTCACGAGTGTTCATTGCGCAGTTCCTACGCACGCTTGTAAGTTTGCGAATTTTCAATATTTTCACTCCAGATTTTCAACATTGCCATTTTACCACACCTCCTTATGAGCAAGTGCAGCTGTCATTTTTCATCTTGCCCAAAGCGTGTTTCCGCCATGTAGCGCTGATGGCGCAGTCGCTGTCGCGAACTCAGTGTATGGGACACATTAAGAAAATCACAGTGTCACTGTTCATGAGCAGAGATCTTAAAATGGCTATGTTGAAAATTTGGTGAACAAATTCCTAAAATTAGCTTGTTTCCGCGGCGTCGCGTTGTGCAATTCCTTGCGCTTCGTAAGTTTAGCGAATTTTCAGTATTTTCACTCCAGATTTTCAACATTGCCATTTTACCACACCTCCTTATGAGCAGTACAGCTGTCATTTCATCCTGCCCAAAAGCGTGTTTCCGCCCATGACGAGCACAATGGGCGCGGTCGTTGTCTTGAAATCAATGTATGGGACACAGTAAAGAAAATCACAGTGACACTGTTCATTAGCAAAGGTTTTAAAATGCCAATGTTGGAAATTTGCTAAAAAATTCCTAACAATGACTGTTTCTGGGCGTGTGTTGCACAGTTCCACGCGCTTCCGTAGGTTTGAATTTTCAATATTTCACTCCAGATTTTCAACATTGCCATTTTACCACACTTCCTTATGAACAGTACAGCTGTCATTTTTCACATCCTGCCCAAAACGTGTTTCCGCCTATGTAGCGCACAATGGGGGTAACAAAAAGGTCATGCTGAAAATTTATTGTGCAAATACCAGCAATCGCATAGGGCATTAGGGTAAAGCACCATACGTGCCAAACACCACTGCAAATACCTGCAAGCGAACGTTCGGCATTGACAAATGCTTGTTATTTGATACCTTAAATCTGACTTATTGTGGCTGTAAGGCTTTCCTGCAGCCCCCTAGGAAAAGATTCTCTAATTTCATTAATCAAAAATACAGTAGGAGGATTTCACCCTGTTACACTGGGGAAGTCCGGATTGCTCCATTTCCTGGGCCTGGGACAGGAAAAGGAGAAGTGGGGTTTGAAGGTGGTACAAACCAGCTTCACCTATCTTGAGGTTAAGGTGGGAAAATCCCTGGGGTCATTGTATGGCCTGAATTACTCCCCTCTGATTAAAGTGATGGAAGCAGACCTTAGAAGGTGGATGCAAATCCCAATTTCATGGCTCGGGAGAGTCAGTCTTATTAAAATGAATGTCCTCCCTCGAATCCTCTATCAGATGCAAATGCTTTGTATGGGGTTAACAAAAAGGGATTTAAAGTGGGTGGAAGGGGTTTTCTCCAACTTTATTTGGCAAGGAAAAAGACCATGGGCTAGTCTCCAAAGGCTGAAGGCAGAGAAGAGTAAGGGTGGGCTAAATTTTCTGGATTTGGGCAATTATTATCTTGTCATACAGCAACAGTACCTTGCAGAATAGGTTCACCAACCGAAGCTTACCAGTTGGGTAGATCTGGAGCAGAACGGCAATGCTGGTAGGCTCACGGCATATCTTCTCACTAAAGGACCTAAAGCTTTTAAAATGGTAGGGAATGGTAACCCCTTGGTTGGGACAGTGTTGGAGGCCTGGAGGCAACTTAGAAAATGGAAGGATGCTCATAAGGGAGAAACAGTGTAACTGCTGATTGTGGCAAACACCTTTTTTTCTTCACAGGGTGGAGAATGGAGGCTTTCGGGATTGGGAGAAAGGAGGAATTCATAATGTGGGCAATTTGTTAGTGCAGGAGGAAATGTGTACCTTTGCTCAAATGCAACACAGCTTAAAGCTCGGGAGGCAACACCAATTTCAATATTGGCAAGTTAGAGCTTTAGTGAATAATTTAGGAAGAGAAGAAGCCAGACGGATTATGTTGGACCCAGTGGAGAGCCTTGTGTACCAAGTCAAAACTGACCCTAAAGAGTTTATTGGGAAGGCAGCCAAGCAAGGAAGGCAACAAATCCCAGACTTGATGGAGAAAACAAAGAGATTGTGGGAGAGGGATTTGGCTAGGGCTATCTCAGAGGAAAACTGGGGGGTGGTGCTCCTGATGCACTCTGGTATAATGGTTTGCAATAAATTCAAGGAGGCCTGTTTTGGATTTGTGCACCAGTAGTACTATCCTCCAGTCATAGTGCATAGGGCTCACCCATCGATCTCCCCTATGTGTGGCAGGTGTGGGGTAGAGAGGGGTACATATATCCACTGTTTTTGGATTCGCCCAGTACAGAAAAGTTTTTGAGGGGACGTGGTGTCAGAGGTTGCAAAATTGTTGGGGAAAATCTTGGAAAGGGACCTCTTGGCCTGTTTATTTGGAGTGGAGGAAGAGGAAGGAGGTGAATGGGTGCCTCTCCCCCAATGGGTGAGAACATTATTTGTGCTGGCCCGTCATTGTATACAGAACACATGGATCTCCCAGATTAAACCTACAATACAGCAATGGCGTATACTGCAGACTCTAGCACTAGAAAGACACACTGGCTGTCTGAGAGAGAGAGGATAGCTTTTTTCAGAGTTGGGCCCCGGTTTTACCTTCACTGAGTCCAGTGGAGGAAATGGTGCTAAGAGGAGGACTTAGCGGGTACAGGGATGAAGGGGCTGAAAGTTGCAATATGCCCAGTGGATTAGAGGTTTGGGACCCTATATGTGTAGAATTCCCTGGGTGCCTGATGTACCTTATTTGTATTGCATGATCTAGAGACAAGAGATATTGTGATGCCTAAGGAAATGAACTGTACACTTTCACTTTTTTTTTATTGCACCTGACTGTTTATTTATGTCTGTTTTGGTTTTTTGTTTGTCTGTTGTCTGCTGTGAAAATCAGCTTTTAAAATTCTAATAAAGACACTATACAATAAAACAGTTTTGTTCTTTTTAGTTTTGATTCAGCTTCACAATTGGTATACATTTACAAACTGGAACTAAAAAAAACAATCTGCATTTAGACTGTTTGGCAACGCCGGCTGCCTGGTGGTAAAACAGTAAAGGGAAGTAACTGAATATGCAAAGAGGGGCCTCCAAAACTATAACAGCCTCGGGCCCCCATTAAACTTAATCCGACACTGCTCACAGATGCAGCAGTTCAGACAGTGGAGTAAAGTGGGGGGACAGTCCACATAATTTGGAACAGTTGATGCCAGGGAAAAATGAAGGATGTTCCTCGTATTGTGGGACAATTGAGATGTAATAAACAATGGGGTAAAATGGGAGGGTCCCTCATACTGTGGGACAGTTAAGAGCTATGACCCTCATCGGTGTCTCTCTTCACCTTTATTGTCTGACAAGCAAAGCTATGGTGAGATTAACTGGCTGCTACAGGCAGCCATGCTGATTGTTTCTGAGTTCCTGTTCAAAGGCTGTAATATCTGCAGGAGTTGCTGTTCAAAGGCCCTAATGTCTGCAGGAGTCATCGTTCAGAGCCCCTAATGACTGCAGGAGTCATTGTTCAGAGGCCCTAATGACTGCAGGAATCACTGTTCAGAGGCCCTAATGACTGCAGGAGTCACTTTTCAGAGGTCCTAATGACTGCAGGAGTCACTGTTCAGAGGCCCAAATGTCTGCAGGAATCACTGTTCAGAGGCTGTAATGACTGCAGGAGTCACTGTTCAGAGGCCCTAATGACTGCAGGGGTCACTGTTCAGAGGCTCTAATGTCTGTAGGGATTGCTGTCCAGAGGCCCTAATGTTTGCAGGAGTCACTGTTCAGAGGCCCTAATGTCTGCAGGAATCACTGTTCAGAGGCCCTAATGACTACAGGAGTCACTGTTTAGAGGCCCTAATGTCTGCAGGAGTCACTGTTCAGAGGCCCTAATGACTGCAGGAATCACTGTTCAGAGGCCCTAATGACTGCAGGAGTCACTGTTTAGAGGCCCTAATGTCTGCAGGAGTCACTGTTCAGAGGCCCTAATGACTGCAGGAATCACTGTTCAGAGGCCCTAATGTCTGCAGGAGTCACTGTTCAGAAGCCCTAATGTCTGCAGGAATCACTGTTCAGAGGCCCTAATGACTGCAGGAGTCACTGTTTAGAGGCCCTAATGACTGTAGTAGTTGCTGTCCAGTGGCCCCAATGACTGCAGGAGTCGCTGTTCAAAGGCCCTAATGACTGCAGGAGTTGCTGTTCAGAGGCCCCAATGACTGCCAGAGTCACTGTTCAGAGGCTTTAATGTCTACAGGTATCACTGTTCAGAGGCCCTAATGACTGCAGGAGTCACTGTTCAGAGGCCCTAATGTCTGCAGGAGTCACTGTTCAGAGGCCCTAATGACTGCAGGAGTCACTGTTCAGAGGCCCTAATGTCTGCAGGAGTCACTGTTCAGAGGCCCTAATGACTGCAGGAGTCACTGTTCAGAGGCCCTAATGACTGCAGAGGTAACTGTTCAGAGGCTCTAATGTCTGCAGGAGTCAATGTTCAGAGGCCATAATGACTGCAGAGGTAACTGTTAAGAGGCCCTAATATCTGCAGGGAGTCACTGTTCAGAGGCCCAAATGTCTGCAGGAATCACTGTTCAGAGGCCCTAATGACTGCAGGAATCACTGTCCAGAGACCCTAATGACTGCAGGAGTCGCTGTTCAGAGGCCCTAATAACTCCAGGAGTCGCTGTTCAGAGGCCCTAATGACTGCAGGAGTCAGTGCTCAGAGGCCCTAATGACTGCAGGAGTCGCTGTTCAGAGGCCCTAATGACTGTAGGAGTCACTGTTCAGAGGCTCTAATGTCTGCAGGAGTCAACGTTCAGAGGCTCTAATGACTGTAGGAATCATTGTTCAGAGGCCCTAATGTCTGCAGGAGTCGCGCAGATGTGTTTCCTGCTAACAACAGTTTCCTCTACAGCCAGTTCCAGTTCTTAATCATTAGATAAAAGCTTGGAATGGATTTGTAGGCCAGAGGGGTTCTTGTATTACTCTCTAATCAATATTTAATCAGCCCAATTAGGACGCTTAAATACTGATACGCAGTCGAGCCATTGCACAACAAGGAAAAAGGAACCAATCAGTTTCACCAAACAAATGTTTCTGGAATGTCTAAGCTACAACCTAATTTACAAAAAATAACCTAACTTGTACACAGAATGCAAATATTTCTCCATTGCATGGACGCTATCAGTGTTTGGGGATGGCTTTAGTCCATTTCCTTACTCACTACCAACAGTTAGAGAAAAAAGGCAGTATAGTACAGTGGTTAAAATCACCGAGCTGCAAACTGGGAGAACTAGGTTTGAATCCCACAGTCACCACTTGCATACTGTGTGACCATGAGCAAGTCACATAGCTCCCCTGTGCTCCCAGGATGCACCTGGAAACAAGCGTTGGCTTACTGTGCATTTCCTGGCCAAAAAAACTATAACAAAAAAAAAAAAACACCAAATTTGTTTCCCCCCATCCATAAAGGATAATCCAATGTCAAAGGACAGTTTGGTGCATGTGAAGAAATTTTATGCTTTTGTTACCAGCAAAGTTGATCCACAGTTTCTGGGCTTACCTTCAAGAGTTTGAAACCTCAATAAAGTGATATGAAAAACTCTCTGGGCCCCACATTCAGCCAACAGCGCCTGTGCTGTGCTGCACTTACATTAGCATCAGTACTCTGCCGCAGGGATATTCAGATGAATTGCCCCAGTGCTAACACATTTGAATATTGAGCTACCACTCAGGGGGCCTCCTCAGGAAGCCTCTGATAGAGGCGATATGTAGGGATAGTTGATCGGCATTTCGTGAGCAACCATGCACCCCTAGCAGTTTTTGAAATAAAAAGTTCTACAAACTCAGGTGTATGCACGGTTCTTCTGTTTTCTTGGCCAAACAGGGACAGGCAGGACCCATCACAGCCAGCGTCACTCCCCAGCCTCTACAGCCACACCCAGGTCAGGGTGGTGCACTGGCAGCAGTACCAGTAGACAGGTGCTGTCCGCCTATTCTCTTAAAAAATTAAAAGGAAGAATAGACTTTTGGGGAGCAAGTTTCATCCCAAGCAAGGTGCAGGCAGGCACTAGACAGCCAAGGCTGTTGGAGGGGGGGGACAAGTAGCCTGGGAAGCTCAACCCGAAGCGGGCGTGATAAGCCAACGGGCCTCATGCCATCCCAGCAATGAGGGCCCACCACAGTGAGGTACAGCCCAGCAGGACTTAACTAAAGGCCCCTAGACAGCAGCATAGTGGCAATTGGTCCCACAGCCAAGAGGCAGGGCTAGCTTGCTAGTATTCATTTCTTCAGGCAAATAGCAATTTCCCATAGTAAGGGAGGGTCTCCTCCTACCTCCCAGTTCCCCAGAGCAAACAGAGGGTTTCATGGATGGTAATTTATGCTACTGCACAGTACTCAGTACAGCAGTATGGAAAACTAAAAATTGACTGCATGATTTAAAGAGACAGTACCACTTAGTGACATATTTGAATTGCCTATTTTGCCCCATTCTACTTGTGGGTGCCCTGCTGAACTGCATGTTTGAGACTGCTTATGCCCATAATAGTAAAACACACCACCGAACTGCCTAATTTTAAACTGCCTAAGGGTTTTAAAGTGATATGTCCCACTGAGCTGCCTGTTTAAACATGTTTTGGGGATTTAAAGTGAAACATAATATTGAACTGCCTCTTTTAAAGTCTGCGTAACTATTGACAGCAGTCCCCATTGGTAGCCGCCTAGTGAAGACTGCCTACAGCATTCGAAGCAGTTACAGCCATGTCCCCTTTAATGTGACAGTGCTTACGTTAATTGCTTATTGTTCAAGGGATTGTGTATTGCTTAAACCACAAATCATTAAATCAGATTGCACATCAAACAGCCATTGCATTTATGAGACTGTGCCATGTAAATGCAGGAAATCAGCCATGTTGCATGCCAGAGGGACTGGAAAGGGGTTCGATTATCATCGATGAGAGTGAGACCCATTACGCAGCTGAAACTGTAGAACGTTGAAACTTACAGAACGTTTTCCCCTCTTGTCACCAGTATTAATTTAGGAAGCACACCAGTTCAGTAGTCAGGGCTTCAGACATAAAGTAGGCCGGGGTTCTTCCTTCCATAGCTTCCACTGAGGTTCTTCCTTCTCCAGGATCCCCAACGGCTTGGCGGTTCAACATTTCTTCAGGTTCCGCAGAGTTTCCACAAAGGTTCCTCATCCTTCCTTGGGGTCCACAACATCTCAGAGGTTCAGCATGTCTTCAGTTCTTCAAGGGTTCTTCATTCACTGGGATCCACAGTGGTCCAAAGGTCCAGCATTTCTTCAGTTTCTTCAGAGGTTACTTCATTTCCTGGGCTGCACAGCAGCTGGAAGCCCAGCATTCCTTCAAGCTCGCACCATTTCTTGCCATTTTCTAGGCTCTACAGTAGTTCAGCAGTCCAGTGTTTCTTTAGGTTCTGTGCAAGTTGTCCTTTTTCCCCCCCTGGCTCAGTGCGAACCCAGGGATCATTTTCCTTTTCTCCCTTTCTTCACGCTCCACATGCAACAAGCCGGCCAATGCTGCAGTGGTTTCATTGTGCTTCCTCTCATTGACCTACATCATGTGGCGCCACACACCCATGTGACTCTGCAGTGCGTTGTTACTTCTGAATATCTTTCTGATTGCCAAGTACAGCGTTAATTATTTACAGTTTTACGTATTGACATAGTCTTAACAACTTATAGAGTCTTAGTATTTAAACAGTCTGAAATATTTTTACTGTCCAAGTATTTATAGTGTTGAAGTAAATGTTACAGTATTCACAATATTTACAGTGTTGGGTTATTGCAGGGATCGCACTGCCTTCCTCCATCCTTCTTGTACTTTGTCTTATTCAAATAAAGTGCCTTCCATTCCATTTTACTGAAGTTAATCTCCTGCCTCTCCCTGTGGTGAGTTTTGACCACTGCATTCCTACCATTGAAAGAACCAGGCTTAACCACAGCAATTCATTCCATGAGCAGGACAACAACAACAATACCAGGGGTTACTTCCTGCCCACTGCAAGGATGCCAACCTGGAAAGTTGATAAAGGGGCCCTATCAGGAAAATCAGTAGAGAGGGCCCTAGAGACACACTTGTATCAGCGTTCCACTTCAATTGGATACACTAGCTCTGTGTTTGCATCTTACTTTTACTTGCAGTGCCCAAAATATCCTATTTATTTAGAATATACATGGTAAATGCAAAGATTTTCAATTTAGAAAGTGGCCAGGTTGCAAGAGGGGGCACCTGGAAATGTCCTGGTATTCCAGTTGGGCCAGTCCAACTCCAGTAGAAAGCCTGTTAGTACAGCCACTGCTATATTCTAAGTGACATGTTGGGCAGCACTAAGTGGTTAGTATGCTTGTTCCAAATACAACACTGCACATACGCAAATAAGGGAAATCTCTTGCATACAAGGAGCAGTGGTATATTGAGACTGTCACCTGTCAGTCCTCATTTCTCCCTCCCAACTGCCCCATATGCACTATTCCCATGTGCCTGCCCCACCCTCTTTTGAACCCCCCCACTGTCTCAGTGTAGATGACCTCTTCCAGAAGTTTGTTTGTCTTCTACCCCTCTTTATGTAAACAAGTACTTCCTATCATTCTTTCCAAACCCAATCCCCTCTCCCCACACCCATTTCCAGTTTCATGGAGTTTCGCATCCTCTACTGAAGTAGAAACAGCAATTACAAAACTAAGCAACAATTCTGCTCCGGGATCGGATGGTCTTCCATTGGAATTCTAATGAACTTTTTCAGAACAACTAAGCCTGGTTCTAGTGGAAGTTTTTAATGAGATGTTAAATGCAGGAACACTGCCCAAATCAATTTCACAGGCCATCTTAATTGTATTTACAAAAAAGGAGACAAAGCTAAACTGTCCAATTGAAGACCTTTTAGTCTATTGAATACTGATTTATTTATTTATTTTATTTATTGAACAGTATTGGAATTACAATCCTTTGAGTCAGCGACTCGTTTACAAAGGCTCCACTTCATTGTGAATAAATACAAATACAGACAACATGATACGTTTTATGCTGAAGTACTGATGCTAAAATATTAGCCTGGATTTGGGCTGACAGACTTTTGAAAATAGCAGATGTACTTATATCTGCCTCACTGCTCTGCACTAGTCCATCTAGATCTCCTTTTGAGGAGGAGGAGTCAACATGTCTCCAGGTAGCTGCTGTTAGTGGGAAGTTCCATACCAGCATTTTTTGTTAAACTTCCTTTTTTTGGTTAAAGTTATTGAATTTACTTCATGTTTGGTGTCCGATAAGAGAAAAGTGTTTTCTTCAACATCCTCTGCAGAATCCTCTCTGATAAAACTGGGAGAAAAGAATTTTCAGCTGCAAATCAGCACTGAGGGTGTCCATAGAGCAGGGAAGAGAAGCCCCTCTCTCTGTAGTGGAGACACTGAATGCCATACCATGAAAGCCCGTGGTCGGACAAATAGTGATAAGTTCTCCTAAATGAGTAATGCATCCAGTTGCTAACTTACCTGCCACCTCTCTTAAATCTCCAACCGTTGCTACTGATGTGGTGAAACAGCAAAAGTTTTAAACAATGAATGTGTATAAAACAGCAGAGTCTGTGTCTAAGAGGTTTGTTTCTCCAGTGAATATACAACCTTTGGTAAATTAATTTTCAGCAGTTGCAACTGTAAAGAATACAACTGCTGTCTGTACGGTGGCAAAAGCTGACACGGTGAACCTAGACTTGAACAGACGTATAAAACAGACTTGCTCCAAGTATCAAGCCCTTTGCTTACTTCCCTATCCTTGCTCTTAATTCAATCTTCAGAGCCACCTAACACTGAAACTAACATGGCTGCATTGGTACCACAGGTTTTCATCACACAGTAGATTCTCTTGGGAACGCTCCTGAGAAACTTATCTTGTGGACAGAGAAGTTTGATCGTAAATTTCAAGCCCTATCAGAAGAAGTTGAATTTCTGCAGCAGGATGCTAAACAGAATAAAGATAAGATAGAGGCAGTTTGCAAGGAGGTAGAAATAAATAACAAGGACATAGTAAAATGTGACAATAGCTCAAGTCGGTCTGGAGGCAACAACAGCAAATTTGATCAGAGGTAATTTTGCAATGTCCCATAAAATTGAAACGCTGGAAAACCAACAAAGACATAATAGATTGAGAGTGATAAGTTTGCCTACATCTGTAGACTCTGAATTTCAAAATACATGGCATATGATGAAGGATTTATTTGCGAAAACATTTTATTTACCTTAAGAAAATTAACCATTTATCTTTAGAGCCTACAGAATACTTTTTGAACGGCAAGTACAAGGAAATTTACCATAAACACAGTCTGAAATAGAAAAAAGGTCTCAGAAGAAATCTAAGATTATGATTACTTTTGTGCTTGAGTCAGACAGAGATCTGATTATGCATCTGTCAAGAATCAAGTCACATTTGATTTATAAAACTCAAATTTTTCCTGATTATGCTTTTGGAACCCAACAAAGAAGACATTGTTTCTTAGGTTTCAGACAAGAACTACTGGAAATGGGGGCTGAATTTCAGTTTCTCGACCTTGCTAAAGTATAGATTAAGTACAAAGGAGTTCAACATCTATTTAATTACTGGTCATCATTTTTTATATATGGATAACCTTGGTTTTACTCCACATTATGACTGCCTTGTTGATATTTTGCGTTACAACCAGATGGTTATAATCAGTGACTGTCAATCTAGCCCACACTATAGTCAGCATGACCTCACCAAACTGTTATCAATACAGCCAACTCAGTCAACCCAGTGTTTTCAGAAATGATGACCACTGATTCAACAACATAAAACATGCATGGGTGTGTGTAAAACCAGAATTTTACACACATCCTCAGTGTGGAATGCTTTTATAAACTCCACGAGCTTCACTCTCGGGGTTAGTGTAGCATTCCACACTTCTGGTGTGTGTAAAATTCTGGTTACACACACCCGCCCATGTATTGTTCTATATTTTATGATGTGGACCAGCTTTCTGCTTTTCTCTGCGTTCAGTATGAACAAGATAGGAAAGATAAGTCTGATTCACCTACACTTTCGGAAGAGGAAATGTTATAGATGACATAACTTAAAAATGTGCAAGTGTATGACCGCACCTCGGATTAGCAGTGCCACAGTCAGAAAATGACATGTGAGTCTTTTTTTATTTGCCTTCACACAGATAAAGTTACTGCACTTATTTGATATACAAAGACAAGACTGGTGTGTCTCACTGGAAGAGCATTTCTGGACTGTATTTTTAACCCTGCCTGTTGACTACCACACAGGTTAAGGAGGTTAAGCGGTCTGGCTTCTGTTTCAATGGTAATTGCTTTTTTCCCCCAGAATAGAAATGAAATAGCACAGTGTCTCCACCCAGAGTGAGATAACAGTGGGCCAGGTGTTTGAATAGTACAACCCCCTGGGATGCTGTACCTACCCATCTCCCCTTCCAGTCACCCCACATACTGAATGCCACGTCATTTACCAATACTGTGAAACCCATATACTTAGTAGCTATAGCTAATAATATGCTCACCACACAGGAATTGCAAATAACAAAACATAGCTTTATTTTAGGAGCAGGGCTAGAGAAGGGGTGCTTGGACATAGGATGGCTGTAGGGAAAGAAAGTTGGTTTGTGTTAGTAGGGCCCATAAGCCAGAACATCAGTGGTGCCCACCCCCACTGGTACCAGTGCAACCCCCCCTCTGTCCTGTTTGTCCTGACTGGGTACCCAGATTTAACACAGGCCTGCTAGTTGCTATGGGTTGGCTGGCATTGGGGCCCTTGGAGTAGTCTTTACCAAAAATGCTAGCTGCTTTAAATCACTCCCCTTTGGCAGGGCAAGCCCTGGGTTAATCACAGTTTTGCAGACTCAGAGACTTGGATACTGGCACAGTGGGTTTGAGCAAGTCAGGAACAACCACTCCGATGGGCAGCAAGCACATGGGCAGAGAATTCTGGTCTGGAAGATGAAGCAATGGCAGAAACTGGTCAACCTTGGACTTACTTGAAGAGTCCTGCAACTTGTCACCTTCTGACTTGCTTGGCGATTCTAGCAACTTGTCACCTTCAGTCGTCCAAGTGGGACAGGTTGTGGAGTACAAATGCAAGGCCTACCAGACCACAAGGAACACAGATCCAGGAGCAACCCCATGGTCCAGCTCCCCTAATGGGTCCAGAGTGCCCTAGCACTCAGGCATGCACCCATGACCCCCTGCAGCCCAGTCTGCCTCACTTGATAGGGTTTTGCAGATTCCCTACCTGGTTCCAAGTTGCAGCTGTGAGGATTTCTGTTTTCACCTTTTGTCTGATCAGCAAATAATCAGCTCCGGTGTGCAGCAACAATTTCTCCAACTTCCACCTTGCCAGTGGGTTTTGGCTAGTAAGGCACCATCTCTGGAGTGCACCTCCACCTTTCACAGCTGGATTTCAACAAGACCCACAGGTTCCTGAGCTCTAGATACCTGCAAACTCTTTTCCTCAAATGTCCTCAGATTCAGGCTGAGTGCCAACTTTAGCTCTGGCACGCACAGTCCTAACTAGCCCCTTTTTCAGGCTCAGGGTTTTTCACAGTGAGGCAGGCTCACTGCCAACACTGGAACTCCGAACAACCAGGAGCTTTCACCAAATGCCTTGGATGTTCAGCTGCAACACCACAGTTCTTTCAGCCAGAATAAGTCCTTTTTTCCTGTTCCCAGATAATTGACTGACTGACTGATAAAGTCCTGGAAGAAGCCTCCTGCCTTTTCCACACATAGTCTAAACCCCTACTTGACTCCATCACAGCCCAGACAAGACAGCCCAAACTGTCCAAAATTCCTGTGGTTTCACACCAAAATCCCAGCTTTTGATCGATTAGATCCTGCTGGCAATCACAAATATCAATAGTCATTAACCCAGTTCAGTTATTGATTGGTAAATGGCTTTTGGTGCCTGGAGCAAAGTTCACACCTCTCCCATAAAGCAGTTTGCCAGTCTTTGGGTGCTTAAGCTAGAGATTGGCTGCCACAGGGGGTCAAAGTGACAAAGATGACCTCTTAGTATACAGTTCCATACAATTTACATACAGTCCCCTATTTTAGAGTGTCTTTGCAGCCAAAGGTACAGCTTTATCATTTATTTGCCCCCTTATCCTGTAGCTGCCATTGTCCTTTCTAAGCGACTACAAACTTATATTTCAAGTTCCCTTAGTTTTCCTGTCACTGCCCCCGATATGTATAGTCCCCCAGGCAGCGATCCAGTTCATTAATATTCATGCTGTCCCTTTTAAATATGTAAATGTGCCCCATTTCTAAGCGCCTATTGGCGCTTTTAAATAAAACATCCTGGTTGGTTCTTATGCACCTCCTCCAGGTGTCTGACCCCCACTTAACTTATTAAGAGAGTCAAAATCACTGGAAAGGTGATAGTTAGGCCACTGCAGCGTCAAGAAGATAGACAGGCACCATTGTGCATGTGCAAAGTCAGTTTTGCTCCACCAGCCCCAAATGGCTAAAATTACTAACAAGGCCGAGCAGAGACCTAGAGGGCTATGGGACTCAGGACTGGCAGCAGACAGGCAGCAGGGGTATGGGTGATGCCCGGGACAGCAGGTAAGCCCCCCTGATGGGGGGGCTACATAAGCTAACATAATGGTGGTAACAGTTAATGGAATGAATGGTGGAGATATAATTTAAGTTAGAGAGAAAAATCACTATATATATATATATATATATATATATGTTTTGATTCTAAAAACTGTAATTTAGGGTTAAACATAGATTAAGATTATAGATGTTTGTATAACATTATAGTCTGAAAAAATGTGAAAGTTAGCAGATTTACCTGTTCATATATTTAGTTAATGTTAAAAAATTAAATCATCCTCCTCCAGTTTATGTTTTGGGCCAGACATGCCTTACATTATAGTAAAAATGTGGAATTATGAATGTTTTGCTTTTTCTGTATTATGCTCATACCACTCTTTATGCACTGATGTATAAATTTATGAAATGTCAATAAACATAAGTAAAAAATAGATCTCCTTTTGACAATCTAATATTACTAGGGGAACGTTTCAAAGAAGAGTATAAAAGACACATATAGGGGTTATGGTTAGCCTTGGACCAGGAAAAAACATAATCTCGTGTCCCATGCATGTTTACTTAATATCCTAGGCCACTATGACATCCCTCAACAGTTCATAAGGTGCAACAACATGTTATATAAACAGGTGACCACCACCGCACCAAGGTTTGGCTGGGCAAAGAAACATAGATACATAGACATTGTCGGCAGATAAGGGCCTATGGCCCACCCAGTCTGCCCATTTGAGCTTGTAAGTTCAGTTTGTTTTCCTAGAAGTCTGTTGCCCCTTACCCCTGACCTCCAGAATTCCTTTATGTCTATCCATGCATTCTTAAATCCTGTGATTGTTTCAGCCCCACCACTTCCTCTGGCAGGGTGTTCCACTTGTCCACCACCGTTCTGTGAAGAAATTCTTTCTCATGTTTCCTCTGAATCGTCTTCCTCCAACTTCATCCCATGCCCTCTAGTCCTGGAACATCTTTTCGCTTAAAAATAGTGTTTTCCTGCACCCTGTTCCTCCCTGTAAGATACTTGTATGTCTCTATCATATCCCCTCTCTCCCTCCTCTCCTCCAGGGAGTACATGTTCAGTTCCTTCAACCTGTCTTCATAGGACTTGTGATGCAATCCATGCACCATCTTTGTTGCCCTCCTCTGAACCTTCTCTACCTTGTCTATGTCCTTACGTAGGTATGGTCTCCAGAACTGTACACTGCACTCCAGGTGGGGCCTCACTAGTGTCTTGTATAGCAGAATTATGACCTCCCTTTTCCTGCTGGTGATGCTCCTGCCTATACATCCCAGCATCCTATTTGCTTTACCTGCTGCCTTGTCACACTGTTTCCCTACCTTGAGGTCATCAGAGATGATAACCCCAAGATCCCTTTCCTGCTTGGTGCATGCTATATCCTCACCCCCAACTGATATATTGTGCCAGGGTTTTGTGCCCCATATGCATTATTGCACTTCTTTGCATTGAATTTCAACTGCCAAACCCTGACCATTCTTCAAGTTTCTGCAGGTCGCTTCTCATTCTGTCTACACCCTCTGGTGTGTCTACTCTGTTACAGAGCTTTGTGTCATCAGCGAACAGTGAAATTCTGCCTTATAGGTCCTGCGCAATGTCACTGATGAAGATGTTGAATAGGACCCGGTCCCAGCACACAGTCCCTGTGGTACCCCACTGGTCACTCTTCCCTCTGTGGAGTGACAGCCATTTACCTCCACCCTCTGTGTCCTGCCACCCAGCCAGTTACCTACCCACCACACTACTGTCCTGCTCACACCCATATTCCCCAGTTTGTGTAATAGTCTTCTATGTGGCACAGTGTCAAGGCCTTGCTGAAGTCCAGATGAGCCATATCCACTGCCCTCCCTGATCCACCTCCTAGTCACCCAGTCAAAAATTAAACGAGGTTGGTCTGACATGACCTCCCCTGGTGAAACCATGCTGCCTTGGATCCTGTAGTCCATTGACAACCAGATGTTCCACCAATCTCTCCTTCAGTAAGTGCTTCCATGATCTTCCCCTACCGAGGGTGAGGCTGACTGGTCTGTAGTTCCTGCTTCCTCTTTTTCCCACTTTTGTATAAGGGGACTACATCTGCTGTCCTCCAGTCTTTGGGTGCTCCCTGTTTCCAGTGATCGGCTAAACAGGATAGCCAGAGGTTCAGCCACCACCTCTCTTAGTTCTTTAAGGACCCTGGGTGCACCCATCTGGCCCGTTGCTTTATCAACTCTTATTACTTCCAGTTCCTTCAGGACCCTTTCTCGTGTAAAGGGACTTGTGTCCATTCTGCACCATTCTCACCCCTTGTACTCCCTTCAGACCCATTACCCTCCTCTTCCTCAGTAAAGACTGAGCAGAAATACCTGTTCAATATGTCAGCTTTACTGTTGTCATCCTCCACGTGGCCCCCATCCTCCCCTTTCAGTCTCACTATCCCTCCGTTTGTCTTTCTTTTTTCAGTTATGTGCCTGTAAAAGGTTTTGTCCCCTCTACCCACTGATTTTGCAATGTGCTCTTCTGTCTGAGCTTTGGCTTCCTTACTGACCTCCTGCCTCCCTTTACTTCTCCTGGTACTTCTCCCTATCCCTTCTGCCTGTGTCTTTTGTATTGCCTGAATGCAATCTTTTTGGCTTTCACTTTCTTTGCACCTCATTGGAAAACCATGATGGTCTCCTCTTCCTTTTCCTCTTGCTAACTTGTAATCATAATTCTGTTGTTCTTGTAATCCCCATTTTAAATACTGCCTACTGTTCCTCAACCCCTGATTCCTGTCCCATTCTCTAATGCCTCTTTCAAGTATCTCCCCCATTTTCCCAAAGTCTGCCCCCTAAAATCCAGGATCGTGTTTTGTGTGGTTTGGTTCTGCTCTTTCTGTGATTTCAAACCACAATGACTGGTGAGTCACTGTTTCCCAGGTGCTCCCCACTGTTACCCCCATCACACTGTCCCTGTTTGTGAGCACAAGGTCCAGTATTGCCTTCTGCCGAGTTGGTTCCATGACCAGTTGCTTGAGGAAGGCACCCTGAAAGTAGTCCAGGATAAATCTGCTCCTAGTTGATGCTGCTGCTGGGATGCTCCAGTCCACGCCTGGAATATTGAAGTCTCCAACCAGTACTACCTCACTCTTGTCTGCCATCCTTTGGATGGCTAGCATCAACTCCCTATCTGTTTCTTCCTCCTGGGCTGGTGGTCTATAGACCACACCTGTGCGGATGGCTGTCCCCATTTTCCTTTCCAGCTTAACCCACAGTATCTCTCCCCATTTTGTTCCTCCTGGATCTCTGTGGCCCTTATGTCATTTTTCACATACAGTGCCACTCCTCCTCCCTTCCTGCCTGCTCTGTCTCTTCTGAATATATGTTGTGCCAGGTATGGCCATCTCCCAGTCGTGGTTATCATTACACCAGGTTTCAGTGATGACCACATGTCCAGGTCTGACTGCACCATGACAGCCTCCCGATCTTCCATCTTGTTGCTAAGGCTTCTGGCATTTGCACACATGACTCTCCATGATTTGACCTCCCTAGACTGTTTCACTGTTCTACTCCGGCCCCTTCCTTGGTTGTCATTTATCCCTGGTTCTCCTTGCTGTCTGCCCTTCTGCTGAATTTTGCCCCTTTTCTGCTTATCCACCTCTTGGGCACTAATCTCCATCTTTTGCACACTGCTTTGCAGAGATAGCCACTCCTCTAGTTCACTGGTTCCATTGCTAGCTGTGGGGGGTGAGCAAGTAGGTACCCTCCTTGCTGGCCTGCCACTCCCCTTTGCTATCATTGAGTGCTTGGATTCCCCTCCAGGATGGATGCAGGCCGTCAGGCTTGAACAAACCTCCATCCCTCCAGGTGGGTCCCCAGTCACCAATGAATCCAAACCCTTCCTCACAGCACCAGTTCTTCAACCATGAGTTAAAGTTCCTGGTGCATGCACTCCTATGCTCTCCCTTGCCTCTCACAGGTAGTACTTCTGAGAAAGTGACAGAAGTAGCTACTTGTAGAGACCCTCCCCAGTTTCCTAAACTCTTCCTGAACTTCCTTTGGCTCCCCATTTGCCAGGTCATTAGTACCTAGGTGGATAATGACATCCAGCTCACCCTCCCGTCTTGCCTTCCCAGTGATCCCAGGATCTTCCTTCCATCCCTCCATGCCGTGGCACCTGGTAGGCACCTCACCTCCCTGTCCTCCCCCTCCTGTGTTCCTAGCTGGATCCCTCTTATGATGGAGTCCCCCACCAGGATTCACTTCCTCCTCCTCCTCTGGGGTCCACTGCTTTCCCCGCTGAGGTCACCTCCTTGGCTAACCTCCACATCCTTTCCTTCCACTTCTCTGGGTACCTCTATTTGGTTGTCCTCATTTGCCAGTGTGGCATATGAGTTCTTGAGTGGAATAGGATCTGGGATGTGCCTCTGCCTGACCGCTCTAACCCTCCCTGAGCCCACTGTCATCCAAGTGCTCCTCGTTCTCGGCATCCTTTGAGGCAGTTGCATTGGACTGGGTGGTCCCTGGATAGGAGTGATGGTACTCCTGACCCAGTTTACTTCCGCTCTGAGTCTGGCTATCTCCTCCCGCAGTCCAGAGAGATGCATGCAGATAGGGCAGCACCTCAGTGTCCAGACGGTCTGCCTGAATATGGCTGCCCCACAGCCACTGCATTGCACCACTCCCCACATTATACTGCAATTCCACTACTTGTCTGCTACTGAAGCTCTCCTAGTTCCCTTTTTATTAATTTACTGTCCTAAAAATCCTGCCACTGATCCTCAGATAAATTTTTTTTAAAGAAAAAGAAACCAATAAATAAATAAATGAATCAAAACACTTGTCATGCTGAGGGTGGGCTTCTTCCCCCTTATGCCCCTCCTACTTCACACCCCTTACTATACCCTGTGTTTAGCTCCTGTCAATCAGATTTAACAGAGCATATAATTAAGAGTTGGGGGGAGGGGGGGCGAAAATTTTCAGCAATTAAAGACAGCACAGAATTACACCACCACTATGTTTTAAATTTTCAACAGCCCAAAAACAATTATAAGTAAAGACAACAACGAAAGCATAGTGTCACTAAAAGCCCACAATCTAAGTTTAAAAGAAAAATAGCAGTTACCAGTTACTCTAAAGCACTGAATTGAATATGTTTCCTTCCTTCCCCTTCTGGCTTCTTCTGAGAAAATAAACTCTACTTGCTACTTCAACTCTGACTAAGCCCCACCTCCAGTTATCACGTAGCTGAGGTCAGAGGGCAGACAATTAACACCCTTCACCCAACTACAGGGCAGTCAGACAAGCCAAGATAAAATTTGCAGCAATTAAAGACAGCACACAATTACACCACCACTATGTTTTAAATTTTCAACAGCCCAAAAACAATTATAAGTAAAGACAACAACGAAAGTATAGTGTCACTAAAAGCCCACAATCTAAGTTTAAAAGAAAAATAGCAATTACCAGTTACTCTAAAGCACTGAATTGAATATGTTTCCTTCCTTCCCCTTCTGGCTTCTTCTGAGGAAAAAAAAAAAACAGCACTAATAAAAGGGGTTTGACAGGTGTGTCCACTCAGACCACTATCATACCTTCTACCTCTGGATCCCATATTGTGGAAAATCCAACAAAATCCACAGACTGAGTGCTTGTGCATCCATTGTATCAATACCCTTGAAATATTAGCCTACGCAGATGATGTGTGCAGTATTACGTAACAGCACATCAGTTGTCCACGTGATGCTTGCCTTAGCCACCTTTAAGTAAGTCTCGTAAAACTATGACTAGAGCTGTGGAAAATGTATTGGACAGACCCTGAAGAAACGCAAAGCAGTAGCCAACAGATTCAAATATCAACTGACCTCATTACAATACTAGGAATTACTTTCTGGAGTTCCAGACACTGCCCAGTATAACTGGGCACAAACCCTTGTTCTAGCAAACCAGAAACTGGGCATTTGGAAGCACAGGTTTCTTTCAAAAAAGAAGCATGCCTTCCTGATAAAGGCCTTAATGTTTCCACTCCTTTTAACTCTAGCCGTTATTTTTCCATCTGCACTAAACATGGAAACTACTAAACATCAGTACTGGGACCAGTCCTTTTTAACGTCTTTATAGGTGACATTGTGGAGAGACTAGAAGGAAAAGTATGCCTCTTTGCAGATGACACAAAGATCTGCAACAGGGTTGATACACAAGGGGGGTGGAAAGGATGAGAAGGGACTTGGCAAGGTTGGAGGAATGGTCGAAAGGATGCCAGCTTAGATTCAATGTAAAGAAGTGCAAAGTAATGCACCTGGGAAACAAAAACCCAGAGGAAGAGCACACAATGGTGGGGGGGGGGTATTAAAGACAACAAAAATGGAAAGGGACCTGGGTGTAGTCATTTCAAATGACCCAAAGGTATGCAAGCAATATAGAAAGGCAGTAAGGAAGGCCGGGGGGATACTGGGATGTATTGGGAGAGGCATCACCAGTAGAAAACAAGAAGTTGTTATCCCTCTGTACAGACACTTGGTGAGACCCCATCTGGAGTACTGTGTGCAGTTCTGGAGACCCCATCACCACAAGGACATACACAGGATAGAGGCAGTCCAGAGGAGGGCAACTAAAATGGTGCAGGGTCTGCACCAGAAGCCATACGAAGAGAGACTAAAGGATTTTAATATGTATACCCTTGAGGAAAGGAGGGAGATGGGAGGACATGATAGAAACTTCCAAGTACTTCAAGGGAATCAGCAAAGTCCAAGAGGGTAGCAACTTTCAGAAAAAGAGATGTGCATGGACAAGGGGACACAATTTGAAGATAGAGGGGGGATGGCTTAGGGGCAACATGAGGAAGTATTTTTTCATGGAGAGAGTGGTGGACACATGGAACAGACCTTCCTGAGGAGCTTGTGGGGTCAAAAAAAGTGGGGGAATTCATGAATGCATGGGACAGGCATAAGGCAATTCTGGTGGGGGGAAGGAAGATGTAGGCTGTTGGTTAACTAGGAGGTGTAAAGAACTCCAATGAAAGATGGCAGTCACGCTGGGCTGCTGCTTGCAGAGGAGTTGTGAAGCTGAGCGTTTTTTAGCATTTTGAGCGTTTTTCTTGTACAATGCTATTTTATTCTATTTATTTAAGTAGTGTTAGTTATATGAAGGAATCCTTGGAATAGCCCTTGAAAGAACTGACATTATACTGTGGCTTACCATTGTGTTCGAGGAATCCAGGACTTTGCAGTGCGATTGGACAGCGTGGAGAGGATCAGAACTGGTGTGGAGGAATGACAGTTGGAGTGGTGGATTTTGGCTGGGGTGAGAGTCCAGTCGGACTGTCCTGCAGGAAGCGGTCGGTTCATTGTGTGTTGGGATCAATGGAAATAATAGCGAGCAGGAAGAAGCTGAATTGGACTATGTCGGAGATCACCTTGCGGGCTTAAGGGATCTGCAGTGCTGGACAGTGGTTGAGTGGTGTGGTTAACCGGCGGATAGGAGGAAGGAGCTCCTCTTCCTTTCAGGAGAACCTAACCTGTCTCCTGCTGTGGAGGGCATTAGAACTGTGTGGTGGATCCTGGGCTGGAGAAGGCGGCCTTCATACACTGGTCGAGTGAGTTCCTATGATGGAAGGGGTCTGATGTACTATCGCTATGAAGATTGAAGCAAAAAATGTGAGTCTTTGACACCATTCTGTGATTCCTAGCTGCGTTGGTTTCTATTTGCTCCCTGAGAACTGGTGAGATTGAAACTGTTGCACTTTGAATTTTGGACAATAGTGGATTGGAAGAGATCATCATCAGTCTGTGTTAGGATGAAATTGACTGTTGCCCTGCTGAATTTTAGGACTGGTTTTGGGGTAAAATTCTCCTGGGTTTGATGAAAGCAGATAGTTGCATTCTGTATTAGGTTGGATTTCCTGTGTTTTATGTAGAGGGTGGGTGGTTGGTTTTCTGCTTTTTAGGGGGTTTAATTTATTTTTTTTGTTATGATGAACGAGTAAAGGGGGGATGAACTTTTTGTGTTAGGACAAATAAATATGTGTCGAGGGGTGTATAAAGTGGGGCAGGCTAGAACTGTGTATGGGGTGTCCCAGCTTTACAATCTGCGGCCCTTTATTACCCCCGGTATTGGGTACAACAGCTCGTCGATGCCGGGAGGTGGGAATTGGTAGGAGACGTGGGGGCAGAAGCTGGCAGGGAGCCCCGTACACGCGTGAAGGGAATAGAATTGAGGTAGTTAGGTGCAGAAGGTGCCCTGGGTTGAGACGGGGTTTGGAGAGATGCCAGATGGAATTAATCCCTATCCCCAGGGTTCCCATGAGATCTAGTGGACAGGTAGCTAGAGGCGCTGCACTGTCCACCAATCCCCTGAGGGTGGTGCTATGCAATGCCAGGTCAATCAATAATAAGACTGCAATTATGGCAGATCTGATTTCATCGATCGACCTGGCTTGCACTACAGAAACCTGGTTGAGAGATGTTGCTGGGCCAGTGCTAGAGGCCACCGTCCTCCCAGGTTATTCCGTAGTGCACTGTCCCAGAGTGGCACACAGGGGCGAGGTGTGCCTATCTGTTTTAGAGCTGGGCTAGGCTTCACCGTGCACCCAGTGAGAACACCGGATTCATTTGAATGTGTGGCCATCCGTGGGGGTTCGGGTGCAGGCTGCAGAATTCTCTTGATATACCGTCCTCTTGGGGCGGTTGGAGAATTCTTGCAGGAAGTGGGTGACTTTGTGGTCGGCGAGACATTAGAGTCCTCCAGATGTTTAATTCTGGGGGACTTCAATGTTTGGGCCGACAACGAGTCATCCAGGTTGAGTTATCACTTCCTCCAGTTGATGACATCACTGGGCCTGTTGCAGGCAGTTACTACTGTGACTCACCAGGGTGGACACATGTTGGACCTGGTCTTCTCGCTGGAGCTTGAGATTGAGAATCTCAGGACTGATCGGGTCATTTGGTCCGATCATTGCACGGTGGAGTTCTTGCTCAGGGCTCCCCCTGAGATCCCTCCCCCTGCAGAGATGGCGAGCTACCACCCATTGAGGGGTTTGACTCCGGAGGGTTTTTTGGCAGTGGCAAACCTATCTAGTGTGGACAGTGCATGCAGGGGAGGCATGGGTGAGGCAGTTAATGCCTATAATAGAGCAGTGACTGAGGCACTCGACTCCCTTGCACCAATCCGTGAATGACCCAGATCTTCTCACTTGAGGTCCCCATGGTTTGATGGGGAGCTCAAGGCTTTGAAGATCAAGGGTCAGAGGTTGGAGCACTGCTGGCGGGGGTCCGGCTTGCAGGCAGTCAAACTGACCCTGCGTGCACACTATGGTGTGTACCAGGGGGCAATCAACCATAAGAAGGCAGTGTTCCTCTCCAGGGAGATTGCTGCTGGGAGAAACTGACCAGTAATGCTTTTTCAGACTGTGGACAGGTTATTACATCCTGTCTGTCTTCAGCCGAAAATAGCAGTTTCTGAGGCCTTGTGCAATGAGTTTGCTTGTTTTTTCTCAGACAGGGTGTTCCACCAGTGGCCCGTACTATGGTCAACAGTGGACGCCGGGATGGTCAACAAAGCACTCTGCCCGGTTGGGGGTAGTTTAAACCAGTGGAGGTGGCCGATGTCATTGAGGTGATCTCAAAACTGAAGCACATATATTGTGAAATGGACCCGGCGCCGACACGTTTCTTAGTGGGATGCGTCGACACTGTTGGGCCAGTGTTCGCCTTGATTGTCTGGTGTTCCTTGCTGGAGGGGGTTGTCCCAGATTCGTTGAAGAAGGCACTGGTGAGACCACTCCTGAAGAAGTCATCATTGGACCCTGACATCAAGGCGAGTTATTGACCGGTCTCCAACCTTCCATTTTTAGGAAAGGTGGTGGAGAAGATTGTGGCGCGTCAGTTGGGTGATTACCTCATGGCATTTGATATCTATGAGCCGCTGCAGTCAGGGTTTTGTGCAGGACATTCAACAGAAACCGCATTAGTTCGGGTGCAAAATGATCTTCTCAGGGCAAGAGATCGAGGGGAGGGGACAATTCTCATTCTACTTGATCTCTCCTCAGCTTTTGACACGGTGGGCCATCAGGTGTTGCTGGACCATCTGAGGGACTTCTGTGGACTCACCGGCATTGTCATTCACTGGCTTGAGTCCTTTTTGACAAACAGAAGACAGAGGGTGGTGATGGGGAATTTTTCCTCATCTGTTAGCCTTCTGTCTTGTGGGGTACCTCAGGGTTCGGTGTTATCACCGATGTTGTTTGCCATGTATATGATACCCCTTGGAGAGATCATTAGGAAGTACAGCTTGGGATTTCATTGCTATGCCAATGATACCCAGCTGTACTTATCCTTTGCCCCTGGAACATCAAATGCGGTGGATGTATTAAATAACTGTCTGGCAGAGATCAACGACTGGATGGCCTCCAGCTGGTTGCGACTGAACCCCGATAAGACGGAGGTACTGGTGGTGGAGTCGAACATGAGGTGGGTGGGGTTGCCCCCTGGGGCAGACACTGGACTTGTTCTAGGGTCAGTCCCATTGAAGGCTTCCTCTAACGTGCGTAGTCTTGGCGTGATATTTGACAGCGGTATGACAATGGAATATCAGGTATCTGCCATTGTTAAAGGAAGCTCTTTTTCATCTGAGAAATATCGCCAGGATTAGGCACCGAATTCCGCCCCTGGACCTCCCCACCTTGGTACATGCATTTGTCACATCCAGGTTAGACTACTTTAATGTGCTCTACCTCGGGGTCTCGAGAGGTACCCTCCGTCGACTGCAGCTAGTGCAGAATGCAGCTGCCAGGTTGTTGACAGGTCAGTCGAAATACTGCCATGTCACCCCAGTGCTGCGTGAACTGCACTGGCTGCCAGTTCGATGGAGGGTGCTCTTCAAGGTGGGCTTGCTCACCTATACGGCCCTACATGGATTGGGCCCTTGTTACCTGGCTGACCTTCTGACACCTACTGCCTTGGTTCGGCCCCTTCAGTCCTCCACGAGGGGCCTCCTGATGATTCCTAGGTCAAGATTAAAAACTGCCGGCGATCGAGCTTTCAGTGTCGCTGGTCATGTCTTATGAAATTCGCTTCCGTTCTTGGTGAGGGAGGCCCCGTCAGTAGAGGTCTTTAAGACCCGCCTGAAGTTCTATTTGTTTAATCAGGCTTTCTCAGACTCTGTTTGACACCAGTGTTATTAGTCTTTTTGAAAATTTAGAGGGTTTTATATATTTATGTGATCTGTATAAGGATATGGTTTTGTATGTATAAATTGAGCTTGTGTTTTTTGTACGGCGCACAGAGCCTCCGGGATTGGGCACCATAAAAATAAAATTTACCTTACCTTACCATCTGCAGCTTATCCAGTATGTAGGGAAATGGGCAGACTGGGTGGGCCAAGCGGTCCTTATCTGTCGTCAAAGTCTATGTTTCTATGAAACACATGTTTATAGTGTTTTTTTCCCAGGGCTTATGGAGAAGCAATTTAAATCCTATCAAACATGACACTATGTATCAGGACTACTGTGAAGGGGTCAGGTGATACAATCTTTAGTGATTTTCATAGTAAATTTATTTACACCAATATCAGCCCCTTAGTCTGTTGGGAAAATAAGATTTGGATGGAAATCCTTGCTGTCTGGTTCGCACTAATAAAGGAAAATTGGATCAACAGAAACTAAGATCTCATACTCTGGGAACACCTCAAGTCTGAACTTGTATAATACCCAGTTAAAAAAACGAAACCACTGGCAAATCATTCCTTTACACGAGACAGCTCTAACAAGAAAAAAATTCTACCATTCAATTATCCTGTCTCATTTTACACTTTACAGATAAAAGGATCCCAGAAGAAGCATTTGACGCAACTTGGCGGGTTTACCTGTCATGGCAAAACAAATGTTCAAAATTCTTTAAACTGCCAGCCTGGTGGCACCGAGGGTTGAGGCGCTGGTCACCACACCTTGCGCCATGCTGATGACTCAGGTGTTGGAGGGTTGGCCAGGGGGAGGAAGATCACGCGTCCCAAGGACTGCTCTCCTCCTCCAAGGAGGGTGGGGAAGGACATCCACAGATGTGCCGGCTCCTGGCGGCAGCTAGGGATTAGTGCAAGCCATGGTGAATTGGAGGGTTGGCTTGGGCAGATGTCAGACATGCAGTGCATGGGAGCGTGCACTGCAGCGTCACTGACCTTGCATGCCTAAGCTGTGTGGTTGAACAGAAAAAGGACAAAAACTAGCCCCAGTCCTCCAGTGCTCATGAAGGACGGCATCCGTGGCACTGCACCCGACTCTCCCAGGGTGTTCCCTCCATTCCTGACTCCCTGAGGGTATTCTGCGCTGTGTGTGTGGGGGGGTGACGTGACCTGAGTGGGTGAGAGGGAGAAGAGGTGAGCTCGGGCACAGCACCCAGTGCAGAGGCCACCAGGGGCAGACCTGAAAGGAGAACCATAGGACCACCCCTGCCGAGGAGGTAAGGCAGCAACATACATAAACAAACAAAAATATTCTTTAAAGTAAAAGGCCATAGATGAAAAAATTTGTCCATGTTCTACATGTGATCAAATTTTGAAAATCCAGAAACATTTCTTGATTGATTGTCCTGTAACAACTGCCCTTTGGTCACATTTAGCTAGAAACTGGACAATATGTGTGCAGATTCAATTAACTTATGAGATTGTATCATCATCATCATCATCATTTTATTTATAATAGGTGCCCTTCCATTGCTCAGGGCGCCTTTAACAATGCATATAAACAAACATGGATATCAATAAAATACATAAAAATAAAATGACACTAAAATAGTCTGCATAATTTATTTTTAAAACAGTCTCAACATCATGTCCCTTCAAAAGCCCAGAGGAACAAGTGCATCTTGAAGGCAGTTTTAAAAGCCTTGATGGTCAGGCTATCTCGTATCCGACGTGGTAGAGAATTCCACAGGTTTGCAGCCATAAAGGCAAAAGACCTTTCTCCAGATATTTTTAGACATACCCTGGGAATCTCCAGCAATTCCTCATCGGAGGATCGGAATGAGAGGGAAGGAGAGTAGGGATACAGAAGGTCTTGCAGGTACTGGTGATGTAGGGCTTTGTAGGTTAGCAACGCGACCTTGAAGGTGATACGCCATTGTACTGGCAGCCAGTGCAGTTCGCATATCACAGATGTCGTATGACTGGATCTAGGGGTTGCAGTCAACAACCTGGCCATCACATTCTGCACCAGCTGCAGTCGGTGGATATTCACCCCCAGTAGCCCTAGGTGGAGGGCGTTGCCGTAATCAAGACTAGTGGTGACAAAGGTTTGGATCAAAGTAGGTAGATCACTGGACAGCACCAGGTGCTTCACCCTGGCAATGTTCCTTAGATGGTAAAAGGAAGCTTTGACTACCACCAACACTTGAGCCTTCAAGGTCAGGCCTTCATCAAAGATCACGCCTAGGTTACGCACCTGGCTCGAAGCATGCAGTGGGGTTCCTCCAAGCTGTAATCCGGATGGTTGTCCCACCCATGTCCCAGCCATCCTGTGATCTGGGTCCACAACCAATACCTCTGTTTTTCCCAGGTTTAACCTCAACCAGCTGGCACTCATCCAGTATTGTATCTCAGTTAGGCAGCTGTTAAACACCGAGACAGTATCTAACTCCTGGTTGGGCACAAAAGACATGTACAGCTGAGAATCATCTGCATAGCAGTGAAAACTCAAGCTGTACCATCTAATGATATCCCCTAATGGCAGCATGTACACTGTGAACAACATGGGGGACAGCACCGAACCCTGCAGCACCACACAGGGCAGATCACGAGGGGCCGAGGAATAAATCCCCGACACCACACTCTGAGACCTGCCCTTGAGGAAGGAATGAAACTAACTGAGGACTCCCCCCCCCCAGTCCACAGAAAAAATGCAGGTGTTCGAGCAGCACTCCATGGTCCACAGTGTCAAACGGCGCTGAGAAATCAAGGAGAACCAAGATGGAATGGGCTGTCTGATCTCTCACCATCAGGAGGTCATTTAGTACCCAAACCAGGGCAGTCTCGGTGCTATGCCATTTCCTGAAGCCAGAATGGAGAGGGTCATAGATATTGTGGCTGGACAATTAGTCCTCCAGCTGCAAAGTGACCACTTTCTCAATAACTTTACCTGTAAAAGGCAAGTTAGAGACTGGCCTGTAGTTCGCTGGACAGTCCACATCAAGGGAGGACTTTTTCAGGAGGGGCTGAACCACCGCCTCCTTCAAGGGATCTGGAAAGATCCCTCTCTCTCAATGAAACCCTTAATATATCAGCTAGGACCGGGCCGATCACATCAACACACCCTACTAGAAGGTGAGTTAGGCCCAGATCCAAACTACAGCAAATTGGTTGCAAAGTCTGGATGATCCTCACTATATCCATGACTACCGGCTGGCTAAAGGTAGACTAGGCCACCTGGGCATTACTACCACCTGGCTGATCAGTGCAAGGTCCTATGGGGAGGCACTGGCTGATCTCATCCCTGATGGAGGCAACCTTATCAGCAAAGAACTGCACAAACTCTTCGCACTTTTCTTGCGACAATGCTCGACAAGACTGCAGACAGGCTGGATTGCACAGTCTGTCCACCGTCCAGAAGAGTTGAGCTGGTCTGTTCCCCGCTGCAGCAATTTCCCTGGACAGGAAAATTGTAGCTCTAGGCCTGTAACCCAGCAAAGGGGAGGTTTTGATAATCGGGGACTTGAATCTACCGGATGTAGACGGGGGCATTCTCGCTGCAGCTACATCAAAAGGCAGGGTCATTCTCGACTCCATACAAGAGGCATTTCTCAGGCAGATGGTATTGGAACCCACTAAGGATGGGGCAGTGCTGGATCTGGTGATTTCAAAGAGAGACAGCATTGCTGATGTCACAGTGGGTAGTCCACTGGGGACAAATGATATCTGTATGGTGTGGTTTGGAATATGGATAGGACAGGGGAAAAACACACTAAAACAAGGATCTTGGACTTCAGGAGGGCAAATTTTAAAGAAATGTGAAAATGCCTCAGAGAATGCCTCGGGGTGGGGGAGGCATAAGGGGAGTGGAGTCTCAATGGAGAAAAATTAAGAAAGGATAGCCCAGGCAACGGCATGCTGTTTGAAGGAAGTGAGCAAGGGAAAGAGGAGGAAGAGGCAGATATGGTTTTCTAAGGAGGTGGCAAAGGCAGTGAAGGAGAAGAAAATAGCATTTAAACAGTACAAGGAGACCCAGGAGCATGAAGACAGGGAGGGCTACATTTATATTTTTCTAGGCAGAAAGAAGGTGACAGCAGCTAAGGCACTAACAGAGGACAGGATAACTAAGGAGGTTGAAAAAGGAGACAAGACCTTCTGGTATATGGGAAAAAGAGGAAGAACAGGGAAGGACAGTGAGAATCAGGAGGGCGGGGGGACTGCACAGAGGATAATCAAGAGAAAGTTGAAATACTAAATGATCACTTCTGCTCAGTCTTCACGGTGGGGATGGGGGGTGGACCAGCATGCAGCAGTAAGCAACGGGGGTGGGGGGGAATGGACACAAGCCCATTCTCAGTGGAGAGGGTCCGGAAGGGATTCGAAGCTGAATACGGTGATGGGGTGGGGTGGGATTCATCCAAGAGTTCTAAAGGAACTGAGCATGGTGCTGGCCGCCCCTCTGGCAGTGCTTTTTAGCACCTCAGTTGAGATGTGGGGAAGTTCCAGAGGACTGGAGGAGGGCTCATGTGGTCCCTCTACACAAAAGTGGCAGTAAGGAGGGCTTTACAAACTACAGGCCAGGCAGTCTGATATCAATGGTAAGGATGTTAATGGAAACACTACTGAAGGAGAGGCTCATGGAGCCCCTGGAGGTAAAAGAATGCAGAACCACCGGCAACATCGTTTCACAGAGCGGGAGGTCATGTCAAACTAATCTCATAGATTTCTTTGACTGGGTTACAAGGGAGGTGGATCATAGAAACATACACTTCGATGGCAGATAAGGACTGCTTGGCCCACCAAGTCTGCCCATTTCCCTACCTGCAGGATAAGCTGCAGATCCTAGTTAACCAACAGCCTACTTCTTCCTACCCCCCCCACCAGAATTGCCTTATCTGTCCCATGCATTCTTGAATTCCCCCCACTGTTTTTGACCCTACGCCCTCCTCAGGAAGGCCGTTCCATGCATCTACCACCCTTTCTGTGAAAAAATACTTCCTCACATTGCCCCTGAGCCATCCCCCCCTCTATCTTCAGATTGTGTCCCCTCGTTCTTGCACATCTCTTTTTCTAAAAGATGCTACCCTCTTGGACTTTGTTGATTCCCTTAAGGTACTTCAAAGTTTCTATCATGTCCCCCCTCTCACTCCTTTCTTCAAGGATATACATATTAAGCTCCTTTAGTCTTTCTTCATATGGCTTCTGTTGCAGACCCTGCACCATTTTAGTTTGCCCTTCTCTGGACTGCCTGCATCCTGTCTATGTCCTTGCAGAGATGGGGTCTCCAGAACTGCACACAGTGTTCCAGATGGGGTCTCACCAACTGTCTGTACAGAGGGATAACAACTTCCTGTTTTCTACTAGTGATGCCTCTCCCTATACATCCCAGTATCCCCTCAGCCATACTTACTGCCTTCTCACATTGCTTGCTTACCTTTAGGTCATCTGATATGATTACCCCAAGGTCCCTTTCCATTTTTATGTTGACTACGCACATGCGCAAGAAACATATTGTGGCAGCTTGCTGCAGAAGCAGGTTGTGGAGGCGCGGCACTGTTGTGGCTAATGCCCCACTGCCTTTTGAGGCTTGGCCCACTTTCCCCAATGGGGTGGCATGCTGCTGCTGACACTAGTTCAGCCAGTGTGCCACAACCGTGAAACATTTCAGCCGCTGCAATCAGGGGCCACCTCGTCATTGCAGCGTCAGCCATTGAGCTGCAATGAGGGAGCGACCTGTCATTGCTGGGTGGAACGTTGGTACTATAATATTGTTTGTGAACATGGTGGCAGCTTGCCACCATGTTGTCAAACAATATGACTGAGCCCCCAGTGCCAAGGAGGTGCCCAATCCCCCTCAGCAGCATGTGCCCCCCCTCACAACAGTGTTTGTTTGCCAACGAGGCTCAATCCCCATCAGCTTCAGTCAGCGTGAGTTCAGGTTGCTGACGGAGGCCACTACTGTCGGCATAATGGTCCCCAAGCGTTCAGTTTATGCAGAGGGGTGCCCAATCCGCCTCAGCTCTTGTCCCTCCAGCACTCCATATGTGCCTATAGAGTGCCAATTCCCCATCAACTACAGCTCCCCAAACAATCAAGTGAGGCCACCCCAATATGCCTAATGCCCTGTAAAGAAAAACATCCATAATGTTTTTTTTTTAAATCTGTAAAAGGAAGCGTCTCTTGCAGTCTCCCTGCCCACTCCCACAACCCGCACCCACCACTGCGCACCCTGCCTCCCCATACCCCCTCACTCCATGCTTACTCGAGGCGCGACACTCTTCGTGGACCGAACATGTCTGCACTTCTTCAAAGCTGACCGCTAACTGAGGAAATGCCGGTAAGCTGTATAATGGCATAAACAGGGCTTTTCAACTTTTGCATATTTCAGACATTGTTTGGAATTTTGGCACCAAATTTTTAACATGGGGTTATTGGGCCCCCTCATGAATTCAGTCACTGTCATGGCGTTAATCGGTCCCGGAAGGTGATTTTGTGGTCACTGCGCGGAATCACCTTTTGGGACCAGTTAACAAAATGACAGTGCTAGTGTTCATGAGGTGGGCTCTCAAAAGTTTATGTTGCAAATTTGGTGGGAAAATAAAAAATTACTGTTTTAGCGCGCTAAGCAGTTGCTAGGCACGCCCAACTTTGCCAATTTGCAATATTTTCACTCCAGATTTTCAAAATTGCCATTTTTATGCACCTCCTTATGAACAGTAAGCTGTCATTTTTCACATCCAGGCCAAAATGTGTTTTCGCTGTTCCGGCGCAGAATAGTGCAGTTGCTGTGGGAAATCAGTGTTCAGGACACATTAAGAAAATCACAATGACACTGTTGATGAGCAGAGATCCTAAAATGCCTATGTGGAAAATTTTGTGATGAAAGTCCATAAAATGAGTGTGTTACGAGTGTGCGTTGCGCAGGTTCCATGCACGCTTGTAACTTCGCAAATTTGCAAGATTTGCACTCCAGATTTTCAACATTGCCATTTTTCCACACCTTCTTACACCTATCATTTTTCATATCCTGGCCGAAATGTGTTTTTGCACTTCTGGCACAGAATAGCACGGTCGCTGTGGGAAATCGGTGTTCGGGACGCATTAAGAAAATCACAGTGACACTGTTCATGAGCAGAGGTCCTAAAATGCCTATGTTGAAAATTTTGTGATGAAACTCCATAAAATGACTGTGTTACAAGTGTTCATTGTGCAGTTTCCATGCAACCTTGTAACTTCGCAAATTAGTAATATTTTCACGCCAGATTTTCAACACTGGTATTTTTTCACACCTCCTTATGAACATAAGCTGTCATTTTCACATCCTGGCCAAAATGTGTTTTCCCGCTTCTGGTGCAGAATAGCGCAGTCACTTTTGGAAATCAGTGTTTGGGACAGATTAGGATCGAGCGAGTAAGAGAGGGGGAGTGACCAAGCTCAACTGAGCTCTATCGGGACTGCTGCGGATTTCTTTGTGGGCAGAAAAAGGCACCAACGCAGGCAGGAGCCCAGTACAAAGGAGCAACCTGCAGCGCTGGGGAAGAAGAGCGAAGCGAGTGAGGGAGAGGGAGTGAGTGAGTTCAACGGAGCTGTATCATGACTGCTGTGGATTCTTTGTGGGCAGAAAAAGGCGCCAACTCAGGCAGGAGCCCAGTACAAAAAGGCAGCCTGCAGCACCGGGAGAAACGGAATGAGCAAGTGAGAGAGGGGGAGTGAGTGAGCTCAATGGAGCTCTGTCGGGACTGCTGCAGATTTCTTTGTGGGCAGAAAAAGGTGCCAATGCAAGCAGGACCCCAGTACAAAAGGGCATCCTGCAGCATTGGGAGAAATAGAACGAGTGGGTGAGAAAGGGGGAGTGAGTGAGCTCAATGGAGCTCTGCCGGTACTTTACAGTTGCCCACCCTCCTGCCCATGATCCTCTGTGGTCCTATATTATAGCAGGGTCTCTGGAGTGGAGACAAAGCAATGATTGGATACCTTAGGACTGCTGTAATAATACAGATTTAGTTGTTCTGTTTCTTTCTCTAATTGACCTAAGTACTGAGCTTTACTGCTATGATTGCTGTAATAATACATATTTATTGAACGTATTGCAACAGATCAGCTCACAGATTTCCTGGACAAATACAATATCCTGTGCTCACAAGAACATGGCTTCAGGAAAGGACATAGCACCTCATCTGCCCTACTGGAATTCTCTGGCATTCTTCACAGCTCACTGGACAATGGTCAGTTAATTGGGTCCGTCTTTATCGATCTGACTAAGTCGTTCAACACTGTCCATCACCGCCTACTGCTTGTGCAACTTCTGAAAGCTGGGCTGTCTCCTGACTCCACTGCCTGGTTCAAAAGCTACTTGGAGAACTGGTTTCAAAGAGTAAAAATTGCAGATGTCCACTCTGATACCAGGCCTGTTCACTCAGGTGTACCCCAGGGATCCATTCTGGGCCCCCTACTATTCAGCTTGTTCCTGAAGTCCCTTCCAAATTCTTGCTCCAAAACAATCATCCTCTATGCAGACGATGCTGTAATTCTTGCCTCCCACAAGGATCCTAAGCCTCTACAAGACAACCTTCAGCTTGGCTTCACATCTGTTGAAAATTGGTTCTCAAATCACCATCTGGTCCTCAATAATAAGAAAACAAAGTCTATGATGTTCAGCAGCTCTCATAACAAGCATAAGCTACACCCCCTATCCATCTAAACCAGTCATGGAGTTACCCTGGAAGAGGTTCAAGCCTTTAAGTACCTTGGGATCACTCTAAACCCTCATCTAACTTACAGCGCCCACATTGACTCTGTAGCCAAAGCAGCAAATACTCGCCTTGGCCTTCTCTTCTGGCATAGGCAACATCTTACTACAAAAGTCTTGACTGTTGCTGTTCAGAGCTCTGTTGTCTCCATTATTGACTATGGGCTTATCATCTATGGCTCTACCCTCACTACTACTCTTAGACGCATATCCACCTCTCTCAATAAGGCCTGCCGACTTCTCACTGGATCCCACTACCTCACACATACGTGCAACCTCTATGCACAAACTAGATGGCTGCAACTCACCAATCAGATAAAGTACCTAACCTGCACCATGGCGAAGAAAATAACTATGGGACTTGCACCTTGCACCCCCTGGAGTATGTGCACTCCTGCACCCTAGCAATAACCCCCGCTCAACCAGGGGGTCTGAATCACAGCTCCTGCAGGTTCCACATTGTTGTACCTCACAGGGTCAAAGATCTTTTGCCTACAGGGTGCCCAGCTGGCTAAATGGTCTAAACAGTTACATCTCCTCAACTCCTACCCTTGGTGGGTTTAAATCAAGGCTACGCCTCTCTCTCACTGCCTCTAGCTCCTGTGACTGCCTTTACTAGCTGACCCCATGAATATTTCCCTAACCTTATGCAGTTCTCTCTCCGATTAGTAACTGAATACCCCTTAGCATGCACTTCCCCATGTTATGTCTACGACAATGCCTCTGGCTGTGCTCCTCCTCTATAGCTCTCCACCCCTCTACTCTTCCTCTCTCTTGTCCTCTATCCTCTCTGCACCTCATCCACTATCTCCTTGTAACCTAGCCTCCAAAACTTGTTTTGTTTCTCAGAAGCTTTCTAACTCTGTTTAGCTTACACTTTTCTAACCTTGTCCTATGTATTGAATTTGTAATCTGACTTACATCTTATGTTTTGAATTGTAACCTGACGTAGAACCTTTGTAAAAGAGCCCTGGCTCAAAGGTATTGTAATCCTAGACCTAATAAATAAATAAATAAATAAATTTGTTCTGTTTATTTCTCTAACTGAGCTGAGTAATACTTGGAGTGCAATAGGATTTCTAACTGGGCTAAGTGAAACTATATGAGAGCCGAGAACAAAAAGTATAGTAGCTGAGGGGTGAAAAATGGACAAGGAGGCTTTAGGATTGCTTCAGTAATACAGCATCTAATGGATGAGATTTGAGACTGAATTACCCAGGATGGCAAGGGGTCAGTAGGGGGACTACTGTGGGGGGGACAGGAATTAGAGTAAATAGGGGCTTAACAGTTGTAGTAGGGTACAGAACCTGGAAGTAAGAGCCCGTAACATAAGATGGGGACCAAAATGGGGCAGGTGCCACATGTCAATAGGGTGGGCATCTTTGGAAGGGTGAAGGGGTGTTCAGGGTGTGGGTCTCCCATGATCCTGGACTGGGCTTGGAGGATGGGTGTGTGTGTGTATGGTCTATAGATGACTGGCTAATTTGAGGGAGGAATTGTGGAGGTTAGGAAGGAGTCTAAGTGGCAGGGCTGATAAGTATGGTAGGCATCCTGAGGGGGGAATAGGGGATAGCAAAGGGGGACAGAGGAAGAATAACTAGGAACTGAAACTGACCCCAATATCAGAGGCACTAGCAGAAAAGAGAGTACAAGGAAGAGGGTGCCCGAGGCAAGGGCGGGGGGGCCTTCTGATGGGGCAGGAGTAGACCATGAGGAGTACCAGGGGAGAGAGCAGATGGCTACAGGTAAGGAGGGAGGGACCAGGGGTTGCACGGAGAGGAACAACTAGGAGTGGGAAACTGATAGGGGGAAGAGATGTAGGACAGGTATCGACTAGAAATAGATTTGAAACTCTTATCGGACAGAGAGGGGGCGCAGGAACATACTGAAGGGGGAGGACAAGTGGGGCATGAGAGGGTTGGCAACAGGTAGGGGAAGAGATAGCGAGGACAAAAGGGGTAGAAGAGGGCTAGTGAGGAAGGAGAGGGTGGTGACTGAAGGAGAGAAGGCTACGGGAAGGGGAAGAATGAGAGGGGCATCACTATTGGGGTAGAAGGGAATGGGTGCTCTAAATCGACAACAGTGGGGATAGGAGAGGGGTTGGAAATCAGCAGGGGAGGAGGAGAATTCGACATGGGAAGCCCAGTAGGAAGTAGTCAGGCTGGGAAGGGGTTCAAGGGGGATGGGAGGAATAAGACATAGAAAAGGGGTGAGGTGGAAGTAGGGGGTACAGATACAGAAGTCACAGAGGGTGCAGTTGGCAGGGGTAAGGGACAGGGAAGAACGAATACTGGGGTGGTGGAAGGGGCATTAGAAGGGAAAAGGGGTTAGGGGCAGGGGGGTATTTGTCCTGGGGGATTCTATACTGAAATCGGTGAGACGGAGTGGAAAGGCACAGCCATATTTGGGTTGAAGCCGTCCCCAGGTTGACTGCAGAAGGGGCAGGGCAGGCACTGCTCAATGTGCAGCAAGGGAGAGGAAGAAACCTCATTTACTGTTGCATGTGGGTACAAACGACTTGGCGGGGGACACTGTGGAAGTGCTGAGGGGGAGGTTTGAGTACTTGGGCAGGCAGTGTGAGGGGGTGGGGAAGTCAGTGGCATTCTTGGAGGTATTGCCAGTACCATGTGCAAGCATGGGGAGGATGGGTAGGCTTGAGGAGCTTGAGTGGCTAAGGGATTGGTGCCACATGAAACATTATGGGTTAGTGACTAACTGGGGTAGTGTCTGGGGGGAATAGTGACTCGTAGGCGGGGACAGGGTACACTGGAGCAGGAAGGGGAGGGGAGTTTTAAAGGCAGCATTGCTGCCGGTCCACTGGCACTGAGGGTTGAGGCGCTGGACGCCACACCTCGCGCCACGCTGGCAACCCGGGTTCGGATGCATGCCCGGGCCACCAGGGGTTGGCAAGGGAGGGATAGGATTGAGCATCTGGAGGACTGCTCTCCTATCCCGGGGCAGGATCCAGGGACCCACCGCTTTGTAGCAGCCCCTGGTGATGACTGTGGATGCTATTACAGTGGTGTAGTAAAGGGTGGCGGAGTGTGGCGGACGTTGGCACGCTATGCCTAAGCGTCATTGTACGCCCACACTCCGCAAAGGGGAGAAAAGTGGAAAATGGGCTACGGTCAGGCAGCATGATCTTCCGACCTCTCCTGCCTGCCCCGGAAGGCACCTCCTCAACTGGATCCTGCTCCGGTGGGTAGACCTGGGAAACTCCTCACCACCCCAGCATGGTGGTAATCTGTGGAAGTCAGCAGGTCGGCCTGATGTTGGGGGCAGGGCTAGGGGAGTTGGTTGGGATGACCAAGCCGACCATAGCCCTGTGAGAAAATATGTAAAAAAAAAAAAAGCCAGGATTAGAGAGGTATATCTCTACTAAGGTGGATTTAAACAAATGGGGTCAAAAGACAGAGGTTGGTAGAAAGGTCTAGACAGGGGAGCCTGATGAGCTCACCGCCCTAGATATAGGTAAAGCGGAGGTGTAGTAACCCTGGAAGGGGGCAGGCAGAATGGTCTGAGTGTAATACAGAAGGTGCCACCACCCGGTAAGAATAAGGAGGAGAAAAGGTGAGGACTACCGAGAGGAGAGACACAGGCCAAGGAGGAGAAGAGTGAGGAGAAGGAGGGGTACGGGTGGAAGGTGGTCTGAGTAAATGGATAGAGAACTGGTTACAGTGGAGGGTGCAGAGAGTGGTGGTGGTGGGGTAGTTCTCGGCACCCAGAGCAGTGAAAAGTGGAGTGCTGCAGGGCTCAGTGCTTGGCCCAATGCTATTTGGGCTCTTTATCTCCAATACAGAACACAGATTGGGGAGCAGAGTTAGTCTGTTCACACATTATACCAAATCAAAAGCAAATACTTATAGTAGCAGAGCCCCCCAACCACACACACACACATATACACACTCCCCAAAAAGCTGCTTAAAAGCCTGCAATTCATTCAGATCAATTCCATTTTCTTACGTACTGGGGTTCAGTGCCAACAAGTGTAAAATCACATACCTAGGGCATAGAAATCGCAGTGCTGGGTATAGGATGGTGGGAGGTACTGATACTCACTAGACATGAAAGGGTCCTTGAGGTTATTATATCAGTGGACCTCAAGATGGCAGTACAGTGTCACAAGGCTATGGGCAGGGCAAATTGGATTCTGGGGTGCATAAGGAGTGCCATCTCCAGTAGGAGGAGGAGGGATGTTGTGCTGCCATTGTCTCACTCTGTGGTATACCCCCAGCTGCAGTACTGTGTCCAGTTTTAGAATCCACACTTCAGAAAGGGTATAAGGTGGAGGTTTTACAGAGGAGGGCAACTAAAATGGTTCAGAATTTTCACAGGAATCCCTACAAGGAAAGGCTGAAGAATCTCAACATGCACACTCTGGAAGAGAGGAGGGCGAGAGGTGACATGATCAAGACCTACAAAGTACCTCACAGGGGTAAAGAGGGTACAGTTGGGGAGTTTCCTTCAAATGAGGATGAGCACCCAAACCAAGGGACATACAATGAAGCTGGGGGGGGCATTCAGGATAGATGTGAAGAAATATTTCTTTACTGAAAGGGTGGTAGATGCCTTAAACAGACTGCCTGGAAAAGTGATGGAACCTAAAATGGTAGGGGTCATGAAGCAAGCATGGGATAAACATAGGGGTATATTAAAAAAAAGGGGAAGGAGGGGGTCAATGAAGATCACTAGGGCTATGGAAGTGGAGTAGATTCAAGTTCATTGCAGGAAAAATCCATTAAGCAAGCTCATTCACAAGGAGGTCCTTAGGGACGCAGGCAGAATAAGACATGCAGTAACATATACAGGCAGGAGTTACAAGTAGGTAGAGAACACTTGAGCGGACTGGATGGGCTGAGTGGTCCTTTTCTGCTGACAAATTCTATGTTTCTGTGGCATCATGTGTTAATTCAGGTGCAGTGTTTATTTAAAGTTGGCCCTACCATACATCCGGATGTAAGGTACAGTAAATTACCGAATTAGATGCAGCCCACTTACAGTACAATAAACACAACCCCAGTGCTTCGAGAAGCCTTTGCTCTTCATAAAGCTGCTTAAAGAGCTGGGGTTTTATTTACAGTGTCCACACTAGTATGCTGATCTTAAAATTGACGCCGCAACTGAATGAGTACTTCATTCTTGCTCACTCCATTTTTTCCCCACTTTGAAACCTGCTTGTCCTGAGTTACTTTTCAACTGGCAGTGCCTCGCCTGTGTTGGAAGATGACCAATAAGCGGCACTGAAAGATGTCAAGACTTCACAGACTCTGAAGGCAGCTGCTCACGGACACACATAAGGTAGCTCAACTGGGCGGTAGGAGGAAGTAAGCTGTTTATCTAGAATCTGCAGCTTATCCATCAGGTAGGGAAATGGGCAGACTAGGTGGGCCAAGCGGTCCTTGTGTGCCGTCAATTTCTGTTTCTCACCCACCATCTTGGCAAGAAGAAGGCTGCAGCTGTGGCCACTGATGACTGTTCGGGTGTGGGGATGGGGGGGCCCAAAGGGGACAGACATAAGGAGATACAATCATAATGAAAATTGTGAGACCTTCACCGGCTTTCCAAAATACTTACCAGTAAAAGAATACTCTATGAAGTTTTTCAAATGGCAACACAGTCTGGTGAGCCCTCTGTCTACCATCTAACACCAGGCATCAACCAGAATAAAACTGCCTATAGAAGGCAGTGTGATCATGTGGTTACTGAATTAATGGAGAGTACAGATTTAGAAGAACAAAAGAATATTACACAGAAGCTGACAAATATGCCTATAGCAGCTGTCTCCTGCTTCTCAGTAGTTATATTTATACCCTTGAGATACTTGAATGTTTCTATCCTATACCCTCTTTCCCTTCTCTCTTCCACCCAGTACATATTGAGGTCCCTTAATTTCTCCTCATAAGTCTTGTGTTGCAAACTCTGTACCATCTCAATCGCCCTTCTCTGGACCATCTCCAGCCTGTTAACATCCTAACAAAGGTGCAACCTCCAGAACTGCACACAGTACTCCATGTGAAGTCTGACCATGGTTTTATATAATGACATCACTACCTCCCTCCTTATGCTGGTGATACCCCTGTCTATGCACCCCAGCATGTCACTGGTTCTCCCAGCTGCCTTACCACTTTGACATTTTCAGGTCTTCTGAAATAACAACCCCAAGGTCCTTTTCCTTCTTTGTGACAGTCAGCAACTCCCTCCCCCCATCCTGTACCTTTCCCCAGGGTTTCTGTGTCCCAGGTGCATAATTTTGCACTTTTCTGAATTAAACTTCAGTTGCCAGTCCTCAGACCATTTCTCAAGCTTCCCCAGGTCCCTTCTCATTTTCTCCACCCCCTCTGGGGTATCCACTGTCTCACAGATCTTGGTGTCATCTGAAAACAGGCAGACCTTTCCCTTCAGCCCTTCTGCAATGTCACTAACGAAGACACTGAACAGGACTGGCCCCAGGACCAATCCCATCAGCACCCCACTGGTCACACCCTCTCCCCAGACTGCGCTCTATTTACCACCACTCTCTGCCTCCTGTCTGTTACCCAGTTTCTAACCCAGTTTACCACCATTTCCCCCCATGCCCCACCTACTCAGCTAGTTTATCACCCTTCTATGTCGGACAGTGTCAAAGTCTTTGCTTCCATCAAGGTAAGCATTGTCCACTGCCCCACCCTGATTTACTTCCTTTGTCACCCAGTCAAAGAGACCAATCAGATTTGTCTGACATGACCTCCCCACTGTGAATCCATGTTGCCTATGGTCCTGGGCTCCGTTGGCTTCTACATGCCCCACTATCCTTTCTTTAACCAATGTCTCCATGATCTTCCCCACTACTGAAGTGAGGCTGACTGGTCTATAGCCTTTGTGACTGCTGTATTGCTGTGGTCCTTGCCCCTCCCCCTCTTCTGTAAATACTGAATAGAAAGACACAATGGATGTACTGGGGGGGACACATGACAGTTCTTAGGCATGGTGCTTTCACTTCCAAATACCTAAACAGTACATATAAGCAATCAACATTCGGCATTGACAAATGCTTGTTATTGTTAATACCCTCCCCCAATGTGTACTGTTCTCCTGGTGCATTACTTTGCACTTCTTTGCACTGAATCTAAGCTGACATACTTCTGACTATTCCTCCAACCTTGTCAAGTCCCTTCTCATACTTTACACCCCCCTTGTGTATCAATCCTGTTGCAGATCTTTGTGTCGTCTGCAAAGAGGCACACTTGTCCTTCCAGTCCCTCTGCAATGTCACTTATAAAGACATTAAAAAGGACTGAACCCTGCAGTGCCCCACTAGTAACCCCCTTTCTTCGGAGTGGACTCAGTTTACTATTACTCTTTCTGTCCTGTTGTCCAGCCAATTTTTTACCCAGGCTACTACCCTGGTACCCACTCCCGGGCTGGCTAATTTGTTTATAAATCTTTTGTGTTGGACTGTGTCAAATGCCTTGCTAAAGTCTAGGTAGGCCATGTCCACAGCCCCTCCCTGGTCTACTACTTTGGTCACCCAGTCAAAGAAATCGATTAGATTCATCTGACATGACCTTCCTGCTGTGAATCCATGCTGCCTTGGGTCCTGTGCCCCACTGGCCTCTAGGTACTCAACAATTCTTTCTTTCAGAAGTGATTCCATCATTTTCCCTACCACTGAGGTCAAGCTAACAAACCTGTAGTTTCCTGCCTCTGCTTTGCTCCCACTTTAGTGAAGGGGCATCACATCTGCCCTCCTCCAGGCCTTAGGTATCACACCATCCTCCCATGATTTGTTAAAAAGGGTAGTCAGTGGTGTCACTAGTTCTTCCCTTAATTCTTTTAGAATTCTGGGGGTGAATCCCATCAGGCCCCATTGCTTTATCCACCTTCAGTTTTAGGAGTTCTTCCAGAACCCTTTCTTCTGTGAAAGAACTAGTATCGACCCCCTATCTAGAGTGCTTCTACTGAATAGATTAGGTACCTCCCCCTCCTCCTCTTTTGTGAATACTGAGCAGAAGTATTCGTTCAGTGTCCCTGTTTTTTCACTGTCCCTCTCTGCCCTCCCACCCTGCCCTTTATTAAGCCTCATTATCCCTCCCTTGGTCTTTTTTCACTCACTAATGTACGTATAAAAGGTTTTACCCCCCTTCTTAACTGAGTTGGCTGTCCTTTCCTCGGTTTGGGCTTTTGCTGTTCTGACTGCCTTCCCTGCTTCCTTCTGCCTTAACTAGTACAGTTCTCCCTATACTTCCTAATGCTGTCTTTTTCTCCCTAACCTTCCCCGCCACCTCTTTTGAGGACCATAGTGTTTTTTTCTTTTGTTTTGATTTATTTGCTTCACACAAAGGCTTGTTGCCTCTGTGATGGCAGTTTTGATGTTTCCCCATTGTTCCTCCACCCCTCCTTCTTGCCTGTTTGCTAGTGTTTTTCTGAGGCACTCTCCCATTTTGACAAAGTCAGCCCTCCTAAAGTCCAGTATCCTCACTTTTGTATGGCTTGACTCTGCATTTGTGTTTATCGTGAGCCACACTGTTTGGTGGTCACTTGTTCCCAGATGGCTACCCACTTTTAGATTTGAGATCCTCTCTCTGTCCCCTTTTGAGAGTACCAGGTCTAAGATTGCTCCCTCCTGAGTGGGTTCCAACACTAGCTGCTTGAGGCATGCCCCCGGTAGGGCATCAAGAAAGACCCTGCTCTTGGTTGTGACTGCAGCAAAGGTGCTCCAGTTAACATCTGGCATATTCAGGTTCCCCCATCAACAATATCTCCCCTTTTTCTACCATCCTAAGGATGCCTTCTATCATTTCCTTGTCCATTTCCTCCCCCTGAGACGGAGGTCTGTATACAACCCATGTGTGGATTGTGGTGCCATTTCCAATCTCCAGGGTGACCCACAGTGCCTCCTCTCCTCCCTGTTTACCCTTTAGTTCCATTACTTTGATCCCTTCCCTTAAGTGGAGAGCCACTCCTTCTCCTCTTCTACCCTCCCTGCCCCTCCTGTAGATTGTGTACCATAGTATGTTGACATCCAAGTCATGGTTCTCTGTGTAACATGTTTCTGTAACTGCCATGATATCCAGGCATCCCTCTTCCATCAAAGACACCAGTTCAGGGAGCTTGTTACCTAGACTATGGGCACTGGTACTCATTACCCTCCATTTTTTGATGGCCTTACCCCTTTTTGCCCTATCCCTGTCCTTACTGCCTTTGCCTTTTTCTCCATTTACCCCAGCCCTTCTCCCTATCGACTTCTTTATCCTGGTGTTTACCTCACTAACTACCCTGATTTTTTTGGGGGGGGGGCTAGGATTTCTCTGCCCTTTTCAGTGCCTCCCCCCTTGGCTAGTTTAAATGCTTGCCAATGAAGCATTTAAGCCTATCACCTAGGATCCTGGTTCCCCTCCTGGACAGATGCAGCCATCGCACCAGCATAGGCCTGCATCCCTCCAGGTGGACCCCCAGTCCCCAGTGAAGCCAAAATCCTGAGCTCTGCACCAGTTTTTCTATCATCTTACGAGACCACCCCACCACTGAGCTCCTACCGATAGGGCTACTAAACATTACCTATTAACAATTTCTCCTTTGGCTGCACTCACAAGATATCTGTCTAATTCTCTACTTCGCTGTCAATATCAAACCTATTACTCCCTCCCTCCCTCTGTCAACAAACTTATCGTTCTCTTGAAAACTGTAAAATATAGCTCTTAGTAACACATTCAATGCAATGCATAGCTGATCTTGATTCTGCAATATTGCATAACTTAAAAAACTGTAACCTTTAGCTGCCATTCTATGTCTATATGTATTAAGTGTTTGTATTTGTTTTTTTCTGATGCGGAGCCTTTGTAAATGAGTCCCTGGCTCAAAGGTTGTAATCCTAAAGTCTGTTAAATAAGTAAATAAATAAATAAATAAATAAACCACTGATTGACTCCCATGGTGCGGAGCACCCTAGCCTCACCCATGTCATAGACAGGCAGCAACTTTGAGAAGGTTACCGTGCGTGCTACTTGTCTAAGGCCCCTCCCCAACTCCACAAACTCCTTCTGCACTGCTCTGATCACTTTCCCAGCCAGGTCATTTGTCCCTAGGTGGACAATGACATTCAGCTCCCTTCCCCGTGCATTTGCTCCTGTGATCCTGAGGATTCGCTCCCTGTCCCTTCAAGCCATGGTGCCAGGCAGGCACCTTGCCTCCCTCTCCCCCCTTCCCCAGTTCTACCCTCCTAACAATGGAGTCCCCCACCAGGAGTTGTTTCCTTCCCTTGTGGGATTCCATGCCACTCTCCTGTGGGACTCCTTTGTGGAGGTTCCCAGTATCCTCCTTGGTCTCCACTGCGGGTGGCTCCATAGAGGAACCACACTCTGCCAGAACAGCGTACAAATTGTAGAGAGGTACAGCTGGAGGGGTGTGCCTCTGTTCCACCACCCTCACCCTCCCTGAGCCCACTGTGGTCCAACCGCTCCTCTTTCTTGGCAACCTCTGAGGCAGCAGCAGTAGCCCTGGTGGTCCCTGGGTGGGAGAGGAGGTCCCCCGAAGCCTGGCCAACTCAGCCTGGAGACGAACAACCTCCTCCCCCAGCCCAGAGAGGTGCCTGCAGATGGGACAACACCGCATCCTCCAGAAAGTTTCCTGGAAGACTGCCGCTCCACAGCCACTGTACTGCACCACTCCCATCGTCTTATTTGTGTCCCCTCAACTGTTGTTTTGTATGTTTACTCTTTCCTCTCTCTGTTTATTTTTTTTTTTAATTTTACATATTTTTTTTTTCTCCCTACTTTCCTACTGCCTCCGTGCCCTTAAAGCTCCTGCTCTTCCCATTCTGGGACAGGAAGTTCCTGTATTCCGCAGTAGTCTCCTTCTGCCCTGCTCAGAGTCAGACCTCCAGCAGCTGGGGTGGGGGTGGAGAGCTACTCATTTCCTTCTAGGATGGTGAGTCTTCTGTGCCTCTGTGATCACTCCCTTCCTGCTCCCAAACAGGAAGTTCCTGTTGTTAATCAAATCCTGAGTCTATAAAAGTAGAACAGGCTAAGGTGGGGGGGGGGGGCTATATAGTTCAAGTAAAGTAATAAAGTTCCTACAGAACCTCCTTCCTCTTATTGTTCTCTGCCAAAAGCTATCTAGGGCAGATTTAAATGCAAACACCTGGCTTTCTGCTGTCTAAGCCACTCCTCCAAATTCACAGTTCCCTTCTACACCTAGCTTACTGCACAGATAACAATTCACTTCACCCAACTCAGACAAACACACTAACTCTTGCTTTTTTTTGTCTGTTTGTTTGTTTTTACCCTAAATTGAAGGTCTCAGTAGTAGAGTTCTAGTTCTTAAGTCCCAGTAGAGTAGTAAAGTTCTTACAGCACCTCCTTCCTCTTGCTGTTCTCTGCCAAAAGCTATCTAAGGCAGATTTAAATGCAAACACATGGCTTCCTGCTGCCTAAGCCACTGCCACTAATTCACAGTTCCCTTCTTCACCTAGCTTACTGCACAGATAACAATTCATTTCACCCAACTCAGACAAACACACTAACTCTTGTTTTTTTTGTTTGTTTGTTTTTTTTACCCTAAATTGAAGGTCTCAGCAGTAGAGTTCTAGTTCTTAAGTCCCAGTAGAGTAATAAAGTTCTTACAGCACCTCCTTCCTCTTGCTGTTCTCTGCTAAAAGCTATCTAGGGCAGATTTAAATGCAAACACATGGCTTCCTGCTGCCTAAGCCACTGCCACTAATTCACAGTTCCATTCTTCACCTAGCTAACTGCACAGATAACAATTCACTTCTCCCAACTCAGACAAACACACTAACTCTTGTTTTTTGTTTTGACCCTAAATTGAAGGTCCCAGTAGTATAGTTCTGGTTCTTAAGTCCCAGTAGAGTAGTAAAGTTCTAACAGCACCTCCTTCCTATTGCTGTCCTCAGCCAAAAGCAGAGAGCAGTGGACGTGGCCCATCTGGACTTCAGTAAGGCTTTCTACAGTGTGCCACACAAGAGGCTAGTAAAGAAACTAAGCAGCTTGGGGGTTGGGGAAGAAAGTGACTAGCTAGGTATCAAACTAGTTAAGGGATAGGAGGCAAAGGGTGGTGCTAAATGGTAGCCACTCAGATGATAGGAGAGTGATTAATGTCCTCAGGGTTTGGTGCTGGGATTGGGCCTCTTCAATGCCATAATAAGCTACATTGCAGAGGAGCTTGATGGTAAGGTGTGTCACTTTGAGGATGATTTAAAAATCTGCAACAGGTTTGACACTCATGAAGAGGTGGAGAGAATGCGAAGGGATCTGAAGAAATTAGAGGAATAGAATAGGGGTGGCAGCTAGGTTTCAATGCCAAAAGGTGCAAGATTATGCACTTAGGGCTGTGGAACCCAGGGGCTGTGTAGAAGATGGGGGAGTGCAGCTTACAGCAAGCAAGAAAGAGACCTAGGTGTAATTGTATCTCATGACCTCAAGGTAGCTGGGCAGTGTGACAAAGCAGCGGGAAAGGCTAAGAGGATGCTGGGGTGCATTGGGAGAGGGATTTCTAGCAGGAGGAGGGAGCTGGTGCTGTCGTTGTATCACTCATTGGTAAGATGCCACCTGAAGTACTTTGTCCAGTTCTGGAGGCCACATCTCTGCAAGGACATTGAAAAGGTGGAAACAGTACAGAAGAGGGCAACCAAAATGGCGAGGGGGCTGCATGAGAAGCCATACGAGGAATGTCTGCAGGAACTCATCATGTACTCCAAAGGGATTTAGCAGTAGGAAGCGTGAGGTTATTCTGCCACTCTAAAGATCACTGGTGAGGCCTCACTTGGAAAACGGAGTAAGATATTGGCATCCACACCTGAAGAAAGACATAAACATGTTGGAAAGGGTCCAGAGGAGAGTGATGAAAATGATAGAGGGACAGCAGGCTAGATTATATGCACAGAGGTTGGGGGACCTAGGGATGTATACTCTGGAGGAGAGGAGGCAGAGAGGGGATATGATTGAGACGTTCAAGTACTTGAGGGGAATTAACAGAGTGATCTGCGGGAGTCTATTCAATTTAAGGACCAACACCACCACCAGAGGGCACAGTCTAAAACTGATGGGGGGGGTAGATTCAAGAGGGATGTAAGGAAGCACATTTTTACAGAAAGAGTGGTGAAAGCATGAAACGAGCTGCCAAGGGAAGTAGTGGAGGCAAAATCAGTGGGCGTCTTCAAGAGAGCCTAGGACAATCATAAAGGAATGCCAGGTGGCCTCATAAGGGGAAAGACAGGAAAAGTCAGGGGAGAAGAGGGGGGTCAGGGTCACAGAGGTAAACATAAGGTCAGAAACAATCCTTGTTATGTCAAGCAGACCCAATAGACCAAGAAGTCTCCTTCTGCTGGTGATTTTCTTATGTTCTAAGTACCTCAAGGGAGTGAACAAGATGCAAGTGGAGGGTCTATTTCAGAGAAAGAAAGGCATTATAACAAGGGGGCATGCAATGAAGCTAAGAAAGGGAAAGTTTGAGAGATTTGCAGAAATACTTCTTAATGGAAAGGGTGGTGGATGACTAGAACAGCCTGCCAGAGGAGGCAGTGGGGGCAAAGACTGTGAGGAGTTTCAAACATGTGTGGGATAGGCACAGGGACATATTAGGTAGAGGAATGGGGGGGAGCGAGTGACATCTATGACCAACTAGGGTCAGTGGTGACGAACTAGGCAGGGACAAGGGGCAGACTGGATGGGCCTAAAGGTCCTTTTTTGTCAATAAAATCTATGTTTCTGTGTTTCTATATTTCTACCCCCCCCCAGTTGTTTTGTGTGTTCACAGGAGCACCTTAGGACTCTGAGTAATACTTGGAGAACGCAGATTTTATTATGTAATTCCCCTTTGGGGGCTTACCTTAATCACCCCCATGTCCTCTTGTGCTCCTGTTTCCTTCCGCTGCCTGCTGGCATCCCACCCTTATCACTGCCACAGCCCAGGTCTTGTTTGTGCCCTCAGTAGTCCCCCCCCGATGCAGCCCCATAGTCTGTTAAGCCCCATGAGGGCTTAGAAACATAAACCGCAATCTCCTGCTGTTAGAAATGCACCAAGGTACAATGGGGATTGCGCAGGAGCAAGCAGCACCTCCAATGTTTTGACCGCCGGTTTGCGATCCATCTGAGGGCATTTCAGTGGTCCTGGCACCCCTCCTCAGGCAACTGGGGGCCGGCGACCTGAACAATGCGACTTCTAAGCCATTTTGAGGCTAAAAATAAGAGTTTAGCAATGAGGCGAAGATGGGGCTCATTAATATGCATGAACCCATATTAATATTCATAAGGTGTTACCTGCCGCCTAGAGGGTCAGTATTATGGCGGCAGTGACAGCAAAAGTATGGGGTCTACATATATAAAAGAGGACTTGATCAACAGGGCACAGAAGGGGCTATATGTATGTGGGAAAACTGTAATTATATAACTTTTATCCTGGCTGCACCAAAACTTTAAACTTGTGGGACTGTATAAACTGCTTAAACATTGTTTTGGCAGCCATCATTTTGGGGTCCAGTAGCCAATCAGAAGCCTGTAGTTAGCCAGAGACTCTTGGGAATGTGCTGGAGACTTGTGCAAGAGTAACAGGGATTGAATCAACAGTTTGTCTGACCTACTCCTAAAGGAATTGTACTTGGGCTATGCAACAATCACTTAGAAGAACAAAGAAAACAAACAGACAAAAGGATTTCACTTCCTGCATATGCCCAGGCCACAGTTTATCACCTCTCAGAAATTTTAACAAATTCTGTGACTCTGGACATCAGCAGTTCATCATTCCGCTGGATATAATTTACCAACAGGTATCAGCATTTTCATTTTAAATCAATTTTAAATGTACTTGTCTCTAAAGGGCTACTGTAGAACCACTTTGAAAACAAAGGAAACGTCAGACAAAGGTTTTCACACCCTGCACGTGCCCTGGCCAAAGTTCATCACATCGAAGGAATTTAACACTATCTGTGACTCTGGACCTCTACATTTTATCATTTCCACTGGATCTTTTTTTTTCATTTGCTACTTTCTCCTTGGAGGAGCGCCTGAGCAGGCACTCCACTGCTGTCCGAGCCCACCAGGCTCCTTCCTAACTGCACCTCCACCTGCGGCCTGACCAGCACCTCCAACACCAGAGACCGCAAAAGCCTGCAAGCAACCACAGCCCTCTGGGACCTTTTAGTAGGGCGACCAGCACCTCCGAGGCTGCCTCCCACACCACCCTCTCCAGCCAGCAACAGTGACAAGTACGGTGACTTTTTGACCAACCAGAAAGCAGCTCTCTCTTGCCTCTGCAACCTGATTGGTTGGTCTCCCTGACTGTGCGTTTCTATTGGCCAATTTCTTTTGAATTGCCTTGACTCTACACTATGAACTTCTCTCATTCAAAGTTCTACTGCTTAATTCTGGCAAATCTTAATATTAGTGAATAAGGCTATTCATAACTGTTTTAAAGCATTAGAGCATTAATTGGCATTTAGTTTTCAGTCTGTGTATACTAGCGGGGCCGCCTCGGCGCTCTCAAAATTTCATTACTACAGCTATTGTGAATTAATTTGTTCTGTTATTGATTGTTAAGCACAGCTGCCTCAGTGCTCATACTATCAAGTGTTTACAGCTCTTGAGTGAAACTGATAGAGTGCAGGTTCCGACTGCTGGGCCGCACTGGCACCCCACCCTGCCATCGTATCTCAACACTTTTATTTATAGCCCTTGAGTGTCAGGTGACCAAATTACATGTGGATAACCAAACTACATATGAATAACTAAGTACCCACTATCCCCTTAGCAGGGTATATTGTTCCGCCTGTAGAAGGCACTACATTGATTATCACTAGCTGGGTTTCCCTTCTGATCACTTCCTAAACTACAGCTACTCCCTCCTTCTGACCAGCACCCCCCGTGCTCCCTGCTTACAAATTCTTCCTGTTCCTAAGTCAATTGCTCACTAATTTCTCTGCCTTTATGAGCAATGCATCCCCTACTCTCCTCTCTCCCCCCCTTGTCCTGCTCATATCCCTCTCTTTACCACCTCTACTTGCTCACTACTCATCTATTCCTAATAACTCTCCCAACCCCATCAGTTACTATCTCCAATCCCCTACCCACATCCATGCTATCACTCCCCCCCCCCATTTCAAATATGGTCTCACTCTACCACTATTCCTCATGTGGCTCTGATAACGGTGCCCACTTTCACTGCGGTTCTCCAGCTTCTTCCTCACTCATCCACTCCCTTCTCCTCAAAATTTCCAACCAGCCCTTCCAAAATCTCCTAAGCTCCACTTTCTCATACTCACTCTCCTCTTGCTCTCCGCTGGGATTATCCACCCCAACCCAGGCCCTATTTCCCCTAGCTCCTCTGGTGCTTCCTCCTCTACTACTTCCCCCCGCTCTCCTCTCTCAGCCCTCCCAAAGGGCTTAAAGATCCTACATCTAAACACCCGCAGCTTGTTGCAAAAAATAGACTACATTCAGACCATGGTGTGCACTCTAAAACCAGACATTCTAATCATCTCAGAAACTTGGCTAAAGAGCACTATCCCTGACCACTTGGTCTCCATTCCTGGCTACTCACTGCTAAGGCAAGACCGTGCTGGCGGGTGTGGTGGTGGTGTGGCCATTTATGTCCTAGCCTCCATCCAATATTCCATCATCTACTCATCCTCCAATCCTGAGACCCATGATGCCCTAGCTATCCATGTGATCCTTCACTCTCCCAGTCTTCGTAGCCAGCATATACTGCCACCCAAATGTCCATCCTTCAGTCACTCTAGGCATCCTAACCTCTATCCCTTCCCTTGCTCGCTGTGGAGAATTGTTCATCCGAGGTGACTTCAATATAAATTGGTTGTCACCTAAAACTACCAAACCTAAAAATGAAATCGGAATCCTAAACCTCTCCCAACTGATCTCAGAACTCACCCGCCCAAACCACAAGACACAACACCACTCCCTACTCAACTGGGCCCTTACCTCCGACCCCCACTGCGTCATCACCTCTGGCATCCTCCCCAATGCTCTCAGTGACCACAGCCCAATATTCATAGTTAGGAAAGTCCACAGAACTAAATCACCACACAAAACCATACGACTATGCTCTTTCAAGTCTCTTGACTTGAACCTCTCCTGAGTAACCTTGCCACTTCTGACTGGTCCCCCTAACCTCCCTCCCTCCCCTAGGTTGATAAGGCCCTTGCCTACTTCAAAGCAATCTTTCTTGTAAACTGGAACACCTTTGCCTCACTCAAACAAACCAGAGTCAGACGTAACCACTTACCTTGGATAACCCCTGAACTTCTGGCCTGCCTCAGGGCTAGTAATCAAGCCTGGAAGCATCCTAAAGCTACCCAGCAACCTAGTGACCTCGTGAACTACCACATGCTCCAAAACGCTTGCACCAGGACTACAAGGTTAGCCAAGTCCGAATATTTCAAATCTGCCTTCATCGCCAACATTAATTAAAAAATTGTAATTCCGAGATTTCAATAAATAATGTAACCCCCCTGCAAATGGGGGTTCCCAAAAGACTTCCAGGAGCTTGCTTGAATGCTCCAAGCCTGAATGGTGTTTGGCGTTTAAGCCATTTATCAGTGAGTGTTTTTAGAACCTCTGGTACTGTCTCTTTAAGAGCTGTCTGCTTGCAGACATAATTAGTTTGTATGGGGACTGTGTGTTTCTTTGATTGAGTACCACTGAGCTGCTGCCAATTCACTCCATTTTGCAGTCACTAAGAGTGCAAAGGGAACCTATCTGAAAGATGTAACTGTTTGCCAGAAACCATTTAGAGTAATAATGAAATTACAGTTTGTCTAACCTGCTTTCTTTGCAGTCAGAACTGTGTCTGCCTAGTTCCCCATTCTGGTTTTGAACTGCTGAACTGGACCAATCAGTGTGGGGTAAGCTAGCTCTAAAACGTGCCTTGGGCCAATCAGAACTTGGACTCATAATCTGAGCCAGCCACAAGAGGATTGTATGGGCAGTGACTCTGGGAGATGTAGTTTAGACTTGCGCCTTTTGGACCAACAGGAGCAGTCTATTGTGAGTGACAGCCAATCCAGTCAAGAACTGGGAGGAACTCAAAGGAAGTGCCCGGTTTTGTCTGTTGGAGTTTCAGTTGAGCTCTGGCAGTGAAGAAGGAAGGAGCCCTGTGCTTTTTCAGTGTGCAGTTTTAGTCGGGAAACGTGTGGAAGGCCCAGAGTTCCGGTCTGCAGCTTGTGTAACTGCTTGTTAGGACTGAATCCGTCCTGTGAAGAGAATCAAAGGATATCTGAAGAGTAGAAACCAGGCTCACCCTGTAGAAGACTGGAGAAATTGCTGAATTGCACTCGGTCTGTCAGGAACTGAATCTGCTGTGTGTTCTCCCGGGTATTGTGCAGTAATTGCGATCGGGATAGAGAAGCAGCCTGCCTGGTATAGTACTTTCTGTTTTACCATATAAATGTGAAGAGGCTTGTGTACCTCAAGTGAATCCTGCTGCCATTAAAGGACTTTTGCCTGTTACTGTTCACCATATAAATGTGTGAGGAGGCTTGGTTAGCTCAAGTGAATCCTGCTGCCATTAAAGGACTTTTGCCTGTTGCAGTTTGCCATATAAATGTGTGAGGAGTCTCGTAGAGCTCAAGAGTAGCCCTGCTGACATTGAAGGACCCTATCTTGTTTGGAGGTCGTGAGTACTAATTCAGGGTCACTCCTGTTGAATTGCCATACATGAATCCAAATGGAATCACTGTACTGCTGACTGTTTAAACTAATTTTTCTTTTTTCTGGGAAAGGGCCCTACCAGCTGCCACGGTTTGGACTAGCCATTAGGGCTTGGGTACCCAGGACAGTAACTGGTAGGATAGGCCCGTGCACAGAGCCATAGGTAGAAGAGTAAAATGATAAGCTAATTAACCTGATTTCCCCCTGTCCTTGTTATATTCCCTAAATAAACCGAGCTGCTTGTTTCAGCAAAGTTATACTGCCTGAGGTATTTGTCTATGTTAAAGTATTGTACTGTGATTGTTGGACTGTATCTTATTTACAGGAGGTCCCAGTGCCTGAACCAGCCCTGGGGGTAAGTGTATACTGTGAAGGTAATTCTGATATATTGTGGGCCACTAGTGGGAAGAAAGGGGTTGCAGTGTCCCAGAGGGCTGTGACCAAGTAAGTTTAACTATTGCAAACCCTGACCTCTGGGTGGAGCACCGCCATTGGATCCAGGCCCTCAACCTGTTAGTGGCAAATCAGGCAGGGGTAGTAGCCCTGGGATAGCGCCATCTAGGGGTTACATCTTGAGGCTCACTGCTGGGATTGTGTGTCCTCTAGTGGCCATATTTACAAACCACTGTTAAGGAAAAAAATAAATAAATAAATGGGTACCCGACAGAAGTGGCTGTGCATCGGCTGGTGGAGTGGTGTACTGGGAGGAGATCACCCCAAAATGCTATGCTTATCCTGGACATCCCCTGGGTATCACACGGACACTGTGCAGGAGTACTTTCCAAGGTGGAAGGTTTACAAAACCCTGTGGTGGTGGGTCGGCATGCTAATCTGCTCACCACACTTTCCTGGCCCTAGTAGAGTTTAAGGATCCCATAGATAGCTCCAAAGTGCCACAGACCATTACTCCCAGAGGAGCCTCACTGCTTGAGAGTGATAACTAAGGACAGTAAAGACCCGGGGGAATGAGCCCCCACCACTATCTGAAACTTTTGAGGAGAAATTTGCTAAATGGTTGCTGGGGGAAGGGAAAACTGTGGAGGACATGAAGAAACTATTCTTGCCACCTGGGGGTGTTCCTCCCCCAACACCCTCTCCCGCTCCAGTACCCGTAATGGTGGCTGAACCAATGCAGACCTCTATTTCTGCACCTGCCATTAGTCACGCACTCTTACCAAGGTTGAGGATCTTCTCTGGCACCCTCCCATCCCCCAAGGGAGGATGACTGGGAGACCTGGATAGACTATGTTGCCCCAAGTGTTAGAATGGCAATGCTCGGAAGCCGAAAGCTTAAGAAGGTTAGTGAGAGCCCAGGTCCTGCCCTGGCTACCATCCGTGCTAAACGGGCCAGTAACCCTGAAGTGACTGCACAGGCCTATCTTGAGGCCCTGGAGAATGTGTATGGAGCCCAGATTCTGATGAAGACCTATGGTGGAGAGTAAGAGATGCACAACAGTACCAAGGGGAGTTGTTGTCTGTATGTATCTCGGCTGGAAAAATTGTTGCAAGAATGCCTCAGAAAGGGTAGTTTGCCAGCGATTGAACTGGACCCAACCAGGCTGGACAGGATCCTAAGTCTGCCCCTTCTCAGAACTGCTGTTGCTTCAGTTACGCCTGGCAAATCGACTGGAATCCTCACCCTCCCATGATGAGTTAATGAGAGAAATTGAGGAGTTGAGAAAGGCGACCTCGGAGGGACCTGCACCAACAGCTGCGACTACGACCGAGTGACTGAGGGTGACCCATCAAGTGAAGTTCAGGGGCAGAGGTTGGCAGTAAATGAGTGCTCTGACAAGGAAAAGATATGCCACAATGGGGTGAACTGTTGAGAGAGATCGAAAATTCAAAAACAGTCCCTTTATGAAGGCCACGCCTGCGCACGGGCCCTGACCTATATCCGACTACATCTGCTATGGGGTGGGGTACCCACCATGTATCTCCTGCTGATAACAGCTCCGAACTCGATTCCTTGACCATGGAAGTGGAGAAACTGACGAGATGTCTCCAAATGCTTATCACGCCGCAGACAGAGATGGCACCAAGGTTTCCAGTTAGTAATACCCACACCCTGGCTCCCAGTGTGGTGCCTCGGCCAGCTCAAACTCCAGAAAGTATGTTTTGCTATAATTGTGGGAAAGATGGGCACATGAAAAGGGAATGCCGGTCCCCAAAAGACACTGACAAAGTTGCATATAGGCTACAAGGAGAGCTTCAGAGAACAAATCAGTGGTTAAGAGGTGCACGAAATGATCCCAGTGAGGGCAACAAAAATGCTAACTCACGTCCTTTTGTGGCAAGGTCAGTTGCCCAGGCCCCCACTACCTCTCCAGACTGGTCCAGAATAGTGGGTCCCTCCATGGAGACCACTGTAAAGGTGAATGGAGTGTCTACAAGAGCTGCATTAGACAGTGGCTCCCAAGTGACAATTATGTTCCAGGATTGGTATCAGAAGCATTTGTCAGACGCTCCTACAACCATTAGAAGGACTGCATGTATGGGGTTAAGTGAGAGGCCTACCTATTCGGGTATATCCAAGATTGATGCTGTCTTTCCCCACCTCCGTGGCTGGAGTGGCGAACAAGTAGAGACCCTAGCCTTAGTGTGTCCCCCACTGGACTGTATGATGGTGTCCCTTTGTTGATTGGAACAAATGCTCATATGTTCGGAAGGCTGGCACAGTTGTGTTATGAAAACAGGGGTCAAGACTAGTAGAGCTTTAAGAGTTCTGGCTTTAATTAAGAAGGCCTATGAGGCACAGAGAGATGCAGAAAAATAGAACCAGAGGAACCGGTCGGAATTGTATGGAAGAAGGATCCTGAGTCTCTGATCCTGGCGCCAAATGCCCAGTGTACCTTACAGGGAGAGGTCCGTATCAGAAAGGATGTTAAGAATAAAATATTAATGTTGATGCACCAGGCGATGGAAAATTGCCAGAGGGACTGCTGGTCAAGCCTTAGTATTTTGCCCGCTAGAGCCCATGCTTATGCCAGAAGGGTAATGGTCCAAGTTCATAATGTGTCTGAAGAGACATTCGAGTAAATAGAGGTTGCATCCTGGCTAATGTGCATTGTGCAGACACTGCAGTGCTACCCAGCAGCAAGAGTTCAAGGAAGAATGACAGAGCAACACCTGACTTGTTTGATTTCGCGACTCCCGCTGCCAGCTGAATGGAAAGTGAGGATCAGTGAGAAGCTTGCCCAGAGAGACCAGGTGTTTTCTTAAAGGAATGGGATGTAGGATGCGTGCAAGGAGCTGAGCACAATATCTGGCTGCATGACGAAAGACCATTTCGTGAGAGGTCTCGCGCCTGGCACCTGCTGACATAGATGATGTGAGGCGGCATCTGCAAGAGATGTTAGCTGCTGGTGTAATACAAGAATCCAGAAGCCCTTATGCTTCCCCATTGTGGTAGTGAGGAAAAAGAATGGAACAGTAAGGATGTGTGTGATTATCGCACCTTAAACCGGCGGACTATCCTGATCAGTACACAATGCCCCGCATTCAGGATGCTTGGACTGCCTAAACGGGAGCAAGTGATTCTCTGTGCTGGATCTCCGCAGTGGTACTACTAGATCCCGATGGCCCCAGAGGACCATGGAGAAGACAGCCTTTATCTGTCCGCTTGGCTTCTATGAATTCATGAGGATGCCTCAAGGGATTTCAGGTGCCCCAGCCACTTTTCAACGATTGATGGAGTGTGCAGTGGGGACATGAACTTACTGAGTGCCTGGTATACCTAGATGATGTTATTGTGTTTGGCAGCTCACTGGAGGAACATGAGAGCAGATTATTTAAGGTATTGGACCGACTGGAGGACTTTGGCCTTAAACTGTCCATTGATAAGTGTCAATTCTTTCAAACATCAGTAAAGTATGTGGGACACATAGTATCCACCGAGGAATAGAGACCGACCCAAGTAAAGTTGAGGCCTTGACCACTGGCCACAGCCCAAAAATCTAAAAGAACTGCAAAGATTCCTGGGATTCTGTGGTTATTATCATCGGCTTCATCAAGGACTATTCAAGAGTGATCCGCCCTTTATTTAATCTTACTCAAGGGTATCCCCAACCCACAAAAATACCAAAAGTCAGCGCCCTCAAGACTGAAAGAGTGTATTTTCATCCGAGGAAGTATTTGGGGCCGCTGGACTCCTGATTGTGAGACTGCTTTTCATGAGATCATATATCAACTTACCCATGCTCCAGTGCTGGCCTATGCTGATCCAAGAAACCTTACGTCCTGCACACTGATGCTAGCTTGCAAGGGTTGGGGGCTGTGTTGTACCAAGAGCACGAGAATGGCCTGAGACCAGTGGCCTTTGCCAGTAGAAGCCTGACCCCATCCGAAAAGAACTATCCTGTACATAAGTTAGAGTTCCTAGCTTTGAAGTGGGCTATTGTTGACCAATTCCATGAGTACTTGTATGGGGCTAAAATACTAGTAAAACTGACAATAATCCTTTGACCTATGTGCAGACCTCAGCTAAGTTGGATGCCACTGGCCATAGGTGGCTTTCTGCATTATCTACATATGACTATGCTCTCGAATACTGAGCAGGTCTGAACCACATAGATGCTGATGCTCTCTCCCGAGGCCTGTTCCCAGAATGATTGGGTCCGATTGGCAGAACCTGACATTCGGCACTCTGCCGAAGTTTGACAGGGAGGAACAATGTCCACGGACGCAGTGGACTGCATGGTGGATTGCTTGGGACCCTCTGAGAATTGCATACCTGCTGCTTATTGCCACTTTTTCTGCAATAGACATTGGTGCACTGCCTCAGCTGGACAATGACAGTATTCGTCGGGCTCAACTCGCGATCCCATGATCAAAGCAGCTTTAGAAGCCCTCTATGCAGGAAAAGATGTGTCCAAATTACGCCCACGGATTTGAGAACTGCACTATTATACAAAGAAGGTCCTAAGTTGAAACTGATCAATAAACTGTTATACAGAGAAACAGTAGACAGAGGGGACAAGTAGACAAACAACAACTAGTGCTGCCCACTGCCTTTCGAGACTCAGTACTGATGTCCTTGCACAACCACATGGGGCACCTTGGTATAGACAGAACACTTGACTTGGTGAGATCCAGATTCTATTGGCCTAAGATGGGGCTGATGTGGAGCAACACATTCGAACTTGTAGTCGCTGCTTACAGAGGAAAGCTTTGCCCCAGAGGGCTGCCCCCCTTGTTAACATCACCACCAGTGCACCCATGGAGCTGGTCTGATTTTCTGAGTTTGGAGTCAGATCAAAGAAATATCAGTAATGTGCTGGTGGTCACTGACCATTTCACGAGATATGCCCAAGCTTTCCCCACCAAAGATCAGAAAGCGTCCACTGTGGCCAAAGTACTTGTAGAAAACTTTTTGTTCACTATGGGGCTCCACAAAGAATCCATTCTGATCAAGGGAGAGACTTTGAGAGTCATCTGATCAAAGAGATGCTTTCTCTGTGGGGAGGCGAAAGTCCAGAACCACTCCTTACCACCCCAGGGGACCCTCAGCCTGAACGCTTTCAACCGCACTTTGCTAGATATGCTAGGCACCTGCACCCAAAGGACAAGCCTAGATGGAGCCAACAAATTAGCACCCTGGTACATGCTTATAACTGCACCAAAAGTGATGCCACTGGGTTCTCCCCACCGCCTGATGTTTGGAAGAGAAGCTCGACTACCGGTAGATGTGTGTTTTGGGGTCTCTCCTGATGGGGTTCAAGCTGACAACTATTTACAGTATGTGCAAAGTTAAAGGCCCAGCTAACTCATGCGTACCAACTGGCTCAAACCATGGCTGCCAAAAGAAATCTGGCCAACAAAGAAAGGTATGATAAAAGGTGAAAGCTATGGAACTCCAGGAGGAGATCGGGTATTGCTAAGAAATCTGGGACTGCATGGCAAACACAAGATTGCTGACAGATGGCACCATCTCCCTCACATTGTAGTGGGCAAACTAGATGATCTGCCAGTGTACAAAGTAAGGCCTGAGAATAATTCAAAAGATGTAAAACAATGCATAGAAATCGTTTATCGCCCATTGGACAAATCTTGATTGAGTCTGAGCCCCAGAAGATGCCCTCTGGACCAGTGACTAGAGCTGCTGCTAAGAAAAGATCAAGAAAGTCTGCACCTACAGAAGCAAAGTTAAAGTGTTCCCTCCACAAGTCCCAGTTGAGCATGATTGTCAGTCCATATCGGAAGAAAGTGAGTGACTTTGAATACTATCCTTCTACGAACTGAGTCAATTGTTTCGGGCAATCCCCTAATCAATACTGGAGATGAAGCTGGGCCTTCTGGATCGTCCAGGCCTCAGTTGCCCTGGAGCCAATGCTCCCAGAAAGTGAAGTGCAAAGCATCAGATCAGATGAAATGGAATCATTGTGCATGGTTGAACTGTTTGAGCTTTCAGGAGAGAAAATGATGGATTGGGTCAGACTGGTGATACACCAGAACAAGAAGAGTATTTTAGTGCCCTGACAGTCCACTGCCAGTGTCCGAAAGCTCTCCATGCGAGCCAAATGTTGTGGACTCAGAAACTGTAACTCCTGGAGCTGAAGTGCCCCAAGTTCTAGCCTCTCTACCCCATGGAGACTCCTGACAAGTGAGGACAATGCTGAAAATGAGGCTCAGAGTGCAGAGACTGTAACAGTTCCCCCTAGAAAGACTGGTCGAGCTGTAAAGCCTGTGGTGCACCTCAGTTATGATTCCCTGGGCACGCCAGTGGATCTGCCTCTCAATGTTGTCCATAAAGGAGTGTATGTGTCCCCGAGCTCATTGCCCAAACTGAGGTCAGTGCTAACTCAAGTTACTTGTGTTGCTCTTCAGTATGGTGCCCTTGCCCCATCCAGCCCCAAGGTAACTGATAGGAAGGGCCCTCTCTTCAGGTTTCATGTACAAGAGGTAATAACTTGAGTTATGGTACAATGTGTATGTAATACGTGTAAAGAGTGACGACTGCAATGTTTCAGAAATGTGTTCTTGGTAAAATGATATATTGACTGATGATTACATGTGCGAGCCTAATGCAAATGTATATGGTTGCAGTTGAAACTTATGGGGTACTTGCTTGACACGGACGCCAAGCTTTCCCAGGCCAGGAAGGTGTAACCCCTGCAAATGGGGGTTCCCAAAAGACTTCCAGGAGCTTGCTTGAATGCTCCAAGCCTGAATGGTGTTTGGCTTGAGTTTATTTATCAGTGAGTGTTTTAGAACCTCTGGTACTGTCTTTAAAAGCTGTCTGCTTGCAGACATAATTAGTTTGTATGGGGACTGTGTGTTTCTTTGATTGAGTACCACTCGAGCTGCTGCCAATTCACTCCATTTTTGCAGTCACTAGGAGTGCAAAGGGAACCTATCTGAAAGATGTAACTGTTTGCCAGAAACCATTTAGAGTAATAATGAAATTACAGTTTGTCTAACCTGCTTTCTTTGCAGTCAGAACTGTGTCTGCCTAGTTCCCCATTCTGGTTTTGAACTGCTGAACTGGACCAATCAGTGTGGGGTAAGCTAGCTCTAAAATGGTGCCTTGGACTAATCAGAACTTGGACTCATAATCTGAGCCAGCCACAAGAGGATTGTATGGGCAGTGACTCTGGGAGATGTAGTTTAGACTTGGGCGCCTTTTGGACCAACAGGAGCAGTCTATTGTGAGTGCAGCCAATCCAGTCAAGAACTGGAGGAACTCAAAGGAAGTGCCCGGTTTTGTCTGTTGGAGTTTCAGTTGAGCTCTGGCAGTGAAGAAGGAAGGAGCCCTGTGCTTTTCAGTGTGCAGTTTGTCGGAAACGTGTAGAGGCCCAGAGTTCCGGTCTGCAGCTTGTGTAACTGCTTGTTAGGACTGAATCCGTCCTGTGAAGAGAATCAAAGGATATCTGAAGAGTAGAAACCAGGCTCACCCTGTAGAAGACTGGAGAAATTGCTGAATTGCACTCGGTCTGTCGAGAACTGAATCTGCTGTGTCTCCGGTATTGTGCAGTAATTGCGTCGGGATAGAGAAGCAGCCTGCTGGTATAGTACTTTCTGTTTTACCATATAAATGTGTGAAGAGGCTTAAACTTTCAAGTGAATCCTGCTGCCATTAAAGGACTTTTGCCTGTTACTGTTCCACCAATAAATGTGTGAGGAGGCTTGGTTAGCTCAAGTGAATCCTGCTGCCATTAAAGGACTTTTGCCTGCTGCAGTTTGCCATATAAATGTGTGAGGAGTCTCGTGGAGCTCAAGAGTAGCCCTGCTGACATTGAAGGACCCTATCTTGTTTGGAGGTCGTGAGTACTAATTCAGGGTCACTCCCTGTTGAATTGCCACATTGAATCCAAATGGAATCACTGTACTGCTGACTGTTTAAACTAATTTTTCTTTTCTCTGTGGAAAGGGCCCCACCAGCTGCCACGGTTTGACTAGCCACTAGGGCTTGGGTACCCAGGGACAGTAACTGGTAGGGATAGGCCTGTGCACAGAGCCATAGGTAGATGAGTAAAGTGATAAGCTAATTAACCTGATTTCCCCTGTCCTTGTTATATTCCCCTAAATAAATCCGAGCTGCTTGTTTCAGCAAAGTTATACTGCCTGAGGTATTTGTCTATGTTAAAGTATTGTACTGTGATTGTTGCACTGTATCTTATTTTCAGGAGGTCCCAGTGCCTGAACCAGCCCTGGGGGTAAGTGTATACTGTGAAGGTAATTCTGATATATTGTGTGGGCCACTAGTGGGAAGAAAGGGGGTTGCAGTGTCCCAGAGGGCTGTGACCAAGGAAGTTTAACTATTGCAAACCCTGACCTCTGGGTGGAGGCACCCGCCATTGGATCCAGACCCCTCAACCTGTTAGTGGCAAATCAGGCAGGGGTAGTAGCCCCTGGGATAGCGCCATCTAGGGGTTACATAAATAAATACATTCCCATTCAAAGTTCTGGAAAGTGCTCCAGCCCTATTTATCCCCTCATCTCACCCACCCCCCTTGTACTTAAAGTAAATAGCTTACTAGTATCTGATCCACCAGCCGTAGCTGCGCAATTTAATTCCTACTACACCTTCTGCGCCACCGAGTTACTGAAATCCCTCCCCTTCTACCCACTTCCCTCCCCATCCTCTGCCGGTGTGCCCCCTCCACCACCCTCCCACCTCCCCTTCTCTTTCACTACTGTAACCCAAATGATGCACTAAGTGCCCTCCTCACCATCAACCCCTCTAAAGGTGCCTCCCCTGACGGCCTCAACCCAAACCTCCTCTTCCTCTCCACTTCAGTCATTGCCTACCCCTCTCAATAATCCTAAATCTCTCATTCTCTACTGCCTCAGTCCCCTCGTCATGGAAACATACAGTAATCCTCCCTCTACCCAAAGGTGGTTACCCCTCATCCCCTGGCAACTATCGCCCCATTTCTCTCCTCCCTACCCTTGCCAAGCTTCGAGAACACATTGTCCTCTCCCAGCTCACCTCTTTTCTATCTGATACCTCCTTTTTCACCCCTTTCCAGTCTGGTTTCAGGAAAAACCACTCAACCACCACCTATCTCCTACGACTCACCAACTCCATCTTAACCGGAATGGATAATGGCCAAATCACCTCTGCCATTTTTGTCGACCTGGACAAGACCTTCAACACCGTCTCTCACTCCCTTCTCCTCGACTCACTCCTGGTAGCTGGCCTATCTCCCTCTGCCACAAACTGGTTCAAGGCCTACCTTATTGGGCGAACTCAATCATTTAAGATCTTGGATGCCACTTCCCCCCCTCCCCTTCCCATTAGAACTGGCATTCCCCCAGGGCTCTGTATTAGGGCCCATCTTGTTCTCCATCTTCTTAAACTACCTTCCCTCTGTTTGCTCTCCCTCCTCTGCTATACATATGTATGCCGATGATACAGTCCTGTATGCATCTGGCTCCTGTCCTACTGAGGTTACAACCAGCTTACAGCAAGACTTCGACAAGGTTCAGCTCTGGTTTGCTAACCATCAACTTTTCCTCAATGCCAAGAAGACTGTCTTCATGACCTTTGGCTCAAGGCAGAGACTCTCAGGGCTTCCCTCCCTACCCACTTTCCACACCCTTGATGGCACTTTTCTTGAGGACACATCCTCCTTCAGGTACTTAGGTGTTTGGTTGGATCAACACCTAAACTTCTCTGGACATATGGACACCATCCAGAAAAAACTGCGCCCCAAGCTTGGTGCCCTGTTCAGGAACCACAGTTGCAACCCTCCTATGGCTAGGCATGAACTTATTCAGAAGATGATACTGCTCATATTTGACTACTGTGATGTAGTCTATGGTGCTGCCCCTAAGTCCTCCCTGGCCAGACTGAACACCCTCTTCAATTACTTCTGCCGCATTGCCCTGGATGCTCCCTCTTGCACACACCACTGCGATCTTTATCGTGCCCTATCCTTCCCCTCTCTTTCAAACAGGTGACTCTCCCACTGTGCTAAATTCACCTCCAAGCACTGGTTGGGTGAGCTCCCTTTCTATCTCACCTCCTCCTTTATAACCCCCCCATCCTCCCATTCCCTTAGATCAACCGACACCCAAACTGGCCAATCCGGTTACTCTCACTACCTCCCAAATGTTTGGAATTCCCTCCCACCTCAAATCTAGCAGTCATCCTCTGCCTACTCCATCAGCTCTGCCCTCAGTAATTACCTTGTACCTAGCTGCTTCTGCCATGTCCCTCCCTAATTCCCTCCTCTAAGCCCTGGACAAACCATACCCCTCTACTGGCACCTTCATTTTACCCTGTACACCCCCCACCCCCGAAATTTATAGCTCTCCTCCCCTTCCCCCAAATTGCTCCCCCCCCACTGGCTTCCCTTGATCTTTCACAGAATGTAAGGGGCCCCGAATGCTCTCCATGGGCCCCTCTCCCGCTCCCCCAAGGGGCTTGTATCTCTCACCTACTTTCTTCCCCCACCTTCCCTCCTTTCTCTCTCTCTAGACTTGCAGTCCTCTTGCAGGGTTCTCAGCATCCTGAAGGGGTCTTACTGCATCTAGGCTTGTCTCCTCTCCTTCCCCCTCCCCATCTACCTGTCCCCCTAGCCTTTGCAGTCCCCTTGTAGGATTCTCAGCATCTTGATGGGGCCCTACTGAACCTAGGCATGTCTCCTCTCCTTCCCCATTCTACCTTTCCTCCCTAGCCTTCGCAGTCTCCCTTGCAGGGATCTCAGCATCCTGAGGGGGTCCTACTGCGTCTAGTCTTGTCTCCACTCCTTCCCCTTCCCCATCTACCTTTCTCCCTGGTCATGACAGTCCCCTTGCAGGGTTCTTATCATCCTGAAGGGGTCCAACTGAGCCTAAGCATATCTCCCCTCTTCTGTCTAGCCACTATCTTGGCTTTACATGACTACTAGCAAGGTCCAATGCATCCTGATGGACTATCGATTAGGCCCCATCCCCTCCAAAGGTGTGAATTCTCTTCCCCTCAAGAGTTCCATTCTACCTCCCTCCCTCTCCTATTACTCTCTTAATCGCTATCTACTGACCTTCCCCAACCCCCCTTGCAGGGTACCCCGTATCCTGAAGGGTTCTCTCTTGGGTTAGGTCCTATGCCCCCTCCTAAAATTAAGTTGCACATCCTCCTTCTCTCTCTCTTCCCTCTTTAAATCCCTACTGTCGTATCCCCCTTTCTATCTATCCCCACAGCCCCCTTGCAGGGTTCGCCACATCCTGAAGGGGTCTCTCGGGGACACTGTTGTACCACCTTCTCTCTGGTCCTCCCAGTCCCCTTGCAGGGTTCCTCACATCCTGAAGGGGTCTCCACAGACATGACTCTTCCCCCATCCCACCACATCCCCCCCTTCCCCCTTTTCTTTCACGTAAGCTCTTGTTTATTCATTAACCTGGCACTTATTATTGTCCACTCTTTCTACATATTATGCGTAACACTGTTTGTAACACCTGCCTTACAACTGTATGTTAATGTTGATCTTGTAACTTAAATGTTTAATGCATCAATCTTATTGTATCCCTTCCTCCCAGATTGCACTGGGAGACAAGCAACTTGTCACTCTGTCTGCCTTCCTGGTAAAACATTTCAATAAATAAATAAATAAAATTTTCTGGCACCTAAAAAAGCAAACAATTAAAGAGCTTGAACAGCCAATCGGATTCCTTGAATCTTGCCTTTATTTAAGAGGGACTGTTCAAACTTCAGTCAGTTGTTGGGTTGTTGGCAGTTCATCCTGAGTCTCTGTGGAGCAAGGAACTTGTAGGCTTTGCGGGATCCTGCCTGACAGAGGCCTAGTTCTCCCCTGGTGTGCATCCTGTTGTCCCAAAGGGGTGATCGATCACCAAGAACTGCCTTTCTGCAGATTAAGAGGTTTGCTCAGCAAAGTGGCTGGCATTGCGAACCAACCAGGAGCCTAAAGAGGAATCGGAGAGTTTGATGTTTCCAGAAGTAAATGCACTGAATGCTTACTGTGGGTCGAGGCCTACCACCCAGGGACTGCTGACTGCTAAAGAGGAGCCTACCTTTACAAGTGAACAAACTGCCTACCAGCTGGAGAGATCACCAGCAGATAAACTGGACTTTTCCAGAGACACTCTGTTGAACTTGGGCCCATGTCCATCCCTGGCCATGCCATCTGTTCTTGTTCCATGTGCAGTTTTACTGGTAAGAGACCAGCTCAGGGGATCCAGCCCCTGCCCAGTAAATCATCGCAGGTTGCGGCCACCTACAGGTAAAGACTGTGAAGTGGGGTGAGTCATGATGGCTCAGTTTCCCCATGTGCAGCAACTTTCAGCATCAGGTCTTCATTTCGCCAGGCCATCCTCAGTCTTCTGGTACAGTGAGTAGATCAAAGGTGGCTCCCTGCAACAAATATCTCGATCATCTTTTGGGACCATCTAATTGCTTTCAGTTTAATTTTAAGGGTTTCAGTAGACTAGGCCAGCCACGGATACAAATAATTTCATTTGCTTTGCACTGTTACTGTTGATTGCTTCTTTTCATCAAGGGCCCCAACAACAGCTGCAACCCAGGGCATCGATTCTGGCCAGACAGCGTTACATTTATGGGTACCCAGTAGCTGCAAGACTGTTAACAAAGGGTCTAAATTAATTGTATGTTAAATAACTTGGTAAAATTCAGAGTAGAAATCATTTGCCTAGATTTGCTTCCCCACCTTGTTCATGTCCCCTTAAAAAACCTGATTCGCTGTGTTACTTCGAACCTAGCTTGTGAGCAGATTATTACTTGTCTTAAAGTGATAGACTCTGTACTGAATGTGTTGAAAGTGCATGCTGTAGTGCCCAACTGTCTTTACAGGGGGTTGTAGGGCACACACCAGGACCAGAGACCCTGCTGGTAAGTGGGACAACTGGGAGCATATTATCAATGCTTATTGCAAACTATCTATTGAATACTACTAATGGTCATTGTCAATGCCTAGGTAAGGCTAGGAGGGATTGTGGAGGGTTATAGCTTTCCAGAGGGCAATACCAGTCTAGATAGATACCCACTCAAACTGTACTCTGGGTACAGGCACCAAACTAGTGTGTTTACTGAGGGTAGGGGAGCCCCAGTACTTGTCAATTTGGAACCCAGGCCCCCCAACCTGTTGTTAGGAAGACAGGCAGGGGTAGTAGCCCTTGGTGTAGCACTGCCTGGAGGTTACAATTAATGGCAGGCAAGATGTGCCCAGACCTTACAACAATGCCACATTGATAGTGCAGAAATCATAGCCTCAATTAAAACGGCTCTAACAAGAGTTTATATTTAGGAATATAAATACCTCGCTTATCATTCCTTACAGGTGTTATGGAAGCATTGTTCCTGGATTTCAGATGTTGTGTCATAACAACATGCAGTGATACTTTTCACCTATGTGCATAATAAGCCTGTTATCATTCTTTTCCTCTCGCCTCTTTATCCTTTTTTCTTCAAAGTATGTTTAAAGTACTACATTGTTTTTTGTTACCAAACAATTGTATAAGGGGAATAACCTGTTTTTTGGTGCTGCTCCTTGTTAGCCTGAGTAGGTCCCCAAGAAAGGGCTGCAGGAATTCTCTGTAAATATTTATTCTGGATTCAGTCCTACTGCAATATCATAGTATGTACCGTGTTTTCTTTCTTTTCTTCCTCTGTCACACTCTGATGTTTATCTGTTCATGATTTAAGAGTGCTGTTTATTTTGAAGTAATTGTATTTGTTTTCTTTCAATAAAAATTCTGCTACTCTTCTCTGATAAGTGCCATGAGATCTTTAACTTCCACCTGAACACTGACCAGAAATGGGCAGAAGGAACCTAATGCCTCATCCGAAGGACATTACCGCCAAAGTGCAGTAACCCCTCCCCTTGTAATTCACTACAGTGTTAGTTATGGGTACTACCCCAAGTATTTGTTGTGGGGCTGGAACCCACGACCTTCTGATCTTACAGCCCCAGAGGTGAGCATGCTACCTGCTGAGCCACTGACACTGAATGGTCATGGAAGCACTGTTGCAGTGGAATGAGTAACACCATCCACCCCCAAGTACAAGAACGCTGTCTCTGTAGCACTTTTAAGACTCATCTAACCTGGATCTGGGAGTCGGGACTGCAGCTGGAACCTGGATCTCCAGCATGCGAGTACAACGCACCTCCCCCACTGCCACCAGGCCAGCTGATGGCATGATTTTGGAGCAGATGCCTAAATAGTACAGACTGGACTGAGACCCCCCCCCCCCAAAGACTCATTCCCTATAGGCAAGACCCATGGAATTATGCGATTCCACAGCCATGGAATTTTCCACAGGACTTGCATCCTGATGCAGAATATGTAGTGCCCTGGAATTCACTGCTCTTGGTGATTTTGTATTAAAAAAAAGTTTTCCATAGTGCCTCGCTCCCTTCTCCTCCTTGTTTATCCTGAAGACCCTCCTTTATTCTCATTATACAATGCTATCTATGACATCACATCATGTTTTAGCCAATAGCAGGACTGCATTCTGCCACAGGAATGAACAATTCACACTGCAGGAATGAGCAAACACTGCTGCAGATGTTTAGAAACCCTGTTGCAGAAATCAGAACTAAAGTGCCGCAGAGAAATAGTGACTTTTCCTATGGGCTGCCACAGAGCCACAGAATGGTAATGGACATTGGCATACATGTAAAAGGCTCCAAAACACAGCACTAAGCCACTGAGACATCCATCTCTCTGCATTGCATTGATTCATGTAAGAAAGGAGTAGAAATGGGAAGGTCTGGAAACTGTTGGAAATAGGGCAGTTCCAGCAAGCATTCAAGCAAACATAAAGAGGAATCTCTTAAATGATGGGCTTTATGTGGACAGACACTGGTTGCCTTTATTCCATGATTTCTGTGCCCTGCTTATGAAGAATGAGCTCTCTGCTATGGATTCTCACTGTGTGGTCTGCATTAGTTATCTCCCCACTGTGGATTCTCGCAGTGGGCTCTGTGTGGGCTATCTCTCCGCTGCTGATTCTTGCTGTATGCTCTGCAGGGGATCTCTCTCTCTCTCTCTCTCTCTCTCTCTCTCTCCCTCTCTCTCCACGGCTGACTCTTGCTGTGTGCTCTGCATGAGCTATCTCTTCACTTTGTTTCTCTTTGTGTTGTTTGCAGACAGCTCAGTATAATCATTGACTTATCAGGGGAAACAATGGCGTGCCAAGTAATATCAATGGGAAGGGACTAGCATTAATAAGACATTACTTGACGACTAATGCATGAAAGCAGATGCCACGGATGACAAGCATAATGAGACACATAAATATTGAGACTTGTTTCTATCACATGAAACATGCTGTGTGGAACCTTTGGGAAATAACTTCAAATGCTATCTAATTACCAACACTAGCCGGAATCTGCAGAGCCCTTGCAGTTACCCCTCTGCCCCTCCTGGGGAAACAGTCCTGCAAAGGTGCAACACTCCCCGAATTGATCCAAAGTCCAAGGAAAGGTCCCGATTCCAAAACAGGACCCAATTTTGCTAAGCAAACAAACAAACATATGGTTTTATTGTTGAGCTGGATGCTATTACAATACACTAAAATACAAACTATTTGATATACAATATACATGCTAAAATATCATACTCATACAATAAATCAATTTTCATTAACAGGGATTGCCCATCCATTTTCCAACTACCTATTAAAACAAGTTACATCTCATTTACAGCACTGATCCTATACATCTGAGAAATAATGAAAGGGCAAAATGTCCTTCCAATCTTAGCAAAACTAATAAACAAAACTAAGTAATGTGTTGATTAGAAACTAATTTAGTATACTTGTCCTATAGAAACACACCAGGACTGTTCTAGGGGTACATTAAATATAGATTATACAATGGCAAGAAAGAATCCCGGATTCTGATTGGTCAGTTGGCCATCACAGCAGGGATGTTATCCTGTCATAACATCCCTGCTGATGATTAGGATGACCATGATGACCATTACTTACTCTTTTTTTTGCATCTTCTCTAAGAAACAAAAATATTTTTCCAGACTAAAAGACATTCTTTAAAATTATTTTTTTATTCTGTATAAAGTAACAAGGCATTGTATAATAGGAATAATGCCCTCCAGGGTGGGTGTTATGCTGGGATGCATCCTCTCGGTGTGATGCTCCTCCAGTGGCCTCGGCCCAATCCACCCGAGTGAGATGTTATCCAGCATAACACCCACCCTGTCAGGCATTATTCCTTTAATAAAGTATGGGGTGTGTGTGTAATGAGAAGTTATACACACCCGAGGGATTAGATGCTCATAAACCCCGAGAACGAAGCTTGAGGGGTTTATGTTAGCATCTAAACCCAAGGGTGTGTGTAAACTTCTCATTTAAACACACTACCCCATATTTTATTTTATATAATTGCTGGTTTTCCCTTTTTCACCTTGGCAATTATATAAAATAAAGAGTTTCCTGTGCATCCTTGGTTCGGCTTCGTTTTAGTCCGGTGCGCAGATTTGCCATATTTTAAAATGGTTTTCTTTCTTTTGTTCAGGTTTCTGAAGTTTCCACTGTATATCAGGGAAAAAAATTAAACAAAATAACTTACCGGCGAGTTCTTCTGGTGGTTCTGTTTGGTGCAACATGGAAGCAGTGAGCGGTCTTGACTGGTCACGCTGCTGCGTGAGCATGTGCACAGCAAGGGAAACCGTGTGTGTGTTTGCCGTTATAAACACTCCTTTATAACAGCAAATTATGCCAAGGTTTCCCTATGGGAAAAAGGAGAAGCCAGTTATTATGGTAGCATAATCCAGTAAAACATTTATCTAATATCATTTTTGGTTTGGGAGCTGATTACCAACTGGTTGCCACCCAGTGGAACCCATTTCATCCCACGTGGAGCAGCTGATCATACCATCCTCCAATATCCCTCGAAAGAAGTTATCTCCCATCCTCAGACAGGCATGAATTTAGCCAATATGTTTAGGCCCAACTACAGGTAGGAACCTACTCCTGAAGGTACTATGTTACAGTATTATTTAAGGATGCCCACTCACCAGACCCAAATTAGGAAATCTTAAGCTGCCAGCAACACCCATCCAACTGGGGTACTACCATGGAGTATCCTATTGTGCATGCAGGTCCATGCCCCTACTGTACCCTAGTATAATGGGAATTATATGTCAGCTGCTATCTGAAACAACTATGGGTCTGTCAGAGACTGAGCCTACCCCAAAAAGCTCTCACATTTTGCTCCACTTTCATGTCCAAGACCTTGAAGTTAAGCCCTTCCATTACAGGCTCAATCAAGCCACAGTAGAGAATTAAAGAAGTTACCTCAGGAAGCAAGGTGGAAACTTTATCAGCTAACTTCCAAGGCCATTTACCAGGTCCATCTGCTTCATAACATTCCCCTTAGATTAATATACATAGAAAATTAAGTTCCCTAGGCTCGACCAGGTATATAATTGAGATAGCATGTTTAAGGCCACTGCAGATGGGGGATATTGAGAGTAACTTGTCAGAAGCTTCATGGGTAGGGATAGACAGATGGAGCAACTTTTTATGAGTCTCAGGGGGCAGCATGCAGAGTGAGTAACTTACGATGAGCTTTGGGGGAGAAATGGACAGGGGGTGTAACTGGTCAGGTGCCTCAGGGGGCAGAATGGTCAGGTAGTAGCTAAAATGAACAAAAGATGAAAAGTGACATTTTTTTTTTAATTTCATAGCCACTGGGGCAGGGGAGAGACATAATACCATAATGGGGCTGTGTTTCATGTGAGAAACCTTTTAGACAGAGGACTATAAATATCTTCATGAACACCACAATGATTCCATGTGTGTGTATCACAGAAAAAAAAACATGAAAATGCAAGTCATACTCCTCTTCTACCTAGAATGCACAACTATAAATGGTTAAAAACACAACCCCCCCCCCCCCGTTCCCACTGCAGGTGTGTCCTCCATCAGTTTTATCTGCCACCAGCACATATGCAAAGGCCTGATAATAATAATACTGTCTTAAGAAGCTGGCTTCATTTTTAACCTACTGTCATCCCAAACAGAAACAGATAGCCCCGGCACTCTAGTTCATCATCGACGTATGCCATTTATAAACAAACATCATGGCAAGAGATAAGCTTCCCGTGGGACAAGCATCAGATGCTGCACAGCAAACCCACATTCCCAGGTATCCCTTGTCCATAGCTAAGGTGAACACTTCAAAAGGGGTCTAACAAACATGCATTCCTTCAGACACCCCTCATCCATGCTCTGGGTGAGCTTTTCAAAAGGGGTCCAGCATACCCCAGCCTGCTTGGACTCTTTCTTGATCCAAAAGTCCAATGCAGTGCAAACAATATTTTTTGCCAAGAGTTTAACCCTGATTTTATAAAAAGGGAGATTTTTTAATTTGACATATGTTTGCCATTTAATTTTACAATATAAGGGCTGTGCTCAGCGCATTTTTAGTCTTCACTTCTGATAATGTCTTAGCAACGTGGGTTGTAATTGTTTACAGCCAGACTATCTGACACAAGTCTGAGTTTTATTGTTGTGAATTAAAATTTTTTTGTTTGGCATGCTGTAATGAATTCAAAATATTTGTTGCTTGTTCTGTCATGTTTTCAATGTGGGAATTTTGGAACTGACCTTTACAATATGAAAAATGCATTAAAAATTTGATAATCAGTATAAAAATGTTTTGTTTGTCTTTTTAACAGTCAACACAGTATGACAACAAGTCACATTTACAAAGGCTTCCACCTGGAATTGGCTTTTCAAGGGTCTCACTTCTAAAGGCCTCCACTTGGGATTTACTTTTCCTAGGGTCTAATTTCTAAAGGTGTCCTCTTTATATTAACACTTCCCAGGATCTCATTTCCAAAGGTGCCCCCCCCTTGGGTTTGCTCTTTCCAGAGCCTCATTTCCAAAGGCGTTTTCCTGGGATTTACTTTTAGAGGGAGCTCATTTCCCAAGGCTTCATCCTGGGATTTACACTTCCCAGAGTCTCATTTTCAAAGGCCTCCTCCTGGAGTTAACTCATTCCAGGGTCTCATTTCCAAAGGAGTGCAATTGAAATTTACTCATCCCAAGGTCACATTTTCAAAGGCATCCTCCTAGAATTTACTCTTCCCAGGGTCTCATTTCCAAAAGCATGATCCTCCCAGGGTTTCATTTTCAAAAGTATACTCCTGGGATTTACTCTTCCCATGGTCTCATTTCCAAAGGCATCATCCTGGGATTTACTCTTCCTAGGGTTTCATTTCCAAAACCATGCTCCTAGGATTTACAACTTCCCAGGGTTTCATATCCAATGGCATCCTCCTGGGATTTACTCTTCCCAGAGTTTCATTTTCAAAAGCATCATTCTCAGATTTATTCTTCTCATGGTCTCATTTCCAAAGACTTCCTCCCAGAATTTATACTTCCCAGCATCTCATTTCCAAAGGCGTCCTCCTGGGATTTGCTTTTTCCAGGGTCTCTTTCCCAAAAGCATCCTCCTGGGATTTAATTTTCCCAGGGTCTCATTTCCAAAGGTGCCCTCCTGAGATTTACTCTTTTCAGGGTTTCATTTCCAAATGTCCAGCCTGGGATTTATTCTTCTCAGGGTTTAATTTCCAAAGGCACCCTCCTCAGATTTATACTTCCCAGGGTCTCACTTTCAAAGGCTTCCTCCTGGGATTTACTCTTACCAGGGTCTCATTTCTAAAGGCACTCATCTGGGATTTACTGTTCCCAGGGTCTCATTTCCAAAGGTGTTCCTCTGGGATTTATGCTTCCCAGGGTCTCATTTCCAAAATGGATCAGGAACAATGTGCATGACAAGTTTCAGTGTTTGGTGTTGGGTGGGAGCTTCCAGCCCCCAACAATGCAAACTGCAAACAGGGGAGCCAGGCACTCAAGGGGAGGTCAGGGGGTGTTAATTCAAAAAATCCACATGGCTGCAGAAGGATGCCGCTAAAAATGCTTCACTATGGACATAAAAAAACACAGAAGTAGGGCAACTCGGTAACTGAAAGAAGACCTTAATGCTAGGTCACGTTGAAACTGTTTTATTACAAAAAACTTAAAAACACATAGCAGCACCCCTCACCTACGTACACAAGCCGACATTTCACGTCATACTGATGCTTTTTCCAGGCATGGCTGGTATGCTAACAGCTATCTTTTTTGAAGTGCTTCCTTAAAGGGACAAATACTATTTGATGAAACTGCATAACAATCAATTTTAAAGTGACACCCAGTGCATAAATATCAAAACAAATATATATAAAAAGATATATAGAGAAACATCATTAAAAAGCATACCTATATATAAAAATTGCTATAAAAATAACACAGAACCAACCTAAATATTGCACATCACTAGAAAAACATAATATTAGGCAGTGTCAAGTATTTATATTTCAGAAATTTATTTATTTTTATTTAGCTTTTGTTAACCAGGTACGTGCACTAGCCATAAAATAGCTATTTTCAGGCACGACCCGGGAGAGTACAGACATGCAGAAACTTAACAGGATAACAAGTTATAAGAGCTTTACATACAATGAGTTAAAGAGGATACAATATATTAATATATCAGAACATACAAAGTAAAGCGCTTTACATACAATGAGTTAAAGTGGATACAATATATTAGAGACATACAGAGTGGACCATTCATAAGTTCATAGGTGCCCTGGACAATAAATTATCAGGTGACATATCGTATGAACAGAACAAGCTACAGAAAAACAAAAACAGGTAATACAAAAGGAAGAAATAACCATTGAGAGCAGGGGGTGTCATTAAGGAAAAGGTCAGTAAGTGAGGAAGAGGGGAACAAGCCATGAAATTAGATTATATGAGTGTATGTAAGTGTAAGAGAGATGCCTGCAGTGCAAGATTGTATATGGGCAGGGAAAGGGAGCCGGGACAGGCTAAGACAGTAAGAGGGTTATATAGAGGTGAGGAAATACTATTGTATGGCCAGAGACATCAGTCATTGGGTAGGGTGAAAGCAGGAGCAGGTATCACCAATCAGCAGATTCGAGCGCAGTTTTCTCTTAAAGACTGTGTGGGAGCTAGAAAGTCTAATGTCGAGGGGAAAGGAATTCCACAGCTGTGGAGCCGCATGCTCAAATGCAACAGTTTCTTTCCTAGTGTGGCACCTCGGCAGATTCAGAAAGGATTTATCAGCTGATTGTAGACCATGGAGTGTGTCCTGAGAAACAAGCATAGATGCAAGACACCTAGGGGTTTGATTTCAAATTATCAAATCAATAAGAGAGCCAAGGTAGTATTTCCTACTAGCTAACAGAGACAGTCAACCAAGATCATTATAAAGCTGACAGTGGTGTTTAAGCCGAGGAGCAGAAGAGGCATAGCGACATATGTTGTTATACGTAATATCCCATCTGAGTAGGTCAGTTTTATGAGCAGCCCCAAATAAGGGAGCCCCATAGGTTAGGGTGGGGAGCAGAATCCCCCTCACAATGGCCATTTTAGCCGATGGCATGAGCATGGTACAATGCTAAACATGGCATTTAGCCCTTTTTCTTTGTGGGCTCTAAATATGTATTGCCATTTGCTGTCAGCCTGTAGCAATTTATTGCCTAGATCTCCCCCATGAAGGTTACGAATTACTTTTTCAAGGGTCTGGAATTTGAATTTATGTCCTGATCCTGTATGCATCACATAATGCCAGTGCATTCTTTTTGTCCTTGTTATTCACACTTCAGAGATGCTCAGCTATCCTATTTTTGAAAAGTCTCTTGTTTAGCCACATATACAATGTAGTCCAATGCTCAATTAACAAAATGTCTGTTAATATAGTCTTTACCTGAAATAGGATACTTAAAAACAGTACCTGTGTTCAAATGTCCACAAAACACACAATTACCACAGAGGAATTAATTGTTCATGAACAATTGTTTGTTGTGCAAGTTAATTGTAATTCCAGGCCCTTGAAAAAGGTTGAAGGTACTTGAAGTGTGTGTGTGTGTGGGGAGGGGGAGCGTGGATAGCAACTGATGGTGTTGGACGTGTTTCAGAGAGCTCTGCTTCAGCGTCATCTAACTTTATTAACATAGTGGATTTAAAACTGAAGTTACAAATTCTTGGATGGTACCACTGCATAGAGGTCACTCAATTTCATTTGGAACTCTACTTTTTGAATCCCGGCTACAAAACAAAAGATGGGAAAGCCACATCAGACATAATCCTCCAACATGGGACAAGGGTAGCCTCTGGGAGCTGGGAGAGAATCGTCAAATGCAGGGGTGCTAAGAGATATTAACAACTTGGAGAAATTCATGAAGGACTGAGATAAAACAGTTGATGCCTTTAATACCAGAGTGGCAGCTGTGGAGATGAAGCTTGACCTACAGTAGTCTCCACGAAAGTCCAGCTCTCGAAACCATGGCAGAAAAACATGACATCAACTGTGGGACTAGTTCAGGAAAATAAAATCTTGCAACTCCACCTTGAACACCCCCCACTCCCCACCTCGTATAAAAGTACCAATCCTGACCAAATCAAATTGCCCGATTCCCCTCCTTTCTCATTTTCCTTGGTCTCGCCTGATGTTGCTCTCGCTGCTCTGCTCTCCATAAACCCATCCAAAGGCAGTTCTCCTGATGAACTAGACCCTAAGCTCCTCTGCCTCTCTGCCCCTGCGATTGCCTGCCCAATTTGCCAAAATTCTGAACCTCTCCTTCTTGCTAGCCGAGGTCCCTATGCCCTGGAAGCATGCAGTGGTTCTCCCCCTTCCCAAGAGTGGTGACTCCACTTCTACAGGAAATTATCATCACATCTCCCTGCTCCATACCCTTGTTAAACTCCAGTAACATCTTGCCTTCTCTCAAATCACCTCCTTCCTCTCTGAATCCAACTTCTTCACCCCATTCCAATCTGGATTTAGGAAACACCACTCTACCACCACCTCCCTACTCAGACTCACTGATACCATTCTCACTGGAATGGACAATGGCTTGATCACCTCCGCCATCTCTGTTGACCTTGCCAAGGCCTTCGACATGGTTTCCCACACCCTGCTACTCCAGTCCCTCTCTGCACCTGGCCTCTCACTATCTGCTACTAACTGATTCAAGGCCTACCTTACTGGGAGTAAACAATCAATTATAATTGCTAACTCCAACTCCCTTCCATGGCATATACATACTGGAGTGCCTCAGGATTCTGTACTGGGCCCCCTCCTGTTCTCTATATTCCTAAACGACTTACTGTCAGCTTGTTCCTCCACCCACATCCATATGTACGCTGATGATACTGTCTTGTTTACCACTGGAAAATCTCCCTCTGATGTGGAAACTATGCTCCAGCTTGACGTCAGCAAGATCCAGCACTGGCTCACCTCACATCAACTCTTCCTAAATGCCAAGAAACCAGTCTCCATGACCTTCGGCACTAGGCAAAGACTTGCTCGGCTTCCCGTTCTGCCCACTTTCCACACCATGGATGGGATTCAACTTGAGGATACCTCCTCATTCAGATACCTTGGGGTTTGGCTGGACCAACACCTCAACTTCTCTGGTCACATCGACACTATCCTGAAAAAACTGCACCCCAAGCTCGGCGCCTTTTACACAAACTGTAATTGCATCCCTCTTACGGCCAGGCATGCGACTGTCCAAACGATGATTCTCCCTATTTTTCGACTACCGTGATATAGTCTACAGTGCTGCTCCAAAATCCACTTTATCCAGACTGGACCCCCTTTTCAATCCTTTCTGCTGCTTCACCCTTGACTCTCCTGTGCACACTCACCACTGCGTCCTCTATCACTCTTTCTCTCTTTCCCTTCTCTCACTGCACCAAACTCATCTCTAAATTCTGGCTTGGTTCTCTACCTCCATATCTATCCTGCTCCCTCTCTTCCCCTCTGCCTCCTGCTCATTCTTTAAGGTCTGCCGGCTCACGGACCCTTGTTGCCCCTTGACGCTCCATGTTGGCAGGTCAGTCTGACTTCAAACACCACTTCCCCAAAATCTGAAATGCCCTCCCTCCACAAATTTGGCACTCATCTTCCCTCCATTCCCTCTCCACCACCCTCCAAAACTTCCTCTCCTCATACTGTAACTGTTTCCTGCAAACCTAATGCTATCCCACACCTCTCTCTCTTGCTTCTTCTCGACCGTCAGGTCTTAACTTATTTAATGCTGCACTTATGGTTTGTATATCTTGCACCAATAACTTGACCAATTATTGATTCTGCACTATTTCTTGTGAACACTGCATTGTTACTATGCTGTATTGCCTGTAAATTTCAAATATTGTTCTCACCATACTACTCTGTTCATTGTATTATCTTTGTATTTTTTGTATGTAGTCTCCCATTACCCTTCCCCCCCAGGTCACACTGGGAGACAAGCAACTTGTTGTTCAGTGCGTCTTCCTGGTGAAATATTTCAATAAATAAATAAGATTATACATGTGTTATGATGGTGTCATAGTATCTCAGTTTTCTGTTTACCCCCACATTGAATGACAAGAATAGTCTCCTTGTTAACATATTATGTGTCTATGGCACTTTCTATGCCTTGGAATCTAGGAATGTATGCCGAATATGTTGTATGGCATAATTCAATAAATAAAGTTTATAAAAAAAATACCTGAAGTGGTCCTGACTATACAAATAGAATTCCTCATAAAGTTCATGAAAGGACTTCAGCTGCTGATTAGAGAATACTTTACCCATAAGGAACAGCCCCTTTCCCCCATTTTTAAACTGGGATCTATAGTGGCTGGATGAAGCTTGGGCAAGCTTCAATAAAAGTACTTACTTCAATTCCAGAACTGTGTTCTCTACAGGTGGTCCACCCACATATTCCACATTTAACCAGGGCACAGAATCTAAACAGGAACTGGCTTGAAAAATATACCCCAAAGTTCATTAGACTTAGATTCACAGAAGAAACATAGCTGGCGCTGGTATAGGTACAGGCCAGACAATTCATTTCAGCTCAGTTCATTGCTGCTTCAGTTTCCGAGTAAGTATACAGGAAAAATGCACATTAAGGCAGTGGTGACCAAGCAACCCAGCACTTTGTGATATAAATCACATTGTTTTGGGACTATTCATTGGAGATACCTGGAAATAATGCTGGAGTGTCGGTAGAAAGATTATGTTCCGGTATTTCCAACAGCACAGTACCCCCCTACACACCATGCTGAATGATCTGGAGCATGGCAGCTGAGATTCAACGCCAAAAAGTGCAAAGTCATGCACATAGGAAAAAGAAATCCAAATAAGGCATATTACCTTGGAGGGGAAAGACTAGCTCCCTCCAACCAAGCACGTGATCTGGGAATCGTGATCTCAGATGACTTGAAGGTGGGAAAACAGTGTGAGGAGGCGGCACTGAAGGCCAGTGGAATGCTGGGATGCATTGGGAGGGGAGTCATGAGTAGGAGGGGGGAGGTGGTCCTGCTATTGTACAGAGCACTGGTCAGGCCACACCTGGAGTACTGTGTCCAGTTTTGGAGGCCTCACCTCAAAAAGACATCAATCGGATAGAGACAGTGCAGAGAAAGGTGACAAAAATGATACGGGGATTGCATCAGATGTCATACGGAGAAAGATTGAGGGAACTAAACATGTATTCCCTGGAACAGAGAAGGGAGAGGGGAGACATGATCGAAACCTTCAAATACATAAAAGATGTAAACAAGGTGCAGGCACAGGAACTTTTTTGCTGCAAGAAGGGCAGTAGAGCTAAGGGGCATGATCTGATGCTAAAAGGAAGGAGGTTCACTAACAACATCAGGAAGTTCTTCACAAAGAGGATGGTGAAAGCATGGAATAGTCTGCCGCCATGGGTGGTGGGGGCCAAGATGGGTGCTAAGATGGTAGGGGAATTCAAAAATGTGTGGGATAGACACAAGGGAACCCTCACACTAAAGGGCAGCCGAGGGGTAGGAAAAGACAAAAACACAGGGCAGTCTAGATGGACCTAGCAGTCTCCTTCTGCCGTTATCTTCTATGTTTCTATGCTGGGGTGTTGGTAGATGGTGCATGTCCAGGTACCTCCAACAGCACAGCACCCCCCCCACACACCATGCTGGGGTGCTTTTAGAAAGAGAGTGTCCTGGTATCTCAAACAGCACAGCACTGCTACACCAATGCTGGGATGTTGTTAGAAGGATTGTGTCATGCAACCCCAATAGCACAGCACCCACTTTACACCATGTTTGGGGGGTGTTAGAGTAAGTCCAGGTATGTCCAACAACACAGCAAGCTGGGGTGTTGTTAGATAACCTCCAGGTAACTCTAATAGCAGAGAAGAAAAAATTACTCGTTGTAGTAATGATGTTTCTTCTACTGAGTTTATTAGTGATTCATTCAAGTCTGCAGTCATCTCAGTTCTGATTTATTGCCTTGGAGATGGAATTTAGCATCTTTTAAACTTAAACTCTGCACTGTGGTCATGCTTCGACTAGTGTTCTAATGGCAGATTTACATCTGAAGACCAGAAAAGAGCAGTAGCCACCTGCCTTATCTATAGTAACTATTCTTACCTAATGTAAATTTAACTAAGAATGAAAAATAACACAGAGTGAAATTGTAAAAACTGCAGGGTTTGCAATAATGAAATCCTCATGTTGTAAAAGAATATTTGTAACTTATTAACAAGAACCCTTTATACTAAGGTTCTAGAAGGAGATAGGGAAGGGTTTGTATGAATCACTAGTAAACCCCTTAGAAGAAACATCATCACTACTGTGAGTCAATTTTTCTTCTAACAACGAGAGTTTACTGGTGATGGCATACAAGTCTGCAGATTCCAGTCTCTTCTACACTGGCTATCCAGGCAGTAATGGGAAGTAAAGGTGTGTACTGTAGACCAGGTAGCTGCTTTACAGACATCATGTATGGGTATGCCCCTTAATGCTGCCACAGTGGCAGAAGTAGCTGTAATGGAGTGTGTCCACATATATTTTGGTGGCTGCTTGCTGGCCTTTTCATAATAGAATTGTATGCAAGAAACTATCCAAAAAGTGTAAAATCACGTACCTGGGGCATAGAAACCTAGGAGCTGAGTATAAAATGGGAGGGGCCGGGGTACTGTTGGTCACTATGAAGGAAAGGGACCTGGGGTTATACTATCTGATGACCTCTAAGTCCCTAGGCGGTGTGGCAAGGCAGTGGGCAGGGCCAGTGGGATGCTGTGATGCACAGGGAGAGGTATATATTTATTTAGTTTTTGTTGACTGGGAAAGGAGGACTAGACAATTCTGCCTATCTTCAGCCTTGTCCCGGGAGGGGGGGTACAGATGGATGCCAACTGACACTGAACCAAATTAAGCTGTTAATGGTATTTTTAGTGAATGGAGGAAATTTGGCCAGTGCACCGGGGAAATTCCCCTTCATTTATTCCCCAGGTCCTCAAACAATTGAGTAATAAAAGGATTCCCTCTCATGTGTGGGAATGTTTGTGGTTACCTATGTATGGAAGGCTAAATGTCCGACGGAACTTTAAGCATAAAGCTAAAGAAGAGCGAAATTGTCCATATCTTTCCTGTATAAATATGGAGGAAACAATGGAGCATTTTATTTCCATTGTACCTATGCTAAATCTTTCTGGAAATTTCTAGCAGATAAATGGAGAATGGGGTGGTTGACTACACTATCATATGATACCCTAATTTTAGGACAGTTTTCTTAACATGGCCTGCAGTATCATCTGGATACTGTAATTATTTTTAGCTGTTTTTTGAATGCTAGATGTCAGTGGACTTTATATCAGCGAGTAATGCCTTATGAAACAATTAGCATTCTGATACAGCAAGCAATGCAACAGGTCTATGTCTCAGATACAGAGGTACATACCTCACAAAAGGTATATAAATGGTGGAAGGGGTTCTCTATGTTTATTAAATTTAAGTAAAAAAAAAAGAAGAAAAGAGGTAGAAGTATGTTCTTGACATAAATATGTGATCTGTGGGGAAACCTGTTCTAAAGAATCTTAAGGAAATCTTACCTTTGTCGGTTTGTTTATTATTTGCAAAAACTATATGATGTAATTTTTTTTGGGGGGGGGTTGAGTTTCATTTTGTTGTAAATGTTTTTTTTTGTTATTGAATTCCTGTTTGATGTTATCAAAATAAAAAATTCCCCTACATTTTTTGAGAAGTGCCATGGGATCTTTAACATCCACCTGAACTACCACCAGAACAGGCAGATGGGACTGCGATTTAACATCTCATCCAAAAGATGGTACCTCAGGAGTGCAGCACCCCCGATGCTTCACCACAGTGTCAGTATAGGGCTTTAACCCAAGTGTTTGGTGTGTTGTATCACAAGCAGGAAGAGGGAGGTGATATTACCACAATATAGATAATTGCTGAGACCACACCTGGAATATTGTGTAGAGTTCTGGAGACCACATCTCAAAAAGGACAGGGACACAGTGGGGGCATTCTAGAGGAGGGCAACTAAAATGGAACATGGGCTGCATGAGAAACCATACAAATGAGAGACTGAAGGATCTCAATATGAACACCTAGGAGGAGAGGAGGGAGAGACAAGACATGACAGAGACCTACAAGTACTTCTGGAGAGTGAACAGAGTACAAGTGGGGAGTCTGTTTCAAATGAAAAAGTACAACAGAACAAGATGAAATGCTACAAAGCTAGAAGGGGGAAATTTAAGAAGGATGTGAGGAAATACTACTTCGCTGATAGAGTGGTGGATGCTTGAAACAGCCTGCCACAAGAGGTAATAAGGGTAAAAACTGTGGGGGGTTTCAAACATGCATAGGATAGACATATTAGAATACTAGTAAATAAAAAGGGGGGGTCGCCAAAGACCAGTTACAGTCTGCTAGGACAGAATAAGCAGGGAAAAAATTAGGCAGATTGGGTTGGCCAAGTGGTCCTTTTCTGCTGACAAATTCTATGTTTCTGTGTATCCAACGAGCAATAGTCTTCTTAGCTGCTCGCTTGCCTTTGCATTTCTAGCCATGAGTGACAAACACCTGAGTGCTGTCTGTTCTAGACACCTTGGTTCTGTCCAGACAGAAACTCAGTGCCCTCTTACAATCCAGGCTGTGAAGTTTCTCCTCACCAGCACTTGTGTGAGGTTTTGGAAAATACTCAGGCAAAGTCGCAGACTGGTACGTGTGAAATGATGAGAAATTTAATGTGTGTCCTAAGCACCACTTTATCCCAGTGGAAGACCGTAAGATTGGGATCTACTGTATACAGAGGGCCTGCAACTGACTGACCCTTCTGGCAGAGATAATTATGATTAGAAACACTGCCTTCCAAGTCAGGCATTTGAGTGCAGCCGAGGGCTTAAAAGGAGGTTCCATTAGCTGAGCTAGGACTAAGATAACATACCATGGGGGAACTGGGTCCCTCACAGCAGGATACAAGTAGTTCAAGCCTTTGAAAACTGATTGAGAAGCAAAGTTTTTCTTTCCTTTCTTTGCTGACTAGCTGAAACAGCTTCAAAGTAGAGAGTTCAGTCCCAGAGACTGCAAATGCACTGGGTAGTCCCGGACCACTGACAAGTCTGCAGTCATAGCTGTGACTTGTAGTAAAGCATGCCAGATACTAAATCTTTTCCATGTCGAAGCATCTGTTTTTTCTGTTGCTGAATTTTTGGCAACCTTTAAAACTTCTCTAACACCTGGTTAGACACATTCTAGCTAGAATAATCTATCTTTTCATAAGCCATGCTTTCAAGTGAAGTGTTCTGAGATCTGGGAGAGTCACCCTGCCCTGGATCAATCAGGAACTGTGCCTCAGAGACAGGGAACTAGGCATCCCTTGTGACACTGTCAACAGAAGAGAGTGCCAGGCCTGCCTGGCCCATCTGGTATTATCAGAATAATTGTTGCTCCCTCCTCAGTTTTAGAAGGACCCTTAGGATCAGTGAGGATGGCAGAAATACATAGAGAAGCTGGGAAAGAGCATCCCATTGGATTGTCCCTACTGAGGATGGGGGGGGGGGAGCAGCATCAGAAGTGGGGAAGCTTTCTGTTCTCCTGAGAGGTGAATAGGTCACTTCTGGAACTCCCCCATTTCTGAAATACAGAATTCAGCATCAATTGGTTCAAGGACCATTCATGGTTCCTTGACCCATCCTGTTTAAAGAATCTGCTAGTACATTGTCCTTGCCTGGCAGGTGTACTGCAGATATGGTTGCTTTTAAGGAGTATGAAACACAGAAACATAGACGATGATAGAAGAAAAGGACCAAAGGTCCATCTAGTCTGCCCAGTTCCCTATCTGCCCCAGGATCTAATGTCCATGTGGGGTTTTATCTCTCCTGATCCCCCCGCAATGCTACCAACCTGAGCAACCACCAAATCTTTCAGTCTGCCCAACCATCCTTGAAACCATTTATGGTCTTGGCACCCACCACCTCTACTGACAGATTATTTCAAGGCTCCATCACCCTTTCCATTAAATAGTACTTCCTCACATCCCTCTTAAACCTTCCCCCTGCAAGTTTTCACTCGTAATCTAGTGTTCTTGACTCGGTACCCCTGTGCTAAATAGTTCTCTACAAGTCACCTTGTGTATTCCCTTCAGGAACTTGAAGTTCTCCATCATATCCCCTCCTCTCTCCTGGTCTCCAGTAAATACATGTTCAGGGCCTAGAGACGATCTTTGCAAGATCTGCCTTGTTGGCCCTGAATCATCTTGGTCACCCTGTGTTGCACCATCTCGAGCCTGTCCCCATCTTTTCTAGGTAAGGACTACAGAATTGAGCACATTATTCCAGATGTGGCCTCACCAGTGACCTATATAGAAGTAGCAGTACCTCCATTTTCCTGCTGTCAATACCACATCCGATACACTCCCAGTATCCCGTTAGCTGTACTATAGGCCTCGTTATGCTGGCTAGATGGTTGCGGAAGTCAGTAATGATGGCTCCCAGGTCCCTTTCCTCTGCCTTAGGGCACAGTTTAACCCAGTGCACTGTCCTGTTTTTTTTCCCCCAGGTGCATAACCGTGCATTTTTTGGTGTTGAATTTCAACTGCCAAACCTTAGACTACCTCTCTAACCTTTGTGGATCCCTCTGTTTCTCCCTGATCCCTCGTTGCTATCTACTCTAATGCAGAGCGCTGTGTCATTTGTGAAGAGACACAACTTACCCTAGATGCCCTCTCCAATGTCACTGTTGAACACATTGAAGAGAACAGTGTGACAGGAAGCTCCTGCCACTCTCGAGGACCGACCTTTTCTTAAATCTGTTGCAACAGTTCTTCTGTTTCTAAGCCTAATCTATCCTTCACAATTTCTAGTTCATAAGGTTGGCCACCTATGGGCACCCCCTTTCCTTTCTTGACTATGCTACAGTGTCCTCTTTAATTTTCATTTGTCCCTCTTAGGTCCTCGTACAGGGAGGTTATTGTGGTGACCTCCAAGTGTACATAGAACAGATAGTGTTTATTGTTGCTGGATTTAGTATGTAATTGCACTATGTTCTAAAATACCTTAATGTATATACCTTGGGCTGGATATTCAAAAGGGTTGCACCATGCGCAATAGGGTTGCGCCTGCACAAGTCCGAAACTGCACCATTCTGCCATATTCAGCAGGAGGCAGTTGCGCCCCCCAAGGCAAGCTGAGCAACAGCGCAATGCAAATGAATGCATGCTGAACTGGAGGGGGAGGAACCATGCATAAACTGCACAGCCCGATATTCAGTGGGCTGTGCAGAGTTGTGCAGGCGCAACCCCCAACCTGTGCCTGCACAACTTTGAGCCAAAAAAAAAAGGAGTAAGTCGAGGGCCACCCACAGGAGAGCTGCCGCATTGTAGGGCGCAACACAGCAGCTGCCACCTGTGGCTGGCCCTCAACCTACTCCCTGTGCCCCCCCTGCAGCCCGATTGTGGGCAAAAGTATAAAAAAAAACCACCCCTGACTGGCCGATCGTGGGCATAAGGTTAATAACCCCCACTAGCCCGATCGCGGGCATAAGCTTCAATAACCCCCACCAGCCCGATGCGCAGCATAATTGTAAAAATACCCCCCACCAGCCCGATCGCGGGCAGCACAGAATCCAACCCCCACCAAGGACATATCACTGGTGGTCCAGTGGACCGCTAAGCCCGATCGCGGGCTGCATAATGTTTAATCCCCCCCCAAGAACAGATCCCTGGTGGTCCAGTGGACCGCTAAGCCCGATCGCGGGCTGCATAATGTTTAAACCCCAAGAACAGATTCCTGGTGATCTAGTGTCCCCACCCACCTACCCACGAAGCCCCACCACCTCCCCCACAGCCGGCGGGTGCATCCCACCACCTGCCGCCCCACCGACTGACTGCCTGGTAGGGCTGCCGCCCACTGGTACAGAGCAAGAGCCAATGGGCGTGCAGCACATACCATAAAGGCAGTCCAGATATGTGAATGAATTCATTCACATATCTGGACTTCTGCTGTCTGCTATAGAGCTGCACACCCATTGGCTCTTATCTCATGAGCATGCAGACTACCGAGGCTGATCAGTAAGCGGCAGCCAGCCGGCGGATGGGATGCTGCCGCCCGCCCGGCTGCTTTGGGGACGGGGTGGTAAGCTCGTGATGGAATGAGGTGAAGTGCACGTCACCGAGATCTGTTCTTGAAAGGTGTTCAACATTATGCAACCCGCTGTCAGCAGCGTCACTGAACCGAGATATCGCATAGAGGGTTGAACTAATAATGCTGCCAGCGATCAGGCTGGTGGGGGTATTTAACTTATGCCCGCAATCGGGCCCGGTCGAAGGGGGGATTTTACACTTTTCCCATGATCGGGCTGCAGGGGGCGTCGGTCCCTGACGGCTGCTGCCTGGCAGGGCGCCAGGCATAAGTCCTCGGGGATCGGCACACCTGCATGCTAATGGCATGCAAATGGGGCCATAAATAGATGCAAATGGCCCCCCCGTGCCTTGCATGAATTATGGCCCCATTTGCATTGCACCTTTTGAATATGGGAAATTTGCACATGGCACAATGGTACTTGCACCACCGCAGCTTGAATGCTGCACTCTGACCACTTGCGGTGGCGCAAGTTCCACTGCGCCATGCACAGTAGCTGTGGCCGGGGGGTGATATTCAAAGGAGTTGCTCAATAGTGCAACTCCTTTGAATATCGCCCCGGCCACACCCCAGCGCAACTATTTTGTGCAGCGCAAGGGCTTGCACCACAAAATAGCGCAGTTTGAATATCCAGCCCTTTATGTTTATGAAACCTGTAAATGTTGAAAATACCATGGCACTTGGTGTTTTGATAATGGTAAAAAGTACTAGGCGACTATTATAGAAATTAAGCTAGTTGTGTTATTTAAAATGCATGTATATTGTTGTAAACTTAAGTAAGAAATGGCATGATGATTTGCATATATCCCATGATACACTGCATTATGGAAGTATGTATGATGTTGTATGTCTTTGAAACTTGATTTGTTGTCAATGCCCTTTGGGGTAACCCTTCTTTCAGTGATTCTGCCTTGAGATTCTTTGTCTATAGCATTTTTTTCTCCCCTTTTTGGGCCCCCATTACCCAAGCAAATGGGGCCTGCATAGGGGTGGTGGCTACATGTTAACTAGTGAATTGGATCAGAGATCAGTGTCAGTAGGTGCTGGCTAAGTGCAGAGAAAGGACATTCATAGTCTGTTGCTGCAAACTGATGTACTGAAGAAGGAATATGGCGTTGCAGAAGCTTATTTCTTGTATTTTGAATAAACATCACACAGAGATTGTGTGTTGAACCTGAAGTTCGGTGTCTGGTCCATCTGTTATCCCACAACTCCTCTACAGACTTGGTGTTAGAAGTGGGATAACTTGCTGGAAGCATCTGGACTGGCCGAAGAGGGATGTTTTCTGGTGGATATCGCCCAGGTATCTCAGGTGGACTGATGTACCTGGAGTTGCCAGAGGAGAACCCGGAGAAGAAAGTCCGTGGAGTTCTGACCAGAACCATGGCTGACAGATGGAGAGATGCTGCTGCTTGGACTGGACCTGAGAGCTTGGAGGAAGGCCAAGCCTGAAGAAGACGAAGAGATGCAGGTCGAGGCAGACTGGAGGTGCAAGAGACAATACCCCAGAGGTGGAGACCCTGATGAGGATGATCCTCTGGACAAGTGAGCAATGGCTGGAGGCAGACTGACTACACAGAGAGGTGGAACACTGGTGCCAGGTGCTCGAGAGGTTCCTGCCAGAGAGTTTGGCCAAAGAGTCAGAGGAGAATTTTTCATGGGCTCAGTTTGAGGAGCACCCCCTGACTGAGCAGGAAATTCCTTTGTTTCTTGTGTTTCCAGGATGCCACCTGTTGGAGGTCGGAGATGCAAGTATGGAACTTGAATGTGAGACCCCAGGTAAGACTGTACCTGGTAATATTGTGCTGGGGTTGAAGACTCCAAGCAAGCAAGAAGAAGCCTATGAGGCTGAAGGGACTTTTTTCTTGTATTGATGCAGTTAAATCTATTAACAGTATTGACTGAGGTATACTGCATGCTAAAAATGCTAATATTGCCACACTGTTACAGTATGTTAAGGTTAAGGAGGGTAGAGGTCATTTAAAAAAAAAGTCACCCTTGGAAAAAGGGAAAAACTCTCACACAGGTCACAAGGTACTAGATGGTAACAGATGGCTGAAAATAGCACTGTGATTAAAACGATGTTTACTAAGACACACCAGAGTTAAAAGGTTTAGGAACTTGCTGTTTCACATTGCAGAGCATTCAGCACGGGAGGTTCCTTGGCTTCCTGCAGGTTTCTGTAGAAACCTGCCAGGGGATAAGATGACCAAGGATTTGGAGTCATAGGTTATAAAAGGTTGAAACAGGAGAGTAGAAACTACTATTGCTCCTTCCATATTTACACAGGCACTTTGTTTAAGACAGAGGGGTCAAGTTAGTTGCAGGCAAGGCCAGAGGTGGCTCTGCAATGGTCCCTTTCTGTAGGCAAAAGTGTAGCATATTTGATCAGGGGGCGAGCCTGATGTCAAAGAAAAAGGTACCCAAGGGCAGACAAGGAGTCTGAGGTGGTACATGTGTTTTATTCTTTTATGAGTGAAAACCTACAAAGGAGAAATGGGTGGAAATGGATTGGAACCTGTGCTGGGGCAACACCTTGAGTGTCTACCCTCAGGTGTCTATGTCAGTAAAAAGTTAAATGAATCAAGAGTCATAGTGGGTTTATGTACAGGGGTTGAACCTAGGAATGGGCCCCTGCTTAAAACTGACTTGTCTGGTGGGGTTGAAGCAGGTAGTTACTCACCCCAGAAAAGTCTTTCTATGGTACTGGACTTTACAGTCATCCAGATTTTTGGTTAAGAAATATAACAGACTTTCCCTAAAAGGAGATGAGAAGGTACCATTAGTCTCTGTTGAGAAATGTGTTTATGCTTCAGGGTAAAGAATGATGATATCCACCATGTTTATGATAGCATGTGTATCTTTAATAGGAACCCTGAGATGTAGCTTCTGAAGATGGATGGGTAGACGCTCCATCCCTTCTTGGGACAGGAGGGTGGTAAGCAGTCTGCAATAACTGCTTCCCTCTTAAGGTGAGGGATATGTGACCGGGAGCTCCTGCCACTCTTGAGGACCGACCTTTTCTTAAATCTGTTGGAACAGTTCTTCTATTTCTAAGCCTAATCTCTCCTTCACAATTTCTAGTTCATAAGGTTGGCCACCTATGGGCACCCCCTTCCCTTTCTTGACTATGCTACAGTGTCCTCTTTAATTTTCATTTTTCCCTCTTAGGTTCATGTACATGGAAGTTATTGTGGTGACCTCCAAGTGTACGTAAAACAGATTGTGTTTATTGTTGTTGGATTTAGTATGTAATAGCACTATCTTATAAAATACCTTACTGCATATACTGTACCTTATGTTTATGAAACCTGTAAATTCTGAAAATACCATGGCACTTGGTGTTTTGATAATGATAAAAAGTACTAGGTGACTATTATAGAAATTAAGCTAGTTGTGTTATTTAAAATGCATGTATATTGTTGTAAACTTAAGTAAGACATGGCATGATGATTTGCATATATCATCATGCCATGTCTTACTTAAGACATGGCATGATGATTTGCATATATCCCATGATGCATTGCATTATGGAAGTATGTATGATGTTGTATTTCTTTGAAACTTGATTTGTTGCCAATGCCCTTTGGGGTAACCCTTCTTTCAGTGATTCTGCATTGAGATTCTTTGTCTATGGCTTGTTTTTGTTTTTTTTTTCTTTTTGGGCACCCACTACCCAAGCAAATGGGGCCTGCACAGGGGTGGTGGCTACATCTCAACTAGTGAATTGGATCAGAGATCAGTGTTAGTAGGTGCTGGCTAAGTGCAGAGAAAGGACATTCATAGTCTGTTGCTGCAAACTGATGTACTGAAGAAGGAATATGGCATTGCAGAAGCTTATTTCTTGTATTTTGAATAAACATCACACAGAGATTGTGTGTTGAACCTGAAATTCGGTGTCTGGTCCATCTGTTATCCCACAACCCCTCCACAGACAGGACCCAGAACAGATCCCCACGGCACCCCACTTATGACCTTCCTCTCTTCCGATTTGACCCCATTTACCACCTCTCTCTGCTGTATCTCCATCAGCAAGTTTTTTACCCATCTAACTATGTCCCTAACCATGCCCAGATCCTCCAGTTTCTTCAGCAATCTTCTGTGTGGCACTGAGTCTACAGCCTTGCTGAAATCAGAGTGGAGTAAATTTGCAGCATGGTCCTTATCTATTACCTTTGTTACCCAGTCAAAGAAAACTATCAGTTTGGTCTGACAAGACCTCCCTGCCACAAACCAATGCTGTCTACTATCCTGTAGACCATTGCTGTCTAGGTAGTCCACAAGGTCCTCATGGATCAGTGACTCCATCAGTTTACCCACTACAGAGGTAAGACTGACAGGTCTGTAATTCCCTATTTGCTTCTTGTACCCCCCCCACACTTTGTGTAGCAGAACTACATCTCTTACCTTCCAGTCTTTCCAAACTATCCCTGTCTGAATTGAACTATTAAATAGCCCTATGAGGGATTCAACTAGTTCTGTAGCCAATTCCTTATGCACCTTTGGGTGCATCCCATCCAGTCCTGGGGCTTTATCTGTCTTTAGGGCTTCAAGCCCCTTCTGAACTCTTTCTGTAGTAAATACTGACAGCCTTATTTTGGGGATGCTCCTGATAGCTGCTTTGATGCCACTTTCAGGTAGGGGCCTACTGTCTTCCCTTCGAAAGACGGAGCAGAAGTAATTGTTAAGGGTGGCTGCTTTTAGTTCATCTTCCTCAAGTGCCTTCTCCTCTGCTGGTAGCCTAACAATACCCCATTCCTGCTTCCTTTTTTCCTTAATATATCTGAAGAATTGTTTTTCTCCACCCTTGGCAATACGCACTCTGCGTCTACCTTTTCCTCGCTGACTGTTCTCTTTGCTTCCCTGGTTTTTATTTGGTACAGTCACCATTCCTCCTCCTTTTGCTTTTCCTTATACCTGATGAAAGTCTTTTACTTGGTGCTCACTGCTTCTCTGACCCTTTCTGAGAACTACAGTGGCGTTCCCCCAGAATGAAATCCACTTTTAAAGCACTCTGTAGTATGCTGCAACAGACCTACTGAATAAAGCAATGTACTTTGAATGGCAGTTATTCACTTTTGTCATGCAGGAAACTGTGGCATTCACTTCATCCTGGCAGTGTCACATTTTCCTGAATGACAAAAGGGACTAATTGCCATTGAAGTTACACTGCTTTATTCAGTAGGTCTGCTGCAGCATTCTGCAGAGTGCTGCAAACTGTTGCAGAACTGGGTTTCATCCTGGGAGACACCACTGTATATTGGTCTCTGGTACCTGTTTCATTTTTGTAATACCAATTATTTTTATTTTTTTACCAGGTGAGACACACTAAGCTAAAAGCTTGTTTTGCAGGTGCAACCTGGGAGCATAGGGAAGTTAAGTGACTTGCTCAGGGTCACACAGTATGCACCTAGGGGGTTGTGGGATTCAAACCCAGGTCTCCAGATTTGCAGCTCAGAGCCTTAACCCACTGAGCCATACTGCCTCAATAATAATTCTCGTGCATGACTTTGTTGCCTCAAGAATGGTCCCCCGATTGCCCCTTCTTTCCTCTACACCTCCGATGCTGTCCACCTTGGTTAATTTGTCTTGGACCACCTCCCTCATCCAGTTTAAGTTGGCTCTTCTGAAATCTGGGACTTTAGCTTCTCATAGGGGCAGCCTGGTCCTCAGGGTCAGTCTGAACCAAATGGAGTTATTGTCACTGGACCCCAGTGGCTCCCCTACCCTCACTCCACCCACCATCTCCAAGTTGGTGAGCATCAAATCTAGGAAGGGTACCTGTCTAGGAGGTTTCTTAACCAGCTGCATCAGCTGGCAGTCCTGCAGTGTATCCAGTATGGAGCCTGACTTCTGATGCACCTGGCTGCTGGAATGTCCTGGATAATATCTGTCAGGTTCAGATCAACCACCACCACTTCCTCATTCTCACTCCCCTTGCCAGCTCTTCACCAAGCTCCCTATCTTACTCCCCCCCCCCTTTTCCTGGTGGTCTACGGATCACCCACACCTGTATTTTCTTGCCTAAGAGTTCTGTGAGGTGAACCCACAGCGACTCTGCTTCCCTTTTGCTTACCCTGATGTGTCCATCCTCCACAGCCTCTATGCCCTCCCTGATATATAGGGCTATGCCCCCCTTTTGCCCTTTCCTCTATCCTGTCTAAACATTGTGTAACCTGAGACTGACAAGTCCCAGACATTATTCTCTGTGGCCCAAGTTTCTGTGATGGCTACAAGGTCTGCCACAGTGACTGCCACCAATGTCTGGAGCTCACTGATTTTATTACCCAGACTTCTGGCATTAAGGCAGCCCGCCTTCCAATTAGCTCTGGATCTTCTTTAGCTGTTTTGTGATCCTACACCTACATTCCTTCCAATTATTCCTACCTTTTTATGTTTCCTATTGCTTGCAGACCCTGAGAGTCTTTCCCCTTTGTCTCTTCCACTACTCCTTTTTGAACCTCAACCTTATTTTTACCCACCTTACTGCTACCATTCCCCAATAGAGGATGAGCACTAGCTAGGTCCTCCCCCTCACTCCTTTTACTGTGCTCCCCCTAGCCTCAGTGTCCCTATAGTCTAACTGTCTAATGTAAACATCAAACTTCTGCCCCAGTGCACTGGTCCCCTCTCTTGTTAGGTGAAGGCTGTCGCTGTTGAAGAACCTTCTGTCCAAGAAGTGCCCCCAACTTCCCACAAAGTGCCAGGTTCCAGATTCTTACAGACTTTATACAAAGCTTTATGCATCTCATACCTCACTGTTTGTGTATATAATGCATTTTAGTTGTATTGTCTGTCTTAATCAGGACTGTGCTCCTTTAACAGGAGCAGGAAGACTCCACAGACAGAAGCACTGCTCAGACCTCTAAGAGGGTGAGGGGTAACTGTTTGCAGTGTTATCATTCTTGAATGTCTCTCTTTTAAGGTGCCTGTTCATGAAACTTAAGTCCAGAATGGGTTGCCATTCCCCGTTGTTCTTGAAGGTGAGGAAGTACCTGGAAGGGAGCTCTTTTCCCAGCTGGCAGGCAGGGAACCTTTCCACTGCTTTAACTGTAGTGACTTTGACACTTCCAGCAGGATTGTTTGCTCTGAACTGTGAGCTGGAAAGGCTCTTCTTTTGCTTAACTTTGGACATTTTACAAACTGAAGGGTTAAGCTCTGTCCAACTATATCCAGGACCCACCTGTCTGTGGTAATTTTTCCCATTCTTAGAAACAATGGGACAAGCACCCTGCTACTGGCAATGGGTCGATGGTGACATGGGCAAAACTGTCAGGGACTGGACTTTTTTTTTTTTTTTACTCCCTTCAGGTCCCTGCCCAGTGGATTTCTTATCCTCTGGTCTTTTCTGTCAGGCCACTTTTCCATAACGTGAACCTGGCGTCATTCTGCACGGGGCCAGGACATTTTTTGCCTTTGGTTTTTCTCCTGGTCCCTACCCTCTGAGGGTGCAGACGCAGAGGACTTACGTCCAGACGAACAACGTGCTTATGCACGCCACCATCAAGTGTCCACAGCACCATCCCCCTTGTAAGGAGCCAGCTGTGCCTTACTGCCCGTGCTTCCACTGGCGGTAACGCTTGTTGGCATCACTGCCCGTGTAACCCCCTCCCCCCTGTGGAGGAGGACAGCATCCATTGGGATGCTCAGTCCTACCTCCCCTGGCCAAACCCCCAGCAACCCAAGCTCATTCCTGAACCCGGGTTGCCTGCCTAGCGTGAGGTGTGGTGTCCAGCACCTCAACCCTCAGCGCCACCAGGTCAGCAGGGACTGGACTTATTCTGAGATGGAGAAGCTGAGGCAGCCTTCTGCATTGCTCTTCTCCTACCTTTGCCTCTCTCAGTGCCGCTCTGAACTGGAAATTCATACTGCAAATAGGGTCTGTTGCAGTAGGTCCTACCCATACCTCCCCTTCTATACTGTCTATGGAAGGCTTTCTCTTTTTCTGTTAAATTCTTAAAAGTGGTTTTCTGTTATCCACTTTTTGTCATGTCGGCCTCTGTCTTATCTCCAAATAAGGAGGAACCTTCAAGGAAAGTCCATGGCATTGCCCTGGGTCTCCTGGGTTAAAAGAGGTTACCCTGAGCCATGCAAACCTCCTAAGTGCCACTGAATGCGCTAGAGCCTTAGATACAGTATCATTTGCATCTATGGCCATTTGGATCTGGTATTTTGTTGCTTGTGTGCCTTTCTTGCCATATGGTCCAGTTTCTTGGATTTTTTTTTGGGTGGAACCAATGCCACGGGGTACTTATCCTTTTTCGGGCAACAGACTACACCACAACTTCAAATTCAGAATGGGCATATAGGAACTGAGACCCAGTCTTGTCTACCTGGTACCTTTTCTCTACCTTTGTGTGGCTAGTGCATAGTGTGCAGTGGCTGGCACTCTGGCACTTGCTTTTTCATTGACTTACATAAGGGACCCAACATCCTCTTTGACAAAGTCAGTCCCAACATGATCCCCAATATCTACCCATTTCACTGGATTGTAAACTCAATGTATTTGACAACTGGCTCAGAAAATCTGAGTAGGAGGAGAAATCCTCATTCATTCTAGGAGGGGAACTGAAAGTTCTGGAGATACCTCAGGCTCTGTTGGTTCCTCCTCCTCTTTCTCCTCATGCAGATCCTGTTCAATGAACAGGATCAATGTGGGAGGGGCAGTAACAGACATTCCCATAGCCTGCATGGCTTGGAAAAACTGCCACATCTGTTTTATGCCCACAGATTTTTCTGATATAGGTCGGTCTTGCTCTTTTTTGGTACAGAAACCTTGGTGTGTTTCTCCTTCTGTTTTTTTTCCTTCCCAGACATAGTAAGCAATGGCTAGTCAAAGGCTCTTTAATGGTTCTTGCCATCATTGGCATCAGCCCCCAACCCCATGGGACACCTTGTGTTCTGAAAAGGCTTGGCAGTTTTATTGGTGTCCCTTGGCAGAGACGACGGCATGCAGCATTGTTCAGTCCCCTTGGAAGATAGGAACCACTGAAAGGGTAAAGAACCTTCTGATGCATGCTTTCTAATATCAGGGGTAACCTCTCTCAAATACAGAGCTCATAGTTTTAACAGGACACTGAAGTGATGACGTAGGGTTCAGGCGGTTCAGAGAAGGGTCACTAAGATGGTACATGGCTTGTACCAGAAAACACATGAGGAGAAACTAAAAGACCTCAATATGTACTCATTGGTGGAGAGGAGGGAATGGAGAGACATGATAGAAACTTTCAAGTATCTTAAAGGCATAAACAAGGTGCAAGGGGACAACATCTTTCAGTATATGAAAAGTGCAAGAATGAGGGGGCATGATATGAAATTAGAGGGGGGCAGAATAAGGGGAAATGTGAGGACGTTTTTCTTCACAGAAAGAGTGGTGGATGCATGGAATAGTCTGCCACAGGAGGTAGTGGGAGCAAGCACAGTGGAATGATTTAAACATGCATGGGACAGGAATATGGGAACCCTAGAGAAGAGAAGGAGAGGCTAAAGCCGATTACCAAGTAGGGTCAGAGGCCACAGATAAAGGTAGGGTCTATGGGCAGACTTGATGGGCCTAGTGGTCCTTATCTGCTGTCAATTTCTGTGTTTCTATGTAAGTGACGTTGAAGCTGAAACTGAAGCAGACAGCGACGTCCTTTTAACTGCCCTTTTTATGTTGTCTTGCGCACGCAGCGCAGACAACATATTGGGGTAGCTTAAAGTTGAACAGCAAGTTTTGGAGGTGCGGTGGTGTTGTGGCCAGTGGCGCCACTGCTTTTTTGGGCTAGGCTCTGTGGCACAAATTAGATTGTACGCTGTGTATGACAGTAGTGCAAAAGCGTGCCACCAACTGGAAACAATTTAGCCGCTGCAATGAGGGAGCTCCCCCTCATTGCTGGGCGTGCCTTGCCTGGTGTAAGATTTCAATAAAAGATGGTGACGGCTGTCGCTGTCTGCCTCACAGTCCCGATCAAGCCAACGTCGGAGGTGCCCAATCCCCCTGTCAGCATGTTCCCTTCCCAGTTCAGTTTGCTGATGGGGGAGCCCAATCCCCGTTGGCACAATGGCCCCCTTATCATTTTATTTGTGTGCCGAGGGGGTGCCCAATCCCCCATGGTATCATGTGCCCCCCAGACATGTTTCTGTGCTGATGGGGGGCCCAATCCCCATTGGCTTCAGTCCCCTCCCCAAAATACAGGTGGCACACTGGGAGCCCACCCCAGTGTGCCAAACACACCTGCAGAAAAAAAGCAAACCGACCTTATTGTCTTTTTTTTTTTGTACCTGAAAACGAGAACACGGTCCTCGGCGTGTCCAATGTCCCTCCCCCAACCTGCACCCACCCTCTGCGTACCCCACCTCCCCCTTCACCCCATACGTACCTCTGGAGTCTGGCGCGATGCTCTTCGGTGGACCGGGAACATGTCTGCATGCACTCTTCAAAGCCGACCACGAACTGAAGAAATGACGGTAAGCTGTATAATGGCATAAATGTTTTTTTTTTCAACTTTGGTGCATATCTTGGCCATTTTTATGAATTCTGGCACCAAATTTTCAACATGGGGTTCTTGGGACCCCACCTCATAAATTCAGTCACTGTCATCTTGTTATTCGTTCCGGAAAAATGATTTCGCGGTCACTGCATGGAATCAGCCTTCTGGACCACTTAATGAAATGACAGTATAACTGTTCATGAGGTGGCCTCCCAAAAAGCCTATGTTGTAAATTTGGTGAAAAAATTCAAAAAAATTACCATGTTACGAGCTTGCGTTGCGCAGTTTCCATGCACGCTTGTAACTTCAAGAATTTTCAATATTTTTACTCCAGATTTTCAACATTGCCATTTTTCCACACCTCCTTATGAACAGTACAACTGTGATTTTTCACATCCTGCCCAAAATGTGGTTTCACACGTCTGGCGCACAATGGGGCGGTCACTGTGGGAAATCAACGTTTGGGACAGATTAAGAAATTCATAGTGCCACTGTTCATGAGCAGAGGTCCCAAAATGCCTATGTTAAAAATCTGATGAAAGAATTCCCAAAAAAGACTGTTACAAGTGTGTGTTGCGCAGTTTTCACGCACACTCATAACTTAGAGAATTTTTAATATTTTCACTCCAGATTTTCAACATTGCCATGTCTTCGCACCTCCTCATGAATGGTGCAGCTGACATTTTAATGTGGTGCAGAATGACGCAGTCACTGTGGAAAATCAAGGTTCGGGACAGATTAACACAATCACAGTGACACTGTTCATGAGCAGAGGTCCAAATGCTTTCATAAGGAGGGGTCACAAAAAGGTCATGTTGAAAATTTGGAGTGCAAATACCAATAAATGCCCAGGGCGTTAGGGTTTCTAACTATAACGTCCATCCTGTACAGACTAACAGGCGTCAGGGTGTGGATTGTCGGCTGTAATGCTCACGCCACTGCACCCTCACCCCCAACCCCACCCTGCAGCCACTGACAGGCATCAAGGTGTGCCTTGGACTCTTCAGCACCAAAGTTCACCCCATTCTCCTATACTGCACCCATCTCAACATACTTCCTTATCAAATGGGGTGAGCAACGCAACACTTGTCAGAGTCTGCAGGGTAGGGTGAGGTGAAATGGCATGAGTGTTATGGCCAACGACCCAAAGGCACACCCCAATGCCTGTCACTCTCTGCAGGGTTGGGTGGGCTTGACGTTGGTTCTATACTTCACTGCCATTCCTATTATACGTCCCTCTAACTCCTGCACTACCAATGCTAATGCCAGCAAGACTACATTTGGCATTGACAAATGCTTGTCTTTTTGGCCGGACATTTTGCAGAGGTCACAATTTTCAAAACTGTGGTACAGGCCCCAAACAATCGAATCAAAGATTGTGGGGATCTACCTCTGCCAGGTGCTTTATGCAGAATTTATATTTTATAAATCCTGTAGCTCTTCTTTCTTTTAGGCCTCTTGGTCATGCCAATTTGACTTGAGATGCCTAAATCATTTAATGTTATTGTACATATGAGAAAAATACAGCTGTTTTAAAAGGAAGTCAATAAAGATTACAATAAACAAGTTCAATGCAGTGTTTGATTTTAAACCACTAAGTGAGAATTACGTTAAACCATGGTTTCCTTGGTTCCAGGTACCAACTGGGAACCAAGCAAAAAAATTCTACATTCAGTAAAATATACAAACACTTAGCTAAACTAACACAGAATATCACAATATAAACTATATGACTTTTATTAAGTAAACTAAACTATTTATGAGTGAACTTAGCCACTTAGGACTGGAACAGGACTCCCGGCGTCTGAACTCTCCAGCGGCGAAATCAATCTGCCATCAGACTACTAAGGGGAGTGTGACCACAGTGCAGAGTTTGAATCTGAAAGACTCCAAATCCCATCTCCGGGGCAAAAACTCAGGACTGAGATGATTGTAGACTTGTATGACATCACTAGTAAGCTCTTGTTGTAAGAATCCCATGCACACAGTGCTGGGGTTTTGTTACAAATATAATGCCCAAGCAACTAGAACAGCACAGCACACCTACAAAACATGTGGGGCTATTGTTAGAAGGACTGTGTACAACAGCAAACAAGCATTTGTCAATGCTGAATGTTTCCTTGCATGATGCATGTGATGTGAAAACTTTTTTTTCATTTTACCTCTCAAAAGCCCTATGTCCCAAACTAGCACTGTGATACCCCGCACTATACATTAAGATTCATATAAATCAGGTACTGCTAAAAGAACAGCAAAGAGACTAGGGTAACACATAAATCTGCAGGGTTATTTATGAACGTCAGTCTCTGTAAGCTAATGATGCATCCAATACATTTTGTCTTCTTCCCACAATTTGAGATATAGCATCCCACATGCTGGTGATAAAAGTAACAGGGAATGATTACTGTATTTACACACCCATGCAGTTAACATATTGTTGATAAGTACAAGGGAACTGGCAAAATATCAGCTTTGGGTTCTGAGTACAGATGCAAGCCTTTGGCAGAGTGTGTGCCTCGCTGAGGTTAGGGGAGACATAACTGTACCTTTGTATTCATTTGTATTCTGATAGGGGCGAACACACTAAAATAATACAGAATGAGAGCTGCGTTGTTTCAAAAGCAGATTCTTGCCAGCCATCAGAAGTAATGAAATGTTTCTAAATGTGATGAAAACAAAAAGAGGTTCACAGAGTTACAGTCTTGAAAGTAATGTAAAAGAAGTTCATTATCATTTAAAGTGAACAACACAAAGATGTTAAACTACCACAGCTATCTATTTCAGCACTGGAACATGTTGATGTAGCTTTCTGATAAGGACATCTATCGTGCAATGCAGCAGCATGCGTCTTGCTCTTGTGGTGCTTGGCAGTTAAAAATATGTAATTGTACAGCAGAAAGGAAGCAATATTTTGTTTGCCCTATACAGGACAGTGTGTGTGTGTGTGTGTGTGTGTGTGTGTGTGTGTGTGTGTGTGTGTGTGTGGGACAAGCAAGAGGTTGGCAGAAAAGAAAGTGCAGATAGCCACGGGGCTGCAGAGCAGTGAAGAAAAACAAGACAAGAAGGAAGAAAAACACCACAGAAGCTGTGGTAGCAGACGAACAGAGAAAAGAAAAAGGGGTCCAGAAAGGGTGAGACAGAATGAGTGTGTGTGTGTGTGTGTGTAGGAGGGGCGCTTGGCAGCTATGGGAAGAGAGACAAGCCGTAAAAAATAAAGAAAGGGGGAACAGAATGAGGACAATGTGGGGAGAACACAAATACAGGTGACAGGAGGCGGGGGCAGAACGAAGCAGGGAGCACAGCCAGGGGCACTATATACTGGCTTAGTCTTGTTTTTTTCTTCACATTCACTGTATGTGTGGGATTTTTGGAGAAGGGAGCGTGGTGGGGTTGCATAGAACATATGATTAGAGGACCATGAACCCGAAGCACTGCACGGTGTAGAAAGGAACAACAGGGAGAGGAACAGAAAGGGGCAAGGGAGAAAACGGGGGGAATCACAATCCACAAAATCGAAGTCGCTTGGCTGCTTGCCAGGTGGCTTTATGCAAATTAAAGAACAGAAGTGCTCTCTCATTAGAGCACTTCACTCCTTTCAAGTACGCAAAGTTTCAACCCATAAAACTGTACCCACTGTTATCGTCAGCTTGCGTGCTCATCGATCTGTCAGGGGCAAGCCCAATGCAACTTGACCTGTATTGGACACAGCACTGACACACCTCTGAAATGCCGTTCACTGTAACAAAACGTTTCCTGCACAAGTGCAAGAAAAAAACATAAAAGCAGACTTGTCAATGCACTCTGCAATCAAGATCCAATTGATTTTTTGTAAACTCTGGTTAGTGGCAAGCAGAAGTCAGAATACAAAATGCATGGGGTATACAGTACAAGTAGAGTGGTATAGGTGGTCGGTGGTGAAGATCACTCCAGCAATACATATGTAAGTTCATAAATGTCATGTACATGGAACCATTTCTGGGTCATTCTATTAGCACCTATAACTTTGGTTAAAGTGTACATCCAATAGGCATTTTTTCAAAGTATGTAAATTGCTTAGATGCAAGTGGAGTGGAGCACCCCCAATCAGTACTCACTCAGCTAATACACAGGAAATCAGGAGGTACCCAGAGCTGCTTGACATGCAAAATACATAGGTGGCTATACGAACAGCTTTCTAGCAGCCTAGTGAGGACCCCCCCCCCCATGTTGTCATCCTGTGGCTTAAACTGGGGTGAACATGTAGTTTGGAGGATAAGCCTTCATATTCCAAGTTTAAAGAGAGACACTGCTCATTTTTTGTACAGTTTTGTATACAGTGGCAATCAGATATATATGAATCAATTTCTCATCAAGTTCTGGTGTGTTTATAAAGTATAATATCAATTATCAGTAATCAAAATCTCCTAAAAAATTACTTGAGAAACTTGAGACTTAAAAAGATGAGTATAAAAGAAAACAAGCATTTGTCAATGCCGAATGTTGATTGCGTTGGTCTGTTGAGCCTGCTCACTGCTTCTCTGTCACTTGCTCAGTCTATTTATCCCAGTGCTGCAGGCTGCTCTTTTGTACAGGGCTCCTGCCTGCATTGGCACCTTTTTCTGCCCACTAAGAAATCCGCAGCTGTCCCGACAGAGCTCAATTGAGGTGGCTCACTCCCTCCCTCTCACTCGTTCATTCTGTTTCTCCTGGTGCTGCAGACTGCCTTTTTGTACTGGGCTCCTGCCTCTGTTGGTGGCTTTTTCTGCCCACAAAGAAATCTTCAGCAGTCTCGACACAGGTCTGTTGAGCCTTCTCACTCCCCCTTTCTCACTCACTCACTCACTCATTCCATTTCTGCCGGCGCTGCAAGCTGGCCTTTTGTCCTGGGCTCCTGCCAGTCTTGCGCCTTTTTCTGCCACAAAGTAATAGCAGTCCGACAAAGCTCCATTGAGCTCACTCCTCCCCTTCTCTCACTCGCTCATTCTGTTTGTCCTGGCGCTGCAAGCTGCCCTTTTGTCTGGGGCTCCTGCCTGTATGGTGCCTTTTTCTGCCCACAAAGAAATCTGCAGCAGTCCTGATAGAACTCCGTTGAGCTCACTCAGTCCCCCTGTCTCACTCGCTCATACTGTTTCTCCACTGCTGCAGACTGGCCTTTTGTACTGGGCCCCTGCCAGTGGCGCCTATTTCTGCCCGCAAAGAAATCCACTGCAGTCCTGACAGTGCTCCGGTGAGTTCGCTCACTCTCCCTCCCTCACTTGCTCCTCGTTCTGTTTCTTCCAGTGCTACAGGCTGCCCTTTTGTACTGGGCTCTTGTGTTGGGGCCTTTTTCTGCCCACAAACAAATCCGCAGCAGTCCTGACAGAGCTCAGTTGAGCTCGGTCACTCCCCCCACTCACTTGCTCAATCTTAATCTGTGCCAAACACTGATTTCCCACAGTGACCATGCTACTCTCTGGCAGGAGTGCAAAAACATATTTTAGCCAGGATGTGAAAAATGACAGCTGTACTGTTCATAAGAAGGTGTGAAAAAATGTCTCTGTTGAAAATGTGGCGTGAAAATATTACAAATTTGCGAAGTTACAAGGGTGCGTGGAAACAGTTCAACGCACGCTTGTAATAAAGTCATGTTATGGAGTTTCGTCACCAAATATTCAACATAGGGATTTTAGGACCTCTGCTCATGAACAGTATCACTGTCATTTTCTTAATCTGTCCCGAACAGTGATTCCCCACAGCGACCGCTCTATTTTGAGCCAGATGTGCGAAAACACATTTTGGCCAGGATGGAAAAAATGACAGCTATACTATTCATAAGTAGGTGTGGGAAAATGGCAATGTTGAAAATCTGGAGTGAAAATATTATAAATTCGAAGTAACGAAGGGCAGGTAAACTGCGCAATCTATCGCCATATTGTGTCATTTTATGAGTATTGAGTCATTTCAAATTTCAATATAGGCATTTTAGGACTCTACTCATGAACAGTGCCACTGTCATTTTCTTTAATCTGCCCGAACACTGATTTCCCACAGCGACAGTGCTATTCTGCGCGGAACGCGAAAACACATTTCAGCCAGGATGTGAACAATGACAGCTATACTGTTCACAAGGAGGTGTGAAAAATGCCAATGTTGAAAAACTGGCATGAAAATATTGCAAATTCTGCGGAAATGCAGAGCGTGTAACAACCGCGCAATGGCTGGAAAACAGTCATTTTGATTTTCCACCAAATTTGAACATAGGCTTTTTGAGAGCCCACCTCATAAACACTGGCACTGTCATTTTATTAATTGACCCCAAAAGGTGATTCTGCACAGTGACCGCAAAATCACCTTTCGGGGCCGATTAATGCCACGACAGTGCCAGAATTCATGAGGAGGGGTCTCAAAAACCACATGTTGAAAAGTTGGTGCCAAAATTCCAAAAAATGATTGTGATATGCATTAAAGATGAAAAATCCCATTTATACCATTATACAGCATACCGGCATTTCCTCAGTTCGCTGTCGACTTTGAATAGCGCAGACGTGTTCCCAGTTCACCGAAGATCATCACGCCGAGCTCCAGAGGTAAGTATGGGGTGAGAGGGGGTGTGAGGAGGCAGGGTGCACAGTGGGTGGCGCAGATTGAGGAGGGGCAGGAGACTACCGAGGACAGTTTCCTTTTTACAGGTAAAAACAAAAAGACATGCGGGAACTGGTTTTATTTTACAGGGTCATGTGGCATGCTGGGGTGGGCTCCCAGCATGCCACTGGAGTCTTTCTTTTGGGGCAGCTGTGAAACACTGGGATTGGGCACCCCATCAAGCGCACACAACAAAAGGGGATTACATTATGCAGACGGGCATTGGGCACCCCGTCGGCAGACAATAAAAGTGGGGGGGTTACATAATGCTGAAGGGGAGTGGGCTCCCCCGTCGGCAACATAAACAATGGGGCACTGAAGCCGATGGGGATTGGGGCCCCCGTCGGCACATAAACAGGGTGGGGGGTTAATATTGTTTGAGAACACGGCGGCAAGCTGCCGCCATGTTCACAAACAATATCAGGGTTTCAAGATCCCGCCCTGCAATGATGGGTCGCTCCCTCATTGCAACGAATGGCTGACACTGCAATGACGAGGCGGCCCCTGATTGCAGCTGCTGATTTTTTACAAGGTTGTGGCACGCTGGCTGAACTAGTGTCAGCAGCAGTGTGCCACGGTATTGGGGGAAGCGGGCCAAGCCTTTAAAGGCTGTGGGGGCATTGGCCACAACAGTGCCGTGCCTCCACAACCTGCTTGTGAAGAAAGCTGCCACAATATCAGTGGCTCAGTAGGTAGAACACTCGCCTCTGAGGCCGGGAGATCAGAGGGCTGTGGGTTCAGTTCCCACATCTGGCACTTGGGTTAATATCCCAGTACTGACACTGTAGTGCAGCATGAGAGGAGTGCTGCACTTCTGAGGTGCCGTCTTTCGGATGAGACGTTAAACCGAGGTCCCATCTGCCTGGATTGGTGGTAGTTCAGGTGGGTGTTAAAGATCCCATGGCACTTATCGAAAAGAGTACGGGAAATTTTTATTAGAAACAGAAACTAAATACAAAGTAAATATAAACATATATATATATACGTACGTCAAATCCATATATCCCCCCCAAAAGAGAAAATCACAAAGAAAAAGAAAAGGAAAAACCTTAAAGGAAACAGTAAATGAATATCACTCATGCTAATGGAACCTTCAAAAGCATTCCTAAAAACAAAAATTTGTCGCACCTTAACACAGATTTATGTATAAATCACAAAACACAGCTACTGTAGTACAACCTTAATGCAGGAGAAAGAAAGAAAAAAAAAAACTATCCATCAATTGACTGCATAAAAAAAGAAAATAACAACAAAGAAAAAAAGTCCAGCTGGTATCTACCAGCTATAATTGTCCTTCAAGTAATAGGGGCATCTAAGTCTGTGATCCAAGGCAGGCCTCGCCATTTGGCTAACCAGATAGTTTCCTGCATTGATTGTCTTTCAGTCATACAAATCCTTTTTAGATCTTTAGTTATTTTCCCCAAAATTTCCAGGTGTGTAATCTGCTTTTGCTGTAAAGTAAACAAACATCGGGCTGTCCAGATTGGCCACTTACATACAGTAAATATTATTTCTAATGTCTCACCATCCCATGCTTGCCAGGTTCCAGATACCTCACCATACATTAGGTTATCCAGGGATATGACAGCAAAGTCCAGAGCCTGCCATGTGTTAGCCAAAAGTTCCCAAAATCCTATAAAGAAAGAACATTGGAAAAAAAGGTGTTCTACAGTTTCAACCTGAGTAATACAGTCCAGTCGACTGCAATATCTGTCACAAAGCTATTTGTGCTTCTGGTTCCCCTTGACATTGAGTTTGCCATGGCAGCTGAGCCAGTGCAGATCCCACATATGAGGGGGGATCCTAGGATTTCGTAAAAACTGAAGAGTCCTCATTCTCTTATCCTCTGGGCAGCGGTCAAACACTACTGGTACCTGGCAGACTGCACCCAGTAACTCCACATACACATGTTTCCTCTGCCCAGAGATAATCCCCAGGGTTGTCACCTTCCATTGTCTAAGTCTGGTAAATGTCTCCTCCAATATATAGGGGCTGTTTGTAGCTGTTTTACCACCCTCAAATTTCCCCCTTCCCACAGCCGAAACCACATCTGAATTGTCTCGTAAACCCAAGGTTCCCATGCCTTACCCAGATGGATTAGAATGGGGCGTAAATTAGTCATAAAAAAAATACTATTGAAAAAAAATAAAGGGTGAATCATGTTTAATCCCCCCTGATTAATGGGTAAATACAACTTATTTTATTGAATGGAGATGAGCCGACTGTCCCATACAGCCTGGAAAAAAAATACTCAGTAATCTTGTTTCTAACGTTTTTGGTGTTGGAAAAATGTAACTTATAAACAAAAACACTGGAACCAAGTAAGTTTTAACTAAATAAACTCTCTTCTTTTCCCTATTTTCCATCTATTTCAGCCATTTACTTTTCATTGCGCTATCTCTAGTTTCTCCTCCCAATTAAAAAGGTCCGGACATTCCATTCCAAAATGGATTCCCAAAATTTTACTTGGACCTGCTTGAAATTTAATGCCCCCAATATTTACCGGGGTGGGGCTATCCTGTCCTAACTTCTGTCCTACACATTTGTGTAGGGTAAGACATGCTCCTGCCACTGATCCAAACGTGGAGCATAACTGCAAGGCCTCCAGTATGGAGGCTTTATCTTGTACCAATAAACAAATGTCATCTGCATAAGCCAGAACTGGGCTTACTTGTAATGTAGAGGATGAAACAATAGGGGAAAGGGCTTGGGAGTACTGTAACATATGCAACAAAGGATCCAGAAAAAAGACATATAAAATGGGGCTTAGGGGGCACCCTTGTCTTACCCCTCTCTTAATCCCATTAACCAGTGGAAAAACTGTTGCAGTTCTATAGAGCAGTTTAAGCCACTGTATAAAACCTCCTGGAATTTGAAATTTAGCCAAAACAAGCCATAAAAAATCATGTTGAACAGTGTCAAAGGCCTGTTTTTGATCTAAGGATAGGACATACCCATTTAAAAGATTGGAATGACCTCTCTCAAAAATTTCTCTTATCAACACCAGATGATCTTGAATACATTGTCCAGGAATGGAGGAAGTCTGACTGGCCGAAATTACCTCTGTGGCTACCGACAGCAGACGTTTTGCCAATATTTTAGACAGTATTTTAAAATCAGTATTTAATAAACATATTGGTCTCCAATTTGTTATGACTCTTTTATCCCCTTTCTTAAAGAGATATATCAGAGAGCCCATATTTCAATGTAACAGCAAAGATTGACTTTTTAACAGACAGTTATAAACTTGGGTCAGTTCTCCCCCCCCCAGTATGGAACTAAAAACATATAACTCAGATGGCAAACCGTCTGGACCAGGGGCCGTATTCACTTTCAGAGTCCGAATACCCTCCACCACTTCTGCTAGATGTATATCTGTAACCAGATTTGCACTGTCCTGTAAAGAAATGCTAGGAAAATCAATGTGGGATAACACCTCAGCAGTTCGTGCAGTATCAAAAGCGATTGGATTAAACTTTTCCCCAGTATAGACAGTAACTACCGCCATAATTCCATCCTTAGTTTGTACTATTTGACCCTGATCATCATATAAGGACAACATTTCTTTATGACTAATATGGGAATGTCATGCTTCAAAAGGGCATACTGAGTCAGTCGAACCTGTGGTACCAAACTGTTGTTGGTATCGAATAAATTGGGATTTTTCCATATGGAACTGTTGCATTTTCTCCTTAAAAATTTGAATCTGTGGGGTGTAATTGTGTTTAGTGGTAATAGACAATGTAAATAATCTCTGTAGTTGAGTCCGAATCGCTAAGTATTCTTTATATTTGGTCATGCATACAGTTTTACTATATTGTTTCAAGAAAAAACCCAGGTCCCTTTTGGTATCTAGCCACCACTGTACTGCATCCTCATATAAAATAAACACTGATTTTCTAGCCACTACAAATTCAGTCAAAAGAAGTTTAAAACTCATATCCACTAATATGGACGTATTCATTTTCCAGGTACTTGGTCCTTTCTGAACATTACTAACGTCTCCAATTTCAACAGACACCCTCCTATGATCTGAGAATTCTGCTATCTGCACTTCAACCCTCTTAATGCATAATTGATAAGATGTAAACAAAAAAATCAATTCTAGTGGCTAAGTTTCCTTTGTAAAAAGTCGGTGTGTGTTGCTCCATATATGATGAATATGAGTCAATGAGTTTAGCTGTCTTTATCATGGAGGACAAAAAAAGGGAATCAGAATATATTTTAACTGTTTTAGAAGTATGTGTTTTGTCTTTAAGAGATAAGTCGTAATTAAAGTCGCCACCAAAAATAACAAACTGCGAAGTGTGTAAAAAAGGCTGGATAATTTTTCACGTCTCAACCCGAAGCGCTTTAGTTTGTGGAGCATAATAATTAATTAATCTATAAGAAACCTGCTGAAATTTAATATCTAGAATAAGAACCTGTCCCGGGACTACATCATATAATTTCACGAATACCATTTTCATACAGTGGAACAAAATTCCCACCCCTGAAGCTACTTCCTGGCCTATTGACCAAAAAGATGGACCTTGGTACCATGCTCTAGTGGCTTGCATTACTTCAGACAACGTGTGAAATCTAACATCTTGTAAAAAAATAATACAGGCAGCAGACAATAATAAGTAAGAAAAAATGTAATCTCTTTTAGTTGGGTTCTTGATACTATTTACATTAATAGTATGAAAATCATGTCCTGAGATCAGCATTCAGGAAGAAAATAGAAAAAGAAAACAATGCCATTATTACTTTAATCTACTCTTACACGTAGCAGACTTCTTGTTTAGTTTTGGCTTTTCTTTTCTGAGCTCCAGTTTTTTCCACTGGTGCCTCCGTATCAGTAGTTTGGTCCAGTATAGAAGATTGCACAGATAAGGAATCTGAATCATCTGAAGACTCCCCCGTGGACTGTAATAGCTCGTATTTGTTCAAGAGGGGGACTGCCACTAGACATGGCTGTAAGTCTAGCAATTTTCTGCTATGGGTCACCCGAAGAATAGTAGATTGTGATCCTGTTTGTTGAGGTGGAGGGGGTGGCCCCATTATTTCCATTCGAGGCTTCTTTGCTAACCTTAAGTCATGAGAAGACAACACTATGGTTTGAGGCTCCTTCGCACTATCAGGGGCTCCTATCTGTGGAGTTTCTTCAATTAAACTCCTAACTCCCTAACTCCATTGTCTGTCATTTTACTGGTTGAGACACGGGGAGGGGGGAGGAAATCCCTGGAATTATCAAACTGTGGAGTCTGGTTTGAAGTTGTAGGAATATTTAGTGCCAGTGTGTCAGGAATAGCCCTCTCCTCCCTTCTCTGTTCAGCCAGATCCCTCTCTTCGCCCCCTCCTCCTTGATCTTTCTGGGCAAAGATTCTCTGGTTTTGGGCTAGGGTTATATATAGCCTTTGTTCCGTGCCATCAGCCAACTCAGACACATTGTGCGCAGCCCATTGGCAAGATTGAAAGTTATGGCCAAGTGCGTCACATAGGTTACATTTTTCCTGTTCAACACAGTGAAAACCTGAATGCCCCAGTTCCCCATAGACCGTACATTTTATCTGGTCACATGCACTACTTAAATGTGCTACTGACCCACAGCGGTAGCATGCTTTAGGCTGCCCAGAATAAAAAAGGACCCCTTTATCCCTACCCAAAAAGAAACTATTGGGGAGATGAACCAACCCTGTGTCTGTTATTTTGAGCATGACTCGCACCCTTCATCCCCCAGTCCACAACTGTTCAGAATCAAAAATTGCTTCTAGATCCAAAAGTACAGTACATCGTGCTTTAAGCCAGTGTGTCAGGTCATTCATACTGACTCCCTCACTTCTAAATAAAACAGTTATTGTCTTCTGGGTGGGCCTAGATGGGGCAGAACAGAAAAGGGTGCCCATAATGGGGTCTTTTGTAATTTATCGTATTTCAGCCAAAATCATTCCAGCCCTTGCTGTGTCTTGAAACTAACATCAGATGTCGTTTCCCTGGACACATGAATCAGTGCATGCACTTCATTTGCAAAAAAATTCAGTGAATCTTTCAGTAGTTTTCTAGCAACATACAACCTATCTGGGGCTTCTGTTAGACCTCCAAGATAGCGAAGTCTAACTGCATTATGCCGTTTAGCTGGCTACATAGGGCCTCGTGGAGGCAATCCCTTAGGTTTACTGATGGTCCTTGAAGTAACCGCAGAATATGACATTTTGTTTACTCTAGCTTGGGGCCCAGTGACAGGCGAGGGTTTCGGTGTTGGGTTATGTGGCAACAAAGTTGTTGATGATCCTGGTATGTTTAAGATAGGATTTTGGGTTAACAATAACTCCTCTGGGAGTTACAGAGGTGAAGGGTCTCTCCGTGATGAGTAGTTGCAGGAACCTCAGCCTGCCTAGTCTCCTCGTCCTCAAATGTTCATATCGGGGAAGTCCCCGAGACCCATTGCCCATTTGTAGGGTTTCTTTCCCAGCCCACTGCGAGTAAAGCCTTTTCAGCCGACCAGGTTTCATCTTGTCTAATTTCTAATGTTACTGCTTCATCCCAACTAAGACCAAGCTGTAAATCTATTTTTTGTTTCTCTGTACCTTGCATATTATCACCTCCAGTGAGTGCATCAAGATCAGGTAAGCTATCTGATGTTCTGTGGGCTGTCTTAGGCTGGGTTGTGCACCTACGGTTGCCATTCCTGACATGTTCCCCACAGACATTTTCACCGAGTTAGTCATACAGTCATTGTCACTAACCTGCCACTCAAATCCCAAGTCTGGGGGAGCAATATTTTGCAGGTTCTGAGATGTATTCAGCTTTGTCGTTTTCATCTCCGTATCTGTTAATGCCTGTGATATCGATGCATCCTTTGTAGAAGCATCAGCCATTTGTGCCAGCAGTATCTGACAGGCCTGTAGATGTCGCTCCTCTTCATGCTGCAACAAATCCAATACAGTAGGGTTCAAAACTTCTGCAACTGTCTCCTGTTGTCCATGTAATTTCTCCATTTCTGTAGATTGAAGCTGCACATACTCTAGACCCTCAGTAGGGCTAACATGCTCCTCAGATTTCTGTACTGACCCAGAAATATCCATAAAAGTCTCCATACTTTGTGATGCAGGGACTGAATCCATATCCTCTGTCTCCATAGTCTCCTCAAAGTTCTGTTCCAAACTGTGGTCAGCCATCTCTCCTGCCACATCAGCACTTCCTCCTCGGTCCGGCTTCAAACTGTGCTCCTCCATTCCTGCACACAGGAAGAGGAGCCCCCTAGTGCAGCAGGGGAATTTCCCCAGTGTCCTGCCCAAATTTCCCTCATTCACGAAAAATACCACCAGCTTAATCTGGTTCAAGGTCAGTTGGCATTCATCTGTATCCCCCTCCCCCCGGGTCGTGCCTGGAAATAGGCAGGATTTGTCTAGTGCACTTACCCGGTCAACAAAAACTAAATAAATAAAATATGTTTCTTGAGCATGCATGCAATCAACATAAAAATGAATATTAGTGTTTGTGGCAAAGGAAGAGTGTCCAGTTATTCAGGACAATCTTACCGTGTCCGAATTTTTTTGACTCCATGATACTTTTCCTGGGAAACTATAAAACCTGAAGGTGTGACTTGGGGGAAAGGGCTGCAGAATAGCAGAGAGAAGCTCAAGCCAGATAGACAAAATTAAGCCGCTCCATTTCTGTAGAAGGATTATCTCTAGGCATCTCCAATAGTACAGTACAGCCACCCCTACAAACCATGCAGGGGTCATCAAACAAAAAATGGCACACCAAAAGCAGCTAAAGGTACTACCCTCACTGCAGAATAGCCAAACTGGAGAAAACAAAAAAGGGCGCACACACCAAAGCTTGGTGCTATTAATACAAAGTAACCAGCAGAAGAAGGCCATTTGGTCTATCAAGTCTGCTCATATTACAGGGTCCACAACTTGAGCTAATTAATTAATTAATGTATTTATTCAGAATGCCAAGCACCCCAAGAGGGATGTTTGCATTTGGGCTAACACTCAGTTCCCAGTGACAATAAACAAATTAATAGCACCGAGCTTTGATGTGTGCTCCCTTTTTTGTTTCCTCCAAACAATGCAAGAGTGTTGTTAGAAGGATTTGCTTTTGGTATCTCCAGCAGCACAGCACCCTGTTACACAAGGTCCCTGCACCCTGATCGGTACCCCCACAGGTACACCATGGACAGCTAGTGCTTAGGCATGTGTTATACTAACATGTAGGGTTAAGGGCATCTACCATACAAGAGTAGATGTCAGGATATGTATGCATATTGCTATACACTTTGCTTTCTAATACATATATACCTTTTATGTATTTCTTACTCATAAGATATTAGGACATCTGTGTCCTTGGTAATGATTATGAGATGTAAGTCGGCATTGCCACATTTTGGAGATTTGTGTAAGAACTGTACTCTTTTGTTTCACAAAGTGATGACTACTACAAAATTGTATAATGTTATCTTGGACCGTGGAGCCACCTCTAATTTAGCCAATAGGGCTCATCTCTGTAACTAGAAATGTTTCTGTCTTACAGTAATCATAGTAATTATCATAGGTATATAATGTGAGACACTGAGTCTTATACCTCAGAGACCCCAACAGACACGAAGAAACCTTGAGGTACAGGGAACGCTTAGCATTGGTTCCCGGTTCGTATTGGTAAGAACTGCTTAGTGCAACTGTGATTTATCCCTTTGGTAGTAATAAACAAGTTTATTACTCTTATGTGATTTCTTTTATTCCCAGTATTGCCAAGAACCTGAGAGTGAGGTTTAGATCTTCTGACAACCCCCTACAATCCATGCGGTGGTGGCGTTAGAAGGATTCGCTTTAGGTACCTCCACAGCACAGCACCCCCTACAATCCATGTGAGGGTGTTGTTAGAAGGATTCACTCAAAGTACCTCCACAGCACAGCACCCCTACAATCCATGTGGGGATGTTGTTAGAAGGATGCGCTCAAGGTACCTCCACAGCACAGCACCCCCTATACACCATGCAGGGGTGTTAAATAGAAACATAAAATTTGGTGGCAGGTGGCAGATAAGGACTGCTTCGCCCATCCAGTCTGCCCATTTCTCCCTACCTACACTACTGCCACATTTAAGAAGAGGCACCGCTTTCTCCTTGCTATATGTGCCAGATGCACCTGTTTCAACCCACCATAGGCCATGGCTCCCTCTGCTATGGCTTCCTCGTAGTTCCCTCTTGTTTTCTATGGTGTGAGCTGGCACCTTGCTTCTACTGCTTCCCCCACTTAATCTACCCTACCCCCTTTTTCCCATCCCCTTTCCCTCTCTCTCTCTCTCTATGCTATACTTCTGCATTTCCAATCTCCCTAACGTCTGCCGACACTGGTATTTAGCCAGCTGATTGTATGACATACTTATACTGAAATTATACTCTTAGGCATTTTTGCACTTTAATTGTGATATTACTATAACTGTATTTGTGGGCACTTACCTTATACTTGTATAACTCACTTTGTGTGCCCTGGTACCACTATTGTTTTAAACTTGTTCACTTCCTATATGTGATGTGTTGTACATTTCTGACACTGTATGCTTTGTACCTGTTTCTATGTTGTGACCTCCCGGGTCATGCCTGATAATAGTCACTTTTGTGTCTAGTGCACCTACCTCGTTATCGAAAAATAAATAAATAAAATTAACACAGAATGCGCCCAATCTACAGCTCTTTCTCCCTCCCTCCCCATTCCTTTCCACTATATGATTCACATCTGCTTATCCCATTCCATCCCAGAATGCTCTTCCACGACAGGTGAGACATGATCAAGGCCTTTCAGAAAGCACCAGACCACCTTCTCCTGCACCACTGACTGCATACCAGCCTGCACCTGGTTAGCAGAGATGGCTGCCAGGTGCATCTTAAGGTCTGTCGATTGAAGGCCCGACTGAGAGAGGGACCAAAGGTAGACGAGAATGCTAGCCACCAGGCAGGATAAAGGGCCCAGCTCCTTGCCCTGGCAGCAAATGGAGAACCTCTTCCATTTGAAGGCATGGCATTTTTGGGTTGACTCCTTCTGAGAAGCCTCGACCACAGTGAAGACATCTTCAGAGAAACCCAAACCATGGAACTCTAGCCGCTTAGGAAACAGACTGTTAGGTGCAGGGATTGAAGGTCTGGATGGAGTACCTTCCGCTGATTGCAAGAGAGCAGGTCTGGGTGTAGAGGGAGATGCCTCGGGAGCCTGCTGATGAAGTTGAGGAGATCAGGGTACCAAAACTGGTGGGGCCAGTCCGGAGCCACCAGGATCATCTGTGTCTTGCCCCATCTGGCCTTGAGCAACACCTTGTGGATCAAGGAAAATGGAGGGAAGGCATAGAGAAGGCCCAGGATCCAGGCCTGGAGAAGGCAATCCCCTGCAGCATTCCCTGCTGAGAGGGCAGGCACAGTACAGCCTCAGCTTTGCGTTCTCCATGGAGGCAAACAGGTCCACCACAGGGGTGCCCCATTGGGAGAATAGGCTGTGTACTACCTCCAGATGGAGGGACCCCTCGTGAGATGCCTCGCCCACCTGGCTGAGGGCAACTGCCAGCTGGCTGGAGATGCTGGCCACATGGATGGCCAGAAGATCAGCATCTAGGCTGAGCATGAGGGTCCAGATGTGGAAAGCTTCCCTGCACAGAGGAAAGGAGTGCATCCTGCCCTGTTTGTTGAGGTAGTACATGGTCGTGGTGTTGTCCATCTGGACCTGAACAATCTAACCCTGAACATGCAGAGCAAAGGCCGTCAGTGTCAGCCAAACCACCTGCAGTTCCAGCAGGTTGATATGGCATTAGGACTCCTCAGGGTTCCAGAGCCTGTGGACTCTGTGGTCCCCCAGGTGGGCACCCCAACCCATCAGGGAGGCATCATTCATCGGGATGACTGTCAGTTCTGGGCAGACAAACGGGATCCCTTCCTTCAGATGTTACAGGACTAACTGCCACTGGAGGGCATCCTACATCAGCTGGGTCACAGGGACCGACTGGTCGAAGTGGCCCCTGCACTGAGACCATTGGCGGACAAGTTCCTATTGCAGTGAGCGCATTCTCCACCAGGACCAACGGACCACGCTGGTGCATGCTGCCATGTATCCCAAGAGGTGCAAGAAGTCCCAAGCAGGGTGCAACTGCCCAACCCGAAATGATTGGGCAAAGGAGGATAGAGCCTCTGCCCTGTCCACCAGAAACAGAGCCCTGGCTCTGCAAGAGTCGAGCTCTGCCCCAGTGAAACAAATCACCTACAAAGGTACAAGTTCCAACTTGGAATCGTTGACTAGGAGGTCAAAGGACAGGCTGGTCTTGAGGGCTAGATCCCTGGACCGCTCCACCTCCTCCCTGGTGGGACCTGCTAAGAGCCAGTCATCCAGGTAGGGGTAAACCAGGACCCTCGGCACCTCAGGTAGGCTGCTACCACATCAATGCATTTGGTGAATACCCTGAGAGATGAGGAGAGGCCAAAGGGCATGGCCTGGAATTCATATAGAATCCCCTCTGCTCAGAACTGGAGGAACCAGCAGTGGGATGGATGGATTGGGATGTGAAAGAATGCATCCTGGAGATCCAGAGAGCAGAACCACATGGTCTGCTCCAGAGATGGTATGATCTGAGGCAGAGTAACCATCCTAAAAGTGCGCAGCCAAAGAAATTTGCTCAGGTCATGCAGATCTAAGATGGGGCACCAGCCCCTCATCCGTTTTGGCACTAGAAAGTACCTGGAGACAAACTACTGGTTCACTGGAGGGTCTGAGACAGGAGCCACTACCTCCTTCTGGAGGAGCTGGGCAATGTCTTCCTGAAGGGCAGACAGAACGTCGACTGAAACAATGTCATCCTGTGGGGCACGGGCTTGGTACGGAGGGTAAGCCTCGAACTCTAGAGGCAGACCCTGACTGACTACTTCAAGGACCCACCTGTCAGCAGTAACAGCAGACAAAGCAGAAAGGAAGTGGAAGAGCTAACCCACCACAGCAGGATCTAGGGGAGTCAGGACAGATATGAGGGAGGCACCCCCCATCCTGTCACTGAGCAGGCTTGGGGCTGGAGGAGAGAGCAACTAAAGAACCAGCGGGGCCTCAACCTCCAGGTTTTTGAATGACCGAAGCAATGGACTTTGGCCAGGAATGCCAGGCCTGGGCCTGTTGCCCAGCTGGAGGCTGGGATGACTTGGCCTCAGGGGCAGAGAGAGGCCGAACGGGCTTCTTCTTTTGAGACTTAGAGCCCTTGGGATCTTTCTGGGTGGAGGTCACCTAGTCCAAGGTGGCATTAGACTTCTCAGTAAGAGCGAGGTGCCCTTTGAACCCCAGCCCAAACAAGCTGGTGCTCAGGAAGGGGACATCTGCCATCTTATGCTGGGTATCCGCTGTAAAGGTTGAGATCCTCAGCCAAGCCCTGTGGCACATGGCAACCACGACCACCGTCGACCGAGCACAAGAGTCACCAATGTCCATGGCTGTCTGGAGCTGCTGTTTAGCCACAGCTCGGCCCTGATCCCAGACCTGCTTGACCGTAGTCTATAAGTTGACCGGGAGCTAGAGAAGCACCACTTCGAGCATGCCCAACAGGGCATGGGCAAAGTGGGCCTTCAAAAGGGCTGAACTTGCCTGCCAAAGGCCGAGAGAAGAGTCAGCATAGACCTTTTTAGCCATGTGATCCAATTTCTTGGATTCCTTGTTGGGAGGCTTATCTATGTCCCTGACATTGTTGGTACACCTGAAAACAGAGTCAGTCACCAGACCATCAGCCAAGGGGTGCTTGGTGAATCTCGAGAGGGAACCGGTAGGGACCGCATACTTGTGGACCATCTGGGCCGATGGCACAGGGCAAGAGGCCGGATGCTACCAAAGCTCCAGAGTGGGGCCAAGAATGGCCTCAGTGACTGGTAAGGCTTCTCCAGGGAAGTCACCCAGGTGGAGAATCTCGGTAAATAGGTATCTAGCCCATTTCAGAATGGGCTCCATCTAGAGACCTGTCGATTCCGAGATAAGACTTAGAAGGCCTGAGAAGGAGGTGGGGCCATGCTCCACCAACAAATCCTCAGTTGACTCAGTGTACAACAGATGGGAGTGTAAGGAAGAGCCCTCTGACTCCGAGGATTAATTGAAGAGCGGTTGACTGCCAGAGACCCTGCTGACCCTACGGGGTCAATCGGGAGTCACGGTGACCGATAGCCACCCCGGAAGCCATGGGGCAGCATGGGCATCCTTAGGAGAGGACCCACTGGTGGCTGTTTGGAAAGCAGCTCCACCTGGATTGGCAGAGAAGCCGGAACAGGTCAAGGGGGATCCGTCTGAGACGGAGCAGATTGAGGGCTGGGTGGCGGGAGCCATGTTATAGCAGGGGTGGGAGCAATAAGCTGATTAACCCGAGAACATGAGCTGTTGCCACATAAGCTCCTCACAGCATTGACACATTTTGCACCAAAACCTCTCCTCATCCGAAAAGGAAGAAGAGGAGAAGTAGCGGCAAAGCCGCTTGCCCAAATATCGAGAGCGGGAGCACCAATGCTAATGCAGGCTGCCCGATTTGGGACTTCTGGATCAGGACCTCAACCTTGACCATCGGGGCCGCCACCAGTAGGTGTCAGAGGGAGTTGGTGAAAGCCGAAGATCCGCCGGTTTCACCAGATCCCGAGGAGGAGGAGGGAATAGATCAGCATTCTGGTCCAACCCTCCCATAGAGGTAAGAGGCAGGACCAGAGTCCTAGAGAGGGAGGTATTGGCCTCATCTGGCGACAACATGTCAAACGGCTCGAGAAATATCTTGGCAGGTTGGTCGATGGATGTCTCAACCAACTGGCCAGATGAGGGAGACCATGGATCCAGCTGCCAGGGTTGATGAAGGACTGACCGTAGTTGAAACCTCCATAGAAACGCAGGAATCTGAGGCCCGAGAGTGCTTGTGATCCCACGATTAACAATAAGACTTTTTCTTAGTCTCTTTTTTGGACTTAGATTTTGCGCCTAAAGAAGGGTCCTGCCCAAGGGTAGGAAGGGCCTGGCACAAATTTTGGAATGCCCCCGGAAAGGTGGCGCCCAAAGGAAGCGGCAAAAAGGCAGAAGAAGCATGCTCTGTGGCTTGGGCTGCAGCTTCTTCAAATGCCGTCAATTGTTCAGTGGACCCCACAGCCACAGAGACTGCCCAATGGGCATCTTTGGATATAACAGGAGGATCCTGTTCATCCCGCTGCCCCAAAAGAAGTCATGCATGCCGGTCTTCTAAGGTTGAAGGATGCAAAATGCGACACAGGCCACACACCTGAGGATCATGTTCGTGGCCAAGGCAGTAGACATATGTGATGTGTGGGTCCATCCAGGACATCTTCTGCCCGCATGAGCATTTTTTAAAACCCAGTGTCGACTTCAAGTCATCCATCATGGATGAGGTGAAGGAATCGCCTGAAGACTGAAAATTTGCAAAGCAAAAAGTTTTAGAATGCAAAGGGCCTACTCAGAGCAAGAGTGGTAAGGAGGGAACTTTTTTCTTCCAGTGGAAAGGAAGATCCGATGTCACAAGGTGGTGCACAGGGAGTTACCACCTGGGTGGGTGGGAGGAGCCAGCTTGAAGACTGCCAGCTTGAAGACTTTCTGGCAAGCCTTAAAGGGGAAAGGACACTGCCAGAAGTGTGGATAGTACATCATATCCACATCCCTAGAAAGTGTTCTTTTCTCTTGCTGCTCATTTGAAGAAGGGCCTGCTGTAGGGTTCAAAGCTTGTGTACTAAAGCTTACTTGTTGGTCCAATAAAAGATATCAAATCACCAATGTTGTCTACTTGTTTGCAGATGGAAAGACCAGCATGGCTACATATATTCTGTACATCCACATACTGGTTCCAAGATGCCCATTCAGGGAACACTGGTGACACCTAGTGGACATTTCCTTGAATTGAAAGTCAGTGTTTCCCATAGCATTTAGCATTTCAGAGAAGTGTCCTTAAAGAGAAAGGTATGGTGTGTGTGTGTGTGTGTGTGTGTGTGTGTGTGTGTGTGTGTGTGTGGTGTGGGATGGGTGGTTCTGTGGCATTATCAGGTGGTGGTGTGGGATGGGTGGTTCTGTGGCATTGTCAGGTGGATGCAGCAACACAGTGTCACTACCCCAAATACACAGAAGACATTGTGCTGTTCCAGTTCCATGGACAAAACCTGTAATTTGGTTACAATGTTTGAAATGTTACTGCGTTTGCTAATGTTGTACTTGTTTGTTTTATGTAACCCTCCCCCACAAAGTAACAGGGAAGGAGACAGTTATATGTATCTCTGCTTCTCTAAATGGGACAGCATTAGGGGAAGGGTTCAAGTCCCAGTCAGGTCACATTATTTATTTCTCATTTGAGTTTCAAATGCTTAGCAGTGGCTAATATTGAGTGAACCGTTCCTTCAATACAACTAGCTCCCAGCTGCAGGGCTAGCAGTCCGAGGAAACGAGTCTGCACTTCACACTCGGGTTAGCCAGGTAGCTGGAGAGCTCAGCCGGCAAAGTACAAGCACTGTATTCCAGGGACCTGGGCACGGTTCCTTGTTAAGTATCATTACTTCTTTCTCATTTTAAATGTTTAGCAGTGCTTACTATGGCAACATCAATTCTTTCCACACCATGTATTGAACATTCTGTTTTCTGAAACTCTAAGGCCCCCTTGCAGGGTTCTCTCTCATCCTGAAGGGGTACAGATTGTCTCTCTCTTTTTCCCCCTCTCCCTCTACTTTCAAGTCCATTGCCTGCCCACCTCCCGTCTTCCTTATCCCCTTCCTCCCCTCCTGTTCCCCTGCCCCTCTCTTCTCTACCACCCAGGTCTGTTTCTCTCCCCTTCCCTTCTGCCTGGTCCTAACCCCCTTGCAGGGTTCTCAGCAACCTGGATGGGTATAGATCTTGGCTGTACCTCTCCCTCCCTCTTCCATCCCCACCCTCTACCCCTCGCCTGTCCACTTCCCCACTTATCTTATACCTGCCCTCCCTTGGGTATACAATAGCACTTTGAATCTTGAGCTCAGCCTACTACCTCTAGTACTTCAAATGTGTTATCCATCCTCTAACCTTTAACCTCCTGGATCACCTGCTCTTGGGTTGTTGCAATGTATGCTATACCCGAATATGGTTTTGTTTACCCTGGCCAGTTGGTCTGGGTTACTGTGCAATTGTACTGCACTGTTTTGTTTTAGAAATTGTATAGAAATTGTACTTGCATTGCTGTGTGTTTGCTTGTTCTCCCAACTCTTGCCCCACACCAGACACTTCTGAAACAAGCTGTTTACAGCTCATGTTGTATTTCCTGGTGAAACATTTTTTCCAAATGAAATAAAAATAAAAGGCCCACTTCAGAATTATGTGTTACACATACCTCTCAACTGTCCCACGTCATGAGGAACAGTTCCTCATTTTACTTCACAAAAGCCACCTGTTCCACATTGAGAGGATTTGTCCTCCATTCAATGTTTAGATTTTAAAGCAAAAACCCAATGTAAATAATGTGAAAAATATATTATTCAATTAACAACAAGCTTTGTGAACATAAAGGGACACATGTTAACAGTGTTCTGTGCTTCTTAGTTAAAGGTTAACGTTTTGATTACATGTCCCACATTTTGTTTGTTTGTTCTACGTTTTGAAAGGCAATGTTCCACATTTGGGGCCCAGGGGACGAAATGTTGAGAGGTATGGTGTTGCAGCAAAATTTGATGCAAAAAAAAGAACATATTCAGTAAATATATATTCCAAATACCAACAGCGCAGCATGGTGTACAGGGGGTGCTGCGCTGTTGTGAGGTAACCTACTCCATGTATGAATGCTCCAGCTATGAGAGGTACCTAAACATAATTCATCTACCAAAGCCCAGCGTGGCATGGAGACTGCTGTGCTCTTGGAGGTACCTGGACACACTCTGTGTACCAACAGCCCAGCATGGTGTGTAGGAAAAGCTGTGCTCTTGGAGGTCCTTGGGATACTCCAGCTACCAACACCCCAGTATGCTATGCAGGGGGTGCTGTGCTGCTGGAGGTATCTGGACGTACTCCATCTACCACCACCCCAGCATCCTAAAAAAATCTCCTAAAAAATGACATGAGAAACTCGAGACTTAAAAAGGTGAGTATAAAAGTGAAAACAAATATCAATCTTTGTGACAAAGGGAGAGTGTGCAGATACCCAGGATGATCCGACGGTGCCCTTGTAAAGGACTTTTTTAGCCTATGATACCTTTCCTTGGAAATAATAAAACCTGAAGGTGTGACCTGGGGGAAAGGGATACAGATTAGTAGCGAGAAACTCAAACCATATAGACAAAATTAAGCCGCTCCAGGTCTGATAGAAGGATTATCTCTAGGTATCTCCAATAGCACAGTACAGCCACCCCTACAAACCATGCAGGGGTCATCAAACAAAAAATGTGTATACCAAAAGCAGCTGAAGGTACTACCCTCGCTGCAGAACAGCCGAACTGGAGAAAACAAAAAAGGGCACACACTCCAAAGCTTGTTGCTATTAATGTATTTATTCAGAATGCCAAGAACCCCAAGAGGGGTGTTTGGCGTTTTGGCTAACACTCAGTTCCCAGTGACAATAAATACATTGATAGCACTGAGCTTTGGTGTGTGTGCCCTTTTTTTGTTCTCCAAACCATGCAGGGGTGTTGTTAGAAGGATTCACCTTAGGTACGACCAACAGCACACCACCCCCTACACACCATGCAGGGGTGTTACATAGAAACATAAAATTTGAAGGCAGATAAGGACTGCTTGGCCCATCTAGCCTGCCCATTTTCCCCTACCTACACTACTATTGCAGACTGTGTCTGATCTACAGCTTTTTCTCCCTCCCCCTTTCTTCTTCAGTATGATTCCCTTTTGGTTATCCCATGCATTCTTGAACCCCACCACTTTTTTCGTCCCAACCACCACCACTGGAAGGCTATTCTAGGAATACACCACTCTTTCTGTGAAGAAATACTTCCTCACATCTCTCCTGAACCTTCCCCCTTCCAGCTTCATAGCATATCCACTTGTTCTTGAGCACCTTTTCATCAGAAAAATACTTCCGTCCTCTACCTTATTTACCCCTGTGAGGTATTTAAAGGTCTCTATCATATCCCCTGTCTTCCTTCTCTCATCCAGGCATACATATTGAGGTCCTTTAGTCTCTCCTCATAGGGCCTTTGATGCAAACCATGCACCATTTTAGTTGCCCTATTCTTCACCACATCCATTCTATGTCCTTTCAGAGATGTGGTCTCCAGAACTGGACACAGTACTCTAGGTGTTTTGAGGATTCACTTTACGTCTCTCCAACACACAGCACCCCTTACTAACTATGAGGGGGTGTTGTTAGAAGCATTGGCTCTTGCGCCACCCTGTTGATGCAGAGGGCTGAGGCACTGGGCACCTCTCCTCTTGTCACAATGGTGAGCAGAATTTGGACGTGAGCTCGGATCGCCGGGAGTCAGTGGAGGGAGGGAGGGAGGGCTGTGAGTAGATTGAGCAGCCATCGGACAGTCCTCCTGTACTGGATTGGGGTGGTGTACCAACTTGGCTCTTGGCTGCCACCAGTTGGAGGTTTGGTGGCAGCGACGATGCACGAGTGGCAGAAGTAGGTCAGCAGTGGGGGGGGGTTCTGGGACATATATATGCCTCCACATGCATGCATAGCCCCTGCTACCATGGCTCAGGGGGAGAAAATAGAAAAAGGGACCCAAGGACTTCATGAAAACCAGGTGCCTCTCCCCCGGCCTGCACCACCAACTTGACGCCCAGAGAATCTGGATATGTAGCTCTGGGAAGGGGGACAGACCTCCTACCTTACGGCCTCACCATTCAGGGTCAATCCATGGGGACACTCTCCAAGTTAAGTCCAAGAGAGGTGGATGCCAGCCATGGGAGATGAGGACAGGAGCCAACAGCCATCCAAGTGGTAAATAGCTGTATGGGGAAAAAAAAGATTTACTCCAGGTACCTTCAACAGCACAGCATCCTGTACAAACCATGCAGGATTGTTGGTTGAAGGATTTGCTCTAGGTACCTTCAACAGCACAGTACCCCTACACACCATGCAGGGGTGTTGCTAAAAGTGTTTTCTCTAGGTATCTCAAACAGCACAGCACCCCATACACACCATACAGGGGTGGTGTTAGAAGTGCTCTAGGTACCTTCAACAGCACAGCACCCCCCACAAACCATGCAAGGGTGTTGTTAGAAGGATTCGATTTAGGTACCCACAACAGCACAGCACCCCCTACAAACCATGCAGGGGTGGTGTTCTTAGAAGGATTAGCTCTAGGTATTTCCAACAGCACAGTACCCCCACAAACCATGGAGGGGTGCTGTTAGAAGGATTCACTCCAGAAAACTCCAACAGCACAGCACCCCTTAAACATCATGTGGGGGTGGTGTTAGAAGGATTCACTCTAGGTATGCAAACAGCACCCCCTAAAATCCATGCAGGGATGCACTCATATGTGGGAACCAGTATTCCTTCCTTAATGATGGACCACCTTTGGTCCACCCCCATATCTGCACTGATGCCCGCCAGATGGCACCTTAGCACTTCACCCATTTTCCTGAAGTCTGCCCTCCTGAAATCCAAGATTTTGGTCTTAGTCGGGATGCTTTCCTTGCCCATATCCAACCAGAACCACACTGTGCAATAGTCACTTCCACCCAGTGGCTCCTGACCATTATTTCCTGTACATGCTCCCCATTTTGAGCAACAGATCAAGAATTGCCTGAGCTCTTGTTGGTTCAGTGATGCCCTGAGTCAGGAACCCACTACAGTCCTTCCAGGATCACCGACTCCTAGCCACACATGTTGTGGAGAGTATACTCCAGTCCACTTTAGGCAGGTGAAGTCCCCTACAATTACCACCTCTCCTTTCCCCACAGCTTCCAATATTTGTGAGCTCAGTTCCCTGTCTCTCTCCTCATCCTGACTGGGTGGTCTGTAAAATATTATTGTTAGAAGGATTCCTTCAGGTGTCTCAATAGCACAGCACCCCTACAAACCATGTGGGGTGTTGTTACAAGGATTTGATTTGGGTACTGCCAACAGCACATCACCAGCTACAAACCATGCAGGGTGGTATTAGAAGGATTCACTTCAGGTACTGTCAATAGCACAACACCCCCTTACAAACCATGTGGGGGTAGTGTTAGAAAGATTCACTCTAGGTATCTCTAAAAGCACAGCACCCCCTACAAACCATGCGGGTGTAGTGTTAGAAGGATTCACTCTAGGTACCTCTAAAAGGACAGTACCCCCTACAAACCATGCATCGGTGGTGTTAGAAGGATTTGCTGTAGGCATTTCCAACAGCACAGCGCCCCCTACAAACCATGCGGGGGGGAGCACAGCACCTCCTATGAACCATGTGGGGGTAGCACAGCACCTCCTATAAGCCATGCAGGGTGCTGTTAGAAGGATTTGCTCTAAGTACATCTAACAGCATAGCACCCCATACAAACCATGCGGGGGTGTTGTTAGAAAGATTTGCTCCAGATATCTCCAACAGCACAGCACTCCTTACACACCATGTGGGGGTGGTGTTAGAAGGATTCACTCTAGATATCTCCACAGCACAGCACCTCCTACAAACTATGCATGGGTGGTGTTAGAAGGATTCACTTCAGGTACTGCCAATAGCACAGCCACCCCTACAAACCAAGGGGTGGTGTTAGGAGATTCACTCTAGGTACCTCCATCACAGCACCCCCTACAAACCATGTGGGGGTGGAGTTAGAAGTATTCAATCTAGGCACCTCCAACAGCACAGCACCCTCTACACACCATGCAGGGGTAGTGTTAGAAGGATTCATTCTGGGTACCTCTACAGCACAGCACACCCTCCAAACCATGCAGGGGATGTTGTTAGAAGGATTCACTCTAGGTACCTCTAACAGCACAGTACCCCCTACACACCATATGGGGCTGTTGGCGGAGTATGTCCAGCTTCTGAGAATGTCATCGACAAGTCCCCAGCTACTGTGCCATGGCCCTATCATAAAAGCCCCATGGCAAACGTTTTGCCGACTGGAATGAACCTAACAACTGATAAACTGTTGTCTTTCCTAGTACAGAGCTACCTGTCTAGGCTCCATGTTTAAAAAACAATAAGCCATGGTCAACTAAGTCACATTCCATGGTTAGATCCACAAAGACAGTTCCAGTAGACCTTTCTGCCTCCATGATATAATAATTGGCATTTTGAAACTAATAAGGGCATTCAGGGCAAGCATAGAGGAAGTATATTTAAGCAATAAGGCAAGGCAGGAACATGTTGTGTAATAATGTCGTACCCTAGGTGGGCGACAGTCGTTCAACACCAAGAAGTGACGTTGTTACACAACACACATCTCTGAGTGCTTTATTGCTATTACACAGTGGCTTCTTTGTAATAAGATGAGAAAACAGATTAAAGATATATTTTAAAAGTTGTTTAGTCAGTTTTTACCGGGCAGGTATACATACACTGAAAACAGTGATGCTGTATTGTTTGCCCAGTAGGAGGCATGCTACAGTGGGCTTCTTCCATCTGCCTGCTCCACCACCACCGCCCTCCTCTTTGCTAAACTCTCACTGCCCCTGAGTCTAATTGACCTGGTCTCGCTGCCTGCCCTGGGACTAGGTGAAGATATGTATTTTCTTGTTTTATTTTTGGTGAAAACCGTGACGTAGTGAAACCGTGCTGAGACTGAGGAGCCAGGTGGACACTTTTGGTTTCCTGTTTCGATTAGTAAGTCACTGTCAATCGAGCTGATCAAGGAAATGAATGTGACTGTTCTTTTTAAAAGGGAAAATGAATGTTATATGTTTAAGAAAAAGCCGCTACATGTGGTATTTTTGGGCAAATTGCTGAGTGCCTTAATGGTTTAGCTAGCTGGTAATGGTTGACTTTTGCATGGAATGAGCAAGAAGTGATTTCTGAACTTGTCATGTGGCTCTTTCTGTGCCTGCCATACATACAGTGATGTTACTGTCAGGTAACCTTGGTGTTTCTAGGACATGGTAGCCAATCAGAATGCTAGGATTATTCATGCCATTGCATAATTAGGTACAACATGTGCTGAAAATTGTTCTCTTCTCTTGCTTCTTAAATGAAGGAGGGCCTGCTGTAGGGTTCAAAGCTTGTGTACTAAAACTTACTTGGTCCAATAAAATATATCAAATCACCAATGTTGTCTAATTGTTTGTAGGAAAGACCAGAGTGGCTACAAATATTTCTGTGCATCTCTCCTTAAGGATGCCCCATTCGGTTTCCAAGATGCCCATTCATGGAACACTGGTGACACCTAGTGGACATCTCCCTGAGTTGAAAGTCAGTGTTTCCCACAGCATTCAGCATTTCAGAGAGGTACATACATACAAACATATGAAGAAGCCAGAAGAAGTAGGCCATTTGGTCTATCAAGTCTGCCCGTACTGCAGGGTCCACAGCTTGAGCTAATGTCCCTGCCCTCCCTTCCCACTCCTCCCATCCTCCCTGCCCATGAACCTTACCTTCCCCCAATGCCTATCCCAGCGTCTCTTAAAGCTGCCCACTGTCTTCAACAAGATGAACTCTTCTGGCAGTGCATTCCAAGTGTCCACCACCCTCTCTGTGAACAAGTGCTTCCAGACTTCCCTCCTAAACCTCCCACCCTGCAGCTTAAAACTGTGTCCCCTAGTGTTATGGTTGCCACTCAGCTTAAAGAGACTCTCCTTTCAACTTTATTTATTTATTTATTAGATCGTCAGTGTGCAGACCTTTGAGTCAGACTCATTCACAAAGGCACCTTGTCAAGAGAGCAATATTTTGCAGCAAACAAAACAGTACAGTATATAATGCTTAGATTAAAAAAGCAACCAGTGTTAAGTAATTCACTGGTGGTACAAGCTTGGTAATAGATATATCACAGTAGTCATAATATAGGTACACGAGTACCACGTCAGGTAGCAACCAGAGATATTTTATTACATTAGTCAGCAGATGTTACCTGAAACCCCAGGCATATACAGCAAAAGTAGATAGGGCAAACCCAGCCTAGGGGTGAGGGTAAGGGGCAGGTGGGGGATTATGTGCAGTTGCAGCAGCGAGTGCTTGTCAGATGGCTTCTGAGGGAGACCTTAAAAGGACCAAGCTTAGTGGAGTCAGCTATGTTGGCTGGGAGGGAATTGAACAAGGAGGGAGCCTGATAGCAAAAGGATCTCTGGGTCATAGAGGTCCTTACCCTGGGGACAATAAGGGAGGTTTTGACAGTGCTGTGGGTGGAGACTGAGGGGGAGCACGCTGCAGGTAAGTGTCGGCCCCGGGGAGGGGGGGGAAGCCCTAGCAGGGTCTTATTTACAAGAAGGCAGGTTTGGAAGCGGAGTCTTTCTTCAAGGTTGAGCAAGTTGGTGGTGGAGTACAGCAGGCATGTATGGGTGCATCTAGGGGCTCCCAGCATTAGCTTGCAGGCCTTGTTTATAGAGAGCTGGATTCTTGCAAGTGCAGTGTTGTTGGCTGCAACATAGATGGGCAACCCCTAGTCGATTAGCGACAGGACAGAGGAGGTGATTGCCAATCTAATGGACTCTTGTGGTAGGCAGTCCCTATGGCGGTATAACAGTCCAATCCTGACATTGGTGGCAGCAGAAAGGGTATTGATATGGGAAAGGAAGGAGAGTGCTGAATCAAAGGTAATGCCCAGATACTTGTAGGAGCTAACCTGCTTAATGGGGTTTAGTGTGCTAGGCAGTATCACGAGAAAGGCACCACTGGCTTTGCTTTGGCGATGTGAGAAGAGCATATCTTTGGTCTTCTTTTAGGTTCAGGACTAGTCTTCGTGATGTGTGTGATGTAGACAGCCAGTTCTGAGTGCTGGATAATATTTTTTATACAAAATGTATTATGACTGTCTCTGCTGAAAATCAAATGCTCTAGGAATGACTTCTCTCACCCCCAAGATTTTAGCTGACAGATGCAGGCCAAGAAAACTGCTGACAGTATGTATCACACACTCAGTTTTTAGAGACAATGTGTTACTGGAAGACTTTTATTATGGATCCTGTTTCTCTGAGCTAATTACAGTGTTGTTAAGTTAATTTTGTTAAGAGAGAAGTCATAAACTAGGTTTATGACATTAAAATAAAGGAAGCTAGGATGTTACATAGAGATGTAAGGTTGTAAATGACCCTTGAAGCCTGTGCGAAGAGGGTACAGCATGAAATCAAAATAGGTGTCATTGAAACTGGAGTTATGCTAAGGCTGAAGAATTAATACTTTAAAATTACATCCTGTGGTTGTATAAAAATATATTTTTGTTAGATATTTGACCAGAGAAGGGACTGGATGACTTCATCAAAAAGGGGTTGGCCAATACTGCTTGAAAAGATTATTCTCTTTCACTATAGAGTTGCATTTGTATCTGACATTGACCAAGAAAACATCTGAGCACAGAAAAGAGATATTTAGAAAGCTAGACAAATCTAAATATAGTTGTAGGAATTGCACTGTTTTAAACCTTGTTTTGTTTAAAGATATATATGTCTTGTGATATAAGAGTTCTGTACTGTATGTTTGACATATTATTATATATTTTAGTAAAAACTCTAATTTTAGAGAAAACCTGGGCTGTTTTTGAATTGCTTTCTTTTGCTAAGAAATATTTATGGTTCAGCAGACACATAGCTTGCATGGTGGTATCAAACTGGAAAGAGAAGAGTTTTAAATCTGAGGTCTTTTTAAAAGTTTTAAAGGGTTCATCTCTGAACACCTGGTTAGGTGCCATAAGTAAAGATATCTGGCCCCCTTAAGACAGATATATCTGAGCCTGTGCATTGGGTATGCTAGCAAAAGGTTACAGTTTGAATCCCTCCAGAACTTAGACCAAAGGTTGATCTGAACTCACAAAAACAGACAAGAGGGTTACCTTGTCTGTTACACTGTTCATAAGACTGCGCTCAGAGATTGGCACTTTGGGAGTAGAGGGCCTGACCTGCTGAGTGAATTTGTGACAATGTGAACCAATGCTCAGCTCTATCAAAAACTTGTTGGAGGGTGGCCTGGAGTGTGTTGGGGTTGGGTCAGAGGCGAAGAGCACAGCGTCATCCATGTAGAGGAGGATCTTACTTGGGCAGGCTGGGGGGAGGGAGTGGAGGTAGAGACTGAAGAGGAGAGGGCCTAAAATGGAGCCCTGGAGAACCCCACAGCAGACAGGTTGTGTGTCAGATAGGGTGCTATTGATTTTTACACACTGAGTTCTGGCAGAGAGGAAGCTGGTGGACCATGCAAGGGGGTCAGGGGCGAAACCAAGGCATCTGAGGGAGTCAAGCAGGAGGGGATGGCACCGACAGGACTTCCGGCATCAAGAGCAGAGTGCAGGAAGTTGGAGAATTCAAATAGTGCGGTTGTGATGCTGCGACCTGCATGAAAGCCATGCTGTTCAGGGCACAGGATATTGTGCATGGCCAGGTATTCGGCAAGCTGGTTGGCAACTACTTTTTCAAGGGCCTTAGAGAGTGGGGTGAGGAAGGAGATAGGTCGATAGTTACCGGGGTCGCTCGATCGCTGCTGTTTAGGATAGGAGTGATGATGGTGGTTTTCCATGTGCTGGGGAACTGCCCCAGGCACAGAGAGTGGTTGAGCAGCCCGGTAATTGGGACCAGGATAGCATCCAACATCAGATGAAGTAGCCTAGTGTCCAGTAGGTCGGTGCTGGGGTTGTTACTACTAACAGCTTTTTGCAGAAGGGGTCAAGCCTCCAGCAGGGAGATGGTACGTAGATAGAAAGGAGGTCTCTGGAGAGTGGGCAGGAGTGCTACTGGGATGGGCTCAAAGAAGTTACTGGGCAGGACTGAACTCAGGTCTGAGAAAGTGTGGTTTAGGCAGTCTGCAATGCCAAGGGGGTCAGAGCAGACAGTTCCATTAAAGGAGAGTTGAGAGGGGGGTGGGGAGCAGGATTTCCCATTCAGCTCTTTTACATTACCCAAAAAGTTCCTAGCCGACCCGCAGGAGGAGACAAGAGTGGATTGGTAGTACTGGGCTTTGGCCTGTCGAATGGCCCAAGTTCACTTATTGCGCTCGGCATTGTACGCTTGCCTATCAGCTGGCTTTCCAGATTCCATGGCAATGTGCCATAAGTTGTCTCTCATTTTAAGTCTGTGAAGGAGGGAAGGAGTAACCCAGGGTGTGCTTTGCTTTTTGGTGCAATTTCTAGTGAAGGGCGCATAGAGGCCACAGGCAGTGTTAAAACTATGAGTGAAAAAATCCAATACCTCATCTATAGATGTTGCAAGTCTGACTGGGGACCAGTCCAGTTGTGAGAGGTACAGTTTAAGGTGACGCAGACTGCATGGGAGTAGGCGACATCGCTGGGTGGTTTGTGGTGCAGGTTTGCTGTTGGTAGCGGACCAAGAAAATATGACCGGGGAGTGGTCACTAAGTGAGCTGGGAAGTACACTGATATCCAGCACCCTCTGGGGGCGGTTGGTAATGGTGTTGTCCAGGAGGGTGCTAGTGCCAGTAGAGGGGTTGAATCTAGGTGGGGTGGTGACAAGCTGAGACATGTCAAGAGTGGCAAAGATATCTCTGGTTTGGGAGACCATGGCAGAGAGTCAGTTGATATTCAGGTCACCAACAATTATCTGGACCATTTTGGGCAGTAGGCCAGAGAGGTAGGCAGTAAGCATCTGAATGGTGAGGTCTTGCTTTCTGGGGGGAATATAGGCAATGGTGAGAAAGAGTGGACCCTTATTAGAGTTGGGAGAGATTTTTAGCATGAGGGCTTGTGCCTTGTTATCAAGCTTGGGTGGTGAAAGTGCATGTCCAAGAAGGGAGTCACGCATGTAGACAGCACAACCACCTCCACGTTTACTCACCTGATTTTCCCTGAAGAGGGTGTAACCAGGGAGGGAGACGAAGGAGTCAGGGGTGGATTTGGATAACCAGGTTTCGATGAGTGCAACAATGTCTGGTTGGTTCTGAGTAACCCAGTATTGGAATACAGAAGTCTTCTTAAGGAGGCTGCAAATATTCATGGAAGCTATGCAGAGTCCTTGAGCCTGGGCTGGCATGTTCATAAGGTTGGGCACGGGGCCAGGGTTTGGATGAATGTTACCTGATAGAAGCAACAGGAGGGTGATTAGGTGCACCAAAGTGTAGTAGTGATTGTGGCATCTCCCTTGCGAGTGGACACAGGGCCGAGTGCTGGGGTGCAAGGGGTGGGTAGAGTACAAAGGGTGGGAAAGGTATAGGAGAAGAGACCAAGGTATGAGTGGAAAGTAAGAGGTAACGGGGTGGAAGTGTGGTGGGGGTACTGAGGGGAGGAGGTGGTCGAGCATCAGGGGGTCTGGTAGAGGTGTTGTAGATTAGAGGGGGGGTACTATGGGTAGAGGGTGACGGTCCTAAGTGAGGTGGGGCTGGTGTAGGAAGTAGGAGGAGGACCAGTGTCAGTGTCAATGCACTTGACCCTGGATGCATTGAGGACGATAAGTTAAATTTGAGTACGAGAGAAGATCACCCCTTTAAGAAGTTACAGAAAGGAGGGACCCTTTAAGGAGTTGCTGTAATTGACTAATGTGAGGCCTCAGGGGGCAGGGATCACTTGAAAGTGTATTTAATAAATGAGGAGGACGGGGTGGGTTAATAAAGGAGGGAGGATGGGGTGGGGTGGGCCAAACAAATGTCTAGAGAGCAGTACAGCTAGGCAGTGGCCGAGCTGTTTTGAAAAAGGTGTCTTGGGTACTCACTCTCTCAATAGGGATCTGCAGCATCCAATCGGGAAGCGGCCACAGTCCCCAGAAGCCAGTCCAACTACAGGGATTGAAGCCAGACAGCTCTGAGCTAGGAGCTGGCCAATCGTACCTGCTTTCCTTGGTCAGGGGGTGGTGGGCTGGATGCAGAGGTCCAGCTGCCGGCAGGTAGCAGCGCCAAGTTCACTCGGCTGAAGTGGAGAGCCTGGTTTGGGCTTATGGCTAAAAAAGAGCAGAAAAAAAAGGCAGGCCATTAGTCAAAAAGTCAAAGACAAAGCTCAAGTAAATTGGTGAGAGGGCCCTGGGCAATTTAGTACTCAAGGCAGAAGTAGGTGCAAATAGTGGGAGAGAAAAGGTTCCTACAGAGAGGTCTGGTCAAAGGTGCCAGGTGGGAATTTAGCAAAACAAAAGGCTGGTTCAGGAGGTTGAAGGGGGGAGGCCCCTTGAATGAGACCAGAGAGAGCTGGAAAGGAGACATGTGGTGGAGAGGACTCAGGGTAGTCTGGAATGGGTCGAGAAGATGGCCAAAAATGCCAGGCAATATTTACAGAATGTGTTGGTTCAGGGGGGTGTCAGGAGAGGGAATCAGGAGTCCAGCAGATGGCAGAGAAACAGTGTGGGGAATAGAGAGAGAAAAATTCAAAAGGGAAAAAGCAAGAGAAAGAGGGAAACAAAGAAGGCAGTCTGAGGAGGAATGAGAGGAACCATGATGGGAAAAGAGTGTGGCAGAAAAACAGCAGGCAGTAGTCAGTTGTTCAAGCGATTCTACAATATTGGGCAATTAGCTCAGCAGAAAAAAATCGGTAGTGCAAGCAGTAAGCTATATAGGTGTCAGGCAGTCAAAGTTCACTACAACTCTGCTCTGCTATACTCTGGAAGGCAATTCCTACATATACAGTGCAGTAGTTTAAAGGTTTATCCCCCCCCCCTAAGTTTCAGGTCCTGATTGCGAGCCTTACTTTGTACTTTTACCATGTATCTAGCTTGTTGTGTTTCCTGCACTGTATGTTTACCTTAATACTGTATTGTCCAATATATGTGACGTGGAGCCTTTGTAAATGAGTCTTTGACACAAAGGTGCTTTCCGAATCCTGAATAAATAAATAAAAAATAAAGTGTTTAAGCAATAAAAATATTCAGCAGTGCAATCCATAAGCTACATAAAAGTTAGGCCTAGCTAGTACAGCAGGCTATATAGCAGAAAAGTGCAAGAGGAGAAAAGAAAAATAAACATTTCCACAGGAGCAGTAAATTCAGCAGAAAAAACTGTCCAGACAGCAGTACAGCAAGGCAGTGGCTGAGCTGTGTTTTGAAAAAGGTGCCTTGGGTGCTTGCTTTCTCAATGGGATCTGCAGCATCCAGTCGGGAATCTCTTTCAAGTACTTGAAGGTCCCAGTTACGTCCCCTCTCTCTCCTGTCTTCCAGGGAACACATGTTCAGTGCCCTCAATCTCTCTTCGTATGCCTCACCCAACTGACCAGCTATCATCTTTGTAGCCCTCCTCTGGACCTTCTCCAGCAGATTGATGTCCTTTTTGAGGTGTGGGCACCAGTACTGCACTCCATACTCTAGATACAGCCTTACCAGTGGCCTGTACAAGGGCAGTATAATCTCTTCTCTCCTACTACTGATCCCCTTAGATATGTATCCCAGCATCTTGTTTGCTTTTGCTGCTGCTTTCTTGCACTGCATGGAGCGCTTCAGGTCACTAGTTTTGAATGAACTGGGACTGTGAAGAAGAAGCGGTGAGAGAGTGAGTTTTTTGGCTCGGGCTTCTAGATTTTAGCAGTGTCAGTGGCTCAGTAGGTAGCACACTCGCCTCTGAGGCCGGGAGATCAGAGGGCTGTGGGTTCAGTTCCCACATCTGGCACTTGGGTTAATATCCCAGTACTGACACTGTAATGCAGCATGAGAGGGGTGCTGCATTTCTGAGGTGCCGTCTTTCGGATGAGACGTTAAACTGAGGTCCCATCTGCCTGGATTGGTGGTAGTTCAGGTGGATGTTAAAGATCCCATGGCACTTATCGAAAAGAGTAGGGGAATTTCCCCGGTGTCCTGGCCAAATTTCCCTCATTCACTAAAAATACCACCAACAGCTTAATCTGGTTCAAGGTCAGTTGGCATTCATCTGTTTCCCCCTCCCCCGGGTCGTGCCTGAAAATAGGCAGGATTTGTCTAGTGCACTTACCCGGTCAACAAAAGCTAAATAAATAAATAAAAGATGAGACAGACCTGTGTGTAAGCAGTGTTTGGAGAGAATTACATAGTGTGACTGCCGTCCGGTTTGTGGGCTTTTGGATGAGAGAGTTTTGCATGAGCAGCATTGTGAGAAGATTACTTTGTGGGACCGTTTTGACTTTTGTCCATTTTGGAGGTGTTGCTGTTATTTTGGGGCACTGTCGGAAACAATTTGGATTACCGTTGGAAATAATTTGAATGTTGGAGTTCTGATCGAACCTCTACCAGGACAGCACCAGGTCCCCGTATTTGTGGTTTAACTGCCTGGGTCTGCTCCTACTCGGGAGAACTGAGCTTAGACTGACCGGGAAGCCAGCCAGTGGGTTCATAATATCTTAGGCTTTACATGGGTGTCGGCCAGTGGGCCGGCGCCAGTGAAAGTCGTGGGTATGGGGGCAGATATTCCGGGCGGTGACCCACATAGAGAGGGCCTTCGGGCTGTTATCATCATCTGAAAATTGGATTGTTATCCAGAGGATTAATTCATCAAGAAGCAGGAATATAAACGGTCAGATCTAAAAAATGTTTTTTCATTTGTTCAAACAATTACTGCTTTGGGCAGTGAGAGTGCCTGTGCTCATTCTTGGACCCCCCAGGTAGTGAGAGTGCCTGGGGGTTTGAATTTTATCTAATGCTGCTTACATGACTTTACTTAAAGTCTCCGGTTAAAAAAAAAAATGAAAACTTAGATTTTGACTATTTGCCAGGTGTGCGGAGCTGGTGCAATATACCTTTGGCAAAGGCCTTTGATAAGTTGACTGTGTGTATTAAGGACTTCTGGTGACTGTAAAATTTAGCCCTGTGGGAAGGGGGCTAGGGAGTCCTAAAGTTTATTAGGAAGTAATTGAAATGAGGGTTAATTTGATTGGTTCAGAATCTGGATATATTTATTCATAAGAATCTAAGAAGAGTTAGGTTGGTGGGAGGGGGTGAGGTGTGATTGTATTAATATTGGTGTGTGTAGGAGTACCTGAGATATGTGTTGGGGAGTTAGGAATATGGTCAGGCGGTACTCCCCCTTGAGATTAAGGGACCTCTGTTTGTTTGACCATCCACCGCTCCCATTTGAAATTTATTCTAGATGTCGTGCTTTTGGCATCTCAGAGAGACGAGGGAGTAGGAGGACTGGGGGGGTATTGGAACTCTCGAGGGGAATTGGAAAGGAGTGGATAGATTGAGACAATGAGGACTAGGAGGTGCCCTGGAGCGAAGTGGGCACAGGAACAAGGTTATCCTTGTCTTCTGCCCATACCTAAGGGTTCTGACTTGGTCAGGCAGGAAGTGGGGCCACCCTTGGACTCCAATCCCTTTTGGGTGGTGCTAAGCAATGCCAGGTCAATTAAAAATAAGACTACAGTTGTTGTAGATCTTGTGGCATCTGCTGACCTGGCTTGTGTCACCGAGACCTGGCTGGATGAGAGTGCTGACTCCATCTTGAAGGCTGCGGTCCTGGCGAGAGGATCATCCGGGGGGGGTGCTGTCTGTTTTAGACAGGAACTGGGTCTCAGGGAGGTTCCAGTTGGAGCAACCAACTCCTTTGAGTGTATAGTTGGTGCAGGTGTAGGCTACAGGACCCTTCTCATTTACTGTCCACCAGGTGATGGGAAGGAGTTCCTGAAGGAGGTTGCAGACTTCATCGCTGATGTGGTGTTGAAATCCCCCAGATGGTCGATTCTGGGGGATTTCAATGCCTGGGTCGACAATGAACTCTCGCTGTTTGGACAAAACCTCCTCCAATTGATGGATTCATTGGGCCTAACACTGGTTATTACCACTGCAACCCACAAGAAAGGGCACTCACTGGACTTGGTGTTCCATCTGGGGATGGAGATCTCCGATATGGAGGTGGAGCCAGTCAGTTGGTCTGACCATTGTGTCTTGAGATTCAGTTTCGCAGCCCCCTGAAACAGGCCTGCCCCAAAGGAGTTGGTACAGTACCGTCCTTTGAGAGGTGTTACCTCAGAAGGCCTAATGGCGGTGCTGGACCTCTTGGGATTTCCAAGGGATAGCACTGATCTGGGGCCTCTTGTGTCAGCCTATAATAAGACTGTTACCGAGGCTTTGGATATCATTGCTCCTTCTTATGTACGCCCTCTTACCTCTCACCCGGGTGCTTCCTGGTTTAATGGGGAGATCAGTGAGTTGAAGAGGCAGGGGCAAAGGTTGGAAAGACACTGGTGGAAAACTCACCTGGAGGTGGATAGGCTTAGATTGATGGATCGTTATAATACCTATCAATCAGCAATTTCCCATAAGAAGGCAGAGTTCCTGTACAGGGAAATTGCTATAGCGAAGAACAGGCCAACCCAGCTCTTCTGGACTGTGGACAGACTGTGCAATCCAGCCTGTCTTCACACTGGTTGAGCATTGTCACAAGTGCAGTGTAAGGAGCTTGCACAGCTCTTCGCTGATAAGGTGTCCACTACCAGGGATGAGATCTACCAGTGCCTCCCATTGGACCTTGCATTGATCAATCGGACAGTACTAATATCCAACAGATCTGGTCTCTCTTTAGCAAACCGGTAATCGTGGACATAGTGAGGATCATCCAGACTCTGCAGCCAACCTACTGTAGCTTGGATCCAGGCCCTACATCCCTACTTGTGGGGTGTGTAGAGGTCATTGGTCAAGTTCTTCCTGGGAGAGTGGGAGTTTCATTGGAGAGAGGGACCTTTTCAGATCCCTTAAAGGAGGCAGTAGTACGCCCCCTTTTAAAAAAAAAACTTCTCTTGACCCCGACTGCCCAGCTAACTACAGACCGATCTCGAACTTGCCCTTTGTAGGGAAGTTATTGAGAAGGTGGTCACTCTGCAGCTGGAAGACCATTTAACCTGTCACAATATCTATGACCCTCTCCAGTCTGGCTTCAGAAAAAGGCTTAGCACCGAAACAGCCCTGGTATGGGTACTTAATGACCTTCTGATGGCGAGAGATCAGAGAACCCGTTCTATCTTGGTTCTCCTTGATCGCTCAGCAGCATTTGACACCGTGGCTCATGGGATGCTACTCGAGTGCCTGTGGTTTTCTGTGGACTGAGAGGGGCGGTCCTCAGTTGGTTTCAATCTTTCCTTGAGGGTAGGTCCCAGAGAGTGGTGTCGGGATTTATTCTTCGGCCACTCATGGGCTTTCTTGCAGGGTCCCACAAGGCTCAGTGCTGTCCCCCATGTTATTCACAGTGTATATGCTTCCATTAGGGGACATTATAAGACAGTACGGGTTGAGTTTTCATTGCTATGCTGATGACTCTCAACTGTACAAGTCTTTTGTGCCTGAACAGGAATTAGATTTTGCTGCAGTGTTTAATAACTGCGTACTGGAGATTCAGAACTGGATGAGTGCCAGCTGGCTACGGTTGAACTCTTGGAAAACTGAGGTACTGGTGGTGGACCCTGGTTATAGGATGACAGGGGCATGGGTGGGAAAACCCTCAGGATTAAATCTTGGTGGAATCCCGCTTATTGTCTCGGGCCAGGTGCGAAACCTGGGCGTGGTATTTGATGAAGGCCTGACCCTGAGGGCGCAGGTTTCGTCTGTAGTCAAATCCTCCTATAACCATCTAAGGAACATAGCCTGGGTGAAGCACCTGGTCCCACCCAAAGATCTTCCTACCTTGGTCCGCGCCTTTGTCGCCAGTTGTTTTGATTACTGTAACGCCCTCTACTTAGGGCTACCGGGGGTTGATATCCACTGCCTGCAGCTAAAGCAGAACACGACGGCCAGGTTGTTGACTGGAACTTCAAGATCCAGTCATATAATACCTCTGCTGTGTGAACTGCACTGGTTGCCAATACAGTGGTGGATTACCTTCAAGGTCGCGTTGCTGACCTTTAAAGGCCTACACGAGTGGGGACCCCACTACCTGAAAGAATTCCTGTGCCCTTACTATCCCACCCGTTCACTCTGATCCCCTGGTGAGGGATTGCTAGAGATTCCCAGGGTATCCCTTAAAACATCAGGGGAGAGATCTTTTGCCTTTATGGCACCTACCCTATGGAATTCCCTACCTCGCCAGATACATGATAGCCTGACCGTAGAAGGTTTTAAAAAATCATTGAAAACCTACCTGTTTAGCCAGGCATTCTCAGAAATGTATTGAAATGTGTACCGATGTGTTTTATTGGTAATGTTTTAATCATTTTAAGCTGTAATATTGTGAGTTTTAAATTAGTTTTGTAAAGGCGCCCTGAGCATTGGAAGGGCGCCTTATATAAATAAAGTGATGATGATGATGACTCCCAGGTCCTTCTCGTTCTCTGATGCAGATACTCGGACTCCACCCAGGTAGTATTCTGTCCTGGGATTCTTGGCTCCAATATGCATAACTTTGCATTTTTTGCCATTGAAGCCAAGCTGCCAGACCCTAGACTACCTCCCCAGCTTTTCCAGATCTTCCTGTAGGTCCTGTACCCCTTCAGCTGTGTCCACTCTCCTACAGAGTTTGGTGTCATCTGCGAATAGGCACATTTTGCCCTTAATGCCAACTCCAATGTCACTGATGAAGAGATTGAACAACATCGGCCCCCACACCAAACCTTGCAGGACCCCACTGGTTACCTCTCTGGTGCCAGATAAGTTCCCCCTACCCCACAACCACCATCTGGGTTCTGTCCCTCAGTCAGTTTTCCACCCATCTGGCCATCTTTTCCCCCAACCCCGAGATCCACCAACTTCCTGATCAACCTTGTGTCTTTAAAGAGAAAGGCTCAGTGTGTGTGGGTTATGTGACATTACCAGGTAGATGCAGCACCACAGTGCCACTACACCAACCTCCCCCTGCCCCTCCCCTAGCTAAATACACAGAGGACATTGTGCTGTTCCAGTTCCCTGGACAAAATCTGTAATTTGGTTACAATGTTTGAAATGTTACTGCATCTGCTAATGTTGTACTTGTTTGCTTTACATAACCCTTCCCCACAAAGCAACTGGAAAGGAGACAGTTATCTGTATCTCTGCTTCTCTAAATTGGACAGCATTATGGGAAGGGTTCAAGTGCCAATTAGGTCACATTATTTCTTTCTCATTACAGTCTGAGTTTCAAATGCTTAGCAGTGGCAAACGCTGAGCGAACCGTTCCTTCAATATAACTAGCTCCCAGCTGCAGGGCTAGCAGTCCAAGGAAACGAGTGTGCACTTCATACTTGGGTTAGCCAGGTAGCTGGAGAGCTCAGCCGGCAAAGCACAAGCACTGTATTCCAGGGACCTGGGCACGGTTCCTTGTTAAAGGGACACTGTCAACCCCATTTGGCCTCAAAGTGTCCCTAGTTTAAAACACACATTTTTTGATTGTTCTCATTCTATAGAGACTCCTGATGTAGTTTGTTGTTTGATTCAGATTCCTTTTTCATTTTAAAAAGTAAAAAACTGAGTGTCAACCACACTGGTGTTACACCAAAACATGTTTGTTTATATTTCTTGACAGACTACAAGAACAGGTTACTCACCTGTAACAGTAGTTCAAGGAGTGGTATATGTTGTTTATTCACACTGTGTGGCATGTCCTTTCCCTTTAAGATTCTTGCGGAAGGTCTAAAGCTGGCTCCTCCCACCCACCCACCAGGCAGTATATACTTGGCTCTGCCCCTTGGTGCCAGATCTTGCCTGCTGGAAGCTTAGGTTGTCTTGATCGAAACCAGGAGGTCAGGTTGGTTTGTGTGGACGAACAACATATACCACTCCTAGAACTACTGTTACAGATGAGTAACCTGTTCTTCTAGAATCGTGGATATGTTGTTCTAGCCACACTGTTCGGCAGACTCCTAGCAGTTCTCCGGGAGAAGGGAGGCAAGGCGCACCCTCCCAATACTTATTGGGGAACAGAGATTGGAGAACTGTGGCCCCAAAACCAGCATCCCGGCATGACTCTAGGTCGATATAGTAATGGGCGATGAAAGTGTTTGCTGACTTATGGGTAGCAGCCCTGCCGATTTCCTGGATACGGATGTCCATGGAAGCAGCCACCGACGCAGCAGTGTGGCGGGTACAGTGAGCTCTTCTCCCTATGGGAGGCTCCTTGCCCACCAATTTATAGCAGAGATCAATGCATGATGTAATCCCTCTGCCAATCTTCCACTTGGTTGCAGGTCTGCCAGGTGCGGCTTCAGCGTAGGTGACAAACAGCTGGCGAACCTCTTCCTCAAACTTCTGTCATTCACTCCTTATAATAAGAGGACGCTCATCTCAGATCCAAGGTATGAAGCCTGTATACAGCCTCCGAGGTGTAATTAGGGTTGTACACTGGCAGAGTCAACATCTGGATAAGGTGAAACTCCGACACCACCTTCGGAAGGAATTTCGGGTGGGGGCACAGGACAACCTTGTCCCTGTGGAAGACCAGGTAAGGAAACTCAACAGAGAGTGCCTGTAACTCCCCAGTCCTTCTGGCTGATGTGATAGTCACCAAGAAGGCGGTCTTCCATGACAGATGTGACATCTCACACCTGTGCATCGGTTTGAATGGCTTGCCCATGAGCTTTGCCAGTACCAGCAGTAGATCCCATGGCGGTGGTAGTTCACGCACTGGAGGGGAAATATGGTCGAGGCCTTCAAAGAACCGCCAGACCACCTTCTCCTGTGCCACTGTCTGCTGGCTGGCCCACGCCCAGTAAGCAGAGATGGCTGCCAGGTGCATCTTAAGAGCCATGGACCAAAGACCCCCTTTTGACAAAGACCAAAGGTGGTCGAAGATACTAGCCACCAGACAGGACAAAGGGTCCAAAAACCCTTGCCCTGACACCAGATGGAAAACCTTTTCCACTTGAAGTTGCAAGAGATAAGATAGTGGAAAACAAGTCCTTAATCCTCGAGGAACTTAACTCCCACTTTGCCACAGCTGGGCTAGCTTTCGATTCTTCACCTTATGCTGCTTCTGATGTGAACCACCATTCCCCCCCAAAATATGTAGTCCTGTACCTAGCCCGTTCCAATTGCGTGAGATAACCTTCAAAGAAGTTGAAGATTCTCTCCTTAAACTAGACACTAAAAAAAGTGCAGGGGATGATGGTTTGGAACCCTTTTTCCTTAGGCTAGGATATGCCCATCTCACTGCCCCAATTCTCCACATCTTCAATCTTTCCATCACATCTGCAACTGTGCTGTCTTGCTGGAAATCAGCATATATCCTCCCTCTGTTCAAAGCTGGTGACCCATGCGACATAAATAACTACAGGCCTATTTCCATATTGCCTATCCTTTCTAAAATTCTTGAAAAATTGATCCACAATCAGTTAAAATCTCACTTGGAAACCTTCTCTTTCATTAACCCTGCCCAATCTGGCTTCCGGGTGAACCACAGTACAATTTCTGCATTAGCAAAAGTAACCAATGACTGGATCTCTGCTATAGACGCAAAGAAGGTAACAGGAGCAGTCTTTTTGGATCTAAGCAAAGCTTTTGATACTGTTGACCACAATCTACTAGTCACTTGCCTTGCAAATTTGGGTGCCACATACCACGCTACTCGGTGGTTTTCTAGTTACTTAACTGGGAGATCCCAAAAGTAAAAGCAGAGGGCTGTTTTTCTGCTGCTTTGCCAGTTGCTAGAGGTGTCCTCAAGGATCCATCCTAGGCCCCATTTTTGTTCTCATTATATATTAATGATCTTGATTCAAATATATCCCATCCAACCTGCACTTTTTCGCGGACGATACCATTCTGTATACCTCTGGCTCATCGCTTACTGAGGTCAAGGGAGTGCTCCAAGCGGACTTTGCGCAACTCAAGCATAATCTTATAAAGGCAAAGCTTCTGCTTAATGCCAAGAAGACTAAAGCAATGATATTTTCCCGTAGTGCTGCCACAGGTACCCTTATTACCCAGCCCCAAGATTTCATTGTTACTATGCTAAATGAGCCTCTGGAAGTTGTCACCAAATTCAAATACTTAGGCATCTGGATTGATAACAAACTCTCTTTCAATGACCATATCGAAGATGTCTCTAGAAGGCTAAAAGCCAGGTTAGGCTTCTTCTTTAGAAATAGGCCCCTCTTTCCCCTTGAATTTCAGAAAAAGCTTGTCCAGGCCACTTTTCTCCCCCTTTTTGACTATGGCTATGTAATCTACTCCTCTACCTCCGGCGCAAATCTAAGTAAATTAGACAGCCTCTATCACCATGCACCATGGTCTGGTCAATAACTCCCCACTGCTCGCATCATCGTGACCTATATGCAGCTGTTGGAGGGACACGCTTAATACTAGACGCTTGCTCCATGCTGGTCTATGGACTCTAAACTGCTCCTGCACAAATTACCGAGCTATCTTTCATCTCTCATTAGTATTTCACAAGTGCTTACTCGCTAAGAAATCTGACTTTATTATGCTTGACATTCGAGGATGGGACCTCCTTTGGTAAACGTGCTATTGCGCATGCCCTTCCCTCTATTTGGAACCATTTACAGACCATACTGAAATTAACTAGCACAGTTTCAATTAACTCCTATAAAGTGCTATGTGCAGCTAAAATAAAAGATACCTGCAACTGTCATTAAGCCTATCTCCCCCCATGTGTGCCATGTGCATCCTCTGGTAAGACCATAATTGCTTTTGTGAATACCAACTACCTATTGTTCGCACTTCTTTTATACTAAGAAACAATCCCACCCACCAGCTCCTGTCTTATATCTACTACCTGGCTGCAGCAACCTAATTCCTGATATCCCTTCCTCCCTACTCCTGCTGCACATATATACCTCTCTGATCGCACTACCTAACCTTTCCTACCTCCCTATCCATTCTATTCTATGATCGACTCATCTGCCAAAATGTATTTATTGCAAACACAAGTACCATGTTTCAAGTAGCATTATGCTATCTACAGTTGCCACCTGTATTACCTTAGTTATTACCACCCTCGGTCACCCCATGCGGTGTCGCTTGAATGTTTATCTTGCTTCTACTATGTGACGCTTGCATTTATGTATATATTGTTATTAATTTATTTATGTATGTATGTTGTGTAAGTCTATATGTCAAAGGACCTCCTTGTGAATGAGCCTGCTCAATGGAGTTTTCCTGCAATAAACTTGAACTTGAAGGCATAGCACCTCCTGGTCAACTCCTTTCTGGATGCTTCCAAAACTGAGAGTACATCCTCAGAAAGACCCAAAGCCAGGAACTCTAGCCACTCAGGAACCAGGCTGTCGGGTGCAAGGACTGAAGGTCCAGATGGAATACCTTTCCCTGACTGACTGACTGATATCAGGTCAGGGCGTACTGGAAGATGCCTCAGGGGCCTGCAGCTGAAGCTGAGGAGATCTGGATACCACAACTGGCGGGGCCAGTCTGGGACTATCAGAATCATCCTTGCCTTGTCCCTTCTGACCTTGAGGAGCACTGTGTGAACCAAGGGAAGTGGAGGGAAGGCACAGAAGAGGCCTGGGGTCCATGGCCTCAATAAGGCATCCCCCTGCAGCAAGCCCAGCTGAGGGTGGTGGGCATGAAACAGTCTCAGCTTCATGTTCTCCCTGGAGGCAAAAAGATCCACCTGAGCTTTGTGTACTACCTCTGTATGGAGAGACCACTCGTGGGATATCTCGCCCACATGGCTGAGAGTGTCTGCCTATTGGTTAGAGGCTCCGGCCACATGGATGGCTAGGAGATCTGCCTCTAGTTGGCACATGAGGGTCCAGTTGTGGAGCACTTCCCTGCACAGAAGCTGGGAGTGCGTACCACCCTGCTTGTTGAGCAGTACATGGTCATGGTATTATCCATCTGGACTTGTACCACTTGACCCTGAAGAAGCGGAGTGAATGCTGACAGTGCCAGTCTGACTGCTCTGAGCTCCAGTGGGTTGATATGACATCGGGATTCTTCGGGGGTCCACAGCCCGTGGACTCTGTGATTCCCCATATGGGTACCCCAGCCCATGAAAGAGGCATTGGTCATGAGGATGACTGTCAGCTTGGGACAGACAAATGGGATCCCTTCCTGTAAATGTGCTAGGATGGTCCACCATTGGAGAGCATCCCACGTCTTCTGGGTCACCGTGATCAGCTGATTGAAATAACCATGGCACAGAGTCCACTGACTGACCAACTCCCATTGAAGGGAGCGCATATGCCACCGGACTCATCGGAGCACAGTGGTGCAGGCTGCCATGTGCCCTAGACATTGCGGGACATCCTGGAGAGGGTGCAAGTGCCCAACCAGAAATGATTGGGCAAAGGAGGAGAGAACCTCTGCCCTGTCTGTCAGGAGCCTGGCTCCAGCTCGGCAAAGTCAAGCTCTGCCCTGATAAAGCAGGTCACCTCGAGGAGTTCGATTCCAACTGGTCTTGTTGACGGAGACCAAGATCAATACAGGTCTGGAGGGCCAGATCCCTGGACCTCTCCACCTCCTGTCTGGAGGAACCCGCTATGAGCTAGTCACCAAGATAAGGGTACACTCTGACCCCTCGATGCAGAAGATGGGCTGCCACCACTGCAATGCATTTGGTGAAGAGGCCAAATGGCATGGCTCAGAACTCGAAGAGGGTTCCCTCTGCTCAGAACCGAAGAAACCTCTGGTGAGACAAATGAATTGGGATGTGAAAGATCATGTCCTGAAGATCCAGAGAGCAGAACCACATGTTCTGCTCGAGAGATGGTATGATCTGAGACAGAGTTACCATTCTGAATGCGCAGGACCTGAGAAACTGGTTCAGGTCATGCAGATCTGGAATGGGGCACTAGCCCCCCCATCTGTTTCAGGACCAGGATGTACCTGGAAATGAACCCTGGGTTGACAGGAGGGTCCAAGACTCTGGCCACCACCTCCTTGCAGAGGAGTTGGGCAATGTTGTCTCAGAGAGCTGACTGAGTGTGTATGGATACCATTACCTCCCGTGGGGCATGGGCTTGGCTTGGTGGGTACTGCTCGAATTCCAGAGGTCTTCATCTGTTCAGACTGCCACTTCTAAAACCCACCTGTCTGTTGAAACAGCAGATCATGCAGAAAGGACATAGCGGAGCTGGCTCCCCACGGGAGGACCCAGAGCTGGTGTGACGAGTATGGGGGTAGCCACCCACAATCTGTCACTGCGCAGGCTTGGTGGAGGAGGGTCCAGTTTGGGGACCACCTGAACCCTGTCCTCCGGGTTTATGGGCTGCCAGGGCCCGGACTTGGGCTGAGGGTGCCAAGGTTGAGTTGCTACTGATGCTGCCCCAATTGGGAATGGGGCTACTTGGCCACAGGGCAGGATGCCGAAAAGGCTTCTTCTGCTTTTTGGAACCCTGGGATTCCTTCTGAGCAGAAGTAACAGAGTCCAAGGTGGCACTGGACTGTTCGATGCATTGGATGTGACCATCACACCTGGGCCGAACAGGTTGGTACCCAGGAAAGGGATGTCCATCAGCTTGTACTGGGTGTCCGCCATGAAGGTGAAAACCTGCAACCAAGCCCTGTGGTGCATGGCAACTGCGGCCACCACCGAGCGGGCGCAGGAATCTCAGAGGTACAAGGCCGTCTGGAGCTGCTGTTTCACAACCACCGACCCTGTGTCGAGACATGCTGACCGTGATCTTGAGGTCTGTGGGAGGTGGGGCAGAACCTCATCAAGAGAGCCGAGTAGGGCATGAGAAAAATGCACTATGATGATGGCTGAGCTTGCCTGATGGAGGCCCAGTGAAGAGGCAGTATAGACTTTCCAGGCCGAGTGGTCCAATTTTTTGGTTCTTTGTCTGGAGGTCTATTGGTGTTTCCCATATTACCTGTGCATCTGAGCACAGACCCAGTCACCAGTCCCTTGGCTGAGGGATGTTCTGTGAATCCTGAAAGGGACCCAATAGGCACTGCATACTTGCGGGCCATACGGGCTGACGGTGGAGGGCAGGAAGCAGGGTACTGCCACAGCTCCAAAGCCGGGCCAACAATGGCCTCAGCCACTGGGAAGGCCTCTGTTGGTGAATCCCCTCATTTAAGGATATTAGTGAGGGGGGTATTCCGCCCATTTCTGAATGGGTTCTAAAGGCATTCCCATGGATTTGGAGATGAGGTGGAGGATGCCCATGAAGAAAGAGGGCCTTCTCTGTAGAAAGACTACTGATGGATTCTTTGTCCAAAGGGTGAGAATGTAGGTTGAGTCCTTCCCCTCCGAAGAGTCTGGATAAATCGTCCGCCACCAGAATCTCGCTGTACCCACCTGGGATTATCAGGCATGAGGGTGATGGACAGCCTCACATGGTGGGCCTGGTACAGGCCGAGACTCCTTAGAAGGAGCCCCTGAAGGAGGCTGCTTGGGTGGTAGCTCCACCACAATCGGTGGACAAACCAGTTTGGCAGAGCCGAATGGTCTTGACCGACTCCATGGGAGGAGCGGTGCAGACGGCTCCTGAGGAGTAGGCATTGGCCTAGAGGTGACAACCAATACTTGACTGGGGTAGAAGCCGGGGCCGACTTCTGCCCAGACATAATTAGTATGTTGCCACATTAAATCCCCGTAGCGTCGACAGAGTTTCTGTTGAAGCCTCTCCTCATCTGAGGAGGACGAGGAACAGTGGCGGCAGTGGTGCCACCATTGCTTAGAGCACTTATGCGCCTTCTTCAGCCTGTCGGTCGAAGGGGTCTGAGACCTTGACTTGGACCATTGGGGGGGGGACTAACGGGATCATTCAGAAGGAGACGGGGAGAGCCGTGGCTTATCCTGGTCAGGGACTGGGACCACAAGGGAATTCCCAGCGGGCTGGGTCTCCTTCTCAGTAGCAGGCAGGACCGGGGTCCTGAATAAGGAGTTGGCACCATCGAATGACGCTGGGTTGACAGGGTCGAGAATAATCTCAACCAGATCATTGTCCTGCATCTGAGCTGGCTGGCCCGACAGGGATACCGTGAAGCCAGTGGCTGAGGTCACAACCTTGACCAAAGTCGAGACAGCAGATTCCTGGGACCAAGATCTCTCACAGTTCCAGGAACATCATCAGTGAGACAAAGTTTGCATAGGCTACTCGTCCTTTTTACGGGACTGAGAGGCGTGCATGCCAGAGGTCCCTCTCCCTTGGTGGGAAGGGACCGGCACAACTCCCAAAAGGAGCCTAAGAAGGTGGAGCCCAAATTGAGTAGACGAGATATGAAAGGATTGATCTAAGGCCGAGCTGTCTCCTCTTGAAGGTCTTCATCTGTTCAAGCTGTTCAGTGGACCCTGCAGCCACAGAGACCACCCAATGGGCTTCCTTGGATTTGACTGGTGGATTCCATTTCTCCAGTCTACCCAGTTGCAGTCGTGCAAGACGATTGTCCAAAACGTTTGGCTGAAAAGCGCAACACGTTTTGCATGCCTGGGTGTCATAGCCGACACCCAGGCAATAAATGTACAATGCATGCAGGTCGGTGTGAGACATCTTTTACCTGCACAGGCAGTGGCAGAAACTGGGTGAGGACTTATACTCCATTGAGCTCGCGAAGCGATTAGAGGAAACTCTTAACAAGTTGAAGTTTGTAAATCCATAGATTTAAGTGCCAGGGCCTACAGTAACACGTGAGCGACAAGGAAGGAACCTGAATCTTCCAGCGGAAAGGAAGATCTGGTGTCAAAGGGCGGAGCCAAGGCATATACCACCCGGGTGGGTGGGAGGAGCCTGCTTTTAGATCTTCCGGCAAGAATCTTAACGAGAAAGGACATGCCAAACAGTGTGGATAGAACAACAAATCCACTGTCCTAGAACTGCACCCTTCCTGGACTCAGGAACACCCCCAACACTATCTAGCTACTCATTATGCAGTGGGAGTAGATGAGACTATTGTATCACTAGTGGCAGCACTGTTTGAGGGTGTTTCTAAAGTTCAAAAAGTATGCAGTAAGCTTAGGTAAACAATTTGGAGCAAAACAATGCTATGTATAAGTATACATTCCCATGCATTTCAGTTCTAATAAGCAAAAAGCAGATTAAACAACCAGCAATATCACTGAATTTTAGAAGGTAAGCAATCATAGAATGCAGGTTTTACCTAGAAATAATATGATGCAACAAGGTTGACAGTGTCTCTTTAAGTATCATTACTTCTTTCTCCTTTTAAATGTTTAGTAGTACCAACCACAGCAACATTAAGGCCTTGTCCACACTTAATTCATTCAGCTGAAAATTTATTGATGACGTTACAGGCTTTACCATGTCAGTGCGTCCACACTGAAATTTCACATGAAGAAATGTTTTTGTTTTGAGCCGTGATCGCATCCACACTACGGTTTGCAACTGTGTACAGCAAATGGTTGTGAGGTGTGTTTACAGTGTTAGGAGGACCGACAAAGAGCAGCAGGACAAACACACTACCACACTCCTGTCCATACTTCAGAAGGTAAGCACACTGACACTGGCACTGTGTTGAAAATCGTACTAAATCCCTGAAACTATCAGGGTTCAAACACTATTTTCTGATGTGGTTCAAAAAATGTGTACAGTGTGGATGCGAACCGTGTTAAGGGGATCCGGTAATGTTTTCAACAAGCAGTAACAGTATGGGACCCCTAGTGTGGACAGGGCCTAATTCTTTCCACACCACGTCTTGAACATTCTCGGCTCTGACTCACTAAGGATCACTTCAGAATTAGATGCTGCATTTAACCTATTGTGGAAATTTTTTTAAATAAAAAAGTACATATTCAGTACAAACAGGTTACTTACCTGTAACAGTAGTTCTAGGAGCATCCTAGCATAACTCAAAGTTGATGTGGTAATGGGAAATGAAGGTGTGTGCTGACTTCCAGGTAGCAGCCCTGCAGATCTACTGGATAGGGATATTCCAGGAAGCAGCCACTGAGGCAGTAATATGTTTGGTGGAATGGGCCCTTAGCTCTACAGGAGGCTCCCTACCAGCCAACCTATATACAATCTACCTGCCAAACGGCCACTTAGCTGCCGGCCTGCCAGGTGCAGCTTCAGCGTAGGTGACAAATAGCTGGCAAACCACTCCCCAAACTCCAACTGTGAGCTCCTTGTAATGGGCTAGTACTCACCGGAGGTCCAATGTATGGAGCCCGTGCTTGGCCTCCAAGATGTGGTTGATGAAGAACACTGGGAGAGTCATCACCTGGTAAAGGTGAAACTGAGACAAGGTACGGGAGGAACTTTGGGTTGGGGCAATGGACAATCTTGTCTCTATGGAAGACCAGGTAAGGAGACTCCACTGAGAGTGCCTGGAGCTCACTGATCCTTCTGGCAGAGGTAAGAGAGACCAACAAGGCAGTTTTCCACATCAGGTGAGAGATGTCACACCTGTGCATTGCTTTGAATGACTTGCCCATGAACTTTGCCAACTTTAGCAACAAGTCCCAAGGTGGTGGTGGTGGTTCACACACCGGAGGGGAAATGTGGTCAACACCTTTAAAAAAGTGCCAGACCACCATCTCCTGTACCACTAACGGCATACCAGCCGCGCCGGTATGCAGAGATGGCTGCTAAGTGCACATTAAGGATCGTTGACTGAAGGCCTGACTGGGAGAGGACCAAAGGTAGTCGAGAATATTAGCCAACGGGCAAGACAAAGGTCAAGCCCTTGCCCTGGCACCAAATGGAGAAACGTCTTCCATTTCAAGGCATAATATTTTCGGCTAGACTCCTTCCGAGAAGCATCACACACAGCAAGGACATCATCGGAGAGATCAAGCCGATCAGGAGCCACGCTGTCAGGTGCAGGGATTGAAGGTCTGGATGGAATACCTTCTCCTGATTGCATGAGACCAGGTCTGGGCATAGAGGAAGATGCCACAGGAGCCTGTGGCTGAGGCTGAAGAGATCGGCATACCAAAACTGGCAGGACCAGTCTGGAGCCACCAGGATCATCCATGCCTTGTCTCTCCTGGCTTTGAGCAGCACTTTATGGATCAGCAGAAAAGGAGGGAAGCATACCATGAGGCCCAGTGTCCACGGTCTTGAGAAGACAATCCCCTGCAGCATTCCTTGCTGAGGGGGTGGTGCACAATACAGCCTCAGCTTTGTATTCTCCCTGGAGGCAAACAGATCCACTAGAAGGGTGCCCCACCTGGAGAACAGACTGTGCACTACCTTCTGATGGAGAGACCACTCATGAGACATCTCACCCACTTGGCTGATGGCGTCCACCAGCTGACTGGACATGCTGGCCATATGGATGGCCAGGAGACTGGCGTTCAGGCTGAGCATGAAGGTCCAGATGCAGAGAGCCTCCCTGCACAGAGGAAAGACATGTGTCCCACCCTGTTTGTTGAAGCAGTGCATGGTTGTGTTGCTGTTCACCTGGACCTGAGCGACCTGACCACGAATGTGTGCAGTAAAGGCTGTCAGCACCAGCCAAACTGCCTGAAGCTCCAGCAGATTGATATGGCATCTTGACTCTTCAGGGGACCAGAGACTGTGGACTCTGTGTTTCCCCAGGTGGGCACCCCAGCCCATCAGGGAGGCATCGGTCATGATGGCCACTGTTGGCTCTGGGCAGACAAGGGGATTCCTTCCTGTAGATGTTCAGGGCCAACTGCCACTGGAGGGTGTCCCACATCCGTTGGGTCACAGTGACCAGCTGATCAAGTGGTCCTTGCACTAAGACCACTGATGGGCCAGCTCCCACTGCTGAAATGCATTCTCCACGGGCTCAATGGACCACGCTGGTGCAGGCCACCATGAATCCTAGGAGGTGCAAAGTCCTGAGCAGGGTGCAACTGCCCAACCTGAAATGATTGGGCAAGGGAAAGAACCTCCTCCTGGTCCACCAGGAGTTGGCGCTGGCTCTGCAAGTCGAGCTGCACTCTGATGCACAGCATCACCTGCAAGTACACACTCTGACTTGGCCTCATTCACTATAAGTCCAAGGGTCAAGCAGATCTGGAAGGTCAGGCCCTGTACCCTCCACCTCTTCCCTGGAGGGACCAGCTATCAACCAGTCATCCAAGTAGGGATACACCGGATCCCTTGACATCCTAGGATGTCTGCTACCACTGCTATGCACTCTGTGAAGACCTTGGGAGCCTAGGAGAAGCCCTAAGGGCATGTCCTGGAACTCATAAAGAGTCCCTTCTACTTGGAACAGAAGGAACCAGAGGTGGAGCGGATGGATGGGAACATGGAAGAAGCATCTCAAAGATCTAGGAGCAGAACCATATTTCTGCTCCTGGGATGGAATTGTCTGAGACAGAATGACCACCCTGAAGCTGCGGACTGAAGGAATGTGTTCTGGTCATGCATGTCTAAGATGGGGCTGCAGCCCCCGTCCGCTTTAGAACCAGAAAATATCTGGAAACAAAGCCTGGGCTCAGTTGAGGGTCTGGGACTTGAGCCACTACCTCCTTCTGGATAGGCTGACCAATGTCCTCCCAAAGAGCTGACAGCATGTCTGTGGACACCATGTCCTCCCATGGGGTGTGGGCTCAGCACAGAGGGTAAGCCTCAAATTCCAGAAGCAGACCTTGACCAACCACTTTGAGAATCCACCTGTCTGTGGTGACAGTGGACCAGGCAGAAAGGAAGTGGTGGAGCCAGTACCCCCATGGGAGGACCCAGAGCAGACAGGCTGGCCACAGGAGGCACCCCAGCCCATCACTGGGCAGGCTTGGGGTTGAGGAGGAGGGACTGGCTGAAGATGCAGTGGGGCCTCAACCACCTGGTTTGTGGTCGACTGAAGTAAATGACTTTGGTTGAGGGCACCAAGCCTGGGCTTACTGCCCAGCTGGGGGCTGGGATGGCTTTGCTGCAGGGGCAGACAGAGTCCGAAAGGGCTTGTTCCTCTGAAGCTTGGAGCCCTTGGGATCCTTCTGGGCATTGATAATAGAAGCCAGGGTGGCAGTGAACTTCTCAATTCTAAAGAAGTGCCCTTCCACCCCTGGCCCGAACAAGTCAGTGCCCAGGAAGGGGGCATCTGCCAGCTTGTGCTGGGTGCCTGCCGTGAAGGTAGAAATCCACAGCCAAGCCCTTTGGCACATGGTCACCACGGTGGCCACAAATGGGGCACAGGAATCGCCGATGTCCATGGCCATCTGGAGCTGCTGTTTGGCCACTGCTTGGCACTGGTCCTGGACTTGCTTGACCACTGTCTGCAAGTCAGCTGGTAGTTGAGGAAGCACCTCATCAAGAGTGCCCAGTAAGGCATGAGCAAAATGGTCCATTAAAAGGGACGAACTCACCTGCCGAAGGCCATGAGAAGAGGCCACATAGACCTTTTGGCCATGGATCAATTTCTTGTATTCTTTGTGGGGCTAGTGAAGTACCCGACATTGCCGATGTCACAAACACACTCTGCAAGTCAGGCCCTCTGCTCCCACAGTGCTAAACTTGAAGTGCAATAGTGTGAACAGGAGACAGACAGGGTAACCCTCCTGTCGGTTTTGAGTCCGAATCACCTACCAGCCTTGAGTCCTGGGGTCAATTGTGAACCTTATGCTAGTATATCCAGTTAACAGGCTCAAATACGTACCCTCTTTGGGGGATGCAGAACAGTCCTTCACCAGCCAGGTTTTCAAAATGTACCCTTATGACTCAATATGAGCCCTAGGTATATTCTTACCTTTTTGCAAGATTAGTAACATATTCAAGCCCTTAACAGCTATCAGAATTAAACATAGGTTCAGCATTCACATGTAAAAGAACTGAGAAAAAGCACAGGCAGAGTTTCAAGAAAAAAATATTGTTTACTAAAAAGTGTAAAATAGGTTAAATATCAAACACAGAATATATCAATGACTTACAGTCATATAAAATAAATGAGAAGTTACAGAACACAAATTATGCCTACCACAAATACTTAAAAGTTCTTGCCTAGCTAGATGTTACCATAAAGTGCCTCGTCTTGAGTCCAGAGTTAAAAAGCAATATTTCCCTCAGATGCCTGATCATTTCAACATCCATCTCCCACCCCTTTGGTGAGGTCATAGTTACATCTTCCTATAACTTTAACTACATAAATATCCACAAGGATATGTATGTTATTACTGTGAAAATCAGCAACTAGTAATTTCCCAAAATATGAGTCTCTTTTATCAAGAGCTCCCCTTGAAGTGAGATTAGAGCACCAATGTCAACGAGGCTGCTCAACTCCAGGCTATGGGATCTTGACCTCAACCACTGGGAACCTGCTGGAGAGAAAGAGAGAGCCAGCGAAGCCAATACTCCTCTGAGGGAACAGAATCCAGAGGGTTTGGGACTGGATCAGGAAGCTGGTTTGACCCTCCTGGGAGGTTACAGGCAGGACTGGAGGCCTGGAGAGGAAGTATCCACCTCATCCTGTGATGTGTTGACTGTCTCGAAAAATCTCGACAGGTTGGTCAATGCCTTCAGCAGAGAGCGCAGAGCCAGGGGCCTGGACAAAAGATCGACCATAGGCAAAACCTCCATGGAAGTGTGGGAATCCGAGGCTGGAGAGCACTCACTATCCACTGATCACTGACTAGACATTTTTTAGTCTCTTTTTTAGAAGACTTTTAGGACTTTGTGCCCTTAGGGGACCCTGCCCAATGCTGGGAAGAGACTGGCATAAATTCTGAAATGCCCCGTAAAGGTGGCACCAAGGAAGGTGGCACAAAAGCTGAAGCTGGAGAGCATGGCCTGAACTGCCGCCTCCTCAAAGGCCACAAGCTGTTTGGCAGACCCCACAGCCATGAAGACCACCCCACAGGCATCTTTCAAGCGAACAGGAGGGTCCTGTTCATCTGGACACCCACACCCAAGAAGAACATGAGCGAGCTGGTCTTCCAAAGTATTTGGATGCAGAGTGCAATAAAGGCCGCAAGCCTGAGGATTGTGCTTGTGGCTCAGGCAGTAGATGCAAGAGGTGCGCGGGTCTATGTGGGACATCTTCTGCCTGCAGTTGCACTGTTTAAAACAGGGCATCAACTTTGAGTCATCCATACCGATGGTAAGGAGTGTTCAAACCAATTCAAAATGAACTTTAAGACGAGTTTTGAAAGCAAAGGGCCTTCTCAAACATACAGTGCTATGGAAGGAATCTTCTTCTAGCAGAAAGGAAGATCTGACATCACAGAGCAGTGCCGAGGAGTTACCACCGAGTGGGTGGGAGGAGCTAGCATGAAGACATTCCAGCCAGAGATTTAAAGGGAATGGAATCTGCCAGAAGTGTGGATAGTACACTATATCCATGTCCCTAGAAACAAATATTCCAAATACCAACAGCCCAGCATGGAGTATAGGGGGTGCTATGCTGTTGTGAGGTAACCTACTCCATATATGAATGCCCCAGCTATGGGAGGTACCTAGACATAACTCATCCACCATCAGTCCTCAGTGAATGGTTTAAATGTTTCATTGGCGAACATTTAAACTAGCCGAGGGAGGTGGAAGGAAACGAGGAGACATAAACTGTCCCTCCCACAAGCTGAAGTTTTATTTTATTTATTTTAAGTATTTGGAATACACCTTTGAGCTAAGAGCTCCTTTACAAGGTTCCACGTCAACAACATCACATAGTGTGGGAATTACAGACAGTATTAGGAAAGGAGGACAAAAGTAGCTAGTACAAGCTTTGTCAACATTTACAATAAGTTAGTAGAAACAGTTATTCATCTAACACACTTATCCAGGCAGAGTGAGTAGAGATGGTATGGTGGAAGTAGTCAGTAGGGGAAACCTTAAGGGACAGAAATTCCAGGGTACCCAACAAGAAAAACAAAATGATAGAAATAAAGAGATGGAATGAGAGCCGGGGGTAAGGAGAGAAGTCAAAAGGGGTTGACAAGCAGCGTGGTAGCAGAATATGGAAGGCCATGTTTGAGAAATAAAATCCCAGACCAAGAGGCCATTATGGCAGAGGCAGACCTGGACATTGTCGCCATTACCAAGTCTTGGTGCAATGAAAACCATGACTGGGATATGGCCATTCAGACTATACTCTGTTTAGGAAGGACAGGGTGGGAAAGAAAGGGGAGGAGTGGCTATTTATGTGAGGGATAGCATAAAGCAGCAGAGGTACAGGTAATACATGGAGGGTGGAAGTATTGTGGGTCACCCTAGAAATGGGGAATGGAGTCGCAATTCACACAGGTGTGATCCACAGACCTCCAGCACAGGGGAGAGATTGGAGCAGGTTCTGGTGAAGCCACCTAAAAGATGGCAATTAAGGGGAGGTGCTGCTCGTAGGGGACTTCAATCTGCAGATGTAGACTGAAGCATCCCAGCAGCAGCTTCAGCTAGAACGCAGGGACATCCTGGATTCCCTGCAAGAGGCTTCCCACAGGCAACTAGTAAAAACAGCCCACTCGTGAGGGAGCAATATTGGACCTAGTACCCACCAACGGGGACAGTGTTGCAGTCGTCACAGTGGGTGGCCACCTGGGGACCAGTGATCACTGTACAGTGTGGCTCAATATATGCAGTGATGAAGAATCGAGGTACAAAAAGGTGAGGGTCCTGGACTTCAGGAGGGCAAATTTTACAAAGATGGGGGAATGCTTCAGGGAGGCCTTGGCAGGGGGGGAAAGGAGTGGAGTGGAAGAACAGTGGGCAAAACTAAAACAAGTTCTGGTCAGAGCCAAAGTGTCTGCAGTATTTGACCTGATAAGGAATAAATTTAGTGTGCATGACCCATGCTACTAGATGTGTTTAGACCTGCTGCTGGCTGCGACACCCTCTGGGCTGCAGCTGTGGTGCTGTCAGGTTCATGTCAAGGTGCAAAGTAAACAGCAGCACCTCCGAGCTGTTTGGCACACTGTTAGCAAGGCAGGCAAAGCAAGCAGTACTGACTAATATCAGGCCTCACCTTCCCATTACCCTCCCTTCCACTTACCTGTGGAGCAACAAAACTGGGACCTTGTCCAGCTGACAAGAGAAAATTCCCCATCAGTGACATGCAAGTTGCCTGCCCGGATCAGGCACCTATTCCGTCTGTCTCCACAGAAACACAACAAGATAGCCAGTGAGTAAACCAGCTTATGTGGTGTACGGCAGCTGAGACATCGCGAGATCTGGGAAAATAGGATGGAACGAGCCTAGTGAGCAGTCCCAAGGGTGGTCCTATGGTGAAAATAAGGTGCGGCGTCATAGGCTGAGGTGTAGGTAGAGATACGGGAGCATATATGTTCATAATTCAAATTTTTACTTTACTGTAGCAAAAATGCCACATTTAGAAAGGACACAGGAAATTTGTAATGCAAAATCAGGGATAGTGGAGAGGTCTGTTTGAAACAACACATACGGTGCAGCGAGCCACATGTATGTCTTTAGCCAACACGTTACAAGGAGATGCATGGGCTGCCATGGTCGGTTCTGGCTGCTGCTTTCAGTGCATGTACCTGTGCGGGTGTGCACAGTGTGTTTAGATCTGCTGCTGGCTGTGATGCCCTCTGGGCTGCAGCTGTGTTGCCATCAGGTTCGTTTCAAGGTGCAAAGTAAACAGCAGCACCTCCACGCTGGTTGTGATGTCCTCTGTGCTGCAGTTCTAGTGCCGTCAGGTTCATTTCAAGGTGCAAAGTAAATAGCAGCACCTCCAAGCTGTTCAGCACAGTGTTAGCAAGGCAGGCAAAGCAAGTAGTACCGACTAGCACTGGGCTTCACCTTCCCACCGTCCCCTCTCCACTCAGCTGCGGAGCAACAAAAGTGAGACCTTGTCCTGCTGACAAGGGAAAATTCCCAGTCAGTGACACGCAAGTCGTCTTCACAGACCAGGCTCCCTCCCGCACCTACTCCATCTGTCTCCACAGAAACACAACCAGAAAGCCAGCGAGTAAACCAACTTATGCAGTGCATGGCAGTCGAGACATCATGAGACCTGGGGAAAGGGGACAGACCGAGCCTAGTGAGTGGCCCCATGGGCGGTCCTACGGTGAAAGTAAGGTCCGGCATCATAGGATGAGGCGTAGGTTGTTTGAGCGGTTCTGGATCTGGTGAGTGCTTTTCTTCTGAAGCAAAATGTCTGCAGGCTCCGCATAATTTGCTAAAAGCACTATTTTGCTAGTTAAACTACATCAAACATTCCCACACAATTATTCAATGACAAAATATGTTAATAAGCATACAAAATCAGCTGTTTCATGTATGATGGAAATTAAAGACTGTTTTCATGTCTGTCAGCACACAGCACTAGTCACTAAACTGTGCTATATTTACTCTAAGAATATCAGAACAGTGAACAGCAGGCAGACTGCAATGACAATCAACATTACAGCTCTGTAAAAATTAGTATTTTTGGGACAAACTAATAACATAAGTGAGTAGTGGAACAGGGGAGCTTTTTAAAACCTGAAAGGGGATTAGGGGTCAAACCAACAGTAGGACTCTGCAGCTCATAGGCACAGCCAGCCCCAAGTAAGCAGAATACATCAATGTGACAAGGTGTGCTCATGGATCTCAGAACAACGGAGAACATCTCATAAGATGCTGATCAGGCACAATTTATTTGTGCTGTGGCACCAGAATGATTCAGTCATACAACAGACACTGGATATCTATTGAAAGAGCATTGGTACCTAGCAGCGTGACTGACAATTCACTTCCATTACCAAGATGCAAAGGTGTTCTAGTGCTCTTAATATCTTGGTGAAAAGTGTGCTTGGTTTTGCATGGTATCTACAGCTAAGGTCTTGCTTTCGGATGAAGGCCTGTGTGATAGTAAAGCTTCGGAGCATCTTTCTTGATTCACTGCCTGCAGCTGGTCTAGAAAGTGATGGCCTGGCTGGTGGTTGGAACTTCTCAAAGTGAACACATCACACTGGCCCTACTAACTCTGCACTGGCTGCTAGTTGTGAGGTGCATCTCCTTCAAGATTTGCATGCTGATATTCTAGGTACTCCACTGCCTGGGTCATCATTTCCATAAAAATCTCCTGGTACCTTATTTCCTATATGTCCCATTTGCACCACTGATGCAAGGATTGGTCATGGTCCCCATTTCCATCTCAAGCAGTCGGAGACGGGATGGACACTACATTTCTGTCGTCATTTCCTGTGAGTATCTGATCTGCCTGCACAATGGAGGCCTTTAAGGCCGCCTGTAAGACATACCTGATCAAGCAGGCCTACCCAGTATATAGAGACCACTGGAGGGCAACCATGCACAAGCTAGTGTGTTCTGCCACCGAGGGTTCTGAGTCTCTGCAAAGCAGTTCTTTCTCTTTCAGAAGGAAACTGACTTGTACAGTCTGTCAAGGTTTCAGAATGCTGTTATACCTCAGAAAGGTACAGTTACAGCCACATTACATGACCTTTGAACTGTGGTGTAACAGCATTTTGAAAGGGATGAAATTATATACAGAACAATGCTCTACTATGCACTATAATAATATATTTAGTTATAAGAGCTTAATTGTGCATGTATCTAGTTTTAATGATGAATTTTAACCCATACAGGGCCAGTGACTGATATATCTGTCCAGAACTCCAATACATTCATATTTTGTCGGCAGTCAAGGGTTAAGGGATTGAATTTTATACTTTTTTCATCTTTTTTACTGCCATTGTAAGGTGCCCTGAGCCTTAGGGATAGAGCACCTGATAAATAAAATGTCCTTGCCTTGCTCCTCTCCTGCTCACTTTCCCACGTTCACTCTCCCCCTTCCTCTTATGTCCTCTCTCTCTCCTCCCAGACTTTCTATCAATGCTCTACCTCCCTTCCAATCCAGATGTGTGTGTGTCTCCTTCACAGCTCTGTCTCCTTCTCCACTCCGGCTGTCTCTCCTCTTCTTCTCTCTCTCTCTCTCTCTCTCTCTCTCTCACACACACACACACACACACATACCTCTCAACTGTACCACATTACGAGGCGTTCCTCATTTTACTTCACAAAAGCTCCCTGTTCCACATTGTGAGGACTTCTTCCATGTTCAAAGTCAACATTTTAAAGCAAAAATCCATAGTAAATGATGCAAAAATATATTATTCAATTAATAAAAGGCTTTCTTAACATAAATGCAACATTTTAATGGTGTTTTGAGCTTCTTAGGTAAAGATTTGACTAAGTGTTCCACAGTTTGCCTATTTGTTCCACATTTTGATAAGCAATGTTCCACATTTGAGGTATAAAAGGTTGAGAGGTATGAGACACACACACACTATCTATGCCTCCCTCTAGCTCCCACACTCACTCTCCAAGTGAAATAACCCTCAATATAAGAGAGGTGACCACTACTCTCAGCTGAGGCATTGAATGGAGCTGAAATACTGTACTGTATGTGATATTTAATGTGATTACCAAATGGTCTGTGTGACAACTTCCATTTCTTTTATGCCTCACATCTTTACTCTTTGTTGTTGTGGCAGTAACCTTTCATGAATTACACAAAAGGGAGGATGGAAGTGATTGTTCTTGCTGCACTTCTACTACTGCGCTTGCCAAGTGTGTATGTAGGGCTAATTTTTTAAATCGAAATAAAATGATTGGGCAAAGACGGAAAGAACCTCGGCCCTGTCCGCCAGGAGCCGTGCTCTGGCTCGTAGAGAGTCGAGCTCTGCTCCATGATTTGATATCACCTGCTTTGGCATCGAAGTCTCGACTTGGCCTCGTTGATGAGGAGGCCAACCTGAGAGCAAACCTGGAGGGCCAGATCTCTGGACCGCTCCATCTCCGCTCTGGAGATGGCTGCAATCAGCCAGTCATCCAGGTAGGGGTACACCCAGACCCTTCAGCGCCGCAGCAATGCTGTCACCACTGCCATGCATTTGGTGAAGACCCTGGGAGCTAGGAAAAGGCCAAAGGGCATGGCCCGGAACTAGTAGAGGGATCCCTCTGCCCTGAAGCAGAGGAATCTCTGGTAGGACGGACGGATTGGGACGTGAAAGAACGCATCCTGAAGGTCCAGAGAACAGAACCACATTCCCGTTCCAAGGATGGGATAATCTGAGCCAGAGTGACCACCCTGAAGGTCTGAGACCTTAGGAACCTGTTCAGGTGGTGCAGGTCGAGAATGGGGCACCAGCCCCCCATCCGTTTTGGGACCAGGAAGTACCTGGACACAAACCCCGGGTCTGGAGGAGGATCCGCCACCTTCCTGATCACCTCTTTTTCGAGGAGCAGGGCAATATCGGCTCGGCGAGCCGACAGAGGCTGCGGACCCGTGGCCCCCAGGGGTGATGGCTCAGAAGGGCAGGGCCTGCTCGGACTCCAGGACAGGCCCTTTCCTACCACCTCAACACCCAATGGTCCATGGTGATAATGGACCAAGCGGAAGGAAGTGGCGGAGCTGTCCCCACAGGGGAACCTGGGGGGAGTGATGAGCTGGGGCGACACCCTCAACCTGTCACTGGGCAGATTTAGAGGAGGGACCGGCCGAGGGACCTCCTGGGCCTTTACCTCCCTGCTTCCTACTGGAGGAAGCCGCGGGCTTGGGTTTGGGATGCCAAGCGCCAGCCTGCTGGCCCTGGTGCTGGTGCTGTTGGGCCGGATGTGCCACAGGCACAGAAGGACGAAAAGACTTGTGCTGCTGCTGTCGGCGGCCTTTGTCCTTCTGGGCGGAGGTGACTGAGTCCAGAGTGGCATTGGACTTTTCGATCCACTGGAGGTGACCTTCCACTCCAGGGACGAAGAGGTCGGTCCCAGGAAGGGACATAAACCAGTTTGTGCTGGGTATCCGCCGTGAAGGTGGATATCCTCAGCCATGCTCTGTGGCACATGGCCACCGCGGCTGCAACTGATCTGGCACAGGAGTCTCCAATGTCCAGAGCCATTTGGAGCTGCTGTTTAGCCACTGCCCTACCCTGGTCCGTGCCTCGGACTGTGGTCTGCAGGTGGGCGGGGAATGAGGATCACCTCATAAGGGCCCAGGGGCATGGGAGAAGTGTGCCATCAGCATGGCCAAGCTGGCCTAGCGGAGGCCAAGGGAGGGGCGCAGCGCACACCTTGCACCGGCATAGTCCAGCTTTTGGACTCCTTGTCGGGGGCTTGGTCCACATCCCAAGCGTCCCAGAATGCCGGAAAACACTGTCGGTGACCAACCCCTCGGCGGAGGGGTGTTCCGAAAACCAGGCAAAGAGTGGTAGGGACCGTGATACTTCCTGGCCATCCTGGCCGAAGGCGCAGGACAGGAAGCAAGCTGCTGCCAGAGCTCCAACGCTTAGGCCAGCAATGGCTTCCAGCCATCGGAAAGGCCTCCGTGGGTGAATCCCTCAGTCCAGTATCTCCGTCTAGGGGATAATTGGCCCACTGGATACGGGCTCGAGCTGCATCCTGGTGGACTCCGAGATGAGCCAAAGCAAACCCATGAAGGACGATGAACTTTGTCCGACTGGCCCCGGAGGACTCCAGGTCATTGAGCATGGAGAACAGGAGGAGTCGTCATTGGACTCCGGAGTCTGCGAAGAGCTGCCTGGGGCCTGAGCCACCCTTCACCTGCTGAGGATGGTGCGGGTGAGGGTGACCCGACAACCTGTGGGCAGGCCCTGAACCGACCGAGAGTCCTTGGTTGGCGCCCCCGATTTCGGTTGTGGAGGCGGAGGTTTCACCACAATCAGTGGGGCAGCTGGTTTCAGCTGAACAACCAGCCCAGGCTTGGGCACCTCAGCTACAGCGAGGGGTTGTTTCAGCCACTTGGGTGACAGCCACTTGATGGCCGGGGAAGGCGACGGCGTTGGCTTGTTCCCAGACAGAAGTAACTGCTGCCACATCAGGTCCTCGTAGCGTCGATGCAACATGCCAGAGCCTCTCCCTCTTCTGAGGGGGAAGGCGGATCAAGCGGTGGCACAGCTTACTTGATTGCCAAGGCCGAGACCGCTGATGTCGGGCGGGATCGGCTGGACCGAGACGATGTCCAAGACCGAGACCGAGATCCTCGGTGTTTCCGAGGATGGGTCTGGGAAGGGGCGGGGACACCCACTTTTCCCTCAGCTCAGAAGCCTTAACCAGGGACTGCGGCATCGGAGGAGCAGGCAGGTCCTCGGTCTCCACTGGGGAACCGGTGAAGAAGGGTTGTTGGCTTCACCAGTCGACAGCCCGTCCAACGGGGTTGAGAAAAATCTCGACCACGTCGATGGATGTCTCGGCCAGCTGACCTGATAGGGACACTGTTAAGGCAGCGGCCTTAGCCACAACCTCGACCGAAGTCGAGTGTCGACTGTCCAGGGAAGGGGACCTCTCCCGCTCCCACGAAGGCCGACAGTGGGACTTACCTTTTGAGTCCTTCTTCTTGGACCGAGAGGAGTGTCCCAATGGCCCCTCTCCCTTCGTGGGAAAGGATTGGCAAAGCTCCTTGAAAGAAGCTGAATATGAGGTACCCAGAGAGAGCGGGATAAATGCCGCAACCGAGGAAGAGGATGATGTGACCTGTGCTGCCTCCTCCTCGAGGCGATCATCTGCTCGAGTTACTCAGCCGAGCCAGCTGCCGTGGTAACACGCCCAACAGGCCTCCTTCAACTTCACCAGTGGGTGGCGCTTCTCGGGGTGCCCAAGCTGCAACTCAGGCAGCCGCGGTCTTCAATCACGTTGGCGAAACGAACGCCATAACTGCGAGAGCCTCATGTGGTCATGTTCTAGGCTGAGGCAGCAGACGCAAAGTGGAGGCGGGTCCGTCTGGACATTTTCTGCCCACAAGGGCACCCGAAATCCAGGAGTCGATCGTTATCCATCGCAGCCGCGAGGAAGAAACTTGACCAAAGTCTTGAAAATTTTAAAATAAGTTTGGGGTGAACCGAAGAATTCGGATCCAGTCTACATGCAGAGCGTTAAGAAGGGAACCTGAGTTTCCAAGCGGTAAGGAAGATCTGGCATCATGGGGCGGAGCCGAGGTTTTACCACCCAGGTGGGTGGGAGGAGCCAGCTTGAAGACCTTCCGGCAAGATTTAAAGCGGCAAGAAACCTGCCAGACTGTGTGGATGAACAACATATCCATGTCCCTAGAAACAGAAATTCCTGCTGTGTTCCTTCCACCTCGGTTTTGTTTTCTTTTCAAAATTTACTAGCAGATAGATAATAAATTCAAATGCTCAAAACCAGCATTTAAAATGATGTGAAACCTAAAAGTGCTTTTTCAGTTTCTACCCCCTATTGGTCTACTATATTTCAGAAAATGCAGCACTTAATCTTACTGTGCACCAAAAAAAAAAATCTGACTGTGCCAAACTGATGCGCCAATGCTGTCTGTGTGATATCACTCTCTCTTGCACAGGAAGTATACTATTACGTCATAAACAGGGAAAGCCACATGCTATTGTATTTTAATATAAGGATCATCATTGGCACTGTTACTAGCACAAACGTCTTTATCCCAAATCTAGCACAAGCCTTGCACTGGGAGAAAGACAGTGACAGAATCGCTGGCTAGCCACTGGACAGGGTTCCCACCTCAAGATGGCAGACTTTCCAGGGTTTAAATCTAAGTGCAATCTGTATAGTTCTTCTTTGCTGCACAACCCATTGGGCAGGACACCAATCTAGGGAAAAGGGAAATGTTTAACCAGGAAGGCACACTAAACTGAAGCTTGTTTGAGGTGCGACCAGGAGCACAAGGAAGTTAAGTGACTTGCTCAGGATCATCAGGATCACATCGTATGCAGGTGGGAGCTGTGGGATCCAAACCCAGGTCTTCAGCTCAGTGCTCTAAACCACAGTGCTATACTACCTCCTTGAACCTGTTCTGCAAATGGTAAATTATTGTTTGGAGCTTCGCTTTTGGTATAGGATAAGAATGGTCTGGTGTGTGTGTGTTTGAGTGAGTGTGTGGTAGGGGGGAGGGTATTCCCCGTAAATGCGGGACATTGTCCCTTTATTTGCAGTGAATAAAGAGACCCAGGTTTAAATCCCCCATCACAGCTGAATGCCACTGAAAAAGTCAGTTAACCTCCTTTTTAGGGGATGCCACGAAGTCAGCGGTGTCCTCTCGAAGTCCTTTAGACTGTAATTGCTGTTTGGTGGAAATTAATGCATGCACCACCATCATCTATACACACACACACACACACACACACACACACACACACGCATGTTTCCAGTACAGTAGAGGAAACTACTGGATTCGATGGGATTGTTTTTACAAACCAGTACCTACTGTAATTAAACTGGTCTCAAACATTCAAACATACTCTTTCCACATTTCATTTAGTACATCTAAAAGTACAGGTAAAATAGCTTTACGGTAAATTTATTTTGAAGTTGTGCTGCTCAAGATTTAACAGGATTCAATAAAAATACCATGGTTTGAATTTAATTTTGACAAATTAAATTTGTTCCAAAGGTAATTTGGACTTAGCGAACTTAAAAGACATGTCCTGCAAATTCTTGTCTAATGCACATTCTTGGAAGAGAGGCACTATTTAGTACTGAACTTTCGTACATTAACCAAATATAAAATGTACAGAACCTCTTCTCTGGATTTAGTATGAGAAAAGATTCACCAAATTATAATGGAATTACCTATTTTACCCAAATAACTTTATAAAGAAGCTTTATTTTCTCTTGAATGGGTACATTCAAGCAGGAAATTTCATCAGCTCAGCTTTTCTTTCTATGTATATTCATAGTTGTTAGATTATTTCTATCTGTGATAGCTTTACAATCTGCAATATTTTGTTTGTTTTAATTTATTTGTGAGCATGGTTCAGGGAGTTAAATAGACTAGAACAATTATCTTGTTAATTTATTTGCCAAAGCGCATTTGACAGAAGAGGATTTCCGAAGGTTGATTCAAGGCCGAGGGTAATTTCTTTTTTGAAAATTGTATATTCGAACTCCGAAGGGCACTATTACTGTTTCAAAAACGAGAGCACTTTTGGCTATTGGCTTATTTATTTTTGAGAAGTTATTATTCTGGTACATTACTTTTTTTTTTACTCCAAAATCGTTAAGATTGTACAAGGTGCTGATATAACTTCAAAAATGCTACTCATTGGTAAGATGATAAAAAAAAAACAACTTTGCTTTCTCATGTTATCCTGGGTAGAAACTTGGTTGATAGGTTGATATCTGTACAGCTGTGCTCTCTCATTGATGCCCTCTTTCCTTTCTTCCTCAGGATTCTTTCAGGTTGGTCATAGGTTAAGTGACTCGCTATGGAAGCGTCTCGGGGAAAGGGACAGGAGGACTCTGAAATTATCCTCCTCTCTTAATGCTAAATGGAATCAGGTGAGGCTAACTTGCTCTTTGCTTTTCCTGCTTTACAAATGAAAACATTGATGTTATATCGGAGATTGCAGACACAAGCGTGGACTCTGGTTCAGCATGGGGAAGGTTTTAAGGCTTTCAGCCCGTATTTTGGGTACGGGAAGGATTTTAACAACATGGTCCAATAAATAGTAATGCCTAACCCAGAACGAAACTATACTATATATTTCTTTACTGCTGGAAATCCAGGGGACCTCAGTATATTTCAAAACCAAACATTGGTCTTTTTTCCAGAAAAAGAAGTGGCAGTGGTGGCCCTATATATATATATGTGTGTGTGTGTATGTGTGTGTGTGGGGGGGAGGGGGAGCTGTAAAATATTTCTGGAAATCCTTTCAGGTGTACCACTTAAAATGCAACAAATTCACATTTTCTGGGGAAGGATGTCCTGCACCTTCCCTCCCCTCGTAAACCCCATATGTACACCAACATTTGGTGACCCTTCTGGACAGTTAACTCCAATGATTGGCTACCCAGAGATTTTCTATTTCCTTCCACTTAGGATTTTTATGAGTGTAACCCCATAATAATACTGAAAGGCACTGAGCAAAGGGACAAGTCTGTTATTTTCCCCGCCAATGCAAAACAACCGAGAGATGGGAAATTGCAATTTATTGGAAAACTGTACCATTTATGCTGTTAATCAAGCAATAAAAGAACCTCACTTGTGCTGGTTTACTGTAACATTAGATCACCACGAAGTAACACAAGACCCATTTACCTCACGGTCTCAGTCAAATACCGCATAATATTACAAACTACCACTTACGTTACTTGCTGTACTGCATTCCCTTCCCATTGCAAAAGTTAAACAGCACCAGCATTTTCCTTGAATGGGTACATTCGAGCAGGAGACTACATCGGCTCGGCTTTTCTTTCTAAGTATATTCATAGTTGTTAGATTATTTCTATCTGTGACGCTTTACAATCTGCAATAGTTTGTTTAATCTTTTTGAGCATGGTTTGGGAGTTAAATAGACTAGAACAATTATCTTGTTAATTTGCCAAAGTATTTGACAGGAGAACATTTCGAAGGTTGATTCAAGGCCAAGGTCATTTCTTTTTGAAAATTGTATATTTGAACTCCAGAGGCACTATTAATATTTCAAAAAACGAGAGCACTTTCGGCTATTGGCTTATTTATTTTGAGAAGTTATTATTCTGGTATATTACTTTTTTTTACTCCCAAATCGTTAAGATTGTACAAAGGTGCTGATATAATTTCAAAATGCTACTCATTGGTAAGATGATTAAAAAAAACAACTTTGCTTTCTCATGTTATCCCGGGTAGAAACTTGGTTGATATCTGTACAGCTGTGCTCTCTCATTGATGCCCTCTTTCCTTTCTTCCTCGGGATTCTTTCAGGGTTGGTCATAGGTTAAGTGACTCAGCTATGGAAGCGTCTCGGGGGAAAGGGACGGGAGGACTCTGGAAATTATCCTCCTCTCTTCATGTTAAATGGAATCAGGTGAGGCTAACTTGCTCTTTGCTTTTTCCTGCTTTACAAATGAAAACATTGATGTTGTATCGGGAGATCGCAGACACAAGAGTGGACTCTGGCTCAGCATGGGGGAAGTTTTAAGGCTTTCATATCCCAGAGTCCATATTTATAGTTGTTGCTGCAACTTACTCCTCTAAAGCACCTCCCATTAGATAGGGATTTCCTTTAGTAAACTCTGTGTGGGATGGAGTTGGGGCAGGTTAAACATACTCTGTGGGGGAGGGCACCTCTGGAGACATGAGGCGGCATGAAAAATAGGGCTCTTTAAGTACTATGTTTTATACAGTCGGTGTAGTACTTGGGCTGTCTGCAGAAGAAATAATGTTGTGCGGACTGAAAACATGACGTAGGTCCTTTTTCGATGCAAAACGCCTGCAGACCCGCCCACTGCAGATGTAAAAGGGGATAGTGAAGGCAACAAACCTCTGCATCAGGCAAGTAAGTAAAAGCAAGAAGAAAAAGACCACTATGGTTCTCAAAAAGGTGGCGGGAAGGTGGCGGCAAAAAAGATAGCTTTCAGGAAGTATAAGGAGACAGAGAGGAGGACAGGGAGGTGTTTCAGGAAATACAGGAGGTAGGAAAGCAATCAGGAGCACAAAGGCACAAACGGAGGAGAAAACAGCCCAGGCAGTAAAGAAAGTGGACAAGACTTTCTTTCAGGTATGTAAACAAAAGAGAAGGACCAGGGAGGGATAGTAAAGCGGGGCAGGATATGTGAGGGACCAGGAAAAAGCAGACATCCTGAACAAATATACTTCAGTGTTCACAGGAGAAGGGAAGGCCAGGGCTCACAGATAAGTGCCAAGAGCATCAAAGGAAGGAAGTGGACGCTAGCTCATTTACAAAGAGAGCATCCTAGAGGAACTCACAAATCTGAAAGTGGACAAGGCACTGGGGCTAGAAGGGTGCATCCAAGCATATTGTAGGAGCTCAGAGAGGTGCTGGCTGCTCCTCCGACAGTCCTATTCAACCACTCACTGGAAACAGGAGGTCCTGGAGGACCAGAAGATAGCAGATGTAGTCTCACTTCACTAAAGTGGTAGCAGGGAGGAAGCTGGCAACTACAGGCCAGTCATCCTGACTTGATAGCGGGAAATTAATGGAATCACTCCTGAAGGAAAGGATTGTGGAATATCTTGAATCCAGTTGCTTTCAAGAGCTGAGGCCGCATGGTTTCACTGGGGGGAGGCCATGTCAAACAAATCTGATACATTTCTTTGACTGGGTGACCAGGGAAGTGGATCAGGGTGGAGCGGTGGATGTGGCCTGATTTAAGTAAGGCCTTCGACACTATTCCACATAGGAGACTGGCAAACAAGCTGGGCAGCATAGGTGTGGGTCCAAAGGCAGTAAACTCAATAAAGAATTGGTTATGGGACAAGAAATAGAGGGTGGTGGTTAATGGAGTTCACTCTGAGGAAGGGAAAGTAACCAGCGGGGTGCCACAGTGATTAGTACTGGGACTGGTCCTCTTTAATGTCTTTATTAGCGACATTGCAGAGGGGCTAGAAGGGCAGGTATGCCTTTTTGAGGACTACACTAAAATCTGCAATAGGGTAGATGGTCCGGGGGTGGGTGTGAAAAAATTATTTAGAAATCTAAGAATGCTACAGGAGTGGTCGAGAGTGTGGCAGCTAAGTTTCGATGTGAAAAAGTGCAAAGTCATGCACTGGGGAACAGAAACCGAGGGGAGGCATACAAAATGGGAGGTGTCGTATAGATGACCACAAAACAGGAAAGAGACCTGGGGTAAACACATCTGATGACCTAAAGGTTGCCAGACAGTGTGATAAAGCAGTGAGGAGAGCTAGTGGGATGCGAGGGTGCACAGGGAGGGGTATCACCAGAAGAAAAATAGAGGTGGTGTTACCGTTGTGTAGATCACTGGTGAGGCCTCACCTAGAGTAGTGTGTCCAGTTCTGGAGACCACATCTCTGGAAGGACACAGAGCACAGGTGGTCCACAGGAGGGCAACTAAAATGGTGCAGGGTCTGCATCAGAAGCCCTATGAGGAGAGACTAAAGGACCTCAATATGTACAAGCTGGAGGAAAGGAGGATATGATAGACTTTCAAATACCTCACAGGTATAAATAAGGTTCAAAAGGGAAGCATTTTTCAGAAAAAAAGATGATCAAGAATATAGGGAGGTGCTATGAAGCTGGAGGGGGGTAGACTCGGGAGATGTGACAAGTACTTTTTCACAGAAAGGGTGGTGGATGCTTGCAACAACCTCCTAGTGGAGGTGGTGGGGGTAAACATGGTAACAGGAATCAAGAATGCATGGGGCAGGCTGGCCCAGTGCCGTGGAGGGCTGAGGCATTGCTGCCTTACCTTCTGCCATGCTGGCAACCCATGTTCCCAGTGCAAGTGGGCTGCCGGGGGTCCAGAGGACAGCTTTTCTCTCCTAGGGAGGGGTAGGGACGGAGTCCACTGCTTGTCTGGCCCCTAACAGCAGCAGGGGGCTGGCACAATGTACCCATAGACAGAGGGGGCAGTCGTAGAGCAGACACCCAGCATGTTACGTGTGGAAGCGGGCGCAGCTCAGCCACTAGAGCCATTGCATTCTATGCACCACCTCGGGGGGGGGGAGAGATCAGGAAAAGTGCGGCCACTGGCAGAATGAAACCAGTACCTACATAGGCGCAGCACCTAGGCCAGCTGGACACCTCCAAGAACAGCAATCGAGGTAAGTATAGTGGGCGGTCATGCAGGGAGAGAAACAAATAAGCAAAAAATAAATGCATGGGGGCAGCCATAAAGGAACCTTAATGATAAGGGGGTTGGGGGGATACATCTGGAGATCAAGAACGGTCTGCAGTGTTACAGCAGGTAGGAAAATGGGCAGACTAGGTGGGCCAAGCAGTCCTTTTCTGCCGTCAAATTCTACGTTTCTCAGTTGTTTCCAAACCCAGTATGGCATTGGGGGGGGGGGTGCTGTGCTCTTGGAAGTACCTGGACATACTCAGTCTACCAACAACCTAGAATGCTATGTAGGGGTGCTGTGCTGGTGGGGGTACCTGGATACACTTCAACTACCAACACCCCAGCCTGTTGTGTCGGAGGTGCTGTGCTGCTGGAGATACCTGGACATACTCCAACTACCAATACACCAGCATGGTGTGTAGGGGTGATGTTGGAAGTACTCGTACATACTCCATCTACCAACACCCCAGCATGGTGTGTAGGGGTGCTGTCCTGTTGGAGGTACCCAGGCCCACTCCATCTACCAACACCCTAGTATGGTGTGTTGTGCTGTTGGAGGTACCTGAGCAGGCTCCATCTACCAACACCCCAGAATGGTGTACAAGGGGAGCTGTACTGTGCTGTTGGACTTACTTGGACTCACTCAATCTACCAACACCCTGGCATGGTATGTAGGGGAAGCTGTCCTGTTGGAGGTATCTGGATGTACTCCATATATCAACACATCAGCATGGTGTGTAGGGGGAGTTGTGCTGTTGGAGATACCTGGACACACACCATCTACCATCACCCCAGCATGGTGTGTAGAGGTGCTGTCCTGCTGGGGGTACCCAGACACACTCCATCTACCAACACTCCAACATAGTGTGCAGGGCATACTGTGCTGTTGGAGGTACTTGGACACACTCCATGTACCAGTACCCAAGCATGGTGTGTAGGGGCACTGTACTGTGCTGTTGGAGGTATGTGGACATACTCCATCTACCAACATCCCAGCATGTTGTGTAGGGGCAGTGTGCTGCTTGAGGTACATGGACATACTCCATCTACCAACACCCAAGCATGGTGCATAGGGGCACTGTGCTGTTGGAAGTACCTGAATACACTCCATCTACCAACAGTCCAGCATAGTGTGTAGGGGGCACTGTGTTGCTGGAGATACCTGGACATACTCCATCTACCAATTTCACAACATGGCGTGTAGGGGGCACTGTGCTACCGGAAGCAGATGGACACACTCCATCTACCAACACCTCAGCACAGTATGGAGGAGGCACTGTGGTGTTGGAGGTACCCAGACACACTCAATCTACAAACACCCCAGCATGGTTTATAGTTGGCACTGTACTATGCTGTCGGAGGTACATGGACACTCCATCTACCAACACCCTAGTATGGTGTGGAGAGGCTGCAGTAATGAAGGCACTTGGATATACTCCATCTACCAGTACCCCAGCATGGTGTGTAGGGTGTATTGTGCTGTTGAGGTACCGGACACACTCCATATACCAACATCCCAGCATGGTGTGTAGGGGAGCTGTCCTGTTGTAGGTACGTGGACACACTCCATGTACCAGTACCCAAGCATGTTGTGTACGGGCACTGTACTGTGCTGTTGGAGGTACACGGACATACTCCATCTACCAACACCCCAGCATGGTGTGTAGGGGGAGCTGTAATGTTGAAGTCACTTGGACATACTCCATCTACCAATATCCCAGCACAGTGTGTAGGGAGAGCTGTATTGTTGGAGGTAGAGGGCACACTCCATCTACCAACACCCCGGCATGGTGTGTAGGGGGAGTTGTCCTGTTGGAGGTACCTGGACATACTCCATTCACCAGTACCCAAGCATGGTGTGCAGGGGTATTGTACTGTGCTGTTGGAGGTACACGGACATACTCCACCTACCAACACCCCAGCATGGTTTGTAGGGGGAGCAAAAATGTTGAAGGCACTTGGACATACTCCATCTACCAGTACCCCAGCATGGTGTGTAGGGGGTACTGTGCTGTTGTAGGTACTTGGACATACTCCACCTACCAATACCCCAGCATGGTGTGTAGGGGGAGCTGTGCTGTTGAAGGTAGCTGGACACACTCCATCTATCAACACCCCGGCATGGTGTGTAGCGGGAGCTGTCCTGTTGAAGGTACTTGGACATATTCCATCTACCAACACCCCAGCACAGTATGTCGGAGGCACTGTGCTGTTGGAGGTACCCAGACACACTATCTACCAACAACCCAGCATGGTGTGCAGGGGGTGCTGTACTGTGTTGTTGGAGGTACCTGGACATACTCATCTACCAAGACCCCAGCATGGTGTGTAGGGGTGCTTTGCTGTTTGAAGTACCTAGACATACTCCATCTACCAATGCCCCAGCATGGTGTGTAGGGGGTGCTGTCCTGTTGGAGTTACCTGGACACACTCCATCTACCAGCACGCCAGCATGGTGTGTAGGGGGTGCTGTGCTGTTGGAGGTATCTGGTCACACTCCATCTACTGACACCCCAGCATGGTGTGTGGAGGGTGCTGTGCTGTTGGAGGCATTTGGACATACTTCAACTAGCAACAGCAAAGCAAGGTGTGTACAAGATGCTGTGCTGATGTAGGTAGCTAGACATACTCTATCAATAACCAAGCATGGTGTGCAGGGGCTGCTGTGTTGTTGAATGTTCCTTGTCACCTCCATACACCAATGTCCCAGCACAGTTTGTAGGGGATTCTGTGCTGTTGGGGTACCTAGACATACTTTATCTACCAGCACCCCAGCATGGTGTTAGGTCATTTGATATGATTACCTCCATGTCTCTTTCTTGCTTGGTGGTTGACACCACTTCACCCATTTTGTACTCCACCTCTGAGTTTATGAGACCCAGGTGCATTAGTTTGCACTTTTCACACTGAAAACCAGCTGCCAAACATCGACAACTCCTCTAGTTTCCTTAGGTCTCTGCTCATCCTTTCTACCCTTTCTGGAGTGTCTACACTACTACAGATTTTGTGTCATCAACAAAGAGGCACACCTTCCACTTCTCTGAAATGTCACTTATAAAGAGATTAACATTATTCTGGCAGTACAGCCTAGAGGTTAGAGTAATGAGGTGTGAATGAGCTTGGTACATATAGCAGATCTGGGTGTGATTCCTGCAACATCCACTGGCATACTATGCGACTCTAAGCAAGTCACTTAATCTCCCCAGTACTCCTAGGTCACCCCCAAAAACAGGCACTTGTGCCTAGTGGACCTTAACCGGTTATCAAAAGAATAAAAAAAAATACATTAAGGAGGACCGGTCCCAGCACTGATCCATGAGACACCCAGATAGTGATCTTGAACTCCATTTACCACCATCTTCTATTTTTTATCCCCTAACCAATTTCTTATCCACTTTACCACCTTTGGACCCACTCCTAAGCTACCTAGCTTGCTTACTAGTCTGCTGTGTGGAACAGTGTCAAAAGCCTTACTGAAAACTAGGTAGGCTGCATCCACTGCTCCACCCTGATCTAAATCCTTTGTCACCCAGTCAAATAAATTAATCAGATTCATATGACATAACCTCGCCCAGTGAACCCATGCTACCTTGGGTCCTGTAACCCACTGGATTCAAGATATTCCTCAATCCTTTCCTTTAGTAGTGGTTCTATTAACCTTCCCACCACTGATGTCAGGCTGGCTGGTCTATACAGTAACTACCAGCCTCTTCCCTGTTACCATTTTACAGCTGCAGTGGGTGTAGCAATGAGACATCTTGCGAGGACAACAGAGGAAAAGGAGCTTACCAGATACTGGATGGACATGTAAATAGTGGAGGTGAAAGGCCATCACTGTGCGTTCACAGCACTATTCTATCTGCCGTTTGCGGTAGAATGTGGCACTAGCTGCCTTGTCTAAGATGCCCATCGGAGTTCTCTGTGCATGAGTGAGAACTCCAACAGCCTAAGCTCCCAGGAAATGCAGCAATATAGTGTTAGCACCCTTGTTTTGTGAAATGAGGTTTGTAACTATTAAAATATTATTTTAAAGCATACTGTTTTTCTCTTACATTCCCTCCCCCATCTAAATTGCCGCTGTGCAGAATATGAACTTTCCTAGATGTCATTAGAGGGAGCAACAGAGACAATCAGCAATGGAATTGTGATTGTAACAACATTTTAAAGTTTTACTGCCACTTGATGTAACTGCATTCAAACAGTCTACAATGATTGACCCCAGCAATAAAGTTATACTTATGGTAAATGGCTATGTAAGCTGGGAGAAGGCATTTATATTCATAAGAAAGTACTCTAAAGTTTAGATGCAATATTTGAAAAAGCATGCAAGGTCTATTTTCACAAATCTCAAGCCACTGAAGCGCAGTATTTCTGCGCTATAAGGCAAGAAACAGTGACAATTAAAAAGGGTCTTGGTTATGTGAGAAAATGTTACAGAGAAATCCTGAGCCCCCAGGATATGCTGCAATATAATGCTGGGATCCTTGTTTTATGAAATGAGGTTTGTAACTATTAAAATATTATTTTAAAACATACTGTTTTTCTCTTGCATTCCCCCCTACCATCCAAATTGCCACTATGTAAAAGACGAGCTTTCCTGGATGTCATGAGAGGGAGCAACAGTGAGAATCAGCAGGGGAATCGTGAGTGTGGACTGAATGGCTGAAGCAGCTGTGCTTTTGAGTGTTCTTCATGTTATCGACGGTTCCACCCGCATTCATTGACATTTCACAGTTCTTCTGCCTGTGCTAGCTCCAATTTGTTTTCACTGTACTTCTTCTGGGTGCTGGCTACCTGTCAAGGAGCCAAATCAGTTAACGTGTGCGTTGATGCAGCTTCCAGCTGTTTCATCCTACCGCTTTGTTGTTGTGCAGCCAGAGGACTTCACATAAACAAGTGTAGAAGCAATTTAGTGCACTATGCCAATGTCATGTATTTCTGGCATTTATTTAGCTGTACTGCAGGTGTTAGGGATTGCCGAATCAGGAGTATCTTTTTCTGGTGTGCTTTGTCTACTGCTTTATGTCTTGTAGCAGCTGAAGTGTACTTTACTTGCTAATAGTCTGCTTTACTTGCTCTCTAAAAATATTTCCGTGCTTACAATACATTCTTGTGGCCAATATTAATCAGTATGCTAAACTAGTAACCTGTTTCTAACCTACCCTGTCTATATGTGACCTCCTGTGAATTATTTTAGTACAATATCTGACTCACAGGGCTCCAAGGTGCCCTGTGACCGTGTTTTTGTGGGTTAAAAGAAGCTACACTATAGTGAAGTGCTAATCATCATATGGCCTAGGGTGACACACAGCCCCAGGTACTTTGCTGGTGGCCCCAGCCTGCTGCTGTCCACAAGTATTGTACACCAGGGCTCTGTCAGTCTGCTGAATGTGTGTGATCTCCTTTCACCTTCAATTAAATCTCATGGTGCACCCGAACTACATACTACTGACCCCCTTCCAAGATATCTTGTACTTCTTATTCATTTTGCATCACTGCCAATTCTATCCACAGTAGTTACAGCATCATTTCTTGATACTCATTACATTGGTTAACTCACTTACACCTAGGTGGCTATTTTTGTATCAAGGTTAAGCAACGGAATGTTCAGACTTCAAAAAGTCTTGTGTCGTGGGAGGCTGCAGCAACAAGCCAAGCCCAGAAATACCAGTTTTGAATGTTCAAGAGGTGTAAATCAACCCAAAGAGAATCAGAAAGTGGGCTAACTTTGTGCTTCTCAACAGAGACTAGGATTGGCAGGCTGTGGTATCTCTCCCCCACATATCTCTGCTCACTTCACGGATAATCTTGAAAACTTAATGCTGCATAAATTAAAATTCTGTAGCTATGTAAAGCTAACACAAGTACCATCCTGACTGTTAGACCCAAAACTGATAAAGGCACCAGTCACTTAAAGACAATAAGAGGCCCTCTGACAATACTGAAGAACCAGTAACATGCAGGCATAGGTGCTGTGCAGCTGACTAATGGCATCAAGGTATGCTTCTGGGTGGATGCCAGGATTTTATTAATGTGTAAAGGAATGGTTTGTACATGCACATTACAGTTCATTGGAATCAATCTGATAGAAATCAAAGTACCCAAGTCCATCTGTCATTTTGGTGGCAGTCTGTCAGATTATGGCAGGACAAGTGGGCAACTGTAGTAGATGGCACTAGTAGTGGACAACTCATTGGTACCTCCTGCACAAATAGCCCCGGTCTCCTGAGTCCACTCCAGTGCAGTGAAGTCTAAACCAAGAAACACATGCCCTCCTTATTCATATGTCAGGACCTCAGACCCAAAGAGAGGTGAAATAGGGACCCACCACACACTGACACCTAATCCTGCAACGGTGTGATTACATTAATAAACCTGAGTAAACATGCACAGTCACTGCCCTGCTCAGTCGTGTTCTGGTTTCTCACCCACTGTTCTCAGAAGACCCCCATTTTATTGACCTGGGTAGCAGGGCTGACCTAAGAAAGCCCTTGGGTTACCCACTATCAAATCTTACCATAAACATCTACTAAAGTTTATTATTTTAATCTAACTTGTTGGATTGGGGTGTCAGGGCATGCCAGCCATTGGGCATCTCCTGTCACCTCTTCTTAGGAGTTGAGTGGGTTAGGTTAATATAAACATAGAGGACATAAGTTTCTTGTTCTTGATTGGAGTTTGGGACCAAGAGTGAAGGGTCACGCACACACTAGGGGATGGGGGACAATTTGCACAGTAGTGACCACTGAGTTGACTCCTGCCTACTACAGCTGCCCCTTTGCCTGCAGTGACCTGACAGACTGCCACAAATAAAGACAACAGCCCAAGGACCGGGGACTTAAGGCAAGAGTCATGGGAGGCAAGGCCAGGTGGTGGGAGCTTTTTCTGGCCCACAGTCACCAAAGTGGTCAGATGTAGAATCAGAAAATACAGGTTACTCACCTGTAACAGGAGTTCTAGGAATGGTATATGTTGTTCATCCACACTGTCTGGCAGGTTCCTTGCCACTTTAAATCTTGCCAGAAGGTCTTCAAGCTGGCTCCTCCCACCCACCGGGTGGTAAAACTCTGGATCCACCCCATGATGCAGATCTAGCCGCTGGAAGCCAGGTTGTCTTGTCGAAGCCGGGAGGTCGGGTGGGTCATGTGGATGAACAACATATACCATTCCTAGAAGTACAGTTACGTAGAACTTACCGTAACAGTAGATCTTTGAGAGAGGCTGTTGCAGTAGGTAATTACATATAGGACTAGCGTCGGCAGGCAGCAGGACCCACGGAAAAATTTCTAGCTAGCAGTCCCTGGCAGGACCGCCCACATCAGGTGACCAGCGTCCAGATGACATCGGTATAAAGGCGGTCCCAGGCGCTTCCTTCAGTTCTTTCCCGCCACAGGCCCAGAAGGCCCAGAGCGAGAGAGAAGCAGATATTCCCTCAATGGAAAAGGAGCTGAAAAAGCCTAGGGGATGGAGGGCGGGAAGGTATTACCTACTGCAAGAGCCTCTCTCGAAGATCTACTGTTACGATAAGTTCTTACGTAACTGTACTATCTTACTTCGAGAGGGCTCTTGCAGTAGGTAATTACATATAGGACAGAATCCCAAGCAGTCTGGAACAAATGAAAAGGCACCGGGAGGAGGAACTACTCCAAGAAGTAGTAAGAAAGCTTGCAAACCTCAAGAAAGGAGGCCCTGCAAGACCGCTAACCCGAAGCCTGCTCTACATGAGAGAGCAATGTTCAACTGTAATGTTTAGTAAATGTGGACAGAGGTCCAAGTGGCGGCAGCACAGATGTCTGCCGCAGACACATTCTTGAAACAAGCCGCAGAGGCTGCTACTCCTCGAGTAGAGTGGCCTCTGACTTGACCCGGTAGGGTCTTGTTGTACTTGTCATAACAGAAAGTGATGCAATGAGCCAACCACTTTGATAGGCATTGCTTGGAGACAGCATTGCCTTCCCTTTTGTGAGCAAAAGAGACGAACAACTGATCAGTCTTTCTGAGATTCTTCGTCCTATCGGTGTAGTATCTCAGAATCCTGTGGACATCCATGGTATGGAGCAAGTATTCTCCTTGGTTGGAATACTGCGTGAAAAAGGCAGGTAATTCAATAGACTGATTTAAGGTAGACTCCACTACCACTTTTTGGGAGAAACTTGGGATTCGTGTGAAGAGCTACTCTTTCTTTGTGAAAAATCAGATAAGGGATTTTGCACATAAGGGCCTGGAGCTCGGAAATTCTGCAAGCAGAAGTAATGGCCACCAAGAAGAGCGTCTTCCACGATAAGAACTTCAAGTCTGCGGAAGCCGCAGGCTCAAAGGGAGGAAGGGTAAGTTTCTCGAGAACAAAGTTCAAGTCCCAGGGGGGAGCTGGAGTCTGAACAGGGGGTCTAAGATGAAGGACCCCTCTGAGAAAAGTCTTGGATACCTCCAGTTGGGCAAAAGCCTCATCAGTGAAAGGGACATGGTAGGCTGAAATAGCCGCCATGTGGACTTTCAAAGAGGAGTGACTGAGACCCAGGTCGAAAGATGGCATGCAGATAATCAAGCAGAATGGCCACAGGACAGCAGAAAGGCTCCACATTCCTGGAGGCAGCCCAAATGGAAAATCTTTTCCATTTCATGGCGTAGGTGGACCTAGTGGAGGTTTTCTAGCCTCCATCAGAATCTCAGCCACCTTAGGAGAGATGCCAAAGTGAGATTGGGCTAGGTCTGCAGGAGCCATGCATGAAGTTGAAGAGACTTGAGTCCTGGATGGACCAGGGTCCCCTGATCCTGGGTCAGCAATCCTTGAGATAAAGGCAAAGGAAGAGGAGGAACCTCTGAGTATTGTTGTAGAAGAGAGAACCAAATTTGCCTGGGCCAGAAAGGGCGATCAGAATCATTCTAACTCCTTCCAATGCCAGTTTCTGCAGCACCGAGGGACCAGAGGAATTGGGGAAAAGCATGACGAATCTGTCCTTCCAGTTTAGAGACAGGCGTCGCTCCAAGCGCCTCGCTCTGGGCAGCGAGCAAGTGGAAGCTTTGCATTTTAGGAGGAGGCAAACAGGTCTATCTGTGGAGTCCCCAAGTCTGGAAGATGCTTTTAGAACTTTTGGTCCAGTTCCCACTTGCATGGCAGAGCTGAAGAACGACTTAGCTTGTCTGCCAGGACATTGTCAACTCCGGAACATGGATCGCTGTGAGGTGAAGGTTGTGAAGAGTTGCCCATTCCCAAACCCTCATCGCTTCCCTGCACAGCGGGTAGGACCGAGTCCCTCCCTGCTTGTTGATAAACCACACCACGCATATGTTGTCTGTTTGGACGGCTAGGTGACCGGGAAGGATGTATTGGTGAAGGGCCTGGAGAGCATACAGCACTACTCGAAGCTCGAGCACACTGATGTGGAGAGCTAACTCCAATTTTGACCATAAGCCCTGGGTTCGGTGAGGACCCAGATGGGCTCCCCAACCTTCGCCTGATGCGTCCGTGGTCAGAGTCTGAGTGGGGGGAGGATGAAAAAAGGGGACCCCCTGGAATAGGTTCTCTTAAACCATCCACCATTGCAAGTCTCTCATCATCAGCGAGGAGATCAGCACCAGATGATCTAGGTCGTCTACAAGTTGATCCCACTGAGAGCGGAGAGTCCACTGAGAGATCCTTATGTGGAGACGCGCCTGTGGAACCGTCGGGATGGCAGCCGCCATAAGCCCCAGGAGATGGAGCACCAACCTCGCTGGAACCCTCCTGCGTTCCGATAGAAGGGAAATCTGGGACTGGAGGGAGGCCCCCCTGTCCAGGCAGGAAGACCCTGCACACTGTCGTATTGAGGATTGCCCTGATGAACTGGAGTCTCTGGGAAGGGTCCAGGTGAGACTTGGAATGGTTGATGATGATACCCAGACCAGTGAAAACCTGCTGGGTGAGGGAGAGAAAAATGCAGGAGTTCCTCCCTGGATGGGGCCGCCAGGAGCCAGTCATCCTGGTAGGGAAAAACTTGAACTCGCAAAGTACGGAGGTGGGCCGCTACCACCACCAGGCATTTGGTAAAGACTCGGGGAGCTGAGGAAAGACCAAAAGGGAGCACCTGGAATTGGTAGTGGTCCCCCTGGAACGCAAACCTGAGGTACTTACGATGTGAAGGGCGAATGGGGATGTGCAGGTACACATCCTGCATATCCAGTGCACAAAGCCGTTGGCCCGGCAGAAGCAGGGGCAAGAGGGTTTGAAGGGAGAGCATCCTGAACCTCTTGTATTCCACATATAGGTTCAGGGAGTTGAGATCGAGAATGGGTCTGAGATCTCCTCGTCTTCTGGTACAAGGAAGAAATGGGAATAGTATCCCGTCCCGTGAAGGTGAGGGGACAGGCTCTATGGCCTGCTTAGGAGAGCAGAAATTTCTTCCTTGACCAAGGAAGATGGTCTCTGAGTAAGAGGAGTTCAGAAGGGGTGACGTGGAGGTTTCTGCAGAAACTCCATGGAGTGCCCTCTGCTATGATCTGAAGCACCATGAATCAATGTTATCCTCTCCCCACGCCGGGGTGGAGGAGAATCTCCCTCTACCCGGTTCCTCCAGGCGTCCGGAGGCAGTGGGAGAGGAAGGAGTCAGGTGGTGGAGGCAGCATCGCAGCTGAGGTACCGCTGCTTTTTGGGCGTTGGGGGCCCGGCGTTTTGTAGCCCGCCTTCCCTGAGTTTCACTTGAGGCCGGCTGCGTCTGTGAGGACAGCACTGCGAGGGATGGGGGCGGTACATTGAATCAACAGATTTAGGGGCGTCCCCTTCTCCTGAAAGTCAGTGATGATGTCTTTGACATCACCACCGAAAAGCGCAGAACCCCTGAAAGGTGCTTCTTGGATTGCTGACTGCACCTCCGGGACCAGACCTGACACACGGAGCCATGCGTGATGCTGAAGACTTACGGCAAGCGCAGAGCTCCAGTCCACGGTGTCCACTCGTCATAGGTCATCCTCAGATTGTGGCGACTGGCCGAATGAGCAGAACGGACCAGGTCGGCTAACTCCTGCTTGACCTGGGAGTCAGGCAAGGAGTCAATCTTGGATTCCGCCTGGGTAAGGACAGCCTTCTGGTAATCCCCCATATGCGCTACATAATTTAGGGCCCGATCCCCAGTGTGGAAGAAGCATAGATCTTCCTTCCATACTGAGCCAGAAGGCAGGATTCCTTATCCGGGGAGACAAGCTCAAATGTTTGGGGTGTGCTGACCGGCCGTGAGCGGCACTAATCACAACTGAGTCTGCACGGGGGTGAGAGTCTAAAAAGTCTACACCCTCTGGAGCCTGGTATAGCCTGTTGGACTTCCGAGGAAGTGGGGCTAAAGCCGACGGTTGTTTCCAAATGCTGGAAACAAGGTGGGCATGAGGCTCGATCCAGGGTGGCACTAGAGTAGGGGCCGTAAGGGGCAAGTCCAGATGTTCGGCGAGTTTAACCCGCTGGGGATCTGGTTCTAAGGAACGCCACTGGTGGACTTCCTGGATCTTCCTGAGCAACTCCGTGAAGGAAGGATCCTCCGGAGACTTCGGAGGAGTCCTTGGCCGGGGCTTGGACGGAGAGCGAGGCTCGTCGTCTTTCTCAGAACAACCACAGGAGGAATCCGAGGAGTCCGAGAAAGAAGAAGAAGAGGAATTTGAAGCAGAGTAAGACTCCTAGCTCGTCTAGGGGAGGGCAGGTTCCTTAAGGGGGATCCCTGGACGCATGTCCTGCCCCTCTCTGGATCCCGAGGGCAGAGCCCGGGAATCCGGAGGTGGAGAGGGAGTGTGCCGACTGGGGCGTACGGGAGCTGGGGGTGGCACCATTGCCGTAAGATGGCTCTCGACTTCCTTGGTGAGCTGAGCCTTGGCCTCAGCCCACCAGGAGGCCAGAGTCTCCTGGAGATCCACCGGCGGCCTAGGGGGCAGTGCAGGAGGAGGAGGGGGATGGTTATGCGGATGAAATCCATGAGGGGAGTATCCAACCAGCTGCTGAGAATACTGGAGCTGGGTATTGCGGCGTCGGTACTGCAGGCGTCGGTGCGGGTACTGCGGCGCAGGATACTGTGGACCCGGGTAAGCCGGCGTCGGATAAGACGGTGGATACCCAGGTACCGGAGGAGCTGCCGGAGCAGATGGCCCAGTAGGGAACCCCACGGGCAGATCGACCGTGATAGGCCCGTTGGGTGGAGGGCCCGATGGGAGAGGAATATTCCCCGCCGGCGGAGGGTCCGGCATTGGAACCGGTGCCGGCGTCCGGGGAGCCAGCGTCAGATCTGGCTCTATAGGAAGGGGATCAGACGGCTGAACCTCATCCTGAGCCTCACCGAGGCGGAGGGGAAAAGTCCCGGGGTCAGGCAGGGGACCTGGGCTCCCCGGACAACAGCAGCTGCAGGGGACTGGGGCGACAGATGGGGCAGGGTCTGCCGTAGGATCCGAGGCCAGCGCACGTCGGAGAACCAGCGTGCGACTTAGGAGCAGTCGGCGGGCGCCAGAGGGCGGTGTCCGACTTTGGGGTCCACGTCGGAGGTGGGCGAGGATGGGAAGAGCCTAGTCGAGGGATCCTGCCGCTGCGCCCGAAAGGTCGGGCGTCTTAGCGGCCTTCTCTGGCAGACAGCCGGAGGGCTGGCGTCCGGCTTATGGGGCCCGCGCAGTGAGCGCAAGTCTGCGGCAGTACTGAGGCTGAAGCCTCCTTTGCCTGGAGGCACCCGGCGGGCTCGAGCGAACCCGGCCAGGTGGGCGTTACCTCCTCCAAAGCCTTGGAGGCTGCCGTCAGGCGGTCCCCGGAGGGGGCGTTACCTGAGCAGCGGCTCCGGCTGGAAGTCGTGGAGGAGGAGACCTTCTCCCGGTGCCTTTCTTTGTCCTGCTTCTTGTCCTTCAGGGAGGTCGATGCCTGCGGCTTCTTCAACTCCTTCTCCATTGCGGACATCTTCTTTTTGAGAGATGGGCTTCGAAGACTGCTAGGCGTGCGTCTGCAGGTGGCGATTGAAATGTAGGCAGTATGAGACACTTGTCGGCCAGTAGTGGAGGGCCTAAACAAAAGGCAGAAGGGTGACCCGTCTTTGTGAGGCAGTTGGGCGCCGCTGTAGTCGCACTTATTTTGAAGGGCGACACATACGATGTTCATCTGACAAAGAAAAAAATACTGATACTTTTGGAAAAACCGGCGAAACAGCAGGACTGAGCTTTATGAACTTCACTGTGCGCTGCACAGCTGGCAGTGAGGAAAAGAACTGAAGGCGGGCATCTGGGACCGCCTTTATACCGTCGTCTGGCCCGGTCACCTGGCGTAGGCCGGTCCCATGAGGACTGCTAGCTAGAAATTTTCAAGTAAGTGGTCCACCTGCCGACGTCAGTTCCATATGTAATTACCTACTGCAAGAGCCCTCTCAAAGTAAGGTCTCCTGTTACAGGTGAGTAACCTGTATTTCTAGGGACAAGGATATGTTGTTCATCCACACTGTCTGTCAGACTCCTAGCAGTTCTCCAGGAGGAGGGAGGCAAGGTGCACACCCCCTACTTAGGGAATAAAGACTGGAGAACAGAGGCCCCAAAACCAGCATCCCGGCGTGACTCAAGGTCGATGTGGTAGTGGGTGATGAAGGTATGTGCTGACTTCCAGGTAGCAGCCCTGCAGATTTCCTGGATAGGGACATCCCTGGAAGCAGCTACCGATGCAGCAGTATGTTGGGTAGAATGAGCTCTTATTCCTCTGGGGGACTCCATGCCCCCAACCTATAGCAGAGATCTATACAGGAGGTGACCCACCTGCCTATTGTCCCACTTGGCTGCAGGTCTGCCAGGTGCGGCTTCAGTGTAGGTGACAAACAGCTGTGCAAACCTCTCCCGAACTTCAGCCATCCGCTCCTTATAATAGCGGCGCTCTTCACAAGGTCCAAAGTATGGAGCCTATATTTGGCCTCAGTGTGATTGGGGTAGAACACCGGCAAGTCAACACCTGGTTAAGGTGAAACTCCGACACCACCTTCGGAAGGAATTTTGGGTGGGGGCGTAGGACAACCTTGTCCCTGTGGAAGACCAGATAAGAAGACTTGATGGAAAGCGCCTGGAGCTCTCCCATCCTTCTGGCTGACAAGATAGCCACCAAGAAGGTGGTCTTCCACGACAGGAGGGAGATATCGCACCTGTGCATTGGTTCGAATGGCCTGCCCATGAGCTTAGCCAATACCAGCAGTAGATCCCATGGAGGTGGAGGTTCTCGCACTGGAGGATATGTGATCAAGGCCTTTGAAAAGTGCCTGACCACTTCTCCTCGCCACACTGACTGCTTCCTAGCACGTCTGGTAGGCAGAGATGGCTGCCAGGTACATAAGGGTCGTCGACTGAAGCCCTTCCTGAGAAGGGACCACAGGTAGTCCAGAATGCTTGCCAAGGAACAGGAGGAAGGTTCAGTCCTTGCCCTGACACCAAATGGAAATCTCTTCCATTTGAAGGTGTAGCATTTTCTGGTGGCGGCTCCTGCACGGGACGCCTCAGCAGCGTTGAGGACCTCGTCAGAAGACCCAGGCCTGGAACTCTAACGGCTCAGGAACCAGGCCGTCAGGTGCAGAGATTGAAGGTCCGGATGGAATACCTTCCCTGATTGACTGAGAGCAGGTCCGGGTGGTCTGGAAGCTGCCTCGGGAGCCTGGAGCTGAGACTGAGGAGATCTGGATACCAGAACTGACTGGGCCAGTCTGGGGCTACCAGAATCACCTGCACCTTCTCCCTCTTTACCTTGAGAAGCACCTTGTGGATCAAGGAAAATGGGGGAAAGGCGTAGAAGAGGCCCGGGGTCCATGGCCTCGAGAAGTCATCCCCCTGCAGCGAGCCCTGCTGAGGGGGACGGGCATGAAACAGTCTCAGCTTCACATTCTCCCTGGAGGCAAACAGGTCTGCCTGAGGCATGCCCCAGTGGGAGAAGAGATCTTGTACTACCTCCAGCAGGAGAGACCACTCATGTGACGCAGCCCCTATCCGGCTCAGGGCATCGGCCAGGGTGTTGGAGGCTCCTGCCATGGGAGATCTGCCTCCAGACTGCACACGGGTGACCAAATGCAGAGAGCTTCCCTGCACAGAGGCATGGAGAGCGTCCCACCCTGGTGGTTTAGACAGTACATGGTCGTGGTATTGTCCGTCTGGACCTGAACCACTTGACCCCGTAGAAACGGAGTGAAGGCGGTGAGGGCTAGACGAACCGCTGAAGCTCCAGCAGGTTGATGTGGCATCAGGACTCCTGAGGGGACCAGAGGCGTGCACTCCGTGCTCCCAGATGGTCACCCCAACCCATCAGAGAGTATTAGTCGATAGAGACAGTCGCACAGGCGGACAAGCGGGATGCCTCCTGCAGATGAGCCAGAAATGGTCCATCACTGAGGCGTTCCCATCCCTGGGTCACTGTCACTAGCTGATCAAAGTGCTGTGACCACTGGCTGGCCAGTCCCACTGAAGGGACGCATGCTGCCAGTGGGCCTAATGGACCACGCTGGTGCAGGCGCCATGAAGCCAGGAGGCGAGGAAGTCCCGGGCAGGGCGCGATTGCCCAACCAGAAATGATTGGGCTAAGGAGGAAAGAACCTCGGCCCTGTCCACCAGGAGCCATGCTCTGGCTCGAAGAGAGTCAAGCTCTGCCCCAATGAAAAGTATCACCTGCTTTGGCACGAGTTCTGACTTGGCCTCGTTGATGAGGAGGCCAATCTGAGAGCAAACCTGGAGGCCAGATCTCTGGACGCCCACCTCCACTCTGGAGGGGCTGCAATCAGCCAGTCATCCAGGTGAGGTACCCCTGCCCTCAAGCGCCCGACGAATGCTGTCACCACTGCCATGCATTTGGTGAAGACCCTGGGAGCTAGGGAGAGGCTGAAGGGCATGGCCCGGAACTCGTAAAGGGATCCCTCCACCCTGAAGTGGAGGAATCTCTGATGAGATGGACAGATTGGGACGTGAAAGAATGCGTCCTGGAGGTTCAGGGAACAGAACCACATGCCTCGTTCCAAGGATGGTATTATCTGAGCCAGAGTGACCATCCTGAAGGTCTGAGACCTTAGGAACCTGTTCAGGTCGTGCAGGTCGAGAATGGGATGACAGCCCCCCATCCGTTTTGGAACCAGGAAATACCTGGATACAAACCCCGGGTCTGGAGCAGGATCTGCCACCTTCCTGATCACCTCTTTTTCAAGGAGCAGGGCAATATCGTCTCGGCGGGCCAACAGCAAGGCTGCGGACCCCATCGCCCCCTAGAGGGGCGACGGCTTGAAAGGGTGGGGTCTGCTCGAACTCCAGAGGCAGGCCCTTTCCTACCACCTCCAACACCCAGCAGTCCATGGTGATAGCGGACCAGGCAGAAAGGAAGTGGCGGAGCCGTCCCCCCACGGGGGAACCCGGGGGGGGAGTGACGAGGCTGGGGGCGACACCCCTCAACCTGTCACTGGGCAGGCTTGGAGGAGGGACCTCCTGGGCCTTTACTTCCCTGCTTCCTGTTGGAGGAAGCCGCGGGCTTGGGTTTGGGATGTCAAGCGCAAGCCTGCTGGCCCTGATGCTGGTGCTGTTGGGCCAGATGTGCCGCAGGCGCAGAAGGATGAAAGGGCTTGTGCTGCTGCTGACAGTGGCCTTTGTCCTTCTGGGTGGAGGTGACCGATTCCAGGGTGGCATTGGACTTTTTGATCTGCTGGAGGTGACCTTCCACTCCAGGGCCAAAGAGGTCGGTCCCCAAGAAGGGGACATCCATCAACTTGTGCTGGGTATCTGCCGTAAAGGTGGATATCCTCAGCCATGCTCTGCGGCGCATGGCCACTGCGGCCGCAACCGATCTGGCACAGGAGTCCCTATGTCCAGAGCTGTTTGGAGCTGCTGCTTCGCCACCACCCTACCCTGGTCCCGGACCTGCCAGACCGTGGTCTGGAGGTCGGCCGAGAGATGAGGGATCACCTCATCCAGGGAGCCCATGAGGGCGTGGGAGAAGTGTGCCATCAGCACGGCCAAGATGCCTGGCAGAGGCCAAGGAAGGACGCAGCATACATTTTGCACCCGGCGTAGTCCAGCTTTTTGGACTCCTTGTGGGGGGGCTTGTCCATGTCCCTAGCCGGAAAACGCTGTCGGTGACCAACCCCTTGGCAGAGGGTGCTCAAACCCGGCAAGAGTCGGTAGGGACCAATGATACTTCCTGGCCATCCTGACCGAGGGCGCAGGACAGGAAGCAGGCCGCTGTCAAAGCTCCAAGGCTGGGCCAACAATGGCCTCAGCCACAGGAAAGGCCTCCGTGGGTGAATCCCCTCAGTCCAGTATCTCCATCAGGGGATAATTGGCCCATTTGGAAACGGGCTCGAGCTGCATCCTGGTGGACTCCGAGATGAGCCGAAGCAGACCCTTAAAGGACGATGGGCTTTCGTCCAGTGACTGGCCCTCGGAGGACTCCAGGTCAACCTGCCTGGAGAACAGGGAGGAGTCGTTGTCGGACTCTGAAGAGTCCGGGAAGAGCTGCCTAGAGCCTGAGCCACCCTCCACCTGCCGAGGACGGTTTGGAGTGAGGGTGACTGACAACCTGTGAGGCAGGCCTTGAGCCGACAGAGAGTCCTTGGTCGGTGCCCCCGATTTCGGTTGTGGGGGCGGAGGTTCCACCACAATTGGTGGGGCAGCAGGTTTCAGCCGAACAACCGGCCCAGGCTTGGGCACCTCGACTGCAGTGACAGGCTGTTTTGGCCATTCGGGTGACAGCCACTTGATGGACGGGGAAGGCGTCGGTGTCGACTTAGTCCTGGACAAAAGTAACTGCTGCCACATCAGCTCCTTGTAGCGTGGACACAATTTGCGCCAAAGCCTCTCCTCATCCAAGGAGGAAGACGAGGAGAAGCAGCGTCGCCGCTTACCTCGGTGCCGAGACCGAGACTGCCGAAGTCGGCGGGATCAGCTGGATCGAGAAGAAGTCCGAGATTGAGATCCTCGGTGTGTCTAAGGCGGGCCTGGGAGGGCCGGGGACACCGCTCCTCCCTCGCTCAGACGCCTTAACTGGGACTGCTGCACCGATGGCGCAGGCAAATCCTCGGTTTCCACCGGGGAACCGCGAAGAAGGGTTGTCGGCTTCACAATCGACAATCCATCCGACGGGCTGAGAAAAACCAACGCTGGCCGATGGCTGTCTCAGCCGGCTGACCTGACGGGACGCCGTGAAGCCAGCAGCCTTAGCCGCAACTCCTCGACTGAAGTCGACGTCCTGGCTGTCCAGGGAAGGGACCCTCCCTCCCATGAACGCCAAGGATGGGACTTACCTTGGGATCCTTCTTTGGACCGAGAGGAATATCCGATGGCCCCTCTCCCTTCGCGTGGAAAGGGAATGGCAAAGCTCCTTGAACGAAGTAGAATATGAGGTACCCAAAGAGAGTGGGATAAATGCTGCAATCATGAGGAGGAGGAAGATGCAGCCTGGGCTGCCTCTCCTCGAGGGCGATCATCTGCTGGAGCTGCTCAGCCGAACCAGCCGTGAGTAACCGCCCAATGGGCTCTTCGACTTCAATGCCGGTAGCGCTCGGGCCCCAAGCTTCAACCAGGCAGCGCGGTCCCAAGACGCTACGAAACGAAACAGCAAGACTGCAGGCCTGGCGGGTCGGGTTCTAGGTCGAGGCAGTAGACGACATGGAGTGCGGATCCATCCTGACATCTTTGGCCCACAAGGGCACCGCCGAAAACTGGGAGTAGATTTGTCCATCGCAGCCACGAGGGAAAAGGAAGACCGAAGTCTTGAAAATTTTAAAACAAGTTTCGGACGAACCAAAGAATTAGGATCCAGTCTATCACGCAGAGCGTTGAGGAGGGAACCTGAGCTTCCAAACGGTAAGGAAGATCTGGCGTCATGTGGCAGAGCCAAGAGTTTTACCACCCGGGTGGGTGGGAGGAGCCAGCTTGAAGACCTTCCAGCAAGATTTAAAGTGGCAAGGAACCTGCCAGACAGCGTGATCCATGTCCCTAGAACTACAGTTACTTTAAGAACCTACTGTAACAGTAGATCTTTGAGAAGGGTCTTGCAGTAGGTACTAGCTGACAGGACTAAGCCGCAGGCATCAGGACCCACGAAAATCTTTCTAACTGGCAGTCCCTAGCAGGGACCGCCCGACATCAGTGTGTGCCAGATAAAGGGCGATTCCACACCCGCCTCCAGTTTTTCTGCCAGAGACCCAAGAGCGTGACAGGAGAAAAGGAAAAGCTCCTTAAAAACAGAAGAGAAGAAACTCAGGGATGGAGGGTGGAAAGAGCACTACTGCAAGAGCCTCTCTCAAAGATCTACTCTTATGGTAAGTTCTTACACAACTGTACTATCTTACTCGAGAGGGCTCCTGCAGAATTATAACCGATAGGACTGAGTCCCAAGCAGTTCTGAACAAAGAAGCCAGGAGGAGGACAAAAAAACAACTATCCACTAAAGGCTCTGGTAGGAAATGTCTTACATTGACATGATGCCCTGTTAAGGACCGCTTAGGCCAAACCACACGCCCATGCACGAGGCAACATCCAAGCTGTAGTGCTTGGTAAAGGTATGGATGGAAATCAAGTAGCAGCAGTGCAAATCTCTGCAGCTGAGAACACCTTTAGGCATGACGGTCGAAGCCACTATGCCCCTAGTAGAATGACCCTTGCCTGGCCTGGATGGAGTTTGTTGTATTTGTTGTAAAAAAAAAAAAGTAATACAGTTGGCCAACCATCTAGAGACATACTGTTTGGAAACGGCGTAGCCCTCCTTCTTTGAAGCAAAGGAAACGAACAGTTGCTCTATTTTCCTATGGTCCTTGGTTCAGTTGGTGTAACACCTCAAGATTCTGTGCACGTCCAGGGTATGAAGGAGCTGCTCTCCTTGGTTGGAGAATTCCATGAAGAACACTGGAAGCTCAATTGACTGAGTGGATTCAGCCAGCACCCTGGGAAGGAACTTAGGGTTAGTCCTTATGGCCACCCTATCCATGTGAAAAATCAGGTAGGGCACGTGGCACATCAATGCCTGGAGCTTGGAAATTCTCAGAGTGGAAGTGATAGCCACAAGGAAATAGCAGTTATGCAAGAACTTACCGTAACAGTAGATCTTCGAAAGAGGTTCCTGCAGTAGGTCTTCGCATATAGGGCTGCACTCCCTGGCATCAGGTTCCAATGGCAAACTTGTAGCTAGTAATCATCAGCAGGGACCGCCTCCTGGCGTCAACCTGACCATACAAGGGGCAGTCCTGCGCCCGCCCTCCAGTTATTTTCCACCGGAGACCTAGAGAGAGGATAGTAGAAAGAAAGGAGTAACAACTCCCGAGACCCTGTGCCCTGGTAGGACTGGAGGGCTAGGCACAATAAAAAAGAAAGATTTCCAGGAGCTGGGGGAAAGTGGGTGGGAAACTAGACCTACTGCAGGAACCTCTCTCGAAGATCTACTGTTATGGTAAGTTCTTCTTACGTAACTGCTATATCTTACTTTGAGAGGATTCCTGCAGTAGGTCTTCACATATAGGACTGAATTCCAAGCAGTCTAAGGAAGTAGAAGTAGTCAGAGACGAGGTTCCGGGAGGAGGAAAAATGTCTTCCAACTAAGAGTCTGCCCTAAGGTAGAAGACCCTGCAAGACTGCAAGGCCGAAACCAGCTCGACGCCTAGAGGCAATGCCCAGACTGTAATGCTTAGTGAAGGTATGGATGGAAGATCAAGTGCCCGCTGTGCAGATCTCTGCAGTGGACACATTCCTGAAAAAAGAGGTAGAGATGGCCACGCTTCTAGTGGTGTGGACTTTAACTGACCCCGGGTTTTCCCATACTTCTGGTAAGTGTAGTGAATATAGTTAGCCAGCCACCTAGAAATGGTCTGTTTAGAGATGGTCTTGCCCTGGCACTGGGAGGCAAAGGCCACAAAGAGTTGGTTTGACTTTCAAACCTACTTAGTCCAGGAGGTATAGTACCTCAAAATCTGATGCACATCCAAGGTGTGCAAAAGATATTCCCCCCGTTGGAATGCTGAGGATAATAGACTGGCAGTTCAATGCTCTGGTTAAGAGTCGTTTCCGAAACCACTTTCGGAAGGAAGGAATAGTTCTTAGACCACCGGTCCTTATGGCAAATCAAATAAGGCTCTTGAAAATAAAGGCCTGAAGCTCTGAAACCCTTCAAGCTGAAGTAACTGCAACCAAAAACAGAGTCTTCCATGACAGGAAGCGATATCACAACTTGCTGCCAGTTCAAATGGGGCAAAGTAAGTTTCTCCAACATAAAATTAAGATCCCAGGAGGACAGGGTTCTGGACTGGAGGTTTGACATGAAGGATATCCTTCAAGAAAGTTCTAGAAACCTCTAGTTGTGCTATGGTTTTGCCCTCCACTGGAAGGTGGTAGTCAGACACCACAGAAAGATGGACCTTAATGGAAGAATAACTAAGGCCCAACTCAGAAAGATGTACGAGGTACTCTAACAACTGGGAAGCCAAGCAAGAAAAAGGGTCCAAGCGTTTGGCTGTGGCCCAAATAGAAAATCTCTTCCACTTCATGGCATAGGTGGATCTGGTGGAGGGTTTTCTGGCTTCCACCAGCACCTTAGCAACCTGACAGTAGACTCCATAGTGAGCCACCGCTATGTCCACAGGTGTCACGCCTGAAGATGGAGAGACTGAAGGCTCCAGATGTACCAGGATGCCTGCTCCTGAGACAGAAGGTCGAAACAGTGGCAGAAGAACCAGTGGTTCCAACGTTAGTTGATGTAACAGTGGGAACCAAATCTGCCGGGGCCACAGATGGGCAATCAGAATCAAGTGGGCCCCCTCTGCCTGGAGTTTCAACAGAACCTTCTGTATGAGAGGAAATGCATATAGAAACCTCCCTGTCCAAGAAAGAGACAGTGTGTCTCGCTAAAAAGCACCATGCCCAGGAACGAGTGAGCAAAAGTTGGGTAGTTTTGTGCTGAATGGGGAGGTGAACAGATCTAGATCTGGACGACCTCATCGAAGAAACAGGTCTTCGACTACACCTCTTGCTTTAGTTCCCACTCATGAGCCCTGGCCACTGATCAGCTAAGACTGTCCGTCAGGATGTTGTGTACACTTGGGACGTAGACTGTTGTCGGAAACAGGCCGTGCTGAAGAGCCTACCACCATACTCCTCACTGCTTCCTGCAAAGAGAGTACCATCGGCTACCCCCTGTTTGTTGAGGCACCAGACAGTCACCATGTTGTCTGTCTGGACAAGAGTGTTCCCGGGAGTAATAGACTGGAAGGCCTGGAGAGCATAGAGGTCTGCTCTGGTCTCCAGGATGTTGACGTGAAGGTGCTGCCCTGAGGAGACCATGATTCTTGAGTTCTGTGGTCACCAAATGGGCCTCCAACCTATATCAGAGGCATCCGATGTGAGGGTCTGGGAGGAGCCCAAGAGTGGAAGGGAGCTCCCACCAACAAGTTGTTGAGGTCGTGCCACCAGAGGAGGTCTTTCTGAAGGCTGTTGGATACCATGACCAGTTGGTTCATGTCATGAACTCATTGATCCCATTGGATCCAAAGAGACCACTGGGTAACTCTCATGTGCAGCCTGGCCAGGGGGATGGTAGGAATGACTGCTGCCATAAGACCCAAAAGACGGAGCACAGAGTGCACTGGGGTCCATCAAGCTTTGGCCACCAAAGTGGCTTGAGACGCCAAGGTCTTGGCTTGATCCAGCGGCAAGAAGGCCTTGCTCTGGACTGTATCCAGTGCTGCTCCAATAAATTGGAGGTGCTGATAGGGTGCTAGCTGGGACTTGGGGAGACTGACCGAGATGCCCAGCTGGACAAACAGATCCAGAGTGAAGGAGAGAGCCTCCTTCAGGCTGGCCAGAGGTGGGGCTGAAAAAAGACAGTCGTCCAGGTATGGGAACACATATATGCCCTTGCAGCAAAGAACCACTGATACAACTGCGAGGCACTTGGTGAAAACCTGGGGCACTGAGGACAGGCCAAAGGGAAGTGCCTTGAATTGAAAATGGTTCTCCCGGAAGGATAATGGAAGCGGCGGTGGGCCGGAAGGATGGGAATATGAAGATAAGCATCTTGCATATCCAGGGAGCACAACCATGTGTTTGACTGGAGCAGGGGAAGGAGTCCCTGACGAGTCAGCATGCGGAACTTCTTGTACTCCACATAGAGGCTGAGCATGCGAGATCCAGGATAGTGCTAGACCACCCGTCTTTGGGACTAGGAACAAATGGGAGTAAAATTCCTTCCTAATTGATTATGAGGACAGGTTCTATGGATGCTTTTGTAACAGGGCCTGAATCTCCTGGTGGACGACAGGATCTGATCCGATGGGTAAAAGACCTTCCCAGAGGGTTTGGAGGTGGGATCTCTAAGAACTCGATGGAGTGACCTCTTTGTACTGGTCGAAACACCCATATGTCATGGTGACTGCCTTCCACTCCTCCAGGTGAGGCCGAACCTCCCTCCTATCAGTTACTCTGAGGGAGACAAGGGAGCTGGAGGAGGGGAAGTGAGTCAGGACGCTGAGGGGAGCAAAGCCTTAGATCCTGAGGCTGCTTTGGCGAATTTAGCCTGAGGAGCTTGGGCTCCAGAACCAGTGGAGTGACTCTTGCCTCGATGCTTGTTTTGGTTCTTGTTCCACCTTCTCTGGTGACGAAAGGGCTGTTTCTTTTGACCTGTCCAGTACATAGAGCGTATGTCTCTGAGGGATCGACCGCTCTCCTGCAGCCCTGTAATGATGTATTTTGCGTCACTGCCGAAGAGGACGGAACCCCTCAAAGGTGCGTCCAAGAGGGATGATTGAACATCCTGTGCCAAGCCTGTGAGGTGCATCCATGTTAGGCGCTGAAGGCAGACTCCCGAGGCTGCAGCCCAAGCCACGGAGTCCAGAGAATCATAAGTGGCCATGAGGGCCTGACAGCTGGAAGATTCATTCATGCGAACTTTGTCCAGCAGTTTCGCCCTGAATTTTCATCAGGGATGTCCTGAAGGTCCCTCTCCAGTTCCGAGAGAGAGGACGTCTGAAAAGTCACCATATGGGATATGTAATTCAATGAATGGATGGCGCAGGAGGTGGAAGAATAGATCTTCCTACCAAAGTGGTCAAGCTGTCTTGAGTCCTTGTCTGGTGGGGAGGAACTCAAGTGCTTAGGCTGAGCCGAGTGGTCATGCACGGCCGTGATGACCATAGGGTTAGCTTTAGGATGGTTGGTGAGGTGAGAGATCCCTTCCGGGGGGAAGTAGATTCTGTCAACCTTCCTGGAAACAGCTGGTATGGATGAGGGCTGATGCCAGATTGTCGTTACAAAATCCTCATGCGTACCCATCCAAGGGGGAATGGGTAGAGGGCCTGTGGTGGACAAATCCAAATGTTCCACCAGCATTTTGAGCCAAGGATCAATTTCCTTGGATGGCCAGACCCCTGCCGTTTGAATGGTTCTCAATAGGTCTCCAAAAGAAGGATCCTCCAAGGGAGATTTTGGGGATTCTTTAGGATGGATTTTGACTGGTGAACGAGGTTCAGAGTGGTCGATATTAGAGTCCTCATCCGAATCGGAGGGCTCCGAGCCACTGGGAATGGAAGGGTCCAACCCGTGTCACCCAATGTCAGAGAACCTGCAGCACGTTCCACAGGAACTGGAAGGGGAGGTGGTGCTCTGGGTAGAGGAATTCCTCCAATCAGCTGGGACTAAGTTCGGTTAGGAGTTAAGTCCTGGCATCCTGCCACCATGACAGGATACATTCACGATCAGGCGGCGGTGGTGGAGGAGGAAGAGGCTGATTCCCAGGATACCTGGCCAATGGCTGGTAAGCAGGATGGTGCCAGCAGCAGTATTGTATCCTGGTAGGCCGAGAGATATCCAAGTGTCGGGTATCCTGGCGTCGGATAAGAAGGATCCGGCAGAGGGCCTCCCAGCGGCGGAACATGGGGGTCAGGCCCCAGAAAACCGACAGAGGGTCCCGCAGGAGGAGTGGAAGGCCCTGCCGCGGAAGGTGCCGAAGGACCGCTGGGCAGCAGTAAGGGATCAGGCGTCATCCCTGAGGTTCCCAAAGGAGGGGGGCTCCATGCCTAAATGATCCCGGTCTGGTGACGGATCCCTGGGAGGGCGGGCATCTGTAGGCGGAAAAGATCCAGGTGAAGGGGGAAGCTCCTGAAGAGACCCCAATGACAGGTCCGGTAATGATCCTGATGGAATGGAAAGGTCGGGAACGGGAGGCAAATCCCTGCGGATAGATATTGGCAGGGATGAAGTGTCCCCCATTAGCACACTCATCCCGGGGTCAGGGTCCTCAAAGGAGCCTGATGGGAAAGCAGACGCATCTGTGTGGCCGATGGGAGATCCGTTGTCCAGCTTATCAGACGTGACCGGCTGGCTGCGGAAGGATTGTGGCCAGGCTTACTGGTCTGGGCCGGGCTGGAGGACGACTTATCGGTGGTGCTACGAGTGGGAGAACTGATAGAAACCTTGCGAGAGGCAACCCCTGTCTGCCTGCACACCTCAGCAGGAGGGGGAGAAGGCATCCGGCCTGAAGAAGAGGACGGAGTGCTGGTACTCACGGTTTTTGAAGTCCCTTACTGCGACGGGTTCTCTTAGTCCTTTTTTTTTTTTGAATTTTTTTGGGTCTGGAGATGAAGACCGCTCCCTAACCTCCTGGAGCTCCTTTTCAATAGAAGCCAGCCTTGGGTGAGAAGGTGGGCCTCGAGGGTCCGCTTGCATTGGGTCTGCGTGGCCCGGTTGAACCCCTGGCAGATGGCACACTCAGTTGAGCTGTGCTTAGGCCCCAGGCAGAGGAGGTGGCCGGAGTGGTTGTCCCCGTGTGGGATTTGGGCTCCGCACTTAGTGAACTTCTTTTTGAGATGAGAAGACATACACTCAATTGAAAATTCGTGAAAATTTAGAGGAATATGATGAAAAATGTTGAATACTAAGCAGGCGACTGATCGCTGTTCTACCACATCTATCGAATGAACTGAGCAATGGCAGGAAAGAACTGGTGGGCGGGCGCGGGACCACCCCTTTTATGGTCAGGCTGATGTCGCGTCACCCAGCATGCCGGGGAGCAATCCCTTATGATGACTGCTAACTACAAGTTTGCTTTTGGGAACCGAATGCGCCAGGGGATGGCAGTCCTATATGAGACCTACCACAGGAACCTCTCTCAAAGTAAGATCAAGGTCTTTTAAGACAAAAAGAAATTGGCCTCCACTGCTCACTCGAACAGAGGCAGTGCAAGCTTGTCCAGAATAAGTTAAGGTCCCACCGCGGGGGGCGATCATATGGGAGGCTTCAAATGGAGAACTCCTTTGAGGAAGGTCTTGGAGACCTAAAGTTGAGCCACCAATTTGTCTGAGAGAGGGAGATAAGCGGAGATGGCTGATAGGCGAACCTTCAGGGATGAGTAACTGAGACCCAGTTCGCACAGATACTCTAGGTAATCCAGTATCCTGGCCACAGGGCAGGAAAAGGATTCCAGAGACTGGGATTCAGCCCGACAGAAAAGTGCTTCCACTTCATGCATAAGTGGACCTGGAGGAAGGCTTCCTGGCCGCCACCAGGATGAGCTACCGCTGGAGAAACCCCAAAAGCGGGAAGACGCCAAGTCTGCAGGAACCAAGCATGCAGATGTAGGGATCTGAGCTCTGGATTCACCAGGGTCAACAGATCCTGGGAAAATGGGAGGGGAAGTGCTGGCTCTTCTGAAAGCTGGTGCAGAACAGAGAACCAGACTTGCCTCGGCTGGAAGGGGGCAACGAGAAACATTTGTGCACCCTCCGCCTGGAGCTGGTGCAAAACTCTTGGAATCAGTAGGATTGGAGGGAAGTTATAAATGTACCTCCCCCTCCAAGACAGAGACTTCGCATCCTGCCAAAAAAATCTCGCCATGGAGTGAGCGAGCAGAATGCGGGAAGTCTGGTATTGGATGGGGATGCAAACAGATCTATTTGCATCATTCCCCCATCGGGAGAACAGGCAGTTTACGATGTCCTGTTTTAACTCCCACTCGTGAACTCTCACCGAGGAATGACTGAGGGCATCCATCAAAGAGTTTTGAACCCCCGGTACATGAAGTGCTGTCAAGCGAAGGCCTAGTTGAACAGCTCTGTCCCACACTCTCATGGCCTCCCAACAGTGGGTAGGGATTGTGTCCCACCCCCGCCAGTTGAGTACCAGACAACGGACATGTTGTCCGAGTGTACCATCAGGGGCCCAGAGGGATGAGGGACTGAAACGCCTGAATGGTGTACAGGATTGCCCTCATCTCGAACACACTGATGTGCAGCCAAGACTCCTCTGGAGATCAGTTCCCCTGAGTCCGTTGGGACCAGAAATGGGTCCCCCACCTGGTTCCTGATGCATCTGTCATCAGGCTCTGGGAGGGGAATTCGGGGCAAAATGGCATTCCCCGGGTGTAACCACCACTGTAGATCCCTGATCATGGGGTTGGAAATGAGAACCTCTCAATCCAGGTCGTCCACTGCCTGGTCCCACTGGACTTTGAGGATTCATTGGGAAATCCTCATACGCAGCCTGGCCAGGGGGACCATAGGAATGGCCATCGCTACAAGACCAAGGAGGCAGAAAGCCTTCCTAGAGGGGACGTGTCTCTGGGAGATCAAAGAGCAGGTTTGCAGAAGCAAGGTCTCGATCTGGTCCAGAGGAAGGAATGCTTTGCCCAGCTGGGTATCCAACACTTCTCCGATGATCTGCAAGCGTTGGGAGGGAATCAAATGATATTTGGCCAAATTGACAGTAATACCCAGCATGGAGAAAGTCTCTAGGGTAAGGGAGTGGCACAGATCCTTCTGGAAGGGAGTCGCAATTAGCCAGTAGTCCAAATATGGGAAAACCTGGACCCCCCGTGTGCGCAGATAGGCTGCCACTACTGCTAAACACTTGGTGAACACTGGGGGGGCCGAGGAAAGGCCAAACAGAAGGGCCCGAGCTGAAAGTGCTCCCTTCCCTTGGAAGCAGAAACGGAGGAACCTGTGATAGGCAAGGTGGATCAGGATATGCAGGTAGGTGTCTTGCATGTTGAGAGCGCACAGCCACTGACCCGCTCTTAGAAGAGGTAGAAGGCTCTGAGAGAGAGCATTCTGAACCTCTTGTAAGTCACCATCAGATTGAGGGAGCTGAGGTCCAAAATGGGTCTCAGGTCGCCTGTCTTCTTGGGGACAAAGAAGAAGTGGGAATAATAGCCTGTCCCACAAAGCTGAGTTCGGATGGTTTCCAGGGCTTCCTTCAGCAGGAGAGCATTTATCTTCTCCTGAACCAAGGGAAGATGGGAGGGGGTCTGTGTAGAGGTGGGTGAGAGAACTCTATGGAGTGTCCTTGAGCTGTCAGTTGGAGCACCCAAGAGTCCGCTGTCATCCTCTCCCATTCCGGAAGACGTCAAGAAAATCGACCACCCACCAGCTCCATTGGAGAGACGTCCAGATGGAGAGGGAGAGGCAACGAGTCAGGAGGTAGCAGGCGGGATGGCAGCTGAAGCTCCTGCAGCTCTGCGTGTCTTGGCTGGGGAAGCCCCTCGTCTTTGCTGATGATGGGGCTGCGCCTGTCTCTGTTGCCATCTAGACTGCCTCCGAAAGGGTCATTTCTGGTCTTGAGGTTTGTGGTACATAGAATGTACAGATCTCAGGGCCTGCCCCTTGTCCTGTAAGTCGGTGATGATATCCTTTGTATCCTCACTGAACAGGACCGACCCTCAGAAAGGGGCATCCATAATAGCTGACTGGACCTCAGGAGCAAAACCTGAGAGATGCAACCAGGAATGCCTACGAAGGCCAATGGCAAAGGCAGAGGTATGTTCTGCCGAATCCACTGCATCATAAGTGGCATGGAGCATGCGGCAACATGTGGATCTGGCTGAACGAACCAGCTCATCCGGTTCCTGCTGAACTGAGGAGTCTGGTAGAGCATCTATTTTAGAGGAAATCTGTCCTAAAACGGATTTATGGTACTCCTCCATGTGGCCCACATAGTTAAGGGCTCACATACCCAGAGTGGAGGAAGAAAAAAAATCTTTCACCCGTATTGAGCCATACTCTTAGATTCTTTATCCGGAGGAGTGGAGCTAAGATGCTTAGGACTGGTGGTCCTGTCAAGCACAGCACTGATCACCACTGACTCAGCCTTTGGTTGAAGACTTAAACAGTCCTTGCCCTCTGGAGATTGGTACAATCTGTCTACCTTGCAAGCCAAGGAGGACGGCTTTTTCCAGATAGTAGCGACGAGCTCCTCATGAGGCGCTATCCAAGGGGGGATGAGGGTGGAAGAGGCTTTGGCCAGGTCTAAATGCTCAGCAAGCCTCTGGCATTGCACATCCTGCTCTACTGACTTCGTCACATATAGCCTGGATTTTCCGGAGCAACTCCACAAAGGAAGGATCCTTCAGAGGAGACTTCTGGGAATCCTTCGGTTTGGGAGCCTCAGGGTGTGGGGCTCCTCATCTGGGCCTGAGGGGTAGCCATCGTCAAGAGTCTGAAACTCGTGGGAGAACTGGAAGTATCCCAGGGGCAAGGGAGGTCCACTGGCCTGGAGGTATCCGAAAGGCAGGTATACTCCTAGGAGGCTTGCCTGCAGTGGACCCAGTCTAGGTCTAGTGAAGTAACCCCTGTGGCTGATGTCCCTGGTCCAGCGTCAGGGCGGTGTCAGGTGACATCGGTCCAGTTCTGATGTCAGCTGGGACCTAGCCTCTGCCCACAAGCGGATAAACCTTCCTTGAGGTCCACTTGGGGGAGGGTAACCTGGGTAATTAAAATGGAAACCATAGCCTGATTTGGGCGGAAAACCGGGCCAGGATAGGCCGGCGCTGGGTACTGTGGCATCGAGTAACCCGCACTAGATAATGCGGCGTCAGGTAGCCTGGCATTGGATACCCCAACAGCCCTGATGGAGGGACCGATGGGCCCAGCATGTGGAGGGGTTGGGAAGGATGCAGCGGAACGCAGTGCTGGATCCCCAGCCCCTGAAGGCCCATGCGGAGGGCCTGAACACCAGTCACTGGATCTCTGGAAGGTGGCACTGAAGTGACCGGCGTCTGAGGCACTGGCGTCGGGGGAGGGATCCCAGACAGTGGAGGCAGCCCAAGATACTCGTTCCCCCGGAAAGGGGAGCAGGCTCCAGAGGAGGAGGAGGGGTTGGAGGAGCCTCCACTGGCGGCGGTGGCCGCGAAGGCCGCTGCGACAAACCCCAGATAATGGGTGAGGCAACAAGGCGTGATGGGAGAATGCGGGCTGGGCGCTCGTCTGAGCAGACGGGTGACTTGCCAGCCTTGACTGGGCAGGAAATGGCGGAGCCGGGGCCCGACTTACCGGATCCACCCTCACTACTGGGCTGTGCGTGAGGAGCAAGAGCAGGAATGAAGGCCTCCTTTATTCCAGAGGCTCCTGTTGGACCCGCACACGAGTCCGATGGGGGGGGGGCCGGCACACGCCCAGACACCACCAAGGCGGCCGTCGGAGTGGAGACCCTTGGAGGGGAAGAAACGGTCAGGACCACGACCCCAGCCGGAGTCTGTGGGGCAGTGGAGGGAGTGTCCTGGTCCCTGTGCTTCTCTTTGTCATCCTTTTTATGGTGCCCTTCGGGAGAGTCTGATGTCTGTCTGAGTTTCTCCAACTTCTTTTCCATGAAGGCCATCTTTTGTTTTAAAATATAGGCTTCCAGGGCCTGCTGCCTTCTTTTACGGGTAGCGGAGCTGAATTTGTGGCAATGCTTGCACTCTTCCATGTGGTGGTCAGGGCTCAGGCAAAAGAAGCACAAGGAATGGCTGTCCTTATGCGAGAGTTGGGAGCCGCAAGTCGCACTTATTTTTAAGCGAAATGGAAGGTGTGGGGTATGACATGCGCAGCCGATAATGATACACTAACAGGGAGAAATGGACTTGTGAAGAGAAAAGAGCAAATACCATGAAGTGACTTGAGTTGGAGCAGACGGCAGGAAAGAACTGAAGGGCGGACATGGACCGCCTTTATCTGACACATGCTGACGCCAATCAGCTGACACTGCGGGCAGTCCCCACGCTGACACTGCGGGCAGTCTCCACCAGGGACTGCTAGCTAGAAGATTTTCTGTAAGGGTCCTGACGCCTACAGGTTAGTACCTACTGCAAGAGCCCACTTGAAGTAAGATCTTCTGATTCCAACTGCAATTCCATTCCTATGGCTTAATCGCTGGAGTAACTGACTCGGAATCTGATTTGGAATGTCAGAAATTCAGAATGGGTGCAGTCAGAACTGATTCCAGGAATCCAAGCACCCCTGAAAAGCTCTCAGTCAGTCTACTTATAACTGAGTCCCATCAGTGTCTTGTGTCATATTCTTTTGTCTCATACACTACAGTAGCCCTGCTTGCTTTTCAACTGAGGCCATCTGTCACCATTTGCAACTTCAGGCCCCATATTCTGTACAACCTCTTCAGCCACCAGTTTTTGCATAAATCAATCAGTTCAGCACAAAATAGAGCATGTGTTTGTCAAGTAGAGAAATTCAAATGGGCAGCGGTTTGTCACACGTTGCCTGTGTGAATATTGGGTGTGCAAAGTTTGCATGTGTGGAGCTATCACAAACTCTTACTAAAAGCAGACTCCCAGGAGTGAAAGTAGATGGCGTATCCCAAACAATACAACACTTACTCCTGGGAGGCATATCCAGCATGCTTATTACCACGTCTGCAAAAGCTCAATAAATCTGCCCTGTAACAGTTTCTGTGAGTGCCAGCCTGCGAGGCCACCCCTCTGTGATCCACAACATGAGAGTCTCTGCACTGCCTAGGAAACAGGCAGGCTGAATTCGCTCACAAAATGTGAATTTTTATTACATAAACAATCAGGCATGAAGTGCCTTACTGACAGAGGTAACAAATGAACTCCCCTCTCAGAAAGGCAATTTGTGATTGTTAATGTAATAAAATGGGGATTTTGTTGGCGGGGTTCATCCTGCCTGTCTTCTCTGTAGGACCAAGTCTCTGGATTTGTAATGGCCACATACAGCATGGCATACACTGTGCTAAGGGGCCAGTTGCATGTTGTTATGCAGCCTGTTGCAGCTCTCAACATGCCTCCATGCAGAAATGCGTGGAGTCATTGCGCAGAGCCTTGCCCATTGCCCCCCCCCCCTCACCTGAGCACAATCTATGCATTCACTTGTTGTCTAGGTGCATGTACTGGGCTTTAGGGATATTTTTAATCAGGTGTGCGGGGTGGCAACTTGTCACACGGAGTATCGTATTTCTATCGCTTTCTTTTCGATACAGGTCAGTTGTGATGGTGCCATGTTCCTGTTTTACTATAGCAAGATCGAGGAAATGCACCTCAGTGGCACTGGCATGTGCTGTAAACCTCAAATTCTGGTTGAAGTGCTCCATCCAACCAGTAAATTGCTCCAGTTCTGCCAGATCCCCTTTCCACACCATAAGAATGGTGTCTGCTGTATATAGCACCTCCATTGATCTATCCTTTAGTCTGGGCATTTATAGCCCCATTTTTTACAACTGCATTACCAAATGCTTGTATATTTATACCCCCTTTGGGACTATTTTTTTGCATAGAAGACTACAATAAGCTTGTGTATAGTATGTTTTTCTGTAATAGGTTATTATTACACTGGAAGCTCTTTTATGTTTATTTGCACTGCACCTTTAATACTGTGAAAATGTTGGGTCATGTGACTCTTCAGTGATCACCATTTAAACATACCCGTATGCAAGGTACCCCTGTCACTTGAGAAAGCCTTTTTGAAGAAACCAGGTCAGGTCAGACACCAGCATAGGAACAGATAAGGGAGTAAATGAGTATTTTACTACCAGTTTTGCATCATTTACTCCACTTTCTGATTTCAGGAATTTGTTTTCCACTTGTTATATTTACAGTATGTTGGTACATATGTACAAAACTGGTAGCAGCATTCAGTGTTACTAGCCACGAATCCATACACTAACAGACTGTCAGCAGTAGAGGTGGGGGTCAGAAAACAGCATAGGAATCAGTTGCATATATGCATGAGACAGAGGGAGTTGTGCACTGGATGGCAGCAAGGGCAGTTGCAATATAAAATGTCAAACAGGGTCACCGCACTAACTAGCAGTGTGAAAGCATCTCAAGACTCCTCTCTGGTACCAGAGGAAGCAGTAGTTGCAGACACCCAGTGGAACTGTCACCTTTTTAGAGATGGGGTTCAAAACAGGTCAATGCAAGGCATTGCTATCATGTAGATGAAAATACTACTCAAGTGAAAGCAGCTAGCAGTAAATACTTCCCAGTCCTAAAAGTTATCTGGACCCTTCGACACCAGCCGGGAATTTTGTTTATGCACATTATGTTCTGCACCACACAGCCAGGTATTTATTGCATTTATCGTGATAACAAATATGTTTCGCTGCATTCTGGTGCTGTGTTCCAATTTCATATCACTGTCAAGGGAATGCAGTTTACACTCTCATCAGCTGGGCTGGGATAGGAGGCCCAAAGCATGCTGGTGCTTTCAAAACTCTGAAATACTTCAGACACGTTGTTTCTCAAGCATGTGCAGAAAACTCCAGTGGCCATCTTGGACAGCATGGACAGTACCATGTTCCACCGTGACCTCGGCTGCAGCCGTACCAGCTCTTGTCAGAGTTTGTTATGAAGTGGGACTACATTTGCCCTCCTCCAGTCCTCTGGAACCACTCCTGTTTCCAGTAAGCTTAAATAGTACTGTCAGAGGTGCTGTTGGTACCTCACTAAGCTCCCTCAATACCTTTGGATGCACCCCATCTGGCTGCACTGCTTTGTCCACCATCAGATTAGTGAGTTGGGACTAGTGTCCACTTCCCTCCCTACAAAGCTTCTGTTAATTTTTTGTGGCCCCTCTCCTTCCTCTGAACACTGTACACAAGTATCTGTTCAGGATGTCTGCCTTTTCCTGGACTATCTCTGCAGTCTCCCCTTCCCTTTTTACCTTACAATCCCATCCCTGGTCTTTCATACAAAAATGCCAGCAGAAACAGGCCTCACGGTCTGTCAAGTTTGCTTGATTGTGTAGCTGCCCCTCCCACTCCTCCCCTCCCTGGATTTACCTTCATCCTGTCCCATTCCTCTTGAAACTGCTCACCATCTTACAGGCCACCACCTCCTGTGGTACAGTGTTCCACTTGCCCACCACCCCTTCCATGAAGAACTGTCCCCCTACCTTCCTCCTTAATCTTCCCCCTCCAGTATGAGAGTGTGCCCTCTTGTGTCCCTTCCTCTTCTTAACTGGAAGATCTCCTCTGTTCGAGTCTTGTTTATCCCTTTCAAGTACTTAGAAGGTCTCAATCCTGCCCCCCATCCCTCCTCTTCTCCAAAGAATACATACCTAGCTTGCTCAGCCTTTCCTCGTAGGGCTTTCCCTCCAATCCCTGGATCATCTTTTTTGCTCTACGCTGCACCCCCCTCCAACAATCTGACATCATCCTTCAAGTATGGGTGCCACAACTGTGTGCAGTATTCCAGGTGCGGCCTGACCAGTGACCTGTACAGAGGGAGGATTACTTCCCTACTTCTGGAGGAGATTCCCTTCGCTATGCACCCCAGCATCTTGTTGGCCTTTACTGCCACATTCCTACACTGAGCAGAGTTGTTTATGTTCCCCCTTACAAGTACTAATGGTCCTTTTCCTCCACGGTGCTACCCAACTGTTCCCCTCCCAGCTGATGTCTCTCCTCTGGTTCTTTGCTCCGAAGTGCATTATCTTGCACTTGGCATTGAACCCCAGCTGCCATGTTTTTGACCATTCCTGCAGCTTCATTAGGTTGTCCTGTAGCCCCTTTCACCCCTCAATGTCATCAACCACCACCCCCATTTTAGTGTCGCCTGCAAACAGACTGATCTTACTTCGGATCACATGTGAGATATCAACTATGAATGACCCAAATAACACCGACCCCAGCACGATCCGCTTGGCACCCGTTCGTCACTGCCACAGTGCTGAGTTCCTCTCCACTACCACCCTCTGCTGCCTACCCCTTAGCCTATTCATCTTCACTACTGCCCTGCTTTCCAGCTTCCCTCCCCAGCCTCCCATGCAGCACAGAGTCAAAGGCCTTGCTGAAATCCAAGTACAGGACATCCACTGCATGGCCCTTGTATAGTTCCCTTGTCACCCAATCGTAGTACTCAGGTTGGTCTGGCAGGATTTACCAGAGACAAACCTGTGCTGATGCCCATCTTGGAGTACACTGTCCTCCAAAAAAGTCACCAGCCTCTCTTTCAGGATTGTCTCCATGCCCTTCCCCACGACTGATGTGAGGCTCAATGACCTGTAGTTTCCCGGTTCATCCTTTGGGCCAACTTTGTGGATGGGCATCACATGGACCATCCTCCAGTCCTGCAGCACACATCCCGTGTCTTCTTTTCACTTACATACCTAAAAAAGGTCTTGTCCCCTTTCATTACCTCCTGGGCTATTCTCTCTCCAGTTTGCGCCTTTATGCTCCTTACTGCTTTCCGATTCCCTCTGCCTATCTCGATACACCTCCCTCCGTCTCTTCTTGTATCTTCTGTATGTTACCCTTTTAGCTTTTACCTCTAGTCACCTCTTTTGAGAACCACAGTGGTCTCCTTTTTCCTCTTTACAAGCAATGACACACTGGTAGTGAAGTGTTTGAATGTGTAGTGGCAGCCATTTCACACATCAACACCCACACGTAGTCTTCAACAATTCCATGAACCGTTTTTTATGGGAAGAGGAATGTTAGCCATGACACCGGGAAAAATCCCCCACTCCTGCGAAAAGTGCCTGGGATTCTTTTACTTCTACCTGGACACCCAGCAGGACAACACCGGAGATGGTTAGAAGTGAACTCAGTTAAACATCTCATCTGAAGGATCGTACACCCTGAGAAGTACACCATCCCCCTAGTACTACACATTCAAGTGCCAGGGTTGACAAGTACACCATCCCCCTAGTATTGCACACTCAAGTGCCAGGGTTTATGGTACGAGCTTAATCCTGGAGTGGGATGAGAACCTATGACCTGCTGGCCTAGAGATGTATGTGCCAACAACCGAGCTATGCTGATACCTAGGTGGGGTTGGGGGCCCCACTGCACTACCACAGACTGTGGCTGGGGTTTGGGGTGCACTGGATTACCAGGGACTGTTTGTAGTTCAGGTTTGTGCTGGGGGTCCAGTGCACTGCCCAGAATTTTTTATGGCTGGAGTTAGGGTTTGGGGCCCATTGAACTGCCAGGGTTTGATTGTCACATTTTTTTGGGGCCAACATGGACAACCAGGTACTATTGGAAGCTGGAGTTGGGGCCCACTGGACTACCAGTGATGGATTGTGACTGGGGTGTGGGTGTGGGCCCACTGACTACCAGGGATTTGTTGTGGTTGAGGTAGGGGCCCCACGGCACTACCAAACTTGTGGCTGAGATTTGGGCAGGTGCTCACCTGTACTGCCAGGAATGGACTGTAGCTGTTTTTAGGTATGGGGCCCAATGAACTACTACAGATTGACTGTAGCTGGGTTTAGGATAGGGGCCCACTGGATTACTTGCGATTGTTTGTGGTTTGGGCAGGTAGCCCACTGGATTACCAGGGATCGTTTTTAACTGGAGTTTGGGTTGGGCCCCACTGGACTACCAGGGATTATTTATGGTTTGGGTCTCAAAGGACTAACAGGGACTGTGTGTGGCTGGAGTTCAGGTTTTGAGGCCCACTGGACTACAGAGATTGTCTATAGCCAGAAGTGGGAACTAGGCCCACTAGACTAGCAAGATTTAGTTTTGGATGGTGCTTGGGAAGGGGCCACTGGACTACCAGAGATTGATTGTGGTTGGGGGTTGGGTACAGGACCCACTGGACTAACAGGGATTGTTTTTGGTTGGGGTTTCAGTAGGAGGGCCACTGGACTATCAGGGTTGGTTTGTGGTTGGGACTGTAGCAAGGGTTCCACTGGACTACCAGGATTTGTTTGTAGTTGGGGTTTGGGTAGGGGTCCCACTGGACTACCAGAGATGGTTTATGGCTGGGGTTTAGGGCCCACTGGACTTCCACAAATTATTTGTGGTTGGTGTTGGGAGCCAGCTGAAGTATTAGGGACAGTTTGTGGCTGGGGTCTGGGGTCCCCTCTGAACTACCAGGGAATGTTTGCAGCTGAGGATTGGATTGGGAGCCCAATGGACTGCAAGGATTGCTTGTGCGTGGGTACTGCATTAGGCGGACCACTGGACTATCAGGGATTATTTGTGGCTATGGACTGAGTTGGGGTCCTTTGGACTACAAGGGATGCCACAGAGGGATTGACCATTGGGCATGCTCTCTTGCAGTGGTGTGTGCAGTGTTGGTGCCATCAGCTGAAGGACAGCGACAGTGGAAGCTGTGCACAGCAGGGAAACCAATGTGCTTCAGGGACAGCAGGAAAGAATGCATGAGGAAAGGTTGGCAGATAAAAGCATGTATATGCTTGGAGCAAAAATGATTAGTGGGGACATGACAAACATACAAATACCTCCATGGGGTTAATAAAGTTGATAACGTGAACAGTTCAGACTGAACGGAAACACAAACACCAGGGACAACTCCATAAAGCTGGCAGGGGGCAAATTTAAGAGAGACGCAAGCAAGACATTTTTATGCAGAGGATGGCGAAGAGGCTGAATAAGCTGCTGGTGGAGGTGGGTCTGCAAAATGAGTGGGGTCAGTCAAACAAGATACAATCACTTGGTAAATACCGTGTGACAAGGGAAGGGGAATGGTGGGCAGACATGATGGGCCAACTGGCCTTTTTCTGCAGACATGTTTCTATCTTATGTGTCAGGTTTTTCTCACCATGCTACAGGCTTGATGGGTGGGGAGAGAGACGGAGAAGACAGATACATAGGATCATGCATGTCTGTGTACCGCACTGCACCATGCGTCCACATGCATGACCCTTTACTGTGTGCAAACCCATTCTGCACACACAGTAACTGCTGAAAGGCCTCATTTGCTTTCCACAATTTGCACTGGGGGTAAGATCTGCCCCAGCACAAATTCAATGTGCTCAGTATAGAAATTTTATGTGTAGGCCCCAACAGTGCACTGCATTTTGCGGCCCATAAAAATTCCACTGAGAACTGGGCCCACTTGCCTGCTGGCAGTTTTACTTACACTGCAGATAAAGTTCATATGCTGTTTAAAGCAGTAGTATTTGTTGATCGGCAAAACATTTCATCATTATAATGTTTTTTAAGCAAAAATTTATTTTTGACATCCTTGAATTTATCCTCAGTGTAGTTTTAATTTTCTCAGATATTTTTTAAAAACAGCTGTTGTAATTAATTTTAATTAATGACTCAAGTCCTTAAAGATGGCCGTCACTTGTACTTTTTTTAAATCTCTTTTATTGAGTTGACTTTTCTTTTGTTCAGTTTACTTTTTGAATGTCCATGCTAGATTCATACTGTGGATATCAGATTGGTGCTACCATGTTTCTGATGCAAACGGAATAGAACCACACCAAGATATTTCATTTTTTCATGGTGTGTGTGGTGTGGGAGCTGGAACTTTAAAAAAATTTCAAAACACTATTTCTCAGGTTAGGAATGAAAGAAAATTAAAACAAAAGTGATTATACTGATGTTTTTGCAAATAAAACATTATTGATGAAAACAACTACATGGCGGCTAACTCATACTGCCATTTGAAAAGACTTTTCCAAGATATACGTACCGTAGTACTTACACAGCCTGGAAACATTGCTCAACTAAAGTCTCCGTGCATACATTTCAAAATTCTTTGTAAGGCCTGCATAGAGTGTGAAGAGATGGTCATTTGGCCTCAACGAGGTGGCCAGCTGATTCCTTCCACTTCCCTACTGCTCGACTCAGACACATAATGACGTATGCCCAGGACAGCATGGAGGCTGTTTCATTAAATTCAATGGGGGTGATACTTCACTGTTTTTATACTAGGCGATAAGACATGATGGTGTGTTGGCTGTATTACATCTACCCCAGAGTCAGAGGCGCAGTAAGGCATGAGGTGAAGCACAGCATCTTCAGCCCCTGGCTGTGGGGTAAACCTAGTGCAACCAATGCCCTGGAATGACTTACTGCTTACATATAATAGGCTTACCATGTTAAAATAACTCCACACACAGGTTTCTAAATAAATAATTAATTGAATGTATTATTAAGCTTGTAAAAGTAGTTCCCCAAACTCGGGAGGGGTAGGCGAAATGAAAAAATTACTCACCTTAGTAATTATGTTTCTTCTAATGGAGTCTTGCTGTATTCTGACAATTGCAGTGATTCTCAACCTTTGAACTGCCCCTTAGAACAAAGGTTAACTTTTTATGCAGGGCATAGAATGCTGAGCTAGAGCTCGGTTGAAGTCTCTGTCTGGAATGTTTTGAACTTAAACCGTCAGATTCTTATGAGCCCAACTAACTAAAAATTATATGTGGAAATTGTAAAATTCCTACTAGCCAACTAGCTGAAAAAGTTTTAGATTCCCAAGGAAGATTCAAGTCAGAAACCCAAAAACCAAACTACTACAAATAATAAATCAGCACCGAACAAAAGAAGGAGGGTGCAAGCAAAAACACCCTGGGTGCAACACTGCACCTGCCCACCCACTTCCCAAAACAAGTTCTGAGAGGGAGGCAGGGAGGAGATCAGAATACAGCAAGACTCCATTAGAAGAAACATAATTACTAAGGTGGGTAATTTTTCTTCCAAACATGAAGTCTTGCTGTATTCTGATACTGCAGACTACCAAGCAGTACCTCCAAGGAGGAGGGACAGAACCTACTTTGGGAACAGGCTCTGAAGTACTGCTGTGTCAAACCGAGCATCACTCCTAGCCTGGATATCCAGAGAGTAATGCTTGGTAAAGGTATGGACTGTTTTCCAGGTGGCTGCTTGACATATTTCTAAGAGAGGAATATCCCTGGCAGCAGCCAGGGAAGCAGCTGTACCTCTTGTGGAATGAGCCCTCAGGCCTGAGGGTGGAGTTTTTCCCAGTTTTTCATAGCAGAATTGTATACAAGACACAATCCACCTGGCAACAGATCTTTTGGTGGCAGGTTTGCCCTTTCCTACTTCTCCATAAGTGAGGAACAATTGGAAAGTCAAACCTGTGACCCTTAGTGCAGCTCTATGCTAGTAACTAAGGGCTCTTTTAACATCTAAACTGTGTAGCCTCCTCTCTCACGAGGAAGAATGATCAGTGAAGAAAACAGGAAGAGACATAGACTGGTTTAAATGGAAGTCTGACACCACTTTGGGCAAGAACCTTCTATTGATTCTAAGGACCACTTTATCCCTGTGAAATGAGATAAAATCAGGTTCCACTGACAGGGCTTGCAATTCATTGATATGCCTGGCAGAGGTAATGGCTACCAGGAACACAGTTTTCCAAGTCAAGTACTTAAGCTCTTCTGAAGACATAGGCTCAAAGGGGGGTTGCATAAGTTGAGCAATGCAAACACTCAAATCCCAGGTAGAGGCAGAGTCTCTAAAAGGAGGATTGGTGTGAAGCAATCCTTTAAAAAAATTTACAGAACACAGGATGGGAAGATAGTAAGGAAGACTTCCCCACAGACAAAAATGCAGAAACAGCTGACAAGTGTACATTGAGAGTAGCTGGTCTGAGGCCTAGGCCATTAAGGTGGACCATATAATCCAGAACCATAGGCAATCCAGCAGTGTCTGGAGAAATATGCTTCTTAGAACACCAAATGCTGAATCTCTTCCATTTGGAGTTATAAGTCTTTCTGGTGGAGGACTTTCGAGAAGCCTTGAGGATATCCAGAACCCCTTGGGAAAGATGCAGATCTGCAAACTCTAACCCTTCAGGAGCCATGCCTTGAGATTGAGAAACTGAAGATTGGGATACCAAATCCTTCCCTGAGAGGATGTTAACAGGTTGTAATTCCTGGGAAGAGACAGGGAAGATGGAAGATGGACTGCTAGGGACAGCAACAGGGGTACCAGGGCTGTCTGGCCCAATCTGGAGCAATCGGAATCACCTTGCAAGGTTGAGACCTTATTTTGATCAAAGCTTTGAACAGGAGGGAAGGGGGAAAGGCATACAGAAACTTCCTTCCCAATTCATAAATCAGGGTGTCCAGAGGGACTGAGCCCAAGACTGGAGGTCTGCAACAAAGAGAGGAGCTGGTGATTGTCTGGGGCTGCAAAAGATCTATCTCTGAGTGCCCCACCTTGAAAAAATCACTTTCAACACCTGAGGGTCCAGGGACCATTCGTGATGGCCCTGAGAGATCCTGCTTAGTGCATCTGCTACCACGTTGTCCTTGTCTGGAAGGTGAACTATCAGAGAGGTTTGCAGGGAATAAGCCAGGGACCACAACTTCATGGCTTCTGTGCACAAGGCCGTGGACAGAGTGCCTCCCTGCTTGTTGATGTACCACATGGTGGTGGTGCTGTCCGTTCTGACTTGAACCACCTTGTTCTGTACTGACTGAGAAAAAGCTTTTAGGGCCAGAAAAACTACCCTGAGCTCTAGGAGATTGATGTGGAGAAGGGATTCTTGGGAGGACCACAGCCCCAGGGCAGTGAGGGACCCCAGATGGGCTCCCCAGCCCAGAAGAGAAGCATCCGTGGTAAGGACCACTGAACAAGGCTGAGTAACAAAAGGAACACCTTGTCTTAAATTGTCCTGATCCTGCCACCATTGGAGGGCTTGGATCAAGGTCAGAGTCACTGGGATCAGTTTGGTAAGGGAATCCTTCCTCTGAGACCAAAAAGCTCTCAGGTGGAACTGAATATCCCTCATCTGGAATCTTGCCCTTGGACCACTGCTGTTGAAGCTGCCATGTGGCCCAAGAGCTGGAGGAAATGCCTTGCTGGTCGAGACACGGAAGGCTGAAGGAAGAAGCCAGTTCTATAAGAACTCTTGCCCTTTCAAGGGGAAGAAAGGCTCTTGCTTTGACAGTATCCAGCTCTGCCCCATAAAGGTAAGAAGCTGGACTGGTACGAGAACTGACTTGGGAAGGTTGAGAAGAAATCCTAGAGAAGTAAGCACTTGCTGGGTCACTTGTAGGTGAGACTTGACTTGGTCTGGACACTGACCCACTATTAGCCAATCGTCCAGATATGGAAAAATGGAAATCTTTTGCTTTCTTAGAAAGGCAACTACTACTGCCAGGTACTTTGTGAAAACCCTTGGAGCTGAGGTTAGGCCAAAGGGCACTGCTCTGAACTGATAGTGGCCTGAGGGCAACTCAAACCTGAGGTACTTTCTGTGGGAGCACCTGATGGGAATGTGAAAGTAGGCATCTTTGAGGTCCAGGGAGGCTAGCCAGTCCCCTGGCCTTAGAGAGGGAAGGATTATTCCCAGAGTTACCATCTTGAACTTTGGTTTTAAAAGATGTTTGTTTAGATATCTTAGGTCTAGGATGGGTCGCCACTCCACTGTCTTTTTGGGGGTCAGGAAGTACCTGGAGTACAGTCCTTTGCCCCAGTGTAGGGTAGGTACTCTCTCTATGGCTCTTAAAACTAGGAGAGAAGAAACCTCTGCCTCTAGGGCAAGGGTTTCCGAGAGATTTGCAGGTGGAAAAGATCTGGCTCTCATCTTTGGAAATTTCTAAGTTGAGAACTGTCCCTGGCTTACTACTTCCAGGACCCACTTGTCTCATGTAACAGACATCCAGTCCTGGACAAAGTAAGCCAGCCTGCCCCCTACTGGAATAGGAGAATCGACCCGGGCAAGCCCATCAGGGTGTCTGCTTGGCAGGGACTTTAGGCTGAGGAGTGGATGCAGCCCTGCTCATCCCCCTTCTGCCTCTCCCTCTGAAGAACCCACTCTGAGAAAAAGAAGAAGAGGCCTGTGCTTGGTAAAAAGGCCTTTGAAAAGGCCAGCCCCTGCCCCTAGACTGCTGCCTTTGAGGAGCTGCCTGCCTCTCCTTGGCCTGAGCACTCCTGTAAGTAGTCCTGTACTCATCCATTTTCTTCATGTAATTCTCTGTCTGCTCCCCAAACAGAGAATTACCCACCACAGGGAAATCCATGGCCTTAGCCTGGGTATCCTGTGAAAGGCTAGTACATCTGAGCCAAGCCATCCTCCGAAGAGCCACAGATGTAGCCATGACTCTTGATGACACATCACTGGAGTCCACAGCAGCATGAAACTGAACCTTAGATGCCTCACTCCCATCTGCAGCCACCGCCTCCAGCTCCTTGGCTAGCTGGGGGGAGGCCTGTTTAGCCAGTGCCAGTACAGTGTCCCACCTGGACTTCTGGTACCTGGCTGTATAGGCCATGTAATTCGCCTGCCTGAGTCCCAAAGAGGATGCCATGTACTGCTTCTTTGCCATGGCATCAGTCTTCCTGGAGTCCTTGTCTGGGGGGTGTGAAGCCAAGGGAATATTTGCCTTGTCACAGGCAGCAGCCTGCACTGCCCCAACATGGCTGCATTGCTGATATAAGAACTCCGTGTCTGAGCCTGAAAGTGTATATCTCTTGTCCATTCTTCTATCCACAGGAGGTACTGTATAGTGTTAGGAGACGTTAGGATTTTTTGTGTCTGTTTCCCAAAAGATTTGTGAAGGGGAATAGACAGTCTCCTGGACTCTGGGATGTCCATCATCTCTACATAATCAGGCTCCTCTTGATCTTCCACAGCCTCCTCCATAGGAAGCTGGAGGGTTTCAGCCACCTTTCTGTAGAACATAAAGTGAGAAGGGGACTCAAAGCCTAGGAGGGGAAACACCTGAAGGTCTGTCTGGGGACATGTCCAGTTCCACAGGCATATCCAGACCCTCACTTTCATCATCATCCTCAAATTCCCCTTCCTCTTCAAATTTCGGTTCATAAAAATCTTCAAGGGTAAAATCTTGAACCGGGGGAACCAACTGAACTGAACCCCTGCCAGAAGGAGCCGGATCGGTAGGAACAGGACGGAGCGATTCCACAATCTGAATCGCTCTGGCTATCTCTTCGGAGGTCGGAACATGAACCTCTGGATCCGAACCGGTCGATTTGTCTTTGCGTTTTCTTTTTGTCGGAACCGATCCCTCGGAATCGGCTCTCCTTTTGCCTGAAGAAGTATTGCCCTGGTCAGAGGGCTCTCCTTCTGGTTTGGTCGAAACCGAACCAGGCTGGCCATCCGGGTCAGCGGACTTCTCAGCCTCCTTTTCCCTCAGTCTACCTAATCTCTTCTCAAGGGTAGATCTGGGAAGTTTTTACATATTTGGCAGTCTGAATAGAGGTGGTCAAACCCCAGACAATAAACACAGGTGGTGTGGGGATCTGCCTTAGCAAAGACCTCCTCACACTCACTGCAGTGTTGAAACCCAGTGGGCCCGGTTTTTTTCTTGGGTTTCTCAGACATGGCCAACCTAACCAACTTACCCTTTTTATGGGAACCGCCAGGCAAGACTCCCTTATCGGTTCCTAACCATGTCACGGGTATTGGAAAAAAACGCACTAAAACACGTTTTTTTTTTTTAGAACCGATAACCACACTCTAAGTAAAACACACAAAACACAATATTTCACTATCAAATGGCCGGTTCAGCCGAACCGAGCCGCACTTTACAAGTTCCACACAGAAAACAGAACATTCCTATCTAGTATTCACGGCATCACAGACACAGACTGAATCGACTATGCAGATAACTTTTTCGGTTTAAAAAAACAACGAAAACTGAAACTTTAACCGACTTTCGAACCGAGCTGAAGGAGAAATCTCCGGAGCGACCGTTCAGTGAGGCAGAGTAAAGAATCTGACGGTTTAAGTTCAAAACACTCCAGACAGAGACTTCAACCGAGCTCGAGCACAGCATTCTATGCCCTGCATAGAAAGTTAACTCTTTGTTCTCCGGGGCACTTCAAAGGTTGGGAATCACTGCAATTGTCAGAATACAGCAAGACTTCATGTTGTTTGAAAAAGTGTTTAACCACAAGATGCACTTTGTGTTGGGTTACCATTTGCAGTACATAAACTTTTTTCCCCATTTATAACAGCCCCCTAACCCTCCACCCACCATTACAACCCTCTCTTCATTCTAAGAAATACTGCTGTTTCAACCCTAATTAATGGCCATATGGTGAGAACATCGGCACTTTCTTGACATCAGCTCCTGCAGACAGAAAAGCTGCTGGCTCTACTACATGGCACCATGCATGGCTTCCGTTTCAGAAGATGGCAGGTGTAGCAGCATTGGTCAATTAAAGCCTTAAGCATTTTTTAATGTACCTTTCTCCACATGTGTTGAGAGGCTGACTTATTTCACAAGACAGCTGCTACAAGCCATACAGACCGAAAGGAGAACGAGTCAGGCAGCGAGCTGGCAGGGATAGGGAGACAGCTGTCTGATGTGACCGCGATATACAGGAGTGGTCCTCATTGCTGATTTTTCCACTGATTGTAGTAATGGGTAGACAGGGCGATTGGAGAGAGAATGCCACAGCAACGAGGAGCACAGGGGAGGGTGTGGGGAGACTGAGCTGTTGCTCAACTGTGTGAAAAACAAATATGTCAATAGATTTTTATGGAGAGCAGAATAAACAACACAAATGGTGGCAACAATACACAAAATGACTCTGCAATCATATATAACTTTTTTTAAACACACTATTTTTTGTTATTGTAGTAAAAAAACATATATGCCGTTCCCAGCGTGAAAACCAGCACTTTTGGTATGTGCTGGCACTGTGTCCTGCTTGGCAGGAATTTGTTTTCAGCCCCTGGTAATGCTGTCTTAAGGACAAGGCTAGAAACAGATCGCAGTCAATGAAGATGCAGGATTTCTGTCCATTTTATTATGCCTATTAATGGCTAGAGAGAGATTAATCAAGGCCACTGCTTGACTAAGAAGGGACAAATTCCAGCCACGCTATATTTGATCGCTCCTCTGTTATTTTATCAGGGGTGATGGGGACTGGAGGAGATCTGCAGATCCACAGCAGTTTTCAAGCTCCCAACCACAATGCCTCCTGCAATAAATTAGCCAGCCTCCCTGAAATTTGGGTGGGGATGGGTGGGGCTACTATTTAGTGCTTCAGCAACCAAGCAGCCTAGTGCCGTTGTGTCTAAAATGGTTTCGGAGGGGGTACTACCTAGATCCTCAGCAGTCTCAAAACCACCAGGCAAATGTGTCTTCAAGGCAACAAAGCCCAGAGAGTGGATAGATCAAATAGAGACCAGATATACTCCCTGTATGAGACAAGGTATGCCTGTGGCCAAAAACCTGATGTCGGAAAATCCTAACAGCCATCAATCCAACTTCAGAAAATTCATACGACTGAACTGACGACAGAGGGTAAGGATGCCATGGAAGCTATACCACCCATCCGAGGACAGACTGTTGGTGTTAAGCACTGCTAACATCTGATCGATAATCGCTGTGAGGGTGCATGTTAAATACCAACAAGACAAAAGCTATGGTCTTACACCAGCAACCCGGGTTTGGGAATGAGCATGGGGCTTCAGGGCCAGCTGGGGGAGTGAGATCAGGTGTCCCACCACCAGTTACTCTTTTCCTTTGGGTAGACAGGGTATCAGACTCTGCTGCTATACTGCCACCTTGGTGAACACAGGTGGCGCAGTCAGTCTCACTCACCAGAGGGTGGCCACTTACTGGAGCCGGAACACCAGCATGACTTGCAAGTGCGTTCCTTGGCACGCTAGCCACCGGCATCTGAGGGCAGAGAAAAACAAACGGAGAAAAAAACCCTGAATCACAGCAGCATGAAGACCGTGCTCCCCAGTCTCGTCAACTGGCTGCCACACACCCACAGTTGACAGACTTCCGGGAGAAGCAGCCCATGACCACCACCAATGGAATCCAAACAAGAACAGGAGTTTCATCGGCCACCTGAAGGATGGGTATGTGCAAGGGAAGGATGGGGCTTGAATATGGACCGAGCTGAGATGGGCAGCTCCAGTAACTGGGGGTGAGAAGGCAGAATGATTAAAAAAATAAATAAAAGCTATGCCCTTCAGTAGCTGGTCCCCCCAAAGCAAGGTTGCTCTAAAAAAGCTCACCCTAGTTAGCAATCAAGCAATCAGCTCAGGAATGTCAGCCAGTACAAGTTCTAGGGATGTGGCAGTTGCTGCCAAGCCATATTTCAAATTTCACATAGGTAACTTATCAAAAAAGCTCACATGATGTCTGAGTTTTTATTACAGAATTAAATACCATCTCCAACACATGCCAGGGACAACAACTGTGTCTGCTGACTTACCGTTACTGCTGGATAAAGGAAACACCATTTAGTAAACACTTCTGCTGGTGTGTTAGAAAACAACAAAAAAACAACAACCTTACTGTGTGGCTCTGAGGTTTCTAACTAACTTGCCAACTCTGACACATCATAATGATCTCTATGGTGTAGCTGGATTGCCCTCGCTGCATGTCAGAAGGCAGACCCGCTGGAACAGCTTTTTCGAGAACATTCTTCATGGAAAAACACCTGGGTACTTAAAAGTCCCAATTTTGTTGATTCTTGTACTGCCTCAGGACCTAGTCTTGATGCCACCGAGGCTTCAGTCTCCTGGCTCCCTAGTCCTGGAGCAGTGCAGTAGGAAGACCTGAAACTGGCAACTCTGCTGAAGGATTTTAAAGCACTGAGAGTACATCACCAGACTGAATCCTGCTATTGCTAATTGTATGTAGCTACACGGTGCGCATTAAACTGCACTTTGTGTGCTGGTGGCATTGTGCTGTACTGTCAATGCTTGCATGGCTTGTACTACTTGGCTGCTTCTCTGTAACCCATTTAACTGTGTGTTCTGTGATCATGCACTTATGATATAAACCCTGAATTCATCTAACCAAGTCGACCTTGCAAGAGAGACCTCGTTCTCAAGGGAGTTCTACCTGGTAAATCAAAGGTTAAATAATAATAAACAAGTATGGTGGCTCGGATTAGTGGAGGGGTGTGTGTGTAGTAGTGGGGAATCAGTCAGGCAAACTGGTCATCTGGGTTCACTCCCCCAGACCAGGACATCAGGACTGGATGCCTGCAGGGAGGGTGCAGAACATTTGCTCTCTTTGGGGGCAGGGTTCAGCATAGCACAGCACTGTTCAGGAAGGGTGCAGACCATTCACTCTCCTGCCCGGTTGGGGTGGGGGAGGGAAGGAGGCTCAGTGCAGCACAGCACCACTCAGGGACAGTGTATAACATTCATCCTCTTCCCGGGGGGGGTGTGTGTGTGTGTGTCCTCAGCACTACATCGCTCTGGGAAGGTGCTTAAGATTCACTCCCCCTTCCCGGGAGAGTACAGAGCATTCGCTCTCCTGGGGGGGGGGGGCAGAAGAAAAAATTACTCACCACAGTAATGTTTCTTCTAATGGAGTCTTGCTGTATTCAGACTTAATGCAGTTAGCCCCAGCACTTGAACTGCCCCGAGAGGAAAGAGTTAACTCCATGTAGAAGCATGGAACGTTGAGCTCGAGCTCGGTTTTCAAACCTCTGTCTGTGGTACTTCCCAGTGTAACCGTCAGATTCTTACGAAACAACTAACTAACTAGACACTAAAATATGGAAACTGTTTGAAACATTTAGCCAAAAGGCAAAAAATTGTTTTGGGGTCCAAAAGACTCAAGTCGAGAACCCAAGAAGAAACAAGGTAGTGACAATTTAGGCTATGAACAAAAGAATAATAAACATAACAGCTACCCCACCAAAAGGGAGGGTACAAGGTACACCCCTGAGGTGCAACACTGTACCTGCCAGCCCACTTCCCAAAAACAGGTTCTGAGAGGGGGAGGTCTGAATACAGCAAGACTCCATTAGAAGAAACATAACTATGATGAGTAATTTTTTCTTCAAACAACAAGAAGTCTTGCTGTATTCAGACATAATGCAGAATACCAAGCAGTTCCCTATGGAGGAGGGAATGCAGAACCTACTTTGGGAACAGGCTCTGCAGTACTGCTGTGCCAAACTTAGCATCACTCCTAGCCTGGATGTCCAGGGAGTAATGCTTGGTGAATGTATATATATATACTGTTTTCCAGGTGGCTGCTTTACAGATCTCTAACAAGGGAATATCTCTGGCCGCAGCTAGAGAGGCAGCTGTACCCCTAGTGGAGTGAGCCCTCAGGCCTGAAGGGGTGTTCTACCCAATGTGTCATAGCAGAATTATATACAAGAAACAATCCACCTGGCAATAGATCTTTTAGTGGCAGGCTTACCTTTCCCCATTTCACCACAAGTGAGAAACAACTGAAGACAGTCATTTCTGTGTGCCTTAGTATGCTCTATGTAGTAGCTAAGAGCCCTTTTAACATCCAAACTGTGTAATCTTCTTTCCCCTGAAGAAGAATGGTCAGTGAAAAACACAGGGAGCGATATGGCCTGGTTTAGGTGGAAATCCGATACCACTTTAGGCAAGAACTTCCTATTAGTTCTTAGGACCACTTTATTCCTATGGAAGGATATGAAGTCAGGTTCAACTGACAGGGCCTGTAATTCACTAATCCGCCTGGCAGAAGTAATAGCTACCAGAAACACAGTTTTCCAGGTCAAGTACTTCAATTCAGCCGAAACCACAGGCTCAAAGGGTGGCTGCATGAGCTGAGCAATGCAGACATTAAGATCCCAAGGCGGAGTAGGCTCCCTAAAGGGAGGGTTAATGTGGAGTAGACCTTTGGAAAACTTTCTGAAAACAGGATGAGATGCCAGGGAAGAGCCCTTCCCTGCTGAGAGGAATGCAGAGACAGCTGCTAGATGAACCTTCAGAGTGGAAGGCCTAAGGCCTAGACCATTCAGATGAACTAGATAGTCTAAGGTTGTGGAAATGTCTGCAGAATCGACTGAGAACACCAAATACTGAACCTCTTCCATTTGGAATTGTAAGTTTTTCTAGTGGAAGGTTTCCTGGAGACCTTTAGAATATCCAGAACTCCCTGAGAGAGATGAAGTGCTGCATATTCTAACTCTTCAAGAGCCAGGCCTTGAGGTTGAGGGACTGGAGATTGGGGAACCAGATCCGCCCTGGGAGGAGGAGAGAAGACTGTATCTCCTGGGAAGACACAGGGGACGTGACACAGCCAAGGACAACAGAAGAGGATACCAGAGCTGTCTCAGTCTGGCCCAATCTGGAGCACCAAAATCACTGTGCAGGGTTGAGTTCTTATCTTGATCAGAACTCTGAACAGGAGAGGGAAAGGAGGGAAGGCACAGAGAAACCTGCCCTTCCATCCCAGAATTAGGGCATCCTGGGGAACTGTCCCCAGGACTGGAGATCTGCAACAAAACAGAGGAAGTTGATGATTGTCTGGTGCTGCAAATAGATCTATCCCTGGGATGCCCCACCTGGAGAAAATGATCCTCAGAATGTGAGGATTCAGGGACCATTCGTAATGTCCCTGTGAAATCCTGCTCAGGCATCTGCTAACACACTGTCTTTCCTGGAAGATGAACCGCTACCAGGAAGTCTGAAGGAATAGGCCAGAGACCAAATATTCATGGCCTCTGTGGACAAGGCTGTGGACCGAGTGCCTCCCTGCTTGTTGATGTACCACATTGTGGTAGTGTTGTCCATCCTGATTTGGACCACCTTGCCCTTGACTGAATCTGAGAAGGTCTGAAGGGCTAGGAAAACTGCCCTGAGTTCCAGAAGATTTATATGAAGAAGAGACTCCCTGGGTACCAGATTCCCCGAGCTGTTAGGGCTCCCAGGTGGGCTCCCAGCCTGATGAGAAGCATCCGTAGTCAGTACTACTGATGGAACTTGAGGGAGAAATGAAACCCTTGTCTGAGGTTGTCCTAGTCCAGCCACCACTGCAGAGCTTATACCAGAATCTGGTCACTGAATCAGTTTGGAGAGTGTCCTCTCTGTGACCAAGAGGACCTTAGATGGAACTGAATGTCCCGATCTGAAATCTTGCTCCCTGAACCACTGCAGTGGAGGCTGCCATGTGGCCCAAGAGTTGGAGGAACTGTCTCGCTGGAAGAGAAACCTGAGGATGAAAGGAGGAAGCAAGGTCTACTAGGTCTTCACCTTGCCAGAGCAAGGAAGGCTTTTGCTTGGACAGTATCCAATTTACCCTATGAAGGTGAGAAGCTGCACTGGTTCGAAGACTGATTTTGGCAGATTTAGAAGAAACCCCAGAGAACTGAGCAAGTCCTAGGTGGTTTGCAGAGCTGCCCTGACCTGATCTGATGACTGTCCTACCAGCAGCCAGTCGTCCAGATATGGAAAAATGGTGATACCCTGTCTTCTGAGGTAAGCCACCACTACTGCAAAACACTTTGTGAACACCCTGGAGCTGATGTTAGGCCAAAAGGCATGACCTTGAACTGATAGTGGCCTGAAGACAACTCGAACCTGAGGTATTTTCTGTGGGAGAACCTTATAGGGATATGGAAGTAGGCATCCTTGAGGTGCAGTGATGCTAGCCAATCTCCTGGCCTTAAAGAGGGAAGGATTATTCCCAGAGTTACCATTTTGAATTTGGGTTTTGATATGTGTTTGTTCAAGTACCTTAGATCCAGGAAGGGTCGCCACTCCCCTGTTTTCTTTGGGGTAAGGAAGTACCTGGAGTACAGGCCTTTCCCCGTGTTGAGTAGGAACCTTCTCTACGGCTCTGAGAGCTAGGAGAGAGGAAACCTCTACCTCCAGGGCAAGGGTTTCTGAGACTGATGCAGGTGTAAAAGACTTGGCCCTCCTTTTTGGGTACCTTTTGAAACTGAGGGCCAGTCCCTGGCTTACTACTTCCAGGACCCACTTGTCTGAGGTAACAGACTTCCAGGCCTGAAAGTAGTAAGCCAGCCTGCCTCCTACTGGGATTGGGGAGTCGACCCGGGCTGACACCTCAGGGTGTCTGCTTCGCAGGAGCCTTAGACTGGGAGGAGGAAGCAGTCCTGCTCATCCCCCTCCTGCCCCTCCTTCGGAAAAAAAACCTTTGTGGGTAAGAGGAGGAGGCCTGGGCTTGGTAAAAACGCCTGCCCCTGGACTGCTGTTTTTGAGGAGTGGCTTGCCTTTCCTTGGGCTGTGCACTCCTGTAAATTGTCCTGTATTTGTCCATTGTTTTCATGTAGCCTCTGTCTGCTCCCCAAACAGAGAGTTACCACCTACAGGAAAATCCATAGCCTTAGACTGGGTGTCCTGGGATAGGTTAGTACATCTGAGCCAAGCATGCCTCCTGAGAGAGACAGATGTAACCATGACTCTGGATGCCACATCAGTGGAGTCCACAGCAGCTGTGAAATTGTACTTTGATGCCTCAATTCCATCTGCAGCCACCTCCTCCAGCTCTTTGGCTAGCTGGGAGGCCTGTTGAGCCAGTTTCAGAATCGTATCCCACCTGGACTTCTGGTACCTGGCTGTACAGGCCACATAATTTGCCTGCCTGAGTCCCAAAGAGGATGCAAAGTATAGTTTTTGGCCATGGCATCAACTTTCCTGGAGTCCTTGTCTTTGGGGATGAAGCCAAAGGAATGTTGCACTACCCCAACATGGCTGCAATGTGAATAAAGGAACTCTGCAGCTCAGCCTGATAACCTATACCTCCTGTCCATTCTTTTATCTACAGGAGGTAAAGACTTAGGAGTCTGTAGAATCTTTTGTGTCTGTTTCTCCAAGGAAATATGAAGGGGAATAGACAACCTTTTGGACTCTGGGATGTCCATCATCTCCACAAAATCAGACTCTTCTTCCTCCCCAGCAGCTTCAACCATAGGGAGCTGGAGGGTCTGGGCCATCTTCTTGTAAAACAAGAAGTGTGAAAGGAACCCAGAGAGTCTGGGAGGAGAGATATTAGAGGGCCTGTCTGGGGAGATGTCTGGTTCAATGGGCACATCCAGACCCCCCTGGTCGTCATCGTCGGGATAATCTTCGTCTCCCTCCCATTCCTCATAGAAAGCATCCGGATCGTAATCCGAAGGAGCCGGTTCCGACCAAACCGACCACCTAACCGACGGTGCCAATTTGGACGGAACCAGGAGAAGCGATTGGATAATACTAATTGCTTTGGCTATTTCATCCGCTGCTAGAGTATGCGGTACTGGATCCAAACAGGCAGACTTTCGTTTCCTTTTTGACGGAACGGACCCCTCAGAATTGGCTCTCCTTTTGCCCGAGGAGGTATCTCCCAGGTTAGTAGGCACCTCCTCAGGTTTGGCCGCAACCGAACCGGGCTGGCCATCCGGATCCACGGACTTCTCGGCCTCCCTTTCCCTCAATCTACTCAGTCTTTTTTTCTAGAGTGGTTTTGGGAAAGTTTTTGCAAATTTGGTAGTCTGACTGGAGGTGGTCAAACCCCAGACAACAAACACAGATGAGGTGGGGGTCTGCCTTGGCAAAGGCCTCCCCACACTCAGTACAGTGTTGAAACCCAGTGGGACCGGTTTTCTTTTTGGGTTTCTCAGACATGGCCAACCTACCAAAATTACCCTATAGAAGCTTTCAAGCCAGGTAATACCAACTGATCGGTAACAATTGTGTCACGGGTTTGGAAAAGAACTGAGAAAAAGCCTGTTTCTTTTGAAACTGATCGGTACTGGAACACCACACTAATCCCAGAAAGATATTATTTAAAATTAGAGAGTTCACAAGGTGTGTTCTAACCGGACCGATCGAAAAGAAACCGAAGAGACAAATGATTTCCACAGTTAAATAAAATAAAAATACAGTCACTACTTATCTACAACACTACCTGTACCATAGACAGAGGCTAGAAATCCAAAAAAACAATAAACAAATGGTTTTTAAACTGAACGCTTTACTATACCGAACCGAGCGGAGGAAATCTCCAGAGCGACTTCACTGTTAGGCGGAGTAAAGAATCTGACGGTTACACTGGGAAGTACCACAGACAGAGCAGGGTTTTAAATAACTCTAAAAATTGATTAGCGTTTTGCTCATAAAAGTTCTAAAACATTGTGAAAATGCATATCACTTTCCTCACTGTGTTTAACAAACATGACACTTCTAGAAAACCTATATAAATGCTTTCTGTATAGTTAGTATTGTCCCAAGAAAAAAACTGCTAATCAATTATTTAAAACCCTGCAGAGGTTTGAAAACCGAGTACGAGCTCAACGTTCCATACTTCTACATGGAGTTAACACTTTCCTCTCCGGGGCAGTTCAAGTGCTGGGGCTAACTGCATTATCTCTGAATACAGCAAGACTTCATGTTGTTTGAACATCTGCTCGCCTCCCAGGGACGGGGGGTTGGGGGAGCTCAGCACAGCACTGATTCACAAGCAACACCTGATGGCTGTATGGTGAAGGTCATGTTGGTGGCATGGGTGACCATATTCTGCCCCACCCCCAGGAGTATGTGAGCATGCACGCTAATGCAGAGGGTTATTGGGTGGTGCTTTCACACGAAGAACACCCCAAACCGGCAGCAGGATGACACATGGACTACCCTCTGCCCAGGTCTGGCAGGCATGTAAAAACAAAACAAAACAAAAAAACCCTCAAAAACAAAAAAACAAACTGGCCTCCCCACTCAAGATCATGAGGCAGCATGGACGGCACAGGACAGGGAGACACTAGTAGGTAACCAGCGGGTGAGACAGTGTCATCAGAATGGGGTGGGGGGGTGGATACCAGACTGGGTATCTGGAGACTCTGGATGGGAGACAGAGGTGTGTCACAAATAGATGGAAAGAACAGATTGGGGGGTTGGGGGAGAGATAAAGTGATCATTGAAAGAAAAATGAATAAACGTGCTCTACTTTGTCTCACTACACCTGTGTATTATAGGAGGGGCGGCATGACAAGCTGTGTACTAATTGCATGCCGGCCATTACTGTAAGTTGTTTGGGTATGTACAACCAGTAGTAAGGCTCTGCAGGATGTCCCCGACATGGATAAATCCTGCTACAGAAGGCAGCTAACCCTGCCGCAGACACTGCAGCATCTTAGTAGTCCACTGGACAGAAAAGAAAAGAAATACATCAGTTCTAAAGGGTCCTTTGAAATGGTCTTTCTTTGGGTCTGATGATTCTAGTTTTGCTGCAGAAATGAGGTAACTGGAGGAGGATTCGTTCAGTATATACTAACCTTCTGGCATCTGCTTCAGTACAGTTTAAAGAGCTAGTATAAATAGCAGGAAGAACAGGTCAATCACCTCCTTAAAGAACAGATTACATCTTACTTCTGAAGTGAAGTGTTCTGCTTTTTCTCTGTGCTCATTAGACAGCTTTATACCCAACAGCATTGGGTGTGGTGTGGAAAGCAGTTCTTCACTTGGAAGCAGGCATACCTAGTACTATAATATACAGCAAGCATGTTTCCCCAGCATTTTCAAAATCTTATAATGCACAATTTATAATGCTGAGAAATATATAATTCATCATTTAGAACATGAATTGCATATTTTCTCAGCTGCTGTAATTAGTGTCATACTCCAACGAAAGAAATGGACTGGAGCGCGAGGCCGTTTACTCCTGAACACACGACTATACTAAACATGAGCGCATGAGTGGTTTCAAAAACAACTGCTATAAAACATAAAATGGACACACTTCAAACATATTAAAGTGTTATGTAGTCTGAGATCAAAATAACATTTTCTGTTTGGGAAACATGCTTACTGAACTATTATACAAAATAAAAAAATAAAAGTGTTAAGGACTCGCTGGTTTTCCACACCTTGTTAGTGTGGTGGCATCATTAGGGAACTCAAGCTTTGCCCTCGTGCCAACGATGTCACCACACTAACTTGGTGCAGAGTACCAGCATGCTGTTAACTTGTAGGAGTTATTTTCTATATAATGCACAATCAGCCTGCTTCATCAGTTTTTCTTTCCGAAAAACCAATAATCCACACTTAGGAATGTTTGGAGAAACAATTTGCAGTTTAGAATGATAATTACTTCTCCACACAGCTGCCTTAATCAGCCGTGCTTCAGCCAAACAGACACATGGCTTGGAGCATGAGCGGATGAAGACAGGTGAATGTAAGCCTATTTCATGAGTGCTTTCTCTAAATGGCATAACAGTATACAGAACACACACAGACACAAAGAACACACAGAGACACACACACACAGCCTTGCATTGCCACACTGTTAAACAGGCTAATTTTACATTATATATAACAAAAAAAAAGTCAGACCTTGTTAGAGTGGTGGCATCATAAGGGCAACTGAGCATTGCTATTTTGCCCATGATGTCACCACACTAACTCGGTGTTAGGTGACCAGCTTGTTCTTCATGGAGAGGGGTAGTCATTCTCTAAATTCCTCCCACTACATCATCAGTATGCTACCTCACTCATTACATAATAACCCTTCTGCCTGATTGGTGGCACGTGTCATGCAAGTTACCAATCAACAAGCAGGAGACTGGCTACTCTTCGTTAGTAGCGATGTCACAGTGCTGCTGATGTACAGGGTGGAACGGACCCTACTATGCCAGCCTCCAAGTAGAGTGCTGCTCTTCAGATCACACTTAGTATTGTTAGGTAGAACAATTTCTAATTATCAAAACTGAAAAGGAAAAAGTACTTCAGATATAAGAAGTGACAGCGGACTACTTCTAAAGGTTACTATTAACTCCAGGTGGTGCACAAGTTCTTTAAAATGTTTCTGGAATAGTGTCTCTTGTCCTTTAATCTTTCCTTGGTCTCTACTAGGGACCTGCTCCGATGACTTAGTTCCATGCATAGGTGTTTTCCTCTTTGAGCTACCTTCATTGCTACTGCTGCGATTACGGCTTCTCCCCTCTTACTCTTTTCTGTTGTCACTGCTTGAGTCCCTCCTGTGATGGCTGTGCTCGTGACTCAAATGTCTGTGAGAGTGTTTTTTCTCTTTGTGATGCTTCCTTTCCCTTTCCCTTTTATGCCTGCTGTCCTTGCCTCTCCCTTTCTGTGTTTCTTTTTCTTTCTTGTGCCGCTTCAGATGGCTCGTTGAACTCTCGACTCCTGACCTCTCCCTACTTGAGCCCTGGTCAGTCCTGCTTTGCTCACGAGTTTGCCTCCTTCCTGTTCAGGATCCCCTCACAGCTGCGACTCCTCTTATGCTGTGAAATACTGGTGACAATACAAGTGAGGACACTGTCTTGTCTAGTCCCTAAAGCTGTGTCACCGTTCATAGCAACAAGTGTCTTTGGACTGCAGACCCCATCACTGTTGCACCCTTTATCTTTTGAATCAGAAGGGGGCAACTGACTATGCACTTGAAGCTCTGACGAAACACTTTGCCCAGTGGTGCAACTGACTGAGGTAGGAGGAGTACAGTCCAGAACCGAGGTCAGAGTTACTGCAGGTGTTTGGTGCTGGCCTGCCGGTGACAGTTTTAAAGCCACCTCAGCAGGTTGGCTGTTTCTATTGCTCATCAGTTTGCACATCAGTTTCTCTCGCAGTTCCTGCTCTTTTCTGAAGCTCTATGGCCCGCTGTTTCTCCTCCTCCACCCGCCTCAGTTCCGCCTCTTGTTGCCGCCCTCCAGCTGCTGGAGTCAAGTCTCTCGCTTCTTGCTTTTTAGCTCCTGAAGCTTGAGGAACTGAAATGAATGAAAAGTAACTAATACAAAAAATTGCAATTGACCAATATAATCTAGTAAATGCAGAGGAGATACCAAAGAAATGGGGCTGCGTTTTCCTATCTGTCATACCCAAGGCATTACGGCCTAGAGGTTAGAGTAATGAGCTTGATAATGAGCAGATCTGGGGTTGATTCTCACAACCTTCGCTTTCATACTGTGTGACTCTGAGCAAGTCATAACCTTTCCAGTGCTCTCGGTTTGCCCCTGAAAACAGGATCTTGTGCGTGGTAGGCCTTACCCAGTTACCAAAAGGGTAAAAAAAAAAAAACAGACCTGGCTGGACATGAATTTTACAGACCCATTAAAGGGACACTGTCAACCCCCTCAGGCCTCAAAGTGTCCCTAGTTTTAAAAACGCATTTTATGATTGCTCACAGTCAAGAAAGATTGCTGCTGTAGCTGGTTGTTTGATTCTGTTTTTCCTTTTAAAAGTGAAAGACAGACTGCCCACCATTCTGGGTTATCATACCAAAACATGTTTGTTTATATTTCTTCATCAACTTCCACTGCAGCTTTCCTGGACTTGGGAATACCCCCATACAATCAAACACCTCATGATGCAGTTCTAGGTGAAGAGAGGAGACTTGCATCATGAATGGCTGCATCATTTGAGGAGTTTTCATAATCCTCCAAGTGTGCAATAAGAGTTGATCAAGGATTTTAAACAAAATAATGTTTATATTACACCATTACCATGCATTTCAGTTCTACTAAGAAAGGAAGCAAAGAAAACAAACTGCAGTTTCAATGCATTTTAGAGAAGGTAAGCAATCATAAAATGTGGGTTTCAACACAGTGTCCTTTAAGTAAAGTATCAGCATTATAACATAGTAATATAAAGCAGTAGTGCATGTTTAACAGAAAATGTTGACCTACACGTTTTCATTCTTAGTTCACCCTTTATCTCCCATCTTGTAAGATAACCCTTCTTCTAAATTTTGAATCTGGTTTCCCACTTTTTTTATACAAAAAAAAAAAAGTAAAAGAAGTGCTCCTTTTAATATGGCTACCCCCCAGTTTTCTCTTCTGTTTTTGAAACCCCCCCCCCCTCCAAAAAACATTTTTTTTTCTCTCTAGTGTCTGGGGGTGGCTGATCAACCCTGCCTGCTTCCCCAAGCTGGCCACTGCCTCCTCCAGGACTCACCTGGTCTGAGATTCCCCCATGAATTCCCCCTCGTGGTAGGACTAGAGGCCCCCCCCAATGTTCATTATCCAGAGTGGACCACAGTGAACTTCCCGGGTGACAGCGTGGACTCAGGGTGAGCAGGCAGGGCTTCTTGTAGCCTCAGACAAACCTTTTCTCTTTTTCCTCCCCGCTCCTGCTGCAGGACGTTAAGGCATGTGAAGGCACACAGGCCTGATGTTCCCGCAGCTTCCCACCCTTCATGCCACTCCTGCTGCACTACAACAGCGGGGCCAATGTCCCTCCTGTGAGAGGAGAGCAGTCCTTGAACATCAAATCTTCTCCCACTCTGGCTGACCCAAGTCCGAAAACCCACACCGGGTCACTAGCATGGCAGGAGGTAAGGCAGTAGGGTCTCAGCTCTCCATGCTACTGGGCCAGCTAGACCAACCACTTTCTAACATGGCTTTTCTTGTAACAAAGGTGAATTGGCATGACACTGCTCCTTGATCTTGTAGGACAACGGCTGTTCCAAAATCTCTCAAAATATTGACGAAAATGTGGGTGCTACCCAAAATAAAAGAAGCTTTTTTTTTTTATTATTTCAAATATAAAAGAAACAGACTCAAAATGGGGTGGGGAAAGGTGAGATATGGGACAATCTAAAATAGAATACAAATAATATAGGTCAAATTTTTCACCATAATATGTACTGCTCCTTTAAGGTTGAAGAGACTATAAATCTGTCATGTCAGCTACTACTGTACTTCCCACCGCTTCATAAGCAGGATGAAATAAATATGTTGTGCAAAACCTTACCAATTTAAAGGGATTCCCTACCCATTCTGCTACCCAGGGTACCCCGTGACTCCTTACCTATTCTAGCGCCCAGGGTATGCTGTGATTTGCAACCCACTCCACTACTCAAAGTACCCAGTGATTCTCTACACACACTATTACCCAGGATACCCTGTGATTCCCTTCCCACTCTACTACCCAGGGTACCCAGTGATTCCCTACCCACCCCACTACCCACGGTACCCAGTGATTCCCTACCCACTCTACTACCCACGATTCCACACCCATCTCACTACCCACAGTACCCAGTGATTCACTACCCATCCCACTACCCAGGGTATCCAGTAATTCCCCACAAACTCTACAACAAAGTGGCACCCTGTGATTCCCTACCCACTCCACTACCCAAGGTACCCAGTGATTCCCTATCCACTCTACTACCTAAGGTACCCTGTAATTCCCAACCCACTCTACTACCCAGGGTACCCCATGATTGCCTACCAACTCTACCAGCCAGGGTGCTCTGTGATTCCCTACCCACTCAACTACCCAGGGTACCTAGTAATTCCCTACCCACTCAACTACCGAGGGTAACCAGTGATTCCCTACCGATTCTACTACCCAGGGTACCCTGTAATTCCCTACTCACTCCACTACCCAGAGTACCCTGTGATTCCCTACCCACTCTACCAGCCTTGTCAAGTGGCAAGATTACTCCGCGACCAGGGCCTTGTAAAGTGGTAGGATTACTTCCCTGACCAGAGCCTTGTAAAGTGACAGGATTATTCCCCCTGACCAGGGCCTTGTAAAGTAGCAGGATTACTCTCCCAACCAGGGCCTTGTAAAGTGGCAAGATTACATCCCCTGACCAAGGTCATGTAAAGTGGCAGGATTACTCCCCCTGTCAAGGATCCCTTGTAAAGTAGCAGGATTACTCCCCCTGTCAAGGATCCCTTGTAAAGTAGCAGGTTTACTTCCCCTGACCAGGGCCTTGTAAAGTGGCAGGATTACCTCCCCTGACCAGGGCCTTGTTTAGTGGCAGGATTACTTCCCATGACCAGGGCCTCATTAATTTGTTTATACCTTTTTTCCTTTTTGAATATTTAGTAGCATATATGAAGTAAACAGTAGATGTAGTAATCAAGAATTTATACAGTATGTACAATATAATGGAAACCCTGTTTCCCTGTATCAGAGTCACTGCTGTTGTAATTGCTTGTACCACTTTTGGAGTAGAATTATATTAATTATGCTAATTATATGGGGTATTTAAAAATGTCTTTGTAGGCTAACTGCACCCCCTGAGAAAGACCCACTTGACTGGGTCAATATGTAGGGGAGTTAGCCCTGTTTCATGACATGCTGTGTTAAATAATAAAAATACAGCTATCCGATTTATCTCTGCCTTTGTGGTGTGTTCCTAGTTTTTCCTTTATGCATCCAGTACTCCGGGGGGGCCTAAGTTGGGCCCTGCAAAGTATCAGGATTACTTCCCATGATGAGCGACCTGTAAAGTGGCAGAATTACTTCCCCGGACAAGGACCTTGTAAAATGGCAGGATTACTTCCCCCTGACCAGGGCCTTGTAAAGTGGCAGGATTACTTCCCCCTGACCAGGGCCTTGTAAAGTGGCAGGATTACTTCCCCTGACCAGGGCCTTGTAAAGTGGCGGGATTACTTACCCTGACCAGGGCCTTGTAAAGTGGCGGGATTACTTCCCCTGACCAGGGCCTTGTAAAGTGACGGGATTACTTCCCCTGACCAGGGCCTCGTAAAGTAGCAGGATTACTTCCCCTGACTAAGCCAGGGGTACCTCATACTAAGAAGTGCTGTGGTGCTGGGAGTAGGTGTAGCCAGCCCTATGATACTTAGAATCACAGCAAACTCTGAACTAGAACACCCAAAATGGAACTCAATTAACAGGAAAGCAGTTTTTGCCAGTCGCGCTTTGTTGTAGTGCAGAAAACAATTTGTTTTCTAAATCAAATGATCACAGATGTGACACTACTAGCAATTTGTAACAGTCCTGATATAAGATACATAGTGCAGCACAAACGAATACAATGACAGACCCACCTCGACAAACCACCCCTTTTCAATGTTTTGCACTTTGGGGTTGTTTGCCGAGGTTAGTTGAGGTGGTCTGTTATTGCAATCATTTATGTTGCACTACAGATTTTATATCGGGACTGTTACAAATTGCTAGCACTGCTACATCTGTGATCATCTAATCTGGAAAATAAACTGTTCTCCGCACTACAACAAAGCGAGGCTGGCACTAACTACTTTCCTATTAAAGTTCCATTTTGGGTGTGTGGTACTAAGTTTGCTGTAGTTCTGGCCCCATGTAGCCTATTGCCCCCAATTTGCCAGCTTTTTACACCTCGGAGATCATTTTGTGCACTGGCGTGCCCAAACACAGCCCAGCCGTCCATGTAGGTGCACTGTCAGCACAGGATTGGGCCCAGCTGTCCATGTAGGTGCACTGTCAGCACAGGATTGGGCACAGCTGGAGCATCCATTCAGGGCTGTGGATAGGTGGACGTCCACGTATGCAGAGCAGGAAATTTTGCGTACCACCAGCTCCACTAAGCGTCACTCTGTGGATGTGCACAGCCTTCCAGGCCTCTAAGGATCTGGCCCTCCATTCCTATATTAGTACTAAGTTACTCAGGTACAATGTTATTAAAACCGAACTGCTTTTTTAAAAGTCCTTAGGCAGAATTTTTACCTAAGTTTGTCTTCGCTGACCACATGATATCCCAGTTGGCTGTGACTGCACACTACAACAGGCCTTTGTCGGTTGGTGCAAATAAATGTTCAGGTCAACACCACCAATTCATCTGAAAGATATCGCCAGGAAAAGGACTGCAGGACATCAGTGGGCACCAGTGGAAGGGGAATAAGGTGTAATTCAGAACAGAGGTCAGAAGGCAGGAGAGAATAATAAATCTAGGAGTTGTTTACCAACTGATGATGTTACAGACAAGTCTACCCACTCCCACAAAATTTATACTGATTTGGGGATTTGCTGGTACACAGTACTAATGTCATCATCCTCAATAGGCTGACTATCGTGGCACATTCTCATGCTGACATGTCTCCATTAGAAGTCAAATGTTTTGTGCTGGCCTGGTGACACCTAGGGCTAAGGTGCTGGACGCCTTACCTTGCACCACGCCAACGACCTGGGTTTGGGAACGAGCACTGGATGGAGCTGCTGGAAAGCAGTTCTCCCTCCGGGAAGGGAAGGAGGCAGGCATCCTCGGTTACTGTCTGTCTCCTGGTGGAGGCCAGGAGACAGTGCAGGCCAGAGGGTGCATAGGCATTGCAGACGGGAGGGAGGATAGGGGCGTCACTGGGGCTGTAGATCGCATGTGTGCCTCCACGTGCATGTGTCTACTCCTGGGGCTTTGGGTGAAAAATGGAGGAGGAAAAACATCCCAGCAAGCAGGATGATGCTTGACTCCCCGCAGGCACTGCTCCCGGGCCAGGCATATGGTAAGCCCCGGTAATTCCAGGTGACGGAGCTGGGGGGGGCGGTCAGGCTGAAGGGGGCAAGCCGGGACAAGGGCGCATAAATAAAGTAGTGATTAAAAAAAAAAAAAATCAAATGTTTTGCCCTCAATGGTCAGTAACTACCCATAGTGTTGGCCTGATAGGGCCATGGCTGGGGAGCAGCTTGTCACTTTGGCAATCTAGATTTGTGCTCCTAGCCAGGAATACAGCTGTGGCCAGGTGGGAAGATTTGGGCATCTTAAAGGAAACTCTTCCCCTTCCCGCTCGAGGGGGGTGTTTTCATCCACTGCAGCACTGCCTCTTGCTAGTTCCAGGAACGATGATGCGCAAGGAACTGAGGAGAGGCATGGTGTGTTTGTGATCTGGATTAAAAAGGGGCAGGGAGACTGAGGTGAACAATAAAATGGGTGGGACTACAGCAGATGACATCCCTACAGGCTCCTCACCTCCACTATGGATCAGCAGAGATAACTGGCCTCCACAGTTTATTCTAGCTCCCACAGACATGAGTCTCCCAGGGCTTTCAGTACCTTCTGACCCCCTTCCCCTGGAGTCTGGGACTACCAAAATGAAAAATTGTGAATTCCAGACACAAAATCTCAAAGTCCAGCAGAGGTAAAGGTCTTTGGGCCAGACATGGGTGGGCACCATGCAGTCGACTGCATCCTAAAACACATGCAGCATGTCCTAGAGATGCAAAGCACCACTGAACAAACATCTCAGTGGGCAGCAGTCATGTTAAGAACACGGAGTCCTGCATCCCTGAGCAGAGTGCTCCTCAGGTTATTAGGGTGCCCCCACAAAGAGGCAGGCTCTGGGGGCTACAGGGGAGATTTACCATGAGTATCAGCCTCGGTTTCTGAGAACGGAATCCCTGATATGTGACCTGATGTAGGTCTCTGGATATCAAAGTAGGTACATGTCAAACAGAATTATTAAAATAAGCTACTGATGAGATTACAAATAGGTTTTACCTTTACTCTGCTTAGCAGTTCCCCGATCAGCAGAATGGATTCTAGATTCCTCTTTGCTAGCACAAGTTTCCGCTCTTCCAGTGCAATTTTCTTTTGCAACCTTTTCTGCTCTTCTGCTTGTAGTTTCTGGAGCTTCTTCAAGTTCCTACGGCCTTCCCGTTCCTTCTGTTTCCGTTCCCTTTTTTTCAGTTTTTCTGCTCTTTTCCTCTCCTTTTCCAGGTCTTCCTGTTCTTTTCGTTTTCTGATATACCAAAAGTAGAGAAAATGAGTTTGTGAGTTCATAATATTGGCTTCTTGATAAAAACAATCCCATTCCCAGAAAAGCACTTCAATGCCAGGGTTGGGACACAGCCTAGTGGTTTTATTAAAGGCATAAAACAGCCACTATTTTGAAGATGGCCTACACCCACCCTTTTCAACATCAACAAATTCAGAGTTAGGAGCTGCCTTTTCTGTAACCTTTATTTCACTGCCTTTTAAAAGAAGCTGGGGACGTAATTCATCCAGTGTCACTAGCAGTGAGGACTAGGCTGCGAGTTCATATAACAAGACTCGGCAGCAGCTGTTAACGAAGACCAGCTTTTTTTTTTTTTTTTAAAAAACACAGGCTGTGAAATCAGGGTTAAATGAAAAACGTACTGTAGTAAAGTTTCTTCTCAGGGATCCATCAGTGAGATCTGCAACAAGCATCATCTCACCAGAGTGTGATGATGCCCTGGAGACAGAAGTTTATGCAAATTTGTAGAACTTAGAATATCTGGGAACTTTGTTCCCTTTCCCTCCTCTCCACACTGGAAAAGCTCCAGGAACACCCTGTCCTCTCAGAAGTCACTCTATTCCTTGACTCCTCCTCCTAAGTCACCCTATTCCTGAATCCTCCCTCCACCCCTTGTAGTCTGGTTTCAGAAAGTTTCACCCACATCTACATCTCTCTCCTCTGGCCCACCGACTCCATCCTGTCTGGTATGGACCAGGCCCAACTTACTTCTGCCATCCTTGTCAACTTGGCCAAAGCTTTTGACACTGTGTCACACCCCTTCTCCTGGACAAGCTTAAGGCAGCGGGGCTCTCTGCCTCCTCAATCAGCTGGTTCTGCTCCTACCTAGAGGGCAGGTTGCAAGCTACCCGTATTGAAGACATCCTTCCCCCTCCGCTCACTATCTGCTCAGGCATCCCCCAGGGTTTTTGTCCTGGGCTGCATACTCTTCTCCATATTCCTGAATGCCTCTCCTCTGCGTTTCCTCTGTGTCCATCCACATGTACACAGATGACACTGTGCTGTTTTGCTTCTGGCTCCTATGCTGTTGACCCTGCTGTCTATCTCTAATAGGATTTTGACAGTGCACAACCAAAGGTACACATGGAAGGTCAAATCATGATTGACCTCCCATCCATAAATACATATTAAGGACATATGGAAATCTGAAACCTGATCCCCATAGCACTAACCCCCACAGACAGGCATCCCAGGACCTCATACACACTAAACAGACTAACACCAATTGAAATGAAGCCAGGCAAATGAACAAACCTGTTTTTCCCCTACCAACTGCATAACTCATGAGAGAGTGTATTGCTGCTTAGTGTTGAGTCACTATTAAAGAAACTAGATGCACAAACTGAAATGACCGGAAGTCCATTCACAGCACCAAGATATCTGGAAGGTCAAATCACCATTGACCTCCCACCCATGAGCAAATAAAGGACATAGAGATCTAAAACCTGATTCTTCTCTCACTGCACCAGCCCCATGGATAGACACTACAGGACCCTGCAAAGCAACATCACACATAAAACATAGTACTAACTGAAATGAAGCCAGGCAAATGAACAAGCCTGTTTTGTGCCCTAACCTATCGCCCAACCGCGATGCTGTACTGTAACAGCAATGGACCGCACATGCTCCCATGTGCTTAAAATGATATCGGCACCTAGTTATGATGTCATAACTAGGGCGATTGAGGTTAGTACAAAAACAGGCAAGAGGCAACAGTGCACAGGCCCACAGGAGAAGCAGCAAGTGTCTTTCATCAAGAATAGTATTTAAAGGATTTGGCGATAAAAAGCAAGGTGTAAGTAAGTCCTTAAAACTTTACAAAGCATTTATGAATGTAAAAAGTAAACAGAGTTGTATACTAAGCAAGTTCCATGAACTGGCAAAGTAAAAAATGTATGAATCACTTTATGTCTCAAAAGTAAAGGGCAAACGCCAGAAAGTCTCCACCTTGAGCAGCTTAAAAACCAAAACAAAGGTACGGCAATGCACAGTTAAAAAGTGGCAAGCCTGTTGGACAGCACAGAAGAAAAAATTACTCACCTTAGTAATGTTGTTTCTTCTAATGGAGTCTTGCTATATTATAGACATTAGCAGTTTGATCCAGCTTTAGAACTGCTCCGGAGTGAAATGGTTAAAACCATTCCAAAATAGAATTTTGGCAATGACAGCAGCTCTATCTGTGTCATTTCAAACTTGAACTGTCAGATCTTTACGAGCCAAACTCAGTAAGGTCTGTGGAAGCTGTAACTCACACTCAGCCAAATGGCTACCTAAATAATAACAACCATTGATGGTCCCAACACCCAAGACTCAAGTCAGGGGACCAGAAATACTAACACCATTCTAATAATATGAAAATGGAACATAAGTATAATAAACACACACACACGTACACATACACACCCCAAAGTCCCAAAGGGACAAAATGCTAACAGGACATAAGTAGTGCCACACTAAGTTGCCCGCAACCCCACCAAGTAGAGGTTCTGAGAGGGCAGGTTGGGGAGGTTCATAATATAAGCAAGACTCCATTAGAAGAAACAACATTACTAAGGTGAGTAATTTTTCTTCAAACAACATGAAGTCTTGCTATATTATAGACATTAGCAGAATACACAGCAGTACCTCCATGGAGGAGGGGCAGAATCTACTTAGGAATAGGCTCTGAAGAACAGCTTGCCAAACCGAGCATCTCTCCTGGCCTGGACATCCAGGGAGTAATGCTTGGTAAAAGTGTGTACCATTTTCCAAGTAGCAGCCTGGCAAATCTCAATAAAGGATATCTCTGGCAGCAGCTAGAGACGCAGCTGTACCCCTGGTAGAATGAGCCCTCAAACCGGAGGGGGCTCTGCCCACTTTCTGATAACAAACTGGATACAAGAGACAATCCACCTGGCTATTGATCTCTTAGTGGCAGGTTTGCCTTTCCCAACTTCACCATAGGTAAGGAAAAGTTGGAGGGATTCAACTCAGACCTTTGGTACGCTTCTATATAATAACTAAGAGCTCTCTTAACATCCAGGCTGTGCAACCTCCTGTCACCCAAGAGGAGGATCAGTGAAAATACTGGAAGGGAGATAGATTGATTAAGATGGAAATCTGAAACCACCTTAGGCAAAACTTCCTATTAGTCCTAAGGACTACCTTATCCCTGTGGAAAGAAATAAAGTCAGTCTCCACTGACAAGGCTTGCAATTCACTTATGCGTCTGGCAGAAGTGATAGCCACTAGAAAAACAGTTTTCCAAGTTAGGTACTTAAGCTCTGCAGAAGACAGAGGTTCAAAAGGGGTTGCATTAACTGGGCAATGCAAACATTAAGGTCCCAAGCAGGGCCAGTTCCGAAAGGAGGATTAGTATGGAGTAATCCTAAAAACTTGGAAAACACAGGATGAGAGGAAAGAGGGATGACTTTCCTGTTGACACAAAAGCAGACACCGCTGCCAAATGAACTCTCAGGGTAGCTGGTCTGAGACCCAAGGAATTAAGATGTACCATGTAATCTAACAAAATGGGCAATTCAGCAGATTCTGGGGAAATATTTTTCCCAGCACACCAAATGGAAAACCTTTTCCATTTAGAACTATAAGTAGCCTAGTGGAAGGCTTTCTGGAAGCCTTTAGGATCTCAAGAACACCCTGAGAGAGGTGTAAATCAGCAACTCTAACTCCTCAAGAGCCGGGCCTTGAGGTTGAGGGATTTGAGGTCTGGATACCAAACCCTTCCCTGGGCACAAGTCAACAGATTGTGATTCCTGGGGAGGCACAGGGGAAGATGGACTGTCAGAGACAGAAGGAGTGGGTACCAGGGCTGCCTGGCTCATCCGGGGCAATCAGAATCACCCTGCCAGGCTGAGATCTGATTTGACTAGTACTTTGAATGGGGAGCATAGAGGAACTTCCTCCCAATCCAGAGGAAGGGCATCCAGGGAACTGAGCCCAGCACTGGAGGCCTGCAACAGAACAGAGGAAGTCTGTGATTGTCTGGAGCTGCAAAAGATCTATCTGAGGGATGCCCCACCTGGCAAAAACTATCCCCAGCACTTGAGGATCCAGGGACCATTCGTGATGGCCCTGGGAAATCCTGCTGAGGGCATCCGCTAGACATTGTCCTTCCTGGAAAATGAACTGCTATGAGGGAAGTGTTCAGGAATAGGCCAGAGACCACAACTTCACTGCCTCGTGCACAAGGTCAAGACCAGTGCCCCTGTTTGTTGATGTACCACATTGTTGTGGTGTTGTCTGTTCTGACTTGTATCACCTTGTCGTGGACAGATGCAGAAAAGCTTGAAGAGCTAAAAGACAGCTCTGAGTTCCAGCAAATTGATGTGAGCAGAGATTCCTGGGGGACCAAACTCTGAGGGAAAGGTCGCCATTGGGCTCCCCAACCCAGAAGGGAAGCATCTGTAGTGAGAGTCAAGTCGTGAGAAGGGGAAATGAAGGGACCCCGCCTAAATTGCTCTGATCCTGCCACCACTGGAGAGCTAGGATCAAGGTTCGAGTCACTGGACCAACTTGAAAGGGGTCTCTTCTGAGACCAAAAGGTTCTCAAGTGAAACTGAATGTCTCTCATCTGAAATCTGGCCCCTGCACAACAGCTGTGGATGCAGCCATGTGCCCCAGGAGCTGCAGAAAGTGTCTTGCTGGTCGAGAGACCTGCAGAGTGAAGGAAGAGGCCAGAGCCACTAAATTCCTTACCCTTTCTGGGGAAGAAAGGCTCTGCTAGCTTTGTGTCCAATTGCCCCTATAAAGGTGAGTACCTGGACTGGTTCCAGAACTGACTTTGTAGGTTTAGCAGAAAACCCAGGGAGGTGAGAAGCTGTGGGTGACCTGCAGGTGAGATTTTACCTGTTCTGGGGACTGGCCTACAATGAGCCAGTCGCTAGATAGGGAAAACAGCAATCCTCTGCCTCCTAAGTGGGCTACTGCTAGACACTTTGTGAATACCCTTGGAGCAGAGGTAAGGCCGAAGGGCATTGCTCAGAACTGGTAATGACCTGAGGGCAGTTCGAATCTGAGGTACTTTCAATGGGATCTTCTGATTAGGACATGAAAATAGGCATCCTTGAGGTCCAGGGAGGCTAGCCAGTCTCCTGGCCTTAGGGAAGGTAAAATCATTGCCAGAGTTACCATTTGGAACTTTGGTTTCAAAAGATGCTTGTTCAGATATCTGAGATCTAAAATGGGCCGCCACTCTCCTGTCTATTTTGGGGTAAGGAAGTATCTGGAATACAGACCCTGCCCTGATGCAGGGGAGGAACCTTTCTACTGCTCTGAGAGCTAACAGGATGAGACCTCTGTTTCCAGAGCGAGGTCTCGAAGCACTTGTAGGTAGAAAAGTCTGCTTCTCAACTTGGGAAACTTTTTGAAGCTGAGAACCAGACCCTGGCTTACTACTTCCAGAACCCACTTGTCTGAGGTTAAAGAAGCCCAATTCTGACTGAAGTAAGCCAGCCTGACCTACTGGTACAGGAGAATCGGCCCTGGGCACCCCATCAGGGTGCCTGTTTCCAGGAGCTTTAGGCTGGGGGTGGGAGCAGCTGCCCACCCCTCGCCTGCCCCTGCCTCTGAAGAAGCCCTCTGAGCATAGGCAGAGGAGGCCTGAGTCTGGTAGAAAGGCCTGTGAAAAGGCTCACCCCACCCCCTGGGGGCATGCCTTTGAGGAGTGGCTTGCCGCCTTAGCCTCGCACTCTTGTCAGTAGTCCCATATTCATCCATCTTCTTCATGTAGTTCTCTGTCTGCTCTCCAAACAGAGAATTTCCACCACAGGAAAATCCATAGCCTTAGTCTGGGTATCCCAGACAAACTAGTACACCTGAGCCAGGCCAACCTACGAAAAGCTACAGATGTGGCCATGACCCTAGAGGAAACATCATTAACATCCACAGCAGCATGAAACTGAACCTTAGAGGCTTCAATGCCATCAGCAGCCACCTGTTCTAGTTCACTAGCCAGCTGGCCATGGGCCTGCTTGGCCAATTGTATAACAGTATCCCATCTAGATTTCTGATACCTAGCTACATAAGCCATATAATTTGCTTGCCTGAGTCCCAGAGAGGCTGCCATATACTGTTTTTTTGCCATGGCATCAATCTTCCTGGAACTTTGTCAGGAGGATGTGAAACCAAGGAATATTAGCTTTATCACAGGCAGCAGCCTGAACTACCCTCAACATGACTGCATTGTTGAGAAAGGAATTCTGTATCAGGGCCTGACAATGTATACCTTCTGTCCATCTTTTATCTACAGGAGGCACAGAATTAGGAGCTTTTAAAATTTTAATTGTTTGTTTCCTAAAAGACTTATGTAAAGGAATAGACAATCTCCTAGACTCTGGAATATCCATCATTTCTACAAAATCAGGCTCCTCTTGCTCATCCACAGCCTCTTCTAAAGGAAGCTGGAGGGTTTCAGCAACTTTTTTATAAAACATAAAATGAGATGGGGACTCAGACAGCATAGGGGGAGATTCTAAAGGTCTGTCTGGGGAGATGTCCGGTTCAATGGGCACACCCAGACCTTCCCAGCCACATTCATACTGATCATAATCCTCCTCCCCTCCTCTGGTTCATAAAATTCCTCAATATCATAATCCTGAACCACTGGGACCGGACGAACCGACCTTTACCAGATAGTGGTGGTTCGGGACGGACCCTGAGACAGTGACTGGACAATTTGTATGGCTTTTGCTATCTCTGCAGCAGTTGGAGAAGGAATTTTGGACTCAGACCTGCTGATTTTCTTGTTTTCTTTACTGGAATTGGTTCCTCAGAACCAGCTTTTCTTTTCCGAGGAAGTCTGGCCCTGGTCAGAGGGCACTTCCTCTGGTTCGGTTGGCACCGAACCGGGCTGGCCATCCGGTCAGCGGACTTTTTGCCTCGTCCCTGAGCCTGCCCAATCTTTTTCCAGGGTGGCTGCAGGAAATTCTTACATACCTGGCAGTCTGACTAGAGGTGGTCAAACCCAGACAATAAACACATGTGGTGTGTGGGTCAGCCTTGGCAAGACTTCCCCACAAACATCACAGTGTTGAAATCCAGTGGGCCAGTTTTTCTTTTGGTTTCTCAGACATAATGCCAGCCTAACCAAAACTTGCCCTTTAACGCAGTGCTTAGGCAGACACCCTTATCGGTTCCTAACCGTGTCACGGGTATTGGAAACCGTAATAAATCCGCTTTTTAGAACCGATAAGAACCGGAACCGCACTCTAAAATAGTAACTTTTAGTTTTAAATGAGTTTTAAACCCACTGATCGGTTCAAACCGAACTGATAACTTGCAAGTTCCACACAGACAAAACCTTCATTTACTTACGGTTACCACAGATAGAGCTTGAACCAACGGTTTTATGTTAAAATAAAACTTCTCGGTTGGATTTAACCGAGAATAAACACTTTTTAAACCGAGAAATGAACCGAGCAGAAGGAGAAATCTCCGGAGCGACTGTTCAGAGGCGGAGTAAAGAATCTGACAGTTCAAGTTTGAAATGACACAGATAGAGCTGCTCTCGTGCCAAAATTCTATTTTGGAATGGTTTTAACCATTTCACTCCGGGGCAGTTCTAGAGCTGGATCAAACTGCTAATGTCTATAATATAGCAAGACTTCATGTTGTTTGAATTAGAATCATTTGCCAGCAAACATTTCAGTCACAGCAACCATAAATGTCTTGCATTCTTCTTTTTTTAAATTACAGAAGCAAATACCTCAAACAGGATTAATACAGACTGTTGTATAAACTAAGAACAACAAGCATTTGTCAATGCCGAACGTTCGCTTGCAGGTATTTGCAGTGGTGTTTGGCATGTATGGTGCTTTACCCTAATGCCCTGTGCGATTGCTGGTATTTGCACAATAAATTTTCAGCATGACCTTTTTATTACCCCTATTGTGCGCTACATAGGCGGAAACACGTTTTGGGCAGGATGTGAAAAATGGCAGCTGTACTGCTCATGAGGAGGTGTGGTAAAATGGCAATGTTGAAAATCTGGAGTGAAATATTGAAAATTCTCAAACCTAGGAGCGGGGTGGAACTGTGCAATGCACCGTAGAAACAGTCATTGTTAGGAATTTTTCACCAAATTGTCAACATTGGCATTTTAAAACCTCTGCTAATGAACAGCGTCACTGTGATTGTCTTACTGTGTGCCATACATTGATTTTGCACACCGACTGCGCCATTGTGCACTACATGGGCGGAAACACGTTTTGGGCAGGATGTGAAAAATGACAGCTGTACTGCTCATAAGAAGGTGTGGTAAAATGACAATGTTGAAAAACTGGAGCGAAAATATTGAAAATTCGCAAACTTACGAGTGTGCGTAGAAACTGCATAATGCACGCTCGTAAAACAGTCATTTTTAAGAATTTTTTCACCAAATTTTCAACATAGCCATTTTAAGACCTCTGCTCATGAACAGTGTCACTGTGATTTTCTTAATGTGTCCCATACATTGATTTTGCACACCGACTGCGCCATTGTGTGCTACATGGGCGGAAACACGTTTTGGGTGACATGTGAAAAATGACAGCTGCACAACTCATAAGAAGGTGTGATAAAATGGCAATGTTGAAAATCTGGAGTGAAAATACTGAAAATTCACAAACTTACGAGCCTGCGTAGGAACTGCGCAACGCACGCTTGTAAAACAGTCATTTTTTGGAATTTTTGCACCAAATTTCAACATGGGTTTTGGACTCTTCATGAATGATGCCATTGTCATGGCGCATTGAGCCGGGCGGTGATTTCGCAGTGACCGCACAGTGCCTGCAAATCACCCTTCGGCCTGAACAACGCCATGACAGTGACACCATTCATGAGAAGGGCCCAAAACCCCATGTTGAAAATTTGCGAAAAATTCCAAAATGACTGAGATATGCACAAGTTGAAACCCCTATCTAGCCCATTCTATAGCTTACCGGCATTTCCTCAGTTCGCAGGGTCGCCTTTGAAGAGTGCAGACGTGTTCCCGGTCCACCAAGATCGCCGCACCGAGCTCCAGAGGTAAGTATGGGGTGGGGGGTGGGGAGGCTGGGTGTGCAGTGGTGGTGCGGGTTGGGGAGGGGGTGGGAGACGCGACCAAGGACAGTTTTATTTTACAGGGGAAAAAAAAAAAAGATGACGACGTGGACGCTTGCCACGCTGGAGGGCTCCCAGCGTGGCAGAAGATGGTTGGGGCCGAGGAGCCGACGGGGATTGGGCACCCCATCGGCAACACACGGACCGCTTGCCACGCTTGGGAGCAGCAGGACGGCTTGGGGGGCCGTGAGGCGACGGGGATAGGGCACCCTGCTGCAACAACGTTGCCACGCTTGGGTGGGCTTTCAGCGTGGCACCAAAGCTTTGGGGCAGCGTGACGCTGCAGGGGGAGAGTGCGTGACGGAGGGGAACGCAGCAGCTTCAGTATGGCAGGTGTTTTCTTGAAGCAGAGGAACACCACAGCATATAGAGCCCTGCACCCATTGGTGCAGGATCGCCACGCCTGCTCAAGGAGCAGTGTATTGATGGGAGAGGCACCTCCAAAGTGTGCTACTTCCCAAACGCTTCCTTGTGCATGCGCCAGAACGAACGTAAAAAGCAGGACAGAAAACATGACGACAACCTTAGGATTGGTATGACTTGATACAGAATAAATGTATAAATTAAACTTTGTAAAAAAAAAAAAAAAATGAGAATGGAAAGATAACATTTATGTATACTTTTAACTAGATTAAAAGAAGAAAATGAACCTCGTGAACAAGCTCTGGCACGGAGTGAAACGTAGGAGGAATCAATAAAAGGCTGACAAACGTTTAAGCGTTGTGAAGTCTGATTCTTAAAAGGGCCCCAGAACACATTACGTTGAAAACCTTCTGCTGTTGACCCTGTTATCCATCTCAAATAGGATTTTGACAGTGCTCAGCATTGGTTCCATTCCAACCTTCTGTCCCTCAGTGCCAAGATAACTGTCTCCATGACCACTGGTTGCCAGCAAAGACTTGTCGGACTCTCTCCTCCTCCTTCCACACCCTTAAAGGTACTGTGATTCTGCGATTCTGCTGTGCTGCCAATCTCTACAACTCCCTGCCTACCTCAGCTGAGCAAGCATTCATTTGCAGTTAGGGCCACTGGCTGGTTAAATGAGCTGCCCAATACTTTGTTCAGTCTACCTAAGTTTGACCAGTTCAAGAGAGCACTGCAGGCAACCCTAACAGTTCAGTGCAACTGTAATTGCTAATCATCCTGACTAAAGTACCTCCCAGTATACTCTTTGAGCTGTGTCAGACTCTTGCTCTGAGGCCATGTACCATTACTATGCTTGAGACTATCTGCCTTATGGTAAAATTGTATACAGTTGATTCCAGCCTTTAATTTGAACTTGTTCAGCTATATTTGTACTTGTCTGATTATAGTTGTACTTTTTGATTATATCTGTACTTGTTTATTATATTTGTACTTGTTTGACTTCATTCCACTGGAACTCACTTATCGTATTTGTTATGTTGCTTTGTAATCTCTGTTACTGATATGGAACCTTTGTAAAAGAGCACTTGTGCTCAAAGGTATTCTCCGAAATTTTCAATAAATAAATAAAGATTGCTGTTGTCCCCACCTTCAAGTATCTTGAGTCTGGCTGGACCAGCACCTCGATTTTTCAGCACATGCTGATGCGATTCATCACAAGCTTCACCCCAAGTTGGGTCGCTGTATAAACAGAGCTGAATCCTCTCCCTACCTGCAGGGAGCTAGTCACTTATGATGATCTTTCCCATCTTCGACTACAATGACATTGTCTGCAACGCCGCCCTAAGTCCACCCTTGCCAGACTCTTCCACCCTTCTGCCACTTTGCTTTGGACTGTCGCCTTGTATACACCATTGCTCTACATCTCCTCTCCTCCCTTCCCTTGATGCCAGATGCCTCAGACTGTGACACTTTCACCTCCATATTCTGGTATGGCCTCTTCCTCCTACCTCTCTGCCTCCTTTCTCCCTCACTTACCCCTCCAGGACACTGCTTCCCATTCTCTCCCTACCCCTAGGAAAACTCCATGGCCAAGCTTCTTGCATCCTTTCCTAAACTCTGGTCCTCCTGTCTATCCGCTTAGCCACATCCTTCTCATCCCTCAAATTCCTTCTTCATAACTTTCCACCCTCCCCTGCAGCTGTTCCTGATCTGACCTTTGAATTCCCTCCTCCCATGTTGTTGACACCCCTTTCCCCGCTGTGAGCAACTGTACACCCCCCCCCCGATAACGGTGCCTAAATCACTTAATCCATCTGGTAGTACTGTGCTCCAGAGCCTACCCCCGCACTGTCCTTATTAGCTTGCACCTTAGCAGTCTGGGAGGTGCTAATCCTGTTTCTATCTGGTACTGCTTTCAGAATCGCCGGAAACGACTTCAAGCTGGCTCCTCCCACCCACCCGGTGGTAACTCCCAGAGCTCTGCCCCATGACGCCAGATCTTGCCTGCTGGTAGGAGAGTCTGTGCGCCGAGGCTGGGGCAGTCGGGTGGGTCCATGTAGGTGAACATCAAGAGTCACCATCCTGAACCTTTTGTACTCGATAAAGAGGTTTAGAGGGCTGAGATCCAGAATGGGACGAAGGTCCAGAGACTTTTTTGGAACCAGAAAGAAGTGGGAATAGAACCCCTGACCTTGCTGCTGCAAGGGGCCCTCTCTATTGCTCTCTTCTGCAGGAGGGTCTGTATCTCTCCTTCTATTAGTGGGATGTGAGAAGGAGGGTAACAGGAGAGCTTTGGCAGAGTATGCAGAGGAAACTCTGAACTCTAGTGTGTGTCCTCTCCATATAATATCCAAGACCCACTGGTCTGCGGTAATAGACTTCCACCCTTTGAAATGAAGGGAGAAGCGGCCTCAACCGCTCCCTGGGTCTTCCCTGGAAGGGTGGGGCAGAAGGAGTCACTGGGCAGAGCCACGAGTGGGGAGAGAGGCCTGGGAGGACTTGGGACCACGGGCAGGAGGTCCACCAGAATGCTGGTTCCCGGATCTCCTGCGGAAGCCTCCTCTCTGCCCCTGTTGGTTGCCACGGGCTGGACCGTGACTGCCTGAGGACTTACGAAAAGGACCGACCAGATCGACTTGCCCGACTCTTGGAGGCGGGAGATCAAAGCCTCCGTTTCCTGCCCAAACAGCACGGTACCCTGGAAGGGCAGATCCCCGATACCAGCCTGCAGATCCTGGTAAAATCCCGAGACTCTCAACAAGGCATGGCGCCAGGGGCACACCCTGGAGGCGGCTGCCCTGGCTGCCGTGTCTGCAGTGTCATACGAGGCCCTCAGTACATGGAAGCCTACGTCTGAGCCCGACTGGAGGAGGGCCAGGAGCTCTGTCTTTTTGTCAGAGTCTGGCATGGTCTGTGCCAGCTCCAGTCCCCTTTCCCACAACGCATTCTGGTACTGTACCATATGCATCAGGAAACTGAGGGAGCTGATGGAACAGGTGGAGGCTGCATATACTTTCTTGCCCACCTGGTCCAGGTAGCGGGACTCAGGTCGGGAGGCTGGGAGCTGAGGTGCTTCAGTTGCCGAGACTTGTCATGGGCAGCCGTGATCACCGAAGAGTAGGCCAGAGGGTGTTCCGCTAGAAAAGGTTCCGCCCTTGGGGCCTTATACAGCCTATCCGACTTCTTAGAAACTGCCGGGATCAAAGCCGGATGCATCCACGTGGTTCTGGTAAGGTCCTGGAATGTATCTACCAAAGGAGGGATAACCAGAGGCTTTGGCTCCTTTTGCCTCAGGTACTTGGCCAACCTCCGGTGTTCCGGATCCAGGTCCTCCGTGTCCCACTTGCTGGAGGCCTGGATATGCCTCATGACGTCCATAAAAGTAGGATCATCCGGAGGCGAGCGAGGCTGGTACTTCTCTCCCAGGGAGTGCTTGAGGCTGAGAGAGGACGAAGAGGTCGACGATGAAGAGGAGGATCGACTATCCAACTTGGAATAGTCTGACCCAGTCCTACGACCATGCCTTCGCTGGCGTTGGTAGCTAGGAGACCGACTCCGGTCCCTGGACAGGCAACAGAGCAAAGACAGACGTCGGTCAGAGGACCGACGTCGGGAGCGATCTCGCCTAGAGCGAGAAGGGCTCCTGGAGCATGACCTAGACCGACGTCGGTCACCAGAATCCCTGGAGTGACGTCGGTGGTCCTTGGACCTGGAGCGGGAATGAGCCCTGGAAGGGGTGAAGGCTGGCGCCCGGTGACTTCGTGGAAGACTCACCCCCTGGCTATGGTTCTCCCGCAGGGTCCGGTACCGGTGTCTGGGCCGGTGACGGGGAGGACTGCTTGTGGACCTGCCCCCACCAAAAGGAGAAAAGATCCTTGAGCTCATCCTTAGTGAAAATTTCAGCCGCTCATTTCGGGAAGGAAATCTCCGGAACGTCGGGGCGCGAAGGAGAGCTCTCCTGAGGGCCCAGGGGGGAGGAGGACTTAAGGGCCTTCAGGCGGTGGATGCGGTCCGCTGGTGAAGGCCTGGCAATCGCGCAGAGTTACGGTGTTGTACCGGGCCCAGGCAGAAAACGCATCGCACGATGGCCATCCTTAGCTGTGATCTGCCTCCCGCAGTCGCACTTATTTAAGTGTTCAGGAGATGCTGACACCCGAGAAGACATCGAACCCGGCCGGGTAAAGATAACAGCTGACGTCGGTACTAGGTATCGGTAAGAGCGAGGGAAACAGCACTCGAAAGCGGGAAAAAAAAAAAAGGAGCAATCAACGGCAGCGGACTGACGTTGGTACCTGAAAATGGTAAACCAGTTGAAAAAGAGTAGAGAAATCTTGATTGAAGTGATTCTTTTTGCTGGAATCGCAGACAGAAGCTATTTCTTTCAGCTTCACGTGAGGGATGCGGCCGGAAAGAACTGAGGTGGAGCTGGGTCCGCCCCTCTTGTACCCTGACCAACGTCAGGGCAGGGCCGGCATCAGGGACGGTCCCTGCTGTGTATTGATGGCAGAAGTTTCACCGGAAGGTCCTAGTGCCTGCGGCACGGTCCTGATTGTAGTAGCCTGCTGCAAGAGCTCCACTCGAAGTAAGATCTACTGTTACATGGATGTGGATATGATGTTCTATCCACACTGTCCGGCAGACACCTAGCAGTTCTCCAGGAGGTGAAGGCAAGGTGCACATCCCTACTTCGGGAACAGAGAATAGAGAACTGAGGCCCCAAAACTAGCATCCCGACATGACTTGAGGTCAATGTGGGACTGGGAAATGAAGGTGTGTGATGACTTCCAGGTTGCAGCCCTGCAGATTTCCTGGATAGGGATGTCCCTAGAAGCAGCCACCGACGCAGCAGTATGGTGGGTGGAATGAGCCCTTAGCCCTCTGGGAGGCTCCCTACCCGCCAACCTATAGCAGAGATCAATGCAGGATGTGATCCACCTGCCAATCGTCCACTTGGCTGCACGTCTGCCATGTGCAGCTTCAGCGTAGGTGACAAACAGCTGGTGAACCTCTCCCCGAACTCCAGCTGTGCTCTCTTTGCAATAAGCGAGTGCTTGCCTCAGGTCCAGTGTATGGAGCCTGTGTTCAGCCTCTGAGGTGTGACTGGTTACGAACACTGGAGGAGTCATCACCTGGCTCAGGTGAAACTCCGACACAACCTTCGGAGGAATTTCGGTTGGGGCGCAGGACAACCTCATCCCTGTGGAAGACCAGGCAAGGAGACTCCACCGAGAGTACCTGGAGGCTCACTGATCCTTCTGACTGATGCGATAGCCACCAGGAAGGCGGTCTCCCACGACAGGTGAGATACGTCACACCTATGCATCAGTTCAAATGGCTTGCCCACGAGCTTTGCCAAAACCAGCAACAAGTCCCACGGTGGTGGTGGTTCATGCACTGGAGGGGAAATGTGGTCAAGGCCTTTGAAAAAGGACCAGACAACCTTCTTCTGTGCCACTGACTGCTGACCATCCTGTGCCTGGTAAGCAGAGATGGCTGCCAGGTGCACCTTAAGGATCATTGACCGAAGTCCCCCTTGGGAAAGAGATCACAGATAGTCCAAAATGCTAGCCACAGGACAGGTTGAAGGGTCCAACCCCTTGCCCTGACATCAAATGGAGAATCTCTTCCATTTGAAGGCATAGCATGTTCTAGTCGATTCCTTTCTAGACACCTCTACCATGGTAAGGACATCTTCGGAAAGACCCAAAGCCTGGAACTCTAGTCGCTCAGGAACCAGGCCCTGTCAGGTGCAGGGACTGAGGGTCCGGGTGGAGTCCATTCCCCTTATTGATGGAAAACAGGTTCAGGCATGCTGGAAGACGCCTCGGAAGCCTGCTGCTGAGGTTGAGGAGATCAGGGTACCAAAACTGGCGGGGTCAGTCCGGAGCCACCAGGATCACATGTGCCTTGTCCCTCCTGACCTTGAGGAGCACTCTGTGGATGAAGGGAAGTGGAGGAAGGCATAGAGAGCCTGGGGTCCATGGCCTTGAGAAGGCATCCCCTGCAGCAAGCCCTCCTGAGGGCAGTGGGCACAAAACAGCTTCAGCTTTGCTTTCTCCCTGAAGGCAAACAGAGCCACTTGAGGGGTGCCCCATTGGGAGAACAGGCTGTGAACTACCTCCAGGTGGAGGGACCACTTATGAGATGGCTCGCCACTGAGCTGAGGGCATTCGCCAGCTGACTGGAGGCTCCTGCTACATGGATGGCTAGGCGATCTGCCTCCAGGCTGCGCATGAGGATCCAGATGCGGAGAGCTTCCTTGCACAGAGGCATGGAGTGCGTCCCACCCTGCTTGTTGAGGTACTACATGGTCGTGGTGTTGTCTGTCTGGTCCTGGACCACTTGACCCCAGACAAACTGAGCGAACATGGTCAGGGCTAGCCAAACCACTCGGAGCTCCAGCACACAGATGTGGACTGGAACTCGGGGGGAGTCCAGAGCCCGCGGACTCTGTGCTCCCCCCAGGTGGGCATTCCAGCCCGTTAGAGAGGCATCGGTCGTCAGGATGACTGTTGGCTCGGGTCAGACAAACGGGATCCCTTCCTGCAGATGCTCTGGGATGAGTCACCACTGGAGGGTATCCCACATCCTCTGCGTCACAGTGACCAGCTGGTTGAAGTGACCATTGCGCTGAGACCACTGGCTGGCCAGCTCCCACCACAGGGAGTGCATATGCCAACGGGCCCATCGGACCATGCTGGTGCAGGTCGCCATGTAACCGAGAAGGTGCAGGAAGTCCCGGCAGTGCGCAAGTGCCCAACCAAAAATGACTGGACAAAGGAGGAGAGAACCTCCGTCCTGTCCACCGGGAACTGGGCTTTGGCCCGGCACGAGTCGAGCTCTGCCATGATGAAACTGATCACCTGCGAGGTCACAAGCTCCGACCTGGCCTCGTTGACCAGGAGGCCAAGGTCGATGCAGGTCTGGAGGGCCAGGTCCCTGGACCGCTCCACTTCCTGCCTGGAGGGACCTGCTATCAGCCAATCATCGAGGTTGGGGTACACCCGGACCCCTCGGCACCTCAGGTAAGCTGTCACCACTGCTATAAATTTGGTGTAGACCCTGGAGGCCAAGGAGAGTCTGAAAGGCATGGCTTGAACTCGTAAAGAGCTCTCTCTGCTTGGAAATAGAGGAGCCTTCGATGGGATGGATGGATTATGACGTGAAAGAACATGTCCTGAAGATCCAGAGAGCAAAACAACATTTTGTTTCAGAGATGGTATGATCTGGGACAGAGTTACCATCCTGAAGGTGTGGGACCTGAGAAAGTTGTTAAGGTTGTGCAGATCTAGAACTGGGGCGTCAGCCCTCCCATCTGCTTTGGCACCAGGAAGTACCTGGCGACAAACCCTGGGCATTCCGGAGGATCCACAACTCTGACCACGAACTCCCTGCGGAGGAGCTGGACTATATTTTCTTGAAGAGCTGACCGAGTGTCTGCGGATACCCAGTCCTCCCATGGGGTGCGGGCTTGGCTTACAGGGTACTGCTCAAATTCCAGAGGTAAACCCTGACCGACCACTTCCAGTACCCACCTGTCCGTGGTAACAGCGGACCAGGCGGAAAGTAAGTGGTGGAGCCACCCCACCCACAGGAGGACCCAGGTGAGGTGTGACAAGTGTGAGGATGGCAACCCCCATCCTGTCACTGACCAGGCTTGGAGGAGGAGGATCCGGCCGAGGAGCCACCGAGTCCCTTCTCTCTGGACTTTCTAATCACTGAGGCCACGGACTTGGCCAGAGGTTACCAGGACTGAGCCTGCTGGCCAGATTGATGCTGGGCTGGTTTTGACACAGGGTTAGAGGGCCGAAAGGGCTTGCACTTCTGCTGCTTGGAGTCCTTGTTGTCCTTCTGGGCGGATGTCACAGAGTCCAGGGTGGCAATGGACTTGTCAATGTGCTGGAGATGACCCTCCACACCAGGCCCAAATAGGTCAGTGCCCAAAAGAGGACATCCGTCAGAGGCAGTATAGTGCTGAGGTTTAAGGCTCTGAGCTGCAAACCTGGAGACCTGGGTTTAAATCCACAGCCCCACTTGATATTGTGTGACCCTGAGCAAGTCCTTAGCTTCCTTGTGTCCCAGGTCGCACCTGTAAACAAGCTTTCAGCAGGTGTTCTCTCCTGGTTAAAAAATAAAATTAAACTTGTGCTGGGTATCTGTCATGAAGGTTGAGATCCACATCCGGCCCTGGCGGCGCACGGCAATCGTGGCCTCCACTGAGTGGCACAAGAATCAACAACATCCACGCCTGCCTGGGTTGCTGTTTTGCCACTGCCCTACCCTGGTCTTGGACTGGTTTGTTTGTGGTCTGAAGGTCAGCAGGAAGGTGAGGATCACCTCGTCCAGGGAGCCTAACAGAGCATGAGAGAAGTGTGCCATCAAGATGGCTGAGCTCCGCCTGTTGGAGGCCTAGCGAGGAGGCAGCATAGACCTTTGGCCGAATGGCCCAATTTCTTGGGGGTTTTGTCTGGCAGTAATCGACATCCCAACATTGCCCAAGCAACGAAACAGAGTCAGCTACCAACCCCTCAGCTGAGAGATGCTCCGTGAACCTTGAAAGGTACTGATGGACACCGCATTCTTGTGGGCCATCTGGGCCGAGGGTGCAGGGTGCGAAACAAGGCACTGCCAAAGCGCAAAGGCAGGGCCAACAATGGCCTCTGCCACTGGGAAGGCCTCCATTGGAGAGTCCCCTTTGTCCAGAATTTCTGTGAGGGGATATTGAGCCCACTTTTGGATGGGCTCCAGCTTCATTCCCGTAGACTCGGAGATGAGGCGAAGAATGTCCATGAACGAAGTAGGGCCTTCATCAGTGGAGAGAGCTCAGATCGACTCCGTGTCCAGTGGATGGGAGTGCAAGGAGGAATCCTCTGACTCCAAGCAGTCCGCATAAAGTAGGTGGCCACTTGCGTCACCCTCGACCCGTCATGGATGGTCATATGTAAGGGTGACTGACAACTGATGGGGAAGCCCCTTGGCCGGCCGAGACTCCTTGGTTGGGAGCCCTGGTCATCAGCTGTTTAGGTAGTGGATCCACCACGATCGGCGGAGAAGACTGCTTCAGTCAAGCCAGCAGGGTCTGAACTGGCTCCGCTGGGAGAGGAACGGTATCGACCGACCCTGCAGGGGGAGTCTACCTTTCGGGTGACAGCCAGGTAATGGCCGAGGTGGTAGCTGGTGTCGGCTTTAGCCTAGACAGAACTAACTGTTGCCACATGAGAACTTCATAGCGTTGATGCAATCTGCATTGAATCCTCTTCTCACCCGTGGAGGATGCAGACAAGTAACGGCAGCGCCACTTACCAAGGCGCCTGACAGCAAGACCGCACATATCGCTGGAACTGCCGACCTGAAGTCGAAGATGACATGAGACTCACCTCAGCCGCCGGTGGTGCCGACGGGCGCGGAGGGAGCCAGGGAGGTACGCAGCTCCTGTTGGTCTTGGTTGATGACCAGCGATTCCGGCTCAGCAAGCTGGGCCGACCAGTCAGTAGTTACCAGAATGAGTCCTGAAAAGAGAGCTGTCAGCCTCTTCTGATGACAACCAGTCGACAGGGCTGAGAAAAATCTCAGCCGCATCATCAGACGGTGTCTCAGCCAACGGATCCGATGGGGTTACCGTGAAGCCAGTGGCCAAGGCTGCGCTTTCGACTGTAGTTAAAACCGATGTTTCCTGAGACCGGGAATGTTCCTGGTCCCAGGGGCGTTGACGATGAGACTTCTCTTTATCCTTCTTGGACGACTCGTTGAGTAAGCAGGAACGGTGTGACTCGGCAGGGCCCCCTCCTTTGGTTGAGAGGGACTGGCACAGCTCCTTGAAGGAGGCAGAATAACTGGAGCCCAAATAGAGTGGAACAAAGGCAGAGGCAGAAGAGGATTGAGCAGCGGCCTGGACCGCCTCCTCCTCGAAGGCCTAAAGCTGTTCTAACGGCTTGGTGGACCCTATAGCTGCAGAGACCACCCAATGGGCATCCTTTGATTTGACCAGCTGTTGGCCCAACTTCAGGCAGGCAGCGCAGTTGTCAAGAACATTCGGGAGGAACGACCGACAAATGTCGCAGGCCTGTGGACTGTGACTGTGGCCCAGACAGTAGACTCACGAGACATGAGGGTCCGTACGGGACATCTTCTGCCCACAAGGGCACTGGCGAAACCCGGGCGAGGTTTTATCCTCCACTGCAATCGAAGATCAGGGTGAAGACGAAACCTGAATGAGTTTTAGTGTAAGTTTTGGAAGTAAATCCGAAGATTTAAAGTGCCAGGGCCTACTCATCGCGGGAGCGGTAAGGAGGGAACCCTATTCTTCCAGTGGGAAGGAATATCTGGCATCATGGAGCGGAGCCATGGAGTTACCACCCGGTGGGTGGGAGAAGCCAGTTTGAAGATCTTTCTGGAGATCCTTAAAAGGAAGCACAACTGCCAGACAGTGTGGACAGAACATCATATCCACATCCATAGAAATAACAGTTACATACTTACCGTAACAGTAAATCTTTGAGAGAATATCTTCCATAAGGCCACACCTATGGAAAGTACAGTTACGTAAGAAGTTACCGTAACAGTAGATCTTCGAGAGACGCTCTTACAGCAGGCTATCACAATCAGGACTATGCCGCAGGCACTAGGACCCTCCAGAAAACTTCTTAGCCAGCAATACCCAGAGGGACCGCCCCCCATGTCAGCGCCTCCACCCCCACTTCAGCCCTGGTATAAGGGCGGACCCAGCTCCACCCTAGTTTCCCCGCCAAGGCCTGTAAACGAGTCCTGACAGGAGAACGAGACGAAGTTCGAAGATGAAACTCTGCACACCTCAAAGGGGGGGATGGAGGGTGGGAAAGTAACACCTGCTGCAAGAGCTCCTCTCGAAGATCTACTGTTATGGTAAGTTCTTACGTAACTGTACTATCTTAGTTCAAGTGGGAGCTCTTGCAGCAGGCTATAACCATTAGGACAGATTCCCAAGCAGTCCCATGCCAAGGAGGTGGCTAACCCCGGGAGGAGGTAAGATGAAAAATGGCTGACATACAGCAAATCAGGACAAGAGTCCCTGAAGGACTGCCAATCTGAAACCAGCATGGTGCCTGGAGGCACTGTCCAGGCTATAGTGCTTCACAAAGGTGTGCACTGAATTCCAGGTAGCGGCGGCATAATGTCCCTAATCGGGACGTTTCCAGTGAGGCGAAAACGAGACACTCCTGGTGAGGTGACCTCAACCGGAGTCTCAAGGGGGCTTGTTGTGCTTCTCATAGCAGAAAGAGACAGTGGACAATCCATTTAGAAATGGTCTGCTTGGACACCGGTCTACCCAAGTGTTGTGGCGCAAATGCCACAAACAGTTGCTACGATTTACAGTGACTAGCTGTTCACTTCAGGAAATACCTCAGTGTCCTGTGGACGTCCAAAGTGTGAAGGAGAGCTTCCTCTCTGTTAGAGGGAGAAGAGAAATAAACTGGAAGGTCAACTGACTGGCTGAGGGTCAACTCCAAGACCACTTTTGGATGAAACTTAGGTTCGTCCTCAGGAAACCCTTTCCTGTGAAAATTAAGTATGGCTCTTTACACATCAGAGCCTGAAACTCAAACTCTTCGAGCTGACGTAATGGCAATTAAAAAGCAAACCTGCCAGGAAAGATATCGCAGCTCACAATCTGCTGCAGGTTCAAACAGGGGAAGAGTAAGCTTCTCCAACACAAAAATGAGGTCCCAGGGTGGGATAGGATCCTGAATGGGAGATCTCATGTGAAGAATCCATTGCAAAAAGGTGTGGGATACATCCAACTGGGCTAAGGCCCTGTCTCCTGAAAGGGCATGATAAGCCGAGATGGCCCACATGTGCACCTTTATGGAGGAGTAGCTCAAGCCTTGCTGGTATAAAGAGAGGAGATACTTTAGAGCCGAGTTCACGGGAGAGGAAATGGTGAGACGAGGCCCTCAAGAAGAAACGCTTCCACTTCATAGCATAAGTGGAGCGTGTGGAGGACTTTCTTGCCGACACAAGAACATCCGCCACCTCCGGAGATGCCCCATACCTGTATTTTGCTACGTCCGAGGGAGCCAAGCATGAAGGTGCAAGGATCAGAGATTGGGATGGACCAGCGAGCCTGATCCTGGGACAGCAACTGCGAACATATTGGCAGCGGGATTGGAGGTTCCATGGACAGCTGCTGAAGTATTGGGAACCAAATCTGCCGAGGCCATAGCGGGGCGATCAGAATCATTCGCGCCCCCTCAGCCTGTAACTTTAACAGAACCCTCTGGACGAGAGGAAAGGCGTAAAGAAACCTCCCTGCCCAAGAAAGGGACAAGGCGTCTGGCCAGAAAACACCAGGTGTGGGCTCTTGCAAGCAGAAAACTGGCAGTTTGGTGTTGTGTGGTGACATAAACAGATCCAGCTCTGGACAATCCCATGTGTCAAACAGCTGATCCGCTACTGATTGCAATAGCTCCCACTGAGCGCCTTGGACCGAAATCTGCTTAGACTGTTGGCCAAGTTGTTTAAGACACCTGGAACGTGCACCGCAGAAAGAGAGATGTGCAGTTCCAGTGATCAATACCAGACTCTCATCGCCTCCCTGCACAGAAGGTAAGAAACAGTGCCCCCTTGCTTGCTGATATAGAAGACGAACGCCATGTTGTCCATCTGAACCAAAAGAGAGCCTGGTACAAGGTCCTCCTGAAAGGCATATAGTGCACTGAGGACTGCTCGCATCTCCAGGACATTGATGGGGAGTTTGCGCTCCTCAGGTGTCCAAATGCCCTGCATCAGGGGGAACCCCAGGTGCGCTCCCTAACCCAAATCTGAGGCATCCGCTGTAAGGGTCTGATTTGGGGGCTCCAGATGGAAGAAGATCCCCCTTTTTTAAATTGAGTGGATCCATCCACCAAAGAAGTGTTCTCCTTACTGGCTCTGTGACTCTGACCATGTGGTCTAGGTAGTCTGAGCACTGATCCCACTGCACCCTGAGCATCCATTGTGGGATTCTCATGTGAAGGCGGGCCAGAGGAGTGACTGGAATGACCGCTGCCATGTGCCCCAGAAGTCTGAGGAAGGTCCTTGCTGGGACCTGAGGAGTTACTGGAACCGATCCGCTATCTCCTGCAAATGGTCGCTCCTCTGGGGTAGAAAAGCCATGCCCTGGATCGAATCCAGGACCGCCCAATAAAGACGTAGTTCTTGCATGGGGAAGACTTTGGAAGGTTCACGGTGATCCCAGGTCTTGGAAGAGAGTATGGGTGAGGCTTGAAGCAGGCCTGACTTGACAGGGCTCTTGAGCAACTGTCGTGCAGGTAAGGAAGACATAATGACCTGATGCCTTAGAGCCGCAGCTACTACAGCCAAGCATTTCGTCAAGACTCTAGGAGCGGCCAAAGCGGAAGAACTCAAAACTAATAATGTTTCCCGGAAGTGGAAAATCAACTCCTGGGTGGAGACACCTGATATGCATGTACACATCTTGCATATCTAGGAGCAGAGCCAGTCCCTTGGTAGCAGAGGAAGATGACCTGAAAGGGTTACCATCCAGAACCTTTTGTACTCTATATAAAGATTGAGAAAGCTTAAGTCCAGAATGGGACGAAGGTCCTGAGTCTTTTGGGACCAGGAAGAAGTGGAGACTATCCTTTTCCCCGCTGCCGCAGGGGGACTGGTCCTTTTTTGCAAGACGGCCTGTATCTCTCCTTCTATGAGAGGGATGTGAGAAGGAGGCTATCTAGAGAACCTTGGTGGAGTGTCTGGAGAAATCTCCATGAACTCTAAAGTGTGTCCTCTTCTTGTGACGTCTAGGACCCATTTGTCTGCAGTAATCGAGCTCCATCCCTGAAAGTACAGGGAGAAGTGACCCTCTACCACCTCCCCTGGAACCTCCGCCGGAGGAGGGGGGTTGGAAGAGAGTCACTGGGCAGAGCCAGGGGTGGGCAGGGAGGCCTGAGAGGACTTAGGCCCATGGGGAGGAGTACCTCCAGGCTGCTGTTTGCTGGCTCTCCTCCCGAAGCCTCCTCTCTGGCCCTGTGGATTGCTATGGGCTTGACCACCTGAGGGCTTCCAAAATGGCCGCTTTCGCTGTCTCCACTGGTCTCCACGGTACATTTAGCGGACTGACCAGATGGATTTGTCAGACTCTTGGAGGCGAGAGATAAGGGACTCCTTCTCCTGCCCAAACAAAACGGTACCCTGGAACGGTAAGTCCAAGATTGCGAACAGCAGATCCTGGTGAAAGCCCAAGACCCTCAACCAGGAATGGCGCCTGAGGCAGACACCTGCTGCTGCCACTCTGGTTGCCGTATCTGCAGTGTCGTACGAGGCATGCAAAACATGTTTGCCTATGTCCGAGCCCGATTTTAGGATGTCCAGAAATACAAATTACTCACTTGTAACAGGAGTTCTAGAAGTGGTATATGTTGTTCATCCACACTTATTGACAGGTTCCTTGACGCTTTAAATGTTGCCGGAAGGTCTACAAGCTGGCTCCTCCCACCCACCCAGGTGGTAAAACCCCCGGCTCCGCCCCATGACACCAGATCTAGCCTGCTGGAAGCCAGGTTGCGTGTTGAAGCCGGGGAGGTCGAGTGGGTTGTGTGGATGAACAACATATACCACTCCTAGAACTACTGTTACAGGTGAGTAAACTGTATTTCTAGGGACGTGGATATGTTGTTCAATCCACACTTATTGGCAGACTCCTAGCAGTTCTCCGGGAGGAAGGAGGCAAGGCGCGCACCCCCTACTTAGGGAATAAGGACTGGAGAACTGAGGTCCCAAAAACCAGCATCCCGGCGTGACTCTAAGTCAATGTGGTAATGGGAAATGAAGGTGTGTGATGACTTCCAGGTAGCAGCCCTGCAGATTTCCTGGATAGGGACATCCCTAGAAGCAGCCACAGAAGCAGCGGTATGGCGGGTAGAATGAGCTTTTGTCCCTTTGGGAGGCTCCATGCCCGCCAACTTATAGCAGAGATCTATGCAGGAGGTGACCCACCTGCCTATCGTCCGCCTGGCTGCAGGTCTGCCAGGTGCGGCTTCAGTGTAGGTGACAAACAGCTGGCGAACCTCTCCCCGAACTTCAGCCGTCCGCTCCTTATAATAAGAGAGCACTCTTCTAGGGTCCAAGGTATGCAGCCTATATTCGGCCTCTGAGGTGCGACTGGGGTAGAACACCGGCAGAGTCAAAACCTGGTTAAGGTGAACTGATACCACCTTCGGAAGGAATTTCGGTGGGGCACAAGACAAACTTGTCCCTGTGGAAGACCAGATAAGGAGACTCAATGGAATGTGCCTGGAGCTCTCCCATCCGTCTGGCTGACATGATAGCTACCAAGAAGGCGGTCTTCCATGACAAGTGAGAGATGTCACACCTGTGCATCGGTCCAAATGGCTTGCCCATGAGCTTAGCCAATACCAGCAGTAGATCCCACGGAGGTGGAGGTTCTCGCACCGGAGAGGATATGTGATCAAAGCCTTTGAAAAAGCACCCGACCACCTTCTCCTGTGCCACTGACTGCTTGCTGGCCCATGCCCGGTAAGCAGAGATGGCTGCCAATTGCACCTTATGGGTCATTGACCGAAGCCCTAGCTAAGAAAGGGACCACAGGTAGTCCAGAATGCTAGCCAAGGAACAGGAAGAAGGGTCCAACCCTTTGTTCTGACACCAAATGGAGAATCTCTTCCATTTGAAGGCATAGCATTTTCTGGTCGACTCCTTACGGGACACCTCAACTACGTTGAGGACCTCATCGGAAAGACCCAAGGCCTGGAACTCTAGCCGCTCAGGAACCAGGCTGTCAGGTGCAGGGAGTGAAGGTCCAGGTGGAGAACCTTCCTCTTGTCGACTGAGAGCAGGTCTGGGCGGGCTGGAAGCCGCCTCGCGAGCCTGGAGCTGAGGCTGAGGAGATCTGGGTACCAGTACTGGCGGGGCCAGTCTGGGGGCTACCAGAATCACTTGCGCCTTGTCCCTCTTCAACTTGAGAAGAACCTTGTGGATCAAGGGAAATGGAGGGAAGGCGTACAAGAGGCTCGGGGTCCACGGCCTCGAAAAGGCAAACCCTTTTAGCGAGCCCTGCCAAGGGGGGCGGGCATGAAACAGCCTCAGCTTCACATTCTCCCTGGAGGGGAACAGGTCCACCTGGGGGTGCCCAATGGGAGAACAGATCTAGTACTACCTCCGGCAGGAGAGATCACTCGTGAGATGCAGCGCCTATCCGGCTGAGGGCATCGGCCAGACTGCTGGAGGCTCCTGCCACATGGATGGCTAGGAGACTGGCGTCCAGACTGATCACGAGAGACCAAGTGCGGAGAGCCTCCTTGCAAAGGGGCAAGGAGTGTGTCCTGCCCTGTCGGCTGAGGCAGTACATGGTCGTGGTGTTGTCCGTCTGGACCTGGACCACTTGACCCCGGCACAAATGGAGGCGAAGGCGGTGAGGGCTAGCCAGACCGTCAAGCTCCAGCAGGCTGATGTGGCATCAAGACTCCTGAGGGGACCTGAGGCCGTGGACTCTGACTCAGATGGGCACCCCAACCCATCAGAGAGGCGTCGGTCATCAGAGTGACCGTCGGCTCGGGGCGGACAAACGGGATTCCCTCCTGCAGATGAGCTGGAACAAGCTACCACTGTAGGCCATTCCACATCTCCAGAGAACCGGAGCACTGTGACCACTGGCAGGCCAGCCCCCGTTGCAGGGGACGCATATGCTAGCGGGCCCAATGGACCACGCTGGTGCAGGCCGCCATGAGGCCCAGAAGGCGCAGAAGTCCCGGGCAGGGTGCAATTGCCCAATCAGAAATGACAGGGCAAAGGAGGAAAGGACCTCGGCCCTGTCCACCGGGCTCTGGCTCGAAGAGAGTCGAGCTCTGCCCCGATGAACTGAATCACCTGCGATGGCATGAGTTCTGACTTGGCCTCGTTGATGAGGAGGTCAATCTGAGAGCAGACCTGGAGGGCCAGATCCCTGGACCGCTCCACCTCCAACCTGGAGGGGGCTGCAATCAGCCAGTCATCCAGGTAAGGGTACACCCGGACCCTCGGCGCCGCAGGAATGCTGTCACCACTGCCATGCATTTGGTGAAGACTCTGGGAGCTGGAGAGAGGCCGAAGGGCATGGCCCGGAACTTGTAAAGGGATCCCTCTGCTCTGAAGCGGAGGAATCGCTGATGAGATGGACGAATTGGGACGTGAAAAAACGCAATCGCACTTGTTAACATGGGGTCCCGACGAGGAGACTGAGGATGGGGAAGACATACGTCGGTAGACAGAACACCATCGAAACTGTGGAGAAAAAATGCTCAAAAAGGCGGAAAAAAAATAAAAAGTTTTTTTTTTGCTGGGCTGGTAAGCCAAGAACTGGAACTCTTTCATGTGCTGGAAAAGAACTAGGGTGGAGTTGGGTCCGCCCTTTTATACCAGGGCTGACGGGTGGGGCCGATGTCGGGGGCAATCGAGTCCCTTGCTGGGTATTGCTGGCTGAAAAGTTTCCAGAGGGTCCTAGTGACTGCGGCATAGTCCTGATTGTGATAGCCTGCTGCAAGAGCTCCCACGCGAAGTAAGATCTACAGCTGCCAGAAACTAGGACCACACAGAAACTTTTTTGCAAGCAGTCCACTAGGGTCTGCCCACAACCACATCCGACATCGATGTCCGCTGTATATAAATGTGGGCAGTCCCTCACCCTCCTCAGTTCCCTGCCGGAAATCATACTCGAAAGCCCTCCCTTTAGGGAACCAGGAGAAAGCTGAAGGTTCCGGCTATCAGGTGAGGCTGGAACAGCAGGTAGTCTGTCCTGGAGAGAGGGACAGCAGTGAAGAAACTCTGTGTCTAAGAGACATGGAGAGCAGGACAGCATAGCCTGATGAAAGAGATTCTCTCAAAGATGTACTGCTACAGTAAGTACATAACTGTTCTATCTTCTTTGAGGATATTTCTCTCTCTCATATCAGGCCACACGTATGGAACGAGTCCCAAGCAGAAGAGACAGAAAGACAGTCTGGGTGGCTGGAGGCTACAGGCCTAAGACATAAGGCCTTGAAGCACAGCCAGGCCAAACCTGCTCTTCTTCGAGAGGCAATGTCCAGACTGTAGTGTTTTGTTAAAGTGTGGACAGTACTTCAAGTTGCAGAACAACACATTTCTGTAGCCAAAACATTCCTGAAACAGGCAACAGAAGTGGCCATGCCTGTAGTGGAATGGCCACAAACAGCTCCAAGAAGTTTCTTACCATACTTCCTATAACAAAAAGTAATGCAATTGGCCAACCATCTGGACAGGCACTGTTTAGAAACCAGTACTCCCTCTTTCCCAGGGCAAAGGAAACAAAAAGCTGTGAGGACTTCCTGCAGTTCTTCATATGGTGAACACTGTATCAGAGTATTCTATGTACATTTAAGGTATGGAGCAATGCTTCCCTTGGATTGGCATGCTCAGGAAAATAAACGGTTAGGTGGATAGTTTGATTCAAAGTAAACTCTGACACTACCTTAGGAAGGAACTTCGGACTGGTCCATAAAGACACCCTGTCTTTGTGGAAAATCAAATAAGGAGGCTCACACATAAAGAGTTTGAAGCTCTGAAATCCTTTGAGCAGAAGTAATAGCAACTAAAAACGCTTTCCATGACAGAAAGCATAGCTCGCAAGTCGTGGCCATCTCAAAAAGGAGCCAGAGTAAGCTTCTCCAACACAAAATTCAAGTTCCAGGCCAGGACTGAAGGCTTCAGGTACAGAATGCCTCACAAAAACATACAGGCCACCTCAAGCTGGGCCACCATACGGCCACCAACAGGCATATGGAACTAGCTGAAATAGCAGCCAAGTGCACTTTGATAGAGTACCAAAGTCCTGTATTTGACAAGGACAATAAATACTCCAGAATTTGATTCACTGGGCAAGTAAGAAGGATCAAAGTGATGGGAAGCGGCCCACAAAGCAAAACGCTTCTATTTCATGGAGCTAGTAGCCCTGGTGGAAGGTTTCCTGGCAGCCACCAGAACATCAGCCACCTCTGGGGACACTCCACATCTCGCAATGGCTATGTCTTCAGGAGCCAGGCATGAAGATGGAGTGACCAGAGGTTCAAATGGACCAATGTTCCTCGTTCCTGTGACAGCAAGCCCTTGCACAGGGGCAGGAGTACTGGGGTTTCCACTGCTAACTGCTACAGCAAGGGAAACCACAGAGGCCAGAAGGAAGCCACAAGAATTAGAGTAGCTCACTCTATTTGGTGCTTGATTAGCACCCTCTGAATCAGAGGAAAGGCATAAGGAACCTCTGTTTCCAAGAGAGGGATAACGATCTTGCCAGAGAACTTCAGGCCCTGAACGAGAGAGCAGGAAGTTGACATTTTGCCTTGTGGGGAAGCAAAAGGTCCAATTCTGTATAACACCACCTGTCAAACAGGTCTTCTACTACTGAGGTCAGCAGCTCCCACTCATACATTCTGGACTGGCGACTCTTAGCCTGTCTGCCAGGACATTTTGGAAGCCTGGAACATGAATGGCCAACAGTTCTACATCATGTTCTAGAGCCCATTACCAAACTCTCATCGCTTCCCTGCATACAGAGTAAGACTGAGTCTTCCTCTGCTTATGTAGTGAACCACACTGATGTCGTCAGTCTGCTCCAGCAGAGGCCCCAGAGACAGATGGTTCTGGAAGGCTTGCAGAGCACACAGAACAGCTCTAGGACATTTTAGAGGTATGTCTCCACTTTGGTCCATGTTCCTTGTGTCTGATGAGGTCTCAGATGCACCCCCAACCCACACTCAAGCATCTCTGGTGAGAATCTGCTGAGGGAGGGAAGGAGGAAGGAAACCCCTTTCAGAAAGTTGCTGAGTTCCAGTCACTACTGGAGCACCTTTCAGACAGAGTAAGTTGCTAGAACCTGCTGTTCTAGATCCTCGATGCACTGATCCCACTGGACCCTTAACGTCCACTGCAGAATCCGCAGGTGCAGCCTGGACAGGGGTACTGTGACAACGGCTGCCGCAATCAGGCCCAGCAGTCTCAGAAATGTCTTGGCTGTGACATACCTGTTGTAGCAAACCATCTGTGCCTGTGCCATGAGGTGCTCCGCCCTGTCCTGGGGCAGGAAGGCTAAGCCCTGGGCAGTATCCAGTATTGCCTCAATGTATTGCAGGTGCTGATAAGGGGTCAAGACAGACTTGGGCAGATTGACCGTGATCCCTAGGGTACTGAACACCTGTCTGGTACGTGCCAGGGTCTGAGACAGTTGCTCCTTGGACTGAGCTTTGGGCAACCAGTCGTCTAGATAAGGGAAGATATACAGTCCCTCCCTCCCGAGAGCTGCTGCCACAACTGCCAAGCATTTGGTAAATACCCGTGATGCAGATGACAAGCCAAAGGGCAATACCCTGAACTGGTAGTACTCCCCAGAAACAGGAACCTGAGGTACCTCCTGTGGAGACAAATCTTGATATGCAGGTAAGCATCCTGCATGTCCAGGAGCATATCCAGGTCTTTTTTCAGATTTGGCAGCAGGCCTTGCAGAGTGACCATTCCGAACTTCTTGTACTGAATGTAGAAATTCAGATTCCCTCAGATCCAGAACGTGCCTCAACCCTTGTGGATTTGGGATGAAAATAGAACAGTACAGTTATGTAGTTCCTTCAGTAGGTCATCATATAGAGAACTGACGCCACCTGGCATCGGACCACACGGCAGACTTTTCTAGCAATACCTGATGGGGGAATCGCCCACCCGTCACATGGCAACATCAGCGTGACTGTATATAGTGGGCGGTCCCCACGCCCGCCCTCCAGTTCTCCTGCTGGAGCCAAGAAGAGGCCTGACAGCAGCAGCGATCAGGATTTGGAGTCCCTGTAAAAACAGAAATGAGGGGAAGGAGGGAGGGAAAAATATGACCTACTGAAGGAACCTCTCTCTAAGATCTACTGTTACAGTAAGTTCCTACGTAACTGTACTATCTTACTTCGCGAGGGTTCATTCAGTAGGTCATCACATATAGGACAGAGTCCCAAGCAGTCCCTCCGAGGAGAGACAGAGAGAAACTAGGGAGGAGGAAAATAATTCCAAAGGAAAAAAATGAGATCCAGAATGGACCCATTCTAGGAAAGAAGGCCCTGTAGGACGGCTAGGCCAAAACCAGCCCTCCATGTAGAAGCAATGTCCAGACTGTAATGCTTGGTAAAGGTATGGATAGAACTCCAAGTAGCAGCCGTGCAAATGTCGACCATGGAAATGTTCCGTAGGAAGACTGCAGAGGCAGCCATGCCCCTAGTGGAATGACCTCTGATAGAACCCGGCAGAGGCTTCTCGTATTTCTGGTAGCAGAATCTAATGCAGTTGCCTACCCACTTGGACAGGCTCTGCTTAGAAACCGGCTTGCCCTTTGATCTCAGGGCAAAGGAGACAAACAACTGTTTGCAAGAGCGGAACTCTTTGGTCCAGTGGGAGCAACACCGGAGAGTCCGATGGACATCCACTGTATGAAAGAGTGCCTCACCTCCGTTAGAGGGGGACGGATAATACACCAGAAGCTCTACTGATTGATTCACAGTGGCTTCTGACACCACCTTGGGAAGAAACTTCGGATTTGTTCTGAGGACCGCCCGATCCCTATGGAAAATCAGATAGGGCTCCTTGCAGACTAGAGCGTGAAGTTCCGAAATCCTTCGGGCTGACATCATAGCCACAAGAAAAAGCACCTTCCAGGACAGGAAGCACAAATCACAGCTCATAGCTGGCTCGGAAAGGAGTAAGGGTGAGTTTTCTGGGACGATGTTCAAGTCCCAAGGTGGAGCTGGGTCATGGATGGGGGTTTCAGATGGAGAATCCTTTCAGAAAGGTTTCTGAGACTCCAACTGAGCCAGGTTTACCATCCACTAGCTCACGGTACGCTGAGATATTTATTTATTTTTATTTCGGATGACACCTTTGAGCAGAGGGTTTTTACAAAGGTTCCACGTCAAGGCAACAAGGACAATAAGGTACAAAACATAACATGACCATTACAATGGAACTTACCAAAAAAAAAAAAAAAAAAAGTATGGTTACAATAATAGCAATCAAAGGCATTATCAAGGAATTGTGTTGCGAGTTAATTATACAGCACAAGTCATAGGCGGCTCAGTGAAGCTTTGTTAGGAGTGGGTTAGTGGGAAAAGAGAAAGAAGAGTGGTGGTGAGGGGGTGGTATGGGGAGAGAGAGAAAGAGAGAGGGAGGGAGAAATGGGAGGGCATTGCGTTGGGTATGGTAGACGGAAAACAGCAAGGGAGGAGGAAAGGGGGATGAAAAGAAAAGGAGACAGATTCATCCTATACCCAGTAATGGGGAGTAAGAAAGGAGGAGGAGGAGGAGCGGAGGCAGTGAGGAGGGATGCTTGAGGGTAGTATGCCTGGAGGGGATTATAAGAAGCAATCACAGAAGGCACTAGCGACGAGGCATTGACGTAGTTTACATTTAAAAGCACCAGTCATGGCAATGTTGGAGATTTCTGCAGGTAGCAAGCTGAACCGGGTGGAAGCTCTGACAAGATAAGAACGCTGAGTTTGAGAGGTCCGACAGCAGGTATTGTAAAGGTAAGGCTGTCTGATCTTCTAGTTAAGCCGACACGCCATGGGTCAATATTGATTGACTCCAGGGGCATAAGGCCCAGTGATGTCTTCTTAGCTAGGATGCAGGTCTGGTACTTTAGCCTGCTGGATAGCTGGAGCCAGTTAGCCTGCTTAGACAATGGTCACACGTAAGAAAGGCGGCAGCTGAAATGAGGAGTCTACATATCTTATTAAGGGCTACAGCTAAGCGCCGGATTGCAGTATCAGTAGCGGATCCATAGATAACAAGCCCGTAGTCAATAGTTGAGATAACAGGGCTCTGGATAGCAAGGTTCAAGGTGTCAGCCGTTAAGCAATGTTTATGCTTGTATAGTAGCCTTATACGGGAGTTCACAGTTTTAGCAATATTGTCAATGTGCTTGATATACGAGAGGGAGCAGTCAAGGGCCAGGCCCAGATATTTAAACACATCCATCTGCTCAAGAGAGCGCGCTGTGGTTGCTGATTATGAGCTCATGGTCCTTGTATTTGTTGTGGTTCCATGGAACAACATTGTTTTAGTTTATTTGTGGTTAAGGATGAGTTTATGTGAGCAAACCAGTCTTCCACTTCTGTGAAACTTTCTGTAGTTAGACTGAAGGGAGGTGGGGTCATTGTGAAGTGAATATTACTGCATCATCTGCATATAGTAACATTCTGTCATGGCAGGAGGCAGGGAGATTGTTCAGGAATATACTGAATAACAAGGGTCCCAGGATAGAACCTTGAGGTACTCCAGAGTGGATTGGTAGGGATGATGAGAGGAATTCACCAATCCTGACCTGTTGGGTCCGGCTACTGAGGTAGCTTTGAAACCAGAGGGTAGTTTCACTTGAAAGACCAAGGAGGGATAATTGTTTGAGGAGAACGGAGTGACTGACAGTGTCAAATGCCTTAGTCAGGTCAATAAAAGAGGCGCTGACCAACTGGCCCTGATCAAGTGCATGATGGATATGTGTGGTGAATTGAGGAGTGCCGCAGTGTGTGTGCCTTTATGAAGCCATGCTGCTGAGAACATTGCAGGCTGTATTTTACAAGGTACTCGTGAGCTGATCAGCTACTTTCCATTCCAATGCTTTGGATAGAGGGAGGAGGCTGGATATAGGCCTGTAATTGTTTGTGAGAGTCTTGTCACCACTTTTATGGACTGGAGTCACCACTGCCAGTTTCCACTTTTGGGGGAAATGGGAGAGCACGAGGGAACGATCAAGGATTTTGGTTAGTGGGAGCAGGACTTAGTCAATGGTGAGGGCAAGAAGTTTCATATCCAGTGAATCGCCACTGACCCCAGACTTTCCAAGCACTTTAAGAATGTGTTTTTTAGCTAGGCTTTCCAGGATTGCTTTGAAATGGAAAGGAGGGTGCCCTGGAGGCAAACTAACAGGAGCTGGGTTGACTGTGGTGGGATCAAAAAGTTAGGGGGTAGCACATGACTAAGGTCAGCAAAGTGGTGTTAAACGTGTTGGCAACGAGTTACATGGTCAACAGTGATGGTACCATCTATGTTCAACATTGTGGGTGTTGCTTTGGAATCCTTTCAGTCACTTCAGCAAGGTTACCCAGAATCTACTCCCATCATTCCAGGTGCTGGCTAAGGCGTTCCTGTAATAGTTAGCCTTCTCATGGCGGATTGCTCTGGTACATGCATTCCTTGCTCTTTGTAGGCCTGGATATCAGTCTGGTGCCAGTAGCCTTAGCACGATACTAGAACTGGTCTCGAGATTTCATTTGTGTAAGGAGGCCTAGTGTCACCCATGGGTTATTGACACCTTTGATCTTCCACTTTTGAATGGAGACATGAACATCGCAGGCTGAGTTAAAACAGGTGATAAAGTATCCAAATACTGTGTCTACGTCGGGGTATATCAACTGGTGACCAGTGATGTTCACGAAGGAGTGTTTTACGTGACTCAAGATGACCGGGAGTCAGCATCTCCTGTTAATAGTTTTGGGGGAAGTTTGGTGTATTTGTTGGTCCAGATACACAAGATAGGAGAATGATGGACCTTCAAAGAGGAGTAGGACAGACCAGAGTCAGATAAGTGGAGGAGGTGTTCCATGACCTGTGGGGCGAGCAAAAGAAGGGGTTCCAACCCTTAGTGGTTGCCTAAATAGAAACCGCTTCCACTTCATGGCATAAGTGAAACAGGCAGAGGTCCTTCTAGCCCAGTGAGGACTTGAGCAACCCTGGAGAAACCCAAACGGGAGATTGCTATGTCTGAAGGGCCATGCATGAGATGCAGGGTCCTGAGCCCCGGTGCAACAGTCAACCCTGATCCTGAATCAGGAGGCCGTGAGTCACTGAAGTGGAACCGGTGGTTCCCGGGAAAGCGTGCAGCAGCAGGAACCAGATTTGTCTCGCCAGAGGAGCGATGAGAATCATCCTGCTTTCTCCGCTTGAAGCTTGAGCAGAACGGGAAATGGAGGGAATGTGTACACAAAATTTTCCTGTCCAAGAGAGAGAATGCATCGCTTCAGAAAGCACAGTGCCTTGGAACGAGTGAGCAAAACCTGGGAAGCTCTGTGTAGGATTCAGAGGTGAAGAGGTCTATTTCTAACTCCTCAATATTGGAAGATGGATCCAGCCACTTCCTGAAGCAGTTCCCACTGTGAGCTACGGCCAGAGATCTGCTGGAGACTGTCCGCCAGACATTTAGAACGCCCAGAACGTGCACAGCCATGGAGGATCAGGTGGTACTGGACTACCCAGTTTCACACCCGCATTGCCTCCCTGCACAGGGGATATGACCAGGTTCCTCCTTGTTTGTTGATACACCAAACTACTGACATGTTCGTCTGGATTGGTAGTCTGGAAGTAGGGCCTGAAATGCCTGTAAGGCGTACAAGGACTGCCCTCAACTCCAGAACACTGATGTGCAAAGGAGACTCCATGCCGGACCACAATCCCTGGGCTTGGTGCTCCCCAAGATGAGCTCCCCACCCCATATTTGAGGCATCCGTGGTGAGGGTAGCTAGTGGTGCAAGGCTCCGAAAAGGAAGTCCCACAGAAAGACTGCGAGACTCTCTCCACCACTGCAATTCTTTCTGAACCGCAGAGGAGACCAGAACCAGATGGTCCAGGTCGTCCAGGAGCTGATCCCACTGTACTCGCAATGACCACTGAGGGACCCTCATGTGAAGTCTTGCTAGGGGAACAGTTGTGATGGCAGCCGCCATCAGGCCCAGAAGACGTAGGATCTTCTGAGCTGGGATGGTTCTGCGAGTAGCCACTTTGGAGGCTTGGCAGATAAGGGTCTCCATCCTGTCTGGAGGCAGGAAGGCTCTGCACTGGACCATATCCAGAACTGCCCCAATGAATTGAAGTCTCTTGGCAGGGGTAAGGGATGACTTGGGAACACTGACTGTGGTCCCTAGCCTGTTGAAAAGGTCCAGGGTAAAGGTGAGAGCCTCCAACAGAGAATCCCTGGACGGAGCCAAATCAACCAATCATCGGTAAGGAAAACCGCGACCCCTGCGGCGTGAAGAACGCCAAGAACCACCGCCAGGCACTTGGTAAAACCTGTGGTGCCGAGGACAGACCAAAAGGGAGCGCTCAGAACTGGAAGTGTTCCCCTTGGAGGCGATAAAGCAGGAACCGGCGGTGGCTGGGGAAGATGGGGATGTGCAGGTAGGCATCCTGCATATCCAGGGCGCAGAGCCAATGGTTCTCCATGAGTAGAAGGAGGAAGCTCTGGAGTGTCAGCATCCGGAATTTTTTGTACTCGACAAACTGGTTTAGTTGACTTAGGTCGAGTATGGGTCTGAAGTCCTCGTCTTTTTTTGGACCAGGAAAAAATTGGAGTAAAATCCCTTTCCCCAAAGGGGACCCGCTCAATTGCTAGCTTGAGCAAGAGTGAGTTTACCTCCTCAGGAACTAGGAGGACCTGGTCCCGAGAATGAGGTCTTCTGGAGAAGAGTTTCCGGAGGGATTTCCAGAAACTATGGTGTGTCCTATGGACACTAGTTGCAGGACCCATTCGCCGGAGGTTATCGCTCTCCACTCCTGCACGTGGAGGGCGGACCCCCCCCCCCGACCTGCTCCCCAGTGGTGGGACATTCAGGGAGGCCTCCTGAACATCTCTGGTTTTGGAGGCAGTAGGAGTGGCTGTACCCGTGCTCACGCTCCTTGGCGTGTGCCTGAGCCGCTTCCTCTGCCTCCAGGTCCTTTCCAAAACAGCTGCTGTTGTTGAGTGCCCAATTGGTACATTGACCTCACAGACCTAAGGGCAAGTCCTTTGTCCTGCAGGTCTGTAATGATATCTTTGGTGTCCCCACCAAAAGTACCAAGCCCCTAAAGGGGTGTCCTGAATGTCGACTGGACTTCATTGGCGAGTCCAGAAAGACAAAGCCAGGAATGCTGCCTATAAGTAACTTGTCATTGCCGAGGTGCTGAGCCATCGAAATAACTGAGTTATAAGAAGCAGCAAGGCATGCCTTGAAGAAACTTTAGAGGTGCAGATCTTGGCAAGTTCCTCCTTCAAAGGCGAGGGGTCCATGGACTGGACTCTTCTAGTCTGGCCAAGGTAGCCTTCTGGTGGGACACCATGTGGGCCACGAATTGAGGGCCTGAAGGGTGCAGTGGCGGACGAGTAAAGCTTCTTTCCGAACTGGTCCATCTGCCTCAACTTTGTCAGGAGGAGAGGTGCTCATGTGCTTCAGTGTAGAGGGAGTGATTGTGAGCCTAGAGATGACCAAAAGGCAGCCTTGGGATGAGCCTTCAGAAACAGCCATTTGGGGGCAGCTGGGAGGGTGTGAGGCATCTGCCAGATGGTAGTGGTGAGGTCTTGCTGAGGTGCCATCCATGGAGGAATAGGGACCGGAGACAGATATTCTAGGTCGAGGTGCTCCGCCAGTCTCTGTCTCATGGGGTCCTGTTCCTCTGACTCCCAGTCGAAATACTCCTTCATGGACCTCAACATATCTGAAAAGGCAGGGTCCTCTGGTGGGGACTTCGGAGACTCCTTGCCTTTCCTATCCTCTGTGTCCTCCGAAACCTCCTCAGAAGAATCATCTACCCCCTCTTAACTAATGTTGTCCGCCTTCTCGACAGGACGACGTCTGGCATCCAGGAGGGAAACATCCTGCCGAGTCTTTCCCGAGATGTGTACGGTGGTAATGGAAGAGCTGCACAGGAAGGAGAGCTGGGAGACCGCTGTTGTGGGAGCCTAGTCTCCAGGTCAGAGACCAACTCCGACCATGCCCCCTGCCACCAAGACTGGATTAAAGCCTTGAAATCCAGAGTGACCGGAGGGGGAAGGGGTGGAGGAGTAGGCCGAGGGAGGAGGAGGAAGGCAGGAACTGGTGGGGCTAATAAACCTGGAATCCTGAAAATTTTAAACAGGGATTGGAACCAGAATTAGAACTCCCCAAAATTGCTCTATTCCGGAGCGGCCCCCCCCCGGTAGCAGCCCCCACGATATCCTTGTGGATAATGCGGAACAGTTCTGGGTCTGGTATAAATCCCCATCGTCAGATCTGGCATCGGGGGCACCCATGCTGGACCCGTCATTGTGTAAATGGGCAAAGGGTCCGGCGTCTGGGCAGCCCACGTCAGGGGAACAGACGGAACCGGCACCACCCGACCCGACATTGGAAGGGGGGCTGGCGTCGGAACCGGACAAAGGGGCCCTGGCGGTGGAACCTGATCCGGCGTCAGGGCCTGCGGCAGAAGCCGGACAACAGGTTCCGGAACTGTCGTTGAGACAACCGCGCCGGAGGCGCTGGAGCCTCGCCGGCGGAGGAGGGGCTCTATAAGTGGGGCCAGATGGCCGAGAGAGCCGCCTCTTTGACCCTGAGAGAGAGAGCAGAGCAGACCCCAGGCATGCACAGAGTCAAGGCGTTCTCCACTGTCATCGCCGGAGGTACCCGCCAGTGGTGGAGGAAGAGCGAGGGAAGGAGGAGGAGGAAAGGGGCTTATCCCTATAGTCCCGTCCAGACACTGGGTGAGGTGCTCGCCAGGCCTCGACGGGGAACCGTGATCCGGCGGTCGTCAGGGATGGCTGACTCATCAGGTGGAGTCGGGCGGGGTGGGAGGAGCCCCCGGCCGGCTTATCGACTGGAGCCGGGCGAGCACCCACAGCCTGGGTAGCCATCTTACTGGCTGCCGCGCAGTCCCCGGAGGAGACGGGGGCCGACTTATCTGCCGAATCGGTGCAGTCGCCGGAGGAGCCGACTGATCCGCGGTAGTTTTACCAGACTTACCGTCCTTGCTGGGTGGCGGCTGGGCCTTGCTCGTCGAGGGCCTGGCGTTATCTGCTGCGCGCTCCCGCTCCCTAGTTTTCTTCTTGTGTTTTTTAGAAGGAGAGGCCTTTTCGGACGAAGAATGCCTAAGCCTATCCATTTTCTTAAGCGAAGAAGCCAAGCGGGCTTTTAGCAGATGAGCCTCCAAAGCCTGCTGTCTCCTCTTTTTGGTGGCCTGATTGAAGGTCTGGCACTCAGGGCAGGAGACTGGAAGGTTCGAGCCTAGACAGAGGACGCACTTGAGGTGACCATCTTTGTGCGGGATCTGCATGCCACAGTACAAGCACTTCTTCTTTGGAGAAGACATCAATGAGAAACGCAAAAACAGTAAGGAAATTAGCGAGGGAAAATACAACACAATGCATTTTCTCGACGATCGCTACATGGACGTCTGCTATGCAACTGACACGAGGCGACAGCAGGAAAGTGCGGAGAGTGGGTGTGGGGACCGCCCACTATATACAGTCAGGCTAAAGTCGATCCCGTGATGTTGGGTGGGTGGCCCCCGATCAAGTGTTGCTAGAAAAGTCTGCCGTGCGGCCAGACGCCAGGTGGCGTCTGTCCTATATGTGATGACCTACTGAAGGAACCCTCTTGAAATAAGATCCTCTGTTCCTTTGTTCCCTGGGAACTGGATCTATGGTCCTCTTCTGCAAAAGTGTACATACTTCCTCTAGTAGCATTGGTATGTGGTCTGGAGGTTAAGTTGAGGGGATAGGTGGAAGGTCAGGAGGCAATGCCAGAAATTCTAGAGCATGGCCCTTTTCTATTAACTGCAGGACCCAAGTGTCTGTGGTGACTTCCCTCCACTGTTCCACGTGGAGGGAAAAGCGACCCCTTACCATCATCTTCAGATTTAATACTGGAGGGTAGGGGGGTCTAAGAAGAGGCATGCTGAAGCAGATCTGGTGGCCGCAGCCGCATTTCCACCTCTAGGGGCTTTTGAGTGGGCACCTGTGGAGGAGGTTGGGGCTGGCAAAGCTGACCCTGCTCTGCTGTCAGGACCCTGGCTTAGCTCTGTTGGTTGCTCGACGAAAGGGTACCCTCTGCCTTCTTCTCGGTTGTGTGTGGTAGAGGGAATGGAGTGATCTAAGAGTCCTACCCAAGGCTTGCAGGTCAAAGAGAATGTGCTGTACATCTGCCCCAAATAGCCTGAATCTCCTGAAAGGGGCATTCATGATGGACTGTTGGACATCACTAGCAAATCCTGACACCCTCAACCAGGAATGCCTCCTTAAGCAGATGGCAGCCGCAGCTGCTCTGGCTGAGGCATCTGAAATACCATAGGTAGACCTCAATAGGTGTTTATCTACATCAATCAATCAGTCTTTATTTTACTAGGCTAAACACCATTGAGTAAGACTCGTTTACAAGGTAGACCTGGGTATCATCACAATATTTAGCAAGAAAATAAAGAATATATAAGTAAGTACAGTGTATGCTACAAGTTGTATATAAATGCATCAAGGTAATACATGATATATACAGCATACAATATGCAATGACAGTATACAAAAATATATACACTATAAATTAATATATACACACTGGCACAAGATAATTTAATGATAAGAGTAGAAATAAGGCAGAAGAGGAAGTACAGAGCAGTGGTTTAAGGCTCTGAGCTGCAAACCTGGAGACCTGGGTCTGAATCCCACAGCCCCCACTTGCATACAATGTGACCCTGAGCGTCACTTAACTTCCTTGTGCTCCAAGGTTGCACCTGTAAACAAGCTCCAGCTTAGTGTGTCTCTCCTGATTTAAAGAGAAAAAAAAAGATACATCAGCCGCAGTCTGGAGGATCTTGAGCATCTTCTACTTCTGGGTACCCTCAGAGTGACTGGGCTGTAGCTTTAGCCTTTTTCCAGAGGATATGCTGGCATTTAACCACATGGGCCTGGTAATTTGCTATTCTGAGAAGTAAAGGTCATCCTTCCCAGGAGGTCCAGTTTCCTCAACTCCTTATCTGGGGGGACAGAACTGAGATGCTTAGGCACTCGAGACCTATAATAGGCTGCATTTATCACCACTGAATCAGCCTTAGGTTGGTCTGCGAAAAGGACTTCCCTGAGGGGGCCTGGTATAGCTTCTCTGCCTTTCTGGGCATGGCAGGGACCATGTTTGGTCTATGCCAGGTGGCATCCTCTAGTGCAGCCAATAGAGGAGAAATGGCCAGGGGTGGAGAATCTGGTAGCTCTAGGAACTCCACTAAGTTCCTTTTCGTGATGTCTTGCTCCTCAGCACCAAGACCCACTGCAGCCTGGAGTTGCTGCATCATAGCGATGAAAGAGGAGTCTTCAGGAGGGGATCTCAGAGTACATAGGGTGGAGTCCTCACTCCTGGTTGAAATAGTGGAGCCCGATCTCTCAGATGGGCTTCCCACATCTTCTTCCTCTTGCAACATGAGGTTGCGGCTGTATTCTGATCCTCACTAATGGGCTCTGCAGGCCGCAAGGCAGGAAGAGAAGATGTTGATGCCCTGGAGTGTGTCAAGCACATCAACTTAACAGGTGCTGAGACGGGGGCTGGTTTAGTAGGCTGCGTCATCATCATCATGCTTGGTGTTGTAGGAGGAGGTATAAGGTGCTGTATTATCTCCGCAAAGGAGGAGAGAACAGTCTGCCCGCCAATGACCTGGACTGCAGAGGTGCCCTGCGACACTGACAGGGTGTGATTGCAGCCCAGATGTCAACGGGCCTTCACTGGTCACAATTAAGGCTGGCGGAACTCACTGCCTGAGCCAGTCTTGTGGTTTCTGAGGTCTGAGTGGATGAGGTGTCACTGCTGAAGCAGCGACCAGAGTGCAGCGGGGGGATTTGTCCTTACTCCTTTTCCTCTCCGGTGTTGGGACTTCTCCTGGGTCTTGGAGAACTGTAAGTCCAAGGAACAGGCTGGTGATACGGTGCAGCTCTTCACTTGGAGCTCTCTCTCCATTCTGGCTACCTGCTGTTTGAGTAGGCAAGTATGAGGAGTTTGTAGACAGCACTGCCAGGTAGCTGTGTTGAACCCCAGGCAGATCTCACAGGCCTTAACATCGTGGACTTCTCAGAGGCAGCACATGCAGATGTTATGGTCGTCACCTGAATACAACTTACCACTGCACTCGCAGTGTCAGAGTTTAGCAGGGTCTTTAGATTTTGCTATACACAATGACGGCAATCACTTTTAAATAACAGTGATGACTACTAGGGTGAGAAAGCAAAGAAAACTGTAAAACAAGCAATCAACTGTAGCAGCTGCATCTCCATGGAGTCCGGAAAGTATGGTAGACGGTGGGAAAAGAACTCAGGGTGGAAAGAGGCTGCCCACGTTTATATACAGCAGACGTCGATATCAAGACATCTTCATGGGCTGCCCCTAGTGGACTGCTTGGAAAAAAGTTTCTGTCTAGTCCTAGTGCCTGGTGGCTGTAGTTCCATAGGTGTGGCCTGATGAAAGAGATATCCTTGAAGAAGGAGGCTCGAAGAGCTAAATATGTACACACTGGGAGAGAGAAGGGACCAGGGGGACATGATAGAGGTCTTCAGGTACATGAAGGGGGTAAATAGGGGAGGAACAGTCAGGGTGCTTCGAAGGAAGGAGGAGGGGGCCACTAGAGGGCATGGGTGGAAGCTGGAGGGGGTGCTACTTCACTGAGAGGGTGGTGGAGCCATGGAATGCGCTGCCTAGGGGGCTGGTGGAGGGGTTCAAGAGGGGGTGGGACAGGTACAGGGGAAGGGTTCTGGAAGCAAAATCCAATGCAGCGAGAATATCCAGAACTGGGAAGGGAGAAGCCAGAGAAAGCGAGGGGGGCAGCAAGGTCAGCTCCCAGGGTGGGGGCTGACCAAACGAGCAGACACGAAAGACCGTTAGGCCTATTCTGCTGGCATTTTAGTATGTTAGTAAGATTGGGCATTTTTTTTTTTAACCGCCTTTGTTTGTTCTTTTGGGGAAGAGCCTAAGATCAGGTTTTGGAAATTAGGAGGAGATGATAACTCCCTCATGTCTTTAATTAGTTCACGGATTTCTAACCAGTATGGGCCTAAGGCCGGCCAACTCCAAAGCACTTGTATCTTAACTTGCATTTTATCTTTATTTTTGTACTTCTGAATATTCTGCCGTAAACTGTGAGTGTGCACTGCTATTTTAGTTTACTGCATGCATATTACTGTACTTTTTATTACTACTGCCCCTTACATTATGTATTTTCATTTGAAGATCAAGTGCTGTATACTCCCCTTTCTCCATCCCCCTAGGACACATCTGGAAACAAGCTTTTACAAGGCGAGTATGTCATTCCTAGTAAGACTCTTGAAATTAATAAATAAATAATTCAAACTGCACTGTGGTCATGCTGTCCATAGTGTATTAATGTTAGATTTGTTTCTATAGGTAGGGGACCTGTGACCACTAAAACTAAATGGCCATCAAAAATTGTTTAAATACCAAACAAATTTAAAGCAGACATCATGAAGCATTTAAACTGATCACATTTGAACAATTGCTGAGGCACAGCATTAAGGAATGCTCAAGCAATCTTAAAAGAAGAATGGATGTTTGTGTGAACCTATTATTTTCAAGTTCTGGAAGGGAAGGCAGGGTCAGGGATTGCAAATATCAGTGATGGATCCCTAAAAAGAAACAACATTACTACGGTGAATAATGTTTTTCCTTCAAACACCAGAAATCCATCAATGATGCTTTACAAGCAGACTCTCTAGCAGTACCTTGGGATAAAGGGTCCAGAACTTATTTAGGAAAAAGATTCTGCAAGACAGCAGTTCCAAAAGTGGCATCCTTCATGGACTTTATGTCCAGGCAGTAGTGCTTTGTGAAGGTGTGCACTGTTTTCCACATAGCGGCCTTACATACGTCTAAAAGGGGATGCCCCATGAAGCTACCACAGAGGAAGAGGTACCCTTTGTGGAATGTGTTCTTAGGCTTTTGGGAGGTATTTTATCAGCTTTTTCATAACAGAATTGTATGCAGGAGATGCTCCACTGAGAGACAGTTCTCTTAGCTACTGGTTTACTTTTGCCCACCTCTCCATAGGTAACAAAAAGCTGTGTACCCTGGGATCTGACGTCATTTGGACTGTCCATGTAGTGACCTAGTGCTCCTTTTACATCAAGACAGTGCTATTTCTGTTCACCTGTACTGGAGTGTTCAGGGTAGAGCACAGGAAGGGCAACTAAGTGGTTCAAATGAATTCAGACATAACATAAGGTAGGAACCTCTTATTGGTCCTAAGGACTATCTCATTCACATGGAAGATTATGTGGCTTGGATCTACACAAAAGGCTTGCAGTTCACTTATCCTCCTGGCAAATGTCATGGCGGCCGGGAGCTTTAAAAGAGCTTCCATCAGCTGGGCAAGACAGATATATTTAGGTCCCATGGAGGGACTGGGTCCCTTACAGGTGACCAAGAACCTTAAAGAAACTTTTAATAACATGTAGGCTGAAATCGCTGCCAGGTGTACCTTTAAGAGTGAGGGTCTCAGACCCAAGAACTGTAAGTGTACCAGTTAGTCCAAAACCATAGGCAGCCTGCCTGCTATGGGATTATCTTCCTGGGGGAGCATCAGTATGAGAATCTCCTCCACTTACTGGAGTATGCTTTCCTTGTTGCTGGTCTCCAGGAAACCTTCAGCAGCTCCTCTCAGATTCAAATAGATGATTCTAGTGCTTTAAGTACCATGCCCTCAGGTACTGTGTTCTGAGGTCTGTGAATGTTATTTTGTCGAGACAAGAGTCAGCAAGTAGTATCTCAGTGGCAGGTTGATAGAAGTGCGGCTGGACAGGGTCAGGAGCATTGAGTACCTGGCCTGCCTGGCCCAGTCCAGGACCGTCATGATCGCTGTTGCTGGCTCTCTCCTCAACTTTATAAGCACTCACCGCATGAGTGGGAATGGTGGGAAGGCATACAGGAACCTCTCTGTCCAGACCAGAACTAGGGTGTCCTCTGGGACTGTGACCCTTTCTGGAGGCCTGCAGCAAAAGTGTGGGAGATGTTTGTTCTATTCATAGGCAACTGTACATGTTAAGGAGGGCAGCATTACATGTATTCCCCCCTTAAAATGTACAACTGCCTATAAATACTATATGTATCACCCAAGACTGCCAATGCTCCCAGCATTTTAATTCTATAAACAGCCCTGCAGCTCCTTCCACACTTTGTGTCATTAAAATGAGGTTTTGTGGGTGGTACTGTGGTGGGCACTCAATGGCTAGCGATCCACGAGGAAGTGAAACTGTACTTCATGTAATTCTACTACTTTATAACCCCTGCACAGAAAATGTTCATTTTGTGTTAGTTTAGGTAATGGGGCATGCAACTCCTAGCCATGAGTTGCCTGCCCCCCCACACAATATCATGTCAGCTGTTCTTTAACGAACGAATAAAAAAGCTTAGTGCATGTACACAGGGCACCACACTTGCTCAGATATAGCAGATTTAGGGTACTATGCTAAGGTTATAGCATCTGCAAGGAGCAAACCTGGACTACTGAGTATGGGGTTCCATGGAACAAAAAAAAAAGGTCATACTGCCCTTGTACAGGACCTGTAGTGCTGTGTACATTGTCAGCGCAGGTTCAACAAGTGTACATCAAGTCGCCATCCCTTTTGGGGGGTCCGGGGCGCAGGAATCAGGAAAATCCCCTGCCTGCAGGATGATGCCATCCCTCCTCACAGGCCCAGCATCTGCCTACTGGGTGCATCAACATGCAACTAAGCTAAACACTTACCAGGTTTATGGAAGGACATGGGAGGACCCATGGGGCACTGCAAGGGTTTGAGAGGTAAGTCCCAGAAAAGGCAGGGCTGAGGGAAGAGACAGGGGCAGGCTGGGCAATTTTGGGGGGGGGGGAATAAAGCAAAGTAGATTTATTGATACAAAAATAAATAAAGGACACACAGAAGCTGGAGATGGTGCAGAGGCAGGCAACCAAAATGATACAGGGGCAACAGGGAAGGACACACAAACAATGAATGGAGTTCCTCAACATGTACTCCAGTAACTGGAAGCCAGAGGGGAAAGGGGGACATGACCAAGATGTTTAAATACATGCAGGCAATTAACGATGTGGAGTTGAGAGGCCTGTTTTACAAACAGTGGCAATAGGAACTCCAGGGAGAATAGTAAGAAACTGATGCGAGTGAAGTTCAGAAAGGCTGTAAGAAGGCAGTACTTCTGAGAGAGGGTGGCGGAGGTGAGAAACAAGCTTCCCAAAGCACTGGTCAGTACAAAAATGATTGTGAGGTTTAAAGAGAGATGGGATATGTATAAAGGGAGGGGAGGAGAGAGGTTGACCATGATCTCCTTGGTGGGGGAGATGCATAACTTCAGAGGGCTGAGTGGGCACACTGCAAGGCCGCCTTCTGCCAGCAGTGTTCTACATATGTTTCTAACGAGATCTGCTGCACCTAATTCTGAATTTAGGGCTTGTGGGGTATCCTCTCTGTTACTTCAACTTTGTAATCAATAACGGCAGCACTACTGAAATGGGTTTTCATGCAAAGATCCTAAGTACTGTGAGTACACTGGACTTGGATTTTGGTTTTACTGAGATTTATAACTTCATCATAAGTTCTGGACACCTCTCACAAACTATTAGCATGCCAAAAGGTCAGCGTGATGGGGCACAAGGTGGCAGAGGTATGAATGAGCAACACTGGACACCTGTCGAGCCTGCAGGAGTGCTGAGCACTGTTTCAACATGAAATGCAGGGCAGACACCATTTTACCTTTCTTCCTCTTTTTTTCGCTCTTCCTTCTCCTTCTCCTGTCGCTTCTGCTCCTCTCTCTGCCTTTCCAGCTCCTGCAGTTTCTGCCTTTCCAGCTGGCGTTTCTTTATGGAGGTGTCACTCAAATGCTTTGTCGTGTCAAAAGTAACCTTTGTTTAAAAAAAAAAAAAAAAAAAAAGATTCATTTATTCCATAATAATGTTTTATAAGTCATATGCTGTTGTTTTCTAAACACGTTATACCAACTTAAAAAAACATTTCCAGCTGAACCAGCGTGAGGACAGTATTCTTTCAGTTACAAGCTCCTCTGGCCACATGTCCTGGGATCAAAACTAAGCCTGTGTCGAAATCTGAGATTATAAAGTCCAGAAATGGTCTCAGTCTCTTAGACATTGGGCTGGTGGTGACTAAGCACATAGTAGAGATGAAATGCTCAGCTGGGGAGGGGGTGCAGAAGCACTTCTTGCTGGCCACTGGACATGAACTGGCACTGACCCTGCAGACAACCATACAGCCAAACTGGTTAAAAAGGAGCCACAATGGTTAGAGAGACAGACACACAGCCACAGTGGCAATTAAGGCACTCACAGAACCACACTGGTTGTGGAAGCAGTCAAAGAATCACACTGATTATGGAGGCAGCCACGCAGCCCCACTGGTTATGGAGGCAGCCGCAGAGCCACACTGGTTAATGAGGCAGCCACTGAGCTCACCGGTTATGGACAGCCTCAGTCACCCAGTTATAGAGAGAGCCACTAGCCCCACTGGTTATGAAGGCAACCCTGGAGCCCCACTGGTTATGGAGGAAGCCGCAGAGCCACACGGCTTATGGAGGCAACCACAGAGCCCCACTAGTTATGGAGGCAGCCACAGTCACACTGGTTATGGAGGCAGCCACAGTCACACTGGTTATGGAGGCAGCCACAGTCACACTGGTTATGGAGGCGGTCACAGTTTTAGAGGCAGCCACTGAGCCCCTCTGGTTATGAAGGCAGCCGCACAGCCTCACTGGTCATGGAGTTAGACACTCAGCCCCACTGGTTATGAAGGCCTCCATGGAGCTCAAATGGTGATGGAGTCAGTTGCAGAGACCCTCTGGTCATGGAGGCAGCCGCAGAGCCTCTCTGGTCTTGGAGGCAACCACAGAGCCCCTCTGGTCTTGGAGGCAGCCGCAGAGCCCCTCTGGTCTTGGAGACAGCTGCAGAGCCCCCTCTGGTCATGGAGGCAGCCGCAGAGCCCCCTCTGGTAATGGAGGCAGACACTTGGCCCCACCGGTCATGGAGGCCTCCACAGAGCCCCAGTGGTGATGGAGTCAGCCACAGAGCCCCACTGGTCACGGAGGCAGCCACAGAGCCCCACTGGTCACGGAGGCAGCCACAGAGCCCCACTGGTCACGGAGGCAGCCACAGAGCCTCACTGGTCATGGAGGCAGCCTCAGAGCCTCACTGGTCATGGAGGCAGCCACAGAGCCTCACTAGTCATGGAGGCAGCCACAGAGCCTCACTAGTCATGGAGGCAGCCACGGCGCCACACTGGTTATGGAGGCAGTCACAGTGAGCTACACTGGTTATGGAGGCAGCCACAGACCCACATCAGTTATGGAAGCAGCCATGGAGACGTACTAGTTATGGAAGCTTATACAAACCACACTGGTTGAGGTGCTTTAGGGCAACTTGTACACTACAGGAGCAGCACAGTGTCCAGTACCAAATGAGGAGAATCTTGACAGCTTCCCATTTTTCCTAAAACAGCAACCCTCTCCTGTATGTAGTTAATCCTGCATTAATTTCAAGCATTTTATAAGCCTGGTATAATACAGAAGTAAATCTTTGTATACTGTAAATCTTTGATGGATACGTGTCTTCATCTTTTATTCTGTTTCAAATACCAATACTTTCTATACGACAATAAACTTTACCTTCTTACCTACGAGTAAATCCTTATGTATCTATTGCTCACCTGTGCATTGTAACCCATTTATGAATGTGACAACTGGTGTGTGGGATTCCTCTTGGTGTGCTCAGGGAGGACCAGGAACTAAGGAGCATAATAGAGAAGTGGCTAAAGCAGGACGAGAAGTGCGTAGTCACTGTCAAAAGGGCCAGCGTGAATGCTAAGTGCATCGGGAGAGGACTAGTAAAGCATGGAAAGTAATCCTCCCACTTTACAAGGCCCTGGTCAGGGGAAGTAATCTTGCCACTTTACAAAGCCCTGGCAGGGTTTTAAATAAGCTGGGAAAAAAGGAAAAAAAAAACCACTGATTAGCAGCTTAACGCATGAAAGTGCTAATCAGTTGTGAAAATGCATATCACTTGGCACAGATTGATTAGCAAAATCAAAAAAAATGATGTTATTAATGGTGTACTGTGTCATGGACTCGCTCAAAAAAAATAGCACTCTACTGCTAAGCATTTCTGAAAATGGTTAGCATTACTCCATTTTGCTTAGTGTTTTGCTATGCTGTACCAACTATTTAAAACCCTGCCCTGGTTAGGGAAAGTAATCCTAACACTTTACAAAGCCCTGGTCTGGGGAAATAATCATCCCACTTTGTAGGACTCTGGTTAGGGGAAGTAACCCTGGCCCTTTATGGGGCCCTGGTCAGGTGATGTAATACTGCCACTTTACTAGGCCCTGGTCGGGGGAAGTAATCCTGCCCCTTTACAAGGCTCTAGTCAGAAGTAATCTTGCCACTTTACATAGCCCTGGTACAGGGAAGTAATCCTGACACTTTACAAGGCCCTAGTCAGGGGACGCAATCCTGCCACTTTACAAGGCCCTGGTCAGAGGAAGTAATCCTGTCACTTTACGGAGCCCTGGTTTGGGGACATAATCCTGCCACTTTACAAGGCCCTGGTCACGGGAAGCAATCCTGCCACTTTAGAAAGCCTTGGTCAGGGGATGTAATCCTGCCACTTTACAAGGTCCTGGTACCAGGAAATATTCTGACCACCTTACAAGACCCTGGACAAGGAAATGATCCTGACACTTTACAAGGCCTTAGTCAGAGGAAGTAATCTTGCCACTTTACAAGGCCCTGGTCAGGGGAAGTAATCCTGTCACTTTACAGAGCCCTGGTATGGGGGTGTAATCCTGCCACTTTACAAGGCCCTGGTCAGGGGAAGCAATCCTGCCACTTTACAAGGCCCTGGTCAGAGGAAGTAATCCTGTCACTTTACGGAGCCCTGGTTTGGGGACATAATCCTGCCACTTTACAAGGCCCTGGTCACGGGAAGCAATCCTGCCACTTTAGAAAGCCTTGGTCAGGGGATGTAATCCTGCCACTTTACAAGGTCCTGGTACCAGGAAATACTCTGACCACCTTACAAGACCCTGGACAAGGGAAATGATCCTGACACTTTACAAGGCCTTAGTCAGAGGAAGTAATCTTGCCACTTTACAAGGCCCTGGTCAGGGGAAGTAATCCTGTCACTTTACAGAGCCCTGGTATGGGGGTGTAATCCTGCCACTTTACAAGGCCCTGGTCAGGGGAAGCAATCCTGCCACTTTACAAGGCCCTGGTCAGAGGAAGTAATCCTGTCACTTTACGGAGCCCTGGTTTGGGGACATAATCCTGCCACTTTACAAGGCCCTGGTCACGGGAAGCAATCCTGCCACTTTAGAAAGCCTTGGTCAGGGGATGTAATCCTGCCACTTTACAAGGTCCTGGTACCAGGAAATACTCTGACCACCTTACAAGACCCTGGACAAGGGAAATGATCCTGACACTTTACAAGGCCTTAGTCAGAGGAAGTAATCTTGCCACTTTACAAGGCCCTGGTCAAGGGAAGTAATCCTGTCACTTTACAGAGCCCTGGTCTGGGGGTGTAATCCTGCCACTTTACAAGGCCCTGGTCAGGGGAAGCAATCCTGCCACTTTAGAAAGCCTTGGTCAGGTGATGCGATCCTGTCCCTTTAAGATCTTGGTCAGGGGAAACAATTCAGCCCCTTTTTCAAAGCTCTTGATCAGGGGAAGTAATTTTGCTACTTTATAAGACATTGGTCAGGCCGCACCTGGAGCAGACAGTTGAGAGTGTGCAACACACGGTCTCCCATTTGGCAAACACCAAGGCCTTGTACTCTGGAAGGATCGCCTCTCTTGACTTTCTAAATAAGGAAGTTAGTTTTCTTTATAAATGCAGAGTATGTTGTGGAATGTATCCTAGAGATATCCAACCCAGGGTGGCTCAATACTGCATTTAAGAAATGGATAACTGTATCTTAGTAACAATGCAGTCCTGTTCTGTGGATAACAGTAACACCCTATTTAGGGCAGGGTGTTAAAGGCAGGTACAAGTTACTGCATGGCAAGATTTAGTGCACTGTAAGGAGGAGGTATTGGATATAGTGCTCCCTCACTATACTGAACCTCGGTATAACGAAACCCCGGCTATAATGAACGTGGACCATGGCTCCCAACCAGCAATTAGCAGTTCCTGCCACAGCATCACCACTTGTCTGTACTCCTGTGACTGTGCTCTCAAATGCGAAGTCTTCAGAACAGATAAGAGTAGATTTGGTACTGTACTGAAATTCAGCCGGCCACAGCTGCCTAAATGCCTTTACTAGAGGTATTCACCCACCAGTACCCGCCCCCCAAAACAACTGTAATTCTACTGTGGCTGAGACATAACTCCCTCCCTCCTGCGACTGTACACCCATACCTGGCTAGCAGCAAAAACATCTTGATTGTGTTTCAGAGGGATGCAGGAAAAGAAACAGGGCAATGAGCCAGAATTCCAGGTGTCACTGGTACTGAACTACTACTTATACATGCAGTTGGGGGGGTTTCAGCCAGTCGAGCTGCAGTTGGGGGAGCGTGGGTGGGTGAACAGAAATGCCTTTTGTAGCTGAAGCTGAACTGTGCTTAATATAATAAAGCAAAAGAATATCAACATATAACTTTGAAATGCATTGGAAATTAAGTTTTAATTTAAAAATAAAAGTGAAGGTATAAGATTCAGTGCCTTGGGACCTGGACTGCTGTTTAATACAGCATACACACTAAGTGTCTGACTTGCCTTTTCAGCGTCCCTCAACATCATGAACAGGGAGCTATAACAAACACACTTTATGGCTCCCCCTCTGTTCGTTATAGTGAGGGAGCACAGCAATGAAGTAGGAAGCAACAACAGGAAGGCTGCAGGGACTGTGAGGCACTAATCTCCGTGGTTACGCTCTGGAGGGAAGATCACTGCCCTATATGCAGGAGTTTCGTGGAGCGCCAGACAAACCTGGTAGCAGCATGGGAAGAGATATCCATGCTGCGTCACCAGCTGAGTAGACACTTATATTCTCACCCCTTACACCCCACTGCCTTAGAGGTCCACTGTCTGGGGGGTGGGAAGCGGTGGCGGGGCAGTCAGAGTGAAGTCTTCAAACCTCATCATATCCAGACTGCAGATCACTTTGCACCAGCAGAGGAGACACAGGTACCTGACTCTTCGGGGGCTCTGAGCTGGTCAGGAATGGTAAAGAGAATAACTTGGTGGCACCTATAAGACAGAACAGGAAGAATGAAAAAAGGAATATTCTAATATCAGAGGACTCTGATTAGAGGGGTCGAGAAGGTAGTAGACGAGAGAGGGAAGGGGGTGGTCAGATGCCTTCCAGGCGCATCAGCCATCACAGATATGGAGAGGATAAGGAGGACGGTAGAGAAGGGGAAGCTTGGGGTGCTGGTACACTTGGTACCAATGATCTGGCAAATCAGCCTATTGAGACAGTGTTCTTCTCAACCAGACAGTGAAACTTCTTAAGTCTATTGAGAAATATAGCTTTCAAAGGTTGTGGGACAGACTGAAAGCTCATTCAGCTTCCCTGGCATTTTCTGAGGTCCTTCCTGTGCAGGGTTTGGAGAACACAAGGAAGAATATGGTGAAGAAGGAGGTGACTGAGGAATTTAATGGGTGGTTAAAGAGATAGTATAAGAAGTTGTGTGTGGGTGACTGGGGGGCTTCGAGGGTAATGGTCTTCACCTAACAAGAAAGGGGACCAGTGCACTTGGGCAGAAGTTTGATGTCAACATAGTTTGATGTCAACACAGATGTAATTAAACTGAGGGGAGGGAAGACTGAGGCTGAAGGACCCACAGAGGAGTCTCTGTGGGGGAACCACCAGGGTCCAGTGACCATAACACCATATGGTTTGAAACAGCCGTGGATACCACCAGTACATCCTGGTCAAAGGCTGAGGTTATGGTTTTCAGAAGAGAAGAATTTGACCACAGGAGGGGAATCAGTCCAGGATAACTTGGGTGAAGCAGACAAAATCCGGGAGGTGGGAGGAAATGTGGAGAGTAGTTAAAGGGGCCATTCTCGAGGCAACTAAGTCATGCTTGAGAATGGTTACCAAGAGAAACAGGTACAAGAGACCAACTTGGTTCTCTGAGGTCAGGGAGGCAGGGAGGGCCAAAAAAGGGACCTCATTAGATACAAGGAGGAAGTGGGAGAAGAAGAATGGAGCAAATATCCAGTAAAGATGAGGGTGCCCAAGGAGGCAGCTGAGGATGTACAAGAGACACAGATATGCATACCACAGATGAAGGGTCAAAATTGTGTGTGTGTGGGGGGTTTATTAGATACATGAGGGGAAAAAGTCAACAGGGGAATTGTAAGGCTGATGGAGGGGCAGGATAACAGCAGAGGATGAGCATAAGGCAGCCATTCTTGACTACGCCTGATCAGTATTCACAGTGCAGTGTAATGGGCCTTTGCCAGAAAGAGGCATAAAGGTGGAAGGCAGAAGACCCCAGCGAATGAGGAAGCAACTTCTGCTGGGGAACGCGATTGTTGGGGAGTACATTTGGGAGCAGCACAAGAGGGCGAGAGAGAGAGGTGAGGTGCCTACCTGGTGCCTTGGCACAGAGGGATGAAGAGCGGATCCTTAGAATCGCTAGGGTGGCAGGGTAAAACTTAAAAGTTTCACCGATGTTACAACATTCAGGGGACCGGAGTCTATCAATACTTGCAGTTAGCTCAGTCTACATGTAAAACAAAGTACTCGTGCATGTACAACTTCACCGGAGCCTCAGCGCCATATTCTACACATGGATGTGCGTCTCCATCGGGAGATGGTCAGAAAGTCAGGCTGCTAGTAATAATTTTTTGTATAAAATTTTATTCAAAACAGAATATTATGATAGTCATGGGCACAGCGTGACATATTTGCTAGAAATGCTGTCAACAGGTACTTAAAAAGCTGACAGTGTTGTTTAAACACTATTGTAACATGGACATTAATACAAGCAGAAATCAGAGATCGTCATTGGTGGAAATACAACATGTGGCAGTACAGCAGTGGGTATTAATCCCCAAGTAATGCCCGCTACTGTAGTACCACTAGCCACCAGAGAGAGTCGCGTTGTCCATTTTCGAAGAACAGATGGAGAATAAGAGTTTCCTACCCACCCACCCAGTGGACACTTGATATCACACCAAATCTGCCCCAAGTCCTGTGAAAAGGGAAAGCACTCAAGTGAAAGGTGCAGAGTCGCGTTGTCGAACATCACATAGAGAAGTAGAGTAAAAATTCAGGGGGGGGGCACTGATGAGCAGCTGATCTGACTGGTCGCACTACTTGAAGCTCTGTCCTTACTACGAAAAATAAAAGTGCTACTTGCAAAAAATAACTGCCTAACCGAAAAGAGTTGCCTTAATACCGGAGATGGATGAATGCATCACCGGCAAGTCGGCACGCCATGGTAAAAACGCAAAGAAAACTCCACTCCATGAGGGAAGCACAAGTGGTGGACCAGGTCCAGTTTCACTATCGGCAGCAGAGGTAGCTGCGATCAGCAGGGCAGTGTCAGAATAAATCCTGGCTGACTTTAAACCACGCTGGGAAAGCCTGGCGCATATGCTGAAGGGGCTAGCACAAGAACTGAAGCAGCATACGAGGCAGATCGCGGAGGTGGAACAAAGAATCTCGGACCTCGAGGACCACAGCAGTGAAAGCCCGTCCAAAATACAAAAGTTAGAAAAAAAGGTAGAGGAGCGTATAGAAGCATTAGATTATCAGGAAAATTACAGCCGGAGAAATAATCTGCGCATCAGGGGCCTGCCGGAGGGAGCAAAGGGAGGGAACCTGCTCAAGTTTTGCTCAGAGACTCTGCCGGAGTTGATAGATATGGACCTGCCTAAGTCTAAGCTTGAAGTTGAAAGAGCACACAGGGCCTTGACCCCAAGGCCTCAGAACAGGCAACCCCCTAGACATGTGATTTTCAGGCTGCATCACTACCCAGACAAGCAGGCTCTATTGGTGGCTTTTAGAAATAAGAAAGAGCAAGTATATGAAGGCCACATGCTAACCCTACATCAAGTTATGTCCCAAAGAATACAGAAGGAGACAGTAGTTTAATACACTGATGGATGGGGTGAGAAAACGGGGGATCAATTTCTTCATGATATATCCGGCTACAGTCAAAGTAAAAATCGAGGGGGCTACATATTCATTTTGGGAGTCTGAGAAGCTGCAAACGTTTCTGGAGGACTGGGACAGGATGAATGGGAGAACGTGAGCGGGACCAGAGTACGAAGAGAGTGGCGAGAAGATGGAGGCTGATTTGGTGATCAACTAATTGGATCGGTGTCTGCACTTGCCAGGGGAATAAACAGCGAGGGGAAAGAAAAGTATGGAGGAGCTGGAGAATTATTTGGATGGCCTTGTGTACTTGTTTTTGGTTGCCCTTCCCCTCAGTCCTGCGGGTGGCCAACAGAAGTCGACTTCCAGGGATTTGTAAGTGCAGGAGGAACACTGGTGAGTTACAATTTGGCTCTAAAGCACGACAGGGATAGAATCCCCATAGGCCTCATAGATACATAGACAGTGTCGGCAGATAAGGGCCTATGGCCCACCCAGTCTGCCCATTTGAGCTTGTAAGTTCAGTTTGTTTTCCTAGAAGTCTGTTGCCCCTTACCCCTGACCTCCAGAATTCCTTTATGTCTATTCACCTCCTTTTACGAGGAGTTATGCAGGGCTGAGTGTTATGCCTCGTCTGATGCGGACTAGAGACAGAACTGGGCCTTTAAAATAGGCAGATTACACCACTGGGCCATCATGCTGCAAGTTTATAAAGCCTCATACAGGGAGGGGGGAAGGGTTGCTGGCGGCCTCACGAGTGTGGACTAGAGACAGAACTTTTTCTCCGCCAGGAGCATATGGCACCGTGGCGCACAAGCGTCCACCTTTTTCCTGTTTCCACCCATGGCGATGAAGAGGGCTAAGTTGGGAAAGCGCAAATGCAGGGATACACATAGTGCCTGAATTAAGGGAGACATTCCTAGCAAAAGCAGGAGTAGAGGACCATGTGGGGGGATATGGGGAAGCCCTGAGGGATGGGGGAACGATCTGAGTGAGCTCTTGAAATGTGACTTTATAAGATTTGGTTGGGGCGAAATGCCTGGTGATAGCACGTAAGTGCAAATATAGCAAGAGAGGAGGAAGGGGATATGCGTGGCCAACTGAAGGCGGGGTTGGGGCTTGGAGCAAAGGGGTGCAGACACCGATTTAGAGGGGGGCACGTGCAGTACAGTAATAACATAACAAAATAGACAGTTGGCGCACTTTGAGGCAAACATAGCATGAGGAGAAGCTTGGGTTACGAAAGGCGGAGCAGGAGTAGCGTGTATGGGGGAGTGATTATATACTGAAGATCTTAGTATGTGTAGAGGGGAGAGTGCAGTTGGGGTTAGGGAAGGAGGGTCAATACAGGGGAGGAAGGGATAAAGAAGGGCTGTTTTTGAAAATGAACCAAGGGAGGGAGGGGGGCCAAATTGGGGTTATTTTTTACACAGTTTGTGATTGTTCAATTGTTCACTTGTATTTTTAATGTTTTCAGAACGGCCTGTATCATATGGCACCTGATAGAGGTAAAAGGTCGAGCTGTGACAGGACGTTTCAGGAACATTCATACTGGAGAAATGACTAATGGTATGCCTAGCCTTTTTTTGGGGGGGGTTTAAAATAGTCTCCTGGAACATAAAAGGTTTACGCCCACAAAAAGGGTGAAGATCTTAATGGCTCTCAAAAGACGAGGGTCTTAGTGGCTATATTGCAAGAGACGCACCTATCAAATAGTGAGCACAAAAAACTTGTGCGAGGCTGGGTGGGGGAGTGTCACGCTGCAGCCTATAACTCGCATAACGGGGGGGGGGCAGTAATCCTAATTCATATGCACCTGCCCTTTAAAACATCGAGGGTGGTGAGAGACACTATAGAAGGGAGGTATGTTTTTGTAGAGGGGGAGCTTGAGGGCAAAATGATTACTTTTGGAACCTTATATGCACCAGCCAATGGGGATCTGAGCTTCTACTAGAAGGTGTTGGATGTTCTGGTTAAGGAACAATTTACGAATTTGATACGTGGGGGCGGATTTTAATTACGTGGCGGACCCTAACATGGATTACCTAGGGAATAGGGACAGGAAGGATGGGGATATACAACAACGGCTGCTTGGGCTAACAGAATTAGGCCTGACTGATGGATGGAGAACAGCTAATCCGGGGGGGGGGGGGGGGGGTGAAGGAATATACATTTTTCTCCAACCCACATCGCTCCTGGTCACGGCTAGACTATGTATATATTCACAGAGATTTATACCAGTATACTAGAGCAATGGGACATAGCCCAATATTTCTATCTGACCATGCCATGGTGGAAATGGGAGATTGCCCTGGGTCAGAATGACATGCAGAGGGGTAGCTGCAAATTTCCAACATATATGTTGGCGAGGGAGGAGTCTCGAGAGTTTGTAAGAGAACAATGGAAATTTTACGAGGAGACAAGGGTACGGTGGAAAGCGACGGCATATACTGGGAAGCTGGTAAAGCATTCATAAGAGGAGTTATAATTGGATATATAGCTAAGCAAAAAAGAGAAAAAAGGCAGAAGCAAAGGGATTTGGAAGTCAAAATAGGTGACCCAGAGAAGGAAGTAATTAGGGGAGGAGGAGAAGAAAAACAGAGAGCGCTTAGGTTGACAAGGGAGATGCTCAATCTCAATCTGGGTAAGGAGACAAATACTAAAAATTTCTTTGCAAAACAGAGGATGTATGAGTGGGGCAATAAAGCAGGCCCCCTTTTGGTCCGGCTTATGAAGGGAGGGAAAAGTAATCACAGGACAGTGCAAATTAAAAAACAGGGAAGGGAAAATACTTAAGGAGGAAGGAGAAATCCATTATAGATTTAAGGAGTTTTACGAGGAGTTATACAGGGGTGAGTGTCAAGGGAAAGGTAGAGAAAGGGATGGCTTTCTTAGGGAGATGGAAATACCTAGTTTAAATGAGGTACAAAGGGAAAAGCTGGGGGGGGAAATAACAGTGATGGAAATTAAAAATGCTATCAGTCAGCTGAAAAATGGGAAGGCTGCAGGATCTGATGGGCTGGAGGCGGAGTTTTACAAGTTGCAGAAAGAGGAAGTGGCGGGCTCTCTGTGTAATATTTTACAAGAGACCAGGGAAGGGGGAGGGATCCCTGGCACGTGCTGCCAGGCTTTGATCACTGTTCTTCTCAAAGCAGGAAGGAACGCGGATCCTTTAAACCGATCTCGCTCCTGAATCATGACTGCAAAATCATGACTAAAGTCTTGGCAAATCGACTGGAAGAGGTACTCCCCCTATTGGTCAATCCTGATCAGACTGGGTTCATTAAAGGAAGGCACTCCTACCATAACCTAAGGGGGCTACTGAATGTCATCTGGTGGGGGGAGAGGCACCCGGGTGAGGCATGTATCCTTTCAATGGACGCCGAAAAAGCCTTCGATAGAACTGAGTGGGAATATATGCTGCATATTCTGCAGAGATCTGGGCTGGGGGAAGAGTTTGTAAAGATAGCAGGAGCATTCTATGCACACCCGAGGGCACAGGTTCTAGTTAATGGAATAGCAACCCCCGAGTTCAGATTATTTAGGGGAACAAGACAAGGATGCCCCCTGTCACCCTTGCTATTTGCGTTGGCAATAGAGCCTTTGGCAATCAAAATTAGAGATGAGCCCTTATATAAAGGGTATCAGGGGAAGACGGGGGGCATGTCATCTCTCTTTATGCGGACAATGTCCTACTGTTTTTGACAGAACCAAATGTGTCAGTCCCTAAGGTGCTATCAGTAATAGAGCAATTCGCGTTTTTTTCCGGGTACAAACTTAATGTGCAAAAGTCCGAAATTATGTTTTTAGGAGGGAGTAACAGGAAGGAAGCTTGGGGGTTAAAAAGAGTACAACATACACTTACAGACCTGGGAATTGAGGTGGGAAAGCAAGTGGGGAGCCTATATGAGGTGAATTATAGACCACTGATAAGGGAAGTTTTACAAGATTTGAGTAGGTGGAAGGAGCGGAGTATTTCCTGGATGGGACAGATCAACCGCTTAAAATGAACGTTTTGCCCAGAATCTTATATAAAATGCAGATGATCCCTTTCAGCATGACAGCTCAGGATATAAAGAAAATGGAAAGTGCATTTACAACTTTTGTCTGGAAGGGCAAGCACCCCAGAAATAGTCTGAAGCAGTTAAAAGCACCAGTAGCACAAGGGGGGTTAAATTTCCCAGACATGATGGGGTACTTTCTGGCAACACAATATAGGTGCATACAAAATTGGGTACATAGACAGGAGGTTGCCGGGTGGGTCGAGCTCGAAGAAGATGGGGCACCAGGGAGAATTTCGAGTTACCTTTGTGAGGAGGGACTCGGGCAGTATAGAAAGCTGGATGCACCTAATCCGCTGGTGGTAACGGGCTTGTGCGCATGGGGGAAAATTAAGAAGAGACAAGGCACTGAAGCATGTCAGACTCTACTGGTCCCGCTGGTGGGGAACCCGGATTTCCTGCCAGGTTTGGAGGATGATGGATTTAAACTATGGCAGGATAAGGGGGTAAAATGCATGGTGACCTTGACATCTGGGGGAGTATAGGCACATTCCAGGAGGTTAGAGAGAGGGTGAATGTGCCCACTTCACACATGTATAGATACTTCCAAGTAAAGGACTATTATAAACGGCTCAGTGGGCCTAGGGAAACAAGGAGACTGATGGAGGATGTGGAAAGAGAGATAATGGGGCTAACAGGTGTGAGAAGGGATGAGCCTGATATAAAGGGTATCAGGGGAAGACAGGGGGGGGGGAGGCATGTGAGGAGGGCAACAAAGATGGTGCATGGATTGCATCACAAGTCCTATGACGACAGGTTAAAGGAACTGAACATGTACTCCCTGGAGGAAAGAAGGGAGAGAGGGGATATGATAGAGACATACAATTATCTTACAGGGAGGAACAGGGTGCAGGAATACACTATTTTTAAGCGAAAAAGATGTTCCAGGACTAGAGGGCATGGGATGAGGTTGGAGGGAGGATGATTCAGAGGAAACGTGAGGAAGAGTTTCTTCACAGAACGGGTGGTGGACAAGTGGAACACCCTGCCAGAGGAAGTGGTGGGGGCTGAAACAATCACGGGATTTAAGAATGCATGGGATAGACATAAAGGAATTCTGGAGGTCAGGGGGTAAGGGGCAACAGACTTCTACGAAAACAAACTGAACTTACAAGCTCAAATGGGCAGACTGGGTGGGCCATAGGCCCTTATCTGCCGACACTCTCTATGTATCTATGTAATAGGGAGGGCTGTGAGATTGGACAGGAAAAGGTTTTTCAGGACCCGCCCCAGAAGGCAAAGGTATGGTGGGACCGGGATATTGGGGAATAAATCAGTGAGGCTAACTGGTAGCTAATGTTAGAATCCCACCAAGGACTGGTAGTATGTAACAAGTACAAAGAAGCCCAATTCAAATATATTCAGAGGCTATACTATCCACCAGCTATGGCATACAGCTTTTGTCCGGGGGTTCTTGCCATTTTGTAGCAAGTGCAAAATAAATAGGGGCACATACCAACATTATTACTGGAGTTGTCCAGTGATAAAGTCCTACAGGCAAGACATATCCAAAGAAATCACTTCTATGAGAGGAAAGCCTATTGAGATCTCCCAAAAATCACTGTTGTTGGGGGTAGAAGGAGAAGAAAATGGGGAATGGTTTCTCTACCCTAGATGGATAAGGGTGCTACTTACAGTGGCTAGAATAGGAATACCAAATGTATGGACCATGGCTGCAGGGCCTACAGTGGGTCAATGGAAAGAACTCACGGTAAAAGTCTCAGCAGTGGACAAGCTGACATACAGCTTAAAAGGGACGGAAGACAGATTTGAGAGAACCTGGGCACTCTTGAGTATGGGGGAAAGAATGCTGCTGGAAGGTAGTGGGTAATTTAATTGAGAGAAGGGACCTCTGGGTAAGATGGGGATGAGATAGAAAGAAGGGACACAGCCCGAGTTAATAGTTAATTGTTAGCGGGTAATGGGTGGGGGATTTTGAAAATAAATGGAAAAAGGACAGTAATGTGGAATGAAGTCTGAAATATAACTTAAGTGTTGTGGCAAATGCATATGACTGTACCATATGGATTTTTTATAGCTGCTGGCTATGAATTGTATATGGATAACTGTCCAATAATAAACATATGAAACAAAAAAAATTTCAGCAAACGTGCCTCATGTCCTGTGAAAAGGGAAAGCAGCGAAGTGAAAGGTGCACAGTAGTGTTCTGCATTTTCAAACATCATAAAGTGATGAATGAGAAAGATAAGAGTGACGTAAGGCAGAAAGTGAGGACAACGTGCAAAAATCAGTTTCATATGAGTTCCACAGTGTGGAAAAATAGCGGTTCCGACGTCCGCATAGCTAAATGTTGTGTGTGCTTCCAGGTTGCCGACACCAAAAATAATGCTGTGTTACAGGAATCCAACATAAAAACAAGAGTTTTAAATCTTGAAATCTGAATGTGCATGATATGTTACAAAGGAGTACTTCTTAGAGATTTGAACAAATCAATTCTACCAGGATATGTAAATAATGAAGCTGAGAAATCCCACAGTTCTTTCCAGTGTACGTGTTATTGGCAGCAGAATCGACAGGGAGATAAGAAAAAATTACTCACCTTAGTAATGTTGTTTCTTCTAATGGAGTCTTGCTGTATTCTGACATATTGCAGTTAGGTCCAACCTTCGAACTGCCCCGGAGATGAAAGAGTTAACTTTCCATGCCAGGCATGGAACGCTGAGCTCGAGCTCGGTTGAGACTCTGTCTGCTGCTGTTTGAAATTAAACCGTCAGATCTTTACGAGCTAAACTCACTGGGTGCCCTGTGTGGAAACTGTAAACTTACACTAGCCAACTGGCTACTAAATATAATAAAGAGATTTTTTGGTCCCAAAGCAAAGACTCAAGTCAGGAAACCCGAAAAATAAAACAAAAACACAACACCCACACACCCAGACCAAAGAGATAAAAAGCAGGGTGGGGGCACCTCTAGGGTGTCAACACTGCAACTGCCCACCCACATCCCAAAAACCCAGGTTCTGAGAAGGGAGGCGGGGGGGAGGTCAGAATACAGCAAGACTCCATTAGAAGAAACAACATTACTAAGGTGAGTAATTTTTTCTTCAAACAACATGAAGTCTTGCTGTATTCTGACATATTGCAGACTACCAAGCAGTACCTCCATGGAGGAGGGACAGAACCTACTTAGGAAATAGGCTCTGAAGCACTGCTGTGCCAAACCTAACATCACTCCTAACCTGGATGTCCAGAGAGTAATGCTTGGTGAAAGTGTGTAGCGTTTTCCAGGTGGCTGCTTGACAAATCTCTAAGATATGAATGTCCCTGGCTGCAGCCAGGGAAGCAGCTGTACCTCTGGTAGAGTGAGCCCTCAGGCCTGAGGGTGGGATCCTACCTAGTTTTTCACAGCAAAATTGAATGCAAGAGACAATCCACCTGGCAATAGATCTCTTAGTGAGGTACCAACCTCACCATAAGTGAGGAACAGTTGGAGGGAGTCAAACCTGTGACCCTTGGTGCGCTCTATGTAGTAGCTAAGGGCCCTTTTCACATCCAAACTGTGCAGCCTCCTCTCCCCAGAGGAGGAATGGTCAGTGAAGAAAACAGGAAGGGACATAGACTGGTTAAGATGGAAATCTGAAACCACCTTAGGCAAAACTTCCTATTAGTCCTGAGGACCACCTTATCTCTATGGAAAGAGATAAAATCAGGCTCCACTGACAGGGCCTATAACTCACTTATCGTCCTGGCAGAAGTGGATGGCCACCAAGAAAACAGTTTTCCAAGTCAAGTACTTAAGCTCTGCTGAGGACACAGGGCTCAAAAGGTTGCATAAGCTGAGCAATGCAAACATTAAGGTCCCAGGCAGGGCAGGGTCCCTGAAGGGAGGATTGGTATGAAGCAATCCCTTGAAAAATTTAGAAAATGCAGAATGAGCTGAAAGGGAAGAGTGTTTGCCTGCTGAAAGGAAGGCAGAGACAGCTGCCAGATGCACTTTTAGTGTAGCTGATCTGAGTCCCAGGCTATTAAGATGAACCATGTAGTCAAGGACTGTGGGAAGGCCAGCAGACTCTGGAGAAATGTGCTTGCCAGAACACCATATAGAAAATCTTTTCCACTTAAGAGTTACAAGTGTTTCTGGTGAAAGGTTTATGAGAAGCCTTCAAGATATCCATAACACCTTGAGAGAGGTGTAAGTCAGCAAACTCTAATTCTTCAAGAGCCAGGCCTTGAGGTTGAGAGATTTGAGATTCGGATACCAAACCCTCCCCTGAGCACATGTTAACAGGTTGTAATTCCTGGGAAGGGACAGGGAAAGGTGGACTGCTAAGGACAACAAGAGAGGGTACCAGGGCTGTCTGGCCCAGTCTGGAGCAATCAGAATCACCTTGCAGGGTTGAGACCTGATCTTGACCAACACCTTGAACAGGAGAGGGAAGGGGGGGGAAGGCATAAAGAAACTTCCCCTCCCAATTGAGAACTAGGGCATCCAGGAGGACTGAGCCCAACACTGGGGGCCTGCAGCAATAGAGAGGGAGTTGGTGATTGTCTGGGGCTGCAAAAAGATATATCTGTGGAGTGCCCCATCTGGAGATAATCACCTTCAGAACTAGGGGATCCAGGGACCATTCGTGATGGCCTTGAGATATCCTACTGAGAGCATCTGCCAGGACATTGTCCTTGCCTGGGAGGTGTACTGCTGTAAGAGAGGTGTTCAGGGAATAGGCCAGGGACCATAACTTCATTGCCTCTGTGCACAAGGCCGTAGACCGAGTGCCCCCTTGCTTGTTGATATACCACATTGTGGTGGTATTGTCTGTCCTGATCTGAACTACTTTGTTCTGAACAGACTTGGAAAAAGCTTGAAGTGCTAGAAACACTGCTCTGAGTTCTAATAGATTGATGTGAAGCAGAGATTCCTGAGGCGACCACAACCCTTGGGTGGTCAGGTCCCCCAAGTGGGCTCCCCAGCCCAAGAGGGAGGCATCTGTAGTAAGGATTAGAGAATGAGACTGAGTGACAAAAGGAACTCCCTGTCTTAGATTGCCTTGATCCCGCCACCGCTGTAGTGCCTGGATCAGGGTTCGAGTCACTGGAATCAGTTTGGTCAGAGGGTCCTTTTTCTGAGACCAAAAGGCTCTCAAGTGGAACTGAATGTCCCTCATCTGAAATCTTGCTCCCTGCACCACTGCTGTAGAAGCAGCCATGTGCCCCAGGAGCTGTAGGAAATGCCTTGCTGGTCGAGACACCTGGAGGCTGAATGAAGAGGCCAGTGAAATAAGGGTCCTTGCCCTGTCTAAGGGAAGGAAGGCCCTTGCCCTTACTGTATCTAGCTCTGCGCCTATGAAGGTGAGGAGCTGTACAGGCTCTAGAACTGACTTTGAAAGATTCAGAAGGAAACCTAGAGACGTGAGCAGTTGCTGAGTTATCTGTAGGTGTAACCTGACTTGGTCTGGAGACTGGCCTACTATGAGCCAGGTATGGAAAGATGGAGATCCTTTTTCTTCTTAGGAAGGCAACTACTACTGCCAGGCATTTTGTGAACACCCTTGGAGCAGAGGTTAGGCCGAAGGGCATTGCTCTGAATTGGTAATGGCCTGAGGGCAGCTCGAACCTGAGGTATTTTGGTGGAAGCTTCTGATGAGAATATGGAAATAGGCATCCTTTCGGTCCAGGGAGACTAGCCAGTCCCCTGGCCTTAGAGAGGGTAGAATCATTCCCAGAGTCACCATTTTGAACTTTGGCTTTAAAAGGTGCTTGTTTAAATATCCGAGGTCCAGGATGGGCTGCCATTCTCCTGTCTTTTTGGGGGTTAGGAAGTACCTGGAGTACAATCCTTTCCCTTTGTGTAGGGGTGGAACCCTCTCTATGGCTCTCAGAGCCAAGAGGGAAGAGACCTCTGCCTCTAGGGCCAGTGCCTCTAAGGAATTTGCAGGTGGAAAGGATCTGGTTCTCATCTTTGGAAATTTTCTGAAGCTGAGAACCAGTCCCTGGCTTACTACTTCCAGGACCCATCTGTCTGATGTTAAAGACATCCAGTCCTGGACAAAGTAAGCCAGCCTGCCCCCTACAGGTGGTGGTGGAGAATCGGCCCTGGCAATCCCATCAGGGTGCCTGTTTGGCAGGTGCTTTAGGCTGGGGGGTGGAAGCAGGCCTGCTTGTACCCTGCCTGCCTCTCCCTCTGAAGAACCCCCTCTGAGCATAAGCAGAAGAGGAGGCCTGGGCTTGGTAGAAAGGCCTATGAAAGGCCTGCCCTGCCCTGGAATGCTGCCTCTGAGGAGTGGCTTGCCTTTCCTTGGCCTGAGCACTCCTATAGGTGGCCCTGTATTCATCCATTTTCTTCATGTAATTCTCTGTTTGCTCCCCAAACAGAGAATTACGTACAACAAGAAAATCCATGGCCTTAGTCTGGGTATCCTGAGACAGGCTAGTACATCCGAGCCAAGCCATCCTACGAAGGGCCACAGATGTAACCATGACTCTAGATGAAACATCATTGGAGTCCACTGCAGCATGGAATTGCACCTTGGATGCCTCAATACCATCCGCAGTCACCTGCTCCAGCTCCTTGGCAAGCTGTCCAGGGACCTGTTTCGCTAAAGCCATTACAGTGCCTTATCACAGGCAGCAGCCTGCACTACCCCAACATGGCTGCATTGCTGGGTAAGGAACTCCGTATCTGAGCCTGAGAGAGTATACCTCTTGTCCATTCTCTTGTCCAAAGGAGGTATAGAATTAGGAGTCTTTAAAATTTTCATTGTCTGTTTCCCAAAGGACTTATGAAGGGGAATAGACAACCTCTTGGACTCTGGGATATCCATCATTTCAACATAGTCAGGCTCCTCCTGGTCGTCCACAGCTTCTTCCATAGGAAGCTGCAGAGTTTCAGACACTTTTTTGTAGAACATAAAATGGGAAGGGGACTCAGAAAGCCTAGGAGGAGGAGAAACCCCTGAAGGTCTGTCTGGGGAGATGTCCGGGTCAATAGGCACATCCAGACTTTCGTAATCACCTTCACTATCCTCATACTCTCCTTCCTCCTCCTCAGGTTCATAGAAATCTTCTAAATTATAATCTGGAACCAGGGGAACCGACCGAACCGAGCCCCTTCCCGATGGTGCCGGTTCGGTCGGAACCGAGGTTAGCAACTGAACAATCCTTATCGCTTGGCTATTTCATCAGCGGTTGGAGAAAGAATTTGTGGATCTGCACCGCTGATTTATCTCTTCTTTTCTTTTAACCGAACTGACTCGGAGTTGGTTTTCTTTTTTGCCCGGGTTGTTTTGCCCTGGTCGGAGGGGGCACTCATTCTGGTTCGGGTTGGAACCGAACCGGCTGGCCATCCGGTCAGCGGACTTCTTGGCCTCTTTCCCTGAGCCTACCAACTCTCTTCCAGGGTAGCTGCAGGAAAATTCCTTGCAAATCTGGCAGTCTGAATCGAGGTGGTCTAACCCCAGACAATACAGACAGGTGGTGTGGGGATCAGCTTTAGCAAAGACTTCCACACATTACCCGCAGTGTTGAAACCCAGTGGGCCCGGTTTTTCTTTTGGGTTTCTAGACATGGCCAGTCCTAACAACAGCTTACCTTTTTCGGCAATCCATTAGAAACACTCTTATCGGTTCCTGACCGTAAATATGGATCGTGAAAACCAAATGAAACTGCTTTTTAGAACCGAGCAAGGACCGGTTACCACACTCTAAAAGTAGAATAAACTTTTTTTTAAACAACCTGATCGGTTCAAACTCCCACGTTTACAAGTTCCACACAGAAGAAGGAAAATAACCTATCTAGTACTCACGATACCACAGAGTCTGAACCGACAGGTAAAGCGATTAAATTGATTAGAAAACTGAAAAACTGTACTTTAACCGACAACTTGAACTGAGCAAAGGAGAAATCTCCGGAGCGACTGTTCAGTGAGGCGGAGTAAAGAATCTGACGGTTTAATTTCAAACAGCAGCAGACAGAGTCTCAACCGAGCTCGAGCTCAGCGTTCCATGCCTGGCATGGAACATTAACTCTTTCATCTCCGGGGCAGTTCGAAGGTTGGCCCTAACTGCAATATGTCAGAATACAGCAAGACTTCATGTTTGAAATATTTAGTAACAAAAATTTGTCAATTTTAGACATGTGAATGTATTTTATCTTATGTAGTGAACCTTGTAAAAGAAAAAGAAAACCGTGGCAGGCACTATATAAATACATGTCGTCTGAGTGAAAACCGACCGTTCAGAGAATATGCAAATGAGTAACGCTTGTTGTAGTAGAAGGAACAGAAAGTACAGCAATTCTGTGTTGAAAACTTTCAAAAAAGTATTTTATAACATGTACACAGTGAAAACCTTGACAGTGTGATAGTGTTTTGAACTTATTATTTGTGGTGCTGCATTAGAAGACAGTAATAGAACATGTCAACCACCATATAATTAAATGTGGCTTGAAAAAAATGAAAAGTTTACTGCTCCTTATATATGAAAGCACTTGTATTTATTAGAATGTTGTTTTTAACAATATATTTTCCCATATTTACCATATTTTCTAATGTTGGTCCATGTTACAAGCGTATTAAACCCCTCGAAAGGAGGCTTCTACTAGGGAATTAATGCATGGTTGGGTGGTTGTAGGCACGAGGCCGACCCCCAACCATGCATTAATTCCCTAGTAGAAGCCTCCTCTCTTGTGGCTTAATGCTTACTTTAAAACCAGTTATCTTTCAAGATGCCACAGTGACAGAGCACATCAATAAGTGCAAGATTACAAAGTGCAAAGTCCGTGAACTATGTGCAACAATGAATAATACTTCTAACAAGTATAATTAAAACCATTTTCTTAAAAACTGAACTGAAGAAACACCCTCTCTGATCTATATTTCAATATATAATTCACCATCTAGTGAGAGTTTTTCAAGAAAGGTATGTAACGCAGAAACAGTCACAGAAGAAGTGCATGCTCCTGCTGTGGTATAGTGTTCTCATGTCTCCAAATAATGGCCTTCTTCGATTCGGTACGACTGAACCTCGCCAATTAAACAGAGACAGGAAGAGCTGAAGAGACAGAAAAGAATTATTATTCACGTACTGGGGCATGTTATTTGATGCTTCAAGAGAGTCACAAGGTCGAATCGAATGTTCAGACCTGGCTATTCATTTGCTCCCAGGTGGAAGATCCAGAATGCCTCCATCTGAAGGACCTTCCAGTCAAAGTTACACCCTCCCCTTGAACTAGGGTATACCTTTTCTATACGCTAATAACAAGAAACAGCACCACTCAGCCAGCAAAGTAAAATGTGTTGAAGAATTTTTATTTACTCACAATGCACTTGGTTTGCAGAACATTTTGTGAAAAAATATATATATATATATATATATATATATATATATATTTTTTTGCATATATACACCCGTGGAGGTAAAGTGCAGATGTGCTATGCTCAGCCAACTGGTTTTAAACGGTTGTTTTACTGATGAGGGTCTGCCCCTGTAATGCCTGGACTTCTCGGAATCCTATTTTAAAAACTGAGCTGAATAAACACCCTCTATGATTTAGAAATTAAAAAAAAAGGCCTTGATAAAGGACTGTCATTTGCACCAACATCCACCCTAAACAGTTTTCAAACCATTGTAGACTTCTAGAAACTGTGCAGAAACCTCATCTTAAAGTCATTTTTCTAGTAAAACAAAAATAGGATTTCAAGAAGTCCAGGCATTACTGGGGGAAGAGCCCCATCGGTGAAACAACCACCAATGAAAATTTAAAATTTATGCATCCCTTTCATACGGCGTCAACTTTTTAACCCGCACCACGCACTCCCATTCAGATTTTTAAGTTTATGTGAGAGAGACTTTCAGAAGTTATTTTTCAATCCTCCAGCTGTCAAATATAATAACCTTACTAAAAGAAGAACGTCAAGCTTTGGAAAAATTACAGCAAAATAAAACTATAACACAGAAACCCACCGACAAAGATGGGAGTGTTGTAATTATGAAGAGCACTGACTGTAAACAAGCATTTGTCAATGCTGAATGTTGACTGCGTTGGTGTGTTGAGCTTGCTCACTGCCCCTCTGTCACTCGCTCAGTCTGTTTCTCCCAGTGCTGCAGGCTGCTCTGTTGTACTGGGCTCCTTCCTGCGTTGGCACCTTGTTCTGCCCACTAAGAAATCCGCAGCCGTCCCGACAGAGCTGCGTTGAGGTGGCACACTCCCCCACTCTCACTTGCTCATTTTGTTTCTCCTGCCACTGCAGGCTGCCCTTTTGTACTGGGTTCCTGCCTGTGTTGGTGGCTTTTTCGGCCCACAAAGAAATCTGTAGCAGTATCGACACAGGTCTGTTGAGCCTGCTGACTCCCCCTCTCTCACTCCATCGTTCCGTTTCTGCCGGCGCTGCAGGTTGGCCTTTTGTACTGAGCTCCTGCCTGCGCTGCCGCCTTTTTCTGCCAACAGAGAATTCCTCAGTAGTCACGATAGAGCTCCACTGAGCTTGCTCACTCCCCCTCTCTCACTCGCTTGTTGCGTTTCTCCCAGCGCTGCAGGCTGCCCTTTTGTACTGGGCTCCTGCCTGCACTGGCAACTTTTTCTGCCCACAAAGAAATCCACAGCTGTCCCGACAGAGCTCCGTTGAAGTCGCTCACTTCCCCTGTGTCACTCACTCATTCCGTTTCTCCTGGCGCTGCTGCCTGCCCTTTTGTAGTGGGCTCCTGTCTCTGTTGCGGCTTTTTCTGCCCACAAAGAAATCTGTAGCAGTCCCGACAAAGCTCCGTTGAGCTCGCTCCTCCCACTTCTCTCTCAGCTCATTCCGTTTCTGCCGGGCTGTAGGCTGCCCTTGCTACTGGGCTCCTGCCTGCATTGCTGCCTTCTTCTGCCCACAAAGAAATTTGCAGCAATTACAATACAGCTCCGTTGAGCTTGCTCCTCCCCTCTCTCACTCGCTCATTCTGGTTTTCCCGACACCGCAGGCTGCCATTTTGTACTGGGCCCCTGAATGCATTGCTGCCTTTTTCTGCCCACAAACAAATCTGCAGTAGTCCCAACAGAGCTCCGCTGAGCTCACTCACTCCCCCTCCCTCCCTCACTCGCTCATTCTGTATCTCCTGCCGCTGCAGGCTGCCATTTTCTACTGGGCTTCTGCCTGCGTTGCCACCTTTTTCTGCCCACAAAGAAATCCGCAGCAGTCACAACAGAGCTACATTGAGGCCGCTCAGTCTCTCTCTCTCTCTCTCTCGTGGTCATTCTGTTTGTCCTGGCGCTGCAAGCTGCCCTTTTGTACAGGGCTCCTGACTGCATTGGCACCTTTTTCTGCCCACAAAGACATTCGCAGCAGTCCTGATAGAGCTCCGTTGAGCTCACTCAGTCCCCCTGTCTCACTCGCTTGTACTGTTTCTCCCACCGCTGCAGGCTGCCCTTTTGTACTAGGCCCCTGCATGCACTGATGTCTTTTTCTGCCCACAAAGAAATCTGCAGCAGTCCTGACAGCTCGCTGGTTAGTTCGCTCACTCCCCCTCCCTCACTCGCTCTCTCGTTCTGTTTCTCCTAGTGCTGAAGGCTGATCTTTTGTATTGACCTCTTGCACTGGGCCTTTTTCTGCCCACAAACAAATCTGTAGCAGTCCCGACAGAGCTCAGTTGAGCTCGGACACTCCCCCTCTCACTCGCTCAATCTTAATCTGTCCCAAACACTGATTTCCCACAGCAACCATGCAATTCTCCGGCCGGAGTGCAGAAACATATTTTAGCCAGGATGTGGAAAATGACAGCAGTACTGTTCATAAGGAGGTGTGAAAAAATGCCACTGTTGAAAATGTGGCGCGAAACAATTTCTAATTTGCAAAGTTACAAGGGTGCGTGGAAACAGTTCAACGCACGCTTGTAACACAGTCATGTTATGGAGTTTTGTCGCCAGATTTTCAACACAGGATTTAGGACCTCTGCTCATGAACACTGCCACTGTCATTGTCTTAATTTGTCCCAACACTGATTTCCCCACAGCGGTACGTTATTCTCTTGCGGAACTGTGAAAACACATTTCGTCAGGATGTGAAAATGACAGCTGTACTGCTCACAAGGTGTGAAAAAATGCCACTGTTGAAAATCTGGCATGACAATATTGCAAAACTGCGAAGTTACAAGGGTGCGTGGAAAGTGCACAAGGCACACTTGTAACAGTCATTTGATGGGCTATCATCACAAAATTTTCAACACAGGCATTTTAGGACCTCTGCTCATGAACAGTATCACTGTCATTTTCTTAATCTGTCCCGAACAGTGATTTCCCACAGTGACCGCCATATTCTGCACCAGAAGTGCAAAAACACATTTCGGCCAGGATGGGAAAAACGACAGCTGTACTGTTCATAAGAAGGTATGGGAAAAGAAAAAATTACTCACCTTAGTAATTGTGTTTCTTCTAATGGAGTCTTGCTGTATTCTGACAATCTTCAGTTAGCCCCAGCCTTTAAACTGCCACGGAGAGTAGAGTTAATTTTCTATGCAGTGCATAGAACATTGAGCTCGGGCTCAGTTGAGGTCTCTGTCTGCAGCACTTTGAAACCCGTCAGATTCTTATGAGCAAACACTCACTGACTAACTGTGGAAATAGTAAACAAATTTTAACTAGCCAACTGGCAACCAAAAGTTTTGGATTCCCAAAGGAAGACTCAAGTCAGGAAACCCAAAACCAAAAACCTATCCAAAATAAAGATTATAATATAAGCACCCAAGTAAAAAGGAGGGTGTGCTGAAGACACCCCTGTGGTGCAACACTGCACCTGCCCACCCACTTCCCAAAACCAGGTTCTGAGAGGGGAGGCAGGGAGGGAGGTTAGAATACAGCAAGACATCATTAGAAGAAACACAATTACTAAGGCGAGTAATTTTTTTTTTTTTTCCAAACAACATGAAGTCTTGCTGTATTCTGACAATCTGCAGACTACCAAGCAGTACCTCCATGGAGGAGGGACAGAACCTACTTTGGGAATAGGCTCTGCAGTACTGCTGTGCCAAACCGAGCATCACTCCTAGCCTGAATATCCAGAGGTAATGCTTGTAAAGGTATGGACTGTTATCCAGGTGGCTGCTTGACAAATTTCTAAGAGAGGATATCCCTGGCAGCAGCCAGGGAAGCAGCTGTACCTCTTGTGGAACGAGCCCTCAGGCCTGAGGGTGGAATTTTTCCTTTCTCATAGCAGAATTGTATACAAGAAACGATCCACCTGGCAATAGTTCTTTTGGTGGCAGGTTTGCCCTTCCCCACTTCCCCATAAGTGAGGAACAACTGGAGGGAATCAAACCTGTGACCCTTGGTACGCTCTATGTAGTAGCTAAGGACTCTTTTAACATCTAAACTGTGTAGCCTCCTCTCCCCTGAGGAAGAATGATCAGTGAAGAAAACAGGGAGTGACATGGACTGATTCAAATGGAAGTCTGAAACCATTTTGTGCAAGAACTTCCTATTGGTTCTAAGGACCACTTTCTCTCTATGGAAGGAGATAAAATCAGGTTCCACTGACGGCCTGCAATTCACTGATACGTCTGGCAGAGGTAATGGCTACCAAAAACACAGTTTTCCAAGTCAATTACTTAAGCTCTGCTGAGGACATAGGCTCAAATGGGGGTTGCATAAATTGAGCAATGTAAACATTTAAGTCCCAGGCAGGGGCAGGATCCCTAAAGGGAGGATTGGTATGAAGCAATCCCTTGAAAAACTTACAGAATATAGGGTGAGAGGACAGTGAGAAAGGCTTTTCCACTGACAGAAAGGCAGAAACAGCTGACAAGTGTACCTTGAGAGTAGCTGGTCTGAGGCCTAGACCATTAAGATGGACCATATAATCCAGAACTGTAGGCAAATCAGCAGTGTCTGAGGATATATGCTTCTTGGAACACCAAATGTTGAATCTTTTCCATTTGGAGTCATAAGTCTTTCTGGTGGCAGGCTTTGAGAATATACAGAACTCCCTTGGGACAGATGCAAATCTGCATACTCTAGCTCTTCAAGAGCCATGCCTTAAGATTGAGGGACCGAAGACTGGGGTACCAAATCCTCCCCTGTGAGGAGGTTAACCAGGGCTGCCTGGCCCAGTCTGTAGCAATCAGAATCACTTTGCCGGGTTGTGACCTCACTTTGACCATAACCTTGAACAGTAGAGGAAAGGGAGGGGAAGGAAGGCATAGAGAAATTTCCCTTCCCAGTTCAACATCAGAGCATCCAGAGGGACTGAGCCCAAGACTGGAGGTCTGCAAAAAACAGGGGAAGTTGGTGATTGTCTGGAGCTGCAAAGAGATCTATCTCTGGAGTGCCCCACCTTGAGAAAATCACTTAACACCAGAGGGTCCAAGAACCATTCGTGATGGCCCTGGGAGATCCTGCTCAGTGCATCTGCTAGCACATTGTCCTGGAAGGTGGACTGCTATCAGAAAGGTCTGCAGGGAATAAGCCAGGGATCAATTTCATGGCTTCCGTGCACAAGGCCATGGATCGAGTGCCTCCCTGCTTGCTGATGTACCACATGGTGGTGGTGGTGTCTGTTCTGACCTGAACCACCTTGTTCTGCACTGACAGAGAAAGCTTGCAGGGCCAGAAAAACTGCCCTGAGTTCCAGAAGATTGATATGAAGAAGGGATTCCTGAGGGGATCACAGTCCCTGGGCTGTAAGAGCCCCCAGATGGGCTCCCCACCCCAAAAGGGAAGCATCTGTGGTAAGGACCACCGAATGAGACTGAGTAACAAATGGGAACCCTTGCCTTAAATTGTCCTGATCCTGCCACCACTGAAGAGCTTTGATCAGTGTCTGAGTCACTGGAATCAGTTTGGTAAGAGGATCCTTTCTTTGGGACCAAAAGGCCCTCAGATGGAACTAAATGTCCCTTATCTGGAATCTTGCCCCTTGGACCACTGCTGTAGAAGCTGCCATGTGGCCCAAGAGTTGAAGGAAATGCCTTGCTGGTTGGGACACCTGAAGGAAGAAGCCAGTTCTATAAGAACTCTTGCCCTTTCCAGGGGAAGAAAGGCTCTTGCTTTGACAGTATCTAGCTCTGCCCCTATAAAGGTAAGAAACTGCACTGGTTCGAGAACTGTCTTGGGGAGGTTGAGAAGAAATCCCAGGGAAGTGAGCACTTGCTGGGTCACTTGTAGGTCTGACTTGACTTGGTCTGGAGACTGACTCACTAGGAGCCAGTCGTCGAGATATGGAAAAATGGAAATTTTCTGCCTGCTTAAAAAGGCAACTACTACTGCTAGGCACTTTGTGAAAACCCTTGGAGCCGATGTTAGGCCAAAGAGCATTGCTTTGAACTGATAATGGCCTGAGGGCAACTTGAATCTGAGGTACTTTCTGTGGGAGCACCTGATAGGGATGTGAAAGTAGGCATCTTTGAGGTCCAGGGAGGCTAGCCAGTCCCCTGGCCTTAGAGAGGGAAGAATTATTCCCAGAGTCACCATCTTGAACCTTGGTTTTAAAAGATGTTTGTTCAGGTATCTTAGATCTAGGATGGGTCGCCACTCCCCTGTCTTTTTTGGGGTAAGGAAGTACCTGGAGTACAGACCTTTGCCCCTGTGTAGGGTAGGAACTCTCTCTATGGCTCTTAAGGCCAAAAGAGATGAAACCTCTGCCTCTAGGGCAAGGGTTCTGGAGAGACCTGCATGCTCTCATCTTCGGAAATATTTTGAAGCTGAGAACCAGTCCCTGGCTTACTACTTCCAGGACCCACTTGTCTGAAGTAACAGACATCCAGTCCTGGACAAAGTAAGCCAGCCTGCCCCCTACAGGGATAGGAGAGTCGAGCCGGGCAGACCCATCAGGGTTTCTGCTTGCCAGGGGCCTTAGGCTGAGGAGTGATGTAGCCCTGCTCATCCCCCTCTGCCTCTCCCTCTGAAGAACCCCCTCTGTGAAAAGGAAGAAGAGGCCTGTGCTTGGTAGAAAGGCCTATGAAAAGGCCTGCCCCTGCCCCTAGATTGCTGCCTTTGAGGAGTTGCCTGCCTCTCCTTGGCCTGGGCACTCCTATAAGTGGTCCTGTACTCATCCATTTTCTTCATGTAATTCTCTGTCTGCTCCCCAAAGAATTACCCACCAAAGAGAAATCCATGGCCTTAGCCTGGATATCCTGTGAGAGGCTAGTACATCTGAGCCAAGCCAACCTCCGAAGAGCCACAGATGTAGCCATGACTCTTGATGACACATCACTGAAGTACACAGCAGCATGAAGTTGTACCTCTGATGCCTCAATCCCATCAGCAGCCACCTCCTTGGCCAGCTGGGGGGAGGCCTGTTTAGCCAGTGCCAGTACAGTGTCCCACCTGGACTTCTGGTACCTGGCTGTATTGGCCATATAGTTAGCCTGCCTGAGTCCCAAGAAGGATGCCATGTACTGTTTCTTAGCCATGGCATCCATCTTCCTGGAGTCTTTGTCTGGGAGGTGTGACGCCAAGGGAATATTTGCCTTGTCACAGGCTGCAGCCCGCACTACCCCAACATGGCTGCATTGCTGGTATAAAAACTCCGTATCTGAGCCTGATAAGGTGTACCTCTTGTCCATTCTTCTGTCAACAGGAGGTACAGAATTAGGAGATTTCAGGATTTTTTGTGCCTGCTTCCCAAGGGACTTATGAAAGGGAACAGACAGTCTCCTGGACTCTGGGATGTCCAACATTTCAACAAAATCAGGCTCCTCCTGATCCACCATAGGAAGCTGGAGGGTTTCAGCCACTTTTCTGAAAAACAGATAGTGGGGAAGGGACTCAGAGAGCCTAGGAAGGGAAACACCAGAAGGTCTGTCTGGGGAGATGTCCGGTTCCACAGGCACATCCAGACTTTCACCATCATCACCATCATCTTCAAAATCCCCCTCCTCCTCCTCAAACTCCGATTCATTAAATTCTTCAGGGGTATAATCTTGAACCAGGGGAACCGACCGAACTGAACCCCTGCCAAAAGGCGCCGGATCGGTCGGAACCGGACGAAGCGATTTAACAATCCGAATCGCTCTGGCTATTTCCCCAGCAGTCGGAACATGCACCTCTGGATCCGAACACGTCGATTTCTCTTTGCGTTTTCTTTTTGTAGGAACCGATCTCTCAGGATCGTCTCTCCTCTTGCCCGAAGAAGTACTGCCCTGGTCAGAGGGAATTCCTTCTGGTTCGGTCGGAACCGAACCAGGATGGCCATCCGGGTCAGCGGACTTCTTGGCTTCCTTTTCCCTACGTCTATCTAATCTCTTTTCCAGGGTAGACTTAGGAAAGTTTTTACATATTTGGCAGTCTGTATCGAGGGGGTCAAACCCCAGTCAATAAACACAGGTGGTGTGGGGATCGGCCTTAGCAAAGACCTCCCAACACTCACTGCAGTGTTGAAACCCAGTGGGCCCGTTTTTTTTCTTGAGTTTCTCAGACATAGCCAAACTTACACTTCTTTCGGCAACCGCCAGGCAAGACTCCCTTATCGGTTTCTAACCGTGTTATGGGTACTGGAAAAAACTGTTGAAACACCTTTTTTTTTTTTTTTAAACCGATAAGGACCGGTAACCACACACTAAGAAAGAACACAAGAATTCAATATACAAGTTTACAATTTCCACAATAAACAGAGAAACTATCTAAGCACTCACAGTACCACAGACAGAGCCTGAACCGACAATGCGGAATTAAATTCGGAATGAAACAGACAACTTTAACTGACTCTGAACCGTGCAGAAGGGGAAATCTCTGGAGCAACTGTTCAGTGAGGCGGAGTAAAGAATCTGACGGTTGGGTTTCAAAGTGCTGCAGACAGAGACCTCAACCGAGCTCGAGCTCAATGTTCTATGCACTGCATAGAAAATTAACCCTCTACTCTCCAGGGCAGTTTAAAGGCTGGGGCCAAATGCAGATTGTCAGAATACAGAAAGACTTCATGTTGTCTGAATGGTAATGTTGAAAATCTGGAGTGAAAATATTACAAATTTGTGAAGTTACAAGCGTGCGTGCAAACTGTGCAACACACGCTCGTAACACAGTCATTTTATGGAGTATCGTTACCAAATTTTCAACATAGGCATTTTAAGACATCTACTCATGAACAGTGTGTCACTGTCATTTTCTTAATCTGTCCCGAAGATGGATTTCCCACAGTGACTGCGCTATTGTGAGCTGGAAGTGCGAAAATACATTTTGGCCAGGATGTGAACAATGACAGCTGTACTGTTCACAAGGAGGTGTGAAAAAATGTCAATGCTGAAAATCTGGCGTGAAAATATTGCAAATTCACGAATTTACGAGCATGCGTAGCAACTGCGCAACGCACGCTCGTAAAACAGTCATTTCTGGGAATTTTTCCACTAAATTTGCAACAAAGGCTTTTTGAGAGCCCACCTCTCGGCACTGAAAGGTGATTCCGCGCAGTGCCCGCGAAACCACCTTTCGGGGCCAATTAACGCCATGACAGTTTGAGAATTCATGAGGAGGGGTCACAAAAACCCCATGTTGAAAATTTGGTGTCAAAATTCAAAAGATGACTGAGATATGCATTAAAGTTGAAAACCCTATTTCTACCTATTATACAGCTTACCGCATTTCCTTAGTTCGCGGTCAGCTTTGAAGAGTGCAGACGGTTCTCGGTCCACCAAGATCGCCGCACCGGACTCCAGAGTTAAGTATGGGGTGGGGGGTGGGGAGGCAGGGTGTGCAGTGGTGGGCGCGTTGCGGGTGGGGGGCAAGAAGAGCCACGAGGACAGTTTCCTTTTGGGCTGGTATGGGAAAAAAAAAAAAAAAAGATGTCACGGACTGTTTTTACTTTTACAGGGCATGCAGGCGTTGGGGTGGGCTCCTCAGCGTGTCACCAGAGGCCTTCTTTTGTGGGGCAGCAGTAGCCGACGGAGGGCACCCCCATCGGCACACAACAAAAGAGGGGTATCATTATGCCGATGGGGACTGCACCTGGTCGGGTAGACACAAACGCGGGGGGTGTTTACCCACGCCGATGGGGAGGGCCTCCGTCCGCAACAGAAACATTTAGGGCACTGAAGCCGACGATTGGGGCCCCCATCAGCAAGTAAACACGGTGGTGGGGTTAATATTGTGTATGAACACGGCAGCAAACTGCCGCCATGTTCATAAACAAAATCAATATGTGAAGATTCCGCCCTGACGGGTCGCTCCCTCACTGCAGCGGATGGCTTACGCTGAAATGACGAGGTGGACCCGGATTGCAGCGGCTGATTTGTCTCAAGTTTTATTGTTTATTGAAAGTCAAGGATTACAAATACCTTTGAGCCAAGGCTCTTTTACAAAGGTTCCATGTCAAGAGAAGTGCAAACATTTTGGACTACGCTACAGTCGTCTATATACAGGCAAACTACAACAACTGTATATAAACAGATATTAAGTAAACAACACTCATTGGATCAAATGATGCATTAAAGAAATTAAGTAATGAGACACTTAGGTTAGGAAAAGTTCAGAGGTCTGTATTACGGGTGGGGTGGGGGTATGGGGAGGTAGCAGTCAAGAGAAACTAGAGCAGATTCTCAGCATCGTCAAAGAACAGAGAAGAGGGGAGGTGTGCCACAGGGGGAAAAGGGAGTTAGGAGAGGCAGTCACAGCAACTGGTGGTAGTGAGGTGAAGGTGTAGTCTTGATTTGAAAATGCCCAGTGAAGAGGAAGAAGTGATATGAGCGCGGAGGGTATTCATCCAGGAGGAGGCACGGTGTGCAAAGGATCTTTGACCTAGTGATGTGTGGCATCGAGGTACTTGGAGCTGTTCTGACCCTCTGGTGCAGCGTAGATTAGTGGTTGGACTCAGGAGGACTTGGACACATGGTGGTGTAAAACCCAGGATAGTTTTTTTTCGCCATTAGACAAGTTAGGTACTTTATACGATTTGCGAGTTGAAGCCATCCTGATTTGGCATAGAGTTCACATGTATGTGTGAGTCGGTGGGCTCCGGTGAGCAACCGGCAGGCCTTGTTTAGGGAGACTGTAATGCGTCTAAGGGCGGTGGGGGTGGCAGAGCCATAGACAATGAGGCCATAATCTACAACGGACACAACAGAGCTCTGGATGGCCATCTTTAATGCTGCTTGGGTGAGGTGTTGCTTGTTTCGATAGAGAATTCCTATGCACGCATTTGGTGGTGGCAAAGTTCCAAACTAGTATCAGCAGCAGCGTGCCACGGCATTGGGGGAAGCGGGACAAGCCTTTGCAGGCTGTGGGGGCATTGGCCACAACAGTGCCGCGCCTCTACTACCTGCTTCTGAGAAAGCTGTCCCAATATGTTGCTTGTGCTGCGCGCCATCAACATAAAAAGTACCTAGCTTTCTGATAGATCGTTTTCTAAAAATTTTGATTCTGATCCCACAAGAGATTTCAAATGGGTTGTCCACAAAGGCTATTTCTATGGCATCTGCCAAGGACTTCATGGATGAACAGACCAAATCATTCTGGATTATCCCATTCCGAAGTAAACCAACTGTGCACATTCTACCGAAGCTGCACAAACTGGCAGAGACTCCCCTGGGATGTCCCATAATCCATGGGATAGGATCCCTGACTGAACCCCTTTCTAAATTTACTCAGTGCTGGATTTTTCTGTTTGCTGCAATTTGTTTTTAATCCAAGCAAGATTACCAGAGCACAGCGATGGACTTTTGCTGTCCCCAAGTTTGTAGTCAACTACCTCAGACCATCTGTCCCACAACTGAAGTCACATAAGACACTACAGCAATCTTACAAATTCTGCATGACAAGGAGTTGGTGGGAAAATACCATTAGTAATACTAGCTAACATCCCCCATGAGGAGGAACTGAACGCAATTGCTCATTTTCTTAATACCAGGGATAATTCAGAGAATCCTTCTACAGAATTTTTCTTGTAACTTCCAAAATGTGTTTTATTAATGTATTCAGCTTCCTCGGTACTGATTATTTATGGGTACAGCCATGGGGGCAACATCTCCCCCAGCACTGCCATTTATATGTTGGTTTGTGGGAGTCTGAATATATTTATGACCCCAGGAAAAATTCTTTTCTTGACAATTTATGCCCGTGGAAACGCTTCTTCACTGATGATGTGGTGGCCAAGTGATGTGGAAGAGGATTAACTGCAAGAATACAGAAATAAGGTACAGGAATCCCACAAACCCAAACCTTAAATTTAACTGCAATTTCAATTCAAATAAATTAAATTTTTTTGAGCTGGAACTAACAATAGGCAAAAAAGGCAGGGTAGACATCAATACTTTCCAGAAGCCAATGGATAGAAATATCTTACTTTTGCCTTCGAGCAGTCAGTCGTGCCACATGGCCACCAACATCCCTAAAGGCCAATACCTGCGCTTACACAGAATTTGTAATACAGCTATCACATCTGATGAAGGAGCTAAATCAACAAGACACAGGTTTGAGGAACAAGGCTACTCTAAATCTGTCAACGAGTCTGTTGAAACTAATGCTAGAGATTAAAATAGGGAAAACTGTTCAGGGAAAGAAATCTCACTCAGACCCAAGAAAGGTGTAATTTTGTTACAACTTACTTGACACATTCTAAATGTGTGGAAGAGATTAACAAACATTGGGGAGCCGGCCCGTTGGCGCAGCGGTGGGACTTCCACTTGAGACGCTGGCGACCCGGGTTCGGGAATGGACCCGGGTCGCCGGAGGGTTGGCTCGGGGAGAACATGGAGCGCCCCATGGACTGCCTCCTTCCGGGAGGGGCGGGGAAGCACTGAGCGCTGAGGACTCCTGGCGGAGGCCAGGAGATCTCACACTGCCGACGCTGAATCTCTGGGAGGTGGGGCAGACGCTGGCATCACTGCACGTCCCCACCTCCATGAGGAAAAGACAAAGAAAATATAGGCGGGAAAGGGCCACCGTCTAAATGAAGCTCTCCAGGAAGACCTTGAGCAACCACCATCGCTGCGTGTCCCCCGACTAGATACTGGTTCCGTGGTCACGGAAGAACGTGACCACGGCCCCGCCCTCCGTGGGTGACTGGGGAGCCCGTAGCCATTAATGGGGGTAGAGGCTTCCAGGGGCTGTGACCAGGGCAGATAAAGTGACAGGGTCCTGCCAAAAAAAAAAAAAAAAACCATTGGGGAGTTCTGAGTGGTGACAAAACCCTTGAACAGTACGTGTCTCTCCCACTAAGAATGGTACAGAGGACGGCAGACACAATGAAAGCCAAACTGGCACACAGCTTACAAATGGGGGAAGGGGGGGGAAATTGGAGATGGTTACCTCCCTGTAGTAAAGGATGTTTTCCATGTAAAAACGTGACACTAGCAGGGTCATCTCCCTAGCTATGTGTCACTATGGCACCTACTATGTAGGAAAAACAATGAGGAAACTGTGTGTCAGAGTTGGTGAACACTCCAGGGAATTCAAAATAAAAATCTGACATATGCTACTACCCAGCATGTCCATGCAGCAGACAACTCAGGGACACACAAATCTGTTAAAAATACAGAAAAGGTATAGTCCAGTTCAAGGGGAAGGGGGTGACTTTGACCAGAAGGTCCTTCACAGGGAGGCATTCTGGAGCTTCCAACTGGGAGCAAATGAATGGCCAGGTCTGAACTTTTGATTCGACCCAGCACCTTTCTTAAGCCATGAAATAATGTGCCCTAAATTGTGAATAATAATTCTGTCTTGGCTAATCAGCTCTCCATCTCTGTCTAATTGGTGAGGTTCAGTCGAACCAAATCAAACACGGACATTATTTGGCAACATGTGAGTACCTCAAGGGGGTGAACAAGGTGCAGGAGGGGAGTCTTTCAGAGCAGGAGGCACATCAGAACAGGAGGGAATGCAATGAAGCTTTGTGGGTAGGGTTTAAGAAGGATGTGAGGAAATGGTTCTTTACAGAAAAGGTGGAGGACACCTGAAACAGCCAGCCAGAAGAGGCAGTGGAGGCGAAGACAGTGAGCAGCTTAAAGCATGCGTGGGATAGGCACAAGGGCATAGTAAATGGAACCAAGGGAGTAAGGAAGGACACAGTCGACCAGACAGGGTCCAGGGTGTAGTAATAGGCAGGGAAAAATAGGGTAGACTAGATGGACCTACTGGTCTTTTTCTGCTGTCAAATTATATGTTTCTAGAAAGGCTGCTGCTAGGGGAATCCCTGAAATGGGATAAATGGTATTTACAGGAAAGTGTGTCAGAAAAGGGCTTACAATAAATAAGGATTCAGATCCAGACAGGATGCTCCTGGGGTTCTCATGGAATTGGCATCAGAACTGGCGGAACTCCTGGCAGGGCTATTTAATAGCTCAATGCAGTCAAGAGTGGTTCCCAAAGATTGGAGAGTAGTGGACGTATTTTTGCTCCACAAAGGAGGAGACAAGGAGCAACCAGGTAACTACAGGCCCATCAGTCTTACCTCCATTTTGGGTAAACTGATAGAGACACTAGTCAAGGAAGACCTAGTGAACAAACTGGTAAGAAACGGGCTCCAGGACAGCAGGCAGCATGGGTCTGTTGCAGGGAGGTCCGTCAGACCAACCTGATAGTATTCTCTGATGGGTAACCAGGGCAATGGATAAGAGACATGCAGCGGATTTACTCAACTTCCGCAAGGCATTCAACTCAGTGCCACACAGAAGGTTGCTGAAGAAGACAAGAGGATCTAGATGCAGAAAAAAACCTAGCTATATGGGTGCTAGCTGGTTGTAGAGGAAAACCATACAGGATAGTGGTAAATGGAGTCAGGTAGCGGGAGAGGGAGGTCACAAGTGGAGTGCTAAAAGGGTAATTCCTGGGTCCTATCCTTTTCTATATGTTCATTGGTGACAAGAGAAGCAGGGCAAGATGCGTCTCTTACAGACGACACCAAGTCCTGTGGTAGGCAGACAGCGTGGGGGAGATAAGGGACTTGCAGAGGGCCAGCATAGGTTAGAGAGGTGGTCCAAGGTTTGGCAGTTGAGAGTCAACACCAAAAACTTCAAGGTGGACTTTCATTGACATCACGGAGCTGATGACAGTGTGAAGTTACAGCTCCATCCCAGCCCATCAAGAATCCAGCACAATCCTGTAGTTTTAAAAAGGAAAGTTGGCAGAAAACAGAGAAATGGACCCAAATGAAAGGAGAGCCAAGCCTGGCCAAAAATTTAAAACAACTCTGGGTCACCGACAGACTGGAGAGACAGAGTCCTCGGCCTAGAGATAGTTTCCCTAGCCTCATTGAAAGAATGGGACTCTGATATACCCGAGGAGGAAGAAGCAAGCACATTAACACACCCAGACCTGCTGACTGAATTTTAAGGAAATAGCAGCCACAGTACTTAAAATAGATGGCAAACTCATCAGAATACAGAAGGACATCACTAAAGTTAAAAAACGTACCACAGCCATGAAAACACAAGTTGGAACTCTGACAGATGACTTAACAACAGAGAGGCTGCCGCTGTATCTTTTAAAAAGAGATTAGGAACTATCCCACAAACAGATGACCTGGAAGCTTGAGGTCAGGAGAAAAAACTTCAGGTTATATGGAGTGCCAGAGAGAGCCGAAGCCAAGCGCAGCTCGATAGCCATGTTCTTGCAGCGCTTGATCAGAGATTCGCTCTCCCTGCCTCCCAGTCTTGACTTACCAATGAGCTGTGCAGACAGAGCTCTGGTCCCCAAATTAAAGAACTTAAACACCTACCCAAGATTGACAGTGGAACAACTGGTGCATTTTCAGTCCAAACAGGATGTGCTGAAAGTAGCATGGAGCACCAAAGATTTAAAATGAGGGATACAAGATCTCTTTTGATCAGGATTACACCACGAGGACCCAACAGTTAAGGAAGGAAATGTGGGTGGCCCTGAGACCACTAAAATAACAAATTCTGGCCAGAGCCGATGGGGCTGTGATAAGCTGCCAAGTGAGCAAAGTTACACATGTGTGTAGAAATTATTGAACACCCAGGTGTAACTTACCGAATTTTCAACATGGCCTTTTTGGGACCCCTCCTCACGAAGAGTGCCAGTGTCATTTTGTTCACTTGTCCCGAAAGGTGAATTTGCAGATTGACCGAGCCATTCTGTGCCACAGGTGCGAAAACACATTTTGGGCAGTATGTGATAAATGACAGCTATACTGTTAAAATGGAGGTGTGCAAAAATTGCAATGTTGAAAATATGGAGTGAAAATATTAAAAACTGTCAACGTTAAGAGCGTGCGTGAAACTGCGCAATGCCTTTCAGGACACAGTCATTTTGAAATTTTTCACCAAATTTGAAACATGGGCTTCAGGGACTCCACCATGAATAGGCCACTGTCATTTCATGACTCGTCCCTAAAGGTGATTCCGCGCAGCGACTTCGAAATTTCCTTTTGGGACAGAGTAACGAAATGACAGTGACATTTTTAAAGGGATGGGGTCCCAAGAACCCCATGTTGAAAATTTGGGGCCAAAATTCCAAAAAATGGCTGATCAACAGAAGTTGAAAATCCCACTGAATGGCATTATAGCACACTTACCTTTGATTCTTCAGTTTGCAGTTCGGCTTTGAGGAGTGCAGACATGTCCTGGTCCAGAGAAGATGACAGTGTCAACCTCTCAGTGTAAGTATAGGGTAAGGAGGGTTCTTTGCGGGCGGGGAATGGGGAGGGGTGACGACAGGACTGTTTTTCTTTTACGATGAAAAACATGTTTGGGGACCGCTTTTATTTACAGGAAACAAAAAAAACTCAACAAAAACAGACATTTGGGCACACATGAGTGGGGGGGGGGCGCTTTACATAATGTCAACACGGATTGGGGACCCCGATGTCAGTGTGCAGACAGAAATGGAGGGAGCGGGGAGGACAGCAGCAGTGGGAGGGTGTGAGACGGCTTTGTTGCTGGTGCTGGCGGAGGTGACGCAACTGTGCATGCGCAGCACTCACACATGCACAGTTGCGGTGAATGGCATTTTCCCATTCTTGACATGACAGCGCCAGCAGAACTATGCATGCGTGCGAGTTGCGCATGCGCAGTTCATGCCTCGCAGTGCAGAAGTAATAGCTGAAATAGTGCAGCTATTATTTTGTAGTGGCAGATCATGGCAGAGAGTTTCAAGCTCCGATGGACTTTTGGAAGGATACTTCCAAAAGTCCAATGGAAGGTTCCACGATCAGCCGTTTTTAGAGCTATGATCGATCCCTAAATGGCTGTAGGCCTCGCACAAAGCCCTAAAAAGGTACTGCTGTCTGTATGCAATATCCAGCAAGAACAGTGCTTGAAACGATGAGGGGCAAAGAAAATATCAGGACCTTTTGACAGCTGCACCTAAAATAAAAGAACTAGACAGGAAAGAAAGACCAACCTAATTGAGTTATTTGACTGGGTGACTCAGGTAATCGTCCAGGAAGGGGCTGTGGACATGGCCTATCTGGACTTCAGTACGGCCTTCAACACCATTCCCCACAGAAGGCTGGTGAGCAAGATGGAAAGCATGGGGTCTGAAGGGGAAAATAGCAAGCTGGGTGGAGGCATGGCTAGCAGGGAGAACTCAGAGGGTGGTACTAAATGGGGTGCACTCTGAGATGGCAAGGATAAGGAGTGGGGTGCCACAGGGGTCAGTTTTGGGTCCGCTCCTCTTCAACATCTGCACCAGTAATATTGCGGAGGGCTTGAGAGGGAGGGTGTGCCTATTTGCCAATGATACAAAAATCTGCAACAGGGTGGACACCCCGAAGGGAGCGGAGGACGAGGAAGGACCTTATGACACTCGAGGAATGGGCCAAGAAGTGGCAACTGAAATTTAATGCCAAAAAGTGTGCTGTGATGCATCTAGGGAGTAAAAACATGCAGGCAGGGTACACGCTTTTTGGGGGGGGGGGATTAATAATTCAGAATGGTAAAGGGATCACAGTCTCTTCAAACCTTAAGGCAGGGTTCCAGTGTAGCAGGACCGCAGGAAGAGCAAATGGAATGTTGGCATGCAGGGGCATTGCTAGCAGAAGGAGGGAGGTAATAATGCCCCTCTACAAAGCTATGGTGAGGCTGCAGCAAGAGTATGGGGTTCAGTTCTGGAGACCACACCTCCGCTCCGCAAGGATATAGATGCATTGGAGAGGGTTCAGAGAATGGCAACAAAGATGGTGTAGGGTATACAGCGGAAGACATATGAGCAAAGGTGTAAGGAGCTGAATCTGTACACGCTGGAAACAAGGAGGGAAAGGGGGAACATGACTGAAACCTTTAAATATGTAAAGGGACTAAATAAAGTAGGAGAAGGGGGTCTGCTAAAGAGGAAGGAGGGAGTCAGAACTAGAGGGCACAGCCTCAGATTGCATGGAAATAGATACAAGGGCAAAGTGAGGGGATGATTCTTCACAGAGAGGGTGGTGGAGCCCTGGAACAGACTGCCACATGGAGTGGTGGGGGCTGGAATGGTGCAGGAATTAAAGGGCATGGGACAAGCATATGGGGCTGAGTATAGGGGGGAGTGCAGGGGCAGACGGGAAGGGGGTATGTGAAAGAGGAGGGATAGGCAGACTAAATGGGCCAGAAAGGTGCTTTTCTGCTGTCAAACTTCTATGATTCTATGAAAGTGGACATCTCTCTGGCAGCAGCACTTGAGAAGGAACCGTTTCAGACTGCATGGTACATGACTCCAGGAATACAGAAGAGATGACTCCAGGTAAACGGACAAGAAACCAAGTGATACATGCAGGGCAGGAAAGATGGCTGAAGGACGTCCAAAGCCTACTGAAATTCTATTTTGGGAAAGGCCGGGGACAATCCAGACAGACTAAAAGACAACATCCAGAACACCAGATGCTTCTCCCTCAGCCTCTGGAAAATAGCATGATCAGTAGGAGACAGTCACAGCAGTGGCAGAGACTCATACAAAATTAAACAACACTGTCAAAGTTTGAAAGTTGAAACTGCTGTACTGGACTCGTTAATAACTGAGCTAAGTGACTAAATTTTATTATGCCTTATTTTTATCAGACGGTTGAGAGAGACCTCGCGGTGACTGGGGTTGGGGTGATGGAGATGGCACTGAGGAACTGTGAACAACAACCCCACGATGCTTAGACCAGAGACTCACAACAGCATGGCAGGCCCAGGAGGTGGGGGATGGGGGTGCAGAGTCCCTGTCAAGGTACTAAATGAAATAGTGGACAATAAGGGGGGGGTGCCACCCCATCTGGTAACATGTTGTTGACCTTGGGATTCCATAGCAAAATGGGTGAGAATAGCTGTGAACTATGTTTTGTGGACGTGGGGGGAGGGGCGCGGAGGTGACGCCTGACACCAGGTGGGTGACCCCACCAACCACAGGCCTGGTGCCAGCAGAGGAAAAACGGAAGAAAGAAATACCACTGCTGAGCCACTGCAGACAACAGAGACAAGTACAAGATCCCAGTAGCAATAAATTGGCTTAGAGAGCTCCCCGGATATCCAGAGCTATGTGGCGCAGGATCCAGGGGAGGCTGTGACAGATGGGGGCTGCCATACCCTAACCCAGCCAACAAAGCTCAGGCTGATGGCACATCAGAGGGAATCTGTGGACTCTGGCTCTCCTCTACTTGTCAAAACCCAGTGCTCCTCCCCCACACCATGATGAGGTGATAGTCATCCCCCCGGAAAGCATAAAACAGCTCAGATGCCTATCAAAGGGAAAGATGGGAATGGGTTTCATGAACTTGACGTCGGGGGCGGAACTCAGCACATGCAGTAGTGAATGAAGTGATTCTGTCGCTCATCGCCTCCCCCCAATGCCTTGGCTGGCATGGAGGAAAAGAAAAGGGAATAAAGTCTTTCACAACCACGCACATCTTATGAAGCTCTTGGGGGGGAGGGAGAGCCGGAATGGGGTGAAAAAGGCAAAAAGCATCAAGGTTGAAATGTATTCGCTTGTCTTCTTCATTGTATGATGGTGAGAAATAATACAGGAAGTGCAGAATAAACTGACCCAGCCACAGAGGCACTCTTTACTGGTCCAAAGTCAGAAAAGGTGGACTGGGGACAGTGTCCTAGGGAACAGAACTAGCTCCTTAACTATCAACTCACCATGTTCCCTGCCAGCCACTCCTATCTGAAGGCAGGAAAAGGTAGGACATGGCCCTATCATTATCAGAGCCGGGACTGGATACACAGGCCCTGTCTGAGAAAGCTGGAGAGGCGATAAGTCACTCTCTTAAAAGACTTTTTCGTTTCATACAGCCACCATGAAGTGCAACAGAACCAAAGGGAAATCTGAAAAGTGTATGGGCAGACACAGTCTACCCACAGGTTCCTGGTTTAAGGTCCTGTTGGCCATACAAGTTATTTTTGACATGTTATTTATGATTCAGACTCCAAGTATAGAAATGCCGGAGCAGAGAGAGAGTGTGGGACGGAAGGTGGTGTCCCAGAAAAAGACACTCAGCCGAACACATCTGCTAAACCAAGGAAGGTGGCGTACCTCAGGAGGGTGAGTGAAGGCCTTCTTGGCATTCAGTGGCATGTCACACATAAAGGGGCACAGTGTCCATGGGGCTGGAACTGGGGGAAGCTTCTTTCTTTTTTAATCAGAATCAACAGGGCAAACAGATGGGTAGTTTAGACATTCCTTCTCTTCTCATGACGGCACTCAACATAACATCATACAATGTTAAAGGCCTATTAAGAGGGGGAAAATCTTGGAACTAAAAAAGATAGGGACAGATATAGGTCTTTTACAAGAAACACACACTCCTCAGAACTCCAGAAGTTGCGCAGAGATTGGGTGGGACAGGTCTTTTGCTCCCCTCACCCCTCAGCCAAGAGTGCAGGAATGGCAATCTTAATTAAAAGGGGCCTACTGGTGCAAGCGACACTTGAGTTGGCAAGTGAAGAAGGTTGCTTTGTCTCAGTCTCTCTAACACATCTCAACTCTCGCCTTCAAACTGCTAGTCAATATGCCCCAAATGATAATTCAGCAAATTTTGCCAGAAAGCTGGTGGAAAAAAGTATCAATGCTGAATCCGAAGCCGCTGATTGTAGGGGGAGAGTTTAACTGTTTTCCTTCCCTGTCACTGGACAGCATCAGTCAAACAAACAAACAAACAAACAGGGCAGCCAAACCATTAAATAATATCACTTAAGAACTGGGCCTAACTGAAATCTGGTGTTCCCAGCACAAAAAGTAACATAACTATACCTTCTTCTCACACCCCTGCCACTCCTATTCACGTACTGACCATTTTAACGTCCCCATGCAACTGAGCATTAAGACTGCGCAAAGTAAGATACACTCCATATCAAAGAAAACAGTGTTGCACGGCGGCAAGTAATAATTTGGGTCAGCACTCTGTATCAATTTCAACCACATTCCAACTAATGTTTCTTGAAGCTCCTTTGCCTTTTTTATGTTGATTGCGCGCATGCGCAAGAAACATATTGCAGCAGCTTGTTCCAGAAGCAGGTTGTGGAGGCACGGCACTGTTTTGGCTAATGCCCCCACAGCCTTTGGAGGCTTGGCCTGCTTTCCCCAATGCCGTGGCATGCTGCTGCTGACATTAGTTCAGCCAGCGTGCCACCACCTTGAAACGTTTCAGCCGCTGCAATCAGGGGCCACCTCGTCATTGCAGCATCAGCATTCCACTGCAACGAGGAAGCGACCAGTCATTGCTGGGCAGAACGTTGCTAAGTGTAATATAGTTTGTGAATATGGTGGCGGTTCACGCCATGTTCACAAACAATATTAATTAACTCCACTGCTGAGGTGGTGCCCAACCCCCCAGCAGCATGCGCCCGAACAGTGTTAGCTACGGACCTAATCAACCGCTTCAGTGGTCGCGGTATGTTCATGTTGCCGGACGGAGAGCCCACCCCTGCCAGGCATTATGTCCCCCCTTCCCTGTTTCATTTGCTGATGGGAGCCCATTCTGTGCCCCCTCCTTTGTGCCGACAGGATGCCCAATCCTCCATCAGCTAGAGCTGCCCCCAAAACACTTGTTGGCATGCTGGGAGCCCACCCCAGCTGCCAAATGGCTCCGTTTAAAAAAAAAAAACGTCCAGTGACTTTTTTTTTGATTAACCTATAAAAAGAAACGGTCCTCGCTGTCTCCCTGCACCCTCCCACAACCCACGCCCACCCTCTGCGCACCCCTGCCTCCCCACACCCCCATACTTACCTGCAGAGTCTGGCACGGCGATCTTCAGTGGCCTGGGAACACGTCAGCACTCTTCAAATTCGACTTAACTGAGGAAATGCCAGTAAGCTGTATAGTGGCATAAATAGAGCTTTTTTCAACTTTTTTGCATATCTTAGGCATTTTTTTGAATTTTCGCACAAATTTTCAACATGGGGTTACTGGGCCCTCCTCGTGAATTCAGGCACTGCCATGGTGTTAATCGTCCCGAAGGTGATTTTACGGTCAGTGCGCGCGGAATCATCTTTCGGACCGATTACCAAAATGACAGTGCCAGTGTTCTGAGGTGGGCTCTCAGAAAGTCTATGTTGCAAATTTGGTGAGAAATAAAATAAATGACTGAACGAAGAGTTAAGCAGTTGTAAGGTGCAAGCTCAGAATCACTAATTTGCTATATTTTTTCCAGATTTTCAACACTGCCATTTTTACTACCTCCTTATGAACAGTACAGCTGTCATTTTTCACATCCTGGCTGAAATGTGTTTTCACAGTTCTGGCGCAAAATAGCGTGGTCGATGTGGGAAATCAGTGTTCAGGACACATTAAGAAAATGACAGTGACACTGTTCATGAGCAAAGGTCCTAAAATGCCTATGTTGAAAATTTTGTGACGACAGTCCATAAAATGAGTGTGTTACGAGTGTGCATTGCACAGGTTCCACGCAAGCTCATAACTTCGCAACTTTGCAATATTTTCACTCCAGATTTTCAACACTGCCATTTTTCCGCACCTCCTTATGAACAGTACAGCTGTCATTTTTCACATCCTGGCCGAAATATATTTTCGCACTTCCGGAGCAGAATAGCATGGGCGCTGTGGGAAATCAGTGTTCGGGATGCATTAAGAAAATCACAGTGACACTGTTCAGGAGCAGAGGTCCTAAAATGCCTATGATGAAAATTCAGTGATGAAACTCCATAAAATGACTGTGTTACAAGCGTGCATTGTGCAGTTTCCATGCACCCTTGTAACTTCGCAAAATTAGTAAATATTTTCACGCCAGATTTTCAACACTGGAATTTTTTCACACCTCCTTATGAACCGTACAGCTGTCATTTTTCACATCCTGGCCGAAATGTGTTTTCGTGTTTCCGAGCAGAATACCGTAGTCACTGTAAGAAATCAGTGTTTGGAACAGATTAGGATCGAGCGAGTGAGAGAGGGGGAGTGACCGAGCTCAACTGAGCTCTGCTGAGACAGCTGCGGATTTCTCTGTGGGCAGAAAAAGGTGCCAACGCAGGCAGGAGCCCAGTACAAAAGGGCAGCCTGCAGCGGCGGGAGAAACAGAACGAGCGAGTGAGAGAGGGGGAGTGAGCAAGGTCAATGGAGCTCTGTGGGGACTGCTGCAGATTTCTTTGTGGGCAGAAAAAGGTGTCAACAGAGGCAGGAGCCCAGTACAAAAGGGCAGCCTGCAGCGCCATGAGAAACAGAATGAGCAACCTCAACGGAGCTCTGTTGGGACAGCTGCGCATTTCTCTGTGGGCAGAAAAAGGTGCCAATGCAGGCAGGAGCCCAGTACAAAAGGGAAGCCTGCAGCGCTGGGAGAAACACAACGAGTGAGAGGGGAGGAGCGAGCTCAACGGAGCTCTATCGTGACTGCTGTGGATTTCTTTGTGGGCAGAAAGGCAGCACTGCACGCAGGGCCCAGTACAAAAGGGCAGCCTGCAGGCCGGGGAGACAGAACGAGCAGTGAGACAGGGGAGTGTGCGAGTTCAACGGAGCTCTGTTGGGACTGCTGCAGATTTCTTTGTGGGTAGAAAAAGGTGCCAACAGAGGCAGGAGCCCAGTATAAAAGGGCAGCCTGCAGCGCCAGGAGAAACTGAATGAGCGAGTGAGATGGGGGGGCGAGATATCTCAACGGAGCTGTTGGGACAGCTGTGGATTTCTTTGTGGGCAGAAAAAGGTGCCAACGCAGGCAGGAGCCCAGTACAAAAGGCCAGCCTGCAGTGCTGGCAGAAATGGAACGAACGAGTGAGAGAGGGGGAGGATGAGATCATCTTCACTTCATGTAAGAAGAAGCAAAGGGAGGCGGCTCTACTAAAATGCAAGGAGAACATCTCACTACTAGAGACTGAGCACAAAGGTAGCGGGGGGGGGTTAAAATAACTACAAAAATTAACAAGCAAGGGAAGAATACACCTCTACCTTGACACAACAGATAGAAGGTCATCTGCTTTACCTGGGAAAGAAATACTACAAAACACAGCGACAGGACGGAAGGTTACTGGCCATCTGCTTAAGAAAAATTACAGTTATGCAAGAACTTAACGCAACAGTAGATCTTCGAGAGGAGCTCTTGCAGTAGGTAATACCATTAGGACCGAAGCCAGCAGGCGTCCAGTCCCCCACGGAAAACTTGTAGCTAGCAATCTCAGGCAAGGGACCGCCCCCGTCGGCTATGCCTGACGTCAGACGTGGTATATAGGTGGCGGTCCCCTGGTGCCTTCTCGGTTCAATCGCCGGAGACCCGGCTAGAAACCAAACTGGAGGACCAATCAGGAAATCCCCACCATGTTCTGGTGACATAAGAACCAAATCACTATCCTGAGGGATGGAGGGTGGGAAAGCCATCTGCTGCAAGAGCTCCTCTTGAAGATCTACTGTTATGGTAAGTTCTTACGTAACTGTACTGTCTGACTTTGAGGATGGAGCCTCTTGCAGCAGGTAATACCATTAGGACCGAGTCCCAAGCAGTACCCAATGATAGGCCCAGGTCTGAGAGGGCGGTAAGGAGAGATGCTGAAAAACAGCTGAAGCTGATGAAAGGCACTTACGAGAAAAAGCCCTGCAGGACTGCTAGTCCAAAACCTGCTCTCCTTCTGGATGCGACGTCCCGGCTGTAATGCCTGATGAAAGTGTGGACTGAACTCCATGTAGCTGCAGCACAAATATCTGCCAAAGAGACATTTTTGAGTGCTGCAAAGGAAGAGGCCACTGCTTCGGTAGAGTGGCCCCTGACTGTTCCCAGAAGTGGTTTGTTATGATGCTGGTAGCAGGAAGTAATACACTGCACCAGCCAATGGGCTACTGACTGTTTGGAAACAAGAGCCCCTAGCATTTGCTTGGCAAACGAGACGAACAACTGGTCCGACTGTCTGGAGGAGCGGGTCCCATAGAGGCAATATCTCAAAATCCTGTGAACATCTAAGGTGTGCAACAGTGCTTCACCTTGACCGACGAATTCCAGATAATAACCCGGCAGGTTAATGTCCTGATTAAGAGTCAGCACGGACACCACCTTCAGCAAGAACTTAGGGTTCATGTGCAGGGTCACCCTGTCCCTGTGGAAAACTATGCAAGGTTCCTTACACATCAGGACCTGGAGCTCGGAAACCCTTCGAGTGGAGGTGATAGCTACCAAAAGGAGGGCCTTCCATGAGATGGAAGGAGCTCACAGGAAGCTGCTGGCTTGAAGGGAGGGAAAGTGAGTTTCTCCAGGATGAAAAGTAAATCCCAAGGAGGAACGATGTCTCTCCTGGGAGGTCTGATAAGCAAGACCCCTCGTAGGAATGTCTTACAGACGCTGAGCTGTGCCAGTGTTCCATCTCCGTAGGGATCATGATAGGCGGAAACTGCACACATGTGCACCTTAACAGACGAATAGCTCAGTCCTAAGTCCGGAAGGTGACGGAGATATTCTAGCATGTGCCTAGCCAGACAACCTAGGGGATCTAGGGCATGGACCATAGCCCAAAGACAGCAGCATTTCCATTTCAGAGCGTAGGTGGCCCTGGTGGAAGGCTTCCTCGCTGCAACCAAGATCTCAGCCACTCTGCTTGACACTCCTAACCTCTCTTCCGCTAGGCCTGTAGGAGCCACGCAAGCAGGTGAAGAGAGTGAAGAGCAGGATGGAAGAGTGTCCCCTGCTCTTGCGAGAGCAAGTGGGTGGAGAGGGGCAACTGAACTGGAGGTTCCAGCGACAGCTGCTGAAGCAACGGATACCAGATCCGGTGGAGCCATAGAGGGGCCACCAGAATCATTCTGGCCCCCTTTGACTGCAACTTGAGCAGTACTCTGAATGAGTGAAAGAGAGAAGCAGTAAAGGAACTTTCCTGTCCAAGAGAGGAACAATGTGTCGTGGCCAGAAAACACCAGGCCTTGAACGGAGCGAGCAAACATTTGGTAGTTTCATATTAATGGGATGCAAAGAGGTCCAACTCTGGACAGCCCCAGCGACCGAACAGGTTGTCTGTGACTTCTTGGAGCAATTCCCACTCCTGATTCAGAGAGGTAGCGTGGGTGAGACAGTCGGCGAGAACGTTCTGGACCCCTGGCAGATGAACTGCGATGAGATCCAATTGGTGTTCTACTGCCCAATCCCACACTCTGAAGGCCTCTCTGCAAAGGGGGTACGAATGAGTCCCCCCTTGCTTGTTGATGTAGAAGACCACTGGTGTGTTGTCTGTCTGCACCAGGAGAGGACCCGTGGAGAACTGGTCTCTGAAAGCGATAAGCGCATTCAGCATGGCTCTCATTTCCAGAACATTTATATTCAGAGAGCTCTCTATGGCAGATCAAGACCCTCGGGCCCTGTGATCCTCTAAATGAACTCCCCAGCCGGACAGGAAAGTGTCTGTGGTTAGACTCTGAAGAGGGGTGGTGCTTCGGAATGGGACCCCTCTAGCTAGACTGTCATGACAGAGCCACCATTCGAGAGAGCGGTGTACCGCTTGAGAAATCCAGATTCAGAGATCCAGACTGTCCACTGATTGGTCCCACTGGACACTGAGATGCCACTGGAGGGTCCGCATATACAGTCTGGCTAAGGGTACTGTGGGTATGGCAGCTGCCATATGGCCTAGGAGTTGAAGAACAACCCGGGCGCAGGAAGTGGAGGCCTTCTGGAGCCTGCTGGCCAGATCCCGAAGGCAGTCTGCTCTGTCTGGGGGCAGAAAAGCTCTCCCCTGCTCGGTGTCCAGAATAGCCCTTATGAATTGCAGTCTTTGTGTTGGCCAAGGATGTGATTTTGGCCAGTTTATTGTGATCCCCAGGGAGGAAAATAGATCCTGTCTCTCTCGTAAAGTGATTAGGTGCTTCTCCTCTGAGCAGAGAGGAGCCAATCGTCCAGGTAAGGGTAGACGAAGAGGCCTCTCCTTTGGAGGGCCGCTGCTACCACTGCTAGACACTTGGTGAAGACCCTGGGAGCGGATGAAATGCCAAAGGGGAGTACCCTGAATTTGTAGTGCTCGTCCTGAAAGCTGAAGCGCAGAAACCTTCTGTGAGACTTCAGGATTTTAATATGCATGCAGGCGGCTTGCATATCGAGGGAGCACAGCCAGTCCTCTTGACAGAGCAAGGGGAAGAGTCCTGCCGGAGTGACCATCCGGAATCTCTGGTATTTTACAGAGAGACTGGGCTGGCTTAAATCCAGATTGGGATGAAGGTCTCCAGTTTTCTTCAGGACAAGGAAAAAGCGGGAGTAATAACCCTGACCCTTTGGATGGCCCTTTTTTCTAGGAGTTGTTAGATCTCCGCTTCTAGAAGAAGACTGTGTGCTGGTGGACAATAGGCCAGAGTTTTTTGGGGGGGGGGGTTATCCAGCAGGATAGAGATGATCTCTATTGTGTACCCCTTTTGGGTAAAGCGAAATCTGCCCTCCTACCTTCTCGCTCTGCCTGTCCCTGAAGGGAGGAGGGGGGCAGAAGGAGTCAGGCTGAGGGGATGGTGGGCCCTAGGAGTTTTGGGCTGCTTGGGGCCCTGGGAACCTTGAGGGGCAGGGTGACCCCACCTCTTAAACCTCTTACCGTGGGACTGTTTGCTCCCCTGTCCCTGCCTTTTACAAAAAGGGCATCGGCGGGGTTCCTGAGGCTGGGATTTATACATATGGTGCAAGTCAGCCACCACTCCCCACCCAAACCTCCGACTCCTGAAGTTGCTTGATCATGTCTTCAACTTCCGGGCTGAACAAAATGGGACCCTGAAAAGGGGAATCCAGGGTAGACTCTTGTAAGTCCGGCTGGAAGCCCGTGAGCCTAAGCCATGACTGCCGCCTCATGCAGACCGCCGAGGCAGCTGCTCTGGAGGTCATATCTACGGCGCCATAAGAACACCTCAGGGCGTATTTGTCATTGTCTAATCCCGACTGGGCACACGCCAATATTTCCTGCTTCGAGTCTGAGTCTGGCATAGAGTTAACGAGGTCCACTGTCTTCTTCCACTGCGACTGTTGATAGGTAATCATGTGGGCCATGAAGCTCAAAGACCTGATGGCCCCAGTGGCTGAGGAGAAGACTTTTCAGCCCAAACTGTCTAACTTTTTAGAGACGGGATCCGGAGGATGGGAACTCAAATGCTTTGACTGGGAACCTCTGCCATGAGCAGCCGTGAGGACCAAAGAGTTTGCCTTCGGTTGTTCAGCTAGAAAAGGTTCAGACCTCGGGAGGCTTATAAAGTCTGTCAGCCGTTCAAGGGACTGCGGGTATGGAGGATGGTTTACGCCAGTCAGGCGGGACATGTCCTGGAATGGTTCCATGAACGGTAGAATAACCAAAGGTTTGGGTTCCTTCTCTCCGAGGAACTTGGCCAGGCACTTGCGCTCTGGATCCAAGTCCTCCATGTCCCACTCGTATATAGCCTGGATGTGCCTCATAATGTCTACAAAAGAGGGATCAACTGGAGGGGACCGTGGGGAATCTTTAGGTTCCAGGGAAGGAGGACAAAATTCCCCATCTGAGTAAGGCTCTGAATCAGCGTGGCCCTCTGAGGAAGACGGGACAGGAGGGGAAGGAGGAGACTGGGACGAAGGGCATTTCCTTCTCTTCCCCCTGGCTTGTCTAAGGGTACTTAGTTATCTGCCCTCTGGGCGTGCTTTGTAAATCCCACTTGTGGCGCAGTGGCAACCTGCCTCCGACACAACCCACAAGCACCATGACGCAGCCCATGTCTGGGTGCAGGGGTGACGCAAGCCCCATTTGGGGCAGGCAGCTTGTGACTGATGCAGACTGCCTTTTGAGAATCGCTTCTGGTATTATCTGTCGACACAAGATGCACCTTGCACCATTCTTCATGGCGCACACACCTTGCGAGAGGATGGAGGCTTTGTGAATCCGGCCCTTAGACTCAAATGAACTGCAGGTGGGCACCGCAGGAGCCATGCAGAGCTTTCTAACAAAAGTAGACCTAGCCACCTTAACAGAGGAAGAGTTAACCCAATCAGACGCACCAATCAGCAGGGCAGAGATCATGGCAGCAATTGTTACACGTAATATAGGTAAAGCTCTGGGTCCTTACAGATATACAGGAGAACTTTAGAATAAATTTGAGGGAGATCTAATGCTGCTCCTCCTCCTAATCTTTAACAACACAATGCAATGCTTGGATCTGCCAGACAGCTGGAGGGTGGCACATATTTCAGTAGTACACAGTGAAGGATCCTACCCACTGTGGGAGTTATAGATTAATGGCCCTCTTGAATCAGCATGCAAAATATTTATGAAGGTATTGGCCACAAGACTGCAAAAAACATTCTTGGCAAGCTAGTCCATGAGGATCAAACTGGTGTCAGCTCCCACAAAAATATTAGAAATAATATTTATTAACATACTAAAATGCCAGTAGAATAGGCCTAATGGTCTTTCAAGTCTGCTCGATTTTTAGCACCCGCACTGAGGACCGATTTTGGTGTACCCCCCTCCCTCTTGGGTTATACTGTCCCCAGTCCCAGATGTTCGACCTGTATTGGGCCTGGCCAGATTTACCCTCCCCCTGTACCTGTCCCATCCCCTCTTAAACCCATCCACAGTCTCCGCCTCTACCAGCTCCCTGGGCAGCGCATTCCATGGCTCCACCACCCTTTCAGTGAAATTACACCTCCTCCTCTCCCCTCTGAGCCTGCCCCTTCTAGCTTACACCCGTGACCACTTGTTGCCCCCCTCCTTCCTTTGCAGCACCCTGACTGGGCCTCCCTTATTGATCCCTTTCATGTACTTAAAGATCTCTATCATGTCCCCCATCCCTCCTCTCCTCCAGGGTGTACGTGTCGAGCTCCTTGAGCCTCTCCTCATAGGTCCTCTCCCCCCAGGCCCCAGATCATTTTGGTTGCACTCCTTTGGACCCTCTCTAGGAGTGTAACGTCCCTCTTTAAATGTGGTCTCCATAACTGCACACAGTACTCGAGGTGTGGTCTAACCAAGCAGTTGTACAGGGGGAAGATCACTTCTGCCTTTCTGGAGGTAATCCCCCTGGCAATGCATCCCAGCATCCTATTTACCTTTGCCACTGCCCTCCTACAGGTCTCAGAGTTGTTCATTTTGACATCTACCACTACCCCCAGGTCCCTCTTGCCCTCCGTGACTGGAATCGTGTCTCCTCACAGGGTATACCCTGGCCTGGATTTCTGACTCCCAGGTGCAGAACCTTGCACTTCCCTGCATTGAATTTTAGTTTCCGTTTTCCCAACCACCTTTCCAGACCCTCCAGGTCCTCCTGCAAGGCCACCCTCCCCTCCTCCTCATCCACCACTGCACCCAGCTTGGAGTCGTCTGCAGAGAGACTCATTTCACTCCTGATCCCCTTCCTGATCAGATAGATAGACAATTGGCTCCAGGATCGGACTCAGAGGGTCGTAGTTGGCGGGATAGTCTCATCACCAAGGAGGGTCATTAGTGGGCTCCCACAGGGACAAGTTCTTGGGCCCCTCCTCTTCAACGCCTACGTCTCTGACATAGGGACAGGTATCAGGAGTGAGATGAGTCTCTTTGCGGATGACTCAAAACAGGGGGCGGTGGTGGATGGGGAAGGTGGCCCTACAGGGGGACCTGGAGGCTATGGAAAGATGGTCTAGAAAGTGGAAGCTGAGGTTCAATGCAGGGAAATGCAAGGTACTGAGAGGGACCTGGGTGTGGTGGTGCATGTCAAGATGAACAACTCGGAGACTTGTAGGAGGGCAGCAGCCAAGGCCAACAGGATGCTGGGATGTATCGCTAGGGGGATCACCTCCAGAAAGAGGGAAGTGATACTCCCTCTGTATAACTGCTTGGTGAGGCCACACCTCGAGTACTGCGAGCAGTTTTGGAGGCCACACTTAAAGAGGGACATTAAACTCCTGGAGAGGGTCCAGAAGAGGGCAACCAAAATGATTTGGGGCTTGGGGGACAGGACCTATGGGGTTAGGCTCAAAGAACTAAATACATACACACTGGAAGAGAGAAGGGACCGGGGGGACATGATAGAGGTCTTCAGGTACATGAAGGGGGTAAATAGGGAGGAGCAGTCAGGGTGCTTCGAAGGAAGGGGGGGGCAACTAGAGGGCATGGGTGGAAGCTGGAGGGGGGAAGATTCAGGGGAGAAAGGAGGAGGTGCTACTTCACTGAGAGGGTGGTGGAGCCATGGAATGTGCTGTCCATGGGGCTGGTGGAGGGGTTCAAGAGGGGGTGGGACAGGTACAGGGGAAGGGTTCTGGAAGCAAAATCCAGTGCAGCGAGAATATCCGGAACTGGGAAGGGAGAAGCCAGAGAAGGCGAGGGAGGGAGCAAGGTCAGCTCCCAGGGTGGGGGCTGACCAAACGAGCAGACACGAAAGACCGTTAGGCCTATTCTGCTGGCATTTTAGTATGTTAGTCTGTTATGTCTGAGACATAAGCATTGAACAGGAGTGGCCCCAGCACCGATCCTGGGGTACCTCACTAGTAACCCACCTTGGGGATGAGGCTAGCTCTCCAACCACCACCTTCTGAGTACGCAGAGAGAGCCAATTTCCTATCCATCTTAACAACTGTCTCCCTACCTCCATTTCCTTCACCTTAGCCAGCAGGCCATTGTGGGGTACCAAATCAAACACCTTGCTGAAGTCCAGAAAGAGGACGTCCACCGGCCTACCCTGGTCCAGGGCTCTCGTCACCCAGTCATAGAACTCAACAAGGTTTGTCTGGCATGATCTTCCCGGGACAAAGCCATTCTGCCTATCGTCCAAATACTCAGTTTGCTCCAGTAACCCCCCTAGCCTTTCCTTGACAATACCCTCCATCACCTTGCCAACCACTGACATCAGGCTAACAGGCCTGTAATTTCCTGCCTCCTCTCCTGATCCTCCCTTGTGTATCGGCATTACATGGACCACCTTATAGTCTTGGGGCACCCACCCAGTCCTCAGAGAGATGTTGAAAAGCTCCGCTAGGGGGATTGCCAGTACATCCGCCACTTCCCTCAGTACCCTGGGATGCATCTCCTCTGGCCCAGGTGCTTTCTCCATTCGAAGAGACCGGGGGGCTTCCTTTACTCTCTCTACCAGGATTTCAGCCTCCACGTCCTCCCCCTTTTCAAACTATACTGCTGTTCCACCATCTGTCTGTGATGGCCCCTCCCTTTCCCCAGGCCCATCAGGACCCCTGATCTCTACTGGTCCCACCCCTTCCTCCAGTTTGCACCCACTCCCCCTGCAAGACATAGCCCCTCCATCCCCATTGGTAAAAACTGAGGCAAAGTACTCATTTAAGACTTCTGCCTGTTCCCCCACCTCCTGTGCCCAATCATCCCCTATCCTTATCCTGCTGATCTGCCCCTTACTTTCCAATATTGTATCTATGAACCCTTGTATACCTCTGGATCCCACTGGCCAAGGACTGCTCCTTTTTGCCCTTAGCTGCTCTCACCACCCTGGTGACTCCTCTTGGCTGTCGGCTCATATTCCTCCTGATCCCTTCACCCTTGAGTGCTTGAGCGCCTATAGGTCGCCTCTTGTCCTGCACTATTCCTGTACCTCCGAGTCTACCAGCAGGGTTTTCTGGCCCACCGAAGCCTCACGCCTTTCTCGCGCAGGATCTGCAACCTCCTGTATTCCCCTCATAATGATCCCTCACCTGCCGTCAGCATCCATATCCAGCCTTATCCTGTCCAAACGATCTTTAAGGATCCTTCCCATCTCCCTGAAGTCTGTACCCCTAAAGTCAGTTACTACTGTCCTTGTTCGGCTTTCCTCCCCCCAGGTCCAGGAAGAACCAGACTAGGGCGTGATCACTCCCCGTCAACAGGTCCCTCACCTCTAGGCCCCTAATCTGATCACTGTCCGCCAGGACCACGTCCAGTGTCCGGGCCTCCCTAGTTGGCACACCCACCTGCTGGATCAGGAATGCGTCCTGGAAGACATCCAGCAGCCTCTGCTCCCTGGCCACTGGTGACGTCATAGTCCCCCATTACCACTACCTTTCCCAATCTACAGTGTCCCTCAAGATTTGCTACCAAACTTTCTTCCAGAACCTCTGCCAGTGCTGGTGCACTGTATACAACTCCGACCTTTACTCTCTTATCCCCTGCATCAGCAGGGTGACCTAAATAGCCTCCACGGTCCCCTCCGCCCCCTCTACCACTCCAATACCCATGCCATTTCTAATTAACAGTGCTACACCCCCCTTCCCTTCCCCTATCTTTTCTGAACATAGTATAGCCCTCTAGATTTAGGTCCCACTCGTGCCCTTGAGTGGCCCAGGTCTCAGTGACTGCTGCCCATCTACCACTCCCTCAACTAGCATTGCCAGGAGCTCAGGCATTTTATTTCCTAAGCTCCTGGCATTTATCGGGACCACTCTCCACCACTTTTCCTCTCTCTCCCCGAGCTCCCATTCCTCAGCTCCTGCACCCTACCTGATGACCCATTTCCATATCTCCCTAGCCCCCAGAGGAGTGGGAGACCATGACCCTCATTTATTGTACTTGTTGGCACTGCCCCTTTTTTGATCCCTCCTCCTTCACAAGTTTAAACCCCATCTTTCGCTTATGAACCCAGCTAGGTCGAGCTTAAGGATTTCCTTCCCCTCCAAATTAAGGTGGAGTCATCAGGTAGGGTGCAGGAGCTGAAGAATGGGAGCTCAAGGAGGGGGGAAGGAGAGGAGGGGAAATGGGGTGGAAAGTGGTTCCGATAAATGCCAGGAGCTTAGGAAATAAAATGCCTGAGCTCCTGGCAACAGTTCTGGGAGTGAAAGTTCTTTAAATTTGATGGACTGCATCAGACTAAGGGGGAGTCAGTGCATTGGGGCAGAAGTTTGACATCTTTGCAGAATATTTAAACTAGCAAATGGGGAGAGGGGTGCAGCATAGAAACACAGAATTTGACGGCAGATAAGGACCGCTTGGCCCACCCAGTCTGCCCATTTCCCTACCTAATGGATAAGCTGCAGATCCTAGTTAACCAGCAGCCTACTTCTTTCTACCCCCACCCCCTAGAATTTCCTTATGGCTGTCCCATGCATGCTTGAATTCAGTCACTGTTTTTGACTCCACAACCTCCTCCGGAAGGCCGTTCCATGCATCCACAACCCTCTCTGTGAAAAAATACTTCCTTACATTACCTCTGAGCCGCCCCATCTTCAAATTGTGCCCCCTTGTTCTTGCACACCTCTTTTTTGAAAGATGCTACCCTCTTGGACTTTGTTGATTCCCTTGAGGTACTTGAAAGTTTCTATCATGTCCCCCCTCTCCCTCCTTTCCTCGAGGCTATACATATTAAGCTCCTTTAGTCTCTCTTCATGTGTCTTCCGGTTCAGATCCTGCACCATTTTAGTTGCCCTCCTCTGGACAGCTTCCATCTTGTCTATGTCCTTGCGGAGATTGGGTCTCCAGAACTGCACACAGTACTCCAGATGGGGTCTCACCAGCTGTCTGTACAGAAGAATAACAACTTCCTGCTTTCTACTGGTGATGCCTCTCCCTATGCATCCCAGTATCCCCCCAGCCCTCCTTACTGCCCTCTCACATTGCTTGCCCACCTTTAAGTCATCTGATATGACTGCACCCCATACATCGAATGGGAAGAACACCCCCAATGAGTGGTCACACAGAGGATTCAGCATGTTTGCAGTTCATCTGCATCACCAGGTAAGAAAAAGGTCCGTCTCTCCATACAATGCACAGGGAAATGCCAGACCTCACCCAAAAACTAACGACCAAATCTGGCCAATGGAAAATCATGATACACAATGCTCACAGCCTGGGAAATAAGATCCCAGACCTGCAGGCAATAATGTCAGAGGTTAAACTGGACATAGTAGCAATTAGTGAGGCGTGGTTTACCAGTAACCACATTGGGAGACTTCAGTACCTGGCTATGTACTGTTCAGAAGAGACTTGAGGTGTGAGGGTGGAGTGGCCCTGTATGTCAATGAAAATTTCAAAGCTACAGAAATTCAGAATACACATAAGGAGCCAGAAGAACTGTGGGTCACCCTGGAAACAGGAAACGGGACAGCCATAAAACTGGGGTTGTCTACAGGCCCCCAGACCAGGGGGAGGACACAAACACATTACTGTTAGAAAATATACAAAACATGACAACTAAAGGGGAGGTTCTGATAATGGGAGACTTCAACATGCCGGATACAGATTGGTCAATACCAGCAGGAACATCTGCCAGAACTAGACACATGGTGGATTCCCTGCAGGGGGAAGGCGTCTAACAACTGGTACAACAACCCACAAGAGACAGGGCTATCCTAGATCTAGTACTGACCAACAGGGAAGGGATCACAGATCTCCAGGTAGAAGGACACCTGGGGGCCAGTGACCATCACATGGTATGGTTCAATTTGGCCACTACATCTAAAACATTCCATTCCAAGGCAAAACTATGGGACTTTAGAGGAGCTGACTTTGGTAAGATGACTAACAGAGTTAAGCTAGCCCTGGCAAAAAGAAACACAGGTGAGGGGGTACAGGCAAAGTGGGCAAGCATTAAGGATGTAATACTTGAAGCAACATCCCATTGTGTTGGACAGAAAAGAAAGTGCAAAACAAGAAGGAGACCACTTTGGTTCTCGAATACAGTAGCCGAAAAGGTCAAAGCCAAAAGGCTGGTCTTCAGGAAATATAAGGGAATACAGCGGGATGAAGATAGGGAGGCATATCAAACTGCCCTAAGAGAAGCAGGGAAGGCAGTAAGGCAGACAAAGTCCCAAACTGAGGAAACACTAGCACAAACAGTAAAAGAAGGTGACAAGACTTTCTACAGATACATCAGTGAAAGAAGAAAGTCCAGAGGGGGTATTGCTAAGCTCAAAGGAGAAAAGGGGGCATATGCGGAGGAGGACCCTGTAAAAGCATCTATTCTAAATAGATACTTTTGCTCAGTATTTACTGAAAAGAAGGTAGGGCAGGGCCCTCAGCTCAGCACCATGCACACAGCGGGGAAGGAGGTGAGCACTACTCCCTTCACAAAAGAAAGGGTCCTACAAGAGCTCGCTAAGCTCAGGGTGGACAAGGCAATGGGACCTGGTGGCATACATCCCAGGGTACTTAAGGAGCTAAGGGTGGAACTAGCAGAGCCATTAGCAGAACTGTTCAGTGAGTCTCTGAGCACAGGACAGGTCCCAGAAGACTGGAGAAGGGCTCATGTGATACCACTCCACAAGAGTGGTAGCAGGAAGGAAGCAGGGAACTACAGACCAGTCAGTCTTACCTCAGTAGTGGGCAAGATTATGGAGGCACTCCTTAAGGAAAGGATAGTGCTCAACACCTGGAATCCATAGGGGCACAGGATCCAAGACAGCATGGGTTTACAAAAGGAAGGTCCTGTCAAACCAATCTCATAGATTTCTTTGACTGGGTAACCAGAGTGATGGACCAAGGGGGGGAGCAGTTGATGTCGCCTACCTTGACTTCAGCAAAGCTTTCGGACACTGTTCCACATAAAAGATTGATAAATAAGCTGGGTAGGCTTGGGGTGGATCAGAAGTTGGTCAACTGGTTGACAGGCAGAAAACAGAGAGTGGTGGTAAATGGTATACAGTCAGAAGAGTTGCAAGTCACAAGTGGAGTACCTCAGGGATCAGTCCTGGGGCCAGTCCTCTTCAATATCTTCATTAGTGACACTGCAGATGGACTAGAGGGTAAGGCTTGTCTGTTTGCAGATGACACCAAGATCTGCAACACAGTAGATGATCCAGATGGGGTGGGCAGAATAAGAAGAGATCTGGATAAACTATCAAAATGGTCAGAAGAGTGGCAACTGGGATTTAATGCAAAGAAGTGCAAGATCATGCACATAGGGAAGAGAAACCCTGAAGCCACCTATAGGCTGGGAGGGGAGTTGCTGGCAGTCACAAAGGAAGAGAGAGACTTGGGCATCATCATCGCTGATTACCAGAAATCATCCAAGCAGACCTCTAAAGCAGTAGGTGAGGCTAGGGGGATGTTAGGGTGTATTACTAGGGGTATCACAAGTCGTAAGAGGGAGGTAATAATCCCTCTTTACAAAACACTGGTTAGGCCCCATCTGGAGTACTACGTGCAGTACTGGAGGCCACACCTTGACAAGGACATTAACCAAATTGAGGCAGTCCAGAGAAGGGCAACCAAAATGGTGCAGGGACTGCATCAGAAGACATATGAAGACAGATTAACGGAGCTCAATATGTATACCATTGGGCAAAGGAGAGAGAGAGGTGATATGATCGAAACATTCAAACACCTTAAGGGCATTAACAAGGTAAAAGAGTCTAACTCGTTTAAATGTAAGAAAAATAGCAGGACAAGAGGACACAGCATGAGATTAGAGGGAGGCCGACTAAGGGGGAATATGAGGAAATTCTTTTTCACAGAAAGAGTGGTGGATGCATGGAATGGCCTACCTCAGGAAGTGATGGCTATGAATACAGTGCAGGGCTTCAGACAGGCATGGGATAGGCATAAGGGAGCAATATAGATGAGTTTGAATAGATAGGCCACTGACAGAGCAAAGGCAGATGGCACATTTATAAGGTAGAAAAAGAAATGGGCAGACTGGATGAGCCTTGCAGTCCTTATCTGCCGTCAACCTCTATGTTTCTATATGTTTCCCTAGCATACAGCCCCTTATCCTCCCAGGTCTCCCCCAAGTCCCCCACCAGGCCATACCCCAATTCCCCACACCACTCCCTAAGCCACTGATTTATCTCCCTAATCATCTTCTTGTTTTCCCCAGCAGCCCTTGGCACTGGCAGGATTTCTGAAAAGGAGATCTTACAGCCTATGGAAAGGCATACCCTGGCCAACTCCCGGAACCTTGACTGAATTTCTAGTTCACCATTACCATTTATGTCATTTGTCCCCAAGTGCACAAAAATGTCTGGGGTCCCCCCGCATTCTCTTGCCAGTGAATACAACTCATGCTTGGCCTTGTGCACCGTCAGGCCTGGGTGGCATATGGTTCTGATCAGACAGGTTTTACCCTCCCCCTGCCCCTCCCACTGGATGCCTCTGAACATGGAGTCCCCAAGTAGCAGTACTCTAACCTCCCCTTGCCTCCCTGTTCACCCTCGGGTTTCCCCTCCTTCCATGCCCCTCCTCATCCCTTCGTTCAGGTTCTCCCCCAACGGCACCTACCTCCCACAATCTGGGTGTCGGTAGCCCTTCACTATTTTCCCTGGTCACCCCCTCTACCCATGTCCTGGCCTTCTTTATCCCCCCCACCCAAATATCTTTCTCTGTATCTCTTTCCTCACTACTGACCAATCCATCTGCCCTGTTTGCCTACTTTGCTTTCTGCTCGCTATCATCCCCTTTATGTCCTGCGCCTTCCTGCCTGTCATGCTCCTCAGTTCTGTACCCTCAGCCTCCTCCTTGTTCCCCTGATTTGCAGACTGCTTAATATTCTCATGGCCACCAAACAGGGCAACAGATGGCGGTGGTGCTGGATGCCGAGAGGGCCTCTGACAGGCTTAGCTGGGCCATTCTGCAGGCTACACTCAAAAAGATGGGGTTTGGTAACTACACAGGGGCCACTGGCGGCAGTGTCGGTGAATGGGACCTCTATCTGAGGGGTTTGAAATATAAAGGGGAATGAGGCAGGGTCGCCCACCCTCATCCCTCCTCTTTGCAATAATCAAGGTGCAGGGGTTACATGAATAGAACAGAAGAGGTGAGAGTGAGAGGTATAGCCCACAAAATCTCCCTACATGTTGATGATACCCTTTAATCCAGTACCTCAATAATTCTATAAGAACTTACCCACACTTGGACACACTGCTAGAAGGGTATGAGAGGGCTGTGAGATTCAGTATTAATATAACAAAGTCCGAAGTTACTTGGTTGAACAGCAGTCACTGCAGAAATAAAACAAGTAATACCACTTAAGTGGCCAACAGGATCGACAAGGTAACTTTTTTTTTTTTTTGCCCTTACGCGGCGGGGGGTTTCTTATCCCCCTATCAGCCCTGGACTATCATATGCAGGGATTCAGATAAGAGTTTTTGGGATGAGTACTGTACTCCTCATTGTGAAAGTGAGGTGAGTAAAACCAAATTCAGATGCGTACAAATGTTTGGACGGAGTGGAGTGAGGAGTACATTTTTTAGAACAATGTTTTTTTCTAGATAAGAACTGATCAAATGCCAACAATATTCCAGATAATGTTGACAAATAGAAGTAATTTATTCACCAGTTTTAAGATATAGTGAGTAAAACAAAACTGGGATGGGTACAAGTGCTGTAAATGTGGAAAAAATGCTCCTTTTGAATCACCAGTTATGTTATGAAGCACTATTCTTAGCGTGTGGCGTATTTACAAATTCTGGGTGAGTATCAGTACTCATTAAAAAAATTTTCTGAAGAGTATTGCCTAAAATGAGGTGAATAAAATAGGTCGGTACTCCCCTTATCTGGAGCCTTGATCGTATGAATATGTATATGTTATTACCATGTGTATAACCTGCCTCCTTTCATTCTGCAACTGACTGCCTTGTGCACGTTATATTTTACTGTATTGAAATTGTCTGTACCTGACCAGGTCCACCTTGTAAATGAGTTGTTTCAATGGTGTTTCGCCTGGATAAATATTGATTGATTGATTGACGTGGACCCCTCTGCCACGACAGCGAGATGGGGAGGACCATGGCTTAACCCCCACGGCGGGCCCCCCTAGAGGGGAACACGTGAGGAGATGGAGATCACCCTTGAGCCCCTGCCCCGGCTTAGGCCAGGCTTTGCTTGGCTTGGGGAGAGAGGAGATTCATTGTGTGTGTGTGTGGGGGTGTCCTTAGTGCTCGTTCCAGACAGGTTGTTCCTACTTTAATCCCTGGAGGCGAGGACGTGCCATGACAGGCAAGCTCTCGCGCCCGCCATCACCTCCACCCATTCCAAAGTGTCCCCCCACTGCAGCACCCCCAGTCTCCACTGGGGGCCACTAGATGCTGCGGATCCACAACCCATCCTTCCCCACGAGAGAAAAGAGAAGAGCAATCCTCTGGATGCTCAATCCTCTCCTCCCAACCCCTGACGACCTGAGCTGGCTCCCGAACCCGGGTCGCCGGCAAACCATGAGATACGGTGTTCATGCCTCAGCCTTCAGTGCCACCGGGCCGGCTCTGACAAGGTACCCAAGAGTCAGGATTAGAAACAAGCCTATACTGTGATTTCAGGATAATGTAGTCCCCCTGCCATAGAAAGTAAAAAAGGACCTAGCTCATTGGGATCAACCGCCCCTCTCACTATGCACCTGTGCGGATGCAATCGAAACAAATATTCTGCTACGCTTCTTATTTCTCATGCTCCCCATTACCATAAAAAAGGAAGTGCAATGACTTATCAGAATTTTTAAGCGGTGGAAAGAAACCAAGGCACAGAGAGTGAGTGGTCACAGCGAACAGGAAGAGATGGCAAATGGGTGTACCAGACCTATATAAACCTGCACAGATCTCGGCACTAGTATCATTCTGGCCTGAAGAAAGGAAAGACTCCAGGTGGGGACAAACAGAAGCTAGGGACTCTGTGTTAAGACCCCTTGACACACTTCCCACTTTAGCCCTGTCACCCTCACCCAGAGAAATGAAAGATATGAAAACCCCCTGGACACGAGTCAGACTAAAAGTGTGGGGTGGGCATCTAACTCAGACAGACACAAATACATCAAGTGCAACGACTATCCTAATTGTGGCCTATCTGGGTCTCCCCCAAACAAGAACAGATGGGGCATACAGAAGATGGTCTGACCAGCGGTTAAAAACGCTAGCCGTCAACAGTTAAGGGACTGGCAGATGAAAGATTATGACTTTCTGCAGACAGAGTTTCAACTACAAAGAGAAGATTTTTTTTAGGGACCTCCAACTGAGGGGCAGTGTAGCTAGGCTCCCCTTAAGAACCAAATCTTGAAACCCCTAAATTCCCTAAGGACCACAATAACGGGCTTAGCTATGCAGGATTATCCAAGAAAGACAGTCACACAGATTGGGAATTCATGACACTCTAGAAGTCACAAAGGAACACAGATTATGGAGGCAGGAAAGTGTGGCCCCACTGGAAAACCCAGAATGGGATATCCTAACATACTAAAATGCCAGCAGAATAGGCCTAACGGTCTCTCGAGTCTGCTCGATTTTCAGCACCTGCACTGAGGGTCCATTTTGGTGTCCCCACCCTCCCCCTTGGGTTATACTGTCCCCAGTCCCAGATGTTCCATCTGTACTGGGCCTAATCAGATTTACTCTCCCCCTGTACCTGTCCCATCCCCATTTAAACCCGTCCTAGGCACAGACAGTGAGTGGTCACAGCGAACAGGAAGAGATGGGGAATGGGTGTGCCAGACCTATATAAACCTGCACAGTTCGCGGCACTAGTATCATTCTGGCCTGAAATATGTGGCGAGAATTCCAATAAAAGACCATTTCTCGCTTTGTCTCTACCCCAGTTATTACATGTCTTTCAGTCAGGAGAACATGGATATAGGTGTTGCACAGCATGTGACCCAAAGGGCACTCACCACCGTATTTTTCTGGAGCAGTCCGATACTCCAAAGGTTTATTAAGGAGATCTCCAGCACCATACAGAAAATAGGCACATTTACTTTTGGGATTATCCCCAAAAGAACTGAAAGCCCACAACCAAAATATTTATATAAAATCTTTATAGCAGCCTGTGCAAAAGTTATCCCAGGCTAGTGGCTCATGACTGCCCTCCAACTTACAGGGCTGAGTGAACCAATGCAAGCATATGAGAGAGATGGGAACACAATTACACACCACTTGAGACTTCAGGTGGAATTATACAATGCCAGATGGATGCCCTTCCTTTCCTGCTTGGAAGAGACAGCCGGAGACCAAGTCCTGGACACCAGTCTAGTCCACAGGCACTTAGGAGGTTCAATAAAAGTGGAGTTATGGAATTAAGCCTAATAAAAATAGGACCTGCATCCCGCTCCCCAAAAATGAAGCATCACACAATCTGATCTGCCACAAGAAAAAAAGCAAGCATAAAAGTAAAAAACTTAAAATTCCTTATTTTCATAAAGGAATGAACAGGGTAAGCTGTCAGGAACTATTCAGGAGAAACAGAAAATCAAAAATATGGGGACATGAGTGGAAGCTGGTGGTGGTGGGGGGAATCAAGAAGGATATGAGAAAGTTTTATTGTACAGAAAGAGTTGACTGAGCTGTGGAAGGGTGCCAAACCCATGAATAGTTTCAGGCATGGCTGGGACAGAGTGAAGGGGTTAATTGGGGTGGGGAAGTCAGTGGCAAGGCATGGGGCATTTGGGAGGGAGGTTGGCAGGAGGGAGCAAAACCCCCATCTAGACAGCAAGTCTCAAAGTAGGATATGGTATGATGGGGCAGACTGGATGGGCAAGTATCTTTTTCTGCCAACACTGTCCATGTGTCTGTGTTTCTCTTTACGTCCTCCTTATATATCCCAACACTGTACTTCCCAGGCTATGGCAACACCCTGCCTGACTTCAGCTTACAGTCTCCAAATCCTCTTAGATCCTTTTCCTTGGACATGCTGTCAATGACTGCACCACACAGTGGGTGTACATATACAACCCAGATTCCTCGCCTCATGCATGGCTCTCAGGGATGCGGGCCCTGCATCCTTTATATGCTGTCGAGATAACACCAGTCAGTACCGTGCAGCACCAAGCCTGTGTTTCTGACAAACAAATATAAAAACTGATGGCAGAAAAAAAGCCTGCTGGCCCATCCACTCCACCCGGCCCAACCAATGGTGCAATGTGAATGCCCTTTTGGTCATTAACTACCCCTCCCCCATATTATCTTCCCCTGCTATCCTCATCAGCCCAATTTCTGTCCCACCCTCACTTGAATCCCAGCCCAACCTCTCCCACAGCCTGTTCCACTTATCCACAATCCTCTCCATAAAGAAATGCTTTCTGACGTTCTTCATTAATCTCCCTTCTGCCAACCTGAGCTGCTCCTTGTGCTTGTGTTTCGGCTCACTACCAAAATTTCTCTAGTGTCTACCTTGTTTATCCTGTGAAGAAACTTGACTGATGCACAACCTGCTAACTGGATTGCACCCACCTGTACTGCAACAGAATGCACCAACGGGCACCACATGAACGATGCCAGATTTTCGGTATTTTAGACCAGGACCATCACTTTCATATTCTGGGAGTCCCAGATCATGGGACATCAATATCTACCAAAACCCTTGCTCTAGGTGTAATATCTTCTGTTTCTCCATGTAACATCTAAGCCCCTATTTCTCAATACAGCCCCCCCCCAACATATGCAGCTGTCCCTGCTGTACCAGTGCCATCAGCATTACTATGTTTATGTTACGTGTAAGACTGGCAACTGGTACTGGCCAGGTGATGTGAAGGATTAAGGCACTGAACAATTTAACTCCCACCAAGCCAGTGACCCATGTTCAGGACAGAGTACCGGTTTCCCAGTGTCAGCAGGGAGGGAAAGGACTTAGCATCACGGGACTGCTTTCCTCTCCCTGGAGAGCTGGCCAGCTGTCTGGTCTCTACTGCCATCTGATGAAGGCCCAGAGGTGGTGCAGGCAGTGAGCAGTTAGAGGGGCAGGGCTGTGGGGCTGCAGGATGTGCGCACCTTCGCATGCACATACCGACACGTTGCTGAGGCAGGAGTCAAGGGGAGAATAAAGAAAAAGTGGGGAGGATGGGCTTAAAGAAGCCCTGACTGTTCCCCAGCGACCTGCACTGCCACTATACTCCCTGGGAAACTGAATGTGTTTACTGGGGTGGGGTGGGAGGATGACCTCCCTCCCACTTGGCCCCGCCATGGGGGTAATCCAGGAAAGACTTGCCCCCAGGTCAGGAGAGGTGAGTGCCAGTCATGTGGGGACTGGGCCAAGAGAGCCTGCTCGCTTTCCCTAGAGGGGAAAAAAAAGGACTGGCAGTGGCATAGAGTCACAATCCCCCCCCCCCCCAAAAAAAAACCATCAAGCCCAATCCTGCCACCATGTCCTCAGTGTCCCAGGTGTCTAATAGGAAGCACAACAGGCATAAGAAACAAATTACTCACCGCAGTAATCTTGTTTCTTCCAAGGGGTCTTTTAGCATCAGTAAGCTTTTTTGCACTTAGCTGGCTAGGTGCAACTGCCCCGGAGGTGTGCCTTTAAGAGATATTTAAATGAGAGTAAGGCCAAGCCAATCAAAAGACAGGAGGGGGTGTGAGCTGAGTGAGAGCTGTTGAGAATGCTTCAGAATTTTTTCAAGGAAAAACGAGGGCAAATGCCCCCAAAAAGAATCAACAGGATTCAAAAAACATGCAAATGTCCACAAAAGTGGAAATGGAAACAACAGCAACATAAGCTATGAACTCATCAATAAGAAGCTCCAAATTTGGTAAAAGGTGGCATAAGAGCCCTTCTCAGACAGGTGAATGGGGGAGAAAGGGTGGGAGCTTACTGATGCTAAAGGACCCCTAGGAAGAGAAAAAAAAAAAAGACTACTGCAGTGAGTAATTTTTTCTTCTCACCCCAGGAGTCCTTTAGTATTAGTAACTTTTTTTGCAGACTACCCAGCAGTACCAAGTGGCAGAGAACCTACTTAGGAAAGTGGCTCTGCAGAACCACCCTGCCAAATGTGGCATCAGATCTGGTCTGCAAATCCAAACTGTAGTGTTTCACAAAGGTGTGCACAGATTTCCAGGTAGCTGCTTTGCAGACATCCAGTAGGGGAAATGTCCCTTGGTGCTGCAAGCGAGGCTGCAGTGCTCCTGGTGGAATGGGCCCTGTGCCCCACTGGAGGTTGTTGACCAGCTTTCTCATAGCAGAATCTAATACAAGAGACCAACCAGTGAGAAATAGTTCTCTTGGTAGCTGGTCTTCCTCTGCCTACATCCCCGTAGGTGAGGAACAACGGAGTGGAAGAGCTTCTGGACTGTCTAGTATGCTCTAGGTAGTGAAAGATGGCTCTTCTGACATCCAAGTTGTGGAGCTTTTGCTCGCCAGGAGTGGATGGCTCAGTAAAGAAGACAGGCAGAGTAATGGACTGGTTCAAGTGAAACTCTGAAACCACCTTTGGCAGAAATTTCCTATTTGTCCTGAGCTCAACTTTATCATTGTGAGGGACGATGTAATTCGGCTCAGTGCACAGGGCCTGTAGCTCTGAAATACTCCTGGCAGACATAATGGCTACCAGGAAAGCGGTCTTCCAAGTTACAAACTTGACGTGGGCCATGGACACAGGCTCGAAAGGTGGATTCATGAGCACATCTACACAAAGGTTCAGGCTCCAAAGAGAAACAGGCTCCCTGGCTGGAGATGCAAGAAGCCTTTGAAAAACTGTTTAAAAATGTTGTGTGGAAAAACTGATTTCTTCTTTCCCACTGAAAGGTAGGCTGAAACTGCCGCCATGTGTAGCTTGAGTGAAGATGGTTTCAAGCCTGCTGCCTGTAGGTGTACCAGGTAGTCTAGCAGCTGAGGGTCTGAAGCTGATAGGGGTTCGACCTTTTCGCTCTTGCACCAGAGGGAAAACCTTTTTCCATTTGGCTGCATAAGTCTTCTTAGTGTTCGTTTTTTTTTAGCCATCCTCAGTATCTTAAAGACCTGTTCAGAGTACTGTGAGGATGGAAACTAACTCCTCAAGAACCAGGCCTTGAGGTGAAGAGAGTATGTCTGGGTACTGCACTCCCGTCTGAGGAAGGGTCAGCAGGGAGCGAGTTGGAAGCAGGCGAATGGGCCTGTTGCAGGACATTGAGAGAAGGAGAGGATACCAGGCTTGCCTCGGCCAGTCCGGAGCCACTAGGATCATTGATGCAGGCTGCTGTCCGAGTTTCAGCAAAACCCTGAATATCAGGGGAAAGGGAGGACATGCGTACAGGAACCTCCCTGATCATTCTAGGATCAGGGCATCCAGAGGAAGTGTTCCCAGAACTGGGGGGCCTGCAACAGTACTGAGGAAGCTGAAAATTGAGAGGAGATGCAAACAGATCCATGTCTGGTGTGCCCCACTGCCTGAACACTGTGGCTAATACTTGCTTGTTCAGTGTCCATTCGCTCTGACCTTGACTGATGCGGCTTAGAGCAAACACCAGAGTATTGAGTTTGCCTGGGAGGTGAATAGCTGAGAGGCTGACTCCCAGGGAGAATGCTAGAGACCAGAGCTTCAGAGCTTCCAAACAGAGTATTCCTGATCTGGCATCACCCTGCTTATTTATGTAGAACATTGCAGTGGTGATGTCCGTTTGAGTTTGAACCGCCTGCCCTTCTATGCTGGGAGCAAAAACTTTGAGAGCTAGTAAGATTGCTCCGAGTTCCAAAAGATTTATGTGCAACTGTGACTCTTCGGGAGTCCAGTTGCCGCTTACTGAGGCACTGTCTAAATGAGCTCCCCAGCTCAAAAGGGAAAGGCATCTGTGTTGATCACCTTTGTGGGAAGAGGAGCTTGAAAGGAACCCCTGCCTGCAAATTTGCAGAGTCCTTCCACACAGCAATTTTGGAGGAACTGCTCTGACCTGAGTATCAGCGTTGAAAATTTGTTGCTTCTCTGAGACCAGAGCGCGCTGAGGTAGGCTTGCAGGAGTCTCATCCTGTACCTGACCCATGGGACTACTGCAGTCATAGAGGCCATATGTCCCAGAAGTTTGAGGAAATGTCTGGCTGGTCTTGGCTGTCCCTGGGCGAAAGAAATCTGCCACTGAAAGGAAACTCTGAATTCTTTCCTGCGAAAGGAAAGGAAAGCACATCTCTTCTGAGCGTCCAGCTGGGCGGGTTCAGGGTGAGATTTCTTTAGATTTACCAGGAAACCCAGAGACTACAGAATGCGTTCTGTGTGGGAAAGAGATTCCTTGACCTGGCAAGGAGACTTTGCTACTATGAGCCAGTCATCCAGATAGCAGTAGAAAGCGACACCCAGTCTCCTGAGATGTGCTGCTACCATTGCGAGACACTTGGTAAAGACTCTTGGGGTCGAGAACAGACTGAAGGACATTGCAGTGAACTAATAGTGACTTAAGGAAGTCTGAACCTGAGAAGCTTCCTGTGAGATCTCCTTATGAGTATGTGGAAGTAGGCATCCTTTAAGTCGAGGGAGGCTAGCCAGTCTCCCTCATGTAAGGACTGTATGACCAGTGACAGAGTGACCATTTTGAATTTTTTTTTTTTTCAGAGGTTTGTTTAAATATCTGAGACAGGTCGCCACTCCCCCATTTTCTTCTGTGTCAGAAAATACCTGGAGTAGAGGCCCTTACCCTTCTCGTGGGTGGGATCCTCTCCACTGCTCGTAAAGTTAGGTTTTGTGCCTCCATTTTCCACAGTGGTATCTGTGTTGGGGACAGAGGTCTTGACACCTGGGTACTCTTGAGGTCTGGCAGCTGCTTGAACTTGTTATGCCAGACTCTTCTCCACTATCTCCAGCACCCACTATCTCCAACACCCACTTGTCCGACGTGATGCTGAAGATAAGTCAGAGAGTCTGCCTCCAACTGGAAATGGGGAGGTGACCTGGACACACACATACACACACACACACACACACACACACACACACACATCAGGACTCAGACTGAGAGGCAGATGGCTGGGGAGAGGTGGCTCTTCTTTGGCCCCTTCTGCTCCTGCCTCTGAAAGACCCCCTGTACTGGCTGAAGTCAGACTGGGGATAGGGACTGAAAGGTCTGGGAAGGGATCTCTGAAGGGTGGCAGGTTTAGGCTTGGATGACTGGCTCTGCCAGGTGGCCTTGAACTCATTGACTTTTTTTCATGTAGTCAGTGGTTCTGTAATCAAACAACATATTTTGATCACAGGGAAAATCCATAGCCTTGTTCCGAGTGTCTGTGGTGAAACTGGCTGTTCTAAGCCAGGCAAAGCGGCTCAGAGAGATGGCATGGGCCACTGCCCTAGAGGTTGCATCACTGTTGTCACCTGCCATGTGGAATTGGTACATAGTAGCTTCCAGGGCAGTTTTTGACATATTCACCAGCTCCTGCACCACAGAATCTGATCCGCTGCAGGTGACAGCCTGGACAGATTTCCAAAGGGCTTTCTGATATTTGGCTGTGAATGCCACGTAAGAAGAAAGCCAGAGAAGCAGGGAAGCTATGGCATACATTTTCTTTGCTATAAAGTCAACTTTCTTAGAATCCTTGTCAGGGGGAGAGGGCGACAAGGAGACTCCAGCTTTCTCACAAGCTGCCTGCTGCACTATACTTTAGTGGCTAGGGTGTGCAGACAGGAACTCTGTACCATTTTTTAGACTATTTATATTTTCTCTCAAGCCGCTTATCAACCACTGATACTGAAGTGGGGTGTTGAAGCACCTTCATGGTATTTTTTCTAAATGCATTATAGATAGGGACAACCAGGGTCTTTGAGAATGAAAGACCCTTCATCTCCCTATAATCTCCGTCTTCATCGACATCCTGGTTGGGCTCCTGCGTAGGGAGGTCCAGGGTATCCAGCATATTTTGTATAAACATTACCACAAAGGAAGGATCCTCGTGGTTACCCAGGGGATCCCCAAGGTTAGGGTCCGGGGACTCAAGGCCCTCAAAAATCCATGTCAGGGGCATCACAAAATTGAACATCTGCACTACCCTCAAAGAGAGAACTGTGGAAGAGTGTTTGCCAGCCACAGTAAATTGAGGACCCATCTTTTGAAGGGTCTGAAACAGCTGCCATGCTTTTTCCATATCTTGCACGGACAGAAGAACCTGCACAGTTTGTACGTGTTTTGTTTTTTCTGTATGCTTTAAGCTGCCTGTTGTCTCACTATTGGCTTTCCCAGGAGCAATGGGAGCGTATCTGTCTTGACAGAGTTTCTTTTTAGCCACTTTATCAGAGGCTTGATCAAGCTTCCTTTTTTCGTCATTCTTATTATTTTTCAATTTGTGAGGAACTTCCATCTTTGGACGCTTTTATTTTTTGGCTGGGATCTGGAGGGTTCCTCAGCACCTCTGCTTTTGGTATTAGTACTTTTGTATGGCCCCTCGTCAGAAGCCTTTGATTTATCCTCAGCCATAATAATCAAAGGTTTGTCTGCTATGTTTGCCAATTTAAGCAAAGCAAACCAGGTCTGGACCTACGAACTGAGTGCAGGTTTCTGTAAAAATGCCACTGGCCAGCCCTGCCCCAATTAATAAACTCTGTCTATTACTAGTGCATTTTTCTTTTTTTGTTGTTGTTGTAAAACTGGGATCTATACCACTGCCAATCTTAACAGAAACCCAGTAATACTTAACTGAACTGCGCACAGGTGGCTGCTGGACCCTTACGGACAGTCCTGACACATACGATACCAAAGCCAAGTAATAAAAAAGATTTCCTCGTAATTGTCAATCTAGAGAGAAAACCATCAGGCACTGATTAAATTTCAAATCTACTGCAAATTGCTGCTTGGCGGTAAACCCCCGAGGTCTGAGGTAAAACAAGGCAACTGTCCCTAATTCGACAGTTCCCACAATAATTTCCCCCCAAAATAAAGGAAACCGTCTAAAATAAGTACCCACGATAAAATTAGGCTTTAAACTAAATAGCAGTGGTAAAAATAAAGTCAAAATAGTGCCACTGCACTAAAAATAAAAAAATTGCGCAGCGCTAATAAAAAAGTAAAACTTTCACTCAGCACACTAAAGGAAATAATTTAAGAGGAAAACTTTACCCAGATAAGCACTAGGAGGCTGTCAACTAGTTGAGAGACACCTCAGAGGCAATACTGCTCAGTCCAGCAGTGAAAAAATTCTGAAGCATTCAACAGCTCTCACTCAGCTCACACCCCCTCCTGTCTTTTGACTGGCTTGGCCCTACGCTCATTTAAATATCTCTTACAGGCACACCTCCGTGGTAGTTGCACCTAGCCAACTAAGTCCAAAAAAGTTACTGATGATAAAGGACTCATGGGGTAAGTAGGCATGCTTTCTGCGCTTCGTCTGGCTTCTGAACTGCAACACTGAGGCAGGCTGCCCAAATGTGTGTATGCACTGCTGATGGTGGGGGGAGTTCAAAGGGAACTGCTACTCTGATACAAGCTTTTTATTTACAAATTAATTATTTACTTTACAATTTATTTACCCTGGACAGCACATCTGAGATGCAGCATCTCATTCCCAGTGGGGTCCTGCTTCTGCCCATTTCCACAGCTGGGTAGACTGGCGTGATGAGAGGCTGTATGACTGGCTCAAAGGTCATACAGGATATTTTGCTCTAGCGAGACTTAAACCTGTGGTCTCCCAGTTATGAAGCTGGTGCTGTGACCATTAGACCACACTGCCTCCTGGTAAGGAATTTTAACTTTTTTAGTTTTAGCTTGTTTTTAGCAAACCCACAGACCATGCTTAAAACTTTTCACGCTATAAAAAAAAAAAAAAGATACTTTTTGTAACGGAAGAAAATGTGACATACTGCTCACATTAAATGGAAGGAAAGCTGCACAAAGAAGGCATCTGGAGGCTGTGTGAATCATACCATCTCGGGCAGTCGAGTTGTGTGTTCAAATGCTTCATTTTTTGGTCTCTATTTGGGAAAACAAAAATAAACTTAAAAAAAAAAGCGCCCATCACCTTTATATTGTAGGCAACTGCTTTGCCATCATCTCCTTTGTGCAGCAGTTTCATCCCCCGTAGGGCATTCATCGCCGTCAGAAAGCCAACATACTCCTCGAACTGCACGTATGCCTCAAAGTTCAGGTGCCCCCCAAAACTAAAGGTGTGGAAGTTTTTACCCGTCATTTCTTCCCTGTAGGGGTCTAGCATGGGGATATCCACATTCCGGATCTTTCCAAAGGTCTCGCACACCTTCCTCAGCACCAGCTCACTTGGCTTTTCCGAAATTGAATCCTTCGCAGTGAACCACTTGCAAGGTAAACCCTCTAAGTGAATGGTGTCTGGTCTCTCACCTGGCAAAGTCTCATTCATGCCTTTGGCATCTCGGAAGAAGCAGTCCCAGTCATGCCGCGTGGGGAAATCAGGTTTAAATTCAGCTGCTCGTACCTTCAGGATGTCAGAAAAGCCACTGAGTTTGATTGTTCGGCCATCGAGCTTCCCAATAAAGACCTTAACATGTTTCTTGTTTTCAACCTCTCCTTCAAAGCGGATAAACTCCATGGTGCTTTTGGAGATGCGAAGAGAAGAGAACTGTTCTGGCTGCACCATGTTTTTCAGTCTCTCCATTACCTCCCAGTTGGAAATGGACTTGCCAGGTTGCTTCAGCTGTGGCAGGGCTACGCTGACAGTCAGCTTTGCAATGGGTTTCAGGTACAAACCTTGTGCAGGGTACAGCTCCACCGCCTCTGAAGTATCATGGACCACAGTGGCTGCCATAGCAGGGCAGATGCAAGTCCTATGGGAACAAAAATACAAACATCCAAAAAGATTTTAAGACCAAATATAAAGGTACTGGTAAATGCCCCAAGTGCAAAGTACACCAATCACACAGACGCTGCAGTTTTGGGACATTAATAAGTAGAAACATGCTTGCAACAAAATATTTTACATAGTTATTTAATGAATCCCAAATCACCAATAATCTCATGGGTTCCACAGAGTAGAGATGAGGAGAAAACAAGAAGGTTGATCAACGTCAGAGGCCTTCTGTCCCCTCACCAAGCCCCAACCCCCACCTGTTCTAGACCTACATTCAACCCCCCTCCCGAGTCCTAGTCCCACTGTACTTACCTCAGTCTCTGCGCCATGCTATCTTCCCCATCCAGGCCCCTGCCCCACACTAAATTTCCCACACTATCATGGCTCCTCCCTCGACACCATACTAACTTCCTCACCCCCATCCCATATTAAGTTCCCCATTCCTGTTCTGGCCCCTTCCGATCCCACACTAACTTCCACAGTCACGTCTAGGAGAATTAGTCCCCTAAGACCTGATCTGAGACCAGTTTCTTTTTTTTTTCTCCCCAGACAGATCTGGTCTGAGACCAGTTTCTCTTTTTAACTGGACTGGGATCAGTTACTGTCACACATGCCTAACTGGAAGCTTGTTAAGCACCAACCAACACAGCCTACTCGGTAAGAAATAAAACTTATCTAAGAGGTCTGGGTTTGAATCTTGATTTCCCTAAAAATTCTTTTAACCTCAAATCTCACAGGAATGGTGCTCCATGGCGGTGTGGAGTTGGAATAGTAAAGCTACATTAAAGCACGTAAACTGCAAAAAAAAATATTAAGTGCAACAAAGAAACTAATCTGAGACCAGGTCTTAGGGGAACAATATTCCAGAAGCCATGCCCCTATCCTAGTACCCGGCCCACTCCAATTTCCCCAACCTACCCTAGCCCTGCCCCATCCCACACTAATCCCCCCGCCATCCTGGCCACTCCTGCCCAACACTAAATTCAACACCTCAACCTAGCCCCTCCCACTCTCACACTAAATTCCATCCCTACTCTTACCCCTCTCCCTGCCCCACACTAACTTCTCCATCCCAATCCTGGTCCCATTAATTCCACACTAACTTCCTAACTCCCATCCTTGCCCCTCCTCTTTCCCCACACTAACTTCTCCACCCCATCCCACACTAGCTGCCCTACCCCATCCTGCCCTCAGCAACCCCACACTGACTTTGCCACCATCTTTGACCCTCTTCAGATTAAGTTCCACACCACTGCCTTGGCCTCTCCCCAAACCTCACTTTCAGGCCCCTTCACTCAAAGCCATCGGGCCCCACAATTCTAGAAAGTACGGTTGTGTAAGAACATACCATAACAGTAGATCTTTGAGAGCATCTCTTCCGGCAGGTCATAAACACATGGGATTACAACTGCAGGTATCACTCCCTCTGGATGACTTCTCAGCAGTCGACCCTGGGACCTCCCCCTAGTACCACCACGTGGTATCCACTCGGCAAGTATAAAATGGGGAGGTCCCAGCTACTCCTCAGATCTTTTCCATCCTGGTGATCGAATGTGAAAACATATCCTAGGTCTCTGATGGGAACCAAGGAGGGGAATCAAGGCAGCAGCTCGTGGAGTCATAAAAGACAGGAACAAGGAACCCTTCTGAAGTAACAGCAAGGGGGAAGGAGGGCCGGGCTGCATGACCTGCTGCAAGAGATACTCTCGAAGATCTACTGTTACAGTAAGTTCTTATGCAACCGTACTATATTCTTCGAGACAATCTCTTGTAGCAGGTCATAACACATGGGAAGATTCCCAAGCAGTTATTATACCCAGTGGGAGGAAGAAGCGAATCATTAGGACTTAGGACAGGAGGCCTTTTAAGACTGCCTATCCCAAAAACGTCCCGCTTCTGAGAAGCGACATTGAGACTGTAATGTGTGGTGAAGGTTATGTACAGTGTACCACATGGTGGCTTCTCAAATATCTAAGGCAGACATGCCCCAGAAACATGCCGAAGAGACAGCCATGCCCCTGGCAGAATGGTGTTTTTCAACCCCTGTGAGAGATGTGTCGTATATTGCATAGATAAACGGAATGCAGTTGGCCAACCACGTGGACAAGCACTGCTTTGAAACACTAACACCCAGGTTTCCAGGGTGAAAGAAATAAACAGCAGCTCAGTGTTTCATAACTGTGAAGCGTGGAGAAGGTTAAATGCTCAATGTGCTATGCACAGTGAGAGTAAGACACAGGACTTCCCCAGGATTCGCAGGCCCTGCACAGTACACTGGTAATGGATTGGTCTGATTTAAAGTAAAGTCAGAAACAACTGTAGGCAAAAACAATGGGTTTGTGCATAAAGACACCCGGTTGTCAAGAAATCAAAAGCACAGAAGTGTGCACAATATTGCGTACAACTCCTAGACACGTCTTCCAGACGTAATGGCAACTAAAAACATTGTTTTTCCAAGAAAGATAATGGACGTTGCTGGATTCAGTGGGCCCAAATGGACTCAGTCAATTTGTCAAGCACAAATTCAAATCTCACACATGGTCTAGATCTCAGATATGGGGATGCAGGTGCAGAATACCTTTTAAAAAGGTTTGACTCAAAGGTAACTGGAATAAAGGAATGTTGTCCACATGTAAATGAAATGCTGCAATGTCCAAAAGGGGGACGTGCATACTAGGAATCTCTCAGGCCAACCTCCTACAAGGAGAGCAAATAATCTAAGATGCGCTGAGGGTAACACTCATAAGGATCTAAGTCCAGTGTATATGCCTAAATGGAGAATCGTTTCCAGTTCATGGAATAGGAAGACTGAGTAGACGGCTTCCTAGCAGCCTGGAGGATGTTCGCCACACATGGTGACACCCAGAAGCGTGAAACGACTACATCCTCAGGAGCCAGGCGTGTCAGGTGAAGGTACGGGTGTATCAGAAAGACTTGTGCCTGGGTTCAGTAAAGCCTGGCAAAATGGCGGAGGTATGGGATCCGGTTCCCAGAGCTGTAGAAGTACAGGAAACCAAATCTGTCTTAGCCAGAATGGTGCAATAAGAATCAAAGATGCCCCATCCTGGACCAGTGCAAGTAGTACTTTCTGAATGAGCGTAAAAGGCAGGAAGGTGAAAAGAGAAAATGTATCCCCCACACAGTTCCAGGACTTCGCACAAGAAAGCAGTAAAGTGCGTTTTGTGCTCCAACTCCAGAGGGCCCCTCACGTGGAAGACAACGTTCAGGATGTCCGTTAAGATGTCCTACCCATGGGTTAGGGCAGCGGAGCTGCTCAGGGCATCCACCAGGGTGTCGGAGACCCCTGGGATAAGGACTGCCAGAAGATGGATACTCCTCTGGATTGCCCTGCCCCAGACCCACCTCAAGGCTCTGCAGAGAGGGTAGAAATGGGAACCGCCTTGCTTGTTTAGGTAGTGAACCACTGCAGAATTGTCTGATGGTTCATGAAGGCATCCGGGGAAGAGTCTCGAACACCTGTAATGTGTAGAGGATTGCGTTAATCTTCAAGACACATGTGTAGGCAGACCTCCACAGGCGTCCAGGATCCTCGTGACCAGACGCGCAGAAGATGCGCGTCCCACCCCATCTTAAGGAGTCTAAATGAGATACAGAACAGGAGAAGGAAACTGCATGCCTCGCATGAAAGTGGTCATGGACTTCCATCACTGTAGTGCTCAAAGAGCAGAGAAAGACATGAGGACTTAACATTGAAATTGTCCTCCCCCGATCCCACTGGACTGTCAGTGACCACTGAAAGCCCCATAAGTGCAGCCTCGCATCGGGGACTGTCGGTTTAAGGGTGTCCAAATGTCCCAGGATTCGTCTAATGTAATCAGGTGGGCAAATATGCCTTCTTAAAGGAGGAGGAAAGTACGCCAGATATACCGGTGGTGTTGCGCAGTGCCCAGTTTGGACAGCGGATAGTTTACTGCCATCCCACCCCAGGCAAACAACTGCATGGACACCGACCTTCAGCGGGAAGATGATGTCAGGAGCACGTTGTCCAGGTAGGGAAAGACAGAGAGGCATGCCCTTTGGGGGACCGCTGCGTACGCCACTAGGCATGTTTAGGTTACCCGCAGGCCATCAGGAAAGTGCCAAACTGGAGAGTCTAAACTGGTAATGATGACCCTGAAACAAAACATGGAGAAACCATCTGTGAGTGGGGTGCATCAGGGTATGAAGGAATGCATCCTTCATATCCAGGGAACAGAGCCAATCGCTCATGTCCAGCAAGGTAGGAGTGTTGGAGAGACACCATCCGGAACCTTTGGAATCTGATATTGAGGTGGATACCAAAGAGATCCAAATGTGCCGCATGTCCATCTTCCATTAGGGAACCAGAAGGAAACCGGAATACAATCCCGCGCCCCTCTGTGGAATACTGGTTTGATGGCTTGTTCTATGAGTAAAGCATCTATTTCGGCATGTGATGCCAATGCTTGGTCTGGGGAATAGAGAGATCCCTGTTGGCCACAGAGGGGGTACTCTGTGAGAGTAAATACGTGACCCGACTGGATCACTTGGAGGATCCTGAGATCTGAAGTGACCATTGGACCCCGTAGGAGGACGTGCTCATGATTGGAGAGACGCCACCCTGCAGATGGCAGGCCCCTCTAGGGACAGCCAAAGCATAACGTAGGTCATTTCTCGTATCTCTGCAGCAGTGGGTCGAGACCTGTGAGGACAGCCATGGAAGGAACCCCTGCTGGCCGGGTGCGCATGTGTTCAACACATGGTGCGAACAGACTGAAGGGGATGACCAGAGTCAAGGGAAGCCTTCAAGTCCTAGACCTGACTAAAGAGCTTATAACCCATTAAGTGGCAGCAAGAATGGACTGCTGTATGTCCATCTGGACAGACACATCCTGTGCGGAGGCAAACCCCCACAGAGGACGCCTGAGCTGTAACGTATTAATGGTAGGAGAGGAAGCCCTAAGCAGGCAGTGGCTTTTAACCGCATCATCAGTAGGGAACTGAGCCCTAAGGTCCCTCTGTTAGTATGGTCTCTTGATATTCGAGGAGGTATACTCTGTTATCAAGAAGGTAAAGAGACAACTTAATAGATGACTCCTTAATGCAAACATGGTGTTACCCAGCAGGGCAACAAGATCCCACACCTATAGGAAGGGTTGCGTCAGGGCCCTATCCCTCAGATGTAGTATGGTGTTCTTTAGTAACTGGATAAGGCCCACTTGACACAATGCCAGTTTTCAGGGGCAATCCAGCAACGCAGGGAAGATGGAGTGACTTGCTCAGAGGCACACAGTAGGTAAGTAGAGGTTGTGGGAATCAGACCCAGGTCTACTGATGTACCAAGCCCATTTACAGCTCATTATTGCAGATGGACGTCCACAAGTCAAAGACTGGACAGAAAAGAGACCCAGACCATCTCCACACCAGTATGGTGGGTGTGTGTGGTCCAGCATATGGTGAGACTGAATATCAGAAAACTGACCGGTCATCAATTAAAGGAACGTCAACAGACCAGAAGCCATTGTCAGACGATGGTAAGGGGAAAACCCTTGAATACACCATCGATGGATTAGACTGTCAACATGACAAAAATCATCGATGGACAATGGCATGGTGCAAAACCCCAGCACTCATCGTCAACGGCGGAAAGATAAAAGCCAGCAGTCATCAACAGTATACAAGATGACAGAGCGGAGCAGTCTGGCTAGTCGTCGATGACGGCATCGGGCCAGAAGCCATTGTCAACAGATGATGGTAGGACTAAAATTCCTCTCTTCGATGGTCAGGATCAGTGACAGGCTAGAAGCCAGCATCGACATGTTACTATGGCGGGGTAAAACCCCCTGCACCAACCATCATGGAAACAGATAGGCCAGCAGTCATAGATAGTACAGAGGGCAACAGGCCTGAGCAAACCGGCCAGACGTTGAGGGGAACGTCGACGGGTCAGAGGCCATCGACAACGGACGACGGCATGGTTAAAAAACCCTTTAATCTCACCATCGATGTCTGTAGGATCATCAACAGTCTAGAAGCCAACTTCCTTCAGAGAATGGCAAGGGTATAACCCCAGCAACGTTTGTTGACGAAGGAAAGAGAGGAGCCAGCAGTCGTCAATGGTGGAGAAGACGACAACAGCAGGTTACCATCTCAGGTTACTTACCTGAATTGTAGAACTTGGGGTATGCCTCATCCACAGCAAGGGCATGGTGTGAAATATGCATAGGCATTATTTGCAGGGTTCACACTCAGACCCATGGCTGTCGACGAGTAGGGTTTACCAGCATGAGACCCCGAGGAGGTTCCATGTGGATCCGTTGCAGAGGTTCAAATCCAGGTGCCGTGTACAGGGCCAAGGCACCCCCACACCAATGCTGTGGAGAACCTCCGGTATCCACAGGAACACTCTATATCCGAGTAGATAAACCCGTTTGTAATGAATGTTTGGTCAGTAGAACTCTTTGTTGATGACTGGCAGAAGAGCTCTGAAGAAGAACCTGTTGCAAGCAAGTCACGGTTGAAAAGAACCGCGTAGTGGCTGGGACCTCCCCCTTTTATACCTGCCAGGTGGATACCACATGGAGGTGCTGGAGGGAGGTTCCAGGATCGACAGCTGAGAAGTCATGTGGAGGAAATGATGCCTGTGGCTGTAATCCCATGTGTTATGACCTGCTGCAAGAGACTGTCTCAAAGAAGATCTGAATTACTGACCACCACCAAGCCCCACCTCAGTCAAAAAGAGATGGTCATGGGCCCCTGCCTTGAAGCACTATAGGAATTACATACATTGCAGGGGTCGTAACTGGCACCAGCCCACTAGCCAAATGCTGGTAGATTTTGTGTTGTGCTAGTAAGATCTTCGCCCTGCAGACTTGTACTGGGGAAGGTAACATTTCAATAATTATACCAGCTGGGGCAGTGGAAAAGTTTGTGGAGCTAGAGGATTTTCCCAGTCACTCGCCCTGCTGCCCAGTGGCTGCAAAACTTAATTTCCATCCCTACATTATGAGCCCAATCAGTCACTCTTGCTTAAAACAGGAACCCTCAATTATAAGTTCAAGTAAAAGGCAAAGCTGCATAAGCTACTTCATGGGCTCACGTCAGAACTATATGGCCCAGCCACGGTGCGACAAGGTGTAGTACCTAGGCCCAAGGGGCCCCTGACACATGTCCGCTGCCTCAACCACTACCTCTCTCACTGCCGGCCAGCTGCATGCTCAACTCCACATTAATTTCACTATCCCAGCCATGGTCCCTCCCCATGCAACACACTAACTTTCCCAACCCATCCCACAGAAACATAGACTTTGACAACAGATAAGGACTGCTTGGCCCACCTAGTCTGCTCATTTCCCTACATACTGGATAAGCTGCAGATCCTAGTTAAATCAACAGCCTACTTCTTCCTACTCCCCACCAGAACTGCCTTATGTCTGTCCCATGCATTCTTGAATCCCCCCCACAGTTTTTGACCCCACGACCTCCTCATGAAGGCCGTTCCACGCGTCCACCACCCTCTCAGTGAAAACATACTTCCTCACATTGCCCCTGAGCCGTCACCCCCCCCAAATTCAAATTGTGTCCCCTTGTTCTTGCACATCTTTTTTTCCTGAAAGATGCTACCCCCTTGGACTTTGCTGATTCCCTTGAGGTTCTTGAAAGTTTCTATCATGCCCCTCCTTTCCTCAAGAGTATACATATTACGCTTCTTTAATCTCTCTTCGTATGGCTTCTGTTGCAGACCCTGAACTATTTTAGTTGCCCTTCTCTGGACTGCCGCCATCCTGTCTATATCCTTGTGGAGATCGGGTTTCCAGAACTGCATGCAGTACTCCAGATGGGGCCTCAATAATTGTCTGTCCTAGTCCCTCGCTCAAATACTTTCTCACATCGATCTTGCCCCACACTACGTTCCCCACCCCAATAAGCCACTGGGCCCCCAAATTCCATGACTGCCTACATCTGCCCCCACATAGGTCAGAGTGAGATGGCCATGGCACCCTGCCCCCGAAGCAGTTTAGGAATTATATAAATTATGACGGGGGTGTAGCCAGAAATTTCCATTTGGTACACAATCTCCAGCAGTTACACCCCCATTACAAAATGTACATATCCTTTCCAAATGGCACCCTTCCAAACAAGTCAGATTGTTGTCAGACGATTCCTCTACTCTCTAAAGAGGTTATACATGTATCGGACACTCCTCAGTAGCCTACATTAACCCAAATACTACAGATTAGAATGATAAAATGAACAGAGTGGCTTATGGTTCGTGACAGGCACTCAACAAAGCTGTACACAAACGTGTACAGTGAGTATGCGGGTCTACACCCTTGAATTATGAGCCCAGTCGGTCTCTCTCGCGTTAAATAGAACCTCGACCACCATTATAAGTTTATTTATCTAAGTTTAGGATTAATACTTTTGAGCCGCCAAGGGCTCGTTTACAAAGCAAGTACAAGTAAATGGCAAACTTAAGCAACTTGGCTCACTTCACAACTACAGGGCCCAGTCGCAGTGGGGCAAGGTGCCGGTGTAATAGTGCGCTTCTCTCGACCTTTGGGGCACCCTGCCACAAGAACCCAGTCCCGCGCCATCTAAGCCCCCTACCTCCACTCACCGGCGTTTCTGCGGGCGCCTCGCTCACCAACACCCATGGAATTATAAAGACTTTATAATGCTATAACAACACCGCCATCAAACTGCTCTCCCCAGCACAGAACGAAGAACCTCCGCAGTCCCACTGCCGCAACCACTTCCGGGGCTCTGTCCGCTTGTGACTCCGGAAGGAGTTCCGCATTCGCCAAAAGCTGGTTCCCATAGTGATGACCAGTTTCCGAAAACTAGGAAGACCAAGCGCATGTGATGGTAAAAGCTGCGACGAGCGAATGCTTAGCGTCTTGTTGGACAGGTCAAAACTCGGAAGCGGGCTCTTTAGTATCCACACGTCTTTGACGGAGCGCTTAGTTTAAGTTGTTTTTTGGCAGTTTAAACTAAAACCATACTTAGTGGGGTTTTTTTTCTGTAGAACTTACGCCTTTTTATTCATCTGCAGGGATTTTGTGTGCAGATGTACAGTTTGAATGGCATAAAACGTTTAAATCCGCCCTGGTTTGGGCCCCCACTGGTTGCAGGGAGTGGTATTTATTCTGCAGAGGATTTACGATGGGGCTATTGCTTGCAGGGATGCACGCTGAGTTTATGGCCGTGTTGGGGTGGGGTTTTGCGCTGGATGCAGGGGTATTTGCTGAGCACAGGAGGTGTTGGGGACTACTGAAGCATACTGACAATCTGTGTGGGCAGAACGCCTGAAATACACTTTTCCCCCCCTAATGACCCTGCTCATGATCACTGCACCATGATGCTTCTACACACATTTCTCTCCCTGAGTTAACTAAATAGGCCCTATGTAAAGCTGCCAAACGGTTTGGCTGAGATAGTCCAGGTATCTGAAGTGCTGTCCCAGTGTCTCAAAGGATTTCTGGAAATTGAAATTGTTCGATTCTCGATTTTACCATGCACTGTATACCAATTGAATAAAAACGAGGACACCACGTTGGAGTTTCTAACTGCTTTACTCCATTGCTTCTCTCGTGCACTGTTACACCCACGTCCTCAGGCGTGGTGACGTCATTACGCATATACAACAGAGATTTTATCTCGATTTGAGATTTTGCAGCCCTGTCCCGGTTAGGCTAACTGGTGATTCATCCGCCCGCCACACAATCCCTAGCACCTTACGATCGGCCCATTCCTGCCATGCACCACCTGCCTGTGGCCTTTAAATTAACCACAAATTGCAGACGACTGGACTGGGTAAAAGGTCATGGCTTGGCTCAGCCGATCTCGGCTCCAATCCGATTGGAACCAAGGGTCAGTGCTGTGTTACGGCTGGGGATCAGATGGATGAAAACCGCCACTTGGAATAGAATGTGCCATACACTTCTGTGTTTCAGTGAGTATGGGGGGGTCACATTAAAGCCGGTGGTGGCCCCCAGAAGCTCCGGGGTTTAGATGCTCTGGTGAGTTTTGGGGCTTTTATTGAAGATAAAACACTCTTGATATATCTTTCCCATCTCTGATGCACAGCTGTGGACATTGTCTTTTTTTGTGCGGGAGCCCTGGTGGTGGGGTAATAGCAAGAAAGAATGCAGTGGGAGAGTAATGTGGACTGTAAACAAAGAAGGTTTTGTTTTCTCATGCCATGTGGATACACCAAGTATTATGGCAGACAGCAACAGATTCCAAAAATTAGCTGTTTCAGCAAATACTGCAACATTTTAGGTCATAGCCCGAACTGTGTGTGAGGGGGGAGGCGAGGGTGACCTGCTCCAGGAAGGTCCCCCACCTCGGGCACTTGCGACTTCAATCAGAGGCTGAGTCCTGAGGTGCCGGGTGCGTCTGCAACCGCGGCAGGCCTCATCGGTGGCCGTGCAGGAACAATCCTCAAGTTTCCCGGCCCCTGCCCAGGTGCAGGAGAGTACCTCTTATTTGCTGGACTTCTCAATAACCGCTACCTCACTCACTGCCATCAGAGGACATCGCTGCTGGGCTACGCCACTGGAGGGTGGCCGAGGGACATTTTTATCTGCTGTCTAGGAACAAAGAGACCCCTGTATTGTTCAAATCTTGGCGCCGAAAGCGCCCCTGCTGATTGGTTCCTGCGGGTGGTGACGCTTCCTGTGTCTCCTACATAGGGAGAGCCAGTCCCACCATCACACTAGCCCGAACTGTGTGCGAGAGGGGAGGCGAGGGTGACCTGCTCCAGGAAGGTCCCCCCTCCGGGCACTTGCGACTTCGATCGGAGGCCGAGTCCTGAGGTGCCGGGTGCGCCTGCAGCCCCAGCGGGCCTCCTCGGCGGCCGTGAGGGAACAATCCTTAAGTTTCCCGGCCCCTGCCCAGGTGCAGGAGAGTACCTCTTATCTGCTGGACTTCTCAATAATCGCTACCTCACTCACCGCCATCAGAGGACATCGCTGCTGGGCTACGCCGCTGGACGGTGGCCGAGGGGCATTTTTATCTGTCTAGGAACAAAGAGACCCCTGTATTGTTCAGATCTTGGCACCGAAAGCGTCCCTGCTGATTGGTTCCTGCGGGTGGTGACACTCCCTGTGTCCTACATAGGGAGAGCCAGTCCCACCATCACACTAGTCCGAATTGCATGCGAGAGGGGAGGCGAGGGTGACCTGCTCCAGGAAGGTCCCCCCCCCCTCGGGCATTTGCGACTTTGATCGGAGACCGAGTCCTGAGGTGCCGGGTGCGTCTGCAGCCCCAGCAGGCCTCCTCGGCAGCCATGCGGGAACAATCCTCAAGTATCCTGGCCCCTGCCCAGGTGCAGGAGGGTTTTTTTCCGCCCACGCACCTGCCCCATTCCCTCCTTCCATTAAATGCCCGTTGGCTCCACCCCATGATCCATCTCCCCCATCAGCTGGCGGGGGCGAGTCTGACAGTGCTTTTGGGCATTGCGCAGTGAACCTTCCTACTGGTCTTTTCCCTTTCTCAGCTCATAGGCTGGGTCTGATACCACAGGGGATAGGCTAATCCGCTGTCTCATTAGGTTATGTGCTGGATAACTTATTGATGTTTAGTCTGAAATTTCCAACTCTGGTCCCCACTGTTTGGTTCCAGTCCAGGACAGAATTTCTGTGAAGAGAGTAGGCTTATGAAGTGTCATTACTAATAACTGTCAATGCTCTTACTAGACATAGTGTTTACAGAGGTCTAACTGTACTGCCTAGTGAGGCTAACGTGTAATCTTAACCGTTACGCTATCCTTGTGCTGTCCACCAGACTCCTACTGTGGTTATCGCTCCCAGAGGGGACAAACTGGTTAAACACTGTGAATATTGAATGTGTACTACTCTGGGGAAAAATAGGCTTGTCTAGCAATCCCACAGGCCTGTTATTGATAGCTTAGTATCCACCAGCCTTCAGGTGCAACTCTGTCCATCCACCCTTCAGCTGCGCCTAATCCTCCACTGCTGCTGGGCAAACCAACCCAGCCTGATCACGCCTCCTACCCAGATGTGGATCAGGCTTCCTTTCTTCCCGCCCAGCGAGGGTGGGGGGAACCCCTATGAGATGGACCTGGGTGTGCTGCCTGCCATGTATAGGACACTGGCTCTAATGGGTCTGGTACTAGGGCTAACCCTGCTCTATGTGGCCACCACTCCCCTGCTCACCCCGGGGGGGCACCGGGAGAAATCTCCCCTTCCTGAGGTGCCTGATTTCACCTTCTCTAATATCCTCATGACTTCCCATACCCCCCTCTGCCTTACCTACTGTTTAAACCTCAGGGGTCTAGTGCGCACTGTCAGGGTAAAACGACTTCGAGCTTGTACCCCTGCCAGAGGTCTATCTCCTTTGAGATGGTGTCCTTTCTGGCTCCTCCTCGTGTTAATATTACTGTCAGGGGACATTGAAACAAACCCTGGACCAAATACTTCGGCCCTTTCAATCCCCCCAGGTTGGGAAATGGGCAAGGGTCTAAAAGTGGCACATCTAAATATCAGGAGTCTGCTACCCAACTGGGATGAGCTTGTCTCATGGACGGCACTCTACAAACCTGATATCCTTGGAGTGACAGAGACCTGGCTTAAACCCATGGTCCCTGATTCAGCCTGTGTACTTCCTGGATATAACTTCATATGACAGGACTGAACAGGGACGGGGTGGCATCCTGATTTACTACAGGTGTCACCTCAAGGTCTCCCCAGTAGTCCTCCAGCAAACCAAAGTGTCCCCCTGTGAGATGCTACATGTGCTACTCCTACTAGGGGACACCAAGAAACTTCATCTGGTATGCATGTACAACCCTCCGCGAGGTGGGCTCCCAGGCCTGACCCATCTTCTTGACTCAGTTGGGCCGAGTATTGGTGACAATGAACTTGTAATCATGGGAGACGTTAACCTAAATTGGACCAGTGGAAAGGAAAGGCAGTTTGAGCCTCTCCTTGCCAATCTCACCCTGACTCAGCTCATACAGGAGCCAACCAGGCGATCGGCCAATGGCTCCTCCAGCTCCCTTCTGGACTGGATTCTGACTAACCGTCCAGACAGGATTGCCTCAGTGCGAACACTATCTGACGCAATCTCTGACCACTCTCCAGTCTATTGTGTGTGGAAAGTTCCCTCCCCTAGAATCCCGCACAAGATCATGCATGTCAGGAACTTTGCCAGGTTTGATCCCGGAGTGTTCCTAGAGGACTTAAGGCTCACCGACTGGTCTGATGTGCTCAGAGCTAATGACCTCTCAGTGGCAGCCTCCCATTTCCTTACCACCTTTGGGGCCCTGCAAGACAAGCATGCTCCAATGGTCACCCATAGGGTGAGGGGGTCAGCCATCCTCTGGTTGCACGGAAATCTCCTTGCCCAAATGCAGGCCAGAGACAAGTGTTGGGCAAACTTCAGATTGTCCCACTATCTTGCTACTTTACAACGATACAGGCAACTCAGAAATGAGTGCAAAAAGGCTATTAGGATTGCGAAAAGTGACTTCTGCAAGTCTGCCCTAAGTAGCTCTGCCAATGACCCCAGGAGGTTTTGGAGAAATATAAAAACCCTAGTTAGTGGCTCCTCCCACCCAGGGGTATCTGATATGATCATAAAAGGCGTCTCCTGCAACAACCCCTCACCATTGCCAACTCCCTAAATACACACTTTTCCGACCTCTCGGCCTTCACCACACTTTTCCCACCTGGTGCAGGTTTGACCCCCGGCCCCTACCCAGGCGGAGGACCACCCCCTCATCAATTGTTTCACATTAGGGCGGTGACAACCTCAGACATGCAGAGACGTCTAGCTGGCCTCTCCCAGTACTCCAGCCCCGGCCTAGATAACCTGGAGCCCAAGCTTCTAAAACTTGGGGCCTCCTACATTGCCTCCCCAGTAGCCCATATCTTTAACTTATCCCTGGCACTGGGGTCCATCCCAGTCATCTGGAAGGAAGCAAGGATAGTCCCTGTCCTGAAGCAGGGTAACCCCAAAATACCGGACAATTATCGTCCGATTGCTATCCTTTCATCCCTTAGCAAGCTCCTTGAAAAAGTAGTGGCTGAGCAGCTCTCAGAGTATGTACAGCAGCATGAGCTGCTATCCCCGACCCAGCATGGTTTTCGTACGGGGCACAGCACCTCCACAGCCCTGATCTCTCTCACATCAGGCATCAGAACAGCCATGGACCAGGGCAAGCTCTCTGGAGCCATATTTATATATCTGTCCAAAGCCTTTGACTTTGTTGACCATGCATTGCTCTGTCAACAGTTGGGGTCACTTGGCTTTTCCCCTACTGCTATGAAATGGATTACAGGCTATCTACAAGGTAGAATGCAGCGGACCTGCTTCAACAAAGTCCTGTCCAAACCCCTGCCGGTCACATCAGGTGTCCCTCAGGGTTCAGTACTGGGTCCCCTCCTTTTCTCCCTCTTCATCAATCAACTGCCCGCGGTGATGACAAATTGCAGTGCCATCCTATACACAGATGACCTGGTGATAGCGGCCCATGCTAGCGACACTACCACTCTTACCAAGAGCCTGTCCGAGGACTTTAACCAGGTCCTGACCTGGGTTACAGATCACAAGCTGGTCCTGAATCTGAAAAAAACGCAGGCTATGCTATTTGGCTCGCCTGCCAAAATCAAAGCCTCAACATCCTTCCTGGACATAATCAATCCGGACGGCTCCTCCCTCCCTGTGGTAAACTCGGTCAAGTATTTAGGGGTTACATTAGACCCCCAACTTGACATGGGGGATCATATCGCTAAAATCTGCAGAACAGTGAACTGCAAGCTGGGACTGGCCTATAGAGCCAAGTACAACCTTACACCTGTGGCCAGGCTTGCCCTAGCGAGAGGAGTACTCCTTCACTCCCTTAGCTACGGTCTGCACATATTTGCTCGCTCTGCTAAGGCTCATCTCACCAAGTGGCACACGGCATACAACAATATCTGCCGTTTCGCCCTGGCGGCTCCCTGCCTCACCCATCGCTGTGAGCTTTATAATAAACTGCGGTGGCTCTCCCCAGCTAGATACCTGGACTTTGGGATAGGTTGTCTCATGGGCAAGGTGATCAGAACTGGTACCCCATCGGGACTGGCCCAGCTTCTACCACCAGCTGACATTTCTCCTTACTCATTAAGGTCTCAAGTCCAGGGGACGCTCAAAGTTCCTGCTGCAAGAACTCTCATGGGAGCTAGGGACTTTGTTGTGTGTGCGCCCAAACTCTCGAACTCCCTCCCAGAGTCTGTTCGCCTGGCCCCCTCCCATCAGCGCCTCCGAAAATCCATGTGGGACTTCCTGAAACAAGCCTCAGCATGTGACTGCCCCAGCCTCCCTAGGGATGCACTGTCTCTTACAGGGCTGCCTGGAAACTATAGCTGCCTGCCCCACCCCACTACCATTACCTGACCTGGATCTAACTGTCGGCTTGCAGGCCCAGGTCTTAATCTTAATCTGGAATCCTAATTAATCTTATGGACTTGTCTACTTGTAACTAAATGACTATGAGCTGTACCATTGCTTTCTATTCCTCTGTAAAATGTGCCTTCTGTATTCTCTTATCTTGCCTATGTTGTCATTATGCTGTTGTGCCCTCTCTATTTTTCTCAGATGTTGCCCATGCTGTCCTGATGTATTGAAATGTGTCTTTGTACCATCATGTTGTATTCTCCCGGGTCGTTCCTGAAAATAGGCACAATACTTGTCTAGTGTACTTACCCGGTAGACAAAAGCTAAATAAATAAATAAAGGAAACATGTTTTTTAAACGACTGTGGGCAATATGGTATAAAAGGTGTTAACATATCCCTTTAAAGGCTAAAACACTGACTGATATGCATATCTGCATATGCCATTTATTTTATATGACTGTTCTGTCCTCGACCTCTAATTGCTGCATCACATAATGGGTAGGAAAAATACAAAAAAGACAGACAAAAATTAGATACTGATGACAGAACAGTCATGTAACCAACACCTTTACAGAGACACGCCAACCCCTCTTATGCCATAATTGTTTACAGTTGTTTAAAAAACATTTTATGATTTTCCAGTGATGATATGGAATCACTGACCACCACCCACCCATTGCAAGCCAAGTGAAGATAACCATGATCATCTTTGGTTAGTCTGAGCCTTCGTAGCTGCCTGACAGTGTGACCCTGAGCAAGTCACTTAACTTCCCTGTGCTCCCAGGTTGCAGCTGTAAACAAGCTTTCAGCTTAGAGTGTCTCACCTGGTTAAATAATTGTAGGGAAAAAAAAGTATAAGCAGTGTGGGCATATTAGAGGATGACTAAGTGATAAACACAATCTCTCATAATTAAAAGTGAATACCAGTTACAAAAATGCAATTATGTTAACTTTCGAAATGGTGAGTAGGGAACCAAATTCTTCTAAATCAGTATAATCTCACATGAAGTGCCAGTATCACATAATTGACATTGTTATAATTACAGTACATCACTACAGATGCATATGAGGAGGCTGTGGGTCTCTGCCTCCACCACCCACACACAATTTTAGCTGGTTCTGTTTTTATTTTCCTTGGACTCATGTTTATTGACCTACAATACTTTGTGTATAGACTTAAACAGTCTGGTTCCCTGTTTCAAAAGTGGGGGTGCAAGCTGATCCCCATTTTTCAGATGGTAGCAGGACCCCTCAGAGTGTTCTTATAGAAACCAATACCACCATGTGAAGCAAAAAAAATTAAGCTTTACCTATCCATTGCACGTGTAGAAACTAGACTTGCCTTGTTTCCACAGCCCCATCCCACTGAAACTGTACACTTCAGTTTTTTTTCCTCAGAGAGTTATTCTTATAAGATACATAACTGGCAACATGAGCTACACAAATTAACCCATAGACCTGCCTGTATTTTTATCAGCATCAAAGTTCTGCTGTTATGAGCAGTGATGATAAGGACAGCCACAAGAAAATTTTATGAGCATCAATGCTCAAGTTTGGGGGTGATAGGACGGAGACTGACACACCACCCCAGTCCCATTTTCAAGGGTTTCAACAAACATGAGTACCAGGAAAATATATTATCCAGAAAATGCATGTAAAAAGGTTAAGGTGGAAAATAAATGTGTATCACTGAGAACTCCCTGATCAGCTGATTAAAAGTTTGAAGTGGCAAAATCATGATCCTTGGGTCCTTGATATGGGAGTTAATTTAATGAATACACAGAGGAACTTCAAATGAAAGGTGCAGACTGTAAATTACCCAAAAGCCTACTCAAACAGGGCTATGTCAAGCTTAGTATGCAACAGAACCAGCCAACATACTTAAACTCTTTATAAAGGCTTAACATGAACACTAAATTACACTCATTGTTAGCTTTAAAATCAACCACTAACATCCTTGCTTTTTTAATCCTGTGGAATAATACATATTGTTATCATAACAGTCGTTAATCCAGATTTATCCAAGACAACTGATTCGATATCAAAATATCATTTCCACACTGCACTTAGATGACTGCTGTGTGCTGCTTTCAGATGTTAAAATGCACAAGTTCAGTCTGTGTGTTACACATATGTATACAGTTGCTCCAGTCCCAGCTTCTTGCAGCAGAAACAACATAGATTAAACACACTATCAACCCTGAATCCAACTAACACAGTCTGGAGTGTGGTGGCATTAATTTCAGATTCAGTTTTTACACAAATGTAGTCTAAACCCCTCCAGGAAAGTGATTCAAAATACATTTCTATATGCCCCCCCCCCCACAAAAAAACAAACAAAAAAACAATCTTACTCATTTAGCTGCTTTGAGGTTTGCATGTATAGTTGCAGTCTTGCTGTTATCTCAGCTTGACCTCAGTGCTGGAACTGGGTGACTACTTCCACCCCTGAAATATAATTTAAATCCCATACAGTTGACAGAGCACATAGTTGTCAACCTCAAAGAAATTTAGTTAGAACAGTGACATACTGAATTAAAAAACAGGAGACTTTTAAAAACAGTTCCATCAAATGCAGTTTAAATCTCTGTAGTCTAATAGTGACATTGCTCAAAGTTAAAGCGACTGCACTCATCAACGAGTGAGAGTTGAAAGGAGGTAATTACCTAGATTCATGCAGCGGTTTGTAACTGCAACGGAATGAGTAAACTGGCTCAGAACATATCTCAATCCAGCTAAGCCTAAACAATCTGTATCGTCACAAAAAAGGGGATCTAGCCACGACACTGGTAGCATTCTACTTGAAAACCAATCAACAATTTCCAGGAAAGTTCTCCTCCCATCCTGGCACTACCGGCAACCTGCAGTCACCTTTCCAACTCCAGTTTGATAGTCTGCTCCTGTTCCATACTCCGCCACTAATTCCCCCCCATATTTTATTTAAATTAACCCCCCTTCTCTGCTAGACAACCCCATCCTTAAGCATCACCAACAACCCCTGTTCACCTAAAAAAAAATACAGACCCCAACCATCCCCACTGCATGTCATCAATGATCCTCTCTTCCAGACACTGTCACCCTTCTTTCCAGAGATTTTCAGAATCCCTCCAAATCAATGACAACCTCCACTCAGAACAACATTAACACCTCCTGACCCAAATGCTCAACATATTATTTTAGCGCTCTCCCAAAACACCAAATAGCCCCACACATTTCCAGAGATCGCCTTCTATTCCACCACCCAACACACCATCTTCCCTTTTGGAGATTCCCTTTCTGTGAAACACTCCAGTAGCCCCTCTTCTTTCTGCTAAACACCCCCAAAATCACATCCTCTCCCTTCTGCAAAACACTGTACAGCTCTTTTGCCAGAAAGCACCCTCTACAGTGCTAGATCTCCATAGTGCCCATCACCTCCCTTCCAGAATACCCCTTCTATCAAACACCCAACAGCTCTTCCGTGAGCTCCCCAACAGACCCTCTCCCTTAGAACAGCCTATGCAAAACACCCCCCAAAAACATCTCCCTACTAGAAACTCCCTGACACTTGCAGAGATCCCCTTATTTCAAGCAAATCCGCACTTGTCCCTTGCAGACCCCTAATGCTAAACACCACATTAGCCAGTCTCCCTTGCAGATTCCAGACATAGACACCCCAAATAAAGTCAAACTGCCAAACCATAGCAACCAACAGCAATATAAGATTTTAAATCTTTTATAAGGGGGGGGAAGGGCTACACATGGTCCAGGAACTCCCATACACTATTCTGCAGGAGGGGTGCCTGTCCTGGCCCACCCCCACCTCCCCTCTATCTGCAAGCAGCACGAGCCCCGTCCAGCACTTTGCAGGAGGAGTGCCTGTCCTGACTGCCCCCACCACTTGCAAGCAACAGTGACCAGCAGTGCTGTGACCATCTCCAGTCCCCCCAATAATGTTATGTGCTGTGGCTGTGCTGGGATGAGTCAGGGCACACAGGTTCAGATTTAATTTTTACTTTGCTTATTAGAGTAGTAGACTGTACCTGGTTCTATCAGACAGTTTTCCAGTCCTGAGACAAGTCCTCTCTCTGAGCACAGTCATGGCCTGCAATGAGCTGACAGCTGAGCTGCTGCTTTAAAATGCTGTCTGTCCCCACTCCTGATGACAGCTGATCCGGCTGGCGATCTGGAGATCAGTGCTGGACCAGTCCGAGTCGACTCACGGTCAATTAGCTGAGTACTTCAGCAGACTTTGGGGGGGCGCAGGACCAATCACTGACACCACACACTACCGGCACCACAACAATAGGAGACACTGGGGAGCCGCAATGAGAAGCGTAGGACAAAATTAATCCAAAGACTTTGGATTAAAGAAAGACTTGGCGGCTGCCTCCTCAAATGTCACCAGCGGCAGCCTACCAAAACTTTCCCGACCAGATCTGTGCAGGACTCTGCGCTCCGATCTGCCACAGTCAGTCACTGACCTCAGGGGCTGCTTGAAGTAACTCATGCCTCGGCTGCTTAGTTCTCCCGCCAGTGTCAGAAGTGGCCCAGCAGCAGACTTGGTCCCGGTCAAGGGAAACACCTGCGGTACTCAAACTGTCCCGGGAATTGTAAGGCGCCCTCTGCAGGGTACACCCTAGTAACGCACCAGCAAAATCATCTATCTGGTGGTTACCAGTGGGACGAGCAAGGACACTCCACAACTGCGACTGTGCTGCTGGCGGTCAGCACTTGGCTCATGCATAAAAAAACTTAAGTCAAGTAAGGCGGGACTTGGAGGCTTTTGCTGCAAATTCGGTACATGGTACCAATGAGTCAGGAAATGGTACCATTGTTTAAAAAACGGTATCGTACCAGCAAAACCGGTACAGTTGGAGGGTCTGCGTGTGTTGCGGGAAAGTGAAAGACTCTCCTTAGTCACTCTCTGGGTCCAGCTGTCTGCCCTCCACCTGTTTTGTTAAAAAATAGTTTGTTGCCTGTTTTGTGGACTGCCTGCTTGGTGGGATGTGCTGCGAGATGGATGGGGTAGCAGTGTGCAGTAACGGTCTTTGGCTTGAGTGCATTTTGGGTATCGGATGAATGGTGGGGATAGTTTAACCAAGAAAGGCACACTAAGCCGGAGCTTGTTTCCAGGTGCGACCTGGGAGTACAAGGAAGTTAAGTGACTTGCTCAGGGTTACACAGTATGCAAGTGGAAGCTGTGGGATTCAAACCCAGGTCTGGTCTGCTGGATGTAGGGTTACCACCTGTCCCTATTTTCATAGGACAGTCCTGATTTGGGCAGCTGTGTCCTGCAGAAAAATATGAAAAATACTAAATGTCCTCACATTATAGTAGAAAAAATATTTTCTTATGTTCCTCTAAATGTTACAAAAAATACCTTAGCTAAAATACCTTAAAATAATAAAAAACACAAGAAACAACTAAAAAAACCACAACTCGGTCTTAATTCTGATTATTTAGAGAAAACATGTTTGTTGCATTGGTCGAGATGACATATTGCCCTGCGAAAAATCCAGTTTCAGTATGAACTGTCACCTCGACCTCAACTCCCTGAACTTGTTCATGGAGTACAAAAGGTTCAGGATGCAGTCTTTCCTCTTCAGTGACCAGACACCAACTGACTCAAGTCCCAATCAGCAGGGATTCCTATAGAGCAAAAACTCCACCTTCCAATTCTCATTGGCTCCACAGAACATCAGTCTTCACAGAAAGTACTAGAATGTACACAACATAATATGGCATTGCATAACAAATGGATAATGCATTTAGTACAATCGCTGTTATTCAAAATCAGAACTGTGCCTTATTACTATAAATAAATAGGGAAACACTTCAAAAAAAAATTGGCTAATTTAACTAGTAACTGGACTAACATGGCTACCACATTTCTAATTTAACTAGAAGTGTGGCACATGCTGTCTGAATCTGTTGTCAGGAAAGTTCTAGTATATACCAGTAATTCTTCTGCACTGTTTACTTTCACCACAAGATGTCACTATACATCCAGTTACTACTTCACTGTTTCTGCATACATTCTATCTCTTCCGATTATTGTGCTCCAGGCAACAAAGGGAAAACGGGATAGGACAGAAAAGATGCACAACTAGAGACGCTGTCTGGCCAGACCAGAGGTGAAACAAAGGTCACAGGACAGAAAAAGGACTCCACTACCTGAACCGGGGGGGGGGGGGGTTCAACCTCTTTCTTTCTCTCCTTTCTGTATTTCTAATCGCGTAAACAGTAATAGAAGGCGTCAGGCCTGTCACAATGGGTTAATGTCTGCGGGGTACAGGGGTGCAGTGGGAGTCCAGCCAGCAGACTCTGGGCATCACCGCAGCAGAAGTTCTCTGCTGTTGTATATTTTCTACTCCCTGGCCCTCGCCCTTTTCTAAATGGGGGTGCTGTCTGCAAGGGTGGGGCATGGGGGGTCGGCTGCAAGGGGTTGCTTGTCTGCGGGAAAGGGGGTCCAGCTCTGGGGTCGTGTCTAGTCTTTGGAACAAGGTGGTCCAGCTGTGCTTGGGAAGCTCACAGCCAGTCTGTTCTGGGGTGTCGGCTGCAAAGGGGAGTGTGGAATGGGGGTTCTGCCTGTGAGAGAGGCACACAGCTAATATATTTGTGGGGGTTCTGCTGTGGGGGGGTGACTGGTCTGTGGGAAGGGGGAATTTCAGCAGCCTATCCTAAAGCCAGGCCCACCCAGGGGCCTGGCTGCAATTTACATTCCTAAAACTAAAATTCAAATGTTCACATCTTTTGTGTCTCTGTAAATTTAAATATTTTGTGGTGCACTATGCCTAGCATGGGCATTGTGCTATTACTTATATGTTAGGTTTCGTGCTATTATGTTTTACATATAGTTGCAGCTTATCAAGTATAAGGTCTAAAAACTACTCCACATCCAGGAATGGTCCATTTAAAATGCCCTCAGTGGGATTTGGGTGTAACAGACCTGGTCGGGAGTGTATTAGGTCTATTTGGAAAACAAATTAGTTGATCTTACTTCAAGAGGGCTCCTGCAGTAGGTAATTACAAATAGGACTGAAGCCGGCAGGCATCAGGATCCCATGGAAAAATTTCTAGCTAGCAGTCTCGGGCGGGGGACCGCCCCCACGTCAGGTGACCGTTGGTATAAAGGGGCAGTCCCCCACTCCCGCCTTCCAGTTCTTTCCCGCGGTAAGCTTGTGCAGTGCCTCGAGGTTAAGTTCACTGCTTGACAGTCAATCGGCCCAGAAGCCTACCTACTTGTTTTACCATTTTTTCACATTTTCGTCAGCCTTACCTTCAGCTGCCATGTATGTCGTCCCCGATTCCCTCCGAGCACAAAAACAAGTGCGATTCTTGCGCCGCCCAGCTCCCGCATAAGGACAGACAATCCCAGTGTCTTTTTTGTCTAGGACACGATCATCCCATCGAAGTGCCAGCTCTGCCAGCAGTTTAACGCAGCCACCCGAAAGCGGAGGCAGCAGTCCCTGGAGGCCCACGTTCTTAAGCAAAAATGACCTCCATGGAAAAGGAACTGAAAAAATTTGACTTCTCTGGAGGGCCACCACAAGAAGAAGCACCGGGACTCCTCATCAGTCGCTGCGGCCTCGGCTGGGGTCGCGGTGCTGCAGGTAATGCCTTCCCTGGCAGGCAGCTCCATGGCAGCCGACTTGGAGGCTTCCAACCTCCTGTCGAGCTCAAGCTTGGGCCCCTCGAGAACCTCGGTTCTAAGGTAGCTGCTCTGATAAGGTTGCCGCTGTGCGGCCTTCTGGCTTCGAAGTGTCCCGATAGAGTCGGGCGTTGGCTGCTCCGCGCCCGCCCAGTCAAGCTCGTTAAGATGCCTGACCCTCCGGCAGCGCGCGCCCAGCGCCTGCTAGCCACCCTCCTTCACAACCTTCGTCAGGCGCTGGGTCCAATAAGTCGGACGCTGGCTCCTCCGACGTCTGCCCAGATCCCATCGATAAGATGGACGTCAGCTCCTCAGACGTCCGCTCAGCTTTAGAGTTGACGCCGGACCCTTCGGGCCTATCCATCGTCCTGAGCTCGCCGCAATGCTCATTGCACTCCGAGGCACCAGCGTCTCCTCTGCTGGATCCTGGGGATGGTAACACTTCTTCCCCGGGCGACACGAAGGAGGTGGGTACGCTGCCATCGGGTCTCCCTCCCACTAGGCCGGATGACCCAATGCCGGTTCCTCGGATGCCAGTGCCAGCCTACCCGATGCCCGACAATATCCCATTGCCGGACGCCACCCCACCCAGGCCTGCCTCCCGCCGGGCCTCCTGTTACGGGCCTGCCCGCTGGGCCGCTTTTAGGGCCTTCTGCTCCCGCAGACCCCCCGGTGCCTCGGTATCCGACCCCGTCCTATCCGATGCCGTCATACCCAGGCCTGCAGTATTCGGCACCCCAGTACCCGACGCTGCAGTACATGGCTTCCCGCCGTCTGGATACGGATACGCGCCTCACGGATACCCTCAGTATCCGTTTCCCCCTCCTTCTCCTCCACCACCCCCTCAGCTGCCGGTGGACTTGAAGGAGACTGTAGTTCCTGGTGGGCTGAGGCCGAGGCTCAGCTCACCAGAGAGGTAGAGAGCCATCTTCCGATGTCTTCCCGGTTCCGGACCCCCCTACGTTGGAGGTGAGAGACCCCCTTCCCACCTCCGGATACCAGAGGCGAGCCTTCTGGTTCCAGGGCAGGGCAGGATACGCTTCCCCGAGGGCTTCCCAAGTGGTCCGTTCTTCCCCAGCACCGGGAGGAGGAGGAGGAGTATTCTTCCTCTTCATCCTCCTCGGATGACTCCGATGGTCGCTGTGACCCAGACGACGAGCCACGCACTCCGGACAAGCCCAGGCCAAGGACTCCCCCGAAGTCTCCTCTGGAGGATACTTCCTTTATGGAGTAGCTGCACAAAATCCAGGCAGTTCATTAGTGGCATTCCTTGGAGCCGGATCCACAGTGTAAGAAACTTACTGCACACCTGGATCTGCCCGAGACCTCTCCTACCCTGGTGCCACCCTGGATTGAGCCTCATGCCGACCTTGTTTCCACCATTTGAAAGCAACCGTCGGCATTAGTCCCCCTTTCCTAGAAAGTCGGACAGGCTCTATCAGGCTCTGGAGGGTGTTGACTCTTTAAATTCAAACCCTAGAGCTAATTTGGTCGTGATTAGCACCGCTCACGGCCGAATGGCTAACCCCAAGCACTTGAGCTCATCACCACCTGATAAGGAATCCCGCCTTCTGGACCAGTATGGGAAGAAGGTCTATGCTTCTTCCACTCTGGGTTTTAGGGCCCTGAATTATGTTGGTCATATGGGGGATTACCAGAAAGCGATCCTTAGCGAGGTGGAGGCTAAATTGGACTCCCTTCCTGAGTCTCAGACAAAGCAGGAAGTGGTGGATCAAGTTCGGTCTGCGTGTTTGGCCAGTCAGCACATGCTTCGTACCACGTACAACGCAGTGGATGCTGCTGGTCGGAGCTCGGCTTTTGCTGTGGGTTTGCAGCATCATGCCTGGCTCTGGGTGTCGGGTTTGGTCCTAGAGGTGCAGTCTGCTATCCAGGACGCACCCTTCAGGGGTTCAGTGCTGTTCAGTGGCAATGTCACAGACATCATCGCCGATCTGCAGGAGAAGGGTACTGCACTTAAGTCAGTTGACTCCATGTACAGACCCCCTAAGGCTCAGCATCGTCCCTTTCACAGACGTTCTCAGCAAAAGGCAAAACCTCAGGGAAAGCGGGCAAACGAACGTCGGAGCCCCTTCTGCTGCTAAGCCCCCCTGCCCAAAAATAGCAGCGGGGGCTTCAGCCGTGATGCTGTTCCACACCTCCTGACTCCTTTCCTCTCCCACAGCCTCTGGGCCTTCCAGAAGAACTGGTAGGAAGGAGATTCTCCCTTCATCTTTCAGAAGCCTCCTTGAACCCCCCCCCCCCCAGGTCGTCTTACTCCCCAGAGCATCTTCTTCTGGTTCAGGAAGAAATATCCTCTCTTCTTCTGAAGGAGGCGATAGAGCCCATTCCTCCACATCTTCAGGGGACGGGCTACTACTCCCGTTTCTTCCTGGTCCCCAGAAAGTCAGGAGATGTGAGGCCGATTCTCGACCTCAACTCCCTGAACTTGTTCGTGAAGTACAAAAGGTTCAGGATGCTCTCTCTGCAGAGCCTTCTGCCCCTTCTTCGGCCGGGACAGTGGCTGTGCGCTCTGGACATGCAGGATGCTTACCTGCATATCCCCTTTCACCCTTCCCACCACAAGTACCTGCATTTTGCGTTCCAGGGGGACCACTACTAGTTCAAGGCTCTCCCATTTGGTCTTTCCTCAAGCGCCCAGTATTTACCAAATGCCTTTTGGTGGTATGACCTACCTCTCCGTCCCAGGGGTGCAGGTTTTCCCGTACCTGGACGACTGGCTTCTGGTGGCCTCGTCGGGAGGAACTCCTGTTCTTCCTTTCCCTTACCCTGCTGTTTTTTGCCTGCCTGGGTGTTACCGTCAACCAGGCCAAGTCCCACCTGATCCCATCCCAGAGGCTCCAGTTTATCGGGACGATCCTGGACATGACTTCCGGCATGGCATTCCTGCCACTGGACAGGGCGGCCTCACTCCAGGCTCAGGTCAGCCTGTTGTCCGGCCACAGGCGGATCAGCGCCAGGTCAGTCTTTCGCCTCCGTGGGCTCATGGTGGCTGCTATTCTGACAGTCCCTCGCGCTCAGCTCCACATGAGAATCTCTCAGTGGGCGCTTCGGTCTTAGTGGGATCAGCTGGTGGACGACCTAGATCAACTAGTTCTGGTCTCCAACCCTATGGCTCGGGACTTGCAAGGGTGGGCGGTTCAGGAGAACCTTTGCCAAGAGTTCCCTTCTGCCTCCCCCCCCAAGACGCTGACTACACATGCTTCGGGCGAGGGTTGGGGAGCCCATCTCGGACCTCACAGGACCCAGGGCTCCTGGTCCAAGCTCAAAAAAGGTCTCCATGTCAATGTGCTCGAGCTTCGGGCCATGCTGTATGCTCTTCAGGCTCTGCATCTTTATCTGGTTCCCGGACATCTGGTTGTCTAGGTGGACAACATGTGTGTAGTGTGGTACATCAACAAACAGGGAGGAACTCATTCCTACCCTCTCTGCAGGGAGGCGATGCAGGTTTGGGAACGAGCAGTGCAGCGCAACCTTCACCTCACGGTCATTCACGTCCCGGGGGGTCGAGAACACGTTGGCAGACCACCTCAGTCGGTCGTTTGCTCATGTCCACGAGTGGGAACTAGATCGGGGGTAGCAGATGACATCTTTCTAGGCTGGGGAATCCCTCAGGCAGACCTGTTTGCATCTCCTCTCAACGCAAAACTTCCCGCCTTCTGCTCGCTCGCTCCAGGGCGTGGCATTTTTGGGAGAGACGCTCTGTCTCTAGACTGGAAGGGAAGATTCGTCTATGCCTTCCCCCATCCCCTTGATTCCAAGGGTCTTACAGAAACTCAGTTCGGAAGGAGCTTGCATGATTCTCATTGCTCCTTTCTGGCCCAGACAAGTTTGATTCTCTCTTCTGCAACAGTATTCAGAGGAACCTCCTCTTCCTCTGTCGCAACTTTCGCTTACCCAGGATCAGGGGACCCTGGTCCATCCAGGTCTCAGATCCCTTCAGTTGCACACATGGCTCCTGCAGACTTAGCTCAAGCCTGATTTGGGGTTTCCCCACTGGTGGCTGAGATTCTGGTGGAGGCCAGAAAGCCCTCCACTAAACCTACCTATGCCATGAAATTGAAACGGTTCTCTATTTGGGCCGCTTCCAAAGATTTTGAGCCTTTCTCCTGCTGTGTTGGGTAGCTTTTGGATTACTTGTGACACCCCTTTGATCTGGGTCTCAGTCATTCCTCTCTGAAGGTTCATGTGGCGACCATCTTGGCATACCATGTTCCTTTTGGGGACAGGACATTTGCGCAGTTGGAGGTCTCCAAGACCTTTCTTAGAGGGGTCCTCCACTTGAGACCCCCTATTTAGGTTCCTGCCCCTCCTTGAGATTTGAATTTTATCCTTGAGAAGCTACTCTGCCTCCATTCGAGCTGGCAGCCTCAGCAGATCTAAAGTTCCTTTCATGAAAGACTCTCTTCCTTGTGGCCATTACTTCTGCTCAAAGGATTTCCGAGCTCCAGGCCCTCGTGTTTAAAATCCCGTATTTGATTTTTCACAAGGAACGTGTGGCGCTGCGTACCAACCCTAAGTTTCTTCCCAAGGTGGTAACGGAATCTACGCTGCATCAATCCATAGAGCTGCCTGGTTTCTTTACGCAGCACTCCAATCAAGGGGAGTACCTCTTGCATACTTTGGATGTTCACTGAATTTTGAGATACTACACCACCAGGATGAAAAATCTCAGAAAGACTGATCAACTGTTTGTCTCTTTTGCTCCTAAGAGAGAAGGCAATGCTGTTTCTAAGCAATGCCTATCTAAATGGTTGTCTCATTGTATCACTTTCTGTTACGACAAGTACAAGACCCTGCAGGGTCAAGTCAGAGGTCACTCCACCAGAGGGTTCGCTGCCTCTGCTGCTTGTTTCAAGAATGTGTCAGCGGCAGACATCCGTGCAGCCGCTACTTGGACTTCTGTCTATACCTTTACGAAACACTACAGGTTGGACATTGCCTCTCGACGTAGAGCGGGCTTCGGGTTGGCTGTTCTGCAAGGTCTTTCCTAAGACCTTCACAGCCAGAGGGTCTACTTTTGGGTAGTTTTCCTCCTCCTGTTTGCTTCTGCTTGTTCCAGGCTGCTTGGGACTCAGTCCTGTTTGTAATTACCTACTGCAAGAGCCCTCTCGAAGTAAGATAGTACAGTTATGTAAGAACTAACCATAACAGTAGATCTTCGAGAGAGGCTGTTGCAGTAGATAATACCTTCCTGCCCTCCATCCCCCTAAGCTTTTCAGCTCCTTTTCCAGTGAGGAATATCCGCTCTCTCTCGTCTTGCCTTTTTGGCCTTTGGCGGGAAAGAACTGGAAGGCGGGCGTAAGAGACCACCCCTTTACACCGACGTCGCCTGACGTTGGTCACCTGACGTGGGGGCTAGACTGCTAGCTAGAAATGTTTCTGTGGGGTCCTGACGCCTGCTGGCTTCAGTCCTATTTGTAATTACCTACTGCAAGAGCCTCTCTTGAAGATCTACTGTTATGGTAAGTTCTTACGCAACTGTACTTTTTCACTAGGTAAAAGTGTTCTAAAGCCTCCCAACAACAACCCGTATCTAAAGCTGTCTCACCCAGAACGATTATTGTACAAGTCAAAGATACCTATTTCAAACCCCAGGACATCTTACTGTATTCTGACACATGCAGCATTGTCCTCCCATTGTACTGCCCCGGAGCCAAAATGGTTACTAGAACCTATGCTAATGATGGAATGCTAGGCTCATGCTCAGTTTTCAAACCACTGTCCCTGGTAAACATTCTACAACTGTCAGATTCTTTACTCCACTTGAACAGTTCAGAAGCCTTGGAGAGCTCTCCTTCATCTTTCTTGAAGATTTTATTTTTCTCAGTTTTTTTTAAGTAAAATTTATTTCTGTTCATTTTTAAAGCAGTGTCCTTGTGTTTATAGGTAAACTAGTTTAGGTTTAGTGTTATTCCGGTAAGTTGTTTTCGTTTTCTTTCTGGTTCTTTTAACTGGGAGGGAACCAGACTTTTATATACAATTTTAAAAGTACATTTTCGTATGTTATTCTTTCTCGGGGAAGGTTGCTTAATTTATTTATTTCAGGGAAACCGGGATAACTCTTGGTTCTCTCAGCGGTTGCTAAACCGACCGTAAAGTAAAAAAGATAAAGTAAATAAGGTTTAAGCCTTATTCATTAGTGTAGATTTCTGATTCTCAGAGAATCATTTCTTGAGGATTTTACAGATTTTGTCACTAACCTAATGGGTTTTCAGCTTTGTATAGAGTGTGGGGGAACTTTTTGAAAGCAGAGCCTCATTTATTTGTGTTTTTGCCTAGGGTTTAACCACCTGAAAGCAGATTGTATCATCTGTAAAAGCAAGAAGTATTTCCTCAGTCGGTGCTTAACGGGCATTTAACCAACTGTAGGAAAAAGGTTGATGAACCCCTGATTAAAGAAAAGAACTGCAGACGCTGCCGCTGAACTGGTAAGTTCTGCTGAGGAAAAAGAAGGAAAAAACACTCTGTTCAGCAAAAAGTATTTCCTTGGCGCTTAATCGGCATTTTAACTGACTGTAGAAAAAAGGTTCAGTAAGGCTGCTAACCCAGCTGCGAACAAAACTTCCTCCTCTCATATGTAGAAACTGAAGGAACCAGTTTTACAACCCTCTAACCAGGGTGATGGTTCTCCGATTAAAGAAAAGAACTGCAGACACTGTCACTGAACCGGTAAGTTCTGCTAGGAAAAAGAGGAAGGAAAAACACTTGGTTCAGGAACCGCAACCTACAAAACCATCAGTTCCAACCTCAAATGAGTAGCAAACGCTGTACAAATTTTACAGGCACTGCAACTGGTACCGTGGTTCTGGTTCAGCGGCCCGGTTCACAGACCTCTGTTCAGGACCTGGGTTCTTTCTCGGTTCATTTGAACAGTTTGCTGAGATGTACATGGTGAGTTTGTACCTGGTGTATGCCCTGATCCTCAACATCCTGACTCCCCTGAAAAGGGAGCTGATATTTTTTCCTCTCACTTTGCCTTCATAAAGCACACAGACACTGGACCTCTCCACCCAGGAATCCACAGAGGAGGAAGAGGAGCCAGACTGTAGGGATAGGATGGATGTGCCAGTAACAGAAAGACTGCTGCTGCCCATCCGCAAGTCTCTGAAGAGACAGGCTTCTAGAATTTTATAAAATCCCACTTCCATTCCCCCAGTGAACAAGAGGCTGGATAGGAAGTATTGGGTGGCTAAGTCTAGAGCAGAGCACCCTGGCCATAAAGAAGTGGTGCTAGCTGTGGCTTGTGATAAGGCAGGGATTCTCCTGGCATCACACCCACCGGATAAAGACTCCAAAAGATGGATTATTTGGCACAAGAAATCCCACTTAGGTGCCTCTTTGTTCATTAGGCCACTCACATGGCCTATGTCTCCAGGTAATAAATAAATCAATAAATAAAATATCTCTGGAATGTAATTTCAGAGATTGCTAGGGCATAGAGACCTCTATATGCCAGTTCAGAAGGACAGTGGATGCAATGATATTGCAGCCAGGCAAATGGCAGTTTCAGTGTCTCTGAGGAGATGTGCCTGGCTAGGGACAACTAATTCGTCTCAGGCCAGCCAAAAGGCATTGGATTTTTCTGGTGAGCCCACATTCCTTTTTGGTGAACAAACAGGCTTACATGGAAAACATGGATGGTACAAGGTAGCTTGTAGGAGCGCTGCTGCAAAGGAGAAAGCAGCAACACCCCAGAAGTACCAAGACAGACAGTGGGCCAGGGGCTTGCCCTCCGGTTCAAGATCCTGCCCAAACTGAGGGCAGGGTTTTTCAGACCAGCCAGTCTATCAGAAGTAACCCTGTTGGAGACGGTGGTGACCCATATGGGATCCCAGACATTTAAACAGACATTTAACAAAGCCAAAGTAAGAACGGTCACTCTGGCTACCATCCTCCCTACACTCAGAAAGCAGGATTGGGCCTACATCTCTGGCCTTAAAGGGCATGTCCTCCCACATAGTTCAGAACCATTCCTTTCGGCCTTATCTTTGCTTCTTGGGTGCTTACCAAGTGCATAGCACTGGTAGAAGCACACCTAAGGAGGCAGGGGATCATAGTCTCCCCATACCTGGATGACTGGCTGATGGCAGGCCAGTCTCCTCTGCGGGTAGAAGTGCACTGATCACCATCTAGGATACCCTGTATATGCTGGATCTCCTGGCAAATAAAAAAAAAAAAGTCAATGCTAAGACCAGTTCAGCACCTGGAATCTATATGGGCAAAGACTGCATGCACTGAGAGGGAGGGCCTTCCTCCCGCAGGGAATGGTAGACAGCTTGGTGCAGCTGGCAGGCTCATTCTAGTTGCATACCCCAGATCAGTGAGGCATTTTTCTACAGTTGTTAGGGCACATGGCTGCAGCAACAGTGTCAGAATCAAGATTCCAGAGGAGAGGCATTTAATTCCACCTCAGGTGTCACTGGTCCCAAAAAGAGATTCCCTGTCAAAGATGGTCCCAGTCACAAAAATCCTGCTGTGAGCTCTGCAGTGGTGGCAGGAAGAAGACAACCTTAGGGAGGGTGTGCCTTTCCTCCAGCTGCCACCAGCAGCAGTCTTAACAACCTATGCCTCCCTCCTAGGGGAGCACACACTGCTTCACATAAAGCCTGCTCAAGCTCAGGGCATCTTAGCTGAGCATTCAGTCCTTCGCTCCAATGCTTCAAGGCAAGGTGATTTAGGTCAGGACAAGACAATACAACCACAATGTACTACATAAACAAGCAAGGGGGCACAAAATCATCCCTACTGTGCACAGAGGCCATGAAAGTGTGCAGTCTTAACTCACTTCCTGGGCATCTCCCTCTCAGCAGTCCACCTCCCAGGGAAGGACGATGTCCTGGCAGATGCTCTCAGCAGGATCAACTAAAACCACCAGGAGTACAAGTGGTGATCAGAAGGTGGGGTACCCCAGAGGTGGACCTCTTCGCAGCCCCAGACAATCACCAACTACCACAATTCTGTTGCAGACCTACTGCAGGGGACACAGTCCCTCTGAATCTGCTGCTGTTGCATTAAACAGGGAAGTTCCTGTATGCCTTTCCCCTGTTGCTCACAGTGCTGAACAAGCTCCAGGTTCACTCAGCGACAAGGATCCTCATTGCTCCAGATTCAGCCAGAAGGCCATGATATTTTCTACTGCTGACCTTATCAATTTCCAGGCCAATCTCTCTGCCCAGGAGGCACAACCTATTGGCCTCCTTGCAGGACGGGGTCCTTTACACCAATATCCGGTCTCTCAGGCTCAGGGCTTGGCTCTTGAGTACTTGGAGTATTCAGACTTGCACATTTCTATAGGGGTGCTGGAGGTTCTTAGGGTTTCTAGAAAACCCTTCTACCAGAAAGACTTACACTTCTAAATGAAAGAGGTTTTTCCATTTGGTGCCAGAAAAAGAGAGAGACTGCTGCCAGGCTGACTTGTCAGTCATCCCACAATATATAGCACACCTTTCTCTCAGCCTTAGGCCTTCCACCCTCAAAGTACAATTACCAGCTGTCTCTGCTTACCTCTCGGCTGGTAAGGGTTCATCTCTGGCAGCTAATCAAATGTTTAGCAAATACTTCAAGGGTTTCATGTATTTGCATTCCCTCACAGGGAACACACCTTGGCATAGGACCTCAATATATGCATTGGCTGGCTAAGGAAACCACTATTTGAGCTGCCCATGTCTTCAGCAGAGCTTAGGTATGCAGTATGGAAAACAATGTTTCTGGTAGCCATCCTCAGCTGGGAGGATCAGTGAGCTCCAGGCCTTGTCCACTGAGTTAATTACATATCAGTTCATAGGGACAAGATAGTCCTCAAGACTAACACAAACTTTCTGCCCAAAGGTGATTTTGGACTTCTGCCTAAATCAGTCCATTACTTTGCCAGTCTTTATTTCACTGACCACTGTAGTTCAGGGGAATGTAGACTGCACAGCCTAGATGTCAAGTGAGCTATAAGCTATTATTTGGGTCACAGGCAGGTGAGCACTCAGCTTTTCCTGACCTATGGAGAAGTAGGAAAGGGCAAGCCTGCCTCAAAGAGGTCTATTGACCGCATGATGGTTGCTTGTATTCAGTTCTGCTACAGTAAAGTAGGTAAGGAATCCTTGTAGGCCTTAGGGCTCTCTCTGCAAGGGGTACAGCTGCTTCAATAGCAGCTGCAGGAGATATTCTGTTGTTGGAACTCAGTAAAGCAGCTACTTGGAAAACAGTTCACACCTTTACCAAGCACTACAGCCTGGATACCCAAGCCAGAGGTGATGCCAGGTTTGGCACAGCAGTACTGCAGAGCCTGTGTCCTAAAGAGGTTCTCTACCCTTCTCTAAAGGTACTGCTTGGGTAGTCTGCATATGTCAGAATACAGTAAGATTTCCTGGGGTTTGAAGAAAACATTACTTACCATAGTAATCATATTTCTTCTAAGGGGAATCTTACTGTATTCTGAGCTCCCACCCTTCATCCCCTGCTAGAACCTATGGGTACTGCAGCACAGCTGTCCATGCTGTTGTAAACCCATGAGTGGTTCTGTTGTTGGGCTTAGTGACTCGAGTCTTAGTGTAGCCCATATTTTCAACTGAAGGGGATTGTTGGTTGTCATTTAGTTAATTGTTAAAATTAGTATAGATAGCTTGTTAGGATTCACGCTCCGTAAGAATCTGACAGTTGTAGAATGTTTACCAGGGATAGTGGTTTGAAAATGAGCATAAGCCTAGCATTCCGTCATTAGCATGGGTTCTATTAACCATTTTGGCTCCAGGGCAGTACAATGGGAAGACAATACTGCATATGTCAGAATACAGTAAAATTCCCTTAGAAGAAACAAGATTACTATGGCAAGTAATGTTTTCTTACATGCCATGGTAGTGGTGGCCTCGACCAACCTCCCTCACAAACTGAATGGCAGACAGATAGCAATGGAAAACAAATCCACATGGCCCACCTAGCTAAAGGCACCCAAGGTTGGCACAATACTAAAATTTCACCCAATGGTACCCTGTCTCTCCGCCAGGCCCAATCCCAACACACACATCTGTACAACCTCACAGCACTCATGAATTCCAATTTTTGTGCTAAATTCCCAAATGAAACAAATATTGTGCAGACCATTCCATTACTAGCACTACCATGTCCCCCCCCCCTTCTAAAGAAGAACCTACTCAATGTCCAGTGCAGGAACCCGGACCAACTAGTCATCTGGGTGCATCATCATAATGTGCAGCCTATGCATGTCCCTGTGGTTTTAAATCTCACCAACTACAATATGGCAGAATTTAGATTCTGCTCCATGACTAATACCTCAAAGTTCAATAGTGCTATGTTACTGGACTTGCTTGCAGCATACCAGCATATACACAAGATCCAGTAGCAAGTCCCCACACTGCTGAGTACTTTGGAGTATTTTGCCCTAGAAAACACAAGGAAAGGAGACCCAAGAGGGGCCTTTCAGATGTCACAGGTGCTGTCACCGGTTTATTCTACAACTGGTATGTCCATTTAAAACCAAGCAGATTTGGCTGCAATCAAGAGCCAAACTTTAAAGTTCCAGATAGCAACACATAGGCAGGAAAACTATGTTTTAATCACTGTCACAACCTCTTCCAAGACATGAAAGCAGGGTGTATTCACAGATGACCAAATGGTATTACCCTCATTGTTGGACCTCGGCCTGCACCTCTGAGTGCATGGCCGATGCCAACACTTTTCTCTCATAATTGCCAGAAACTTGGGTTATGTCACACCACACCATAATTAAAGACATTGCTAATAACCTTATCATTTTCCCATCTGAATAGCTATGCAAGTTTCATAAACTGTGTTTCTAATAGAGTTTTACAAGCTTACAGGTTTCAACAGAGTGGCATGTGTAAGATCTTCAAGCAACACATCAACTTTTTTTCACTGCTGGTGTTTTCCAAGCCTGGCTGGTGCCTCGTACAAACTGATTGTTCTGTTATGGACTAATACTTGTGCAGGGGAGTGATCACCCCCCCCCAAAAAAAAGCTACACCAGTGTGTGTGGCTATACTATTGAAGGACTCAGTGAACAATCTAATGCACCTCCTGCCAAGGTCTCTGCAAATCCAGCCATCTAGCAGCAAGCAACTTGAACCTAAACTTTCATACCGTGTTGGTGTTTCATCTTCAACTAAACGTCTGCATAGCCCCATGTGCCATGTGGGGTTACAACCTGTCTGCAACTGACATTTCGCCGGTAACTATGCCAATTTGTGGTTACTCACTTGAACTTTATGGACTGGTTATACATTATCTAAAGACATTGTCAACAGATTCTTCAATCAACAAAAACTTATGCCACCGTCACCTACCTTATCCAATCTTAAAATGGACTCTGTTTTCAGTGAAGTATCATTTTATGTTGTACAATGCATTCAATATTGTTTTTACAAACAATGTTGTGTGGTTACAAACATCAATAGCCTTTCTTATACACATATCAATTGTGGTGTTGGCATACCTAATTTCTGCTTTGTGCTTTACGAAACAAACCATTCTATTCTTGGTCCATCTGCGCTTACCCCGTACCAACCCCTGAATATCTACATGCTATACACCAGTATTCACCAGGTTTTCATGTGCACAGAAAAGTTATTTATTTATTTTTTTGTTGACTCTGTTTTTCGCTCCATACCTGGAAAACTCTCGGGCTGCCCCAGCTCACCAGCGATCACTCTACCACCCATCGTGGTCCTGTCTCCTCAGAGAGTAGACGCCTCGAGTCGACAAATCCCCCCAGCTCTGAGCCCCCTGAGGTAGAGCCACCTCAACTCTGGTGATCTATCTATAATCTAGAGTGCCGGCCAAGGTGGAGGAAGGACAGAGGGGGTCAAGACAAGAGCCTGATATTGGGCGCGTGGCGATGCAGCACGGTGGGGAGCCGTCATCTATCCAGGAGTGGAGATTTTTTCTGCTTATGTATGTTTCCCCAGGAGCTCGGTCATGCAGTGACGTCTGCATGGCAAAGCCATTGACGTCTGCTTTGCTCCTCCCATTGACAGCTCCTTGCAGGCTGTACCCCTAGTCTCCACGGGGGGTCTCTGCTGCACCGGAGGTAACATGGGTTCCTCCTCAGAGAGAGGAGATCAGTCAGTCGGACACTTAATCCTCTCCCTGTCCTGCCAACCTCTGGGACCCGAGCTCGTTCTCAAACTTGGGTCACTGGCATGGCGTGGGGTGTGGCGTCTAGCACCTCAACCCTCAGTGCCATGGGACTGGCAAGATATTCATCTTACCAGTAATATTATTACTAAAGCAGGTGCTTCCCTTAATGACCTTACATGGGTAAAGTTCACAGCCAAAGGTTTTGTTACTGAGCCTTTAAGTTCAGATTTCTTACAACTGTGATAATATTGTGTTATAATAAATGTTTGCTTTGTTCCACATGAACGCACTGTCTTTGATCATATGGTTATCACCCCTGCTTCTATCCCTAAGCCAGGTTACAGTCATAGTGACCCTAATTACTTGAATGCTCTATCCCAATATTTCAATCTTAAGTCTCTCTTAGGTAGTAAAAATACACATCTGATTCATATCAGTAAGCACAGAATTTATTTTATTATTCAATAATGTTTAACAATAGAGACTTGAGCATCACACTGTCTAGCACTTGACTAAATTTTACTTTTAAAGGTTTTTGTTATTATTCAAGTGTTTCTGATTATTTTCATGATATTAATCCTTTGCCATCTGACACACACTCTTCAACAACACCGTGTGCAATTAAAATACCTTTATGCAGCTTGTGCAGCTCCTCTGTAACGCAGATATTACCCTCACACTTACCCTATGAGTTATTGCCTCCTTTACCTTCCCTTACCTTTACTTATGAGGGGCAACGTTTCATCTTACCTTTATTTATGAGGGACATTTCCCCTTACCTTTATTTATGAGGGACATTTCCCCTTACCTTTATTTATGAGGGGCAAAATTTCCCCTTACCTTTATAAGGGGCACTATTTCATCTTACCTTTATTTATGAGGGGCAACAATTCACCTTACCATTGTTTATTAGGTGTAAGATTTCACCTTACCTTTATTTACGAAGGCCAGAATTTCCCCTTAACGTTATTTATGAGGGGCAACATTTAATTGTACCTTTATTTATGAGGTGTAACATTTCCCCTTACCTTTATTTATGAAGGGCAACATTTCCCTTCACTGTTACCTTTATTTATGAGGGGCAACATTTCACCTTACCTTTATTCATGAGGGGCAACATTTCACCTACCATTATTTATGAAGGGAACATTTCACCTTACCTTTATTTAAAAGGTGTAACATTTCATCCTACCTTTATTTATGATGGGGAAACATTTCACCTTACTATTTTTTATGAGTGCAATATTTTATCTTACCATTATTTATGAGGGGCAACATTTCCTTTTACCTTTATATATGAGGGGCCATATTTCACCTTACCCTTATTTATGAGGGGCACAATTTCCCCTTACCATCATAAGGGGCAACATTTCACCTTACCATTGTTTATGAGGCATAAGATTTCATCTTACCTTTATTCATGAGGTGTAACCGGTCCCCTTACCTTTATTTATGAGGGGAAACATTTCCCCTTACCTTTATTTATGATGTGTAACATTTCACCTGACCTTCATTTTTGAGGGGCACCATTTCTCATTACCTTTATTTATGTGGTGTAACATTTCCCCTTACCTTTATTGATGAGGGGAGCATTTTACCTTACCTTTAATCATGAGGGGCACCATTTCACATTACTTTTATTTATAAGGTGCAAAGTTTCACCTTAGCTTGATTGATGAGGGGCAAAATTTCCTCTTACTTTTTTATGCTGGGTAACATTTCATTTTACCTTTATTTATGAGGGGCAACATTTCCCTTTACCTTTATTTATGAGGGGCAATATTTCATCTTTTATTTATGAGGTGCAACATTTCACCTTACCTTTATTAATGAGGTGTAACATTTCCCCTTACCTTTATTTAGAAGGGCAACATTTCCCTTTTCCGTTACCTTTATTTATGAGGGGCAGCATTTCACTTTACCTGTGTTTATGAGGGGCACCATTTCACCTACCTTTATTTATGAAGGGAACATTTCACGTTACCTTTAGTTATAAGGTGTAACATTTCAACCTACCGTTATTTATGACGGGGTAACATTTCACCTTACCATTTTGTATGAGGGCAACATTTCATCTTACCTTTATGTATGAGGGGCAACTTTTCCTTTTACCTTTATTTATGAGGGGCAACATTTCACCTTACCTTTATTTATGAGTGGCAACATTTTTCCTTACCTTTATTTATGAGGGGTAAAATTTCCCCTTACCTTTATTAGGGGCAACATTTCATTTTACCTTTATTTATGAGGGGCAACACTTCACCTTATCATTGTTTATGAGGTGTAATATTTCACCTTACCTTTATTTATGAGGGGCAACATTTCCCCTTACCTTTATTTATGAGGAGCAACATTTCCCCTTTATAAGGGGCAATATTTCATCTTACCTTTATTTATGAGGGGCAATACTTCACCTTCCCATTGTTTATTAGCTGTAAGATTTCCCCTTACCTTTATATATGAGGGGCAGCATTTCCCTTTACCTTTATTTAGCAGGGACATTTCATCTGACCTTTTTATATGAGGGGCAATATTTCATCTTACCTTTATTTGTGAGGGGCAACATTTAGTTTAGCTTTATTTATCAGGGCTAACATTTCCCCTTAACCTTATTCATGAGGGGCAACATTTCATCTGGCCGTTTTTTATGAGGTGCAGCATTTCAGGTTACCTTTATGAGGTTCAACATTTCCCTTTACCTTTATTTGTCAGAGGTATATTTCACCTTCACTTTATGAGGGGCATTTCCCCTTAACTTTATTTATATGGGGCAACATTTCATCTTACTTTTATGAGGGGCAACATTTCATCTTACTTTTTTATATGAGGGGCAACATTTCATGTTATCTTTATGAGGGACAACATTTCCTTTTATCTTTATCAGAGGCAAAATGTCACCTTACCTTTATTTATATGGGGCAACATTTCCCCTTACTTTTAATTATCGGGGCAACATTTCCCCTTTCTTTTATTTATGAGGGACAACATTTCACCTTATCTTTATTTATGTGATGTAACATTTCCCCTTACCTTTATTTATGAGGAGCAACATTTAACGTTATTGTTATTTATGAGGTGTAACATTTCCCTTTACCTTTATGAGGGGAACATTTTATCTTAGCTTTATTTATGAAGGGCAACATTTCCCTTTACCTTTATTTATTAGGAGCAATATTTCACCTTACCGTTTTTTTTATGAGTGGCAACATTTCCCTTTGCCTTTATTTATGAGGAGTAACACTTCACATTACCTTTTTTTCTATGAGGGGTAACATTTTAGATTACATTTATTTATGAGGGGCAACCTTTCACCTTACCTTTGTTTATGAGGTGTAACATTTACCCTTACCTCTATTTATAAGCGGTAACCTTTTACCTTTTCTTTATTAACGAGGAGCAAAATTTCCCGTTACACTTATTTATGAAGGGTAGCATTTCACCTTACCTTTATTTATGAGGGGGAACATTTTACCTTACCGTTATTTATGGTGTGTAACACGTCCCCTTACCATTATTTATGAGGGAAACATTTCCCCTTACTTTCATTTATGAGGGGCACCATTTCTCATTACCTTTATTTATGATGTGCAGAATTTTGCCTTACTTTTATTTATGAAGGGAACATTTTACCTTACTTTTATTCATGAGCAGCACCATTTCACATTACCTTTATTTATGGGGTATAACATTACCTCTTACCTTTACTTATGAGGTGCAAAGTTTCACCTTAAGTTGATTGATCAGGGGCAATATTTCACCTTACCTTTTTTTCTGAGGGGCAACATTTCATCTTACTTTTATTTATGAGGGGAAACATTTTATCTTACTTTTATTTATGAGGGGAAACATTTTATCTTACCTTTCTTGATGAGGGGCAGCATTTCTCCTTACCTTTATTTTTAAGGTGTAACATTTCCCCTTCCATTTATTTATGAGGGGCAACATTTTACCTTACCTTTCTTTATGACGTGTAGCATTTCCCCTTAACTTTATTAAAGCGGGGAAGCATTTCACCTTACCTCTATTTACGAGGGACAACAGTTCATCTTACCTTTATTTATGAGGGGCAGCATTTCCACTTACCTTTATGAGGGGCAACATTTCATCTTACCTTTATTTATGAGAGGCAACTCTTCACCTTACCACTGTTCATTAGGCATAAGATTTCACCTTCCCTTTATTTATGAGGGGCAAAATTTCCCCTCAGCTTTATTTATGAGGGGCAACATTTCCCCTTACCTTTATTTATGAGGGGCAGCATTTCCCTTTACCTTTATTTAGAAGGGACATTTCATCTGACCTTTTTTTATGAGGGGCAACATTTCATCTTACCTTTATTTGTAAGGGGCAACATCTAGTTTAGCTTTATTTATCAGGGCCAACATTTTCCCTTACTTTATTCATGAGGGGCAACATTTCATCTGACCATTTTTTATGAGGGGCAACATTTCAGCTTACCTTTATGAGGTTCAATATTTCCCTTTTCCTTTATCAGAGGCATATTTCACCATCCCGTTATTTATGAGGGGCAACATTTCCCCTTAACTTTATTTATATGGGGCAACATTTCACCTTACTTTTATGAGTGGCAACATTTCATCTTACCTTTTTTTATGAGGGGCAACATTTCATCTTACCTTTATGAGGGGCAACATTTCCCTTTTCCTTTATTTATCAGAGGCAAAATGTCACCTTACCTTTATTTATATGGGGCAACATTGCCTCATACCTTTATTTATCAGGGGCAACAATTCCCCTAATATTTATTTATGAGGGGCAACATTTAACATTACCTTTATTTATGAGGTGTAACATTTCCCTTTACCTTTATTTATGAGGGGAACATTTTACCTTAGCTTTATTTATGAAGGGCAACATTTCTCTTTACCTTTATTTATTAGGAGCAATATTTTACCTTACCTTTTTTTTATGAGGGGCAACATTTCTTCTTACTTTTATTAATGAGGGGCAACATTTCCCTTTACTTTTATTTATGAGGGGTAACACTTCACCTTACCTTTTTTTTATGAAGGGCAAAATTTCACATTACATTTATTTATGAGGGGCAACCTTTCACTTTACTTTTGTTTATGAGGTGTAACAATTCTCCTTACCTTTATTTATAAGGGGTAACATTTCACCTTTTCTTTATAAATGAGGAGCAACATTTCCCATTACATTTATTTATGAGGGGCAACATTTCACCTTACCTTTATTGATGATGTGTAACATGTCCCCTTACCTTTATTTATGAGGGGAAACATTTCCCCTTACTTTTATTTATGAGGTGTAACATTTCACCTTACCGTCATTTGTGAGGGGCACCATTTCTCATTACCTTTATTTATGAGGTTCAACATTTCCCCTTACCCTTATTTATGAGGGGAACATTTCACCTTACCTTTATTTACAATGGGCAACATTTCACCTTTCCTTTATTTATGAGGGGAAACACTTCACATCACCATTTTTTAAAGAGGGGCTACATTTCATCTTACCTTTATTGATGAGGATAAACATTATTCCTTATGTGTATTTATGAGGGGCAACATTTCACCGTAACTTTTTTTATGAGGTGTAACATTTCTCCTTACCTTTATTTATGAAGGACATTTCCCTTTACCGTTACCTTTATTTATAAGGTACAACATTTCACCTCACAATTTTTTATGAGGGCAACATTTTATGTTATCTTTATTTATGAAGGGCAGCATTTCCCTTTACCTTTATTTATGAGGGCAGCATTTCACCTTACTTTTATTTATGAGGGCAACATTTCACCTTACCCTTGTCTATGAGGTGTAATATTTCACCTTACCTTTGTTTATGGGGTGTAAGATTTTGCCTTACCTTTATTTATGAGGGGCAACATTTCTTCTTACCTTTATTTATGAGGTGTGACATTTCACCTTAGCTTCATTTAAGAGGGACAATGTTTCATCTTACCTGTTTGAGGGGTAACATTTCATCTGACCTTTTTTTATGAGTGGCAAAATTTCAGCTTACTTTCATGAGGGGCAACATTTCCCTTTACCTTTATTTATCAGAGGCAATATTTCACATTCCCTTTATTTATGAGGGGCAACATTTCCCCTTAACTTTATTTATATGGGGTAACATTTCACCTTACCTTTATTAGGGGCAACATTTCAACTTACCTTTTTTATGAGGGGCGAAATTTCACCTTTCCTTTATTCGTGAGGGGCAATATTTCCCCTTACCTTTATTTATATGGGGCAACATTTTCCCCTTAACTTTATTTATGAGGTTCATTGTATATCGGGTGTAATGTTTCCCCTTACCTTTATTTATGAGTGGCAAAATTTCACCTTAGAATTATTTATGAGTGGCAACATTTCCCATTACCTTTATTTATGAGGGGAAACATTTCACCTTGTATTTTTTTATGTGGGGCAACATTTCATCTTACCTTTATTTATGAGGGGCAACATTCCCTTTATCTTTATTTAGGATGGGCAACATTTCATCTTATCTTTGCCTATGAGGAGCAAAATTTCACCTTACTTTTATTTATGAGTGGCAACATTTCACTTTACCTTTATTTATGAGGTGTAACATTTCGCCTTACCTTTATTGATTAAGGGCAACATTTTACCTTACCTTTATGTATATGGGGCCACGTTTCCCCTTGCCTTTACTTATGAGGGACAACATTTCCCTGTACCTTTATTTATGAGGGACAACATTTCACCTTACCTTTATTTATGAGGTGTAACATTTCCCCTTACCTTTGCTTAACATAGGTAACATTTCCCATTACCTTTATTTATCAGGGGCAACATTTCACCTTACCTCTATGAGGGGCAACATTTCACCTTAGCCTTATTTATAAGGTGTAACACTTCACCTTACCTTCATTTATGAGGGGCAACATTTCACCTTACCTTTATTTATGAGATGTAACATTTCCCCTTACTTTTGTTTATGTGGGGCTATATTTAACCTTAGCTTTGTTTGTGACTGGCAACATTTCCCCTTACCTTTGTTGATGAAGTGTAACATTTCTCTTTACCTTTATTAATGAAGGCAACATTTCATCTTGCTTTATTAATGAGGTGCAATATTTCACCTTACCTTCATTTACCAGGTGTAACATTTCCCCTTACCTTTATTTATGAGGTGCAACATTTCACCTTACCTTTATTAATGAGGGGCAACATTTCATCTTAGCTTTATCTGTCCGGGCAACATTTCAACTTACCTTTCTTTGTCAGGGGCAATGTTTCTTCTTTTATTTATCAGGGGTAGCATTTCATCTTACCTTTAGTTATGAGGGGCAACATTTCATCTTAGTTTTATTTATGAGGGGCAACATTTCACCTTACCTTTATTTATGATGGGCAAAATTTCACCTTACTTTTACTGATGAGGAGTAACATTTCATCCTACCTTTATTTTTGAGGGGCAACACTTCACCTTACCTTTATTTATGAGTGGCAAGATTTCCCCTTACCTTTATTTATAAGGGGCAACATTTCCTCTTACCTTTATTTATGAGGGGCAACATTTCCCCTTACCTTTATTTATGAGGGGCAAAATTTCCCCTTACCTTTATAAGGGGCAATATTTCATCTTACCTTCATTTATGAGGGGCAATACTTCACCTGCCCATTGTTTATTAGCTGTAAGATTTCCCCTTACCTTTATTTATGAGGGGCAGCATTTCGCTTTACCTTTATTTAGCAGGGACATTTCATCTGACATTTTTATATGAGGGGCAACATTTCATCTTGCCTTTATTTGTGAGGGGCAACATTTAGTTTAGCTTTATTTATCAGAGCCAACATTTCCCCTTAACTTTATTCATGAGGGGTAACATTTCATCTTACCTTCATTTATAATGGGAAACATTTCCCCTTAATTTTATTTATATGGGGCAACATTTCATCTGACCATTTTTTATGAGGGGCAATATTTCAGGTTACCTTTATGAGGTTCAACATTTCCCTTTACCTTTATTTATCAGAGGTATTTTTCACCTTCCCTTTATTTATGAGGGGCATTTCCCCTTAACTTTATTTATATGGGGCAATATTTCACCTTACTTTTATGAGGGGCAACATTTCATCTTACCTTTTTTATGAGGGGCAACATTTCATGTTATCTTTATGAGGGACAACATTTCCCTTTACCTTTATTTATCAGAGGCAAAATGTCACCTTACCTTTATTTATATGGTGCAACCTTTCCCCTTACCTTTACTTATCAGGGGCAACATTTAACCTTACCTTTATTTATGTGATGTAACATTTCCCCTTACCTTTATTTATGAGGGGCAACATTTAATGTTATCTTTATTTATGAGGTGTAACATTTCCCTTTACTTTTATTTATTAGGAGCAATATTTCACCTTACCTTTTTTATGAGGGGCAACATTTCATCTTACCTTCATGAGGGACAACATTTCCCTTTTCCTTCAGAGGCAAAATGTCACCTTACCTTTATTTATATGGGGCAACATTTCTCCTTACCTTTATTTATCAAGGGCAACATTTCCCCTTACCTTTATTTATGAGGGGCAACATTTAATGTTATGTTTATTCATGAGGTGTAACATTTCCCTTTACCTTTATTTATGAGGGGAACATTTTACCTTAGCTTTATTTATGAAGGGCAACATTTCCCTTAACCTTTATTTATTAGTAGCAATATTTTACCTTACCTTTTTTTATGAGGGGCAACATTTCTTCTTACTTTTATTTATGAGGGGCAACATTTCCCATTGCCTTTATTTATGAGGGGTAACACTTCACCTTACCTTTTTTTATGAAGGGCAACATTTCACATTACATTTATTTATGAGGGGCAACCTTTCACTTTACCTTTGTTTATGAGGTGTAACAATTCTCCTTATATTTATAAGGGGTAACATTTCACCTTTTCTTTATTAATGAGGAGCAACTTTTCCCATTACATTTATTTATGAGGGGCAACATTTCACCTTACCTTTATTTATGAGAGGGAACATTTCACCTTACCTTTATTTATGAGGTGTAACATTTCACCTTACCATCATTTATGAGAGGTACCATTTCTCATTACCTTTATTTATGAGGTGCAACATTTCCCCTTACCTTTATTTATGAGGGGAACATTTTACCTTACATTTATTCATGGGGTGTAACATTTCCCCTTACCTTTATTTATGAGGTGCAAAGTTTCACCTTAACTTGATTTATGAGGGGCAACATTTCCCTTTATCCTTTATGTATGAGGGGCAACATTTCATCTTACTTTTATTTTTGAGGGGAAACATTTTATCTCACCATTATTTTTGAGGGGCAACATTTCACCTTACCTTTATTTATGATGGACAAAATTTCCCCTTACATTTATACGGGGCAATATTTCATCTTACCTTTATTTATGAGGGGCGATACTTCACCTTCCCATTGTTTATTAGCTGTAAGAGTTCCCCTTACCTATATTTATGAGGGACAAAATTTCATCTTACCTTTATTTATGAGAGGCAACATTTCCCCTTACCTTTATTTATGAGGGGCAACATTTCCCCTTACCTTTAAGAGGGGCAACATTTCATCTTACCTTTATTTATGAGGGACAACTCTTCACCTTACTATTCTTCATTAGGCATAAGATTTCACCTTACCTTTATTTATGAAGGGCAAAATTTCCTCTTACCTTTATTTATGAGGGGCAGTATTTCTCTTTACCTTTATTTAGCAGGGACATTTCATCGGACCTTTTTATTTGAGGGGCAACATTTCATCTTACTTTTATTTGTAAGGGGCAACATTTATTTTAACTTTATTTATCAGGGCCAACATTTTCCCTTACCTTTATTCATTAGGGGCAACATTTCATCTTACCTTTATTTATGAGGAGCAACATTTCCCCTTAATTTTATTTATATGGGGCAACATTTCACCATACCTTTAAGAGGGGCAACATTTCATCTGACCGTTTTTTATGAGGGGCAGCATTTCAGCTTACCTTTATGAGGTTCAATATTTCCCTTTTCCTTTATTTATCAGAGGTATATTTCACCTTCCCTTTATTTATGAGGGGCAACATTTCCCCTTAACTTTATTTATATGGGGAGCATTTCACCTGACTTTTATGAGGGGCAACATTTCATCTTACCATTTTTTATTAGGGGCAACATTTCATTTTACCTTTATGAGGGGCAACATTTCCCTTTTCCTTTATTTATCAGAGGCAAAATGTAACCTTACCTTTGTTTATATGGGGCAAGATTTCCCCTTACCTTTATTTATCAAGGGCAACATTTCCCCTTACCTTTATTTATGAGGGGCAACATTTAACGTTATCTTTATTTATGAGGTGTAACATTTCCCTTTATCTTTATTTATGAGGGGAACATTTTACCTTAGCTTTATTTCTGAAGGGCAACATTTCCCTTTACCTTTATTTATTAGGAGCAATATTTTACCTTACCTTTTTTTTATGAGGGGCAACATTTCTTCTTACTTTTATTTATGAGGGGCAACATTTCCCTTTACCTTTATTTATGAGGGGTAACACACCTTACCTTTTTTTATGAAGGGCAACATTTCACATTACATTTATTTATGAGGGGAAACCTTTCACTTTACCTTTGTTTATGAGGTGTAACAATTCTTCTTACCTTTATTTATAATGGGTAACATTTCACCCTTTCTTTATTAATGAGGAGCAACATTTCCTGTTACATTTATTTATGAGGGGCAACATTTCACCTTACCTTTATTTATGAGAGGGAACATTTTACCTTACCTTTATTTATGATGTGTAACACGTCCCCTTACCTTTATTTATGAGGGGAAATATTTCCCCTTACCTTTATTTATGAGGTGTAACATTTCACCTTACCGTCATTTATGAGGGGTACCATTTCTCATTACCTTTATTTATGAAGTGCAACATTTCCCCTTACCGTTATTTATGAGGGGAACATTTTACCTTACCTTTATTCATTGGGTGTAACATTTCCCCTTACCTTTATTTATGAGGTGCAAAGTTTCACCTTAACTTGATTTATGAGTTGCAAGATTTCACCTTACCTTTTTTATGAGAGGCACATTTCATCTTACCTTTATTTATGAGGGGCAACATTTCCTGTACCCTTTATATATGAGGGGCAACATTCCATCGTACTTTTATTTATGAGGGGAAACATTTTATCTTACTATTATTTTTGAGGGGCAACATTTCACCTTATCTTTATTTGTAAGGTGTGACATTTCCCCTTACATTTATTTATGAGGGGCAACATTTCACCTTAACTTTATTGATGACGTGTTACTTTTCACCTTAACTTTAAGAGGGGCAACATTTTACCTTACCTTTATTTACAATGGGCAACATTTCATCTTTCCTTTATTTATGAGAAACACTTCACATCACCATTTGTTAATGAGGGCAACGTTTACGTCTTACCTTTATTGACGAGGAGAAACATTACTCTTCGTGTATTTATGAGGGCAACATTTCACCTTAACTTTTTAATGAGTGTAACATTTCCCCTTACCTTTATTTATAAGGGACAACATTTCACCATACAATTTTTATGAGGGCAACATTTTATCTTTATTTATGAGGGGCAGCATTTCCCTTTACCTTTATTTATGAGGGCAACATTTCACCTTACCCTTATTTACGAGGTGCAACATTTTCCCTTACCTTTATTTATGAGGGACATCATTTCCCTTTACCTTTATTTATGAGAGGCAACATTTCCTGTACCCTTTATATATGAGGGGCAACATTTCATCTTACTTTTATTTATGAGGGGAAACATTTTATCTTACAATTATTTTTGAGGGGCAACATTTCACCTTATCTTTATTTGTAAGGTGTGACATTTCCCCTTACATTTATTTATGAGGGGCAACATTTCACCTTAACTTTATTGATGACGTGTAACTTTTCACCTTAACTTTAAGAGGGGCAACATTTTACCTTACCTTTATTTACAATGGGCAACATTTCATCTTTCCTTTATTTATGAGGGGAAACACTTCACATCACCATTTGTTAATGAGGGGCAACGTTTCATCTTACCTTTATTGATGAGGAGAAACATTACTCCTTACGTGTATTTATGAGGGGCAACATTTCACCTTAACTTTTTTAATGAGGTGTAACATTTCCCCTTACCTTTATTTATAAGGGACAACATTTCACCATACAATTTTTTATGAGGGCAACATTTTATCTTTATTTATGAGGGGCAGCATTTCCTTTTACCTTTATTTATGAGGGCAACATTTCACCTTACCCTTATTTATGAGGTGCAACATTTTCCCTTACCTTTATTTATGAGGGGCATCATTTCCCTTTACCTTTATTTATGAGGGCAACATTTCACCTTACCCTTATTTATGAGGTGCAACATTTCCCCTTACCTTTATTTATGAGGGGGACATTTTACCTTACCTTTATTCTTGGGGTGTAACATTTCCCCTTACCTTTATTTATGAGGTGCAAAGTTTCACCTTAACTTGATTTATGAGGGGCAAGATTTCACCTTACCTTTTTATGAGAGGAACATTTCATCTTACCTTTATTTATGAGGGGCAACATTTCCCTTTACCCTTTAAGTATGAGGGGCAACATTTCATCTTACGTTTATTTATGAGGGAAAACATTTTATCTTACCATTGTTTTTGAGGGGCAACATTTCACCTTAACTTTATTGATGACGTGTAACATTTCACCTTAACTTTAAGAGGGCAACATTTCACCTTACTTTTATTTACAATGGGCAACAGTTCACCTTTCCTTTATTTATGAGGGGAAACACTTCACATCACCATTTTTTAATGAGGGGCAACATTTCACCTTAATTTTTTTTAAGAGGTGTAACATTTCGCCTTACCTTTATTTGTGAAGGACAACATTTCCCTTTACCGTTACCTTTATTTATAAGAGACAACATTTCACCTTACATAGATACATAGATACATAGACAGTGTCGGCAGATAAGGGCCTATGGCCCACCCAGTCTGCCCATTTGAGCTTGTAAGTTCAGTTTGTTTTCCTAGAAGTCTGTTGCACCTTACCCCTGACCTGTAGAATTCCTTTATGTCTATCCCATGCATTCTTAAATCCTGTAATTGTTTCAGCCCCCACCACTTCCTCTGGCAGGGTGTTCCACTTGTCCACCACCTGGCTCTGTGAAGAAATTCTTTCTCATGTTTCCTCTGAATCATCCTCCTTCCAACTTCATCCCATGCCCTCTAGTCCTGGAACATCTTTTTGCTTAAAAATAGTGTTTTCCTGCACCCTGTTCCTCCCTGTAAGATACTTGTATGTCTCTATCATATCCCCTCTCTCCCTCCTCTCCTCCAGGGAGTACATGTTCAGTTCCTTCAACCTGTCTTCATAGGACTTGTGATGCAATCCATGCACCATCTTTGTTGCCCTCCTCTGAACCTTCTCTACCCTGTCTGTGTACTTACGTAGGTATGGTCTCCAGAACTGTACACTGTACTCCAGGTGGGAGTACAATTTTTTAATGAGGGCAACATTTTATCTTATCTTTATTTATGAGGGGCAGTATTTCCCTTTTCCTTTATTTATGAGGGCAACATTTCACCTTACCTTTATTTATGATGGCAACATTTCACCTTACCCTTATTTATGAGGTGTAATATTTCACCATACCTTTGTTAATGAGGTGTAAGATTTTGCCTTACCTTTATTTATCAGAGGCAGCATTTTCCCATATCTGTATTTATGAGGGGCAACATTTCACTTTGCATTTATTTGTGATAAGCAACATTTCTCCTTACCTTTATTTATGAGGGGCAACATTTCACCTTACATTTATTAATGAGGGGCAACATTTCACCTTGCGTGTATTTATGAGGGGCAAAATTTCACCTTACCTTGATTTATGAGGTGTGACATTTCACCTTAGCTTCATTTTAGAGGGACACTGTTTCACCTTACCTGTATGAGGGGTAACATTTCATCTGACCTTTTTTTATGAGTGACAAAATTTCAGCTTACTTTCATGAGGGGCAATATTTCTCTTTACCTTTATTTATCAGAGGCAATATTTCACCTTCCCTTTATTTATGAGGGGAAACATTTCCCCTTAACGTTATTTATATGGGGTAACATTTCACCTTACCTTTATCAGGGGCAACATTTCATCTTACTCTTTTTTATGAGGGCGAAATTTCACCTTTTCTTTATTTATGAGGGGCAACATTTCCCTTACCTTTATTTATGAGGGGCAACATTTCTTCTTACCTTTATTTATGAGGGGCAACATTTCACCTTACATTTATTTATGAGGTGTAACCTTTCACCTTACCTTTATTTATGAGGGGCAACATTTCCCCTTACCTTTATCAGGGGAGACATTTCATCTTACCTTTATTTATGAGGGGCAACAATTCACCTTACCTTTTTTTATGTGGTGTAAGATTTCAACTGACCTGTATTTATGAGGGGCAAAATTTTCCCTTACCTTTAATTATGATGGGTAACATTTCATCTTGCCTTTGATTATGAGGGGCAACATTTCCCCTTACCTTTATTAATCAGGGGCAACATTTCATCTTTGCTTCTTTTTTGAGGGCAACATTTCATCTTACCTTTTAATTATCATGGGCAACATTTCCCTTTACGTTCTTTTATCACGGGCAACATTTCACCTTACCTTTATTTGTGAGGGGTAACATTTCACCTAAACTTTATTTATGAGTGTCAACATTTGATGTTACCTTTTTTTTATGAGGGCAACATTTCATCTTACCTTTATTTGTGACGGGCATCATTTCTCATTACCTTTATTAATGAGGGGCAACATTTCACCTTACCTTTACTTATGAGGAGCAACATTTCCCCTTACATTTATTTATGTGAGGCAGGATGTCACTTTATCTTTGTTTATGTGGGGCAACATTTCACCTTACCTTTATTTATAAGGGGTAACATTTCACCTTGCCTTTATTAATGTGGGTCATCACTTCAGCTTACTTTTCTTTATGAGGTATAACATTTTCCCTTACCTTTATTTATGAGGGGCAACATTTAACATTACCTTTATTTATGAGGTGTAACATTTCTCTTTACTTTTATTTATGAGGGGAACATTTCACCTTAGGTTTATTTATAAGGGGTAATATTTCACCTTTTCTTTATTAATGAGGAGCAGCATTTTCTGTTACATTTATTTATGAAGGGCAGCACTTCACCTTACCTTTACTTATAAGGGGGAACATTTTACCTTACCTTTATTTGTGAGGTGTAACATGTCCCCTTACCTTTATTTATGAGGGGAAACATTTCATCTTACCTTCATTTATGAGGGGCACCATTTCTCATTACCTTTATTTATGTGGTGTAACATTTCCCTTACCATTATTGATGAGGGGAACATTTTACCTTACCTTTATTCATGAGGGGCACCATTTCACATTACCTTTATTTATGGGGTGTAACACTTGCCTTTATCTTTATTGATGAGGTGCAAAATTTCACTTTAGTTTGATTTATGAGGGGCAAGATTTCCCCTTACATTTTTTATGAGCGGTAACATTTCCTCTTACCTTTATTTATGAGGGGCAACATTTCCCTTTATGTTTATTTATAAGGGGCAACATTTCATCTTGCTTTTATTTCTGAGGGGAAACATTGTATCTTACCTTTAATTTTGAGGGTCAGCATTTCACCTTACCTTTATTTGTAAGGCGTGACATTTCCCCATGCATTTATTTATGAGGGACAACATTTCACCTTAACTTTATTTATGATGTGTAACATTTCCTCTTAACTTTATTTATGAAGGACAACATTTCCCTTTACCGTTACCTTTATTTATGATGGGGAATATTTGACCTTCCTTTATTTATGAAGGGAACATTTCACCTTACCTTTATTTATAAGGTGTAACATTTCATCCTACCTTTATTTATGATAGGGCAACATTTCACCTTACTGTTTTTTATGAGGGCAACATTTTATCTTATCTTTATTTATGAGAGTCAACATTTCCCTTTACCTTTATTGATGAGGGCAACATTTCACCTTACCTTTATTTATGAATGGCAACATTTCACCTTACCTTTATTTATGAGGTGTAACATTTTTCTTACCTTTACTTAAGAGGGGTAATATTTCCCATTACCTTTATTTATCAAGGGCAACATTTCACCTTACCTTTATTTATGAGGGGCATTATATAGCAGGTGTAATGTTTCCCCTTATCTTTATTTACAAGGGGTAAAATTTCACCTGAGATTTATTTATGAGTGGCAACATTTCCCCTTACCTTTATTGATGAGAGGCAACAGTTTACCTTGCATTTTTTATGTGGGGCAACATTTCATCTTACCTTTACTTATGAGGTATAACATTTCCCCTTACCTTTATTTATGAAGGGCAACATTTTAACTTATCCTTTATTTATATGGGGCAACATTTCCCCTTACCTATACTTATGAAGGACAATATTTCACCTTACCTTTATTTGTAAGGTGTAACATTTCCCCTTACCTTAACTTAAGAGGGATAACATTTCCCATCACCTTTATTTATCAGGGCAATATTTCACCTTACCTTTATGAGAGGCAACATTTCACCTCACCCTTATTTATGAGGTGTAACATTTCACCTTACCTTCATTTATGAGGGGCAACATTTCCCCTTACCTTTACTTATGAGGGCAGCATTTCACCTTACGTTTTTTTATGAGGGGTAATATTTCATCTTGCCTGTATTTATGAGTGACAACTTTTCCCTTTATCTTTATTTATGATGGGCAACATTTCATCTTACCTTCATTTATGAAGGGCAAAATGTCCCCTTGCTTTTATTTATGAGGGGCTACATTTCACTTTACCTTTGTTTATGAGCTGTAAAATATCCCCTTACCTTTATTTGTGAAGGGCAACATTTTACCTTATCCTTTATTTATATGGGCCATTTCCTCTTTTCTATACTTATGAGGGACAACATTTCCCCTTACCTTTATTTATGAGGTGTAACATTTCCCTTTACCTTTATTTATGAGGGGAACATTTCACCTTAGGTTTATTCATAAGGGGTAATATTTCACCTTTTCTTTATTAATGAGGAGCAGCATTTCCTGTTACATTTATTTATGAAGGGCAGCACTTCACCTTACCTTTACTTATAAGGGGGAACATTTTACCTTACCTTTATTTGTGAGGTGTAACATGTCCCCTTACCTTTATTTATGAGGTGAAACATTTCACCTTACCTTCATTTATGAGGGGCACCATTTCTCATTACCTTTATTTATGTGGTGTAACATTTCCCCTTACCATTATTGATGAGGGGAACATTTTACCTTACCTTTATTCATGAGGGGCACCATTTCACATTACCTTTATTTATGGGGTGTAACACTTGCCTTTATCTTTATTGATGAGGTGCAAAATTTCACTTTAGTTTGATTTATGAGGGGCAAGATTTCCCCTTACATTTTTTATGAGCGGTAACATTTCCTCTTACCTTTATTTATGAGGGGCAACATTTCCCTTTATGTTTATTTATGAGGGGCAACATTTCATCTTGCTTTTATTTCTGAGGGGAAACATTGTATCTTACATTTAATTTTGAGGATCAGCATTTCACCTTATCTTTATTTGTAAGGCGTGACATTTCCCCATACATTTATTTATGAGGGACAACATTTCACCTTAACTGTATTTATGATGTGTAACATTTCCTCTTAACTTTATTTATGAAGGACATTTCCCCTTTACCGTTACCTTTATTTATGATGGGGAATATTTGACCTTCCTTTATTTATGAAGGGAACATTTCACCTTACCTTTATTTATAAGGTGTAACGTTTCATCCTACCTTTATTTATGATAGGGCAACATTTCACCTTACTGTTTTTTATGAGGGCAACATTTTATCTAATCTTTATTTATGAGGGTCATCATTTCCCTTTACCTTTATTGATGAGGGCAACATTTCACCTTACCTTTATTTATGAATGGCAACATTTCACCTTACCTTTATTTATGAGGTGTAACATTTTTCTTACCTTTACTTAAGAGGGGTAATATTTCCCATTACCTTTATTTATCAAGGGCAACATTTCACCTTACCTTTATGAGGGTGCAACATTTCACCTTTTCCTTATTTATGAGGTGTAGTATTTCACCTTACATTTGTTTATGAGGTGTAAGATTTTGCCTTACCTTTATTTATGAGGGGCATTTCACCTTGCATTTATTTATAATAGGCAACATTTCTGCTTACCTTTATTTATGAGGGGCAACATTTCACCTTACATTTATTTATGAGGGGCAACATTTCGCCTTAGGTTTATTTATGAGTGGTAACATTTCACCTTACCTTTATTTATGAGGTGTGACATTTCACCTTAGCTTCATTTAAGAGGGGCAATGTTTCATCTTGCCTGTATGAGGAGCAAGTTTTCATCTGACCTTTTTTTATGAGTGACAAGATTTCAGCTCACCTTCATGAAGATCAACATTTCCCTTTACCATTATTTATCAGAGGCAATATTTCACCTTCCCTTTATTTTTGAGGGGCAACATTTCCCATTAACTTTATTTATATGGGGCAACATTTCACCTTACCTTTATTAGGGGCAACATTTCATCTTACCCCTTTTATGAGGGGCAAAATTTCACCTTAACTTTGTTTATGAGGGGCAACATTTCCCCTTATCTTTATTTATCAGGGGCAACATTTCCCCTTACTATTATTGATGAGGGGCAGCATTTCACTTTATTTATGAGGGGCAACATTTCACCTTACCTTTATTTATGAGGGGCATTATATAGCAGGTGTAATGTTTCCCCTTATCTTTAGTTACGAGGGGCAAAATTTCACCTGAGATTTATTTAGAGTGGCAACATTTCCCCTTACCTTTATTGATGAGAGGCAACATTTTACCTTGCATTTTTTATGTGGGGCAACATTTCATCTTATCTTTACTTATGAGGGGCAAAATTTCACCTTACTTTTGTTATGAGGGGCAACATTTCACTTTACCTTTGTTTATGAGGTATAACATTTCCCCTTAGCTTTATTTATGAAGGGCAATATTTTACCTTATCCTTTATTGATATGGGGCAACATTTCCCCTTACTTATACTTATGAAGGACAATATTTCACCTTACCTTTATTTGTAAGGTATAACATTTCACCTTACCTTTACTTAAGAGGGATAACATTTCCCATTTCCTTTATTTATCTGGGCAATATTTCACCTTACCTTTATGAGGGGCAACATTTCACCTTACCTTTACTTATGAGGGCAGCATTTCACCTTACGTTTTTTTATGAGGGGTAATATTTCATCTTACCTGTATTTATGAGTGACAACTTTTCCCTTTATCTTTATTTATGATGGGCAACATTTCATCTTACCTTCATTTATGAGGGGCAAAATTTCCCCTTGCTTTTATTTATGAGGGGCAACATTTTACCTTATCCTTTATTTATATGGGCCAACATTTCCCCTTTCCTATACTTATGAGGGACATTTCCCCTTACCTTTATTTATGATGGGCAACATTTAACCTTACCTTTATTTATGAGGTGTAACATTTCCCCTTGCCTTTACTAAAGAGGGGTAAGATTTCACCTTACCTTTATTTATGAGATGTAACATTTCCCCTTACCTTTATTAATGAGGGGCAACATTTCATCTTGCCTTTATTAAAGAGGTGCAATATTTCACCTTACCTTTATTTATCAGGCGCAACATTTCCCCTTACCTTTATTTATGAGGGGCAACATTTCACCTTACCTTTATTTATGAGGGGCCACATTTCACTTCACCTTTCTTTATCAGGGGCAACATTTCACCCTAGCTTTATTTGTCAGGGGCAGCATTTCATCTTAGTTTTATTTATGAGGTGCAACATCTCACCTTACCTTTATTTATGAAGGGCAAAATGTCACCTTACTTTTATTGATGAAGTGTAACATTTCATCTTGCCTTTATTAATGCGGTGCAACATTTCACCTTACCTTTATTTATCAGGTGTAACATTTCCCCTTACCTTTATTTATGTTTTATAACATTTCACCTTACCTTTATTTATGTTTTGTAAGATTTCACCTTATCATTATTTAAGAGGGGCAGTACTTCACCTTGCCTTTATGTGGTGTAAGATTTCAGCTTACCTGTATGTATGTGGGGTAAAATTTCCCCTTACCTTTAATTATGAGGGGCAACATTCCATCTTACCTTTATTTATCACAGGCAGCATTTCCCTTTACCTTTATTAATCGGGGCAATATTTCACCTTGCCTTTATTTATGAGGAGCAACATTTCCCCTTATGTTTATTTATGAGGGGCAGCATTTCAGTTTATCTTTATTTATGAGGGGCAACATTTCACCTTAATTTTATTCTTAAGGGGTAACATTTCATCTAGCCTTTTTTTATGAGGGTCAACATTTCAGTGTACCTTTCTTTATAAGGTGTAACATTTTCCTTACCTTTATTTATGAGGTGCATCATTTAACATTACCTTTATTGATGAGTTGTAATATTCCCCTTTACCTTTATTTATGAGGGGAACATTTCACCTTAGCTTTATTTAGGAAGGGCAGCATTTCCCTTTGCCTTTATTTATTTTGGGCGTTCCACCTTATCTTTTTTAATGAGGGACAACATTTCTTCTTACCTTTATTTATGACAGGCAATATTTCTCTTTACCTTTATTTATGAGAGGTAACACTTTACCTTACCTTTTTTTTATGAGAGGCAATGTTTCCTCTTGCCTTTTTTGATGAGGGGCAAGACTTCACATTATGTTTATATATGAGGGGCAACCTTTCACCTTACCTTTGTTTATGAGGTATTTCATTTCCCCTTACCTTAATTTATAATGGGTAACATTTCACCTTTTCTTTATTAATGAGGAGCAACATTTCCAGTTGAATTTATTTATGGGGGCAACATTTCACCTTACCTTTATTTATGAGGGGGAACATTTCACCTTACCCGTATTTATGAGGTGTAACATGTACCTTTACCTTTATTTATGAAACATTTCCCCTACCTTTATTTATGATGTGTAAATTTCACCTCGCTCATTTATGAGGGGCTCCATTTCTCATTACCTTTATTTATGAGGTGTAACATTTCCCCTTACCTTTATTTATGAGGGGAACATTTTACCTTACCTTTATTCATGAGGGGCATCATTTCACATGATCTTTATTTATGGGATGTAACATTTCCCCATACCTTTATTTATGAGGTGCAAAGTTTCACCTTGGCTTGATTTATGAGGGGCGAGATTTCCCTTTACCTTTTCATTAGGGGGTAACATTTCATCTTACCTTTATTTATGAGGGGCTACATTTCCCTTTACCTTTATTTTGAAGGGGCAACATTTCATCTTACTTTTATTTATAAAGTGTAACATTTCCCCTTACATGTATTTATGAGGGGCAACATTCACGTTAGCTATATTTATGACTTGTATCTTTTCCCCTTAACTTTATTCAAAAGGGGCAACATTTCACTTTACCTTTATTTATGAAGGGCAACATTTCAGCTTACCTTTGTTTATGAGGTGCAAGATTTCGCCTTACCTTTATTTATGAGGGGCAGCATTTCATCTTATCTTTATTTATCAGGGCTAGCATTTCCCCATACCTGTATTTATGAGGGGCAACATTTTACCTTGCCTTTATTTGTGAGAGGCAACATTTCTCTTTACCTTTATTTATGAGTAGCAACATTTACCCCTAAGTTTATTTATGAGGGGCAACATTTCACCTTACGTTTATTTATGAGGGGCAAACATTCACCTCACCTGTACTTATGAGGTGTGACAATTCACCTTAGCTTCATTTCAAACGCACAGTGTTTCATCTTACCTGTATGTGGGGCAACATTTCCCGTTAGCTTTATTCATTAGGTGTAACATTTCATCTTACCTTTATTTATAAGGGGCAATGGTTCATCTTACCTTTATGAGGCACAACATTTCGTCTTACCTTTATTTCTGAGGGATGTCATTTCACCTTAACTTTTTTTATGAGGAGCAACATTTCATCTTACCTTTATTTATCAGGGCAGCATTTCTCCATACTTGCATTTATGAGGAGCAACATTTCTCCTTGCCTTTATTTATGAGGGGCAACATTTCATCTTGCTTTTATTTCTGAGGGGAAACATTGTATCTTACCTTTATTTTTGAGGGTCAGCATTTCACCTTACCTTTATTTGTAAGGTGTGACATTTCCCCTTACATTTAGTTATGAGGGACAACATTTCACCTTAACTTTATTTATGATGTGTAACATTTCCTCTTAACTTTATATAAGAGGGGCAACATTTCACCTTTACTTTATTTATGAGGAGCAACAGTACACCTTAACTTTTATTATGAGGTGTAACATTTTCCCTTGCTTTTATTTATGAAGGACATTTCCCTTTACCGTTACCTTTATTTATGATGGGGAATATTTGACCTACCTTTATTTATGAAGGGAACATTTCACCTTACCTTTATTTATAAGGTGTTACATTTCATCCTACCTTTATTTATGATGGGGCAACATTTCACCTTACTGTTTTTTTATGAGGGCAACATTTTATCTTATCTTTATTTATGAGGGTCAACATTTCCCTTTACCTTTATTGATGAGGGCAACATTTCACCTTACCTTTATTTATGAATGGCAACATTTCACCTTACCTTTATTTATGAGGTGTAACATTTTTCTTACCTTTACTTAAGAGGGGTAATATTTCCCATTACCTTTATTTATCAAGGGCAACATTTCACCTTACCTTTATGAGGTACAACATTTCACCTTTCCCTTATTTATGAGGTGTAGTATTTCACCTTACGTTTGTTTATGAGGTGTAAGATTTTGCCTTACCTTTATTTATGAGGGGCATTTCACCTTGCATTTATTTATGATAGGCCACATTTCTGCTTACATTTATTTATGAGGGGCAACATTTCACCTTACATTTATTTATGAGGGGCAACATTTCGCCTTACGTTTATTTATGAGTGGTAACATTTCACCTTACCTTTATTTATGAGGTGTGACATTTCACCTTAGCTTCATTTATGAGGGGCAACATTTCCCCTTACCTTTATTGATGAGGGGCAGTATTTCACTTTATTTATGAGTGACAATATTTCAGCTCACCTTCATGAAGGTCAACATTTCCCTTTACCATTATTTATCAGAGGCAGTATTTCACCTTCCCTTTATTTTTGAGGGGCAACATTTCCCCTTAACTTTATTTATATGGGACAACATTTCACCTTACCTTTATTAGGAGCAACATTTCATCTTACCCTTTTTATGAGGGGCAAAATTTCACCTTAACTTTGTTTATGAGGGGCAACATTTCCCCTTATCTTTATTTATCGGGGCAACATTTCCCCTTAGCTTTATTGATGAGGGGCAGTATTTCACTTTATTTATGAGGGGCAACATTTCACCTTACCTTTATTTATGAGGGGCATTATATAGCAGGTGTAATGTTTCCCCTTATCTTTATTTACAAGGGGCAAAATTTCACCTGAGATTTATTTATGAGTGGCAACATTTCCCCTTACCTTTATTGATGAGAGGCAACAGTTTACCTTGCATTTTTTTATGTGGGGCAACATTTCATCTTACCTTTACTTATGAGGTATAACATTTCCCCTTACCTTTATTTATGAAGGGCAACATTTTACCTTATCCTTTATTTATATGGGGCAACATTTCCCCTTACCTATACTTATGAAGGACAATATTTCACCTTACCTTTATTTGTAAGGTGTAACATTTCCCCTTACCTTTACTTAAGAGGGATAACATTTCCCATTACCTTTATTTATCAGGGCAATATTTCACCTTACCTTTATGAGAGGCAACATTTCACCTTACCCTTATTTATGAGGTGTAACATTTCACCTTACCTTCATTTATGAGGGGCAACATTTCCCCTTACCTTTACTTATGAGGGCGGCATTTCACCTTACATTTTTTTATGAGGGGTAATATTTCATCTTACCTGTATTTATGAGTGACAACTTTTCCCTTTATCTTAATTTATGATGGGCAACATTTCATCTTACCTTCATTTATGAAGGGCAAACTGTCCCCTTGCTTTTATTTATGAGGGGCTACATTTCACTTTACCTTTGTTTATGAGCTGTAAAATATCCCCTTACCTTTATTTGTGAAGGGCACCATTTTACCTTATCCTTTATTTATATGGGCCAACATTTCCTCTTTTCTATACTTATGAGGGACAACATTTCCCCTTACCTTTCTTTATGATGGGCAACATTTAACCTTACCTTTATTTATGAGGTGTAACATTTCCCCTTGCCTTTACTTAAGAGGGGTAACATTTCCCATTACCTTTATTTATCAGGGCAACATTTCACCTTACCTTTATGAGGGGCAATATTTCACCTTACCCTTATTTATGAGGTGAAACATTTCACCTTACCTTCATTTATGAGGGGCAACATTTCACCTTACCTTTATTTATGAGATGTAACATTTTCCCTTACCTTTATTTATCAGGAGGAACGTTTTACCTTAACTTTATTTATGAGAGGCAACATTTCACCTTACCTTTGTTAATGAGATGTAATATTTCACCTTACCTTTATTAATGAGGGGCAACATTTCATCTTGCCTTTATTAATGAGGTGCAATATTTCACCTTACCTTTATTTATCAGGTGTAACATTTCCCCTTACCTTTATTTATGAGTGGCAACCTTTCACCTTACCTTTATTTATGAGGGGCCTCATTTCACTTCACCTTTATTTATCAGGGGCATTTCACCCTAACTTTATTTATCAGGGGCAGCATTTCATCTTAGTTTTATTATGAGGGGCAACATTTCACCTTACCTTCATTTATGAAGGGCAAAATGTCACCTTACTTTTATTGATGAAGTGTAACATTTCATCTTGCCTTTATTAATGCGGTGCAACATTTCACCTTACCTTTATTTGTCAGGTGTAACATTTCCCCTTACCTTTATTTATGTTTTATAACATTTCACCTTACCTTTATTTATGTTTTGTAAGATTTCACTTTATCATTATTTAAGAGGGGCAATACTTCACCTTGCCTTTATGTGGTGTAAGATTTCAGCTTACCTGTATGTATGAGGGGTAAAATTTCCCCTTACCTTTAATTATGAGGGGCAACATTTCATCTTACCTTTGTTTATCACAGGCAGCATTTCCCTTTACCTTTATTAATCGGGGCAATATTTCACCTTAACTTTATTTATGAGGAGCAACAATTCCCCTTATGTTTATTTATGAGGGGCAGCATTTCAGTTTATCTTTATTTATGAGGGACAGCATTTCAGTTTATCTTTATTTATGAGGGACAACATTTCACCTTAATTCTATTTTTAAGGGGTAACATTTCATCTTGCCTTTTTTTATGAGGGTCAACATTTCAGTGTACCTTTCTTTATAAGGTGTAGCCTTTTCTTTACCTATATTTATGAGGTGCATCATTTAACATTACCTTTATTGATGAGTTGTAATATTTCCCTTTACCTTTATTTATGAGGGGAACATTTCACCTTAGTTTATTGTTCTAGGAATTACTACCTTTGAGCCAGAGGCTCTTTTGCAAAGGTTCCACGTCAATTAGGTACAGTACAAAAGGTTACATAGATAACACAACAATTTGTGCTGTGTCAAGAGCAAGAAACATATACAAATACATATCAAATCATTTGTGCAAAAGGACATGAGATATCAATAATCACATTATTATTACAAGAAAGAGGTCATGCCAGATTAGGAGAAACAAATAGGAAAAGTCCAGAACAGAGAGGTAAGTGAAAGGTGTGGGGAGCAGACAATAGCAGGAGAAAATGTTTCCCAAACATGTCTTTGTCAAATAACGGGACAGGGTGGGTAGTGAGAAAATAGGAGGTTTAATCAGGGCAGTCACAGGAGCTGGAGGTGGCAAGGTGAGAGAAAAGCCTTGATTTGAAAATACCTAGAGAGGTGGAGGCAGTAATATGAGTGCTGAGGGCATTTAGCCAACTGGGGGCATGATAGGCAAATGATCTTTGTCCCTGAGAAGTCCAGCATCGGGGGACTTGGAGAGGCTGGTGTTCTGTTCTTCTGGTAAAATGGGTGCTAGCGCTCGGGCATAATTAGATACAGGGTGGAGTGAGGTCCAGAGTGGATTTTTTCGCCATCAGGCAGGTAAGGTACTTTATCCAGTTTGAGAGTTGCAACCAACCTGAGTCAGCATAGAGTTCACATGTGGGTACACGCTGGTACACCCAGTGAGCAGCAAACTGACAGGCCTTATTTAGGGATGTTGTAATGCCACTAAGTGCTGTAGTAGTGGCAGATCCGTATAACTAGCCATAATCAATGACTGAGATGATAGAGGATTGATGGCAATCCTCAGTGCAGAATGGGTAAGAAGCTGTCGGTTCCGATACAGAATCCCAATTCACTGATTAATAGTTTTGCTGTACTATCAATGTGAGTTGCAAAGGTTAGGCCTTGATCAAAGTTGATTCAAGATATTTGAAAATTGGCACTTGTTCAAGGGTATTTCCAGGTATGTATTAATGGTGAGGGACTTGCCGCTTTTGTTTTGTGGGTTAGAGAAGAGCATGGATTTAGTTTTTGTGGTTTAGAACCAGCTTATGTTCAAGGAACCACATCTCAACTTTGGAAAAGCATGCTGAAGGTTGAGGCGTAAGAGGTTCAGATCTTTATGAGTGGCAAGAATCCACGGCATCCTCGGCATAGAGGATTATTTGTTCAGGGCAGGATTTGGGAGGGAGTTTAGGAAAGGCTGAAAGGAGGGGCCCAGGATGGATCCCTGGGGAACTCCTGAGCGAACCGGTTTTGAGTCTGAGAGAACTCCAGCTACTTTTACAGATTGAGGCGCTTGAGCAAGGTAATTTTTACCCAGTCACCAGGACTCTCAAGTAGAGCCCTAGGGATAGTAGTTGTTTGATAAGTAGGCCATGGTGAACTGTATCAAATGCCTTGGTTAAGTCAATGTAGACTGCTCCAGTTAGTTTCCTTTGTCCATGGCATTGTGGATTGCTCCTGAGAATTCAAGTAGGGCAGTCGATGTGCTGTGCCCTTTCCCAACCATGCTGCTGAGTGCATAGGATGTTGTGCTTTCCAGGTAGTCTGAAAGTTGGTCCACCACCAAGCGCTCAGGGCCTTAGAGAGGTGGTAGTATTGATATCGGGCGATAGTTACCAGGCAGTGACTTATCACCACTTTTGTGCACCGGAGTGACAACTGCAACCTTCCATTTCCTAGGGAATTGGCTGTAGCAGAGGGAGAGATTGAAAATTTTTGTGAGGGGGAGCAGTACTTCCTCCAGAGTGAGGGACAGAAGTTTAAGGTCAATAGTGTCACTGCTTGCTCGGGACTTAGAAATGGCCTTCTTTACATATTTATGGACTTCATGTGCCTTTACTAGTTTGAAATGGAAGGGTGGTTTGGTTGGAGAGGCAGTAGTAGAAGAAATTGAGGGTCAGCATCAGTGAAGAAATCAGATGAGAGGACACCACTAAGGTCCGTGAAGGTATCATTTAGGTGTTTGCAATGATCTCTGGGTCTAATGTAGTGGTTCCATCCACATTCATTATTATAGGAGAGGATTTGGACTGCTGACCCATGATATTCTTTATGTTGTCCCAGAAGGATTTCCCTTCGCCCAGGAGTTGGAGAGGGCATTCTTGAAGTAGGAGCTCTTCATCAAGCGGATCTGTTTATACAGTGTTTCGAGCCTGTTTATACTTTTGAATGTCCGACAGAGTGCCAGTAGCTCTTGCAGTGGCCCAGAGGTGATCCCTACTTTTGAGTTGTGCCAATAGCTCGCCTGTGAGCCAGGGATTTGTGAGTGCTTTGATTTTGCGCTTTTTACTGGTGCATAGGTGTCACAGGCAGTGTTGAAAGTAGAAATAAAGTAATCAAGGGCTAGGTCAACATCTTGAGTTTTGTAAATCAAGGACCAGTCTATCTGCCTAAGACAGGTCTTGAGATGAATAAGGTTGCCATAAGGTAGGACTCTGCTATAGATGGTTTTTGAGCGGCTTCTAAAACTTATTTGTCCAGGTACATATTATTGGAGAGTGATCACTGAGCGCAGTCAGGAGAACACTTACATTGGTTATAGGGTAGGGTGGCTGGTAAGGATCCAGTCAATGAGGGTGCTGGTCCCTGATTTGTAGTTTTTCCTGGTAGGAGTTTACCACTTGTGTTAAATTTGCTGCTAGGATAGCATCTTTGTTTGACCCTGCATCAGGAGCAAGCCAATTTATATTAAAGTCCCCAAGAGAGGAGTTCGATGTCAGAAGGTTGTGTACTTGAACTCGAGGACAGCCTGTAGGCCAGAATCAGGATCTTTGGTGGATATAGACAGCAGCAATTGTGGAGGACTTTGTTTTGGGCACCAAGTAGTATCTTGATAGGGAGGAGTTGCACTGAGGTTTCTGTGGTGGGGTAAGAACCAGGGAGACAGGTGAGGTAGTCCTTTATGTAGATTGCACACCACCACCTTTTCGAGGTCCTATCCAGCCTGAATATCTTGTAGCCTTGTATAGAGATGGCATGATCCGGAGTATTAGGTGTCAGCCAAGTTTCGACGATGGCAAGGTTATCGGGTTGTGCTGGCTGGCAAAGATTTGAAGGGAGGCCAGTTTTGGGAGGAGACTGCAGATGTTTAAGGTAGCAATTTTGAGCCCTCCATTTTGGCAGGCTTTGTTGTACTGTAGGAGCCAGGGCCAGGATTTGAGTGGACACTTCCTGATATCAAGAGGAGGAGGAGTAGAAGTTTAAGAGACAGTTGCTGTACTTCATAGTCAATAGAATTACACTTCTGAGGCTTATGCGGCTTGGACCATTGCAGGCATCTAGGGACCCAGAGCAAGGAGGTTGTTAGTAATAGAGGATGATATGCCCATTTATCCTTGTTGTAGCTTGTCAGTTGCACCCAGTCGCTTGCAGATAGGTACCTGGTGGATAAGTCAAAAGCCAAAAGAATGATCAACAGCTGAGGTCCAGAGTCACTGAGCTCTTAGCTGAGCACCTTAGCTTTATTTATGAAGGGCAACATTTCCCTTTACCTTTATTTATTTCAGGATACATCTCACCTTATCTTTTTTTAATGATGGACAACATTTCTTCTTACCTTTACTTATGATGGGCAATATTTCTCTTTACCTTTATTTATGAGAGGTAACACTTTACCTTACCTTTTTTATATGAGGGGCAACATTTCCTCTTGCCTTTTTTGATGAAGGGCAAGATTTCACATTACGTTTATATATGAGGGGGCAACCTTTCACCTTACCTTTGTGTATAAGGTATTACATTTCCCCTTACCTTAATTTATAATGGGTAGCATTTCACCTTTTCTTTATTAATGAGGAGCAACGTTTCCGGTTAAATTTATTTATGGGGGCAACATTTCACCTTACCTTTATTTATGATGGGGAACATTTCACCTTACCTGTATTTATGAGGTGTAACATGTACCTTTACCTTTATTTATGAGGGGAAACATTTCCCCTTACCTTTATTTATGATGTGTAACATTTCACCTTATGTTCATTTATGAGGGGCTCAATTTCTCATTACCTTTATTTATGAGGTGTAACATTTCCCCTTACCTTTATTTATGATGGGAACATTTTACCATACCTTTATTCATGAGGGGCATCATTTCACATGACCTTTATTTATGGAATGTAACATTTCCCCATACCTTTATTTATGAGGTGCAAAGTTTCACCTTGGCTTGATTTATGAGGGGTGAGATTTCCCCTTACCTTTTCATTAGGGGGTAACATTTTATCTTACCTTTATTTATGAGGGGCAACATTTCCCTTTACCTTTATTTTGAAGGGGCAACATTTCATCTTACTTTTATTTATAAAGTGTAACATTTCCCCTTACATGTATTTATGAGGGGCAACATTCACGTTAGCTATATTCATGACTTGTATCTTTTCGCCTTAACTTTATTCAAAAGGGGCAACATTTCACTTTACCTTTATTTACAAGGGGCAACATTTCCCCTTACCTTTATTTATGAAGGGCAACATTTCAGCTTACCTTTGTTTATGAGGTGCAAGATTTCGCCTTACCTTTATTTATGAGGGGCAGCATTTCATCTTATCTTTATTTATCAGGGCTAGCATTTCCCCATACCTGTATTTATGAGGGGCAACATTTTACCTTGCCTTTATTTATGAGAGGCAACATTTCTTTTTACCTTTATTTATGAGTAGCAACATTTACCCCACATTTATTTATGAGGGGCAACATTTTACCTTACGTTTATTTATGAGGGGCAAACTTTCACCTTACCTTTATTTATGAGGTGTGACAATTCACCTTAGCTTCATTTCATACGGGCAATGTTTCATCTTACCTGTATGTGGGGCAACATTTCCTGTTAGCTTTATTCATTAGGTGTAACATTTCTCCTTACCTTTATTTATAAGGGGCAATGGTTCATCTTACCTTTATGAGGCACAACATTTTGTCTTACCTTTATTTATGAGGGATATCATTTCCCCTTAACTTTTTTTATGAGGGGCAACATTTCATCTTACCTTTATTTATCAGAGCAGCATTTCTTCATACCTGTATTTATGAGGGGCAACATTTCTCCTTGCCTTTATTTATGAGGGGCAACATTTCACCTTAGTTTTGTTTATGAGGGCGATATTTCGCCTTTTGTTTATATATGAGAGGCAACATTTCACCTTACCTTTATCTAAGCTTTGTGACATTTCTCCTTACCTTTATTTATGAGGTGTAACATTTCACTTTAGCTTCACTTAAGAAGGGCAGTGTTTCATCTTACCTGTATGAGGGGCCACATTTCCCATTAGCTTTATTTATTAGGTGTGACATTTCACCTTACCTTTATTTATGAGGAGCAATGTTTCATCTTACCTTTATTTCTGAGGACATAATTTCTCCATACCTGTATTTATGAGGGGAAACATTTCTCCTTGCCTTTATTTATTTTAGGCAACATTTCTCCTTACCTTTATTTATGAGGGGCAACATTTCGCCTTGCATTTATTTATGAGGAGCAACATTTCATCTTAGTTTTGTTTATGATAGGCAACATTTCACCTTTCATTTATATATGAGGGGCAACATTTCACCTTACCTTTATGTAAGCTGTGTGACATTTCACCTTACTTTTATTTATGAGGTGCAACATTTCACTTTAGCTTCACTTAAGAAGGGCAGTGTTTCATCTTACCTGTATGAGGGGCCACATTTCCCATTAGCTTTATTTATTAGGTGTGACATTTCACCTTACCTTTATTTATGAGGAGCAATGTTTCATCTTACCTTTATTTCTGAGAGGCGACATTTCATCTGACCTTTATTTCTGAGGACATAATTTCCCTATAACTTTATTTATGAGGGGTAACGTTTTAGTTTACCTTTATTTATGAGGGGCAACGTTTCATCTTACCTTCATTTATGAGGGACATCATTTCCCCATAACTTTATTTATGAGGACAACATTTCCCTTACCTTTATTTATGAGGGCAACATTTCACCTTACCTTTATTTGTCCCCAGATCCCCTCCGATGAAAGACATCAGACAAGATTGTATGTGGTTGCTCAGTTCAGCAATTAGTTTACTGATGATCAAAATTCGCTATTTGCAATAAATAATCACTCTCTTGTCCTTTACACTTAGTCCCAATCATATTCATAATATATAACATCATACACATCATGTTCTTATTCAGTTCCTCCATCTCCTTCCTTCTTTCTTTCCTTCTGCCCCCCAGACGTACATCATGGGGGGGGTCTCTTCTTCTTTGTTGTCAAGACATACGAGTGCACACATCGTAGCCCTGCTTCTAGCTTATCACCCTGCGTCCTGTTTCATGTTTTCCCTTTTAAAATCCTCTTTTCTTTCCTGGCCTAATCCTCCTTTTTCCTTCTTCTTCTTCCCCCTGTCTTTCTGCCATCCACCTTCGGCAGTCCTCCTGTAGCATTCCACCACTGTGCTCCACCTGCCACAGTGTTGCACTGTGCTCCACCACCACAGTGCTCCCTCTGCTACCTCTCATGGGCGGGTGGGTGGGAAATTCTTTGGAGCAATATGTGAGCTCCTGACCTGTGCCTCACCTTATGAAGCCCTATTTTGGCACAGCCCCATGTTTGGCCCCACCAATTCATACCTGCCACCTCACCACTCTGCCCTTCCCATTCTCCATCTACCTGTGACCTCACTCAGATCACTTCCCTTTTTGTGATCTCCTCATTTCTCTTACCCCCTCTCTCCCCCTCCCTCTCACCTCTCCCGATCTACTACTAATCCTCTCTGGGACTTGAGACAATGTGGTCTGCCACTTCACATGGGCAAACCATCTTTGTCCCCAGATCCCCTCCAATGAAAGACACCAGACAAGATTGTATGTGGTTGCTCAGTTCAGCAATTAGTTTACTGATGATCAAAATTCGCTATTTACAATAAATAATCACTCTCTTGTCCTTTACACTTAGTCCCAATCATATTCATAATATATAACATCATACACATCATGTTCTTATTCAATTCTTCCATCTCCTTCCTTCCTTCTTTCCTTCTGCCCCCAGACGTACATCATGGGGGGGGGCCTGGTCTCTTCTTCTTTGTTGTCAAGGGGTATGAGCATACACATTATACCCCTGCTTCTAGCTTATCACCCTTTGTCCTTTTTCATGTTTCCCTTTTTAAAATCCTCTTTTCTTTCCTGGCCTAATCCCCTTTTTCCACTAGTTCCACCTCCAGCTTGCAATGGACGGTGGACTTCCCCCCCTTTGCTTTGTCTTGTCCTACGATCTCCTCACAAACCCTCATCTTCAACCAAACCTTGATGGCGTTTGCCATTTCTTGGTTAAATAAGGCCAACCCCATGTCAAAGAGATGCATCCCATCTCCCCGAAAGTATTCATCTACCTGTTCCTGGATCGCATGGTGAATTACCAGTCCCCCCAGAGCCTTGAATAATCTGCCCACCCTCGCATTCATCCTCTTCCTGGCCCTTTCTATGCCCTTGTGGCTCTCCTCCCTGCATCACACCCTTCTTGGTGTGATGTCTGACAAAGCCAGCATCACCTCCAGCCACCATTGTTTAATTGTCTGCACATCCTCTTTTATGTGGTAACATATATCCAACCACGGCCGTGTCCCCAGGTCGTTGCCACCCAGATGTATGATGATGAGATCTGGTCTCCCGTAGGCCTTTCTGACTTCCCTAAGCTTTGGCAAGAGTTGTGCCCATCTCATACCCCTCTACCCTGTCCACCTTACTTGGATGGTATCACTATTCAGGTACGGCTGCTTGCCCCCTTGCTTTCTGGCTGCCCATTTTTCCACCCAATGGATAAACGAATGACCGCATATCCAGCCCTCTAGTCATTTGGTTTTGCCTGTGTGCAGAAAATATATTGTATTAGTAATGTCCCACTCCCTCCACCCCATCCCCTCACCCCCTCCTCCGTACCTACTATGGGAGACAAAAGAACAACATTAGTATGGAATCTTATGTATGTATTTCTTATAACAGTCAGACTTCCACCTTCCCTTTTCCATGATTGCCCCTGCATTGTCCCCTTGTGCCGCCATCACTGAGGCTGCCCCAATCCTGAATGAATGTGAGGAGTACCCTTCCAATGACTCCCCCAAAAATCTGAGGCTCTTGCAGAGCACTGCCGTCACCTGATATTCTGTGACTGGCTTCCCGGTCCCGTGTATGAACAGGGTCGGGCATCCCCCAGTAGACCACCTAGCCGTGTACATGTGCAAGGCTTCCACCGGGCAGATGGCTGGGTTGCTGTGCTTCTGCAACCACACTCTGCTGTCTTGACCCTGCTGGTCGGTCTTTGATCATCTCACTCTTACTGCTACAAACTCGGTGCTCCACTCTATGTCTTCCCACTGGAGCCTGCCCCCCCGTCTTCCTGCTGTGCCTCACTACCTCGCTTAGCCTGAAAGCCCCGCCATACATAGTCAAATATAGAGCCTTAAACAAGACTGCCTCACTCTGTGAGCTAGCTACGTGGTGTAGTGCGGCCCCCAATCTTGCCAATAGGCTTGCGCCTATTGGTTTCCTGGTGTCCTGCTTCTTGTCCGTCATCCGAGCCCAGCCCAGCATTATCCGGTGAATCAGGTTACTCTTCATGGGGTCCACCTATCCCTTTAAGCTACATGTTTGGCCAATGGCTGCCAGGTGAACCCCTCATAGTGGCCTGTGCCATGTCCTGTTGCCATCCCCCCACTACGAATCTGGCCACCTGCTCCTGTATTACTGCCCCACTTAACTGTCCACTGTATTGTTCTCGAAATTTTTGAAATGCCCTCCATGAGGTCTCATAAGCTCCAAGAATCCTTGGGGCCCGGGAGTTCCAGAACAATACTTCGGCTCCCCCGATCAAATCGTCCACACATACATCGGAATGGTGGTCACCTTGGCCTCTGCTCCGGGTGCAATGGTCCAGAATTTGTCCATCTGCAGGTGGAGAGGCAATCAGCTATAACATTTTCTACACCATCAATGTGCCTAGCCCTGAATGACAAATTCAGGGTTAGCCCTAGACACACCATCCACCTTAAAACCCGCATTACTCTTTCTGACCTAGTCTGCTTATTGTTCAGCACATCCACCACCACCCAAATATCACTCCAAAATATGACCTGTCTGTTCCTGAGTTCCCCGCCCCAGACTACCATTGCCACCCATATAGGAAATATTTCTAGGAATGTGATGTCCTTCGTCACTTTACTCATTACCCATTCTTTGGGCCAGGGTTCTGCGAACCATTTTCCTTGTAAGTAACCCCCATCCCTATCCCCCTGGCTGCATCCATATACAGCTGGAGGTCTGTGCTGTAAAGCCAATCATCTTGCCAGAATGTCTGTCCATTATACTCCCGTAGGAAAAGCTCCCACACCGCCGTATCCTCTCTGGTCACTTTACTGTGGTCTATCCAATGATGGGGCTGTTTTGCCCTTCGCATTGCCCAACCTAGATATCATGTAAACGTGCACCCTGGTACAGTGGCCCTACATGCGAAGTTCAAATGCCCCATCAGTTGCTGCACCTGCTGGAGCTGTACCCTCCTGTTGTCACAGACCTGTCTCAACAAACCGTGCAGCCTTTTGACCTTCTGCTCCAGTAACCGGTACAACTCTCACACCGTGTCCAGCTTCAAACCCAAAAACTCTATCATCTGGAGTGGCCCCTCAGTTTTATCATCTGCTAGTGGCACCCCCAGTTCTTGGCATAATAACTTGAAATCCCACAACATCCTTTCTGTCTCCTCCCTTTCTTCCCCTATGAACAAAAAGTCATCGAGGTAATACACTACTGTCCTGTACCCAAAGCTCCTCTGGAACAGCCATTGCAACCATGTACTAAACATTTCAAATGTGGCACATGCTATTGAGCACCCCATTGGCATGGCCTTGTCGAAGTAATACAAATCATCAACCTGGAAACCCAAAAGGTCCCAGTCCGACGGCTGTACTGGCAGTAGTTGGAATGCAGACTCTATATCCCTGTTGGCCAGCCATGCCTGCTGTTTAGATCTAATTAGTTGCACTGCCTCCTCCAATATGGCGTAGGTGACCTTGCTGTCTTCTTCCCCTATGGCATCATTAACCGGGTTCCCTTCCGGGTATGAGAGGTGGTGTATCACCTTAAATTCACCCAGCTGTTTTTTGGGGACTAGACCCAATGGAGATATCCATAGGTTTGGCAAAGGGGGTGATTCAAATGGGGCTTCCACCTGCCCTGCTGTTACTTCCTTCTAGATTAAGCGTGCTAGCAGCATGCCTTCTCCTTGGGCGTACTTGAGATTCTTTGCCCTTGTCCTCTTCCTAATTCCCCAAAACTTTAAATTAAACCCTGATCGAAAACCTGCCTCCAATTCCTTGACCGCCACCTGGTCAGGGTAGCCCACCAATCCCCTTTTAATCACTTCCACCCTGAGCGGTGTCTGAGCCAAGCTAAAACTGTCCCTCGAAATCTCAGTTATCCTGATGTTGTGTTTGGTAGGATTGTCCCCTCCCTCCCTCACTTGCACGGCCTCTGTTTCTCTTCCCCCACTGCTATCCCCTAAATGCCCCCTGGTTGGCCTGAAAGGGCTGCTGGTACCCCGGTCCTGTCCCTCTTGGCCCTTCTCCCAGCTGTATCAGCACTTAACCGCTGGGTGGTGGCCCCCGCACTTGGAGCAGATGTGTTGGAATCGGCAGTTAGGCCATGAACAAAACGCCCGATTGTATCCCCAACATGCTTTCAATACCGGTCCCCCTCTCCTGTCTAACTCTGTCTCCTTATCTGTTGGCCCCGTATAAATTTCCAACCACAGATCTATCTGCCGGGCATCCCATTTCACATCCCCAAAATGTGCTATCCTCTTTCTGAATTTCTCATCATACCTCAGCCAACTATGTCCCCCTTTTTTGTATGCATTTTTGATGATGAGGGAATAAGTCAAAAGCGGGGTCGCCAGCTCTGGCTTCTTCTCGATGGCGATAGCTGTGAAATATGTAAAGCCTGTGGACCAGTTGTCCCAGGTCTTCCCCTTCTATGACTTGTCCTCTTCTCCCTTGCATAACAACACTACTGTGGCTGCCATATCTTTCTTCTCAAAACTGTCCTTTTCTTCCAACTTATCTATGTTGTCCATGTTCGCTAAGATGAAAACATTAACATATTCCCCTTTTCATATTTTTTCTTTCATGGCCACCGGAACGTGGTCCACTAATCAGACCCCTGGTGCCTCCAACTCCCTTCTGGGTCTGGGTCCCCCCGGTGACCTACCCTCCATTCAGGTCCCTTTTATGTCACATAAAACCCTTTCCAACTGCCCCAGTCATTTTCCCCCATACTTTTTAGCATTTGTTCAACATACTCCTTCACACTACTCTCTAGTGTCACCAATGAATTACCTGCTGGGCTTGGTTGTGGGATGTTGGGCCCCATTTTGGGTCTCCTGGTGTTGGCCTAGGCCCCTGAGGTGGCAGCATCGGTTCTGGGACTGGGAGTGGGGCCACTGGTGTGGGGACTCAGGCACTGGCGCAGGAGCGAGGTCAGGGGCCAGGTCTGGCACTGGGTTAGCCGGCGGTGGATCTCGAGGAGCCGCTGGTGCTCTCACCGGTTCCACGGGCCATGGCTCGGGTGCCCGTGGTCACTTAGGCGGCCTCTTGTCCTTCCTCTGCCCCTTCCCCTGCTTCCCCTTCCTCTTTGTGCCTTGGTCAGCACCATCTGGTTCTGCCACTTCCAATAATCGGTTGTCTTTCTCCACCAGGTCCATGACTGCTCTATAGCACTCCTTCTTGTTAGGCTTCCATCTCTTTGGTGCCATCTCCTCAGATACCTACTAAAAGAACCAAAAGTTAATCATAGCCCAAACCAGTTTTGCTTCTTTTTTTTTTTTTATATCCCTATTAAATCCAAATTCTGTCTTTATGGTGGCCCACTGAATCGCAAACCAAAATCAAAAAAACTTGTGATCTGTGCCCCGCTGTCCCTTTAATCCCCCCATTTAACCTTTGTATCTCATGCTCCAGATGCACTCTATGTGCCCCTTCCCTAACTGCTGGTACCAGCAATTAGGGCTTCAGTTCAACCACTTCTCTTGTGCTGTACTTGCCTTCCAGAAATCAAGGTAACATTTGCATCATAAAAGCTGAGGGTCTATTTCATTTCACACAGGTTCTAATTTGGCAGACCTGGAAATGGGTTTCTAACCAAAATTATTTTCCCCACATTATAACTCTTGTTCCTTGTTTTATTTATTTAGTCGCCTGTTGTTGCGACTCATCCTTCTACTCTGTTCTGTTCAATTACCCTTCCCCCCTTCCCCATCTTCCAAGTTGAATGTCCGTTGCCTGGGCCTTGTACCGCATGGTGATGACATCAGACACCATCCCACCGGTGGTAGGCCCAGGGTCCCATAACCTTATGGCTCCTATCTGGGCTCCTCCTTTCGTGTGTCCATCGTTTTCCCAAAACAAAAGAACGTCCCTCCCTCGTTGTTCTCTCCTTGACCCTCCTTCTTTCCTGCATCAGTGTGGCGACTCAGGACCTGTGCCGTGTGATGATGTTAGATGCCATCCAGCAGTGGGCCAGGCTTTCTGTGCTTGTCGCTCATTCCGTGCCTTGTTCCTCGAGACCTTCCCCAAACTGTAGCCTTCCACCCGCCTCGACTGTCCAACCATTTTTTAATAGAAACCCTCAGTTCTGTCTCTTATGCCTCCGGTTTCCTAATCTCGACCAAACCCCCCCTCCCAGCAGGCTTGCGCGTCCCTTGGCGCTGCTCCTTTCAAATGTACCAGCCACCGACAGCTCTCTTCCAACTCGCAACAAAACCCCATCTCTCGGCGTGGCACTGAAAACCAGCAAAAATGGATCACCACAATTTTCCGACTGGTGCTCACTCCCACAGCCCTGCTCCATGCTTCATCGCAGGCTCGGTCCACCCGTTTCCCTGTCATCATTGCTGTTACCATCACTTCCCCTGGTCTCTGCCCCCACGGTGCACTCTAAACAGGCTGTGCGCCCTTTTCTAGCATTCCCATTTACTCTGCCCACCAAAACCCACATGGCAATATTAACTACCGGCATAACAGCTACAAAGCAAGCAATACACCAGATAAGCAACAATAAATGAGCTTGCTCTCCACTTAAAACCTGAAACTCAAACCATTTTTGGGTTCGGTACCGAAGGCTTTACGAAATGCCTTCCCTCTGACCATGTGGCAGTCCCCAAACTCCCTAAACGCTGCCAACCCCTACAGCTGGCATGCAAAATTAACATTATTACCATTCGTTCCCCGCCTCGCTCCTTTAAGTAGCCTGCACAACGGATATTGATCTTACCTCTTCCTCGTGTTGTCCTTGCATGCCCACTTACTGGACTCTTTCTTGGATTCTGCTGCTCTCCCCTCGAATCTATGTTGCTTTCTCATAGAATTTACCTTTATACTGTGTTATTTAAACTCTTACTATATATAATATATTATTATTATATATATATATTTTTTTTTTACTGCAACTGTCTTATAAATTATCAAGCTCACAAGCTCTAAACCTCAGTCGAACTGATGTGCTTCCAAACTAAAATTCTTTGGAGCAATTTGTGAGCTCCTGACCCTGTGCCTCACCTTATGAAGCCCTATTTTAGCACAGCCCCTTGTTTGGCCCCACCAATTCTTACCTGCCACCTCACCACTCTGGCCCTCCCATTCTCCAGTCTGCCTGTGACCTCACTCAGATCACTCCCCTTTTTGTGACTCCTCCTTTCTCTTACCACCCTCTACCCCCTTCCCCTTCCCCTGAGCTACCACTAATCCTGTCTGGGACTTGAGACAATGTGGTCTGCCCCTTCATATGGGCAAACCCTCTTTATGTGGTGTAAGATTTCAGCTTACCTGTATTTATGAGGGGCAATATTTCACCTTATATTTAATTATGAGGGGCAACATTTCATCCTGCCTTTATTTATGAAGGGCAACATTTCTCCTTACCTTTATTAATCATGGGAAACATTTCATCTTACCATTTTTTATGAGGGCAACATTTCATCTTTCCTTTATTTATCATGGGCAAAATTTCCATTTACGTTTTTTTATCAGGGGCATCAATTCACCTTACCTTTATTTATGAGGGGCAACATTTCACCTAACCTTTATTTATAAGTAGCAACATTTCATCTTACCTTTATTTATGATGGGCAACATTTCCCTTTACCTTCATTAATGAGGGCCAACATTTCACCTTACCTTTATTTATGAGGAGAAACATTTCCCCTTGCGTTTATTTAGGCGGGGCAGCATTTCACTGTATCTTTATTTATGAGGGGCAACATTTTACCTTACCTTTATTTATAAGGGGCAACATTTCACCTTGCCTTTATTTATGAGGGTTAAAATCTCAACTTACCTTTCTTTATGAGGTGTAACATTTCCTCTTACCTTTATTTATGAGGGGAATATTTCACAAAAACTTTATTTATAAGGTGTAATATTTCCCCTTACATGTATTTATAAGGGGCAACATTTCAGCTTACCTTTATTTATGACGTGTAACATTTCTCCTTAACTTTATTTAAGAGGGGCAACATTTCACCTTACCTTTATGAGTGGCAAAATTTCATCTTTCCTTTATTTATGAGGAGCAACATTTCTCCTTACGAGTATTTATGAGGGGCAACATTTCACCTTACCTTTATTTATGAGGTGTAACATTTCCCCTTACCTTTATTTACGAAGGGCAACATTTCCCTTGATCGATTCCTTTATCTATGAGGGGCAACATTTCACCTTACCTTTATTTATGAGGGGAAACATTTCACCTTCCTTTATTTATGAAGGGAACATTTCACCTTACCTTTATTTATAATGTATACCATTTCATCCTACTTTTATTTATGATGGGGCAATACATTTCACCTTACCATTTTTTATGAGGGCAACATTTCATCTTACCTTTACTTATGAGGGGCAACATTTCCCTTTACCTTTATTTATAAGGGGCAACATTTCACCTTACCTTTATTTATGAGGGGCAACATTTCACCTTACCTTTATTTATAAGGGGCAAAATGTCCCCTTACCTTTATGAGGGCAACATTTCATCTTAACTTTATTAATTAGGGGCAACACTTCACTTTACCATTGTTTATGAGGCATAAGATTTCAACTTACCTTTATTTATGAGGGGCAAAATTTCCCCTTATCTTTATTTATGAGGGGCTAAATTTCATCTTACCTTTATTTATCAGGGCAACATTTCCCGTTACCTTTATTTATGAGGGGCTAAATTTCACCTTACTTTTATTTATGAACGTCAACATTTCCCCCTGCATTTATTTAGCAGGGACATTTCATCTTACCTTTTTTAATGAGGAACAACATTTCATCTTATCTTTATTTATGAGGGGCACCATTTAGTTTAGCTTTATTTATCAGGGGCAACATTTCTCCTTACCTTTATTTATGACGGGCAACATTTCATCTTATTTTTATTTAAGAGGGGCAACTTTTCCCCATAATTTTATTTATATCGGGCAGCATTTCACCTTAACTTTATGAGGGGCAACATTTCATCTGACATTCTTTTATGAGGGTCAACATTTCAGCTTACCTTTATGAGGGGCAACATTTTCCTTTACCTTTATTTATCAGAGACATCATTTTACCTTACCTTTATTTATGAGGGGCATTATATATCATGTGTAATGTTTCCCCTTACCTTTATTTATTAGGGGTAAAATTTCACCTTAGATTTATTCATGAGGGGTAACATTTCCCCTTACCTTTATTTATGAGGGCAGCATTTCACCTTGTGTTTTTTATGATGGGCAACATTTCATCTCACCTTTATTTATGAGGGGCAACATTTCCCCTTGCTTTTATTTATGAGGGGCAACATTTCACCTTACATTTATTTATCAGGTGTAACATTTCCTCTTACCTTTACTTAAGAGGGGTAACATTTCCCATTACCTTTATTTATTGGGGCAACATTTCACCTTACCTTTATTGATGAGGTGTAGCATTTCCCCTTACCATTATTTATGAGGGGCAACATTTCACCTTACATTTATTTATGATGGGGCAACATTTCACCTTATCTTTATTATGAGGGGCATTTCATTTTACCTTAGTTTATGAGGTGTAAGATTTTGCCTTAGAAACATAGAAACATTGACTTTGATGGCAGATAAGGACCGCTTGGCCCATCTAGTCTGCCCATTTCCCTACCTACAGGATAGGCCACAGATCCTAGTTAACCAACAGCCTATTTCTTCCTACCCCCCACAAGAATTGCCTTATGTCTGTCCCATGCATTCTTGAATTCTCCCACAGTTTTAGACCCCCCAACCTCCTCAGGAAGGCTGCTCCATACATCTACTACCCTCTCTGTGAAATAATACTTCCTCACATTGCCCCTGAACCGCCCTCCTTCTATCTTTAAATTGTGTCCCCTTGTTCTTGCAAGTCTCTTTTTCTGAAAGATGCTACCCTCTTGACTTTGTTGATTCCACTAAGGTACTTAAAAGTTTCTATCATGTCCCCCCTCTCCCTTCTTTCCTCAAGGGTATACATATTAAGCTCCTTTAGTCTATCCTCATACGGCTTCTCTTGCAGACCCTGCACCATTTTAGTTGCCTCCTCTGGACTACCTCTATCCTGTCTATGTCCTTGTGGAGATGGGATCTCCAGAACTGGACACAGTACTCCAGATGGGGTCTCACCAACTGTCTGTACAGAGGAATAACAACTTCCTGTTTTCTGCTGCTGATGCCTCTCCTATACATCCCAGTATACCCCAGCCCTCCCTACTGCCTTCTCATTGCTTGCTAACCTAAGGTCATCTGATATGATTACCCCCAGGTCCCTTTCCTTTTTGTTGTTGTTACTACCTCCCCACCCATTGTGTATTCTTCCCCTTGGTTCTTGTTTCCCAGGTGCATTATTTTGCACTTCTTTGCATTGAATCCTAGCTGCCATACTTCTGACCATTCCTCCAACCTTGCCAAGTCCATTTTCATCCTTTCCACACCTCCTTGTGTATCAACCCTGTTGCAGATCTTTGTGTCATCTGCAAAAAGGCATACTTTTCCTTCCAGTCCCTCTGCAATGTCACTGATGAAGACATTAAAAAGGACTGGACCCAATACTGAACCCTGCGGTACCCCACTAGTAACCCCTCTTTCTTCACAGTGGACTCCATTTACAATTACCTTCTGTGTCCTGTTGTGCAGCCAATGTTTTACCCAGGCTACCACCCTGGGACCCACTCCCAGGCTGGTTAATTTGACTATTAATCTTTTGTGTGGGACTGTGTCAAATGCCTTGCTAAAGTCTAGGTAGGCCATGTCCACAGTCCCTCCCTGGTCTACTACTTTGGTCACCCAGTCAAAGAAATCTATTAGATTCATCTGACATGACCTTCCTGCTGTGAACCCATGCTGCCTTGGGTCCTGTGCCCCACTGGCCTCTAGGTACTCAACTATTCTTTCCTTCAGAAGTGACTCCATCACTTTCCCTACCACAGAGGTCAGACTGACAGGTCTGCAGTTTTCTGCCTCTGTCTTGGTCCCACTTGTAGAGGAATCACATCCGCCTTCCTCCAGTCCTCGGTGCCACACCATCCTCCGTGATTTATTAAAAGAGTAGCCAGTGGTTTCACTATTTCCTCCTTAATTCTTTTAGAATTCTGGGTGAATTCCATCAGGACCCATTGCTTTGTCCACCTTCAGTTTTAGGAGTTCTTGCAGAACCCTTTCTTCTGTGAAAGGACTGGGATCGACCCCTATCAAGAGTGCTTCTGTTAATTGGATTAGGCACTTCCCTCCTCCTTTGTGAATACTGAGCAGAAATATTTGTTCAATATCCCTGCTTTTTCACTGTCCCCCTCTGCCCACCCATTGTTCATTCTATTCAGCCTCACTATCCTTCCCTTTGTCTTTCTACGATCGCTGATGTACCTATAAAAGGTTTTATCCCCCTTCTTAACTGAGTTGGCTATCTTTTCCTCAGTTTCGGCCTTTGCTATTCTGACTTCCCTTCCTGCTTCCTTCTGCCTTAACTGGTACAGCTCTCTGTCCTGCTCCTTCTGTGTTTCCTTACCTTTATTTATGAGTGGCAACATTTCATCTTACCTTTATTTATCAGGGGCAGGATTTCTCCACACCTGTAATTACGTGGGTCAACATTTCACCTTGCCTTTATTTATGACAGGCAACATTTCTCCTTATCTTTAATTATGAGTAGCAACATTTCACCCTACATTTATTTATGAGGGGCAACATTTCACCTTACATTCATTTATGAGGGGCAAAATTTCAAATTACCTTTATTTACGTAGTGTGACATTTCACCTTAGCTTCATTTCAGAGGAGCAATGTTTCATCTTACCTGTATGAGGGGCAACTTTCCCGTTAACTTTATTTATTAGGTGTAACATTTCACCTTACCTTTGTTTATGGGGGCAATGTTTCATCTTACCTTTATGAGGGGCAACATTTCATCTTAGCTTTATTTATGAGGGACATCATTTCCCCTTAACTTTATTTATGAGGGGCAACATTTTAGTTTACCTTTATTTATGAGGGGCAACATTTAATCTTACCTTCATTTATAAGGGACATCATTTCCCCTTAACTTTATTGGTTTATGAGGGGCAACATTTCCCTTACCTTTATTTATGAGGGGCAACATTTCCCCTTACCTTTATGAGGGGCAACATTTCCCTTTATCTTTATTTATGATGGGCAACATTTCATCTTGCCTTTATTTATGAGGGGCAACATTTCACCTTGCTTTTATTTATGAGGGGCAACAGTTCAGTTTACCTTTATTTAAAAGGTGTGACATTTACTCTTACCTTAAGTTATGATGGTCAAAAGTTCACTTTACATTTATTTATAGGGGGCAACATTTCCCCATACCTTTATTTAAGAAGGGCAACATTTTCCATTACCTTTATTTATGAGGTGCAACATTTCACCTTACCATTATTTATGAGGTGTAACATTTACCCTTATCATTAAAGAGGGGTAACTTTTTCAATTACATTTATTTATCAGGGGCAACACTTCCCCTTACCCTTATTTATGAGGTGTAAGGTTTCCCCTTACCTTTATTAATGAGGGGCAACAATTCACCTTGCCTTTATTAATGAGGGGCAAGATTTCACCTTACCTTTATTTATGAGGTGTAACATTTCCCCTTACCTTTATTTATGAGGTGCAAGATTTCCCCTTATGTTCATTGAGGATGGGCAATATTTCACCTCACCTTTATTTATGTGGGGCAACATTTTACCTTACATTTATTTATGAGGGACAACATTTCCCCTTACCTTTTTATATCGAGGGAATATTTTACCTTACCTGTATTTTTGAGGGGCAACCTTTCACCTTTCCTTTGTTGATGAGGTGTGACATTACCCCATATTTTTATTAATGATGGGCAACATTTCACCTTACCTTTATTTATGAGGCATAAAATTTCCCCTTACCTTTATTAATGAGGGGCAACATTTCACTTTGCCTTTATTAATGAAGGGCAATTTTTCACTTTACCTTTATTTATGAGGTGTAACATTTCCCCTTACCTTTATTTATGAGGGACAACATTTCACCATACCTTTATTTATCAGGATCAACATTTCACCTTTCCTCTACTTAAGAGGGTCAACATTTCCCCTTACCTTTTTTTCCGAGCGGCATAATTTCACCTTACCTTTACTTATAAGGGGCAACATTTCATCTTACCTTAATCTGTCAGGGGCAACATTTCACCTTACCTTTATTTACCAGGGGCAACATTTTGTCTTACCCTTATTTATGAAGGATAACATTTCACCTTACCATTGTTTATGAGGGATCATATTTCATCCTACCTTTATTTTTGAGGGGCAATATTTCACCTTACATTTATTTATGACGGGGCAGCATTTCACCTTACCTTTTATTATGAGGGGCAACATTTCATCTTACCTTTGTTTATGAGATGTAATATTTTGCCTTACTTTTATTTATGAGGGGCAACATTTCATCTTACCTTTATTTATCAGGGGCAGCATTTCTACATACCTGTATTTATGAGGGGCAACATTTCACTCTGCCTTTATTTATGATAGGCAACATTTCTTCTTACCTTTATTTATGTGGAGCAACATTTTACCTTGCATTTATTTATGAGGGGCAACATTTCACCTTTCATTTATTTATGAGGGGCAACATTTCATATTACCTTTAGTTATGATTTGTGACATTTCACCTTAGCTTCATTTAAGAGGGGCAATGTTTTATCTTACCTATATGAAGGGGTAACGTTTCCTGTTAGCTTTACTTATTAGGTGTAATATTTCACCTTACCTGTGCTTATGATGGTCAATGTTTCATCTTACCTTTATGAGGGGCAACATTTCATCTTGCCATCATTTATCAGGGACATCATTTCCCCTTAACTTTATTTATGAGTGGCAACATTTTGTTTACCTTTATTTATGAGAACATTTAATTTTACCTTCATTTATGAGGGGCACCATTTCTCCTTAACTTTATTTATGAGGGGCAACATTTCCCTTACCTTTATTTATGAGGGGCAACATTTCACATTTCCTTTATTTATATGGGGCAAAATTTCCCAATACCTTTATTTTTGAGGGGCAACATTTCCCCCTTACCTTTGTTTATGAGGGGCAACATTTCATTTTATGTTTATTTACGTGGTGTAACATTTCCCCTTACCTTTACTTAAGAGGAGTAACGTTTCCCATTACCTTTATTTATCAGGGGCAACATTTCACCTTACCTTTATGAGGGACATCATTTCACCTTACCCTTATTAATGAGATCTAATATTCAACTTATTTTCATTTATGAGGGGCAACATTTCACCTTACCTTTATTTATGAGGTATAACATTTCCCCTAACCTTTATTTATGAGTGGCAACATTTCACTTTACCTTTATTGATGAGGTGTAGCACTTCCCCTTACCTTTATTTATGAGAGGCAACATTTCACCTTACGTTCATTTATGAGGGATAACATTTTACCTTACCTTTATTTGTGAGGTGTGACATTTCACCTTAGCTTCATTTCAGAGGAGCAATGTTTCATCTTACCTGTATGAGGGCCAACATTTCCCATTAGCTTAGTTTATGAGGGGCAATGTTTCCTCTTACCTTTATGAGGGGCAACATTTCATCTTACCTTTATTTATGAGGGGCATAATTTCCCCTTAACTTTATTTATGTGGTTCAACATTTTAGTTTACCTTTATTTATGAGGGGCAACATTTAATCTTACCTTCATTTATGAGGGACATCATTTCCCCTTAGCTATATTTATGAGGGGCAACATTTCCCTTACCTTTATTTGTGAGGAGCAACATTTCTTCTTACCTTTATTTATGAGGAGCAACATTTAACCTTACGTTTATGAGGGGCAACATTTCCCTTTATCTTTATTTATGAGGGGCAACATTTCCCTTACCTTTATTTATGAGGGGCAACATTTATTTTTACCTTTATTTATGAAGGGCAACATTTCTTCTTACCTTTATTTATGAGGGGCAACATTTCACCTTACATTTATTTATGAGGTGTAACATTTCACCTTACCTTTATTTATGAGGGGCAACATTTCCCCGTTCCTTTATGAGGGGCAACATTTCTTCTTACCTTTATTTATGAGAGGCAACACTTCACCTTACCTTTATTTATATGGTGTAAGATTTCAACTTACCTTTATTTATGAAGGGCAAAATTTCCCCTTACCTTTAATTATGAGGGGTAACATTTCATCTTGCCTTTATTTATGAGGGCTGACATTTTCCCTTACCTTTATTAATCAAGGGCAACATTTCATCTAACCTTTTTTTATGAGGGGCAACATTTCATCTTATTTTTATTTATCACAGGCAACATTTCCCTTTGTGTTTTTTCATCAGTGGAACATTTCACCTTACCTTTATTTATGAGGGGCAAAATTTGGTGTCATAGTTTTTATAAGGGCAACATATAATCTTACCTTTATTTATGACTGGTGATATTTCCCTTTACCTTTATTAATGAGAGGTAACATTTCACCTTACCTTTACTTATAAGGGTAACATTTCCCTTGCCTTTATTATGAGGGTTAACATCTCAGCTTACCTTTCTTTATGAGGTGTAACATTTCCCCTTACCTTTATTTATCAGGGGTCACATTCAACATTACCCTTACTTATGAGGTGCAACATTTCCCTTTACTTTTATTTATGAGGGGAATATTTCACCTTAGCTTTATTTATAAGGTGTAACATTTCTCCTTACATGTATTTATGGGGGACAACATTTCACCTTACCGTTATTAATGACTTGTAACATTTCTCCTTAACTTTATTTAAAAGGAGCAACATTTCACCTTACCTTTACTTAAGAGGAGCAAAAATTCTCATTTCATTTATTTATTAGGGGCAACACTTCACCTTACCTTTTTTAAATGAGGGGCAACATTTCATCTTATCTTTATTTTTGAGGGACATTTCCCTTTACCTTTATGAGGGGCAAAAGTTCATCTTACCTTTATTTATGAGGAGCAACATTTCTCCTTACTTGTATAAATGAGGGGCAACATTTCACCTTACCTTTATGAGGGACATCATTTCACCTTACCCTTATTAATGAGATCTAATATTCAACTTATTTTCATTTATGAGGGGCAACATTTCACCTTACCTTTATTTATGAGGTATAACATTTCCCCTAACCTTTATTTATGAGTGGCAACATTTCACTTTACCTTTATTGATGAGGTGTAGCACTTCCCTTACCTTTATTTATGAGAGGCAACATTTCACCTTACGCTCATTTATGAGGATAACATTTTACCTTACCTTTATTTGTGAGGTGTGACATTTCACCTTAGCTTCATTTCAGAGGAGCAATGTTTCATCTTACCTGTATGAGGGCCAACATTTCCCATTAGCTTAGTTTATGAGGGGCAATGTTTCCTCTTACCTTTATGAGGGGCAACATTTCATCTTACCTTTATTTATGAGGGGCATAATTTCCCCTTAACTTTATTTATGTGGTTCAACATTTTAGTTTACCTTTATTTATGAGGGGCAACATTTAATCTTACCTTCATTTATGAGGGACATCATTTCCCCTTAGCTATATTTATGAGGGGCAACATTTCCCTTACCTTTATTTGTGAGGAGCAACATTTCTTCTTACCTTTATTTATGAGGAGCAACATTTAACCTTACGTTTATGAGGGGCAACATTTCCCTTTATCTTTATTTATGAGGGGCAACATTTCCCTTACCTTTATTTATGAGGGGCAACATTTATTTTTACCTTTATTTATGAAGGGCAACATTTCTTCTTACCTTTATTTATGAGGGGCAACATTTCACCTTACATTTATTTATGAGGTGTAACATTTCACCTTACCTTTATTTATGAGGGGCAACATTTCCCCGTTCCTTTATGAGGGGCAACATTTCTTCTTACCTTTATTTATGAGAGGCAACACTTCACCTTACCTTTATTTATATGGTGTAAGATTTCAACTTACCTTTATTTATGAAGGGCAAAATTTCCCCTTACCTTTAATTATGAGGGGTAACATTTCATCTTGCCTTTATTTATGAGGGCTGACATTTTCCCTTACCTTTATTAATCAAGGGCAACATTTCATCTAACCTTTTTTTATGAGGGGCAACATTTCATCTTATTTTTATTTATCACAGGCAACATTTCCCTTTGTGTTTTTTCATCAGTGGAACATTTCACCTTACCTTTATTTATGAGGGGCAAAATTTGGTGTCATAGTTTTTATAAGGGCAACATATAATCTTACCTTTATTTATGACTGGTGATATTTCCCTTTACCTTTATTAATGAGAGGTAACATTTCACCTTACCTTTACTTATAAGGGGTAACATTTCCCCTTGCCTTTATTTATGAGGGTTAACATCTCAGCTTACCTTTCTTTATGAGGTGTAACATTTCCCCTTACCTTTATTTATCAGGGGTCACATTCAACATTACCCTTACTTATGAGGTGCAACATTTCCCTTTACTTTTATTTATGAGGGGAATATTTCACCTTAGCTTTATTTATAAGGTGTAACATTTCTCCTTACATGTATTTATGGGGGACAACATTTCACCTTACCATTATTAATGACTTGTAACATTTCTCCTTAACTTTATTTAAAAGGAGCAACATTTCACCTTACCTTTACTTAAGAGGAGCAAAAATTCTCATTTCATTTATTTATTAGGGGCAACACTTCACCTTACCTTTTTTAAATGAGGGGCAACATTTCATCTTATCTTTATTTTTGAGGGACATTTCCCTTTACCTTTATGAGGGGCAAAAGTTCATCTTACCTTTATTTATGAGGAGCAACATTTCTCCTTACTTGTATAAATGAGGGGCAACAATTCACCTTACGTTTATTTATGAGATGTAACATTTCCTCTTACCTTTTTTTATGAGGGGCACCATTTCACCTTCCTTTATTTATGAAGGGAACATTTCACCTTATCTTTGTTTCTAAGGTGTAATATGTCATTCTACCTTTATTTATGATGGGGCAGCGTTTCACCTTACCATTTTTTATGAGGGCAACATTTCATCTTACCTTTACTTATGAGGGGCAATATTTACCTTTACCTTTATTGATGAGGGGCAACATTTCCCCTCACATTTATGAGGAGCAACATTTCATCCTACCTTCATTTATGAGGGGCAACACTTCACCCTACCATTGTTTATGAGGCATAAGATTTCACCTTAGCTTTATTTATGAGGGGCAATATTTCCCCCTATATTTATTTAGGAGGGACATTTCATCTTACCTTTATTTATGAGGTGCAACATTTCCCTTTATCTTTATTTTTGATGTGCAACATTTCATCTTACCTTTATTTATGAGGGGCAGAATTTCCCCTTGCTTTTATTTATGATGGACAGCATTTCACTTTACCTTTATTTATGAGGTGTAACATTTTCCCTTACCGTTATTTATGAAAGGCAACATTTCACCTTACATTTATTGATGATGTGGCAACATTTCCCCTTATATTTCTTTATGAGAGGCAACATTTCATTTTACTTTTGTTTATGAGTTGTAAGATTTCACCTTACCTTTATTTATGAAGGTCAACATTTCATCTTACCTTTATTTATGACAGGTAACATTTCTCCTTAGCTTTATTTATGAGTAGCAACATTTCACCCTACATTTATTAATGAGGGGTAACATTTCACCTCACCTTTATTTATGAGGTGTGACATTTCACCTTAGTTTCATTTCAGAGGAGCAATGTTTCATCTTACCTGTATGAGGGCCAACATTTCCCATTAGCTTTGTTTATGAGGGGCAATGTTTTCTCTTACATTTGCGAGGGGCAACATTTCATCTTACCTTTATTTACCAGGGTCAGCATTTCCCCATACCTGTATTTATGAGGGGCAACATTTCACCTTGCCTTTAATTATGATTTGTGACATTTCACCTTAGTTTCATTTAAGAGGGGCAATGTTTTATCTTACCTGTATGAGGGGGCAACATTTCCTGTTAGCTTTATTTATTTATTAGTTGTAGCATTTCACCTTACTTTTACTTATGAGGGGCGATGTTTCATCTTACCTTCATGAGGGGCAACATTTCATCTTACCATCATTTATCATGGACATCATTTTCCCTTAACTTAATTTATGAGGGGCAAGATTTTAGTTTACCTTTATTTATGAGGGGCAACATTTATTCTTACCTTCATTTATGAGGGACACCATTTCCCCTTAACTTTATTGATAATGGGACAACATATCTCTTACCTTTATTTATGAGGGGCAACATTTTTTCTTACCTTTATTTATGATGGGCAACATTTCACCATCCATTTATTTATGAGGTGTAACATTTCACCTTACCTTTATTTATGAGGGGCAACATTTCCCCGTACCTTAATGAGGGGCAATATTTCACCTTACCTTTATTTATGTGGTGTAAGATTTCAACTTACCTGTATTCATGTGGGGCAATGTTTCCCCTTACCTTTAATTTTGAGGGACCACTTTTCCTCTTGCCTTTATTTATAAGGGGAAATATTACCCCTTACCTTTATTAATTAGGGGCAACATTTCATCTTACCTCTTTTTATGAGGGGTAACATTTCATCTTACTTTTATTTATCACGGGCAACATTTCCCTCTAGTTTTTTTTCATCAGGGGAACATTTCACCTTACTTTTATTCGTGAGGGGCAACATTTCCCCTAACCTTTGCTTATGAGAGACAAGATTTCATGTTACCATTTTTTAGGAGTGCAACATTTAATCTTACCTTTATTTAAGAGGGGCAACATTTCACCTTACATTTATTGATGAGGGGGCAACATTTTGCCTTACCTTTATTTATGAGGGTCAACATTTCATCTTACCTTTCTTTATCAGGGGCAGCATTTCCCCATACCAGTATTTACGTGGGTCAACATTTCACTTTGCCTTTATTTATGACAGACAACATTTCTCCTTAGCTTTATTTATGAGTAGCAACATTTCACCCTACATTTATTAATGAGGGGTAACATTTTACCTTACCTTTATGAGGTGTGACATTTCACCTTAGCTTCATTTCACAGGAGCAATGTTTCATCTTACCTGTATGAGGGGCAACATTTCCCATTAGCTTTTTTTATGAGGGGTAACGTTTCCTCTTACCTTTATGAGGGGCAACATTTCATCTTACTTTTATTTATGAGGGGCATCACTTCACCTTACCTTTATTTATATGGTGTAATATTTCAACTTACCTTTATTTATGAGGGGCAAAATTTCCCCTTACCTTTATTAATCAGGGGCAACATTTCATCTTACCTTTTTTTATGAGGGGCAACATTTGATGTTATCATTTCTTATAAGGGCAACATATAATCTTACCTTTATTTATGACGGGCAGCATTTCCCTTTACATTTTTTCTTCAGGGGAACATTTCACCTTACCTTTATTTACGAGGAGCAACATTTGATGTTATCATTTCTTATAAGGGCAACATATAATCTTACCTTTATTTATGATGGGCAACATTTCCCTTTACCTTTATTAATGAGAGGCAACATTTCACCTTACCTGTATTTATAAGGGGTAGCATTTCCCTTTGCCTTTATTTATGAGGGTTAACATCTCAACTTACCTTTCTTTATGAGGTGTAACATGTCCCCTTACCTTTATTTATCAGGGGTCACATTTAACATTACCTTTACTTATGAGGTGTAACATTTCCCTTTACCTTTATTTATGATGGGAATATTTCACCTTAGCTTTGTTTATAAGGTGTAACATTTCCCCTTTCATGTATTTATGAGGGGCAACATTTCACCTTACCTTTATTAATGACTTGTAACATTTCCCCTTAACTTTATTTAAGAGGTGCAACATTTCACCTTACCTTTACTTAAGAGGAGCAAAATTTCACCTTTCCTTTACTTATTAGGGGCAACACTTCAACCTTACCTTTTTTAATGAGGGGCAACATTTTGTCTTATCTTTATTTTTGAGGGACAACATTTCCCTTTACTTTTATAAGGGGCAAAAGTTCATCTTACCTTTATTTATGAGGAGCAGCATTTCTCCTTACTTGTATTTATGAGGGGCAGCAATTCACCTTACGTTTATTTATGAGGTGTAACATTTCCACTTTCCTTTATTTATGAGGGGCAACATTTCACCTTCCTTTATTTATGAAGGGAAGATTTCATCTTAACTTTACTTCTAAGGTGTAATATGTCATACTACCTTTATTTATGATGGGGCAGCATTTCACTTTACCATTTTTTATTTCATCTTACCTTTACTTATTAGGGGCAACATTCACCTTTACCTTTATTTGTGAGGGGCAATATTTCACCTTACCTTTATTTATGAGAGGCAACATTTCCTATTTCCTTTATTCATGAGGGGCAAAATTTCCCCTCACGTTTATGAGGGGCAACATTTCATCATACCTTTATTTATGAGGGGCAACACTTTACCCTACCATTGTTTATGAGGAGTAAGATTTCACCTTAGCCTGATTTATGAGGGGCAACATTTTCCCATACCTTTATTTATGAGGGGCAACATTTCATCTTACCTTTATTTATGAGGGGCAACATTTCTCCATACCTTTATTTATGAGGGACAAAATTTCCCCTTACATTTATGAGAGGCAACATTTCATCTTACCTTTATTTATGAAGATAACAATTCACCTTACCATTGTTTATGAGGCATATGATTTCAACTTACCTTTATTTATAAGGGGCAACATTTTCCCTTACTTTTATTTATCAGGGGCAACAGTTTATCTTACCTTTATTTATGAGGGGGAAAATTTTACCTTACTTTTATTTATGAACGGCAGTATTTCCCCCTACATTTATTTAGGAGGGAGATTTCATCTTACCTTTATTTATTTAAGGGCAACATTTCCCTTTATCTTTATTTTTGATGTGCAAAATTTCCCCTTGCTTTTATATATCTTGGGCAGCATTTCACTTTACCTTTATTTATGAGGTGTAACATTTCCCCTTATCTTTATTTATGAAAGGCAACATTTCACCTTACCTTTATTTATATGGGTCAACATTTCCCCATACCTTTATTTATGAGGGGCAACATTTCCCCTTTGCATTATTTATGAAGGGCAACATTTCACCTTACCTTTATTGATGAGGTGTAATATTTCCCCTCACCTTTACTTTAGAGGTGTAACATTTCCCATTACCTTTATTTATCAGGGGCAACATTTCATCTTACCTTTATGAGGCGCATCATTTCACCTTACCCTTATTTTATGATGTCTAACATTTCACCTTATCTTCATTTATGAGGAGCAACATTTCACCTACCTTTATTAATGAGGTTTAACATTTCCCCTTACCTTTATTTAAGAGGGGCAACATTTCACCTTACATTTATTGATGATGGGGCAACATTTCACCTTATCATTTTTTATGAGAGGCAACATTTCATTTGACTTTTGTTTATGAGGTGTAAGATTTCGCATTACCTTTATTTATGAGGGTCAACATTTCACCTTTCCTTTCTTTATGGCAGGCAACATTTCTCCTTAACTTTATTAATGAGTAGCAACATTTCATCCTACATTTATTAATGAGGTGTAACATTTTACCTTACCTTTATTTATGAGGTGTGACATTTCACCTTAGCTTCATTTAGAGGAGCAATGTTTCATCTTACCTGTATGAGGGGCAACATTTCCCATTTGCTTTGTTTATAAAGGGCAATGTTTCCTCTTACTTTTATGAGGGGCAACATTTCATCTTACGTTCATTTATGAGGGACATCATTTCCCCTTAACTTTATTTATGAGGGGCAACATTTCCCTTACCTTTATTTGTGAGGTGCAACATTTCTTCTTACCTCTATTTATGAGGAGCAATATTTAACCATACCTTTATGAGGGGCAACATTTCCCTTTACCTTTATTTATGATGGGCAACATTTCATCTTGCCGTTATTTGTGAGGGGCAAAATTTCACCTTATTTTTATTAATGTGGGGCAACAGTTCAGTTTACCTTTATATATAAGGTGTAACATTTCCCCTTATCTTTATTTATGAGGGGCAAAATTTCACTTTACCTTTATTTATATGGGGCAACATTTCCCCTTACCTTTATTTATGAGGTGCAAAATTTCACCTTACCATTATTTATGGAGTGTAACATTTTCCCTTACCTTTATTTAAGAGGGGTAACTTTTTCCAATACTTTTATTTATCAGGGGCAACATTTCGCCTTTCCTTTATTTATGAGGTGGAAGGTTTCCCCTTACATTTATTAATGATGGGCAACCTTTCACCCTGCATTTATTAACGAGGGGCAAGATTTCACCTTACCTTTATTTATGAGGTGTAACATTTCCTCTTACCTTTATTAATGAGGAGGAACATTTTACCTTACCTATATTTATGAGGTGCAAGATTTTCCCTTACATTCATTGATGAGGGGCAACATTTCACCTTACCTTTCTGTATCAGGGGAACATTTTACCTTACCTTTATTTATGAGGGGCAACCTTTCACCTTTCCTTTGTTGATGAGGTGTAACAATTCCCATTACCTTTGTTAATGACGGGCAACATTTCACCTTACCTTTATTTATGAGGTGAAAGGTTTCCCCTTACCTTTATTAATGAGGGGCAACATTTCACTTTGCCTTTATTAATGAGGGGCAACATTTCACCTTACCTTTATTGAAGAGGTGTAATATTTCTCCTTACCTTTATTTATGAGGGACAACATTTCACCTTATCTTTATTTATCAGGGCAACATTATACTTTTTCTCTATTTAAGAGGGGCAACATTTCCCCTTACCTTTTTTATGAGGGGCATCATTTCACCTTATATTTCTTTATGAGGGGCAACATTTCATCTTACCTTTATTTGTCAGGGGCAACATTTCACCTTACCTTTATTTGTCTGGGGCAACATTTCACCTTACCTTTATTTGTCAGGGGCAACATTTCACCTTACCTTTATTTATTAGGGGGAACATTTAATCTTACCCTTACTTATGAAGGAAAACATTTCACCTTACCTTTATTGATGAGGTGTAAGATTTCATCCTACCTTTATTTTTGAAGTGCAATATTTCACCTTAATTTATTTATGACGGGGCAAAATTTCACCTTATCTTTTTTATGAGGGGCAACATTTATTCTTACCTTTATTTATGAGATGTACGATTTCACCTTACCTTTACTTATGAGGGGCAACATTTCATCTTACCTTTATTTACCAGGGTCAGCATTTCCCCACACCTGTATTTATGAGGGGTAACATTTCACCTTGCCTTTAATTATACTAACATAGTAAAATGCCTGCAGAATAAGCTTAATGGTCTTTTGCATCTGCTTGTTTGGTCAGCCCCCACCCTGGGAGCTGACCTTGCTGCCCCCTTCACCTTCCCTGGCTTCTCCCTTCCCAGTTCCCGATATTCTCGCTGCATTGGATTTTGCTTCCAGAACCCTTCCCCTGTACCTGTCCCACCCCCTCTTGAACCCCTCCACCATCTCTGCCTCCACCAGCCCCCTAGACAGTGCATTCCATGGCTCCACAACCCTCTCAGTGAAGTAACACTTCCTCCTTTCTCCCCTGAATCTTCCCCATGCCCTCTAGTGGCCCCCTCCTCCTTCCTTCGAAGCACCCTGACTGTTCCACCCCATTTACCCCCTTCATGTACCTGAAGGCCTCTATCATGACTCCCCAGCCCCTTCTCTTTTCCAGTGTGTACATATTTTGCTCTTCGAGCCTCTCCTCATAGGTCCTGTCCCCCAAGCCCCAAATCATTTTGGTTGCCCTCCTCTGGGCCCTCTCCAGGAGTTTAATGTCCCTCTTTAAGTGTGGCCTCCAAAATTGCATGCAGTACTCGAGGTGCGGCCTCACCAAGCAGTTATACAGAGGGAGTATCACTTCCCTCCTTCTGGAGGTGATACCCCTAGCGATGCATCCCAGCATCCTGTTGGCCTTGGCTGATGCCCTCCTACAAGTCTCCGAGTTGTTCATCTTGACATCCACCACCACCCCCAGGTCCCTCTCAGCCATCGAGACTTGTTGCACTTCCCCCAGGGTGTATTCTTGGCCCGGGTTTCTGGCCCCCAGGTGCAGTACCTTGCATTTCCCTGCATTGAACCTCAGCTTCCACTTTCTAGACCATCTTTCCAGAGCCTCCAAGTCCCCCTGTAGGGCCACCCTCCCCTCCTCCCCATCCACCACCGCCCCCAGTTTTGAGTCATCCACAAAGAGACTCATCTCACTCCTGATATCTGTCCTAATGTCAGAGACATAGGCGTTGAACAGGAGGGGCCCAAGGACTGATCACTGTGGGACCCCACTAATGACCATCCTTAGGGATGAGACTATCCCGCCAACTACGACCTCTGGGTACGGTCCTGGAGCCAATTGCCTATCCATCTGATTATCGGGTTCCCCACCCCATTTCTCCCAGCTTATCCAACAGGCCCACATGAGGAACAGAGTCAAATGCCTTGCTGAAGTCTAGAAAGAGGACGTCCACTGGTCTACCCAGGTCCAAGGCACTCTCACCCAGTCATAGAACTCCACAGGTTTGTCTGACATAATTTCCCCAGGACGAATTCATGCTGTCTATCGTCCAGGCATCCTGACTTTTCCAGGTCCCCCCAGCCTCTCCTTGACAATGCCCTCCATCACCTTGCCCACCACCGATGTCAGGCTGACAGGCCTGTAGTTCCCTGCCACCTCCCTTGATCCCTCCCTTGAGGATAGGCACTATATGCACCACCTTCCAGTCCTGGGGCTCCTACTCTGTCCTCAGAGAGATGGTGAAAAGCTCTGCCAGGGGTTTCGCCAGGACATCCGCAAGTTCCTTCAGCACTCTGGGATGTAATTTATCTGAGCCCTGTGCTTTCTCCATCTTAAGGGACCTGAGGGCTTCCCTCACTCTCTCTGCTGTGATTTCCACTTCCCCTACTTCTTCTCCCTGCTTAGCCTTCCCCCCCTCCTGCCAGTGATGCCTCCCCCTCTCCCCAGACCCGCCAATCGGTAAGGGTCCCCCCTCCTCAGTATCACTGTCTCCTCCCATGTATGATGCAGCACCCCCATTTTCCTTGGTGAAAACTGAGGTGAAGCACTCATTTAGTACCTCAGTCTGCTCCCCCGGGTCTTGTGCCCATCTCTCCCCTGATTTAATCCTGCTAATCTGCCCCTTCACCTTCATTTTTCCCCAGTGTATCTAAAGAACCCCTTATTCCCTCTCCTAATTTCCCTGGCCAGGTTCTGCTCCTTCCTTGCCTTAGCCGCCCTCACCACCCTAGTGGCCCTTCTAGCCATTAGCCAGTACTCCCCTCGATCCCCTTCACTCCTTGAGCACATGAATTGCCTATAGGCTGCCTTCTTTCCCCACACCACCTCCTGGACCTCCCTGGTCCACCAGCAGGTTTTGGGCCCTCACTGCATTTCGTCTTATTCTTGCACAGGTGCTGGTAGCATCCTGCACCCTCTCCTGATGATTTCCCACCTACTATCAGCGTCCATGTCTGACCCAATCTCATCCAAATGCTCCTTAAGGATCCTTCCCATTTCCTTAAAATCTGCCCCCCTGAAGTCAGTTACCTCCATCTTTGTGCAGCCTTCTACCCCTCCAAGGTCCAGGCAGAACCAGACCGTGGCATGGTCACTCCCCGCCAACGGTCCCTTACCTCCAGGCCCCCAATCTGGTCACTGTCTGCCAGGACCACATCCAGTACCCATGCCTCCCTGGTCGGTTCCCCCACCTGCTGAGTTAGGAACGTGTCTTGAAAGACATCCAACAACCTCTGTTCCCTGGCCACCGAGGATGTCATAGTCTCCCAATCTGTTCCTGGCATGTTTAAGTCCCCCAACACCACCACCCTTCCCCTGCCCAGTCTGCAGTTTCTCCCAACATCTGCAACCAGACTCTCCTCCAGCTCCTCCGCCAGTGCAGTGGGTCTATACACCACTCCTAATTTTACTCTCTTGCCCCCCCTCGTAATTAAGGTGACCCAAATCGCCTCCACGGTTTCCTCCGCCTCCTCTACTCCCCCTATGCCAATGCGGTTTTTGACTATCATTGCTACCCCTCCTCCCCTTCCCTCCCCCCGTCCTTCCTGAACATAGTGTAAAACTCCTGGTTCAGGTCCAAGTCGTGTTCTGCGGGGGCCCAGGTCTCAGTGACCGCTGCCACGTCCACCGCTCCCTCAGTTAGCATCACCTGGAGCTCAGGAATTTTATTGCCCAAGCTCCTAATTATGATAGGCAACATTTCTCCTTACCTTTATTTATGAGGGGCAACATTTCACCTTTCATTTATTTATGAAGGGCAACATTTCACCTTTCTTTTATTCATGATTTGTGACATTTCACCTTAACTTCATTTAAGAGGGGCAATGTTTCATCTTACCTCTATGAGGGGGCAACATTTCCCATTAGCTTTATTTAGTAGGTGTAACATTTCACCTTACTTTTATTTATGAGGGGCAATGTTTCATCTTACCTTCATGAGGGCAACATTTCACCTTACCATCATTTATCAGGGACATCGTTTCCCCTTAACTTTATTTATGAGGGGCAAGCTTTTAGTTTTCCTTTATTTATGAGGACATTTCTTCTCACCTTTATTTATGATTGGCAACATTTCCCCTTACCTTTAATTTTAGGGGCCACTTTTCATCTTGCCTCTTTTTATGAGGGGCAATATTTCCCATTACCTTTATTTATCAGGGGCATCATTTCACCTTACCTTTATATATTATTTCTAACATTTCACCTTCTCTTCATTTAAGAGGGGCAAAATTTCACCTTATCATTTTTTATGAGAGGCAACATTTTATTTTACCTTTTATTTAGTTGTTTAACTAGGTATAGCACACTAAGCTGAAAGCTTTTTTACAGGAGCGACCTGGGAGTACAAGGAGGTTAAGTGACTTGCTCAGGGTCACACAGTATGCAAGTGGAAGCTGTGGGATTCAAACCCAGGTCTGGTCTGCTGGATGTCACCTGATTTGCAGCTCAGAGCCTTAGACTACTGCACTATACTGCCTCCTTTGCTTATGAGGTGTAAGATTTCGCCTTACCTTTATTTATGAGGGTCAACATTTCATCTTAGTTTTATTTATCAGGGGCAGCATTTCCCCACACCAGTATTTACATGGGTTATCATTTCACCTTGGCTTTATTTATGACAGGTAACATTTCTCCTTAGCTTTATTATTGAGTAGCAACATTTCACCCTACATTTATTAATGAGGGGTAACATTTTACCTTACCTTTATTTATGAGGTGTGACATTTCACCTTAGCTTCATTTCAGAGGAGCAATGTTTCTTCTTAGCTGTATGAGGGGCAACATTTTCCATTAGCTTTGTTTATAAGGGGCAATGTTTCCTCTTACTTTTATGAGGGGCAACATTTCATCTTACCTTTATTGATGAGGGACATCATTTCCCCTTAACTTTATTTATGAGGGGCAACATTTCCCTTACCTTTATTTATGAGGAGCAATATTTAACCATACCTTTATGAGGGGCAACATTTCCCTTTATCTTTATTTATGATGGGCAACATTTCACCTTGCGTTTATTAGCGAGGGGCCAGATTTCACCTTACCTTTATTTATGAGGTGTAACATTTCCCCTTACCTTTATTAATGAGGGGCAACATTTTACCTTACCTTTCTGTATCAGGGGAACATTTTACCTTACCTTTATTTATGAGGGGCAGCCTTTCACCTTTCCTTTGCTGATGAGGTGTAACAATTCCCGTTACCTTTATTAATGAGGGGCAACATTTCACCTTACCTTTATTGAAGAGGTGTAACATTTCCCCTTACCTTTATTTCTGAGGGGCAACATTTCACCTTATCTTTCTTTATCAGGGCAACATTACACCTTTTCTCTATTTAAGAGGGGCAATATTTCCCCTTACCTTTTTTATGAGGGGCATCATTTCACCTTACAGTTCTTTATGAGGGGCAACATTTCATCTTACCTTTATTTGTCAGGGGCAACATTTCACCTTACCTTTATTTGTCGGGGCAACATTTCACCTTACCTTTATTTATCAGGGGGAACATTTCATCTTACCCTTACTTATGAAGGAGAACATTTCACCTTACCTTTATTGATGAGGTGTAAGATTTCATCCTACCTTTAGTTTTGAATGACATTTCACCTTACTTTTATTTAAGATGGGGCAACATTTCACCATATCTGTTTTTATGAGGGGCAACATTTATTCTTACCTTTATTTATGAGGTGTAAGATTTCGACTTACCTTTATTTATGAGGGGCAACATTTCATCTTACCTTTATTTACCAGGGTCAGCATTTCCCAATACCTGTATTTATGAGGGGCAACATTTCACCTTGCCTTTAATTATACTAACATAGTAAAATGCCTGAGGAATAGGCCTAACGGTCTTTTGCATCTGCTCATTTGGTCAGATCTCACCCTGGGAGCTGACCTTGCTGTCCCCTTTGCCTTCTCTGGCTTCTCCCTTCCCAGTTCCAGATATTCTCGCTGCATTGGATTTTGCTTCCAGAACCCTTCCCCTGTACCTGTCCCATCCCCTTCTTGAACCCCTCCACCGTCTCTGCCTCCACCAGCCCCCTAGGCAGCACATTCCATGGCTCCACAACCGTCTCAGTGAAGTAGCACCTCCTCCTTTCTCCCCTGAATCTTCCCCTCCAACTTCCACCCATGCCTCTAGTGGCCCCTCCTCCTTCCTTCAAAGCATCCTGACTGTTCCTCCCTATTTACCCCCTTCATGTATCTGAAGACCTCTATCATGTCCCCCGGTCCTTCTCTCTTCCAATGTGTACATATTTAACTCTTCGAGCCTCTCCTCATAGGTCCTTTCCCCAAGTCCCAAATCATTTTGGTTGCCTCCTCTGGGCCTCTCCAGGAGTTTAATGTCCCTTTATGTGGCCTCCAAAATTGCATGCAGTACCGAGGTGCAGCCTCACTCAAGAAGTTTGTGAGGAGTATCACTTCCTCCTTCTGGAGGTGATACCCCTAGCGATGCATCCCAGCATCCTGTTGGCCTTGGCTGCTGCCCTCCTACAAGTCTCCGAGTTGTTCATCTTGACATCCACCACCACCCCCAGGTCCCTCTCAACCATCGAGACTTGTTGCACTTCCACCCCAGGGTGTACACTTGGCCCGGGTTTCTGGCCCCCAGGTGCAGTACCTTGCATTTCCCTGCATTGAACCTCAGCTTCCACTTTCTAGACCATCTTTCCAGAGCCTCCAGGTCCCCCTGTAGGGCCACCCTCCCCTCCTCCCCATCCACCACTGCCCCCAGTTTTGAGTCATCCCCAAAGAGACTCATCTCACTCCTGATACCTGTCCTTATGTCAGAGATGTAGGCGTTGAACAGGAGGGGCCCAAGGACTGATCACTGTGGGACCCCACTAATGACCCTCCTTAGGGATGAGACTATCCCTCTAACTACGACCCTCTGGGTCCAGTCCTGGAGCCAATTGCCTATCCATCTGATTATCTGGTTCCCCACCCCCATTTCTCCTAGTTTATCCAACAGGCCTACATGAGGAGCAGAGTCAAATGCCTTACTGAAGTCTAGAAAGAGGACGTCCACTGGTCTACCCAGGTCCAAGGCACTCATCACCCAGTCATAGAACTCCACAAGGTTTGTCTGGCATGATTTCCCCAGGACGAATCCATGCTGTCTATCGTCCAGGCATCCTGACATTTCCAGGTCACCCCAGCCTCTCCTTGACAATGCCCTCCATCACCTTGCCCACCACCGATGTCAGGCTGACAGGCCTGTATTTCCCTGCCACCTCACTTGATCCTCTCTTGTGGATAGGCACTATATGTGCCACCTTCCAGTCCTGCGGCACCCACCCTGTCCTCAGAGAGATGGTGAAAAGCTCCACCAGGGGTTTCACCAGGACATCTGCAAGTTCCTTCAGCACTCTGGGATGTAATTTATCCGAGCCCTGTGCTTTCTCCATCTTAAGGGACCTAAGGGCTTCCCTCACTCTCTCTGCTGTGATTTCCACTTCCGCTACCTCTTCTCCCTGCTTAGCCTTCCCCCCTCCTGCCAGTGATGCCTCCCCCTCTCCCCAGACCCACCATTCGGTAAGGGCCCCCCCATCTCAGTATCACTGTCTCCTCCCATGTATGATGCAGCACCCCCATTTTCCTTGGTGCAAACTGAGGTGAAGCACTCATTTAGTACCTCAGCTTGCTCCCCCGGGTCTTGTGCCCATCTCTTCCCTGATTTAATCCTGCTAATCTGCCCCTTCACTCTTCATTTTTCCCCAGTGTATCTAAAGAACCCCTTATTCCCTCTCCTAATTTCCCTGGCCAGGTTCTGCTCCTTCCTTGCCTTAGCCGCCCTCACCACCCTAGTGGCCCTTCTAGCCATTAGCCAGTACTCCCCTCGATCCCCTTCACTCCTTGAGCACATGAATTGCCTATAGGCTGCCTTCTTTCCCCACACCACCTCCTGGACCTCCCTGGTCCACCAGCAGGGTTTTTGGGCCCTACCGCATTTTCGTCTTATTCTTGCACAGGTGCTGGTAGCATCCTGCACCCCTCTCCTGATGATTTCCCACCTACTATCAGCATCCATGTCTGACCCAATCCCATCCAAATGCTCCTTAAGGATCCTTCCCATTTCCTTAAATCGCCCCCTGAAGTCAGTTACCTCCATCTTTGTGCAGCCTTCTACCCCTCCTAGGTCCAGGCAGAACCAGACTGTGGCATGGTCACTCCCCGCCAACGGGTCCCTTACCTCCAGGCCCCCAATCTGGTCACTGTCTGCCAGGACCACATCCAGTACCCATGCCTCCCTGGTCGGTTCCCCCACCTGCTGAGTTAGGAACGCGTCTTGAAAGACATCCAACAACCTCTGTTCCCTGGCCACCGAGGATGTCATAGTCTCCCAATCTGTTCCTGGCATGTTTAAGTCCCCCAACACCACCACCCTTCCCCTGCCCAGTCTGTAGTTTCTCCCAACATCTGCAACCAGACTCTCCTCCAGCTCCTCCACCAGTGCAGGGGGTCTATACACCACTCCTATTTTTACTCTCTTGCCTCCCCTTGTTATCAAGGTGACCCAAATCGCCTCCACGGTTCCCTCTGCCTCCTCTACTCCCCCTATGCCAATGCAGTTTTGACTATCATTGCTACCCTCCTCCCTTCCCTCCCCCCTGTCCTTCCTGAACATAGTGTAAAACTCCAGGTTCAGGTCCCAGTCATGTTCTGCGGTGGCCCAGGTCTCAGTGACTGCTGCCACATCCACCGCTCCCTCATTTAGCATCACCTGGAGCTCAGGCATTTTATTGCCCAAGCTTCTAATTATGATAGGCAATATTTCTCCTTACCTTTATTTATGAGGGGCAACATTTCACCTTACATTTATTTATGAGGGGCAACATTTCACCTTTCATTTATTTGTGAAAGGCAACATTTCACCTTTCCTTTATTCATGATTTGTGACATTTCACCTTAACTTCATTTAAGAGGGGCAATGTTTTATCTTACCTGTATGAGGGGGCAACATTTCCCATTAGCTTTATTTATTAGGTGTAACATTTCACCTTACTTTTATTTATGAGGGGCAATGTTTCATCTTACCGATGAGGGCAACATTTCACCTTACCATTATTTATCAGGGACATCATTTCCCCTTAACTTTATATGTCCCGGATTCCCCCCTTTTCCCTCGCAAAAACACAGAGACCATTGTTTGTTGTTGTGCTCAGATTGGCAATTAATTTATTTATATTCATAAATCCATATTCCATTTTCCATTTCTTTATTATCATATTTCCATAATTTTCATTTATTTCCATCCATATATCACTCTCTGATTATCCATCCCCCAGGCGAAAACCTGGGTGCCTTCTTCTTCTCCTTTTCTGTTAGTACGATGAAAACCGAGACCGCTTTCTCCTTCATCTTCTTCCTCCTCTTGTGTTATTCCTTTTTCTTCTCCCTCCCGTCCTCCCCCTTTTCCCCCTGCCATCAGCCTTGGCAGTCCATAGCCATATTATCATCTGCCGTCCACTTTTTGGCAGTCCCCAAGCATTTTTCCCACCTGCCATCCACCTTTGGCAGTCCATAACCATATTATCACCTGCCATCCACCTTTGGCAGTCCATAACCATATTATCACCTGCCATTCACCTTTGGCAGTCCACTGTCCTACTGGACGCGTCTGTCCTCCACCTTGACAGACCCACCATACAGCCCCCAAATTGACTGTCTTTCCCTCGTGCTCTGTCTAGTAGGGTGGGTGGGAGGAATCAAAATTCCAGCAAAAAGTGGCTGAGGCCCCCTTGTGTTGTCCCTTATGTACCTTCCTTCTCCCCTCACCTTCCTGCTGCCTGCCCATTGTTCTGGCTCTTGGCCCCTCCCTTTCCTTCTCCCCTCCCCTTCTGAGTACAACCATTCCCTAATGGAGGGAAGGGGTGCACTAGGACAACATGGTCTGCCCCTTAAAGGGCAAACTCCATTGTCCCGGATTCCCCCCTTTTCCCTCACAAAAAGACAGAGACCATTGTTTGTTGTTGTGCTCAGATTGGCAATTAATTAATTTATATTCATAAATCCATATTCCATTTTCCATTTCTTTATTATCATATTTCCATAATTTTCATTTATTTCCATCCATATATCACTCTCTGATTATCCATCGCCCAGGCGAAAACCTGGGTGCCTTCTTCTTCTCCTTTTCTGTTAGGTAACGGTAAAAACCGAGACCGCTTTCTCCTTCATCTTCTTCCTCCTCTTGTGTTATTCCTTTTTCTTCCCCTTCCGTCCCCCTTTTTCCCCACTAGCCAGTCTCCAGCTTATGCTGGATGACTGGCTTCCTCCAACTTAGGGTCTCCTCTCCCTTACCTCAGGGATGAAACCTCCTTCCCCCTTTTTTTTTTTATATCCCAGCTTCTGTCTGTTTCCTCCATTCCTCTATGAAACCCATTGTTTCTGCATTAAACATATCTGTTGTTATGTCTGACAAGTGTACCCCATCTGACCTGTAGAAGTCACCCACCCATTCTTCTACTCCCCGCAGTATCACTTGTCCTCCCATCTGCCTTATCAATGTCCTAACCCATCTATTCATCTTTCTCCTGGCCCTCTCCACCGCCCTGTGGCTGTGTTCCTGTCTCCATACCCTTCGTGGTATCATATCTGACCAGGCAAGGCATACTTGAGGCCACCACTGTCTTTTTGCCACCAGGTCCCTCTTTATCTGTAAATATGTGTGCACCCATGGTCTGCCTGCCAGGTCGTTGCCCCCTAGGTGTATAATGATTTGGTCTGGACTGCGCCGATGTCCCTTGAGTTCCTTCAAAGTGGGCAGGAGTTGTGCCCATCTCATCCCCCGTAGGCCGTGCCATACCAATCTACACTGTCTTGCATCCTGGTACAATTGTTTTCCCCCAGCTTTTTTCTCTGCTCTCTTACCAGTCCAGTAAATATAGGAATGGCTGCAGATCTAGACTTCTGTGCTCCTCCCTCTACCTATGGGGTGCAAAGAAAATTAATTAATTTACACATACTCTCAGTGCCCTCATTGTATTATCCCCCGGCTTCTTTTCTTTTTTTCCGTGCTCGTACATATGAGCACCATACTTCCATCTTCTTTTCCCGTTCTTCTTCTTCTTTTTTTTTTTGGAAAACCACACTGCTCCTTCCCCTTCTTCCTTTTTTTTTTTACTTCAGTGCTCTGATGTATCTTTTATAACTGGCTGACCGCCAGTGCCCTTTTTCCAAAATGTCCTTCACGGGTTCACCCGGTGCTGCCCACTGTGAGGCAGCCCCAATCTGTAGGGAATGGGAAGAGTAATTAGCTGGGTCCTCCCCCAGAAAGCGCATGCCCTTTTTCAGCACAGCTGTAATTTGATAGCCGGTGACCCTTTTTCTATCCCATGTACAAATAACTTCCCCGTCCTGGTCATCTGCTCTGCGGCGAAAACCCACAGGGCCTGCACTGGGCATATCACAATCTCCGACTGCCCTTTCAGTGTTATCATGCACCCTTGCCCTTTTGGTCCACCTTTGACCTCTTTAGCTTGATTCGTATTTCTCTTGTCCCCCAACTCACATCCTCCCATTCCACACCTCCTTCCTTGTCATCTTTCCCATGGCCTACCACTTCACTCACTCTCATAGCCCCTGCAAACATTACCACATAAATTGTGTGAAATAGCTGGGCCTCCCCTTTTGATCTGCATATTGCCAGGAGCACCTCTTTTAGCTTTATTAGCCACTGCTCACCTATTGGCCTCCTATTATCCCCTGGCCCTCGTTTGAACCTGCCCCATCCCTGCATCATTCTCCTGATGAGCATTGATTTTGTTGGGTCATTCCATCCTTTTAGGCTGCAGATCACACTGATCCCTGCAAGATAAACCCCCATTGTGGCGTGAGCAGTACCTTTCTGCCATTGTTCCACTGTGAACATTCCCAACTGTTCCTCAGAGAGTGGCCCACTTACCTCCATCTGGTGTTCTGCCCTGAATGTTTGAAAAACCCTCCAGGCCCCATCGTAGGCCCTCAGAGTCCGAGGCGCCCATGAGCTGTGAAACAGCATTTCTGCTCCTTCTTGCCAACGTCCCAGATGTTTGTTGGTATGGGCGTTTTTTGTTCTTCCGCTGCTGGTGCCAGCTTCCGGAAACGGTCCAGCTGCAGACGGGAAAGGCTGTCAGCTAGAGTATTGTGTACCCCTTCTATGTGTTTTGCTCTGAAGGATATGTTCAGCTGCAAAGCCCTTAAAACTAACTGTCGTACTACCTGCATGACTGTATCTGACCTGGCTCCCTTGTTGTTTAGTACATCAACCACCGCTCTATTGTCACACCAAAATGTCACCTTCTGGTCACGTAATTCTTCCCCCCAAACCAAAGTGCATGCCCATATGGGCATGATCTCCAGTAGTGTTATATCTCTCACTTTCCCATCCCTCACCCAACTGGCCAGCCATGGTTCTACAAACCACCTGCCCCTCAGGTAACCCCCCATGCCCAACCCTCCAGCCACATCTGTGTAGAGGTCAAGGTCTGTGTTGTACAGCCACTCCTCCTGCCAGAATGAACACCCATTATAATCCTTCAAGAATTCTTCCCATATACTAAAATCCTCCCTGACACCTTGAGTCAGATCCACTCAGTGATGTGGTCTGGTGACCCCTGCTGTAGCTCTGGCTAACCTCCTTGTGAATTCCCTTCCTGGTCCTATGGCCCTGCAAGAGAAGTTCAGGTGCCCCAGTACCTGCTGGACCAATTTTAGTTATACCCACCTCCTGCTGGTATGTACCCGGATTAGTTCCCTCAACCTCCTTACTTTTTTGTCCGGTAACCTAAACACTCCGCTTGTGGCATCTATCTCTATCCCGAGGAATTCCAACACCTTGCTGGGCCCTTCTGTTTTCTCTGGTGCCAATGGGCCTCCCAGCTCCCGGCACAATTCTTGAAACTTATCCAGCATCCTCTGTGTCTCCCTTTTGCCCTTCCCAATGAGGAGAAAATCATCCAGGTAATGGATGACTGACCTATAACCCATCTTTTCTTGGAATATCCATTGCAAACATGTGCTGAACACCTCAAACATGGCAGATGCTGTGGAACACCCCATTGGCATTGCTTTGTCGAAATAATACTGTCCCTCACTTTTAAAACCCAACAGATACCAGTCTTCCCTCCTGACTGGAAGCAGTCTGAAGGCAAACTCAATGTCTGTTTTTGCCATCCATGCATTTCCTGTGGCTCGGCTTATCCAGACTGCGTCCTCTAGTGTCGCGTATGTCACCCTACTATGTTCTTCACTGATAAAGTCATTCACCCACTCACCTTCCGGATATGACAGGTGGTGGATCACCCTGTATTCCCCCTCTTGCTTCTTGGGTACTAAGCCCAAAGGCGATATCCACATGTTTTCCAATGGGGGGTGTTAAATGGGCCCTCCACACTGCCTGCTGCTTTTTCTTTCTCAATCTTCCGCCTTAGCATTTTCTCTTTTCCTTTTACCGACCCCAGGTTGCGTGCCTCCCTTGCTTGCCTGGGTCCCCTAGACTGCAATGAAAACCCTGTGTTAAAACCACTTAATATCATATCCCGCACACTTGCGTCCGGATATCTGCCCAGGCAAACTGACCATGCTGCTAGGTTGATGAGGGTTCTGGCCATACCAAATTGTTCCTTGTTGTGCCACCTGTCCCCCCTCCCAGACCCCTCCCTTTCTTCCTGTCTGGCCTTCCTTGCCTCAGTGGTTCTGGCCCCCTCTATTCCCATTCCCCCTGCCCCTCCCTCCCTTGTTCCATGTTTGCCCTTTAAACCCCTGGCCATCTCAAAAAAACTGTTGGCCTGATCCTTGCCCCACATGCCCTTGTGCACCCTGTGGCCATGTTGTTCTGCACTTGCTTGCCGGGTGCAACCCCCCCCCCGCATTTTGAACAGGCATGTCGAAAACGACACTGAGGCCACGAGCAGAAGGCCTGTTATACGCCCAGCAACATCTCTGTGACGTAGACACCTTTTTGCCCCACCCACCCTCAGGTGTGGACTGATCTGTTACATAATCCGTCCATAAATCTATTTGCTTGGTGTCCCATCTTACATCCCCAAATGTTGCCATTCTCTGCCAAAAACATTCATCATAGTATATCCATCCTACCCCGCCTTTTGCTTTTGCTCTCCATATTATCAATGAATAGGTAATGAGCGGGATACCCAGCTCTGGCCTCTTTTCCAGAGCGATGGCTGAAAAGATGGCAAAACCTAGAAACCACCCATCCCAGGTCTTCCCTTTCGTGAACTTGTATTCCTCTTTCTTTCCTAAGAGCACTATGGCAGCTGCCATCTCACTCTTACCTAAACTCTCTGTCTCTTCATATTTGGCCACCACCTCACGGCTCACCAAAGCAAATATATCCACATATTCCCCTTTCCATATTTTTTCCTTTGTGGCCAAGGGCACATGTTCGCCTGTTCTCATCCCCGATGCACCTACCTCTCTTGTACCTTTTCCCTCTCTTTCCTCTCTGTTTACAGTATCCCCTGGCACCTCTTTTCCCGTCTTAATCTCTGCCAGAGCAGACTCCATCTGTCCCAGCCCTCCTGTCCCCAGTGCCGCCACAATTTGCCCTATATATTCTTTTATACTATCACCCACTGTGTTGGATGTGTTACCTGTAACCTTGTCCTGACCAGGCTGCCTAGAGGCCTCCAAAGGTCCCCTTGCTTCTTCCTGTGATTGAGGTGGAGGTGGAAGGCGAGCTACTGGGATCTGCGGGCAGGACCCCCTGTTCTGGGCTTTGTGTCCAGGTTCTGCTGGGGAGGTTCCCCTTTGATCTGGGGTTGGTGCTGGCGTCACTGGGTCCACCGGCCATGTGGGTACTGGCTCAACTGCCTTGGCGGGCCCCGCTGTCACCGGTGCTACCCTAGCGGGACTGTGTAGCCCTTCGGCTGGCCTCTTCCCCTTGCCACCTTTTTCCGTACCCGTTTTTCTCTTCTCCCCAGGCCTCCCCGGTTCCTCCCCCTCCACCAGTTCCCACATTTTGTTTGCTTTTTCTGCCAGTTCAATTATAGCCTTGTAGTCATCTTCCTTCGATGGCCTGCTCTTCTTGGGTGCCATGTCCGTCTTATCCTGTGCTCTGTGAAAACAACTATAGGAAACGAAAAAACAGGGTTATTCGTATATCAGTACCTACCTGTATGTTTTCCTCCTGTCCTTCGAGCCACCCTCATGCCAACACAGACCGGGGCCACCCGTGAAGGACCCCCCATCCTGCCTGGCAGATCACCCTTTCCTAGCATGGGCCCGCACTCACTGCAATCCCTTCACCACGTGAGGTGTCTCCCATGAATTCCCGGGTTGGGATTACTCCTCTTCTGCCCTGGGGTTCTCCCAGTCATTTTATTTTTTACCCCTAGCGTGCCTCCCCAGGAGGGAAGGCTTCCCCCGACCCCCAACCACGTGGAAATTCCCTACCTCCCACACGCTTCCATCTCATATGCCCTAGCAGCGTGCGACGCCATGCCGCAAGGTCCCTTGTCTACTCACCCTCCTATGTTCCAGGGCCCCCCCCCCATATATATATATATATATTTTTTTTTTTTTGCGCCCCCTTTCCTTTCTTATCCCATTTTTTTTTTTTGAAGCTTCATAAGGAGCAATAATGTAAAGCAAGGTACTTTAGTTGTGGCATGCTTGATTCAACATCATGTATAGACCAAAAACTATCAGCACAATGAATGGCCAGCTTTATGGTCACAAAATGAAGCAGATTCCATAGTGAAAACCTGGACCTTGTGGACCAAAGACAGCTCCCAAAACCACAACCTATTCTTAACCCCTCTCTCTATGCTACTCTGCCTCCCTTTGCTCTCACCTGCCTTCTATTGGGGGCCGATACCATCCACTGCCCCCCTCCCACAAAATCATGTGTGATGCCAGGTTCTGTTTACACATCTTCCTGAGGGGAATGCTCTCCCGGGAAGCCAACCACTGGAGGCAGCCCCAAGGTTCCCTTGGGGTCGGGGAGTGTCTGCTTCTCCCCATGCCCCAGCTGCCTGCATGTGCATTGCGCCCCCCTTTTTCTGTTGATGCTTGGCCCTGTGTAGGGCCATGTGGTATACCACCTACCAGAGGGAACAGGCTTCTATCGCGACCCTCCACGCGGCGTGTGATGTCATGCCACATGGTCGCCGTTCCGTGTTCTCCCTCCCAGTCCTTCAGGACCTCCTCCAGCCTGCAAAATGGGCCACCACTCCGCGAGCAGCACTAAGACAAAAGGAGCAAGCTTTCAGCAATGCACCACGTGGCGTGATACCCCGCGCTACGTGTTCCAAGGATCGCGCACTCTCCCATTCTTGTCGGGGCCTCTACAGGCCCACAATTTTTATAGCAATAAGAAACAGGCCCCCAAAATGTTGCATGCCAAAACAAACAGGGCAAAGGCTTCATCGTGACTCTAGCAGCATGTGACGTCCCGCCCCGGGTCTCAGCTCACTCCCTCACTTACTAATCTCAAAACCTAAACCAGGCCTACTGATCCTACTAGCCAACCAGCCTAACCAGCCCCAAAGGCAGCAAGCAGCCCAAACAAAAGGGGGCAACCCACCTCTCAAGCACCACGTGGTGTGTGACGTCACTGCGTGGCCTCGGTCATGCACCACATGGCGTGCTGCATCACGCCACATGCCTCTCGCTCTCTTTCATCGGGGCCTCTACAGGCCTAAATTTTACCACAGCAATAGAATAACAGGCTCCCAAAATGTCACATGCAGCCAAGAACAAACAGGGAAAACTTCATCATGACCCTAGCCGCGTGTGACGTCACGCCATGGGTCTCGGGTCGCTCCTTCACTCCCTAACCTCAAGGCCTAATCCAGGCCTACCACTTTATTAGCACACCATCCAAAACAGGCCCTAAAAGCAGCAAGCAGCCTAAAACAAAGGGGGCAAACTTCTCATTAGCACCCCTGCCGGCGGTGTGACGACACACGTGGCCTCGGGTCTGGCTCTCACTCGCTTTTCAGGGCCTCCCAGGCTCAGCAAATAACCAGTAACCACAAACATTTTCACCTTTGTCCTAGCTTCCAACAAACTGTCTCTTCTTTAAAACAATTGCAGAAAACTGGTCTCCCACTCTGTGCTGCCCAAAGCACTTCTCCCTTAGCCCTCTCTGCCATGTAAGGAGCTTCCATCAAAAAACCCTTGCTTCATCTTGTCTTCTAACAGATCACCGCATTCTCAACTAAATGCTGCAATCAATTTTTTCTTTTCTTTTTTTAAAAACAACTTCGCATATCTACCCAAATCAACTGTTGTATCCTTACCTTCTTCTGCTTGTGAACAAACCTCAAATTTAATGCCAAATCCGACGTGCTGCAGCTGATGTCAAATCAAAACTCCAGCAAAAAGTGGCTGAGGCCCCCTTGTGCTGTCCCTTATGTACCTCCCTTCTCCCCTTCCCTTCCTGCTGTCTGCCCATTGTTCTGGCTCTTGGCCCTCCCCTTCCTTCTCCCCTCCCCTTCTGAGCACAACCATTCCCTAATGGAGGAAAGGGGTGCACCAGGACAACATGGTCTGCCCCTTAAAGGGCAAACTCCATTATGAGGGCAACATTTCATCTTGCCTTCATTTATGAGGGCAACATTTCATCTTGCCTTCATTTATGAGGGATGCCATTTCCCCTTAACTTTATTGATAAAGGGGCAACATTTCCCTTACCTTTATTTATGAGGGGCAACATTTCTTCTCACCTTTATTTATGATTGGCAACATTTCTCCTTACATTTATTTATGAGGTGTAACATTTCACCTTACCTTTACTTATGAGGGGCAACATTTCCCCTTACCTTTACAAAGGGCAACACTTCACCTTACCTTTATTTATGTGGTGTAAGATTTCAACTTACCTGTATTCATGAGGGGCAATATTTCTCCTTACCTTTAATTATGAGGGGCCACTTTTCATCTTGCCTTTATTTATGAGGGGCAATATTACCCCTTACCTTTACTAATCAGGGGCAACATTTCATCTTACCTCTTTTATGAGGGCAACATTTCTCTTACCTTATTTATATGGGGTCAACATTTCCTACCTTCATTTATGAGGGGCAACATTTCCCCTTTCCTTTATTTATGAAGGGCAACATTTCACCTTACCTTTATTGATGAGGTGCAACATTTCCCCTTACCTTTACTTTAGAGGTGTAACATTTCCCATTACCTTTATTTATCAGGGGCAACATTTCATCTTACCTTTATGAGGCGCATCATTTCACCTTACCCTTATTTATGATTTCTATCATTTCACCTTATCTTCATTTATGAGGGGCAACATTTCACCTACCTTTATTAATGAGGTTTTACATTTCCCCTTACCTTTATTTAAGAGGGGCAACATTCCACCTTATCATTTTTTATGAGAGGCAACATTTCATTTTACTTTTGTTTATGAGGTGTAAGATTTCGCCTTACCTTTATTTATGAGGGTCAACATTTCATCTTAGCTTTATTTATCAGGGGCAGCATTTCCCCACACCAGTATTTACATGGGTCAACATTTCACCTTGGCTTTATTTAAGACAGGCAACATTTCTCCTTCACTTTATTATTGAGTAGCAACATTTCACCCTACATTTATTAATGAGGGGTAACATTTTACCTTACCTTTATTTATGAGGTGTGACATTTCACCTTAGCTTCATTTCAGAGGAGTAATGTTTCTTCTTACCTGTATGAGGGGCAACATTTCCCATTAGCTTTGTTTATAAGGGGCAATGTTTCCTCTTACTTTTATGAGGGGCAACATTTCATCTTACCTTCATTTATGAGGGACATCATTTCCCCTTAACTTTATTTATGAGGGGCAACATTTCCCTTACCTTTATTTGTGAGGAGCAACATTTCTTCTTACCTTTATTTATGAGGAGCAATATTTAACCATACCTTTATGAGGGGCAACATTTCCCTTTATCTTTATTTATGATGGGCAACATTTCATCTTGCCTTTATTTATGAGGGGCAAAATTTCACCTTACTTTTATTTATGAGGGGCAACAGTTCAGTTTACCTTTATTTATAAGGTGTAACATTTCCCCTTATCTTTATTTATGAGGGGCAAAATTTCACTTTACCTTTATTTATATGGGCCAATATTTCACCTTACCTTTATTTATGAGGTGCAACATTTCACCTTACCATTATTTATGGAGTGTAACATTTCCCCTTACCTTCATTTAAGAGGGGTAACTTTTTCCATTACTTTTATTTATCAGGGGCAACATTTCCCCTTACTTTTATTTATGAGGTGAAAGGTTTCCCCTTACATTTATTAATGAGGGGCAACATTTCATCTTGCGTTTATTAACGAGGGGCAAGATTTCACCTTACCTTTATTTATGAGGTGTAACATTTCTGCTTACCTTTATTAATGAGGGGCAACATTTTACCTTACCTATATTTATGAGGTGCAAGATTTTCCCTTACGTTCATTGATGAGGGGCACCATTTCACCTTACTTTTCTGTATCAGGGGAACATTTTACCTTACCTTTATTTCTGAGGGGCAACCTTTCACCTTTCCTTTGTTGATGAGGTGTACCAATTCCCATTACCTTTATTAATGACGGGCAACATTTCACCTTACCTTTATTTGTGAGTCGTACGATTTTACCTTACCTTTTTTTAATGAAGGGCAACATTTCACTTTGCCTTTATTAATGAGGGGCAACATTTCACCTTACCTTTATTGAAGAGGTGTAACATTTCCCCTTACCTTTATTTATGAGGGGCAACATTTCACTTTATCTTTATTTATCAGGGCAACATTACACCTTTTCTCTATTTAAGAGGGGCAACATTTCCCCTCACCTTTTTTGTGAGGGGCATCATTTCACCTTACATTTCTTTATGAGGGGCAACATTTCACCTTACCTTTATTTGTCGGGGCAACATTTCACCTTAGCTTTATTTATCAGGGGGAACATTTCATCTTACCCTTACTTATGAAGGAGAACATTTCACCTTACCTTTATTGATGAGGTGTAAGATTTCATCCTACCTTTATTTTTGAAGGGCAACATTTCACCTTACATTTATTTATGACGGGGCAACATTTCACCATGTCTTTTTTTATGAGGGGCAACATTTCATCTTACCTTTATTTACCAGGGTCAGCATTTCCCCATACCAGTATTTTTGAGGGGCAACATTTCACCTTGTCTTTAATTATGATAGGCAACATTTCTCCTTACCTTTATTTGTGAGGGGCATTTCACCTTACATTTATTTATGAGGGGCAGCATTTCACCTTTCATTTATTTATGAAGGGCAACATTTCACCTTTCCTTTATTTATGATTTGTGACAGTTCACCTTAACTTCATTTAAGAGGGGCAATGTTTTATCTTACCTGTATGAGGGGGCAACATTTCCCATTAGCTTTATTTATTAGGTGTAACATTTCACCTTACTTTTATTTATGAGGGGCAACATTTCACCTTACCATTATTTATGGAGTGTAACATTTCCCCTTACCTTCATTTAAGTGGGGTAACTTTTTCCATTACTTTTATTTATCAGGGGCATTTCCCCTTACCTTTATTTATGAGGTGAAAGGTTTCCCCTTACATTTATTAATGAGGGGCAACATTTCATCTTGCGTTTATTAATGAGGGGCAAGATTTCACTTTACCATCATTTATCAGGGGCATCATTTCCCCTTAACTTTATTTATGAGGGGCAAGATTTTAGTTTTCCTTTATTTATGAGGGCAACATTTCATCTTGCCTTCATTTATGAGGGATGCCATTTCCCCTTAACTTTATTGATAAAGAGGCAACATTTCCCGTACCTTTATTTATGAGGGGCAACATTTCTTCTCACCTTTATTTATGATTGGCAACATTTCTCCTTACATTTATTTATGAGGTGTAACATTTCACCTTACCTTTACTTATGAGGGGCAACATTTCCCCTTACCTTTATGAGGGGCAGCACTTCACCGTACTTTTATTTATGTGGTGTAAGATTTCAACTTACCTGTATTCATGAGGGGCAATATTTCCCCTTACCTTCAATTTTGAGTGGCCACTTTTCATCTTGCCTTTATTTATGAGGGGCAATATTACCCCTTACCTTTACTAATCGGGGCAACATTTCATCTTACCTCTTTTTATGAGGGGCAACATTTCACCTTACCTTTATTTATATGGGTCAACATTTCCCCGTACCTTCATTTATGAGGGGCAACATTTCCCCTTTCCTTTATTTATGAAGGGCAACATTTCACCTTACCTTTATTGATGAGGTGCAACATTTCCCCTTACCTTTACTTTAGAGGTGTAATATTTCCCATTACCTTTATTTATCAGGGGCAACATTTCATCTTACCTTTATGAGGCACATCATTTCACCTTACCCTTATTTATGATTTCTAATATTTCACCTTCTCTTCATTTAAGAGGGGCAACATTTCACCTTACATTTATTGATGATGGGGCAACATTTCACCTTATCATTTTTTATGAGAGGCAACATTTCATTTTACTTTTGTTTATGAGGTGTAAGATTTTGCCTTACCTTTATTTATAAGGGTCAACATTTCATCTTAGCTTTATTTATCAGGGGCAGCATTTCCCCACACCAGTATTTACATGGGTCAACATTTCACCTTGCCTTTATTTATGACCGGCAACATTTCTCCTTAGCTTTATTAATGAGTAGCAACATTTCACCCTACATTTATTAATGAGGGGTAACATTTTACCTTACCTTTATTTATGAGGTGTGACGTTTCACCTTAGCTTCATTTCAGAGGAGCAATGTTTCTTCTTACCTGTATGAGGGGCAACATTTCCCATTAGCTTTGTTTATAAGGGGCAATGTTTCCTCTTACTTTTATGAGGGGCAACATTTCATCTTACCTTCATTTATGAGGGACATCATTTCCCCTTTACTTTATTTATGAGGGGCAACATTTCCCTTACCTTTATTTGTGAGGAGCAACATTTCTTCATACTGGAGTTCATACTAGATAAATAAGAAAATCAGAAGGCAAAGCCCATAAAGATTTTCCCCACAATTCAGTGGAAGTGACGAAGGTCACCAATTTCTTCCAAGTACCTATCTAATCTTAATTTAAAACAGTCTAAGCTTTCTGCCTCCACCACCTCCTGGGGTAATCCATTCCATATCCTTATTGTTCAACACTTAAAACACCTTTTTCTTAACTCAGTCCTACTTAATTTTTCACTCAATTGCCTATCATGCCTTCTCAAGAGATAGATTCTTTCCTTATATACCAGTCCTAACTCTGCTCTAACACCATGGTCCTTCAGTAATTTATATAATAATAATAAATCACCTCTTACTCTTCTACTCTCTAAAGACCATAAACCTAAAATTTTCAGTCTGTTCTCATATGACTCATTTTCACAACCTGAGATCAACCTAGTAAATGATCTTTGTGGTTTTTCCAATAATTTAATATCCCCTCACAAATAAAGGGCCTGCTACTGTTGAGCAATAATTCAATATAGGCCTCACCAAATGTCTGTACAATGGCATCAAAACCTCTCTACTCCTTGATGGAAAACCTCTCCTAACACACCCAACAATCTGCATAGCCTTACATGATGATTGTCTGCTATTTACTTCATTTCTTAAATCATTTTGAACATAAATGCCCAAATCCTTTTCACATTCTGAAACCCTAAGTTTCATATCTGGCATATAATAAATTTGATTTATATTTTGTCTTCCGAAATGCATTATGGTACATTTTTATTTATTAAACGTCATTCAATTTTTTTTTGCCCATTCAAAAATATATAACAAATCCTGACCAAAAATAAGTCTTTCATCAAACGTATTAACCACAGCACCAACCTTAACATCATCAGCAAATTTAATTAATCTATTTTTACTTAATAATTTCAGATCACTTATAAATATTCAAAACAATAAGGGGCCCAATACTGACCCCTGGGGTACTTCACTTGATACATTACTTACATCGGACAAATACCCTTGAATTTTTACTTGCTGTAATCTATTACTTAACCATCGTTCTACCCATCTTACTATGTTCCCACTGATTTCCATACCTACAAGTGTTTCTATTATTTTATAATGTGGGACTGTGTCGAATGCTCGACTAAAATCGAGCGTTACAACATCAACACTACTACCCTCATCGATACATTTGCTGACGAACTCATAAAAGGACACTAGATTTGTCTCACACGACCTATTTGGCAAAAAAACATGCTGATTCCGGTCCAAAATTCCCTTACTTAACATACTTTCGTAAATAGCATCACTCAATGCACCTTCAATAATCTTCACCACCACCAATGTCAAACTAACAGGATGATAATTCCCTGCATCACTCCTCATCCCCTTCTTATATATAGGCACAACATGTGCCAACCTCCACTCCTCAGGCACCTCACCATCTCTTAAAGATTTTTGACCTAATATGGTAATAATGGGTATCATCACATCACTCAATTTCTTCACAAAGAATGGGTGAATACCATCTGGTCCAGCCGTCCCATCCTGCTTTAATCTTCCAACTCTTTTGGCTATTCTATCTACCGTTATAATGTTTTGGGGATCCAGATTACTGTTACCCATATTACTACATTTAATATTAACTTCATTCTTCCTTAACACTGCTCCAAAACTTCTACCAAATTCATTAACTATATCAATTGGTTCAGAAGTCATGACACCATTTATATTCAAAGGTCCAACTGTCCCCCTACTACCCTTCGTACTATTAACATAAGCAAAGAAGCTCGTTTTGTCTTTATTAACAGCTAATCTAAATTCAAAACTTTTCTTAGCATTTCTTATTTCTTTCTTTAAGTTCCTCAAAACTTTCCTATAACTCTGCATAGATCTTTCTAGTCCATTTGATTTCATTCTATTAAACATTATTTTCTTTTTCCTACACATTCTTAATATGTTCTTATTTAACCACGGTGGCTTTTTACCTTTATAATTATAAGCCTTTCTACAGGGTATGTATGTTTTTTTTAAATTATTGAATATATGGAAAAAATAATTCCATGATTCTTCCATGTTTAAACCTTCAAACTCTTTTACCCAATTAATGTCTTCCACTTCCTGTCTTATAGCTATATAATTTCCTTTATTATACAAATAATGCACTGTATTTCCCTTTGCTGGTTTGAATGCCCAGTCCATTATAAACATAATAGATTTATGATCACTATTACCTAACTGAGGTTGAATAATAACATTCTTTATCACATCTGGGACATTAGTCAATAATACATCTAGGATATTATTACCTCTAGTGGCCTCTTTTATACATTGTTTAAAGCCACCTAAACTCAACTCCTCTTGCAGTCTACATCCTAAATGATTACCCAATTGCTTTTTTTCCCCACTCGATATTGGGCATATTTAAATGCCCCATAAGGATAGTATTAGTCATCTCAGCTTGATTTACAATAGCTTTAATAAATGCCTCAGTATCTTCCGATCCAACATCAGGGGCCCTTTAAAAAACAGAGACTCTATATTTTTTTCTCCCCTTTATCCCCAGCAATTCTATACTAACATATTCAATTTCCAGGTAATCATTATGTTCTAATTCTTTAACCTCTATTCCTTGTCTAACAAACACAACCACACCACCTCCTTTCTTTCCCTCCCTATTTCTTTTAAACACTTTATATCCTGGAATATATTGTAACCAATCACAATTATTATCCCACCATGTTTCTACTATACCAATCAAATCCAAACCCTCATTAGCAATTATAACCTCCAACTCTCCCATACTAGATAGATTTAAACTTCTAGCATTACAAAACATGGCTTTTATTTCAGTTGAACTATTCTTGACTTTTTTTACCACCTGAATATGTCGATCCCCATCCTTTCCCCTCATCCCCTTCTTTTTTAGTTTAAACAATTCTCTATTACCTCACATAATCTCATACCCAAAATTCTACTTCCTCTAAAATTCAAATGCAAACCATCTTTACAATACAAATGATTTATTCCATCAAAAGTACCATAATGTTTAATAAATTGAAATTTCCTCTCTTTAGACCAATTACACAGCCACTTGTTTGCCAGAGCAATCCTTTTTACCTTGTAAAAATTAGCCCTTGGTTCTGGAAGTATTTCCGAAATCACTATTTCACAACCTTTCTCTTCTAATTTCTCCACTAACCTATTATAGTCTTTCTGCATCTCAGGCAGAGTTTTTCTCATAATGTCATTTATACCCACATGAATCACTGCCAATGGGTTTTCTCCAGCCCCTTTAAATATATTATCGGCCATATTACACAAATCCATAGCTTCTGAACCTGAGAAACTACTGACCATCCTGTTTACTTTATCATGTTTAAAAATATACTGATCAATATATTTAATGATAGAGTCCTCAATAACTATCACCTGCCTTGAATTGACCATCCCTCCCTCCTCAATCTGGTCATTAACACCATCTGTCACCATAATAGATTGATCCATGACCCCTAACACATCAAACCTATTTGTAATAGTACTTCCTTCAATTATATTTTCAACAAGATCATTGCTATTATCTGTTACAATCTCAGCCTGACCCTCAACATCCTTATTACAATTAATAATTACCTCCCTTTCATTCCATAGCTCTATTGGAACTGGTTTAAGTGGACTTCGGCCCCTACGTTTTCTTTTCACTTTTTTATTCATCTCAAGATTGTCAAAATTTTGTTCATTATCAACTAATCTTAATTTCCTCTTCCCATATTCCTTTTCTACAACTGCTTTCCCTTTATCTTCCTTATTTATATTTAAACTGGAAAGTATTTGAATCTTTTTTATTAAATCATCCTGACTCCTGTCTAATTTCACTAACCTTTCTGTAACCATTTCCAAATTCTTATGTAATTCTCTATTTTGCTCACATTTTTCGTATTCATGGTTACTATTATCAGTACCCAACTCCACAATTTTATACATTCTACATCCATTGCATCCAATCATCAAATCTCCCTCTGTAGTCAAAATAGAAGTCACAAAACTATTAATCCTAACCTCTTCTGCCATCATTTATACTCAAAACTTCTTAAGTTTAGAAATAAAAATAACAGAATTTTCTGCTCACTGCCACTGCTCACGCTAACACGCCAACACATGCTGGGCGTGCGTGTCTCTGCACATCAGCGTAACCGAGATGCACGCTGCCGCTCGCACCGCTTCAGCGTTAGCGGCCGGTTTAACCTTTAGCAGCTGATCTCTCCTGAAAGATTTCTGTGACTGTGCTTTAATTAAGAACACCAACCCCTAAAATCTACAGCACAGCTAGATTGTGAAAGCCCTCAGTCAGGGCGTGTTGAGAGGCACAGTATAGTTATTCAGAGTTCACAAAAACACCAGACACTCAAGCGGCACACTTAGATGACCAAAACCACTCTGTCTCATCGCTTTTGGCGGTCCCACAGTACAGGCTTTGATCTTTGAGAATGGCTGCGCAGCGCGGTTTAAATCCCTTTAGGACCCGGAAGCAGCTGATCTCTCCCCCTGAAAGATTTCTGTGACTGCGCTTTAATTAAGAACACCAACCCCCTATAATCTGCAGCACAGCTAGATTGTGAAAGCCCTCAGTCAGGTCGTGTTGAGAGGCACAGTATAGTTATTCCAGAGTTCACAAAAAACACCAGACACTCAAGCGGCACACTTAGATGACCAAAACCACTCTGTCTCATCGCTTTTGGCGGTCCCACAGTACAGGCTTTGATCTTTGAGAATGGCGCTCGCGTGAGCGTCGGTTTAAATCCCTTTAGGACCCGGAAGCAGCTGATCTCTTCCCCTGAAAGATTTCTGTGACTGCGCTTTAATTAAGAACACCAACCCCCTAAAATCTACAGCACAGCTAGATTGTGAAAGCCCTCAGTCAGGGCATGTTGAGAGGCACAGTATAGTTATTCCAGAGTTCACAAAAAACACCAAACACTCAAGCGGTACATTTAGATGACCAAAACCACTCTGTCTCACCGCTTTTGGCGGTCCCACAGTACAGGCTTTGATCTTCTTACCTTTATTTATGAGGAGCAATATTTAGCCATACCTTTATGAGGGGCAACATTTCCCTTTATCTTTATTTGTGATGGGCAACATTTCATCTTGCCTTTATTTATGAGAGGCAAAATTTCACCTTACTTTTATTTATGAGGGGCAACAGTTCAGTTTACCTTTATTTATAAGGTGTAACATTTCCCCTTATCCTTATTTACGAGGGGCAAAATTTCACTTTACCTTTATTTATATGGGGCAACATTTCCCCTTACCTTTATTTATGAGGTGCAACATTTCACCTTACCATTATTTATGGAGTGTAACATTTCCCCTTACCTTCATTTAAGAGGGGTTACTTTTTCCATTACTTTTATTTATCAGGGGCAACATTTCCCTTTACCTTTATTTATGAGGTGAAAGGTTACCCCTTACATTTATTAATGAGGGGCAGCATTTTATCTTGCATTTATCAACGAGGGGCAAGATTTCGTCTTACCTTTATTTATGAGGTGTAACATTTCCCCTTACCTTTATTATTGAGGGGCAACATTTTACCTTAGCTATATTTATGAGGTGCAAGATTTTCCCTTACGTTCATTGATGAGGGGCAACATTTCACCTTACCTTTCTGTATCTGGGGAACATTTTACCTTACCTTTATTTATGAGGGGGAAAATTTCACTTTACTTTTATTTAAATGGGCAACATTTCCCTTACCTTTATTTAATAGGGGCAACATATCCCCTAACCTTAATTTATGAGGTGCAACATTTCACCTTACAATTATGTATGAGGTGTAACATTTCCCCTTACCTTTATTTAAGAGGGGCAACTTTTTCCATTACCTATATTTATCAGGGGCATCATTTTCCCTTACCTGTCTTTATGAGGTGAAATGTTTCCCCTTACCTTTATTAATGAGGGGCAACATTTCACTTTACGTTCATTTATGAGAGGCAATATTTCAACTTACCTTTATTTATGAGGGGCAACATTTCACCTTACCTTTATTTATGAGGTGCAAGATTTCCCCTTATGTTCATTGATGAGGGGCAACATTTTGCCTCACCTATATTTATGAGTGCTACATTTCATCTTGGTTTTATTTATGAGGGGCAACATTTCACCTTTCCTCTACTTAAGAGGGGCAACATTTCCCCTTACCCTTATTATGAGGGGCATTATGTCACCTTACCTTTACTTATGAGGGGCAACATTTCATCTTACCTTTATCTGTCAGGGGCAACTTTTCACCTTACCTTTATTTGTCAGGGGCAACTTTTCACCTTACATTATTTATCAGGGGCAACATTTCATCTTACCCTTATTTATGAATTACAACAATTCACCTTACCTTTGTTTATGAGGTGTAACATTTCATCTTACCTTTATTTTTGATTGGCAACATTTCACCTTACATTTATTTATGACAGGGCAACATTTCACCTTATCTTTTATCATGAGGGACAACATTTTATCTTACCTTTGTTTATGAGGTGTAAGATTTTGCTTTACCTTTATTTATGAGGGGCAACATTTCATCTTACCTTTATTTATCAGGGGCCACATTTCCCCATACCTGTATTTATGAGGGGCAACATTTCACCTTGCCTTTATTTATGATAGGCAACATTTCTCCTTACGTTTATTTATGAGGAGTAACCTTTCACCTTACATTTATTTATGAGGGGTAACATTTCACCTTTCATTTATTTATTAGGGGCAACATTTCACATTACCTTTATTTATGATTTGTGACATTTTACCTTAGCTTCATTTAAGAGGAGCAATGTTTTATCTTACCAATATGAGAGGGCAACATTTCCTGTTAGCTTTATTTATTAGGTGTATCATTTCACCTTACCTTTATTTATGAGGAGCAATGCTTCATCTTACCATTATGAGGGGCAACATTTCAACTTGCCATTATGAGGGGCAACATTTCAACTTGCCATCATTTATCAGGGACATCATTTCTCCTTAACTTTATTTATGAGTGACAACATTTTGGTTTAACTTTATTTATGAGGGGCAACATTTCATCTTACCTTCATTTATGAGGGACACCATTTCCCCTTAATTTTATTCATCAGTGGCTACATTTCCCTTACCTTTATTTATGAGGGGCAACATTTCTTCTTACCTTTATTTATGAGGAACAACATTTATTCTCACCTTTATTTATGAGGGGCAACACTTCACCTTACCTTTATTTATGTGGTGTAGGATTTCAACTTACCTTTTCTTTATGAGGGGCAAAATTTCCCCTAACCTTTAATTATAAGGGGCAACATTTCATCTTGCCTTTATTTATGAGGGCAACATTTTATCTTACCCATATTATTCTCAGGCAACATTTCCCATTACGTTTTTTCATCAGGGGAACATTTCACCTTACCTTTATTTATGAGGGCAACATTTCATATTATCATTTTTTATGAAGGCAACATATAATCATATCTTTATTTATGTTGAACAACATTTCCCTTTACCTCTATTAATGAGGGGCAACATTTTACCTTACCTTTATTTATAAGGAGTAACATTTCCCCTTGCCCTTATTTATGAGGGTTAACATCTCAACTTACATTTCTTTATGAGGTATGACATTTTCCCTTACCTTTATTTATGAGGGGCCACATTTAACATTACCCTTACTTATGAGGTGTAACATTTCCCTTTACCTTTATTTATGAGGGGAATATTTCACCTTAGCATTATTTATAAGGTGTAACATTTCCCCTTACATGTATTTATAAAGGGCAACATTTCACCTTACCTTTATTAATGACTTGTAACATTTCCCCTTAACTTTATTTAAGGGGGCAACATTTCACCTTACCTTTTTTTATGAGTACAAAATTTCACCTTACCTTTTTTTAAGGAGGGTCAACGTTTTGTCTTATCTTTATTTTTGAGGGGCAACATTTCACCTAACCTTTATTTATGAGAGACAAGATTTCATGTTACCATTTTTTATTAGGGCAACATTTAATCTTACCTTTATTTATGAAGGGGAACATTTCCCTTTACCTTTATTAATGAGGGGCAAGATTTCATTTTACCTTTATTTATGAGGAGCAACATTTCCCTTTATGTTTATTTACGGGGGCAGCATTTCACTTTATCTTTATTTATGAATGGCAACATTACACCTTACATTTATTTATAAGGGTAACATTTCACCTTGCTTTTATTTATGAGGGTCAACATCTCGCTTACCTTTCTTTATGAGGTGTTACATTTCCCCTTATCTTTATTTATGAGGGGCCACATTTAACATTACCTTTACTTATGAGGTGTAACATTCCCCTTTACCTTTATTTATGAGTGGAACATTTGACCTTTGCTTTATTTACAAGGTGTAACATTTCCCCTTACATGTATTTATGAGGGGCAACATTTCACCTTACCTTTATTTATGATGTGTAACATTTCCCCTTAACTTTATTTGAAAGGGTCAACATATCACCTTACCTCTATTTATGAGGGGCAACACTTCACCCTACATTTATTTATGAGGGGCAATATTTCATCTTACCTTTATGAGGGGCGATATTTCATCTTAACTTTATTTATGAGGGACATCATTTCCCCTTAACTTTATTAATGAGGGGCAACTTTTTAGTTTACCTTTGTGTTTGAGGGGCAACATTTCATCTTACCTTCATTTATGAGGGACGTCTTTTTCCCTTAACTTTATTTATTAGGGGCAAAATTTCCCTTTCATTTATTTATGAGGGGAAACTCTTCACCTTACCTTTTTTATGAGGGGTAACATTTCATCTTACCTTTATTTATGAGGAGCAAAATGTCACCTTACCTTTATGTATGAGGGGCAACATTTCACCTTATTTTTATTTATATGGGGCAACATTTACCCTTACCTTTATTTATGAGGGGCAACATTTCCCCTTACCTTTATTTAAGAAGGGTAACATTTCCCAATACCTTTATTTATCAGTGGCAACATTTCACCTTACCTTTATTTATGAGATGTAACATTTCCCCTTACCTTTATGAGGGGCAATATTTGACCTTAGCTTTATTTATGAGCGGCAACATTTCCCCTTACCATTACTTGTGAGGGGCAACATTTCACTTTACCTTTAAGAGGTGTAACATTTCCCCTTAGCTTTCTTTATCAGGGGCAACATTTCACCTTACCTTTATTCATAAGAGGAAACATTTCACCTTACCTTTATGATGTGTAGCATTTCACCTTACGTTCATTCATGAGAGGGAATATTTCACCCTACTTCTATTTATGAGATGTAACATTTACTCTTACCTTTATTTATGAGGGGCAACATTTCACCTTACCTTTATTATGAGGGGCAACAGTTCCCCTTACCTTTATTTATGAAGGGCAACATTTTGCCTTAGCTTTATTTATGAGGGGGGATATTTAATCTTACCTTTATTTATAAGTGTCAGCATTTAAGTTTATCTTTTTTTTTATGAGAGGCAACATTTCCCTTTACCTTCATTAATGAGGAGCAAAATGTCACCTTACCTTTATTTATGAGGAGCAACATTTCCCCTTACGTTTATTTATGTGGGGCAGCATTTCACTTTATCTTTATTTATGAGGTGCAGCATTTCACCTTGCCTTTATTTATGAGGGTTAACTTCTCAGCTTACCTTTCTTTTTGAGGTGTAACGTTTCCCCTTACGTTTATTTATGAGGGGCCACATTTAACATTACCTTTACTTATGAGGTGTAACATTTTCCTTTATTTATGAGGGGAACATTTCACCTTAGCTTTATTTATAAGGTGTAACATTTCCCCTTACATTTATTTATGAGAGGCAACATTTCACCTTCCCGTTATTAATGACTTGTAACATTTCCCCCTTAACTTTATTTAAGAGAGCAACATTTCACCCTACCTTTATTTACGAGGAGCAACATTTCACCTTTCCTTTATTTATTAAGGGCAACACTTCACGTTACCTTTTTCTAATGAGGGGCAACTTTTCATCTTATCTTTATTTTTGAGGGACAACATTTCCCTTTACTTTTATGAGGGGAACAATTTCATCTTACCTTTATTTATGAGGAGCAACATTTGTCCTTACTTGTATTTATGAGGGGCATCATTTCACCTTACCTTTATTTATGAGGTGTAACATTCCCCTTTATCTTTATTTATGAAGGGCAACATTTTCCATTACCTATATTTATCAGGGGCAACATTTCCCCTTACCTTTATTTATGAGGTGAAAGGTTTAACCCTACCTTTATTAATGAGGGGCAATATTTCACCTTGCATTTATTAATGAGGGTTCAAGATTTCACCTTGCCTTTATTTATGAGGTCTATCATTTTCCCTTTCCTTTATTGATGAGGGGCATAATTTCTCCTTACCTTTATTTATGAGGTGCAAGTTTTCCCCTTATGTTCATTGATGAGGGGCAACATTTCACCTTACCTTTATTTCCGAGGGGCAACATTTCCCCTTTCTTTTCTGGATTGAGGGAACATTTTACCTTACCTTTATTTTTGAGGGCCAACCTTTCACCTTTCCTTTGTTGCTGAGGTGTAACATTTCACCTTACCTTTATTAATGACGGGCAACATTTCACTTCACCTTTATTTATGAGGCATAAGATTTCACCTTACCTTTATTAATAAGGGGCAACATTTCATCTTGCCTTTATTAATGAGGGACAACATTTCACCTATCTTTATTTATGAGGTGTAACACTTCCCCTTACCTTTATTTATGAGAGGCAACATTTCACCTTACCTTTATTTATCAGGGGCAACATTTCACCTTACCTTATGAAGGCAACATTTCACCTTACCTTTTTTTTATGAGGGGAAATGTTTCATCTTACCGTGATGAGAGGCGACATTTCATCTTAGCTTTATTTATGAGGGACATCATTTCCCCTTAACTTTATTTATGAGGGGCAACATTTTAGTTAGCCTTTATTTATGAGGGCAACATTTAATCTTACCTACATTTATGAGGAACGTCATTTCTCCTTAACTTTTTTTTATGAGGGACAACATTTCCCTTACATTTATTTATTAGGGGCAACACTTCACCTTACCTTTTTTAATTGGGGGCAACATTTCATCTTACCTTTATTTATGAGGGGCAACATTTCCCTTTATCTTTATTTATGATGGGCAACAGTTCATGTTACCTTTATTTATGAGGGGCAACAATTCCCTTACCTTTATTTATGAGGGGCAAACCTTCACCTTTCCTTTGTAGATGAGGTGTAACATTCCACCTTACCTTTATTAATAACGGGCAACATTTCAGTTTACCTTTATTTATGAGGCATAAGATTTGACCTTACCTTTATTAATGAGGGGCAACATTTCATCTTGGCTTTATTAATGAGGGGCAACATTGCACCTTATCTTTATTTATGAGGTGTAGCATTTCCCCTTACCTTTATTTATGAGAGGCAACATTTCACCTTACCATTATTTATCAGGGGCAACATTTCACCTTACCTTTATGAAGGGCAACATTTCACCTTACCTTTGTTTATGAGGGGCAATGTTTCCCCTTAACTTTTTTATGAGGGGCAACATTTCAGTTTACCTTTATTTATGAGGGGTGATATTTCATCTGGCCTTTATTTATGAGGGACACAATTTCCCCTTAACTTTATTTATGAGGGGTAACATTTTAGTTTTCCTTTATTTATGAGGGGCAACATTTCATCTCACCTTCATTTATGAGTGACATCATTTCTCTTTAACTTTTTTTTATGAGCGACAACATTTCCCTTACATTTATTTATGAGGGTCAGCACTTCACTTTACCTTTTTTATTGGGGGCAACATTCACCTTACTTTTATTTTAAGAGGTACATTTCACCTTATCTTTATTTATATGAGGCAACATTTCCCCTCAGCTTTTATTATGAGGGGCAACATTTCTCCTTACCTTTACTTAAGAGGGGGAACCTTTCCCATTAAATTTATTTATCAGGGTCAACATTTCACCTTACCTTTATGAAGGGCAGCATTTCACCTCACCTTTATTTATGAGATGTAACATTTCCCCTTACCTTTATTTATGAGGGACATCATTTCCCCTTAACTTTATTTATGAGGGGCAACATTTTAGTTTACCTTTATTTATGAGGGGCAACATTTCATCTCACCTTCATTTATGAGTGACATCATTTCTCCTTAACTTTTTTTATGAGGGACAACATTTCCCTTACATTTATTTATGGGGGTCAACACTTCACTTTACCTTTTTTATTGGGGGCAAAATTCACCTTACTTTTATTTTAAAAGGTACAACATTTCACTTTATATTTATTTATATGGGGCAACATTTCCCCTCAGCTTTTATTATGAGTGGCAACATTTCCCCTTACCTTTACTTAAGAGGGGTAACCTTTCCCATTAAATTTATTTATCAGGGGCAACATTTCACCTTACCTTTATGAAGGGTGACATAACATTTCACCTCACCATTATTTATGAGATATAACATTTCCCCTTACCTTTATTTATGAGGGACAACATTTCCCCTTACCTTTATTTATGAGGGGCAACATTTCACTTTACATTTATTTAAGAGGTCTAACATTTCCCCTTACCTTTCTTTATCAGGGGCAAAATTTCACCTTACCTTTATTTCTGAGGGGCAACCTTTCACCTTACCTTTATGATGTGTAACATTTCAGCTTACATTCATTTATGATGAGCAACATTTCACCTTACTTTTATTTATGAGGTGTAACATTTTCCCTTACCTTTATTTATGAGGGGCAACATTTCACCTTACCTTTATTTATAAGGGGTAACATTTCACCTTGCCTTTAGTTATGAGGGTTAACATCTCTTCTTACCTTTCTTTATGTGGTGTAATGTTTCCCCTTATGTTTATTTTTGAGGGGCCTCATTAACATTACCTTTAGTTATGAGTTGTAACATTTCCCTTTACCTTTATTTATGAGGGGAACATTTCACCTTAGTTTTATTTATAAGGTTTAACATTTCCCCTTACCTGTGTTTATGAGAGGCAACATTTCACCTTCTCTTAATTAATGACTTGTAACATTTCCCCTTAACTTTATTTAAGAGTGGCAACATTTCACCTTACCTTTATTTACGAGGAGCAGCATTTCACCTTTCCTTTATTTATTAGGAACAACACTTCATCTTACCTTTTTTTGTGAGGGGCAACATTTCATCTTAACTTTATTGTTGATGGGCAACATTTTCCTTTACATTTATGAGGGGCACAATTTCATCTTACCTTTATTTATGAGGAGCAACAATTCTCCTTACTTGTATTTATGAGGGGCATCATTTCACCTTACCTTTATTTATGAGGTTTAACATTTTCCCTTACCTTTATTTATGAAGGGCAACATTTCCCTTTACCGATACCTTTATTTATGAGGTGCAACATTTCACCTTACCTTTATTTATGAGGGGCAACATTTCACCTTCCTTTATTTATGAGTGTCAACATTTCACCTTACCTTTCTTTATCAGGGGCAACATTTCATCTTACCTTTATTTATGAGGGGCAACCTTTCACCTTACCATTATGATGTGTAATATTTCACCTTACATTCATTTATGATGGGCAACATTTCACCTTACTTTTATTTATGAGGTGTAACATTTTCCCTTACCTTTATTTATGAGGGGCAACATTTCACCTTACCTTTATTTATATGGGGTAACATTTCACCTTGCCTTTATTTATGAGGGTTAGCATCTCTTCTTACCTTTCTTTATGAGGTGTAATATTTCCCCTTACGTTTATTTTTGAGGGGCCACATTTAACATTACCTTTAGTTATGAGTTGTAACATTTCCCTTTACCTTTATTTATGAGGGGAACATTTCACCTTAGTTTTATTTATAAGGTGTAACATTTCCCCTTACCTGTGTTTATGAGAGGCAACATTTCACCTTCTCTTAATTAATGACTTAACATTTCTCCTTAACTTTATTTAAGAGTGGCAACATTTCACCTTACCTTTATTTACGAGGAGCAGCATTTCACCTTTCCTTTATTTATTAGGAACAACACTTCATCTTACCTTTTTTAATGAGGGGGCAACATTTCATCTTATCTTTATTGTTGGTGGGCAACATTTTCCTTTACATTTATGAGGGGCACAATTTCATCTTACCTTTATTTATGAGGAGCAACAATTCTCCTTACTTGTATTTATGAGGGGCATCATTTCACCTTACCTTTATTTATGAGGTTTAACATTTTCCCTTACCTTTATTTATGAAGGGCAACATTTCCCTTTACCGATACCTTTATTTATGAGGTGCAACATTTCACCTTACCTTTATTTATGAGGGGCAACATTTCACTTTACCTTTATTTAAGAGGTGTAACATTTCCCCTTACCTTTCTTTATGGGGGTAAAATTTAACCTTATCTTTATTTATGAGGGGCAACCTTTCACCTTACCTTTATGATGTGTAACATTTCACCTTACTTTCATTTATGAGGTTCAACATTTCACCTTACTTTTATTTATGAGGTGTAACATTTTCCCTTCCCTTTATTTATGAGGGGCAACATTTCACCTTACCTTTGTTATGGGGGGCAACATTTCCCCTTACCTTTATTTATGAAGGGCAACATTTTGCCTTAGCTTTATTTATGAGGGGGAATATTTCATCTTATCTTTATTTATGAGGGACAGCATTTCAGCTTACTTTTGTTTATGAAGGGGGACATTTCCCTTTACCTTTATTAATGGGGGATGACATTTCACCTTACCTTTATTTATGAGGAGCAGCATTTCCCCTTACGTTTATTTATGTGGGGCAGTATTTCATTTTATCTTTATTTATGAGTGGCAACATATCAGCTTACCTTTATTTACAAGGGGTAACATTTCACCTTGCCTTTATTTATGAGGGTTAACATCTCAGCTTACCTTTCTTTATGAGGTGTAATGTTTCCCCTTACCTTTATTTATGAGGGGCCACATTTAACATTACCTTTAGTTATGAGGTGTAACATTTCCCTTTACCTTTATTTATGAGGGGAACATTTCACCTTAGTTTTATTTATAAGGTGTAACATTTCCCCTTACATGTGTTTATGAGAGGCAACATTTCACCTTCCCTTATTTAATGACTTGTAACATTTCCCCTTAACTTTATTTAAGAGGGGCAACATTTCACCTTACCTTTATTTATGAGAAGCAACATTTCACCTTTCCTTTATTTATTTGGGGCAACACTTCCCCTTATCTTTTTAATGAGGGGCAACATTTCATCTTATCTTTATTGTTGAGGGGCAACATTTTCCTTTACCTTTATGTGGGGCAAAATTTCATCCTACCTTTATTTTTGAGGAGCAACATTTCTCCTTACTTGTATTTATGATGGGAAACATTTCACCTTACCTTTATTTATGAGGTTTAACATTTCCCCTTACCTTTATTTATGAAGGGCAACATTTCACCTTACCTTTACTTATGAGGGGCAACATTTCACCTTACCTTTACTTATGAGGGGCAACATTTCACCTTCCTTTTTTATGAATGGAACATTTCACCTTACCTTTATATCTAAGGTGTAGCATTTCATCCTATCTTTTATTTATGATTGGGCAACATTTCACCTTACCATTTTTTATGAGGGCAACATTTTATCTTATCTTTACTTATGAGGGACTACAGTTACCTTTACCTTTATTTATGAGGGGCAACATTTCATCTTACCTTTATTTATGAGGGGCAACATTTCACCTTACCTTTATTTTTTTTTTTTCAATTCAAAATTTATTAGAATTTTAACACTTAACACATCATTATCACATAATACAGAAAATATTGATGTATACTTTCGGCAAAATCATAAACATAAACCTATTTCCCTTCTTTCCCCCACCCCTCCCGATCCTCTATATCAAAATGAAAAAAGACCACTCCCCAAAGAAAACCTCTCCATCCCTTCCACCCCCGGTTTGCTTCTCCAGAATGGTGACTCATTTTATCTTTACACTCATGGGTCCACTACATTAACTTGTTTGGAGAGAATAAAGAGTTAGTAGTGGGGCCCAGATTTTGTTAAACTTACCCATTTTATTCAGCTAACTAGCTATCATTTTTTCCAGTCTAAGATTGGCCAGAAGCTCCTTCAACCATTCAACATAAGATATTTCTTTGCTATCTTTCCAATGTCTTAGTACTAATTTCTTAGCCGACATAGATATTAATGCCATGTGATATTTACGTATAGTTATTGGGATTTCAGAATAGTCTCCTAAAAGGCAAATTCTTTCTGTAAACAAATCATTGAGCCCTAGCAGGGGATCTACTTTTTGCTGAATTTGCATCCATAGGAAACTACCTTGGGACAAACCAGAATATGTGTAATAGGTGCCCTCCCATGAGCACACCTTGTACAACTGGCAGAAGAACAATACCAAGTTTAGCCATTTTTGGGAGTATAATATGAATTATGTAAAATTTGGAACTGCATAAGTCGGAGTCTATCCTGTGCAATAAATTTATGACACCCTTGCCAAAGCACCTCCCAATTAATGGGTATCTCAGGAAGGAGTTCTGCCCAATAGTCTGATGGTCCAAAGGGTCTGGGGTAGATCCAATCGTATAAAGCATTTTAAATCTTCGATACGGCATGTGGGAGGCCTGCCACCTGAGCTAGGTTTGCCCCAAAATTAGGACTCTTGGGAGGTTGGCCTTCATCCCTATGACTTTCACAAGGATGTGTCACAGTTGGAAGACTTTAAAAATATTAAGGGCAGATGCCCAACTTGTCTAAAATTTCTGGTGATGAGGCCATTTCCCTCTGGTCTCATTCCAAAAGCACATAAAGCTTGACCTCCTAGCCTGTGGGAGCCATTTTGGAGAGAGACCTCCCTCTATTTTGATATTGGGGTTGCCTATCAATGGTTGTTCCAGATCTACACAGTGGTTGTACTTCATAAAGCTACAGCTGGAGTGCACCCTCACAGACGTTGCAATAGGTGTCAAGCAAAGCTGTTTTGGGAGGCTCTTGGGTCTCATGAAAAGCAGTACCTCAGGAGAGAGATTATAATATCAGATTAGGGCTAATTCTATTTTTATCCAAAGGGGTTTGTACTCATGGGGCTCTTCTAGATCTTTTATCTTAATCCACCTCAGGTATTTACTGACATGGCTGGCCCAATAGTAAAGGCCTACATGCGGCACTCAAAGGCCACCTCTGAGTTTTGGGGCCGCTAACTTGTGGAACGCCAAACGGGGACACTTCCCTGCCCATATAAAATTAGTGAAAATGCTATGCACCTTCTTGAACCATGACTGAGGTAGCCATATATTCAAGAGACTCAGTGGATAATACAGCCGAGGGAAGACATTCATTTTAATGAGGTTGATTCTACCCCAGATAGTCAATGGGAGAAGGGACCACCTATTTAAATCTTGGGCGATGACTTGCAATAATAGATCCAGATGGTTCTTTTGCAGTTGTGTAACATTTCTTGTGAGGGCAATGCTTAGATATTTCATTGATTTCTTTTCCCAGGACAGACTCAATGCACTAACTTCATGCTTCATCACTCTCTGATTGAGAGGGAATACCACAGTCTTATCCACGTTCAATTTATAATTAGAAAACCAGCTATACTCTTTAATAATTTCTAATAGATGTGGAATAGATTTCCTGGGGTGGGAAACTTGAAGCAAAAGATCATCAGCATAGGCCGAGACTTTGACTTCAGTACCCTGTATGACGATACCTTTTATCTCAGGGCTGGCAGTCAGTCTTCAAATGAGTGGTTCTAAGTACAAATTGAAGAGCAGCAGAGATAAGGGACAACCTTGCCTGGTGCCCAAACCCAAAGGAAATAGTTCAGAGATACACCCATTGCATATAACCCTGGCAGTAGGGGCCTTGTAAAGCATTTTTTATCCAGTTCTGGAACTCTGGGGGAAACCGAAAGCATGTAATACCCTGAAAAGGAAATTCCAGTTTACTCTATCAAATGCCTTCTCGGCATCCAGGGACACCAAGGCAACTGGATATTCTGCATCCCTGGACGCCCAGAAGACATGGGCCAGGGTACACAGATGGTCACTGGCCGATCTCCCCTTCATGAAGCCCACCTGTTCTGCTCCTATTAAATCAGGGAGGACCGCATTGAGGCGATCTGCTAACAGCTTGCTCAGAATTTTAACATCCTGATTAAGTAAAGATATGGGCCTGTAATTGGCCATATACACAGGAGCCTTTCCAGGTTTTGGCAGCAGAGTTATCAAGGCCTCGAATAGTGTATCATCTGTACTATTGCCTGCAAGAATCTGTTGGAACAGAGAGAGAAGTAAAGGGGCAAGTTGCTTTGCAAACCTTTTATAAAAATTAGGTGAAAACCCATCTGGTCTGGGGGACTTATCTAGGGGGAGGCTATCTATTGCTTTTAGGATCTCCACTTCAGTTATGGGGTTGCATAATGCCACTCGTTGCATTTCTGAGATAGAGGGCAGATGAGATTCAACTAAATAAAGATCCACATCTTTAAGTGGAGGGAGGTCAACCATCGGGCTATACAACAATCGGAAGAATTTTTGGAAGTCTGCAGTAATTTCTTTCTGGGTATTTACCAGTACCCCATCAGAAGACCAGACTGAGGCAATAAATCTAGCAGACTCCTGTTGCTTAACTCAGGTAGCTAGAAGGTGACCTGCCTTTTCCCCTTGATCGATATAGGTAGCCTTCGATTTCAAGATCTGAAATTCTGCCCTCTCCCTCAGAAGGTCTGAATAAGAATCCTTTAATTTTATAAGTTCCAATTGAGTTTGTTCTGAGGTATGAGGGGACATGTTCTTTTCTATAGTTCTAATCTGATTGAGGAGTTGTGTTAATTGCTGTTCTCTCATTTTTTTCCTCTTTGACGCAACCCCAATTAACACTCCTCTCAGATAGGCCTTTAAGGCACCCCATTCCATATTGGGCTTCCCGGTGGTATTGAGGTTAGCAGATATGAATTGTGAAATGTGACTACTAATATATTTCACCGTAGTTGGGTCCTTTAAAATTTGGTTATTAATTTTCCAATGCCCTTCCACTTTTGAAGCAGTGGCTAGAAAGAGCTGACAAGTAACGAGAGAGTGGTCCGATGGAGGTCCAGGCTGTATGGTCGATTCTACAACCCCTGAGAGTAGCTGCTGGGAAATCACAATATAATAAATTCTGGAGGACATTTTATGAACTGGAGAAGTAAATGTATAGCATCTATCTGAGGGGTGTAGAGTATGCCACACATCACACAGTCCTACCCTGTCCCACATGTCCCTTAATGCCCTTTGGGCCGGTGAGAGACCTCTGAGTCTATTACCTGTACGGTCTATATTAGGGTCAAACACTAGATTTAAATCTCCACCCATAATCATAGATACTGCCAAAAAGGGGGTTAAAATATTGATTAACTCCATGTAAAAACCAGGGGAGTCAGTATTCGGCCCATATATACTACCCAATAATACTTCCGTAGTATACATTCTCCCTTGAACTAATATGTATCTCCCACGGGTATCTCTGATAATGTTAGTTGGTGAAAATGGGACATTATGCTTTATCAAAATCATCACTCCACAACTTTGTGTAGTGCCCTCAGCTGCAAACACTTGCCCTATTTGCTGCTTTCTCATTTTATATTCTTCTGAAATCAGCAGATGGGATTCTTGGATGAAAGTAATATCTGACCTTAACAACTGTAGGTGCTTTCGGACTTGGTATTGCTTGACCTTCCACCTAATTCCTTTAATATTCCATGTGGAAAAAACTAAGTTACTGATCATGGGCTGGACATACATAGCTGTGAGCATTTCTGGGCATTTTTTCAGCAAACCCTAATCCAATCTGAGCATTAGAGGCTAGACCCGAGCAAACCCAGCCCTCCCCCAAACCTCCCCCCTCTCCTACTCCCTGAAACCCATCTGCCCTGGGTACGAATAATCCAGTGTTTGCGTTAGGCTATTCTCCTGCCCTCCCTCCCACCCCTCATAGCTTCGATCTATGGTCAACAGTGCACCTTGCTAAGTCTGTCCTCCTCCCAGCCCCCGACCCAGCCAATACCCCATCGACACCTTCAGCCATTTATACCATATGTAACTAAGGTGGCATCGGGGAATTTAAGCCAAGCTATTCTCATTGGCCCCACTTTTATTATTAGACCATCTTTCTACTATATCTACCCTAAACTGCTATCTTGGCAATCTGATATTTCAATCTTTATTAACACCTATACCTCTAAATCCAATAAAACACTAATGGGTGACCCGATCCCTGTTCTACACTTCTTCGCCCATGTTGCACTATATAAAATTTAGGGTAGCCCTATCTGATCATCAGCACCCTGGGCTTAATTGCTCTGAGTAGAATAGGAAAGCAGAGACAGGAAGAAACTAGCAAGCTCTCACAAATTTACAAATCCTCAAAAAACACAACATTGGAGAGCCTGCCCTCATATAAACTCCTAACCTAGAGAAGACATTCTCCTCATTACAATCATTCTCTTGGCCCCTTTTCTAGGATTGCTGCCCCTTTTAGCATTACCTTTTCCCATAACAGTGCCTCCAATGCCTAAGAACAAACTCAAGGGCCCAATTCATCTTATACCCTAAGTTCTTTGTTTTATAAGGTTATACTTTACTTTAGAGAAAAAAAAAACCCTTTCTTTTGAGTAATGTTCTGGGACTTTGGCTATGTGCCATTATCAGTGCCAGAGTCAAAGTTCGCTTGGACATTAATCATCTGCATGCCTCTCTGTCATTCTGTGGTCTCGTTCCCTGCGCAGCCAACGTCGGCAAGACAACTTAATTTCTGTCAGTCTTGGCGTTTAAGTCATTGCTGGGTTTCAGGAGCCCTCTAGCGGATACCATCCTTAGATCATACCAGGTATTGAGGCTACTTCTCTGTAAAGCATATTCTGCTCGTGGGCATCTCCAGGGCATAAAGAGGCAAAACAAGGTATACACCCCCACACATGGAAGGGACAAGGCTACAAACAGATCGCGGGCCACTCAAAACTTTGCATTTTGCACGAGTCCCCTTTCCAGGGTTAGGACATCTCTTTGGGAGTCTCCTAACAAAATCTGCTATCAGGGGGAAAAAAAACAAGATTTTATCTGATGGCCATTCGAACTATCAACTTTGCGTACTGGATACTACTTATGTTCTCTGCTACCGGTATGTGGTAAGACAAGCTTCAAGTTTATGTTAGAAACAGCTTTGATGTCTCTTTCCTCCTTTCAGCAATTGGTACCCTCTTATGCCGAGTTTTCATTCATCTTTGAAAAGGTTAGGGAAGGCAGCCTTAAGCCCTCTGGCTGCAGGATCTGGCTCTTCATAGGACATCCATGTTCCGGATATCATTACCCCTAATTTCACGGGGTATCCCATCTGGAATTTCACGCCGGCTGCGATTAACTTGGATACTAGTGGGTGGTTTTTTGCCTGATGGATGCTGGTAGGTCTTGCGCAACACTGATTTTAGTGCCTTCCCATCACACTTCATGCAGTTCTCTGACTTTAGTAAAGAAATGCTGTTGTTCTACGTAATTTAAAAATTTGAAAATTAAGGGGCGAGGGGGTGCTCCTACCGGTGGCTTTGGGCGAAGAGACCTGTGAGCCCGCTCTATGATGTATTGCTGTCCAAAGGGCAATGGGCCGGCTAATGTTTCCACCAATTTTTGTATAAATAATACCACATCAGCTCCTTCTTTGCTTTCGGGAAGACCTATGAGGACCGCATTATTTCTACGGCTGCAGCCCTCTAGGTCTTTGATCTTAGCCTCCATTCGTGTTAACTTTTGATGGATGGCTGTAATTTCGGGTTCCGCTTTCTCGATTCTTTTTTCAACTGAGCAGATTCGGGCTTCACTATCCACTGTCCGCTGATGCAAATCTTCCAGCGCTTGAGTTATATTTTTAATTTCAGCCTTTATCTCGCTGATGCTATCTTTAAACGGGGCAAATTCCTGCAAAAAATGCTGCAAGGTAAGGGGTTGTTATTCCTCCTCCATAACTTCAGAGGCCGGTCCTTCTGCACTAGTTGAGACCCTGGATTTTTTGGATGCCTTTTCAGACGTTGCAGGCGGGGTATGTTTAGACATATTTCTTCTCATAATTATCTCCATATGTATACTCAACCCTTCTCTCTTGTTCTGGCTCCTTCCTTGATATCACAGAGGATGGCTTAGCAAGCTTCAGAGAACTATTAGTTGTAAAATAAAAGATTAATTGAGTCGGGAGGCTGGAGCTGCACCGGAGAGCTGCTATCTGGTGGACTGCATCACATGACCCCCACCTTATCTTTATTTATGAGTGGCAGAACTTACTCTTACCTTTATGAGGTGCAACATTTCATCTTATCTTTATTTATGAGGGGCAACACTTCACCTTACCGTTGTTTATGAGGAGCAAGGTTTCACCTTACCTTTATTTATGAGGGGCAAAATTTTCCCTTACCTTTATTTATGAGGGGCAACATTTCATCTTACCTTTATTTATGAGGGGCAACATTTCCCCTTACCTTTATTTATGAATGGAATATTTCACCTTACCTTTATATCTACTGTGTAACATTTCATCCTACCTTTATTTATGATTGGGCAACATTTCACCGTACAATTTTTTATGAGGGCAGCATTTCATCTTACCTTTACTTATGAGGGACAACATTTACCTTTACCTTTATTTATGAGGGGCCACATTTCATCTTACCTTTATTTATGAGGGGCAACATTTCACCTTACCTTTATTTATGAGTGGCAAAATTTAGCCTTACCTTTATGAGGGGCAACATTTCATCTTACCTTTATTTATGAGGGGCAACACGTCACCTTACCATTGTTTATGAGGTGTAAGATTTAACCTTACCTTTATTTATGAGGGGCAACATTTTCCCTTACCTTTATTTATGAGGGGCAACATTTCATCTTACCTTTATTTATGAGGGGCAACATTTCCCCTTACCTTTATTTATGAGGGGCAAAATGTTACCTTACTTTTATTGATGAATGGCAATAGTTCCCCCTACATTTATTTAGCAGGTACATTTCATCTTACCTTTTTTAATGAGGGACAACATTTCATCTTACCTTTATTTATGAGGGGCAACATTTAGTTTAGCTGTATTTATCAGGGGCAACATTTCTTCTTACCTTTATTTATGAGGGGCAACATTTCATCTTACTTTTATTTATGAGGGGCAACATTTCTCCCTAACTGTATTTATATGGGGCAACATTTCAGCTTCCCTTTATGAGAGGCAACATTTATCTGACCTTTTTTTATGAGGGTCAACATTTCAGCTTACCTATATGAGGGGCAACATTTCCCTTTACCTTTATTTGTCAGAAGCAACATTTCACCTTACCTTTATATATGAGGGGGAAAATGTCCCTTTACCTTTATTTATCAGTGGCAACATTTCCCCTTTCCTTTTTTATGAGGGGCAATATTTCACTTAATTTATGAGGGGCAACATTTCACCTTACCTTTATTTATGAGGGGCATTATATATCAGGTGTAATGTTACCCCTTAACTTTATTTATCAGGGGCAAAATTTCCCCTTACCTTTGTATATGAGGGCAGCATTTCACCTTGTGTTTTTTTATGAGTGACAACATTTCATCTTACCTTTTTTTATAAGGGGCAACATTTTCCCTTGCTTTTATTTATATGGGGCAACATTTCACTTTACCTTTATTTATGAGGTGTAACATTTCCCCTTACCTTTATTTATGAAGTGCAACATTTCACCTTACCTTTATTTATTTATTTATTGAAAATGTTGCACCAGGAAAAGCACACTGAACAAAAAAATGCTCGTCTCACGGTGCGACCGGGGGGCGGGGGTTACAGAGGAGGCAGGTATACATACAATAGTTGAACTCACAGTAGCATAATACGGAAAATGTACATAGTTGGGAGGGATTACATTTGAACTTATACATAGGCAGTGCAGTTCAGTACAGTGCAGACACAGTAAGTACAGGTATACAATTTGTGGATTCTCGCAGGTAGAACAATGTACAGAACATGATTGTAAGGCAAAGGTATACAATACAAGTGTACACATTGAGGCAAAAACATGAAATGCATAAATGCAAGTTACAGAACAGAGGTAGTAATAGCAGAAATTGAATGACTGTAGCGGAGGTTGAGCTTAAGAGAGATGCATCACATAGAGAGGAAGGATTTGAAGTGAATATGGGGGGAAGAGATGGAGGGTGTGGAAACGTAGGTGAGAAGGGGAGAGGTATAGGCGAGGAGGGAAGGTGTTGGGATGGGGAGCTTAGGTTGAGTAGGATGAGGGAAGGGAGAGAATGAGTGAGGGAGGAGTAGAGTGGGAATAAGTGCATGGGGGTAGCATAAGCCAGACAATTAGGCATGGCTGGGCCACTGGTCAGGCACTGGGGAGTGGGGGAGCCAAGCGGGGGTGGTCAGAGCGCAGCAACTAGGTGCAAAGGAAGTTAGAGGGCATAGGAAGGAGGCTTGGATGAAGAATGACCAGACCTGGGTGGGTAAGCCATTCCAGAGTTTAGGGAAAGGTAGGAGAATGCAGATTGGCCAGTAGTGGTCCTACGGCGTGGGATGAAAAGTAGTCTAGGGTCAGTGGATCTGAGGGCGTGTGAGGGGGTGGGTGGAGAGGCTAGGGCAGATGCGAGATAGGGAGGGAGGGAGCCAAGCCAGAAGTTAGAAGTGAATTTAGCACAATGGATTAGGCACCGGTTACACAGAGAAGGTAGGGATAGAGAACGATAAAGCGTGCAGTGATGTAAATGAGGGGGGCATCGAGGGCAAAGCGGCAAAAAGCATTGAAGAGGGGGTCTAATCTGGCTAGGGTGGTCTGTGCAGCGGAACTGTAAGCTACATCACAGTAGTCAAAGGAGGGTAGAATCATTTTCTGAACAATTTTGCGTCTGACAGGAAGAGGGAGACTGGTGTGGTTTCTATAGTGGGCACCAAGTTTAGGGCACAGTTTGGAAATGATGGAATCGACATGGGTAGAAAAGAAGTGGCGGTCAAGCCAAACCCCGAGGTACCTGAAGGAGGGTACTTCTTAGAGGACCATGTTATTTAGAGTGTGGAATCTCAGAGGGGAGGTGAGTTTGGAAAGGTACTGTCTGGTGCCGAAAATCACAGAGTTGGTTTTCTTAGCATTTAGGGAGAGTTGGTTGCTATTGAACCAGAGCTGGATTTTGGTGAAATCAGTTTGAAGTTTGGAAGTGACTTCTTTGGGGGTCCGACCGGAGGAGAAGAGGACTGTGTCGTCTGCATACATGTGTATAGCGGAAGAGGAGCAGGAGTTTGGCAAGTCATTTAGGAGAATGGAGAAGAGGATGGGGCCAAGAACTGAGCCTTGCGGAATGTCGGAGGTGATGGAGGGGGAGATGTGGTCAGCTATTTTGGTGGATTGGGATCTATTTAGAAGTTAGGCACTGAACCAGTTTATGGCAGATTCAGCTAAACCAGCTCCAGAAAGGCAGGATAGTAGGAGAGAATGGGATACGGTGTCAAAGGCATTTGCTAGGTCGATAAAAATAGCAGCAGTGATTAACCCTTTGTCCATCCCAGTGAGGATGTGGTCTGTGAGTCTGAGTAGGGAGGAGGTAGTGGAGTGGTGCTTTCTGAACCCGGACTGGAAAGGGGTGAAGAAGTTAGTTTCTGCGAGGAAGTGGGAGAGTTGGGATAGCACGAGGTGTTCCTGGAGTTTTGCGAAGGTGGGGAGGAGGGAGATGGGGTCGTAGTTGGATGCAGAGGTAGAGTCACCTCCTTCGGGGAGGGGTAGAACAGTGGCATGCTTCCATACGGAGGGGAGTGACTCAGTACTGAAGGAAAGATTTAGTAGGGCTGCGAGGGGGGTAGCGATGGCGGGAGCAGATAAGAAGAGCAGTTTGTTGTCAAGACCATCAGGGGATTTGCCTTTGGAAGGGTTTAGGGCGCAGAGGGCATCTAAGGTTTCAGAAGGGGAAATGGGTTGAAAGGAGAAGGGGTTCTTTCCGGATAGGTGGGGGATAGGTGACTGAGGAGATGGAGTAATTGCAGGTGGAAGGGCTTCAAGGAGGGCATGGGCACAGGTAGTGAAACATGAATTAAACTCGGGAGGCGACTTCCAGGGGATCGGAAAGGAGAGAACCTTGGGCAAGGAGAAGAGGTGGAGGGTTAACTGTTTGGGGAAAAGGAGCCAATGACTTTCCAGAATTTGGAAGGTCTACAAGTATTAAGTGTGTTATTAAAATATTCAGACTTAGCTAGGCGGATGGCCTTGGTGCACCTATTGCGGGCGTTGCGATAGGAGGTGTAGTCGCCGGGAGGAGTGAGATTTGTGGGTCATGAGGCCTTATCACGGAGCTTGTTGGTAACAATCAGCTCAAGGTGATCCAGGGTAGGTGGGAACCACGGACTCTAGCCCGGCGTAGGGGGGCGTGTTTGTCCCAGGCGGAGAGGAAGGTGTTCTGGAAGTGCATAAGGGCTGAATCCATATTAGAGCGGTTTATGCTTGGGACCCAATTAGAGTGGTGAAGATCATTCAGAAGGGGGGAGAGGTTGAGGGATTTGTAAGAATGCTGGAATATAAATTTGGGAAGGGATTTGACTCTGTGGATTTTGCAGACTAAATAGATTAGGTGGTGAGTAGCTAATGGAATCAGGGGAGAGACCAGAGCTGACGGCCTTAGTGTGGGTGGGAAGTAAGCGCCCAGTTGAGAGTAGTGATTACGGACTTAAGGTTAGGCGGTGGGTTCGGTAATTATTTGACATAGATTAAGAGCAGTTAACTCGGTTTGGGTTTTGTTGAAAGTGGGTGCTAGCCAGTTGTGGTTAAAGTCACCCATAGCGTAAAGTTCACCCGATTGGGCAAGGGAAGACAACTGGCCCAGCAGGTCGGTGACTATTGTGGTTGGCATGCCTGGGCAGCAGTAAATGCCAGCCACAAAGATAGGTAGTGAGGAGGGGGGGGACAGTTTTACCATCAAAATCTCGTAAGTTTTGGGGACGGTTTTTGTAAAGGACACAGTGAAGTGGAGGGCTGAACTGATGTATATAGCCACCCCACCGCCTCTGGAGGGCCGGTCTTGCCATATGATATTGTACCCTGGGATAGCAAAATTAGTATCAGGTAGGCTAGGTTTTAGCCAGGTCTCAGAAAGGATGATTATATCAGGGGAGTGGTGAACAGCTAGGACCTGGAGCTGATCGAGCTTAGGTGCTAGGCTACGGTTATTTAGGTGGTACCTTACCTTTATCAATGAACATACTGAGGTGCAAGATTTCCCCTTATGTTCATTGATGAGGGGCAACATTTCCCCTTACCTTTATTTATGAGGGGCAACATTTCCCCTTACCTTTATTTATGAGGGGCAATATTTCACCTTATCTTTATTGATGAGGTGTAACATTTCACCTCACCTTTACTTTAGAGGGGTAACATTTCCCATTATCTTTCTTTATCGGGGCAACATTTCACCTTACCTTTGTGAGGCACATCATTTCACCGTACCGTTAGTTATGAGGTCTAACATCTCACCTTATCTTCATTTATGAGGGGCAACATTTCACCTTACCTTTATTTAGGATGTGTAACATTTCCTCTTACCTTTATTTATGAGTGGCAACATTTCACCTTCCCTTTATTGATGAGGTGTAACATTTCCCTTTACCTTTATTTAAGAGAGACAACAATTCACCTTACAATTTATTGGTGATGGGGCAACATTTCACCTTATCTTTTTTTATGAGGGGCAACATTTCATTTTACCTTTGTTTATGAGGTGTAAGATTTCACCTTACCTTTATTTATGTGGGGCACCATTTCATCTTACCTTAATCAGGGGAAGCATTTCCCCATACCTGTATTTACGAGGGGCAATATTTCACCTTGCCTTTATTTATGACTGGCAATATTTGTCTTATGTTTACTTTTGAGTAGCTACATTTCACCCCACATTTGATTTATCGAGCAACATTTCACCTTACGTTCATTTATGAGGGACAAAATTTCAGCTTACCTTTATTTATGAGGTGTGACATTTCACCTTAGCTTCATTTCTGAGGAGCAATGTTTCATCTTACCTCTATGAGGGGCAACATTTCATCTTTCCTTTATTTATGAGAGGCAACATTTCAGTTTACCTTTATTTATGAGGGGCAACATTTAATCTTACCTTCATTTATGAGGGACATCATTTCCCCTTAACTTGATTTATGAGGGGCAATATTTCCCTTACCTTTATTTATGATGGGCAACATTTCATCTTGCCTTTATTTATGAGGGGCAATATTTCACCTTGCTTTAATTTTTGGGGGGCAACAGTTCAGTTTACCTTTATTTATGAGGTGCAACATTTCCCCTTGCCTTTATTTACGAGGGGCAAAATTTCACTTTACCTTTATTTATATGGGGCAACATTTCCCCTTCCCTTTATTTATGAGGGGCAACATTTCACCTTACCATTATTTATGAGGTGTAACATTTGCCCTTACCTTTGTTTAAGAGGGGTATCTTTTTCTATTACCTATATTTATCAGGGGCAACATTTCCCCTTATCTTTATTTATGAGGTCAAAGGTTTCCCCTTACCTTTATTGATGAGGGGCAACATTTCCTCTTACCTTTCTGTATCCGGGGAACATTTTATAGTACCTTACCTTTATTTTCGAGGGGCATCCTTTCACCTTTCCTTTGTTGATGAGGTGTAACATTTCCAATTACCTTTATTAATGACGGGCAACATTTCGCTTTACCTTTATTTATGAGGCATAAGATTTGACCTTACCTTAATTAATGAGGGGCGACATTTCATCTTCCCTTTATTTATGAGGGGCAACATTTCACTTTACCTTTATTTATGAGGTGTAACATTTCCCCTTACCTTTATTTATGAAGGGCAACATCTCACCTTACCTTAATTTATGAGGGGCAATGTTTCATCTTACCTTGATGAGGGGCAACATTTCATCTTGCCTTTATTTATGAGGGACATCATTTCCCCTTAACTTTTTTTTTTTATGTGGGACAACATTTCCCTTACATTTATTTATGAGGGGCAACACTTCGCCTTACCTTTTTTATTGTGGGCAACATTTCATCTTACCTTTATTTATGAGGGGCAACATTTCCCTTTATCTTTATTTATGATGAGCAACATTTAATCTTACCATTATTTATGAGGGACATCATTTCCCCTTAACTTTATTTATGAGGGGCAACATTTCACCTTATCTTTATTTATATGGGGCAACATTTCCCCTCAGCTTTTTTTATGAGGGGCAACATTTCCCCTTACATTTATTGATGATGGGGCAATATTTCACTTTATCTTTTTTATGAGGGGCAACATTTCATTTTACCTTTATGAGGTGTAAGGTTTCACTTTACCTTTATTTATGAGGGCACCATTTCATCTAACCATTTTTTATTAGGGGCAGTATTTCCCCATACCTGTATTTATGAGGGGCAACATTTCACCTTGCCTTTATTCATGATTGGCAACATTTCTGTTATGTTTATTTATGAGTAGCAACATTTCACCCTTCATTTATTTATAAGGGGCAACATTTCACCTTACATTCATTTATGAGAGGCAAAATTTCACCTTACCTTTATTTATGAGGTGTGACAGTTCACCTTAGCTTCATTTCAGATGAGCAATGTTTCATCTTACCTGTATCAGGGGCAACATTTCATCTCACCTTTATTTATGAGGGACATCATTTCCCCTTAACCTTATTTATGAGGTGCAACTTTTTAGTTTACCTTTATTTATGAAGGGAAACATTTAATCTTACCTTCTTTTATGAGGGACATCATTTCCCCTTAACTTTGTTTATGAGGGCCAACATTTCTTCTTCCCTATATTTATGTGGAGCAACATTTCCCCTTACCTTTATGAGGGGCAACATTTCCCTTTATCTTTATTTATGATGGGCAGCATTTCATATTGCCGTTATTTATGAGGGCAAATTTTCACCTTACTTTAATTTATGAGAGGCAACAGTTCAGTTTACCTTTATTTATGAGGTGTAACATTTCCCCTTACCTTTATTTATGAGGGGCCAAATTTCACTTTACCTTTATTAACATGGAGCACATTTCCCCTTACTTTATTTATGAGGTGCAACAATTCATCTTGCTATTATTTATGAGGTATAGCACTTCCGCTTACCTTTATTTAAGAGGGGTAACTTTTTCCATTACCTATATTTATCAGGGGCAACATTTCCCCTTACCTTTAGTTATGAGGTGAAAGGTTTCCCCTTACCTTTATTAATGAGGGGCAACATTTCACCTTGCCTTTATTTATGAGGTGAAAGGTTTCCCCTTACCTTTATTAATGAGGGGCAACATTTCACCTTACCTTTATTTATGAGTTGTACGATTTTACCTTACCTTTATTAATGAGGGGCAACATTTCACTTTGCCTTTATTAATGAGGGGCAACATTTCACCTTGCCTTTATTTATGAGGTGAAAGGTTTCCCCTTACCTTTATTAATGAGAGGCAACATTTTACCTTGCCTTTATTAATGAGTGGGCAAGATTTCACCTTACCTTTATTTATGAGGTATAACATTTCCCCTTTCCTTTATTTATTAGGGGCAACATTTCACCTTACCTTTATTTATCAGGAGCAACATTTCATCTTAGTTTTGTTTATGATGGGCAACATTTCCCCTTACCTTTATTTATGAGAGACAAACTTTCACCTTTCCTTTGTTGATGAGATGTAACATTTCCCATTACCTTTATTAATGACGGGCAACATTTCACTTTACCTTTATTTATGAGGCATAAGATTTGACCTTACCTTTATTAAAGAGGGTCAACATTTCATTTTGCCTTTATTAATGTGAGGCAATATTTCACTTACCTTTATGAAGGGCAACATTTCACCTTACCTTTATTTATGAGGGGCAATGTTTCATCTTACCTTGGTGAGGGGTGACATTTCATCTTGCCTTTAATTATGAGGGACATCATTTCTCTTTAACTTTATTTATGAGGGGCAACATTTTAGTTTACCTTTATTTATGAGGGGCAACATTTAATCTTACCTTCATTTATGAGGGACATCATTTCTCCTTAACTTTTTTTATGAGTGACAACATTTCCCTTACTTTTATTTATGAGGGGCAACACTTCACCTTACCTTTTTTAATTGGGGACATTTCATCTTACCTTTATTTATGAGAGGCAACGTTTCCCTTTATCCTTATTTATGATGGGCAACATTTCATCTTACCTTTATTTATGAGGGGCAAAAGTTCACCTTACTTTTATTTATGAGGGGCAAAATTTCACCTTATCTTTATTCATATGGGGCAACATTTCCCTTCAGCTTTTTTTAGGAGAGGAAATATTTCCCCTTACCTTTATTTATGAGGGGCAACCTTTCACCTTTCCTTTGTTGATGAGGTGTAACATTCCTCCATACCTTTATTAATGACAGGCAACATTTCACTTTGCCTTTATTAATGAAGGGCAATATTTCACCTTACCTTTATGAAGGGCAACATTTCACCTTACCTTTATTTATGAAGGGCAATGTTTAATCTTACCTTGATGAGGGGTGACATTTCATCCTGCCTTTATTGAAGAGGGACATCATTTTCCTTTAACTTTATTTATGAGGGGCAACATTTTAGTTCACCTTTATTTATGAGGGGCAACATTTATTCTTACCTTCATTTATGAGGGACATCATTTCTCCTTAACTTTTTTTTTATGAGTGACAACACTTCCCTTATATTTATTTATGAGGGGCAACACTTCACCTTACCTTTTTTAATTGGGGCAACATTTCATCTGACCTTTATTTATGAGGGGCAACATTTCCCTTTATCTTTATTTACAATGGGCAACATTTCATCTTACCTTTATTTATGAGGGGCAAAAGTTCATCTTACTTTTCTTTATGAGGGGCAACCTTTTACCTTTCCTTTGTTGATGAGGTGTAGCATTCCCCCTTATCTTTATTTATGAGGTGTAACATTTCCCTTTTCCTTTATTTATGAGAGGCAACATTTCACCTTATCTTTATTTATGGGGGGGGGGGAATGTCCCTTTACCTTTCTTTATCAGTGGCAACATTTCCCCTTTCCTTTATTTATGAGGGGCAATATTTCACTTAATTAATGAGGTGCAACATTTCATCTTACCTTTATTTACAAGGGGCAACATTCCCTTTATCTTTATTTTTGATGGGCAACCTTTCATCTTACCTTTTTTTTATAATGGGCAACATGTCCCCTTGCTTTTATTTATGAGTGGCAACATTTCTCTTTACCTTTATTAATGAGGAGCCAAATTTCACCTTACCTTTATTTATGAGGAGCAGCATTTCCCCTTGCGTTTATTTATGTGGGGCAGTATTTCATTTTATCGTTAGTTATGAGTGGCAACATTTCACCTAAGCTTTATTTATAAGGGTAGCATTCGCCTTGCCTTTATTTATGAGGGTTAACATCTCAGCTTACCTTTCTTTATGAGGTGTAATGTTTCCCCTTACCTTTATTTATGATGGACAACATTTCACTTTATCTTTATTTAAGCGGTGCAACATTTCCCCTTACCAGGCAAAATTTCACCTTACCTTTATTTATGAGGGGCAACCTTTCACCTTACCTTTATGATGTGTAACATTTCACCTTACGTTCATTTATGAGGGGCAACATTTCATCTTGCTTTTATTTATGAGGTGTAACATTTTCCCTTACCTTTATTTATGAGGGGCAACATTTCACCATACCTTTGTTATGAGGAGCAATATTTCCCCATACCTTTATTTATGAAGGGCAACATTTTGCCTTAGCTTTATTTATGAGGGGGAATATTTCATCTTACCTTTATTTTTGAGTGACAGCATTTCAGCTTACCTTCGATTATGAAGAGGCAACATTTCCCTTTACCTTTATTAATGAGGGGCAACATTTCACCTTACCTTTAATTATGAGGAGCAGCATTTCCCCTTACGTTTATTTATGTGGAGCAGTATTTCATTTTATCTTTATTTATGAGTGGCAACATTTCACCTTACCTTTATTTATAAGGGGCAACATTTCACCTTAAATTTATTTATTTATGAGGGTTAATATCTCAGCTTACCTTTCTTTATGAGGTGTTATGACTCTTGACCCGCTGCTCGATCTTGGTCAGCATATCCAAAATGCATGTAGAGCTGTTAACTGGAAATTGAGTCTGGCTTACAGGGCAAAGAATAACCTTACTCCAGCTGCTCGCCTAGCACTGTCTAGAGGGGTGTTTCTACCATCCCTCTGTTATGAGCTCCTTTTGTTTGCCAATATCTCCAAGATCCACCTCTCTAGATGGACTGTTGCCTATAATAACATCTGCTGTTTTGCTCTTGGAGTCCCTTGTCTCTCTCACCACTGTGATCTGTAAAGGAAGCTCAACTGGCTCTCCCTGCCCAATTATTTGAATTTTGTTGTGGGCAGTTTCACGGGTAAGGTACTGGGTACTGGCACCCCTCCTGGACTGGCGGAACTCCTTGTGCCAGCAGCCCCCACTACCTACTCCCTAAGATCACTGGCCCTGCTATCCTTAAGGTCCTTCCTACACATACCAAAATGGGGGACAAGGACTTTGCATCATGTGCCCCTAGACTGTGGAACTCCTTTCCTGTCCAGGTCTGGACCTCCCCCCAGTCGGGCTTACGCACCTCCCTGTGGAACCATTTGAAGCTCTCATCGGTATGTGACTGTCTTAACCCTCCCTGATTAGTCTGGTCCTCTGCACAGTGTACTTGAGTGTATTCATTCCATGTATCTTGCAAATGTGTAAATTTTGTATATATCTATATATATATATATATATTGCTGGTGACGTTGTGTCAGTGACGCTGTACCTTAGCATATTGACTGTGATTACTGTTGTGACCTGAGATATCTTACTATGTATGTTATGCTTCTCCTGACATCTGTGTATCTGCCCTACTGGCTTCAAATTGTACTCTGTATGTTCCTTGATTTCCTGTACTCTCCCAGGTCGTACCTGAAAATAGGCATGTGTTTGTCTAGTGTACTTACCTGGTTAACAAAAGCTAAATAAATAAATAAATGTTTCCCCTTACCTTTATTTATGAGGGGCCACATTTAACATTACCTTTAGTTATGAGGTGTAACATTTCCCTTTACTTTTATTTAGGAGAGGAACATTTCACCTTAGCTTTATTTATAAGGTGTAACATTTCCCCTTACATGTGTTTATGAGTGGCAACATTTCACCTTCCCTTAATTAATAACTTATAACATTTCCCCATAACTTTATTTAAGAGGGGCAACATTTCACCTTACCTTTATTTATGAGGAGTAACATTTCAGCTTTCCTTTATTTATTAGGGGCAACACTTCACCTTACCTTTTTTAATGAGGGGCAACATTTCATCCTATCTTTATTGATGATGGGCAACATTTTCCTTTACCTGTATGAGGGGCAAAATGTCATCTTACCTTTATTTATGAGGAGCAACATTTCCCCTTACTTGCATTTATGAGTGGCTACATTTCACCTTACCTTTATTTATGAGGTGTAACATTTCCCCTTACCTTTATTTATGAAGGGCAACATTTCCCTTTACCGATACTTTTTATTTATGAGATGCAACATTTCACCTTACCTTTATTTATGAGGGGCAATATTTCACCTTCCTTTATTTATGAATGGAAATTTCACCTTACCTTTATGTCTAAGGTGTAACATTTCATCCTACCTTTATTTTTGAAGGGACAACATTTCACCTTACCATTTTTTATGAGGGCAACAATTCATCTTACCTTCACTTATGAGGGGCAACATTTACCTTTACCTTTATTTATGAGGGGCAACTTTTCATCTAACCTTTATTTATGAGGAGCAACATTTCACCTTACCTTTATTAATGAGTGGCAAAATTTACCCTTACCTTTATGAGGGGCAACATTTCATCTTATCTTTATTTATGAGAGGCAACACTTCGCCTTACCGTTGTTTATGAGGCATAAGATTTCACCTCACCTTTACTTATGAGGGGCAAAATTTTCCCTTACCTTTATTTATGAGGGGCAACATTTCATCTTACCTTTATTTATGAGGGGCAACATTTCCCCTTACCTTTATTTATGAATGGAATATTTCACCTTACCTTTGTATCTATGGTGTAACATTTCATCCTACCTTTATTTATGATTGGGCAACATTTCACCTACCATTTTTTATGAGGGCAACATTTCATCTTACCTTTTCTTATGAGGGACAACATTTACCTTTACCTTTATTTATGAGGGGCAACATTTCATCTTACCTTTATTTATGAGGGACAACATTTCATCTTACCTTTATTTATGAGGGGCAACACTTCACCTAACTGTTGTTTATGAGGCATAAGATTTCACCTTTCCTTTATTTATAAGGGGCAACATTTTCCCTTACCTTTATTTATGAGGGGCAACATTTCATCTTACCTTCATTTATGAGGGGCAATATTTCCCCTTACCTTTATTTATGAGGGGCAAAATGTCACCTTACTTTTATTGATGAATGGCAACATTTCCCCCTACATTTATTTAGGAGGTACATTTCATCTTACCTTTATTTATGAGGGGCAACATTTAGTTTAGCTTTATTTATCAGGGGCAACATTTCTTCTTACCTTTATTTATGAGGGGCAACATTTCATCTTACCTTTATTTATGAGGGGCACCATTTCTCCATAACTGTATTTATATGGGGCAGCATTTCACCTTACCTTTATGAGAGGCAACATTTCATCTGACCTTTTTTTTAATGGGGTCAACATTTCAGCTTGCCTTTATGAGGGGCAACATTTCCCTTTAATTTTATTTGTCAGAGGTAACATTTCACCTTACCTTTATTTATGAGGGGCAATATTTCACTTAATTTATGAGGGGCAACATTTCACCTTACCTTTATTTATGAGGGGCATTATATATCAGGTGTAACATTTCCCATTAACTTTATTTATCAGGGGCCAAATTTCCCCTTACCTTTATTTATGAGGGCAGCATTTCACCTTGTGTTTTTTATGAGTGGCAACATTTCATCTTACCTTTATTTATGAGGGGCAACATTTCCCTTTATCTTTCTTTTTGTTGAGAACATTTCATCTTACCTTTTTTTATAAGGGGCAAAATTTCACCTTGCTTTTATTTATGAGGGGCAACATTTCACTTTACCTTTATTTATGAGGTGTAACATTTCCCCTTACCTTTATTTATGATGGGCAACATTTCACCTTACCTTTATTTATATAGGGCAACATTTCCCCTTACCTTTATTTATATAGGGCAACATTTCCCCTTACCTTTATTTATGGGGACAATATTTCACCTTACATTTATTGATGAGGTGTAACATTTCCCCTTACCTTTACTTAAGAGGGGTAACATTTCCCATTACCTTTATTTATCAGGTGCAACATTTCACCTTACTGTTAGTTATGAGGTCTAACATTTCACCTTATCTTCATTTATGAGGGGCAACATTTCACCTTCCCTTTATTGATGAGGTGTAACATTTCCCTTTACCTTTATTTAAGAGAGGCAACAATTCACCTTACATTTATTGGTGATGGGGCAACATTTCACATTATCTTTTTTTATGAGAGGTAACATTTCATTTTACCTTTGTTTATGAGGTGTAAGATTTCACCTTACCTTTATGTGGGGCACCATTTCATCTTACCTTTATCAGGGGCAACATTTCCCCATACCTGTGTTTACGAGGGGCAATATTTCACCTTGCCTTTATTTATGACTGGCAACATTTGTCTTATGTTAACTTTTGAGTAGCTACATTTCACCCTACATTGATTTATCAGGGGCATCATTTCACCATACGTTCATTTATGAGGGACAAAATTTCAGCTTACCTTTATCTATGAGGTGTGACATTTCACCTTAGCTTAATTTCTGAGGAGCAATGTTTCATCTTACCTCTATGACGGGCAACATTTAATCTTTCCTTTATTTATGAGGGACATCATTTCCCCTTAACTTTATTTATAAGGGGCATTATTTCACCTTATCTATATTTATGAAGGGCAACATTTTCATTTTAAATTTATTTGTCAGGGGCAACATTTCACCTTACCTTTATTTATCAGGGGCAACATTCCTTCGTACCATTATTGATGAAGGACAACATTTCACCTTAGCTTTATTTATGAAGGGCAACATTTCACCTTAGTTTTATTTATGAGGGGCAACATTTCACCTTACCTTTATTTACGAAGGGCAAAATTTCACCTTACTTTTATTGATGAGGCATAAAATTTCATCCTACCTTTATTTTTCAGGGGCAACATTTCACCTTACTTTTATTAGTGATGGTACATCATTTCACCTCACCTTTTTCTATGAGGGGCAACATTTCATCTTACCCTAGTTTATGAGGTGTAAGATTTTGCCTTACCTTTATTTATAAGGGTCAACATTTCATGTTACCTTTATTTATCAGTGGCAGCATTTCCCCATACCTGTATTTCTGAGTTGCAACATTTCACCTCGCCTTTATTTATGAGAGGCAACTTTTCTCCTTACCTTTAATTATGAGGGGCTGTGTTTTCCATTACCTTTATTTAAAAAGGCAATATTTCCCCTTTCCTTTCTTTATCAGAGGCAAAATTTTACTTTACCTTCATTTATGAGGGGATACATTCCACTTTACCGTTATTTATGAGGTGTAACTTTTACCCTTACCTTTATTTATGAGGGGCAACATTTTACCGTAACTTTATTATGAGGGGCAACATTTTCCCTTACCTTTATTTATGAAGTGCAAAATTTCACCTTAGCTTTATTTCTGAGGGGGAATATTTCATCTTACCTTTATTTATGAGGGAACACATTTCAACTTACCATTTTTTATGAGGGGCAATACTTCCCTTTACCTTTATTAATGAGGAGCAAAATTTCATCTTTCCTTTATTTATGAAGGACAACATTTCACCTTACCTTTATTTATCAGGTGTGACATTTCACCTTACCTTTAGTTATGAGGGGCAGTGTTTCATCTTTCCTGTATGAGGTGAAACATTTCCCTTTACCTTTATTTATGATGGGCAACGTTTCATCTTACTTTTATTTATGAGGGGAAACATTTTATGTTACCTTTATTTATGAGAGGCGACATTTCACCTTACCTTTAAGTAAAAGGAACATTATTTCACCTTATCTTTATTTATGAGGGGTAACATTTCATCTTACCTTTATTTATGAGGGGCAACATTTTATCATACCCTTATATATGAAGGACAACATTTCACCTTACATTTATTTGTGAGGGGCAACATTTCATTTTAGTTTTTGTTTATGAGGGGCAACATTTCACCTTAACTTTTTATTTATGAAAGGCAAAATTTCACCTTACCTTTATTGATGAGGTGTAAAATGTTATCCTACCTTTATTTTTTGAGGGGCAACATTTCACCTTACATTTATTTATGATGGGACATCATTTCACCTCACCCTTTTTTCATGAGGGACAGCATTTCATCCTACTCTTGTTTATGAGATGTGAGATTTCACCTTACCTTTATTTATGAGGGGGCAACATTTCATCTTACAATTATTTATCTGGGGCATTTCTCCATACCTGTATTTATGAGGGGCAACATTTTTCCTTACCTTTATTTATGAAGGGCAACATTTCACCTTACATTTATTTAAGAGGGGCAACATTTCACCTTACATTTATGAGGTATGACATTTCACTTTAGCTTCACTTAAGAGGGGCAATGTTTCATTTTACCTGTATAAGGGACCACATTTTCCATTACCTTTATTTATTAGGTGTAGCATTTCATCTTACCTTTATTTATGAGGAGCAATGTTTCATCTTACCTTCATGAGGGACAATATTTCATCTTACCTTTATTTATGAGGGACATCATTTCCCCTTAACTTTACTTATGAGGGGCAACATTTTAGTTTACCTTTATTTATGAGGGGCAACATTTCATCTTTCCTTCATTTATGAGGTGCATCAATTCCCCTTAATTTTATTTATGAGAGACTTTTCCCTTACCTTTAAGAGGGGCAACACTACACCTTTCTGTTTTTATGAGGGGCAACATGTCATCTTACATTTATTTATGAAGGACAACATTTCCTTTTATCTTTATTTATAGTGGGCAACAATTCATCTTACCTTTGTTTATGAAGGGCAAAATCTCACCTTACATTTATTTGTGTGGGGCAACATTTCACTTTACCTTTATTTATAATGTGTAACATTTCCCCTTACCTTTGTTTATGTGGGGCAACATACCCCTTACCTTTATTTATGAGGGGTAACATTTCCCTTGACTTTATTTATGAGGGGCAACATTTCAAATTACCTTTTTTTATGAGGTGTAACATGTCTCCTTAACTTTATTTAAGGTGGTAAGATTTCCCATTACCTTTATTTATCTGAGGCAATATTTCCCCTTACCTTTATTTATGAGGTGCAACATTTCCCCTTACCTTTATTTATCAGGGAAACATTTTACCTTACCTTTATTGATGAAGGGCACCATTTCAGATTACCTTTATTTATGGGGTGTAACATTTCCCCTTACATTTATTTATGAGGTGAATAATTTCACCTTGGCTTGATTTATGAGGGGCAAGATTTCCCCTTACCTTTTTTATGAGGGGTAACATTTCATCTTACCTTTATTTATGAGGGGCAACATTTCATCTTACCTTTATTTATGAGGGACATCATTTCACCTTACCCTAATTTATGAGGGGCAACATTTCATCTTATGCTTATCTGTCTGGGGTAACATTTCACCTTACCTTCTTTTGTCAGGGGCAACATTTCACCTTACCTTTATTTATCAGGGCCACCTCACCTTTATGAGGGGCAATATTTCACCTGACACTTATTTATGAGGTGTAACGTTTCATCTTATCTTCATTTATAAGGGGCAACATTTCTCTTAACTTTATTTATGATGGGCAACATTTCACCTTACATTTATTTATGATGTGTAACATTTCACCTTAACTTTGTAAATGAGGGGCAACATTTCATCTTACCTTTATTTTTGAGGGGCAACATTTCCCTTTAACTTAATGAGGGGCAGAATTTCATCTTACCTTTATTTATGAGAAGCAACATTTCTCCTTACGTGTATTTATGAGGGGCAACATTTCACCTTACCTTTATTTATGAGGTGTAACATTTTCTCTTACTTTTATTTTTGAAGGGCAAAGTTTCCCTTTACTGTTACCTTTGTTTATGAAGGGAACATCTCACCTTACCTTTATTTATAAGGTGTAACGTTTCATCCTACCTTTATTTATGATGGGACAATATTTCACCTTACCTCTTTTTTATGAGGGCAACATTTCATTCTTACCTTTATTTATGAGGGGCAACATTTTATTGTACCTTTATTTATGAGCGGCAAAACTTCACCTTTCCATTGTTTATGAGGCATAAGATGTCACCTTACCTTTATTTATGAGGGGCAAAATTCCCCCTTACCTTTATTGATGAAGGGCAACATTTCACCTTACCTTTGTTTATGATGGGCAACATTTCACCTTACCTTTATGAGGCAACATTTCACCTTACTCATATTTATGAGGTGTAACATTTCACCTTACCTTTATTTATGAGGGGCAACATTTCATCTTACATATATATATATGAGGTGTAACATTTCTCCTTACCTTTATTTATGAGGGCAACATTTCACATTGCCTTTATTGATGAGGTGTAGCATTTTCCCTTACCTTTATTAATAAGGGGAAACATTTCACCGTACCTTTATTTATGAGGTGCAACATTTCCCCTTCCCTTTATGTATGAGAGGCAACTTTTCACCTTACATTTATTTATGAGGGGCATCATTTCACCTTACCCTAATTTATAAGGGGTGACATTTCATCTTACGTTTATCTGTCAAGAGCAACATTTCACCGTACCTTTATTAATAAGGGGCAACATTTCACCTTACCTTTATTTATGAGATGCAATATTTCTCCTTACGTGTATTTACGAGGGGCAACATTTCACCTTACCTTTATTTATGAGGTGTAACATTTTCCCTTAACTTTATTTATGAAGGGCAACGTTTCTCTTTACTGATACCTTTATTTATGAGGGGCAACATTTCACCTTACCTTTATTTATGAGGTGTGAAATTTCACCTTTGTTTCATTTAAGAGTGGCAATGTTTCATCCTACCTGTATGAGGGGCAACATTTCCCATTAGCTATCTATTAGGTGTACCATTTCACCTTACCTTTATTTATGAGGGGCAATGTTTCATGTTACCTTTATGAGGGGCAACATTTCATCTTACCTGTATTTATCAGGGACAACATTTCCCCTTTACCTTGTTTTATGAGGGGAAACCTTTTAGTTTATCTTCATTTAAGAGGGGCAACATTTCATTGTACCTTCATTTATGAGGGACATCATTTCCCCTTAACATTATTCATGAGAGGCAATATTTCCCTTACCTTTATTTATGAGGGGTAACATTTCTTCTTACTTTTATTCATGAGGGGCAACATTTCAGTTTAACTTTATTTATGAGGGGCAACATTTCATATTTATTAGCGACATCATTTCCCATTAACTTTATTGATGAGGGCCAACATTTCCCATACCTTTATTTATGAGGTGTAACATTTCCCCTTACCTTTATTTATGAGTGGCAACATTTCACCTTACCTTTATTTTGAGGGGCAACATTTCCCCACACCTTTATTTATGAGGGGCAACATTTCATCATAACTTTAAGTATGAGAGGCAACATTTCACCTTACCTTTATTTATTAGGGGCATCATTTCACCTTACCCTAATTTCTGTGGGGCAACTTTTCATCTTATGTTTATCTGTCAGGGGCAACATTTCACCTTATCTTTATTTATCAGGGCCAACATTTCATCTTGCTCTTATTTATGAATGACAAGATTTCACCTTACCTTTATTTTTGAGGGGCTACATTTCATCTTAGTTTTATTTGTAAGGGAAAACATTTCATCTTACCTTTATTTATGAGGGGCAACATTTCCCCTTACCTTTATTTATGAGAGGCAACATTTCACCTTACCCTTATTTATAATGGGTATCATTTCACCTTACCCTAATTTATGAGGGGCAACAGTTCATCTTACGTTTATCTGTCAGGGATAACATTTCACCTTACCTTTATCTGTCAGGGGCAACATTTCACCTTACCTTTATTTATCATGGCCAACATTTCATCTTGCCCTTATTTATGAATGACAACATTTCACCTTAACTTTATTTATGAGGGGCAACATTTCATCTTAGTTTTATTTATAAGGGACAACATTTCATCTTATCTTTTTTTATGAGGGGCAACATTTCACCTTAACTTTATTTATGAGGGACATCATTTCACCTTAACCTCATTTATGAGGAGCAACATTTCATCTTATGCTTATCTGTCTAGGGCAACATTTCACCTTATCTTTTTTTGTCAGGGGCAACATTTCACTTTACCTTGATTTATCAGGGCCACTTCACCTTTATGAGGGGCAACATTTCACCTAAGCCTTATTTATGAGGTGTAACATTTCATCTTATCTTCATTTATGAGGGGCAAGATTTCCCTTATCTTTGTTTATGAGGGGCAACATTTCACCATACATTTATTTATGATGCCTAACATTTCACCTTACCTTTTTAAATGAGGGGCAACATTTCATCTTATCTTTATTTATGAGGGGCAACTTTTCACCTACCTTTGTTTATGAAGGGAGCATTTCACCTTACCTTTATTTATAAGGTGTAACATTTCGTCCTACCTTTATTTAGGATAGGGCAACATTTCTCCTCACCTCTTTTTATGAGGGCAACATTTCATTCTTACATTTATTTATGAGGGATAACATTTCATTGTACCTTTATTTATGAGTGGCAACACTTCACCTTACCATTGTTTATGAGGCATAAGATGTCACCTTACCTTTATTTATGAGGGGCAACATTTCATCTTATCTTTATTTATGAGGGGCAACATTTCTCCTTACCATTATTTATGATGGGCAAAATTTATCCTTACCTTAATGAGGGGCAACATTTCATCTTACCTTTGTTTATGAGGTTCAACATTTCACTTTTCCTCCATTTATGAGGGGCAGCATTTCCCCTCACCTTTTTTTTTAGGGGCAACATTTCCACTTACCTTTATTTATGATGGGTCAACATTTCTCCTTACCTTTATATATGAGGCGTAAGATGTCACCTTACCTTTATTTATGAGTGGCAAAATTCCCCCTTACCTTTACTGATGAAGGACAACATTTCATCTTACCTTTATTTATGAGGGGAAACATTTCCCCTTACCAGTATTTATCAGGGGCAAAATTTACCTTTAGCTTTTTGAGGGGCAACTTTTCATCTTATCTTTATTTATGAGGGGAACATTTCATCTTATTTTATTTATTTATCATGGGCAGCATTTCACCTTACCTTTATGAGGGGCAATATTTCACCTTACCCTTATTTATGAGGTGTAACATTTCACCTTACCTTTATTTATTAGGGGCAACATTTCACCTTAAGTTTATGTATGAGGTGCAACATTTCTCTTTACCTTTATTTATGAGGTGCAGAGTTTCACATTACCTTTATTTATGAGGTTTAACATTTCCCCTTACCTCTATTAATAAGGGGAAACATTTCTGCTTACCTTTATTTTTGAGGTGTAAGATTTTCCCTTACCATGATTAATCGGGGGGGGACATTTCACCTTGGCTTTATTAATGAGGGGTAACATTTCACCTCATCTTTATTTATGAGGTGTAGCATTTCCTCTAACCTTTATGAGTGGCAACATTTCCCCTTACCTTTATTTATGAGTGGCAACATTTCTCCTTTTCTCTATTTATGAGGGGCAACATTTCCCCTTACCTTTTTTTTGAGGGGCAACATTTCTCCTTACCTTTATTGATGAGGAGCAACATTTCATCTTACCTTAATTTATCAGGGCCAACAGTTCATCTTACGTTTATCTGTCGGGGATAACATTTCACCTTATCTTTATCTGTCAGGGGCAACATTTCCCTTTACCTTTATTTAAGAAGGGCAGCATTTCACCTTACCTTTATTTATCAGTGCCAACATTTCATCTTGCCCTTATTTATGAATGACAACATTTCACCTTAACTTTATTTATGGGGGCAACTTTTCACCTTAACTTTATTTATGAGGTGTGACATTTCACCATAGTTTCATTTTAGAGTGGCAATGTTTCATCTTACCTGTATGAGGGGCAACATTTCCCGTTAGCCATAAATTCGGTGTTCCATTTCACCTTACCTTTATTTATGAGGGGCAATGCTTCATGTTTCCTTTTTGAGGGGCAACAGTTCATCTAACCTTTATTTATGAGGGACATCATTTCCCCTTTACCTTGTTTTATGAGGGGCAACCTTTTAGTTTATCTTCATTTATGAGGGGCAACATTTCATTGTACCTTCATTTATGAGTTACATCATTACCCCTTAACTTTATTTATGAGAGGCAACATGTCCCTTGTCTTTATTTATGAGGGGTAACATTTCTTCTTACCTTTATTCATGAGGGGCAAGATTTCAGTTTACCTTTATTTATGAGGGGCAACATTTCATCTTACTTTTAAATATGGGAGGCAACATCTCACATTACCTTTATTTATGAGGGGCATCATTTCACCTTACCCTAATTTATGAGGGGCAACATTTCATCTTATGTTTATCTGTCAGTGGCAACATTTCACCTTACCTTTATTTGTCGGGGCAACATTTCACCTTACCTTTATTTATCAGGGCCAACATTTTATCTTCCCTTTATTTATGAATGATAAGATTTCACCTTACCTTTATTTTTGAGGGGCTACATTTCATCTTAGTTTTATTTATAAGGGGCAACATTTCTTCGTACCTTTATTTATGAAGGACGTCATTTCACCTTACCCTAATTTATGAGGGACAACATTTCTTCTTATGCTTATCTGTCAGGGGGCAACACTTCACCTTACCTTCTTTTTTCGAGGCAACATTTCACCTTACCTTTATTTATCAGGGCCACCTCACCTTTATGAGGGGCAGCATTTCACCTGACACTTATTTATGAGGTGTAACATTTCAGCTTATGTTCATTTATGAGGGGCAGCATTTCCCTTAATTTTATTTATGAGGGACAATATTTCACCTTACATTTATTTATGATGTGTAACATTTCACCTTACCTTTTTAAATGAGGGACAACATTTCATCTTATCTTTATTTTTGAGGGGCAACATTTCCCTTTAACTTAATGAGGGGCAGAATTTCATCTTACCTTTATTTTTTGAGAAGCAACATTTCTCCTTATGTGTATTTATGAGGGGCAACATTTCAACTTACCTTTATTTATGAGGTGTAACATTTTCCCTTACTTTTATTTTTGAAGGGCAAAGTTTCCCTTTACCGTTACCTTTGTTTATGAAGGGAACATTTTACCTTACCTTTTTTATAAGGTGTAACGTTTCATCCTACCTTTATTTATGATGGGACAACATTTCACCTTACCTCTTTTTTATGAGGTCAACATTTCATTCTTACCTTTATTAATGAGGGGCAACATTTTATTGTACCTTTATTTATGAGCAGCAACACTTCACCTCTCCATTGTTTATGAGGCATAATATGTCACCCTACCTTTGTTTATAAGGTGCAAAATTCCCCTTTACCTTTATTGATGAAGGGCAACATTTCACCTTACCTTTGTTTATGATGGGCAACATTTCACCTTACCTTTATGAGGGGCAACATTTCACCTTACTCTTATTTATGAGGTGTAACATTTCACCTTACCTTTATTTATGAGGGCAACATTTCATCTTACGTTTATATTTGAGGTGTAACATTTCTCCTTACCTTTATTTATGTGGGCCAACATTTCACATTGCCTTTATTTATGAGGTGTAGCATTTTCCCTTACCTTTATTAATAAGGGGAAACATTTCACCTTACCTTTATTTATGAGGTGCAACATTCCCCCTTACCTTTATTTATCTGTGGCAACATTTCACCTTACCTTTATTTATGAGTGGCAACATTTCACCTTTCCTCTATTTATGAGGGGCAACATTTCTCCCAAAATTTTTTTAAGGGTCAACATTTCCACTTACCTTTATTTATGAGGGGCAACATTTCTTCTTACTTTTATTCATGAGGGGCAACATTTCAGTTTACCCTTATTTATGAGGGGCAACATTTCATATTTATTAGCGACATCATTTCCCATTAACTTTATTTATGAGGGCCAACATTTCACATTGTCTTTATTTATGATGTGTTGCATTTTACCTTACCTTTATTTATAAGGGGAAACCTTTCACCTTACCTTTATTTATGAGGTGTAACATTTCCCGTTACCTTTATTTATAAGTGGCAACATTTCACCTTACCTTTATTTTGAGGGGCGACATTTCCCCATACCTTTATTTATGAGGGGCAACATTTCATCTTAGCTTCATGTATGAGAGGCAACTTTTCACCTTACATTTATTTATGAGGGGCATCATTTCACCTTACCCTAATTTGTAAGGGGCAACATTTCATCTTACATTCATCTGTCAAGGGCAACATTTCACCATACCTTTATTAAGAAGGGGCAACATTTCACCTTACCTTTATTTATGAGATGCAATATTTCTCCTTACATGTATTTATGAGGGGCAACATTTTATCTTATCTTTATTTATGAGGTGTAACATTTTCCCTTACCTTTATTTATGAAGGGCAACGTTTCTCTTTACTGGTACCTTTATTTATGAGGGGCAACATTTCACCTTACCTTTTTTTATGAGGGGCAACATTTCGCCTACCTGTGTTTGTGAAGGGAACATTTCACATTACCTTTATCTATAAGGTGTAACATTTCATCCTACCTTTATTTAGGATGGGGAAACATGTCACCTTACCGTTTTTCATGAGAGCAACATTTCATCTTTCCTTTATTATTGAGGGGCAACATTTCCATTTACCTTTATTTATGAGGGTCAACATTTCACCTTACCTTTATTTGTCAGGGGCAATATTTCACCTTACCTTTATTTATCAGGGCCAACATTTCATCTTGCCCTTATTTATGAATGACAACATTTCACCTTAACTTTATTTATGAGGGGCAACATTTCATCTTAGTTTTATTTATAAAGGGAAACATTTCACCTTACCTTTATTTATGAAGGGTAAAATGTCACCTTACCTTTATTGATGAGGTGTGAATTTAATCCTAACTTTACTTTTTGAGGGGCAACATTTCACCTTATCTTTTTATGAGGGGCAGCATTTCATCTTACCTTTATTTGTCGGGGCAGCATTTCCCCATACCTGTATTTTTGAGGGGCAACATTTCACTTTGCCTTTATTTATGAGTGCCAACATTTCCACTTACCTTTATTTATATGGGACAACATTTCATCTTATGCTTATCTGTCAGGGGCAACACTTCACCTTACCTTCTTTTGTCGGGGCAACATTTCACCTTACCTTTATTTATTAGGGCCACCTCACCTTTATGAGGGGCAACATTTCACCTGACCCTTATTTATGAGGTGTAACATTTCATCTTATCTTCATTTATGAGGAGTAATATTTCCCTTAACTTTATTTATGTGAGGCAACATTTCACCTTACATTTATTTATGATGTGTAACATTTCACCTTACCTTTTTAAATGAGGGGCAACATTTCATCTTTCCTTTTTTTTGAGGGACAACATTTCTCCTTAACTTAATGAGGGGCAGAATTTCATCTTACCTTTATTTATAAGGAGCAACATTTCTCCTTACGTGTATTTATGAGGGGCAACATTTCAGCTTACCTTTATTTATTTAATAATTATTTAACTTGTCTTGACTCGTCCTCCATGAAAAAAGAATTCGAGTGCCTATCCCTCAGAATAGATCTCTCCAACACTATCTCGCTACAATTGATCAGCTGCTACAGGCCTCCCTCAGCTGGCCTGAAAATTCTATCCCATTTGGGGGATCTGATCTCAGCAGGAAATGAAGAAACCATAATCATAGGTGACCTTAATCTAAACTGGCTTTCTAAGACAGCAGCACCACTATCATCATTCTGTGATATGCATGGGCTTACACAACTTATAAGTGAACCTACTAGAATAAACAAAAAGAACCCTAAAAACAATACACTACTGGACGTATTACTAGTGAGTAAACCTCACCTCTTCTCACATATTGGAGTACTGTTTAATGACATCAGTGATCATTGTACTATTGCAGCAGTTAGAACTGCTTGTAAGCCTTGCCCCGACAAAATTCATGCTGAGGAGATCGAAAAGAAATTCAACATCAATGCATACCTGGATGATATCAAACACTCCATAAGATGGCAAGAGTTCTGTTAGCAACCACTACGGAGATTGCACATGGTATTTTAAATGATATTATTACAAGTGCTCTAAACACCCAGGCACCAGTTGCTAAACTCGTATCAAAAATAAATATTGTCGTTGGTTCAATTCAGATCTTAAATCCAACCTGCTCAACAGGGACAAACTTTGGAAGAAGGCTCGAAAAACCAAGTTAGACACTGACTGGGAGCAGTTCAGAAAAGCTAGAATCTCTGCACCAAGAAAGTGGAGACACAAAGGCTGCATACTATATGGCTGAACTAGATTCATCATACCATAACCCTGCCAAATTTTGGAATACCATAAAAGATATAACTGGCAATGTCACAAGCAACCTACTCCCAAAAAAGGTACATAGTGGAAATAGAACCATCATTGACAGAATAGAAGTACTGGAAGCTTTTAATAATCACTTTACTACTGCTGGGCTAGCATTTGACTCCTCACCTGCCAACCTTCTGAGATTGCAACTAGGGATTAAGAACTCTGATGTAAAAGTGACTGATTCCACTTTCTCCTTCACACCAACCACACTGAAACAAGTTGAAGAACTAATATTACAGTTGGATACAAAAAAAAGTGCAGGTGCTGACTCCCTTGACCCCTACTTCATAAAAATTGCCTTACATGTTATAGCAGTACCGGTGACACATCTGTTCAATCTCTCATTACAGACAGGAGGCATCCCGTCAATCTGGAAAACCACTCAAGTTATTCCACTATTGAAATCCGGGGATCCCACGGACCTCAATAACTACAGACCAATCTCCATTCTCCCAGTACTATCCAAACTACTCGAAAAAATTGTGAGCACTCAGTTAAGGAGTACCTAGAAGCTAACAATCTTCTAAATCCAGCACAATCTGGTTTCAGAACAAATCACAGTACCATCACAGCTCTTGCAAAGTCACCAATGACTGGCAACGAGTGGATAAAAAATTGTGTTATGCTGTTTCTTAGACCTAAGTAAGGCCTTTGACACGGTTGACCACGACCTGCTCCTCTCATCACTGAGGTCAGTTGGGCTTGACACCAATTCCATTGGATGGTTTTCATGATTATCTTTCAGGAAGAACTCAGCAGGTGAAGGCCGAAGGTGATATCATCACTCTGACCACTTAAAGAGGGTACCACAAGGATCGATCCTTGGCCCTATCCTATTGCAATATATATCAACAACATCGACTTAAAACTATCCAAAGCCACTATACACCTGTTTGCTGATGATACAGTACTGTATGTCAGTCACTCTTCACCTATTACAGCCTGCAAAGATCTACAAACAGAATTCGACCTGCTGCAATATCAACTGCTGGAAAGAAACTATTATTGAATGCAAAGAAACCAAGGCTATGTTTTCTCCCTCAGGTGCAGTCAGGATACAGTATCCCTCTTAACGTTCGAAATTAACCACTGCCCTTGGTGAAAACCTAGACTATGTCACAAAATTCAAATACCTGGGGTATGGTTAGATAATAGGTTAGACTACCTAGAACATTTGGAAGAACTGTTAAAAACTCAGACAAAGACTTGGACTGTACTACAGAATAAGGCACTTCCTTACAAGTGATTCAAAAGAAGATGGTCCAGGCCACTTTCCTCTCAGTACTAGATTATGCTGACTTCTTATACAGTCGCTGCCCTACTGTATGTCTGAACAAGATAGATACACTATATCACAGAGCCTTGAGGTTCATCACAGACCTACCCTATAGCACTCACCACTGTCTGCTCTACTCTGCAGTGGGATGGACGTCGCTTCAAGCCAGAAGAGATAGAAATGCAGTATTATGGACCTACAGAGCAATATCGCAGCAGCTTCAAAATATATCTCTGACTGTTTTTACAAGCCACATCAAATAGTTATGCATTAGAAGCATGAACCTTATTACCCTCAAGGTGCCTAAATTCCACTCTCACATGGTAGATATGCAATTAGCCATGTGTTATCCACTTTATGGAACACAATGCAGAAGACATTGAAATTGAAAAGCTTATATCTATTTCAGCCTTCAAATACCTATACAATAGGATTTTCAAAGAAAATGTAGCTGCTTCCATCAACACTAGTTTAACCCTCCATATGTAGATATGTAGATACACAATACAAGCTTACCAGCACCTACTGTGAAACTACCCTATAACTTACTATCCAGTGCCTTTTCAGATCCAGTGCCTAACCCTCTCTCTTCCTCCTATACCTACTCTGGATCCTCTTATTGCATTAACTATTAGGATTCCTCCCCCACCCAGTTCACTACCCTTACCATTACTATAGGGTACCAATCCTGCCACTCCATCAGCCACAAAACACTCACTTGTCCCCTAGTACCCATCCTAGCAAGCTGGCTACCTTATGAACCTTATGAATCGTATATATGTAATATATCCTTGTTATACATGTCAAATTAATGTGTCCAATATCTGATTTATTGTTTTATTCCTGTCTCTACAATTTGGTGTATAATTTGATTGTTATATTAATTAGTGTGATCAGTTGTACTATTCACATTTTTGTATTCTTCTATTTGTAAATGTCCTGAATGCTATATTTCATGTAAATTGAACCTTGACCTTACCAGGTACATCTTGCAAATGAGCCATGCTCAACGATGTTCGCCTGGATAAATAAATAAAGATTTGATTGATTTATGAGGTATAACATTTTCCCTTACTTTTATTTATGAAGGGCAACATTTCCCTTTACTGTTACCTTTATTTATGAGGGGCAACATTTCACCTTACCTTTATTTATGAGGGGTAGCTTTTCACCTACCTATGTTTATGAAGTGAACATTTTGCCTTACCTTTATAAGGTGTAACATTTCATCTTATTTTTATTTATGATGGGGCAACATTTCAGCTTACCTCTTTTTTATGAGGGCAACATTTCATTCTTACCTTTATTTGTGAGGGGCAATATTTCATTGTACCTTCATTTATGAGCATCAACACTTCACCTTACCATTGTTTATGAGGCATAAGATGTCACCTTACCTTTATTTATGAGGGGCAAAATTCCCTCTTACCTTTATTAATGAAGGGCAACATTTCATCTTATTTTTATTTATGAGGGGCAACATTTCTCCTTACCATTACTTATGAGGGAAAAAATTTACCTTTACCTTAATGAGGGGCTACATTTCATCTTAACTTTGTTTATGAGAGGCAACATTTCACACGTACCTTTTGAGGGGCAACATTTCACCTTACTCTTATTTATGAGGTGTAACATTTCACCTTACCTTTATTTCTGAGGTGCAACATTTCATCTTACATTTATATAAGAGGTGTAACTTTTCTCCTTACCTTTATTTATGTGGGCCAACATTTCACATTGCCTTTATTTATGAGGTGTAGCATTTTCCCTTACCTTTATTAATAAGGGGAAACATTTCACCTTACCTTTATTTATGAGGTGCAACATTCCCCCTTACCTTTATTTATCAGTGGCAACATTTCACCTTACCTTTATTTATGAGTGGCAACATTTCACCTTTCCTCTATTTATGAGGGGCAACATTTCCCCCCAAATTTTTTTTAAGGGTCAACATTTCCACTTACCTTTATTTATGAGGGGCAACATTTCTTCTTACTTTTATTCATGAGGGGCAACATTTCAGTTTACCCTTATTTATGAGGGGCAACATTTCATATTTATTAGCGACATCATTTCCCATTAACTTTATTTATGAGGGCCAACATTTCACATTGTCTTTATTTATGAGGTGTTGCGTATTTACTTACCTTTATTTATAAGGGGAAACCTTTCACCTTACCTTTATTTATGAGGTGTAACATTTCCTTACCTTTATTTATAAGTGGCAACATTTCACCTTACCTTTATTTTGAGGGGCGACATTTCCCCATACCTTTATTTATGAGGGGCAACATTTCATCTTAACTTCATGTATGAGAGGCAACTTTTCACCTTACATTTATTTATGAGAGGCATCATTTCACCTTACCCTAATTTATAAGGGGCAACATTTCATCTTACGTTCATCTGTCAAGGGCAACATTTCGCCATACCTTTATTAACAAGGGGCAACATTTCACCTTACCTTTATTTATGAGATGCAATATTTCTCCTTACATGTATTTATGAGGGCAACATTTTATCTTATCTTTATTTATGAAGTGTAACATTTTCCCCCTTTATTTATGAAGAGACAACGTTTCTCTTTACTGGTACCTTTATTTATGAGGGCAACATTTCACCTTACCTTTTTTTATGAGGGGCAACATTTCGCCTACCTGTGTTTGTGAAGGGAACATTTCACATTACCTTTATCTATAAGGTGTAACATTTCATCCTACCTTTATTTAGGATGGGGAAACATTTCACCTTACCGTTTTTCATGAGAGCAACATTTCATCTTTCCTTTATTATTGAGGGGCAACATTTCATCTTTCCTTTATTATTGAGGGGCAACATTTCCATTTACCTTTATTTATGAGGGTCAACATTTCACCTTACCTTTATTTGTCAGGGGCAATATTTCACCTTACCTTTATTTATCAGGGCCAACATTTCATCTTGCCCTTATTATGAATGACAACATTTCACCTTAACTTTATTTATGAGGGGCAACATTTCATCTTAGTTTTATTTATAAAGGGAAACATTTCACCTTACCTTTATTTATGAAGGGTAAAATGTCACCTTACCTTTATTGATGAGGTGTAAGATTTAATCCTTACTTTACTTTTTGAGGGGCAACATTTCACCTTATCTTTTTTTTTATGAGGGGCAGCATTTCATCTTACCTTTATTTGTCGGGGCAGCATTTCCCCATACCTGTATTTTTGAGGGGCAACATTTCACTTTGCCTTTATTTATGAGTGCCAACATTTCCACTTACCTTTATTTATATGGGGCAACATTTCATCTTATGCTTATCTGTCAGGGGCAACACTTCACCTTACCTTCTTTTGTCGGGGCAACATTTCACCTTACCTTTATTTATTAGGGCCACCTCACCTTTATGAGGGGCAACATTTCACCTGACCCTTATTTATGAGATGTAACATTTCATCTTATCTTCATTTATGAGGAGCAATATTTCCCTTAACTTTATTTATGTGAGGCAACATTTCACCTTACATTTATTTATGATGTGTAACATTTCACCTTACCTTTTTAAATGAGGGGCAACATTTCATCTTTCCCTTTTTTTGAGGGACAACATTTCTCCTTAACTTAATGAGGGGCAGAATTTCATCTTACCTTTATTTATAAGAAGCAACATTTCTCCTTACGTGTATTTATGAGGGGCAACATTTCAGCTTACCTTTATTTATGAGGTATAACATTTTCCCTTACTTTTATTTATGAAGGGCAACATTTCCCTTTACTGTTACCTTTATTTATCAGGGGCAACATTTCACCTTACCTTTATTTATGAGGGGTAGCTTTTCACCTACCTATGTTTATGAAGTGAACATTTTGCCTTACCTTTATAAGGTGTAACATTTCATCTTATTTTTATTTATGATGGGGCAACATTTCAGCTTACCTCTTTTTATGAGGGCAACATTTCATTCTTACCTTTATTTGTGAGGGGCAATATTTCATTGTACCTTCATTTATGAAGCATCAACACTTCACCTTACCATTGTTTATGAGGCATAAGATGTCACCTTACCTTTATTTATGAGGGGCAAAATTCCCTCTTACCTTTATTAATGAAGGGCAACATTTCATCTTATTTTTATTTATGAGGGGCAACATTTCTCCTTACCATTACTTATGAGGGGAAAAATTTACCTTTACCTTAATGAGGGGCTACATTTCATCTTAACTTTGTTTATGAGAGGCAACATTTCACCGTACCTTTATGAGGGGCAACATTTCACCTTACTCTTATTTATGAGGTGTAACATTTCACCTTACCTTTATTTCTGAGGTGCAACATTTCATCTTACATTTATATAAGAGGTGTAACTTTTCTCCTTACCTTTATTTATGTGGGCCAACATTTCACATTGCCTTTATTTATGAGGTGTAGCATTTCCCCTTACCTTTATTAATAAGGGGAAACATTTCACCTTACCTTTATTTATGAGGTGCAACATTCCCCCTTACCTTTATTTATCAGTGACATTTCACCTTACATTTATTTATGAGTGGCAACATTTCACCTTTCCTCTATTTATGAGGGGCAACATTTCCCCCAAAATTTTTTTTAAGGGTCAACATTTCCACTTACCTTTATTTATGAGGGGCAACATTTCTTCTTACTTTTATTCATGAGGGGCAACATTTCAGTTTACCCTTATTTATGAGGGGCAACATTTCATATTTATTAGCGACATCATTTCCCATTAACTTTATTTATGAGGGCCAACATTTCACATTGTCTTTATTTATGAGGTGTTGCATTTTACCTTACCTTTATTTATAAGGGGAAACCTTTCACCTTACCTTTATTTATGAGGTGTAACATTTCCCTTACCTTTATTTATAAGTGGCAACATTTCACCTTACCTTTATTTTGAGGGGCGACATTTCCCCATACCTTTATTTATGAGGGGCAACATTTCATCTTAACTTCATGTATGAGAGGCAACTTTTCACCTTACATTTATTTATGAGGGGCATCATTTCATCTTACCCTAATTTATAAGGGGCAACATTTCATCTTACGTTCATCTGTCAAGGGCAACATTTCACCATACCTTAATTAACAAGGGGCAACATTTCACCTTACCTTTATTTATGAGATGCAATATTTCTCCTTACATGTATTTATGAGGGGCAACATTTTATCTTATCTTTATTTATGAGGTGTAACATTTTCCCTTACCTTTATTTATGAAGGGCAACGTTTCTCTTTACTGGTACCTTTATTTATGAGGGGCAACATTTCACCTTACCTTTTTTTATGAGGGGCAACATTTCGCCTACCTGTGTTTGTGAAGGGAACATTTCACATTACCTTTATCTATAAAGTGTAACATTTCATCCTACCTTTATTTAGGATGGGGAAACATTTCACCTTACCGTTTTTCATGAGAGCAACATTTCATCTTTCCTTTATTATTGAGGGGCAACATTTCCATTTACCTTTATTTATGAGGGTCAACATTTCACCTTACCTTTATTTGTCAGGGCAATATTTCACCTTTATTTATCAGGGTCAACATTTCATCTTGCCCTTATTATGAATGACAACATTTCACCTTAACTTTATTTATGAGGGGCAACATTTCATCTTAGTTTTATTTATAAGGAAACATTTCCCTTACCTTTATTTATGAAGGGTAAAATGTCACCTTACCTTTATTGATGAGGTGTAGATTTAATCCTAACTTTACTTTTGAGGGGCAACATTTCACCTTATCTTTTTATGAGGGCGCATTTCATCTTACCTTTATTTGTCGGGCAGCATTTCCCCATACCTGTATTTTGAGGGCAACATTTCACTTTGCCTTTATTTATGAGTGCCAACATTTCCACTTACCTTTATTTATATGGGGCAACATTTCATCTTATGCTTATCTGTCAGGGGCAACACTTCACCTTACCTTCTTTTGTCGGGGCAACATTTCACCTTACCTTTATTTATTAGGGCCACCTCACCTTTATGAGGGGCAACATTTCACCTGACCCTTATTTATGAGGTGTAACATTTCATCTTATCTTCATTTATGAGGAGCAATATTTCCCTTAACTTTATTTATGTGAGGCAACATTTCACCTTACATTTATTTATGATGTGTAACATTTTACCTTACCTTTTTAAATGAGGGGCAACATTTCATCTTTCCTTTTTTTTGAGGGACAACATTTCTCCTTAACTTAATGAGGGGCAGAATTTCATCTTACCTTTATTTATAAGAAGCAACATTTCTCCTTCGCATGTATTTATGAGGGGCAACATTTCAGCTTACCTTTATTTATGAGGTATAACATTTTCCCTTACTTTTTATTTATGAAGGCAACATTTCCTTTATGTTACCTTTATTTATGAGGGGCAACATTTCACCTTACCTTTATTTATGAGGGGTAGCTTTTCACCTACCTATGTTTATGAAGTGAACATTTTGCCTTACCTTTATAAGGTGTAACATTTCATCTTATTTTATTTATGATGGGGCAACATTTCAGCTTACCTCTTTTTATGAGGGCAACATTTCATTCTTACCTTTATTTGTGAGGGGCAACATTTCATTGTACCTTCATTTATGAGCATCAACACTTCACCTTACCATTGTTTATGAGGCATAAGATGTCACCTTACCTTTATTTATGAGGGGCAAAATTCCCTCTTACCTTTATTAATGAAGGGCAACATTTCATCTTATTTTTATTTATGATGGGGCAACATTTCAGCTTACCTCTTTTTTATGAGGGCAACATTTCATTCTTACCTTTATTTGTGAGGGGCAACATTTCATTGTACCTTCATTTATGAGCATCAACACTTCACCTATCCATTGTTTATGAGGCATAAGATGTCACCTTACCTTTATTTATGAGGGGTAAAATTCCCTCTTACCTTTATTAATGAAGGGCAACATTTCATCTTATTTTTATTTATGAGGGGCAACATTTCTCCTTACCATTACTTATAAGGGGAAAAATTTATCTTTACCTTAATGAGGGGCTACATTTCATCTTAACTTTGTTTATGAGAGGCAACATTTCACCGTACCTTTATGAGGGGCAACATTTCACCTTACTCTTATTTATGAGGTGTAACATTTCACCTTACCTTTATTTCTGAGGTGCAACATTTCATCTTACATTTATATAAGAGGTGTAACTTTTCTCCTTACCTTTATATTTGAGAGGCAGCATTTCACATTGCCTTTATTTATGAGGTGTAACATTTTCATTTACCTTTATTAATAAGGGGAAACATTTCACCTTACCTTTATTTATGAGGTGTAAGTTTTCCCGTTACCATTATTAATGAGGGATGACATTTCACCTTGCCTTTATTTATGAGGTGTAGTGTTTCCCTTTACCTTTATTTATTAGTGGCAACATTTCACCTTACATTTATTTATGAGTGGCAACATTTCACCTTTCCTCTATCTATGAGGGGTAACATTTCCCCTCATCTTTTTTTTAAGGGCAACATTTCCACTTACCTTTATGAGGGGCAACATTTCATCTCCCCTTTATGTATGAGAGGCAACTTTTCACCTTACCTTTATTTATGAGGGGCATCATTTCACCTTACTCTTATTAATAAGGGGAAACATTTCATCTTATCTTTATTCGTCAGCGGCAACATTTCACCGTACCTTTATTTATGAGGTGTAAGATTTCCCTTTACCATTATTAATGAGGGGCAACATTTCACCTTGCCTTTATTTATGAGTGGTAACATTTCACCTTTCCACTATTTATGAGGGGCAACATTTCCCCTCACCTTTTTTTTAAGGGCAGCATTTCCACTTACCTTTATTTATGAAGGAGAACATTTCATCTTCCCTTTATGTATGAGAGGCAACTTCTCACCGTACCTTTATTTATGAGGGGCATCATTTCACCTTACCCTAATTTATAAGGGAAAATATTTCATCTTACATTTATCTGTCTAAGGCAATATTTCATACTACCTTTATTTATGACGTGGCAATATTTCACCTTACCGTTTTTCATGAAAGCAACATTTCATCTTTCCTTTATTTATGAGAGGCAACATTTCCCTTTATCTTTATTTCTGAGGGGCAACATTTCACCTTACCCTTGTCTGGCAGGGGTAACATTTCACCTTAGCTTTATTCATCAGGGCAAACATTTCATCTTGCCCTTATTTATGAATGACAACATTTCGCCTTAAGTTTATTTATGAGGGGCAACATTTCATCTTACCTTTATTTATGAGGTGTAACATTTTCCCTTACCTTTATTTATGAAGGGCAACGTTTCTCTTTACTGGTACCTTTATTTATGAGGGGCAACATTTCACCTTACCTTTTTTTATGAGGGGCAACATTTGGCCTACCTGTGTTTGTGAAGGGAACATTTCACATTACCTTTATCTATAAGGTGTAACATTTCATCCTACCTTTATTTAGGATGGGGACACATTTCACCTTACCGTTTTTCATGAGAGCAACATTTCATCTTTCCTTTATTTATGAGGGGCAACATTTCCTTTTACCTTTATTTATGAGGGTCAACATTTCACCTTACCTGTATTTATCAGGGCCAACATTTCATCTTGCCCTTATTTATGAATGACAACATTTCACCTTAACTTTATTTATGAGGGGCAACATTTCATCTTAGTTTTATTTATAAAGGGAAACATTTCACCTTACCTTTATTTATGAAGGGTAAAATGTCACCTTACCTTTATTGATGAGGTGTAAGATTTAATCCTAACTTTACTTTTTGAGGGGCAACATTTCACCTTATCTTTTTTTATGAGGGGCAGCATTTCATCTTACCTTTGCTTATGAGGTGTTAGATTTCACATTACCTTTATTTATGAGGGGCAACCTTTAATCTTACCTTTATTTATCGGGGCAGCATTTCCCCATACCTGTATTTTTGAGGGGCAACATTTCACCTTGCCTTTATTTATGATAGGCAACATTTCTCCTTTCCTTTATTTATGAGGTGCAAAATCTCACCTGACATTTACTTAAGAGATGCAACATTTCACCTTACGTTTATTGATGAGGGGCAACATTTCAGCTTACCTTTATTTATGAGGTGTGACATTCCACCTTAGTTTCATTTAAGAGAGGCAATGTTTCATCTTACCTGTATGAGGGGCAACATTTCCCTTTAGCTATCTATTAGGTGTACCATTTCACCTTACCTTTATTTATGAGGGGCAATGTTTCATTTTACCTTTATGATGGGCAACATTTCATCTTACCTTTATTTATGAGGGACATCATTTCCCCTTTACCTTGTTTTATGAGGGGAAACCTTTTAGTTTATCTTCATTTATGAGGGGCAACATATCATCCTAACTTCATTTATGAGGGACGTCATTTCCCCTTAACATTATTCATGAGAGGCAACATTTCCCTTACCTTTATTTATGAGGAGCAACATTTCTTCTAACTTTCATTCTTGAGGGTCAACATTTCAGTTTACCCTTATTTATGAGGGGCAAGATTTCATATTTATTAGCGACATCATTTCCCATTAACTTTATTTATGAGGGCCAACATTTCAAATTGCCTTTATTTATGAGGTGTAGCATTTTCCCTTACCTTTATTAATAAGGGGAAACATTTCACCTTACCTTTATTTATGAGGTGTAATATTTCCCCTTACCTTCATTTATAAGTGGCAACATTTCACCTTACATTTATTTTGAGGGGCAACATTTCCCCATACCTTTATTTATGAGGGGCAACATTTCATCTTAACTTTAAGTTTGAGAGGCAACATTTCACCTTACCTTTATTTATTAGGGGCATCATTTCACCTTCCCCTTATTTATGAGGGGCAACATTTCATCTTATGTTTATCTGTCAGGGGCAACATTTCACCTTACCTTTATTTGTTAGGGGCAACATTTCACCATATCTTTATTCATCAGGGCCAACATTTCATCTTGCCCTGATTTATGAATGATAAGATTTCACCTTACCTTTATTTTTGAGGGGCTACATTTCATGTTAGTTTTATTTATAAGGGACATTTTATCTTATCTTTATTCATGAGGGGCAACATTTCATCTTATGCTTATCTGTCAAGGGCAACATTTCACCTTATCTTCTTTTGTCAAGGGGCAACATTTCACCTTACCTTTGTTTATCAGGGCCTCTTCACCTTTATGAGGGGTAACATTTCACCTGACCCTTATTTATGAGGTGTAACATTTCATCTTATCTTCATTTATGAGGGGCAAGAGTTCCCTTAACTTTATTTATGAGGGGCATTTCACCTTACATTTATTTATGATGTGTAACATTTCAGCTTGCCTTTTTAAATGAGGGGCAACATTTCATCTTACCTTATTTATGAGGGGCAACTTTTCACCTATCTTTGTTGATGAAGGGAACATTTCACCTTACCTTTATTTATAAGGTTTAACGTTTCATCCTACCTTTATTTAGGATAGGGCAACATTTCTCCTTACCTCTTTTCTATGAGGGCAACATTTCATTCTTACGTTTATTTATGAGGGGCAACATTTCATTGTACCTTTATTTGTGAGTTGCAACACTTCACCTTACCATTGTTTATGAGGCATAAGATGTCACCTGATCTTTATTTATGAGGGCCAAAATTTCCCCTTACCTTTATTGATGAAGGGCAACATTTCATCTTATCTTTATTTATGAGGGGCAACATTTCTCCTTACCATTATTTATGAGGGGTGATATTTACCATTACCTTAATGAGGGTCAACATTTCATCTTACCTTTGTTTATGAGGTTCAGCATTTCACTTTTCCTTTATTTATGAGGGGCAACATTTCCCCTCAGCTTTTTTTTTAAGGGCAATATTTCCACTTACCTTTATTTATGATGGGGCAACATTTCACCTTACTGTTTTTCAGGAGAGCAACATTTCATCTTATCTTTAGTTATGAGGGGCAACATTTCCCTTTACCTTTATTTATGAGGGGCAACATTTCACTTTACCTTTATATATGAGGTGTAAGATGTCACCTTACCTTTATTTATGAGTGGCAAAATTCCCCCTTACCTTTACTGATGAAGGGCAACATTTCATCTTACCTTTATTTATGAGATGAAACATTTCCCCTAACCATTATTTATCGGGGTGAAATCTACCCTTACCTTTTTGAGGGGCAACATTTCATCTTATCTTTATTTATGAGGGGAACATTTCACCTTTCTTTTATTAATTAGGGGCAATATTTCACCTTACCTTTATGAGGGGCAATATTTCACCTTACCCTTATTTATGAGGTGTAACATTTCACCTTACCTTTATTTATGAGGGGCAACATTTCACCTTAAGTTTATGTATGAGGTGTAACATTTCTCTTTACCTTTATTTACGAGGTGCAGCATTTCACTTTACCTTTATTTATGAGGTGTAACATTTCCCCTTACCCCTATTAATAAGGGGAAACATTTCAGCTTACCTTTATTTTTGAGGTGTAAGATTTTCCCTTTCCATTATTAATCTGGGGCGACATTTCACCTTGGCTTTATTAATGAGGGGTAACATTTCACCTCATCTTTATTTATGAGGTGTTACATTTCCCCTTACCTTTATGAGTGGAAACATTTCACCTTACCTTTATTTATTAGTGGCAACATTTCTCCTTTTCTCTATTTATGAGGGGCAACATTTTCCCTTACCTTTTTTTTGAGGGGCAACATTTCCCCTTACCTTTATTGATGAGGGGCAACATTTCATCTTACCTTTATTTATGAGAGGCAACATTTCACCTTACCTTTATTTAAAATGGGCATCATTTCACCTTACCCTAATTTATGAGGGGCAACAGTTCATCTTACGTTAATCTGTCAGGGATAACATTTCACCTTACCTTTATCTGTCAGGGGCAACATTTCACCTTACATTTATGTATCAGGGCCAACATTTCATCTTGCCCTTATTTATGAATGACAACATTTCACCTTAACGTTATTAAGAGGGGCAACATTTCATCTTAGTTTTATTTATAAAGGGACACATTTCACCTTACCTTTATTTATGAAGGGCAAAATGTCACCTTACCTTTACTGATGAGGTGTAATATTTCATACTAACTTTACTTTTTGAGAGGCAACATTTCACCTTCTCTTTTTTTATGAGGGCAACATTTCATCTTATCTTTGTTAATGAGGTGTAAGATTTCACGTTACCTTTATTTTTTAGGGGCAACATTTCATCTTACCTTTATTTATCGAGGCAGCATTTCCCCATACCTGTATTTATGAGGGGTAACATTTCACCTTGCCTTTATTTAAGATAGGCAACATTTCTACTTTCCTTTATTTATGATGTGCAAAATCTCACCTGACATTTACTTAAAAGGTGCAACATTTTACCTTTCGTTTATTGATGAGGGGCAACATTTCACCTTACCTTTATTTATGAGGTGTGACATTTCACCTTAGTTTCATTTAAGAGTGGCAATGTTTCATCTTACCTGTATGAGGGGCAACATTTCTCGTTAGCTATCTATTTGGTGTTCCATTTCACCTTACCTTTATTTATGAGGGGCAATGCTTCATGTTTCCTTTATGAGGGGCAAAATTTCATCTTACCTTTATTTATGAGGGACATCATTTCCCCTTTACCTTGTTTCATGAGGGGCAACCTTTTAGTTTATCTTGATTTATGAGGGTAACATTTCATTGTACCTTCATTTATGAGTTACATAATTTCCCCTTAACTTTATTTATGAGAGGCAACATTTCCCTTATCATTATTTATGAGGGGCAACATTTCTTCATACTTTTATTCATGAGGGGCAAGATTTCAGTTTACCTTTATTTATGAAGGACAACATTTCAGATTACCTTCATTTATTAGCGACATCATTTCCCATTAACTTTATTTATGAGGGTGAACATTTCCCATACCTTTATTTATGAGGTGTAACATTTCCCCTTACCTTTATTTATGAGTGGCAACTTTTCACCTTACCTTTATTTTGAGGGGCAACATTTCCCCATACCTTTATTTATGAGGGGCAACATTTCATCTTACCTTTAAGTATGGGAGGAAACATCTCACATTACCTTTATTTAAGAGGGGCATCATTTCGCCTTACCCTAATTTGTGAGGGGCAACCTTTCATCTTATGTTTATCTGTCAGTGGCAACATTTCACCTTACCTTTATTTGTCGGGGCAACATTTCACCTTACCTTTATTTATCTGGGCCAACATTTTATCTTCCCTTTATTTATGAATGACAAGATTTCACCTTACCTTTATTTTTGAGGGGCTACATTTCACCTTAGTTTTATTTATAAGGGGAAGCATTTCATCTTACCTTTATTTATGAGGGGCAGCATTTCACCTTACCCTAATTTATGAGGGGCAACATTTCCCCATACCTTTATTTATGAGGGGCAACATTTCATCTTACCTTTAAGGATGGGAGGAAACATTTCACATTACCTTTATTTATGAGGGACATCATTTCACCTTAACCTAATTTATGAGGGGCAATGTTTCATCTTATGCTTATCTGTCAGGGGCAATACTTCACCTTACCTTCTTTTGTTGGGGCAATATTTCACCTTACCTTTATTTATCAGGGCCACCTCACCTTTATGAGGCGCAACATTTCACCTGACACTTATTTATGAGGTGTAACATTTCATCTTATCTTCATTTATGAGGGGCAACATTTCTCTTAACTTTATTTATGAGAGGCAACATTTCACCTTACCTTTATTTATGATGTGTAACATTTCACCTGACCTTTTTTAATGAGGGGCTACATTTCATCTTACCTTTATTTTTGAGGGACAACATTTCCCTTTAACTTAATGAGGGGCAGAATTTCATCTTACCTTCATTTATGAGAAGCAACATTTCTCCTTACATGTATTTATGAGGGGCAACATTTCACCTTACCCTTATTTATGAGGTGTAACATTTTCCCTTACTTTTATTTATGAAGGGCAACATTTTCCCTTACCGTTACCTTTATTTATGAGGGGCAACATTTCACCTTACCTTTATTTATGAGGGGCAACTTTTCACCTACCTTTGTTTATGAAGTGAACATTTTGCCTTACCTTTATTTATAAAGTGTAACATTTCATTTTACCTTTATTTATGATGGGGCAACATTTCACCTTACCTCTTTTTTATGAGGGCAACATTTCATTCTTACCTTTATTTGTGAGGGGCAACATTTCATTGTACCTTTATTTAGGAGCAGCAACACTTCACCTTACCATTGTTTATGAGTCATAAGATGTCACCTTACCTTTAATTATGAGGGGCAAAATTCCCCCTTACCTTTATTTATGAAGGGCAACATTTCATCTTATCTTTATGAGGGGCAACATTTCTGCTTACCATTACTTATGGGAAAAATTTACCCTTACCTTAATGAGGGGCTACATTTCATCTTACCTTTGTTTATGAGGGGCAACATATCACCTTACCTTCATGAGGGACAACATTTCACCTTACTCTTATTTATGAGGTGTAACATTTCACCATAACTTTATTTATGAGGGGCAACATTTCATCTTAGTTTTATTTATTAAGGGAAACATTTCACCTTACCTTTATTTATGAAGGGCAAAATGTCACCTTACCTTTATTGATGAGGTGTAATATTTCATCCTAACTTTATTTTTTGACGGGCAACATTTCACCTTATCTTTTTTTATGATGGGCAACATTTCATCTTACCTTTGTTTATGAGGTGTAAGATTTCACATTAACATTATTTATGAGGGGCAACATTTCAGCTTACCTTTATTTATGAGGTGTAACATTTTACCTTACTTTTATTTATGACGGGCAACATTTCCCTTTACATTTATTTATTTATGAGGGGCAACATTTCACCTTACCTTTATTTGTCAGGGGCAATATTTCACCTTACCTGTATTTATCAGTGCCAACATTTCATCTTGCCCTTATTTATGAATGATAACATTTCACCTTAACTTTATTTATGACGGCAACATTTCATCTTAGTTTTATTTATAAAGGGAAACATTTCACCTTACCTTTATTTATGAAGGGGAAAATGTCACCTTACCTTTATTGATGAGGTGTAATATTTTATCCTAACTTTACTTTTTGAGGGGCAACATTTCACCTTATCTTTTTTTATGAGGGGCAACATTTCATCTTACTTTTGTTTATGAGGTGTAAGATTTCACATTACCTTTATTTATGAGGGGCAACATTTCATCTTACCTTTATTTATCGGGGCAGCATTTCCTCATACCTGTATTTATGAGGGGTAACATTTCACCTTGCCTTTATTTATGATAGGGGACATTTCTACTTTCCTTTATTTATGACATGCAAAATCTCACTGGACATTTACTTATGAGGTGCAACATTTCACCTTACGTTTATTGATGAGGGGCAACCTTTCACCTTACCTTTATTTATGAGGTGTGACATTTCACCTTAGTTTCATTTAAGAGTGGCAATGTTTCATCTTACCTGTATGAGGGGCAACATTTCCAGTTAGCTATCTATTAGGTATACCATTTCACCTTACCTTTATTTATGAGGGGCAATGTTTCATGTTACTTTTATGAGGGGCAACATTTCATCTTACCTGTATTTATGAGGGACATCATTTCCCCTTAACTTTACTTATGAGAGGCAACATTTCCCATACTTTTATTTATGAGGGGCAACATTTCTTCTTACTTTTATTCATGAGGGGCAACACTTCGGTTTACTTTTATTTATGAGGGGAACATTTCATATTACCTTCATTTATTAGCAACATCATTTCCCATTAACTTTATTTATGAGAGTGAACATTTCCCATACCTTTATTTATGAGGTGTGACATTTCCCCTTGCCTTTATTTATGAGTGGCAACGTTTCACCTTACCTATATTTTGAGGGGCAACATTTCCCCATACCTTTATTTATGATGGACAACATTTCATCTTACCTTTAAGTATGAGAGGAAACATTTCACCTTACCTTTATTTATTAGGGGCATCATTTCACCTTACCCTAATTTATGAGGGGCAGCATTTCATCTTATGTTCCTCTGTCAAGGGCAACATTTCACCTTACCTTAATTAGTCATGGGCAACATTTCACCTTATCTTTATTTATCAGGGCCAACATTTCATCTTGCCCTTATTTATGAATGACAACATTTCACCTTACCTTTATTTATGAGGGGCTACTTTTCATCTTACCTTTATTTATGAGGGGCAATATTTCATTTTACCTTTATTTATGAGGGACATCATTTCACCTTACCCTAATTTATGAGGAGCAACATTTCATCTTATGCTTATCTGTCAGGGGCAACATTTCACCTTACCTTCTTTTGTCAGGGGCAACATTTCAACTTAGCTTTACTTATCAGGGCCACCTCACCTTATGAGGGGCAACATTTCACCTGACCCGTATTTATGAGGTGTAACATTTCATCTTATCTTCATTTATGAGGGGCAACATTTTTCTTAACTTTATTAATGGGGGCAACATTTCACCTTACATTTATTTATGATGTGTAACATTTCACCTTACCTTTTTAAATGAAGGGCAACATTTCATCTTACCCTTATTTTTAATGGGCAACATTTCCCTTTAACTTAATGAGGGGCAGAATTTCATCTTACTTTTATTTATGAGAAGCATCATATCTCCTTACGTGTATTTATGTGGGGAAACATTTCACCTTACCTTTATTTATGAGGTGTAACATTTTCCCTTACTTTCATTTATGAAGGGCAATGTTTCCTTTTACCGTTACCTTTATTTATGAGGGGCAACATTTCACCTTATCTTTATTTATGAGGGGCAACTTTTCACCTAACTTTGTTTATGAAGGGAGCATCTCACCTTACCTTTATTTATAAGGTGTAACATTTCATCCTACCTTTATTTATGATGGGGCAACATTTCTCCTTACCTCTTTTTTATCAGGGCATTTCATTCTTACCTTTATTTATGAGGAGCAACATTTCATTGTACGTTTATTTATGAGTGACAACACTTCATCTTACCATTGTTTATGAGGCATAAGATGTCACCTTACCTTTATTTACGAGGGGCTAAGTTCCCCCTTACCTTTATTGATGAAGGGCAACATTTCATCTTATCTTTATTTATGAGGGCAACATTTCTCCTTACCATTATTTATGCGGGGCAACATTTACCCTTACTTTAATGGGGGCAACATTTCATCTTACCTTTGTTTATGAGGGGCAACATTTCACCTTTCCTCTATTTATGAGGGGCAACACTTCCCCTCACCTTTTTTTTAGGGGCAACATTTCCACTTACCTTTATTTATGATGGCGCAGCATTTCACCTTACCATTTTTTGGGAGAGCACCATTTCATCTTACCTTTATTTATGAGGTGTAAGATTTCACATTACCTTTATTTAGAGGGGCAACATTTCATTTTACCTTTATTTATCGGAGCAGCATTTCCTCATACCAGTATTTATGATTGGCAACATTTCACCTTGCCTTTATTTATGATAGGCAACATTTCTCCTTTCCTTTATTTATGATGTGCAAAGTCCCACCTGACATTTACTTATGAGGTGCAACATTTCACCTTACGTTTATTGATGAGGGGCAACATTTCACCTTACCTTTATTTATGAGGTGTGACATTTCACCTTAGTTTCACGTAAGAGTGGCAATATTTCATCTTACCTGTATGTGGGGCAACATTTCCTGTTAGCTATCTACTAGGAGTACCATTTAACCTTTCCTTTATTTATGAGGGGCAATGTTTCACGTTACCTTTATGAGGGGCAACATTTCATCTTACCTTTATTTATGAGGGACATCATTTCCCCTTTACCTTGTTTTATGAGTTGCAACCTTTTAGTTTATTTTCATTTATGAGGGGCAACATTTCATTGTACGTTAATTTATGAATGACATCATTTCCCCTTAACTTTATTTATGAAGGGCAACATTTCATATTACCTTCATTTATTAGCGACATCATTTCCCATTAACTTTATTTATGAGGGTGAACATTTCCTATACTTTTATTTATGAGGTGTAAGATTTCCCCTTACCTTTATTTATGAATGGCAACATTTCACCTTACCTTTATTTTGAGGGGCAACATTTCCCCATACCTTCATTTATTAGAGGCAACATTTCATCTTACCTTCAAGTATGTGAGGCAACGTTTCACCTTACTTTTATTTATGAGGGGCATCATTTCAGCTTACCCTAATTTATGAGGGGCAACATTTCATATTATGTTTTTCTGTCGGGGCAACATTTTACCTTACCTTTATTTGTCAGGGGCAACATTTCACCTTACCTTTATTTATCAGGGCCAACATTTCATCTTGCCCCTATTTTTGAATGATAAGATTTCACCTTACCTTTATTTTTCATTTCATCTTAGTTTTATTTATATGGGGCAACATTTCATCTTACCTTTATTTATGAGGGCAAAAGTAGGTTGAAATGTTATACCTTATAAATAAAGGTAAGGTGAAATGTTCTCTCCATAAACAAAGGTAGGTGAAAAGTTGCCCCTTATAAATAACGGTAAGGTGAAATGTTGCTCTGCATAAATAAAGGTAACGGTAAAGGGAAACGTTGTCCTTCAGGAATAAAAGTAAGGGAAAATGTTACACCTCATAAATAAAGGTAAGATGAAATGTTGCCCATCATAAATACATGTAAGGAGAAATATTTCTTCTCATTAATGAAGGTAAGATGAAATTCTGCCCCTCATTAAGTTAAAGGGAAATGTTGCCCCTCAAAAATAAAGGTATGATGAAATGTTTCCCCTCATTTAAAAAGGAAAGGTGAAATGTTACACATCAGAAATAAAAGTAATGTGAAATGTTGCCCCTCATAAATAAAGTTAAGAGAAATGTTGCCCCTCACCAATGAAGATAAGATGAAATGTTACACCTCATAAATAAAGGTCAGGTGAAATGTTGCCCCTTATAAAGGTGAGGTGGCCCTGAAAAATAAAGGTAAGGTGAAATGTTGCCCCTGACAAAAGAAGGTAAGGAGAAACGTTGTCCTTCAGGAATAAAAGTAAGTGAAAATGTTACACCTCATAAATAAAGGTAAGATGAAATGTTGCCCCTCATAAATACTTGTAAGGAGAAATATTCCTTCTCATTAATGAAGGTAAGTTGGAATTCTGACCCTCATTAAGTTGAAGGGAAATGTTGCCCCTTAAAAATTTCATCTTATCTTTATTTATAAGGGGCAACATTTCTTCTTACCATTATTTACGAGTGGCAAAATTTACCCTTACCTTAATGAGGGGCAACATTTCATCTTACCTGTGTTTGTGAGTGGCAACATTTCACCTTACCTTTATGAGGGGCAACATTTCACCTTACTCTTATTTATGAGGTGTAACATTTCACCTTACCTTTATTTATGAGGGGCAACATTTCAACTTACTTTTATATAAGAGGTGTAACTTTTCTCCTTAGCTTTATTTATGAGGGGCAACATTTCAACTTACTTTTATATAAGAGGTGTAACTTTTCTCCTTAGCTTTATTTATATGGGGCAACATTTCACATTGCCTTTATTTATGAGGCGTAAAATTTTCCCTTACCTTTATTAATAAGGGGAAACATTTCACCTTACCTTTATTTATGTAGTGTAAGATTTCCCCTTACCATTATTAATGAGGGGCGACATTTCACCTTGCCTTTATTTATGAGGTGTAACATTTCCTCTTACCTTTATTTATGAGTGGCAACATTTCACCTTACCTTTATTTATGAGTGGCACACATTTCACATTTCCTCTATTTATGAGGGGCAACATTTCTCCACATCTTTTTTTTTTAGGGACAACATTTCCAGTTACCTTTATTTATGAGGGGCGACATTTCACCTTCCCTCTATGTATGAGAGGCAGCTTTTCACCTTAACTTTATTTATGAGGGGCATCAGCACAGGGTTTTCATTGCAGTCTAGGGGACCCAGACAAGCAAGGGGGCAAGCAACCTGGAGTCTGTAAAAGGGAAAGAGGAAATGCTAAGACAGAAAATTGAGGAAGAAAAAGCAGCAGGCAAGGTGGAGGGCCCATTTAACACCCCCCACTGGAAAATATGCAGATATCGCCTTTGGGCTTGGTACCCAAGAAATAAGAAGGGGAATTCAGGGTGATCTACCACCTGTCCTACCCAGAAGGGGAGTCGGTGAATGACTTTATCAGTGATGAACATAGTAGGGTGACATACGCGACACTAGAGGATGCAGTCCATATAATCCATGCCACAGGAGATGCATGGATGGCAAAAACAGACATTGAGTCCACTTTCAGACTGCTTCCAGTCGGGAGAGAAGACTGGGACCTGTTGGGTTTTAAAAGTGAGGGACAGTATTATTTCGACAAAGCAATGCCAATTGGGTGTTCCACAGCATGTGCCACGTTTGAGGCATTCAGCACATGTTTGCAGTGGATATTCCAAGAAAAGATGGGTTATAGGTCAGTCATCCATTACCTGGATGATTTTCTCCTCATTGGGAAGGGAAAAAGGGAGACACAGAGAATGCTGGGTAAGTTTCAGGAATTGTATCGAGAGCTGGGAGTCCCATTGGCACCAGACAAAACAGAGGGGCCCAGCAAGGTTATGGAATTCCTTGGGATTGAGATAGATGCAGCGAGCGAAGTGTTTAGGCTACCAGACAAAAAAGTAAGGAGGTTGAAGGAACTAATCCAGGTACATGCCAGCAGGAGACGGGTACAACTAAAACTGGTTCAGCAGGTACTGGGGCACCTGAACTTCGCATGCAGGGCCATAGGACCAGGGGAGGGCGTTCGCAAGGAGGTTAGCCAGAGCTACAGCAGGGGTCACCAGACCACATCACTGGGTTGATCTGACATGAGGTGTCAGGAAGGATTTTAATATATTGGAAGAATTCCTGAAGGAGTATAATGGTTGTTCATTCTGGCAGGAGGAGTGGCTGTACAACACAGACCTTGACCTCTACACAGATGCAGCAGGAGGGCTAGGCATGGGGGGTTACCTAAGGGGCAAGTAGTTTGCAGAACCATGGCCAGTCAGTTGGGTGAAGGACGGGAAAGTGAGAGATATAACACTACTGGAGATCATGCCCATATGGGCATGTACTTTGGTTTGGGGGGAGGAATTACGGGATCAGAAGGTGACATTTTGGTGTGAAAATAGATCAGTGGTTGATGCACTAAACAACAAGGGAGCCAAGTCGGATACAGTCATACAGGTAGTACAACAGTTAATGTTAAGGGCTTTGCAGCTGAACATGTCTTTCAGAGCAAAACACATAGAAGGGGTACACAATACCCTGGTTGACAGCCTTTCCCATCTGCAGCTGGACTGTTTCCGGAAGCTGGCACCAGCAGCGGAAGAACAAAAAACGCCCATACCAACGAACGTCTGGGACGTTGGCAAGAAGGAGCAGAACTGCTGTTTCGCAGCTCATGGGCACCTCAGACTCTGAGGGCCTACGATGGGGGCCTGGAGAGTTTTTCAAACATTCAGGGCAGAACACCAGATGGAGGTAAGTGGGCCGCTCTCTGAGGAACAGTTGGGAATGTTCACTGTGGAACAATGGCAGAAAGGGACGGCTCACACCACAATGGGGGTTTATCTTGCAGGGATCAGTGTGATCTGCAGCCTAAAAGGGTGGAATGACCCAACAAAATCACTGCTCATAAGGAGAATGATGCAGGGATGGGGCAGGTTAAAACAAGGGCCAGGGGATAATAGGAGGCCAATAGGCGAGCAGTGGCTAATAAAGCTAAAAGAGGTGCTCTTGGCAATATGCAGGTCAAAGGAGGAGGCCCAGCTATTTCACACAATTTATGTCATAATGTTTGCAAGGGCTATGAGAGTGAGTGAAGTGGTAGGCCATGGAAAAGATGACAAGGAAGGAGGTGTGGAATGGGAGGATGTGAGTTGGGGGAAAAGAGAGATATGGATCAAGCTAAGGAGGTGAAAGGCAGACCAAAGAGGGCAAGGTTGCATGTTAACACTAAAAGGGCGATCGGGGATTGCGATATGCACAGTGCAGGCTCTGTGGGTTTTCGCCGCAGAGCAGGTGACCAGTATTGGGAAGTTATTCATACATGGTAATGGGAAAAGGGTCACCGGCTATCAAATCACAGCAGTGCTGAAAAAGGGCATGCGTTTTCTGGGGGATGACCCAGCTAATTACTCACTCCCCTTACCATTTTTTTGAGGGGCAACATTTCCCCTTACCTTTATTTATGAGGGGCAACATTTCATCTTACCTTTACTTATGAGAGGCAGCATTTCACCTTGCCTTTATTTATAAGGGGCATCATTTCACCTTACCCTAATTTATGAGGGGCAACAGTTCATCTTACGTTTATCTGTCAGGGATAACATTTCACCATACCTTTATGTGTCAGGGGCAACATTTCATCTTGCCCTTATTTATGAATGACAACATTTCACCATAATTTTTTTTATGAGGGGCAACATTTCATCTTAGTTTTATTTATAAAGTGAAACATTTCACCTTAGCTTCATTTCTGAAGGGCAAAATGTCACCTTACCTTTATTTATGAGGTGTAATATTTCATCCTAACTTTCATTTTTGAGCGGCAACATTTCACCTTATCTTTTTTTATGAGGGGCAACATTTCATCTTACCTTTGTTAATGTGGTGTAAGATTTCACATTACCTTTGTTTATGAGGGGTAACATTTCATCTTACCTTTATTTATCGGGGCAGCATTTGCCCATACCTGTATTAATGAGGGGTGAAATTTCATCTTGCTTTTATTTATGATAGGCAACATTTCTCCTTTCCTTTATTTATGAGGTGCAATATCTCACCTGACATTTACTTATGAGGTGCAACATTTCACCTTACATTTATTGATGAGGGGCAACATTTCACCTTACCTTTATTTATGAGGTGTGATATTTCACCTTAGTTTCATTTAAGAGTGGCAATGTTTCATCTTACCTGTATGAGGGGCAGCATTGCCTGTTAGCTATCTATTAGGTGTACCATTTCACCTTACCTTTATTTATGAGGGGCAGTGTTTCATGTTACCTTTATGAGGGGCAACATTTCATCTTACCTTTATTTATCAGGGACATCATTTCCCCTTTACCTTGTTTTATGAGTTGCAACCTTTTAGTTTATCTTCATTTATGAGGGGCAACATTTCATTGTACCTTCATTTATGAGGGACATCATTTCCCCTTGACTTTATTTATGAGAGGCAGCACTTCCCTTTCCTTTATTTATGAGGGGCAACATTTCTTCTTACTTTTTTTATGAAGGGCAACATGTCAGTTTACCTTTATTTATCAGGGGCAACATTTCATATTACCTTCATTTATTAGCGACATCATTTCCCATTAACTTTATGAGGGTGAACATTTCCCATACCTTTATTTATGAGGTGTAACATTTCCTTTTACCTTTATTTATGAGTGGCAACATTTCACCTTAAATTTATTTTGAGGGGCAACATTTCCCCATACCTTTATTTATGAGGGGCAACATTTCATCTTACCTTTAAGTATGAGAGGCAACATTTCACCTTACCTTTATTTATGAGGGGCATCAGTTCACCTTACCCTATTTTTTGAGGGGCAACATTTCATCATATGTTTATCTGTCAGGGGCAACATTTCACCTTACCTTTATTTGTCAGGGGCAACATTTCACCTTACCTTTATTTATCAGGGCCAATATTTCATCTTGCCCTTATTTATGAATGACAAGAATTCACCTTACCTTTATTTTGGAGGGCTACATTTCATCTTAGTTTTATTTATAAGGGGCAACATTTCATCTTACCTTTATTTATAAGGGGCAACATTTCATCTTACCTTTATTTATGAGGGACATCATTTCACCTTACCCTAATTTATGAGGGGTAAGATTTCATCTTATGCTTATCTGTCAGGGGCAACATTTCACCTTACCTTCTTTTGTCAGGGGCAACATTTCACCTTACCTTTATTTATCAGGGCCACCTCACCTTTATGAGGGCAACATTTCACCTGACCCTTATTTACGAGGTGTAACATTTCATCTTATCTTCATTTATGAGCAGCAACATTTCCCTTATCTTTATTTATGGAGGGCAACATTTCACCTTACATTTATTTATGATGTGTAACATTTCACCTTACCTTTTTAAATGAGGGGCAACATTTCATCTTACCTGTGTTTATGAGTGGCAACATTTCACCTTACCTTTATGAGGGGCAACATTTCACCTTACTCTTATTTATGAGGTGTAACATTTCACCTTACCTTTATTTATGAGGGGCAACATTTCACATTGCCTTTATTTATGAGGTGTAACATTTTCCCTTACCTTTATTAATGAGGGGAAACATTTCACCTTACCTTTATTTATGAGGTGTAAGATTTCCCCTTACCATTATTAATGAGGGGCGACATTTCACCTTGCCTTTATTTTTGAGGTATAACATTCCCCATACCTTTATTTATAAGTGGCAACATTTCACCTTACCTTTATTTATGAGTGGCACACATTTCACCTTTCCTCTATTTATGAGGGGCAACATTTCATCTTCCCTTTATGTATGAGAGGCAGCTTTTCACCTTAACTATATTTATAAGGGGCATCATTTCACCTTACCCTAATTTATAAGGGGCAACATTTCATCTTACGTTTATCTGTCAAGGGGAACATTTCACCATACCTTTATTTATGGGGGGCAACATTTCATCCTTGTTCTATTTATAAGGGGCAACATTTCTCCTTACCTTTATTTATGAGAAGCAATATTTCTCCTTATGTCTATTTATGAGGGCCAACATTTCACCTTACCTTTATTTATGAGGTGTAACATTTTCCCTTACCCTTATTTATGAAGGGCAATGTTTCTCTTTACTGATACCTTTATTTATGAGGGGCAACATTTCACCTACCTTTGTTTATGAAGGGTACATTTCACCTTACCTCGATTGATAAGGTGTAATATTTCATCCTACCTTTATTTATGATGGGGCAACATTTCACCTTACCTTTATTAGTCAGGGGCAATATTTCACCTTACCTTTATTAGTCAGGGGCAACATTTCACCTTACCTTTATTTATCAGGGCCAACATTTCATCTTGCCCTTATTTATGAATGACAACATTTCACCTTAACTTTATTTACGTGGGGCAACATTTCAACTTAATTTTATTTATAAACGGAAACTTTTTACCTTACCCTTATTTATGAAGGTCAAAATGTTGCCTTACCTTTATTGATGAGGTGTAATATTTCATCCTAACTTTACTTTTTGAGGGGCAACTTTTCACCTTACCTTTTTTCATGAGGGGCAACATTTCATCTTACATTTGTTTATGAGGTGTAAGATTTCACATTCCCTTCATTTATGAAGGGCAGCATTTCATCTTACCTTTATTTATCGGGGTAGCATTTCCCCATACATGTATTTATGAGGGGCAACATTTCAACTTGCCTTTATTTATGATAGGCAACATTTCTCCTTTCCTTTATTTATGAGGTGCAAAATCTCACCTGACATTTACTTATGAGGTGCAACATTTCACCTTACGTTTATTGATGAGGGACAACATTTCACCTTACCTTTTTTTATGAGGTGTGACATTTCATCTTTGTTTCATATAAGAGTGGCAATGTTTCATCTTACCTGTATGAGGAGCAACATTTCCCACTAGCTATCTATCAGGTGTACCATTTCACCTTAACTTTATTTATGAGGGGCAATGTCTCATGTTACCTTTATGAGGGACAACATCTCATCTTACCTTCATTTATGAGGGACATAATTTCCCCTTAACTTAATTTATGAGAAGCAACATTTCCCTTTCCTTTATTTATGAGGGGCAACATTTCTTCTTACTTTTATTCATGAGGGGCAACATTTCAGTTTACCTTTATTTAAGAGGTGCAGCATTTCTATATTACCTTCATTTATTAGCGACATCATTTCCCATTAACTTTATTTATGAGGGTGAATATTTCCCTTACCTTTATTTATGAGGTGTAACATTTCCCGTTAACTTTATTTGTGAGTGGCAACCTTTCACCTTATCTTTATTTTGAGGGGTAACATTTCCCCATACCTTTATTTATGAGGGGCAACATTTCATCTTACCTTTAAGTATGAGAGTCAACATTTCATCTTACCTTTATTTATGAGGGGCATCATTTCACCTTACCCTAATTTATGAGGGGCAACATTTCATCTTATGTTTATCTATTGGGGCAACATTTTATCTTACCTTTATCCGTCAGGGTCAACATTTCACCTTACATTTATTTATCAGGGCCAACATTTCATCTTGCCCTTATTTATGAATGATAAGACTTCACCTTACCTTTATTTTTGAGGGTCTACATCTCATCTTAGTTTTATTTATAAGGGGCAACATTTCATCTTACCTTTATTTATGAGGGATATCATTTCACCTTACCCTAATTGATGAGGGGCAACATTTCATCTTATGCTTATCTGTCAGGGGTAACATTTCACCTTTCCTTCTTTTGTCAGGGGCAACATTTCACCTTACCTTTATTTATCAGCGCCACCTCACCTTTATGAGGGGCAACATTTCACCTGACCCTTATTTATGAGGTGTAACGTTTCATCTTATCTTCATTTATGAGTGCAACGTTTCCCTTAACTTTATTTATGAGGGGCAACATTTCACCTTACATTTATTTTTGAGGGGCAACATTTCCCTTTAACTTAATGAGGGGCAGAATTTCATCTTACTTTTATTTATGAGAAGCAACATTTCTCCTTACATGTATTTATGAGGGGCAACATTTCACTTTTCCTTTATTTGTGAGGTGTAACATTTTCCCTTACTTTTATTTATGAAGGGCAGTGTTTCCCTTTTCCATTACCTTTATTTATGAGGGGCAACATTTCACCTTACCTTTATTTATGAGGGGCAACTTTTCACCTACCTTTGTTTATGAAGTGAACATTTCACCTGACATTTATTTATAAGGTGTAACTTTTCATCCTACCTTTATTTGTGATGGGGCAACATTTCACCTTACCTCTTTTTTATGAGGGCTACATTTGATTCGTACCTTTATTTATGAGGGACAACATTTCATTGTACCTTTATTTATGAGCAGCAACACTTTACCTTTCCATTCTTTATGAGGCATAAGATGTCACCTTACCTTTATTTATGAGGGCAAAATTCCACCCTTACCTTTATTGATGAAGGGCAACATTTCATCTTATCTTTATTTATGAGGGGCAACATTTCTCCTTACCATTATTTATGAGGGGCAAAATTGTCCATACCTTAATGAGGGGCAATATTTCATGTTAGCTTTGTATATGAGGGGCAAAATTTCACCTTTCCTCTATTTATAAGGGGCAACATTTCCCATCACCTTATTTGTCATGGGGCAACATTTCACCTTACCGTTTTTCATGACAGCAACATTTCATCTTACCTTTATTTATGAGGGGCAACAACTCCCTTTACCTTTATTTATGAGGGGCAACATTTTACCCTACCTTTTCATATGAGGCGTAAGATGTCACATTACCTTTATTTATGACTGGCAAAATTCCCCCTCACCTTTATTGATGAAGGGCAACATTTCATCTTATCTTTATTTATGAAGGGAACATTTCACCTTTCTTTTATTTGTCAGAGGCAGCATCTCACCTTACCTTTATGAGGGGCAATATTTCACCTTATCCTTATTTATGAGGTGTAACATTTCACCTTACCTTTATTTATGAGGGGCAACATTTCACTTTACATTTATGAATTAGGTGTAGCGTTTCCCTTTACCTTTATTTATGAGGGGCAACATTTCACATTATCTTTATTTATGAGGTGTAACATTTCCCCTTACCTCAATTAATAAGAGGGAAACATTTCAGCTTACCTTTATTTTTGAGGTGTAAGATTTCCCCTTACCATTATTAATCTGGGGCGACATTTCACCTTGGCATTATTAATGAGGGGTAACATTTCACATCATCTTTATTTATGAGGTGTAACATTTATCCTTACCTTTATGAGTGGCAACATTTCACGTTACCTTTATTTATGAGTGGCAACATTTCTCATTTTCTCTATTTATGAGGGGCAACATTTCCCCTTACCTTTTTTTTGAGGGGCAACATTTCCCCTTACCTTTATTTATGAGGGGCAACATTTCATCTTACCTTGATGTATGAGAGGCAGCATTTCACCTTGCTTTTATTTATAAGTGGCATCATTTCACCTTACCCTAATTTATGAGGGGCAACAGTTCATCTTTCGTTTATCTGTCAGGGATAACATTTCACCCTACCTTTATTTGTCAGGGGCAACATTTCACCTTACCTTTATTTATCAGGGCCAACATTTCATCTTGCTCTTATTTATGAAAGACAACATTTCACCATAACTTTATTTATGAGGGGCAACATTTCATGTTAGTTTTATTTATGAGGGGAAACATTTCACCTTACCTTTATTTATGAAGGGCAAAATTTCACCTTACCTTTATTGATGAGGTGTAATATTTCATCCTAACTTTACTTTTTGTGGGGCAACATTTCACCTTATCTTTTTTTATGAGGGGCAATGTTTCATGTTACCTTTATGAGGGGCTACATTTCATCTTACCTTTATTTATGAGAGACATCATTTCCCCTTTACATTGTTTTATGAGGGTCAACCTTTTAGTTTATCTTCGTTTATGAGGGGCAACATTTCATTGTACCTTCATTTATGAGGGACTTCATTTCCCCTTCACTTTATTTATGAGAGGCAACATTTCCCTTTCCTTTACTTATGAGGGGCAACATTTCTTCTTACTTTTTTCATGAGGGGCAACATATCAGTTTACCTTTATTTATCAGGGGCAACATTTCACCTTAAATTTATTTTGAGGGACAACATTTCCCCATACCTTTATTTATGAGGGGCAACATTTCATCTTACCTTTAAGTATGAGAGGCAACATTTCACCTTACCTTTATTTATGAGGGGCATCATTTCACCTTTCCCTAATTTTTCAGGGGCAACATTTCATCTTATGTTGATCTGTCAGGGACAACATTTCACCTTACCTTTATTTGTCAGGGCAACATTTCACCTTACCTTTATTTATCAGGGCCAATATTTCATCTTGCCCTTATTTATGAATGACAAGATTTCACCTTACCTTTATTTTTGAGGGGCTACATTTCATCTTAGTTTTATTTATAAGGGGCAGCATTTCATCTTACCTTTATTTAGTTGGGGCAACATTCCATCTTACCTTTATTTATGAGGGACACTATTTCACCTTAGTCTAATTTATGAGGGGCAACCTTTCATCTTATACTTATCTGTCAGGGGCAACATTTCACCTTACCTTCTTTTGTCAGGGGCAACATTTCACCTTACCTTTATTTTTCAGGGCCACCTCACCTTTATGAGGGGCAACATTTCACTTTACCCTTATTTATGAGGTGTAACATTTTTTCTTATCTTCATTGATGAGGGGCAACATTTCCCTTAACTTTATTTATGAGGGGCAACATTTCACCTTACTTTTATTTCTGATGTGTAACATTTCACCTTACCTTTTTAAATAAGGGGAAACATTTAATCATACCTTTATTTTTGAGGGGCAACATTTCCCTTTAACTTAATGAGGGGCAGAATTTCATCTTACCTTCATTAATGAGAAGAAACATTTCTCCTTACGTGTATTTATGAGGGGCAACATTTCATCTTACCTTTATTTATGAGGTGTAACATTTTCCCTTACTTTTATTCCTGAAGGACGCCTCCCTTTACTGTTATCTTTTTTTATGTGGAACAATATTTCACCTTACCATTATTTATGAGGGGCACCTTTTCACCTACCTTTGTTTATGAAGGGAACATTTCACCTTACCTTTATTTATAAGGTGTAACATTTCAACCTACTGTTAGTTATGATGGGGGCAACATTTCACCTTACCTCCTTTTTATGAGGGCAACATTTCATTCTTACCTTTATTTATGAGGGGCAATATTTCATTGTACCTTTATTTATGAGCAGCAACACTTCACCTTACCATTGTTTATGAAGCATAAGATGTCACCTTACCTTTATTTATGAGGGGCAAAATTCCCCCTTACCTTTATAGATGAAGGGCAAGATTTCATCTTATCTTGATTTATGAGGGGCAACATTTTTCCTTACCATTATTTATGGTTGGCAAAATTTACCCTTACCTTAATGAGGGGCAACATTTCATCTTACCTTTGATTATGAGGGGCATCATTTCACCTTACCTTTATGAGGGGCAACATTTCACCTTACTCTTATTTATGAGGTGTAACTTTTCACCTTACCTTTATTTATGAAGGGCAACATTTCATCTTACATTTATATAAGAGGTGTAACATTCTCCTTTACCTTATTACGAGGCATTCGGCATTTCACCTTACCTTTTTTTATCAGGGCCAACATTTCATCTTGCCCTTATTTATGAATGACAGCATTTCACCTTAACTTTATTTATGAGGGGCAACATTTTATCTTAGTTTTATTTATAAAGGGAAACATTTCACTTTACCTTTATTCATGAGGGGCAAAATCTCACCTTACCTTTATTGATGAGGTGTAATATTTCATTCTAACTTTACTTTTTGAGGGGCAACATTTCACCTTCTCTTTTTTTATGAGTTGCAACATTTCATCTTACTTTTGTTTATGAGGTGTAAAATTTCTCATTACCTTTATTTATGAGGGGCAACATTTCCCGATACCTGTATTTATGAGGGGCAACATTTCACCTTGCCTTTATTTATGATAGGCAACATTTCTCCTTTCCTTTATTTATGTAGTGCAACATCTCACCTGACATTTACTTAAGAGGTGCAACATTTCACCTTACATTTATTTATGAGGGGCAACATTTCATATTACCTTCATTTATTAGCAACATCATTTCCCATTAACTTTATTTATAAGGGTGAATATTTCCCATACCTTTATTTATGAGGTGTTACATTTCCCCTCACCTTTACTTATGAGTGGCAACGTTTCACCTTACCTTTACTTTGAGGGGCAACATTTTCCCATACCTTTATTTATGAGGGGCAACAATTCATCTTACCTTTAAGTATGAGAGGCAACATTTCACCTTACCTTTATTTATGAGAGGCAACATTTCATCTTATGTTTATCTGTCAGGGGTAACATTTCACCTTAGCTTTATTTGTCAATGGCAACATTTCACCTTACCTTTATTTATCAGGGCCAACATTTCATCTTGCCCTTATTTATGAATGACAAGATTTCACCTTACCTTTATTTTCGAGGGGCTACATTTCATCTTAGTTTTATTTATAAGGGGCAACATTGCATCTTACCTTTATTTATTAGGGGCAACATTTCATCTTACCTTTATTTATGAGGGACACCATTTCACCTTACTCTAATTTGTGAGGGGCAATATTTCATCTTATGCTTATCTGTCAGGGGCAATATTTCACCTTACCTTTTTTTGTCAGGGGCAACATTTCACCTTACCTTATTTTTTCAGGGCCACCTCACCTTTATGAGGGGCAACATTTCACCTGACCCTTATTTATGAGGTGTAACATTTTTTCTTATCCTCATTGATATGGGGCAACATTTCCCTTAACTTTATTTATGAGGTGCAACATTTCACCTTACTTTTATTTGATGTGTAATATTTCACCTTACCTTTTTAAATGAGGTGAAACATTTCATTGTAATTTTATTTTTGAGGGGCAACATTTCCCTTTAACTTAATGAGGGGCAGAATTTCATCTTCCCTTCATTAATGAGAATCAACATTTCTCCTTACGTGTATTTATGAGGGGTAACATTTCATCTTACCTTTATTTATGAGGTGTAACATTTTCCCTTACTTTTATTCCTGAAGGACAACGTTTCCCTTTACCGTTACCTTTATTTATGCGGGACAACATTTCACCTCACCGTTATTTACGAGGGGCAACTTTTCACCTACCTCTGTGTATGAAGGGAACATTTCACCTTACCTTTATTTATAAGGTGTAAAATTTCAACCTACTTTTATTTATGATGGGGCAACTTTTCACCTTAACTCCTTTTTATGAGGGCATCATTTCCCCTTAACTTTATTTATGAGAAGCAAAATTTCCCTTACATTTATTTATGAGGGGCAACATTTCAGTTTAACTTTATTTATGAGGGGCAACTTTTCATATTACCTTCATTTATTAGTGACATCATTTCCCATTAACTTTATTTAAGAGGTGTAACATTTCCCTTTACCTTTATTTATGCGTGGCAACATTTCACCTTACTTTTATTTTGAGGTGCAACATTTCCCCATACCTTTATTTTTGGGGGCAACATTTCATCTTACCTTTAAGTATGAGAAGCAGCATTTCAACTTACCATTATTTATGAGGGGCATCATTTCACCTTACCCTAATTTATGAGGGGCAACAGTTCATCTTATGTTTATCTGTCAGGGGCTACAATTCACCTTACCTTTATTTGTCAGGGGCAACATTTAACCTTACCTTTATTTATCAGGGCCAACATTTCATCTTGCCCTTATTTATGAATGACAACATAACACCTTACCTTTATTTTTTTGAGGGGCTACATTTCATCTTAGTTTTATATATAAGGGGCAACATTTCATCTTACCTTTATTTATGAGGGGCAACACTTCATCTTACCTTAATTTATGAGGTACATCATTTCACCTTACCCTAATTTATGAGGGGCAACAATTCGTTATATGCTTATCTGTCAGGGGCAACATTTCACCTTACCTTCTTTTGTCAAGGGCAATATTTCACCTTACCTTTATTTATCAGGTCCACCTCCCTTTATGAGGGCAACATTTCACCTGACCCTTATTTATGAGGTGTAACATTTCATCTTATCTTCATTTATGAGCGGCAACATTTCTCTTAACTTTATTTATGGGGGGGCAACATTTCACCTTACATTTATTTATGATGTGTAACATTTCACCTTACCTTTTTAAATGAGGGGCAACATTTCATCTTACCTTTATTTTTGAGGGGCAACATTTCCCTTTAACTTAATGAGGGACAGAATTTCATCTTACTTTTATTTAGGAGAAGCAACATTTCTCCTTACGTGTATTTATGAGGGGCAACATTTCTCCTTACCTTTATTTTTGAGGTGTAACATTTCCCCTTACTTTTATTTATGAGGGGCATCATTCCACCTTACTTTAATTTATGAGAGGCAACATTTCATCTTATGTTTATCTGTCAGGAGCAAAATTTCATCTTATCTTTATCTGTCAGGGACAACATTTCACCTTCCCTTTATCAGGGCCAACATTTCATCATGTCCTTATTTATGAATGACAAGACTTCACCTTACCTTTATTTTTGAGGGTCTACATTTCATCTTAGTTTTATTTATAAGGGGTAACATTTCATCTTACCTTTATTTATTAGGGGCAACATTTCATCTTACCTTTATTTATGTGGGACACCATTTCACCTTACTCTAATTTATGAGGGGCAACATTTCATCTTATGCTTATCTGTCAGGGGCAACATTTCACCATACCTTCTTTTGTCAGGGGCAACATTTCTCCTTACCTTTATTTATCAGGGCCACCTCACCTTTATGAGGGGCAACATTTCACCTGACCCATATTTATGAGGTGTAACATTTCATCTTATCATCATTGATGAGGGGAAACATTTTCCTTAACTTTATTTATGAGGGGCAACATTTCACCTTACTTTTATTTCTGATGTGTAACATTTCACCTTACCTTTTTAAATGAGGGGATACATTTCATTGTACCTTTATTTTTGAGGGACAACATTTCCCTTTAACTTAATGAGGGGCAGAATTTCATCTTACCTTCATTAATGAGAAGAAACATTTCTCCTTTCGTGTATTTATGAGGGGCAACATTTCATGTTACCTTTATTTTTGAGGTGTAACATTTTCCCTTACTTTTATTCCTGAAGGACAACGTTTCCCTTTACCGTTACATTTGTTTATGCGGGACAACATTTCACCTCACCGTTATTTATGAGGGGCAACTTTTCACCTACCTTTGTTTATGAAGGGAACATTTCACCTTACCTTTATTTATAAGGTGTAACATTTCAACCTACCTTTATTTATGATGGGGCAACATTTCACCTTACCTCCTTTTTATGAGGGCAACATTTCATTCTTACATTTATTTATGAGGGGCAACATTTCATTGTACCTTTATTTGTGAGCGGCAACACTTCACCTTACCATTGTTTACGAGGCATAAGATGTCACCTTACCTTTATTTATGAGGGGCAAAATTCCCCCTTACCTTTATAGATGAAGGGCAAAATTTCATCTTATCTTTATTTATGAGGGGCAGCATTTCTCCTTACCATTATTTATGAGAGGCAAAATTTACCTTTACCTTAAAGAGGGGCAACATTTCATCTTACCTTTGTTTATGAGGGACAACATTTCACCGTACCTTTATGAGTTGCAACATATCACCTTACTCTTATTTATGAGGTGTAACTTTTCACCTTTCCTTTATTTATGAAGGGCAACATTTCATCTTACATTTATATAAGAGGTGTAACTTTTCTCCTTACCTTTATTTTTGAGGTGCTACATTTCACATTGCCTTTATTTATGAGTTGTAACATTTTCCCCTACCTTTATTAATAAGGGGAAACATTTCACCTTACCTTTATTTAAGAGGTGTAACATTTTCCCTTACCTTTATTTATGAATGGCAACATTTCACCTTACCTTTATTTATGAGTGGCAACATTTCACCTTTCCTCTATTTTGAGGGGCAACATTTCCCCTCACCTTTTTTTAATGGCAGCATTTCCACTTACCTTTATTTATGAGGGGCAACATTTCATCTTCCCTTTATGTATGAGAGGCAACTTTTCACCTTACCTTTATTTGTGAGGGGCATCATTTCACCTTACCCTAATTTATTAGGGGAAACATTTCATCTTACGTTAATCTCTAATGGGCAACATTTCATCGTACCTTTATTTATGAGGGGCAACATTTCATCCCAGTTCTATTTATAAGGGGCAACATTTCACCTTTACCTTATTTATGAGGTGTAACATTTTCCCTTACCTTTATTTATGAAAGGCATGATTCTCTTTACTGATACCTTTATTTATGAGGGGCAACATTTCACCTTACCTTAATTTAAGAGAGCCACGTTTCACCTACCGTTGTTTATGAAGGGAACATTTCACCTTACCTTTATCTATAAGGTGTAACATTTCATCCTACCTTTATTTATGATGGGGCAACAGTTCACCTTACCATTTTTCATAAGAGCAACATTCCATCTTACCTTTATTTATGAGGGGTAACATTTCCCTTTACCTTTATTTATAAGGGTCAATATTTCACCTTACCTTTATATATGAGACGTAACATATCACCTTACCTTTATTTATGAGTGGCAAAATTCCCCCTTAACTTAATTGATGAAGGGCAACATTTCATCTTACCTTTATTTATGAGGGGCAACATTTCACCTTACATTTATTTATGTGGTATGAGGTGTAACATTTCTCTTTACCTTTATTTATGAGGGGCAGCATTTCACATTACCTTTATTTATGTGGTATAACATTTCCCCTTACCTCTGTTAATAAGGGGAAACATTTCAGCTTACCTTTATTTTTGAGGTGTAAGATGTCCCCTTACCATTATTAATCTGGGGTGACATTTCACCTTGTTTTTTTTAATGAGGGGCAACATTTCACCTCATCTTTATTTATGTGTAACATTTCCCCTTACCTTTATGAGTGGCAACATTTCACCATACCTTTATTAATGAGTGGCAACATTTCTCATTTTCTCTATTTATGAGGGGCAACATTTCCCCTTACCTTTTTTTGAGGGGCAACATTTCCCCTTACCTTTATTTATGAGGGGCAAAATTTCATCTTACCTTTATGTATGAGATGTGGCATTTCACCTTACCTTTATTTATAAGGGGCATCATTTCAATTACCCTAATTTATGAGGGGCAACTGTTCATCTTAAGTTTATCTGTCAGGGATAACAATTCACCTTACCTTTATTTGTCAGGGGCAACATTTCACTTTACCTTTATTTATCAGGGCCAGCATTTCATTTTGCCCTTATTTATGAATGACAACATTTCACCTTAAGTTTATTTATGATGAGCAACATTTCATCTTAGTTTTATTTATAAGGGGAAACATTTCACCTTACCTCTATTTATGAGGGGCAAAATGTCTTCTTACCTTTATTCATGAGTGGCAACATTTCACCTTACCTTTATTTTGAGGGGCAACATTTCCCCATACCTTTATTTATGAGTGGCAACATTTCATCTTACCTTTAAGTATGAGAAGCAACATTTCACCTTACCTTTATTTATGTGGGGCATCATTTCATCTTACCCTAATTTATGAGGGGCAACATTTCATCTTATGTTTATCTGTCAGGAGCAAGATTTCACCTTACCTTTATTTGTCAGGGGCAACATTTCACCTTTCCTTTATTTATCAGGGCCAACATTTCATCTTGCCCTCATTTATCAATGACATTTCACCTTAACTTTATTTATCAGGGGCAACATTTCATCTTAGTTTTATTTATAAAGAGAAACATTTCACCTTACCTTTATTTACGAAGGCAAAATGTCACCTTACCTTTACTGACAAGGTGTAATATTTCATCTTATCTTTAGTTTTTGAGGGGCAACATTTCACCTTATCTTTTTTTATGATGGGCAACATTTCATCTTACCTTTGTTAATGAGGGGTAAGATTTCACATTACCTTTATTTGTGAGGGGCAACATTTCATCTTACCTTTATTTATCAGGTCAGCATTTTCCCATACCTGTATTTTTGAGGGGCAACATTTCACCTTGCCTTTATTTATGATAGGCAACATTTCTCCTTTCCTTTATTTATGAGGTGCAAAATCTCACCTGACATTTAGTTAGGAGGTACAACATTTCACCTTACGTTTATTGATGAGGGGCAACATTTCATCTTACCTTTATTTATGAGGTGTGACATTTCACCTTAGTTTCCTTTAAGAGTGGCAATGTTTCATCTTACCTGTATGAGGGACATTTCCCGTTAGCTATCTATTAGGTGTACCATTTCACCTTACCTTTATTTCTGAGGTGCAATGTTTCATGTTACCTTCATGAGGGTCAACAGTTCATCTTACCTTTATTTATGAGTGACATCATTTCCCCATTGCCTTGTTTTATGAGAGGCAACCTTTTATTTTATTTTCGTTTATGAGGGGCAACATTTCATCTTACTTTCATTTAAGAGGGAAATCATTTCCCCTGAACTTTATTTATGAGAGGCAACATTTCCCTTACATTTATTCATGAGCGGCAACATTTCTTCTTACTTTTATTCATGAGGAGCAACATTTCAGTTTACCTTTATTTATGAGGGGCAACATTTCATATTACCTTCATTTATTAGCGACATCATTTCCCATTAACTTTATTTATGATGGTGAACATCTCCCATACCTTTATTAATGAGGTGTAACATTTCCCTTTACCTTTTTTTATGAGTGGCAACATTTCACCTTACCTTTATTTTGAGAGGCAACTTTTCCCCATAACTTTATTTTTGAGGGTAAACATTTCATCTTACTTTCATTTAAGAGGGACATCATTTCCCCTTAACTTTATTTATGAGAGGCAACATTTCCCTTACATTTATTTATGAGGGGCAACATTCTTCTTACTTTTATTCATGGGGGGCAACATTTCAGTTTACCTTTACTTATGAGGGGCAACATTTCATATTCAATTCATTTATTACTGACATCATTTCCCATTAACTTTATTTATAAGGGTGAACATTTCCCATATCTTTATTTATGAGGTGTAACATTTCCCCTTACCTTTATTTATGAGTGGCAACGTTTCACCTTACCTTTATTTTGAGGGGCAACATTTCCCCTTACCTTCATTTATGAGGGGCAATATTTCATCTTACCTGTAAGTATGAGAAGCCGCATTTCACCTTACCTTTATTTATGAGGGACATCATTTCACCTTACCCTAATTTATGAGGGGCAACATTTCATCTTATGTTTATCTGTCAGGGATAACATTTCACCTTACCTTTATTTGTCAGGGGCAACATTTCACCTTACCTTTATTTATCAGGGCCAACATTTCATCTTGCCCTTATTTATGAATGACAACATTTCACCTTAACCTTATTTATGAGGGGCTACATTTCATCTTAGTTTTATTTATAAAGGGAAACATTTCACCTTACCTTTATATGGGAATGGCAAAATGTCACCTTACGTTTATTGAAGAGGTGTACTATTTCATCCTAACTTTATATTTTGAGGGGCAACATTTCACCTTCTTTTTTTTTTATGGGTGCTACATTTCATCTTACCTTTGTTTATGAGGTGTAAAATTTCACATTACTTTTATTTATGAGGTGTAACATTTCCCCTTTCCTTTATGAGTGGCAACATTTCACCTTACTTTTATTTATGAGGGGCAGCATTTCTCCTTTTCTCTATTTATGAGGGGCAACATATCCCGTTACCTTTTTTTTGAGGGGCAACATTTCCCCTTACCTTTATATATCAGGGGCAACATTTCATCTTACCTTTATGTATGAGAGGCAACATTTCTCCTTACCTTTATATATAAGTGGCATTATTTCACCTTACCCTAATTTATGAGGGGCAACAATTCATGTTACATTTTCTGTCAGGGATAACATTTCACCTTATCTTTATTTTTCAGGGGCAACATTTCACCTTACCTTTATTTATCAGGGCCAACATTTCATCTTTTCCTTATTTATGAATGGCAACATTTCACCTTAACTTTATTTATGAAGGGCAACATTTCGTCTTAGTTTTATTTATAAAGGGAAACATTTCACCTTACCTTTATTTATGAAGGGCAAAACGTCACCTTACCTTTATTGACGAGGTGTAATAGTTCATCCTAACTTTACTTTTTGAGGGGCAACATTTCACCTTATCTTTTTTTTTATGAGGGGCAACGTTTCATCTTAGCTTTATTTATGAGGTGTAAGATGTCACCTTACATTTATTTAAGAGTGACAAAATCCCCCCCTTACTTTTATTGATGAAGGCCAACATTTCAACTTACCTTTATTTGTGAGAGGCATCATTTCCCCTTATGATTATTTATCAGGGGCAAAATTTACCCCTACCTTTATGAGTGGCAATATTTCATCTTATTTTTATTTTTGAGGGGAACATTTCACCTTTCATTTATTTATCATGGGCAACATTTCACCTTACCTTTATGAGGGGCAATATTTCACCTTACCCTTATTTATGAGGTGTAGCATTTCACCTTAGCTGTATTTATGAGGGGCAAAATTTCACCTCACGTTTTTGTATGAGGTGTAACATTTCTCTTTACCTTTATTTATCAGGGTCAACATTTCACATTACCTTTATTTATGAGTTGTAACATTTACCCTTACCTCTCTTAATATTGGGAAACATTTCAGCATACCTTTATTTTTGAGGTGTAAGATTTCCCCTTACCATTATTAATCTGGGGCAACATTTCACCTTGGCTTTATTAATGAGGGCATCATTTCACCTCATCTTTATTTATGAGGTGTAACATTTCCCCTTACCTTTATGAGTGGCAGCATTTCACCTTACCTTTATTTCTGAGTGGCAACATTTCTCCTTTTCACTATTTATGGGGAACAACATTTCCCCTTACCTTTTTTTTTTGAGTGGCAACATTTCCCCTTACCTTTATTTTTGAGGTACATTATTTCCCCTTTACCTTGTTTTATGAGGGGCAACCTTTTAGTTTATCTTCATTTATGAGGGGCAACATTTCATCTTACCTTCATTTAGGAGGAACATCATTTCCCCTTAACTTTATTTATGAGAGGCAACATTTGCCTTACCTTTATTTATGAGGAGCAACATTTCTGCTTACTTTTATTCATGAGGGGCAACATTTCAGTTTTCCTTTATTTATGAGGGGCAACATTTCATATTACCTTCATTTATTAGCGACATCATTTCCCATTAACTTTATTTGTGAGGGTAAACATTTCCCTTACCTTTATTTATGAGGTGTTACATTTCCCCTTACCTTTATTTATGAGTGGCAACATTTCACCTTACCTTTACTCTGAGGGGCAACATTTTCCCATACCTTTATTTATGAGGGTCAACATTTCATCTTACTTTTAAGTATGAGAGGCAACATTTCACCTTACCTATATTTATGAGTGGCAGCATTTTATCTTATGTTTATCTGTCAGGGGTAATATTTCACCTTACCTTTATTTGGCAAGTGCAACATTTCACCTTACCTTTATTTATCAGGGTCAACATTTCATCTTGCACTTATTTATGAATGACTAGATTTCACCTTACCTTTATTTTTGAGGGGCTACACTTCATCTTAGTTTTATTTATGAAGTGTAACATTTTTCCTTACCTTTATTTATGAAGGGCAACATTTCTCTTTACCGATACCTTTATTTATGAGGGCAATATTTCACCTACTTTGTTTATGAAGGGAACATTTCACCTTACCTTTATCTATAAGGTATAACATTTCATCCTACGTTTATTTATGATGGGGCAACATTTCACCTTAGCGTTTTTCATGAGAGCAAGATTTCATCTTACCTTTATTTATGAGGGGAAACATTTCCCTATACCATTATTTATGAGGGGCAACATTTCACCTTACCTTTATATATGAGGCGTAAGATGTCATCTTACCTTTATTTATGAGTGGCAAAATTCCCCCTTACGTTTATTGATGAAGGGCAACATTTCATTTTACCTTTATTTATGAGTGGCAACATTTCCTCTTACCATTATTTATCAGGGACAAAATTTACCCTTACCTTTATGAGGGGCAACATTTCATCTTATCTTTATGAGGGGAACATTTCACCTTTCATTTATTTATCAGTGGCAACATCTCATCTTACCTTTATGAGGGGCAATATTTTACCTTACCCTTATTTATGAGGTATAACATTTCACTTTACCTTTATTTATGAGGGGCAACATTTCATCTTATGTTTATGTACTGTATGAGGTTTAACATTTCTCTTTACCTTTATTGATGAGGGGCACATGTCACATTACCTTTATTTTTGAGGTGTAAGATTTCCCCCTTACCATTATTAATCTGGTGCGACATTTCACTTTGGCTTTATTAATGAGGGGCAACATTTCTCCTCAGCTCTATTTATGATGTGTAACATTTCCCCTTACCTTTATGAGTGGAAACATTTCACCTTACCTTTGTTTATGAGTGGCAACATTTCTCCTTTTCTCTGTATATGAGGGTCAGAATTTCCCCCCTTTTTTTTGAGGGGCAACATTTCCCCTTACCTTTATTAATGAGGGGCAACATTTCATCTTACCTTTATGCATGAGAGGCAACATTTCTCCTTACCTTTATTTATAAGGGGTATCATTTCAGCTTACCCTAATTTATGAGAGGCAACAGTTCATCTTACGTTTATCTGTCTGGGATAACATTTCAACTTACCTTTATTTCTCAGGGGCAACATTTCACCTTACCTTTATTTATCAGGGCCAACATTTCATCTTGCCCTTATTTATGAATGACAACATTTCACCTTAACTTTATTTATGAGGGGCAACATTTCATCTTAGTTTTATTTATAAAGGGAAACATTTCACCTTACCTTTATTTATGAAGGGCCAAATGTCACCTTACCTTTATTGATGAGGTGTAATATTTCATCCTAACTTTACGTTTTGAGGGGCAGCATTTCACCTTATCTTTTTTTATGAGGGGCAACATTTCATCTCACCTTTGTTTATGAGATGTAAGATTTCACATTACTTTTATTTATGAGGGGCAACATTTCATCTTACCATTATTTATCGGGACAGCATTTCCCCATACCTGTATTTATGAGGGGCAACATTTCTCCTTGCCTTTGTTTATGATAGGCAACATTTCTCCTTTCCTTTATTTATGAGGTGCAAAATCTCACCTGACATTTACTTATGAGGTGCAACATTTCACCTTATGTTTATTAATGAGGGGCAAAATTTCACCTTACCTTTATTTATGAGGTGTGACATTTCACCTTAGTTTCATTTAAGAGTGGCAATGTTTCATCCTACCTGTATGAGGAGCAACATTTCCTGTTAGCGATCTATTAGGTTTACCATTTCACCTTACCTTTATTTATGAGGGGCAATGTTTCATGTTACCTTTATGAGGGGTAACATTTCATCTTACCTTCATTTATGAGGGACATCATTTCCCCTTAACTTTTTTTATCAGAGGCAAAATTTCCGATGCCTTTATTTATGAGGGGCAACATTTCTTCTTACTTTTATTCATGAGGGGCAACATTTCAGTTTACCTTTATTTATGAGGGACAACATTTCATATTCAGTTCATTTATTACCAACATCATTTCCCATTAACTTTATTTATAAGGGTGAACATTTCCCATATCTTTATTTATGAGGTGTAACATTTCCCTTTACCTTTATTTATGAGTGGCAACGTTTCACCTTACCTTTATTTTGAGGGGCAACATTTCCCCTTACTTTCATTTATGAGGGGAAATATTTAATCTTACCTTTAAGTATGAGAAGCAGCATCTCACCTTACCTTTATTTATGAGGGGCATCATTTCACCTTACCCTAATTTATGAGGGGCAACATTTCATCTTATGTTTATCTGTCAGGGATAACATTTCACCTTACCTTTATTTGTCAGGGGCAACATTTCACCTTATCTTTATTTATCATGCCAACATTTCATCTTGTCCTTATTTATTAATGACAACATTTCACCTTAACTTTATTTATGTGGGACTACATTTCATCTTAGTTTTATTTATAAAGGGAAACATTTCACCTTACCTTTATATATGAAGGGCAAAATGTCACCTTACGTTTATTGAAGAGATGTACTATTTCATCCTAACTTTACTTTTTGAGGGGCAACATTTCACCTTCTTTTTTTATGAGGGCAAGATTTCATCTTACCTTTGTTTATGAGGTGTAAGATTTCACATTACCTTTATTTATGAGGTGTAACATTTCCCCTTTCCTTTATGAGTGGCAACATTTCACCTTACCTTCATTTATGAGGGGCAACATTTCTCCTTTTCTCTATTTATGAGGGGCAACATATCCCGTTACCTTTTTTTTGAGGGGCAACATTTCCCCTTACCTTTATTTATGAGGGGCATCATTTCATCTTACCTTTATGTATGAGAGGCAACATTTCACCTTACCTTTATTTGTAAGGGGCATTATTCAGAGGCAGTATAGCGCAGTGGTCTAAGGCTCTGAGCTGCAAATCTGGTGATATCCAGCAGACCAGACCTGGGTTTGAATCCCACAGCTTCCACTTGCATACTGTGTGACCCTGAGCAAGTCACTTAACCTCCTTGTGCTCCCAGGTCGCTCCTGTAAAAAAGCTTTCAGCTTAGTGTGCTATACCTGGTTAAACAACTAAATAAAAAAAAAATTATTTCACCTTACCTTATTTTATCAGGGGCAACAATTCATCTTATGTTTATCTGTCAGGGGCAACATTTCACCTTACCTTTATTTATCAGGGCCAACATTTCATCATGCCCTTATTTATGAATAGCAAGATTTCACCTTAACTTTATTTATGAGGGGCAACATTTCATCTTAGTTTTATTTATAACGGGAAACATTTCACCTTTCCTTTATTTATGAAGGGAAAAATGTCACCTTACCTTTATTGATGAGGTGTAATATTTCATCCTAACTTTACTTTTTGAGGGGCAACATTTCACCTTATCTTTTTTTATGAGGGGCAACGTTTCATCTTAGCTTTGTTTATGAGGCGTAAGATGTCACCTTACCTTTATTTAAGAGTGGCAAAATCTCCCCTTACCTTTATTGATGAAGGCCAACATTTCATCTCACTTTTATTTGTGAGGGGCAACATTTCCCCTTACCATTATTTATCTGGGGCAAAATTTACCCCTGCCTTTATGAGTGGCAACATTTCATCTTATCTTTATTTTTGAGGGGAACATTTCACCTTTCATTTATTAATCAGGGGCAACATTTCACCTTACATTTATGAGGGGCAATATTTCACCTTACCCTTATTTATGAGGTGTAACATTTCACCTTGCCTTTATTTATGAGGGGCAACATTTCACATTACCTTTATTTATGAGGTGTAACATTTACCCTTACCTCTCTCAATATGGGGAAACATTTCAGCTTACCTTTATTTTTGAGGTGTAAGATTTCCCCTTACCAATATTAATCTGGGGCGACATTTCACCTTGGCTTTATTGATGAGGGGCATCATTTCACCTCATCTTTATTTATAAGGTGTAACATTTCCCCTTACCTTTATGAGTGGCAGCATTTCACCTTACCTTTATTTATAAGTGGCAACATGTCTCCTTTTCTCTGTTTATGAGGGGGCAACATTTCCCCTTATCTTTTTTTTGAGGGGCAACATTTCCTCTTACCTTTATTTTTGAGGTTCATTATTTCCCCTTTACCTTGTTTTATGAGGGGCAACCTTTTAGATTATCTTCATTTATGAGGGGCAACATTTCATCTTACCTTCATTTATGAGGAACATCATTTCCCCTTAACTTTATTTATGAGAGGCAACATTTGCCTTACCTTTATTTATGAGGAGCAACATTTCTGCTTACTTTTATTCATGAGGGGCAACATTTCAGTTTACCTTTATTTATGAGGGGCAACATTTCATATTACCTCCATTTATTAGCAACATCATTTCCCATTAACTTTATTTATGAGGGTGAACATTTCCCATACCTTTATTTATGAGGTGTTACATTTCCCCTTACCTTTATTTATGAGTGGCAATGTTTCACCTTGCCTTTAAATTTGAGGGGCAACATTTTCCCATACCTTTATTTATGAGGGGCAACATTTCATCTTACATTTAAGTATGAGAGGCAACATTTCACCTTACCTTTATTTACAAGGGGCAACATTTCATCTTATGTTTATCTTACAGGGGTAATATTTCATCTTACCTTTATTTGGCAAGTGCAACATTTCACCTTACCTTTATTTATCAGGGCCAACATTTCATTTTGCACTTATTTATGAATGACAACATTTCACCTTACCTTTATTTTTAAGGGGCTACTCTTCATCTTAGTTTTATTTATGAGGTGTAACATTTTCCCTTACCTTTATTTATGAAGGGCAATGTTTCTCTTTACCGATACCTTTATTCATGAGGGCAATATTTCACCTACTTTGTTTATGAAGAGAACATTTCACCTTACCTTTATCTATAAGGTGTAACATTTCATCCTACGTTTATTTATGAAGGGGCCACATTTCACCTTACCAATTTTCATGGAGCAAGATTTCATCTTACCTTTATTTATGAGGGGAAACATTTCCCTATACCTTTATTTATGAGGGGCAACATTTCACCTTACCTTTATATATGAGGTGTAAGATGTCATCTTACCTTTATTTATGAGTGGCAAAATCCCCCCTTACGTTTATTGATGAAGGGCAACATTTCATCTTACCTTTATTTATGAGTGGCAACATTTCCTCTTACCACTACTTATCAGGGGCAAAATTCACCCTTAGCTTTATGAGCGGCAACATTTCATCTTATCTTTATTTATGAGGGAACATTTCACCTTTCATTTATTTATCAGGGCAACATTTCCTCTTACCTTTATGAGGGGCTATATTTTACCTTACCCTTATTTATGAGGGGCAACATTTCACCTTACGTTCATGTAGTGTATTTGGTTTAACATTTCTCTTTACCTTTATTTATGAGGGGCACATGTCACATTACCTTTATTTATGAGGTGTAACATTTTCTCTTACCTCTATTAATAAGAGGAAACATTTCAGCTTACCTTTATTTTTGAAGTGTAAGATTTCCCCTTACCATTATTAATCTGGTGCGACATTTCACCTTGACTTTATTAATGAGGGGCAACATTTCACCTCTGCTTTATTCATGACGTGTAACATTTCCCCTTACCTTTATGAGTGGAAACATTTCACCTTACCTTTGTTTATGAGTGGCAACATTTCTCTTTTCTCTATTTATGAGGGCAACATTTCCCCTTACCTTTTTTTTGAGGTGCAACATTTCCCCTTACCTTTATATATGAGGGGCAACATTTAATCTTATTTTTATGTATGAGAGGCAACATTTTACCTTAACTTTAATTATAAGGGGCATCATTTCAGCTTACCCTAATTTATGAGGGGCAACAGTTCATCTTACGTCTATCTGTCAGGGATAAAATTTCACCTTACCTTTATTTGTCAGGGGCAACATTTCACCTTACCTTTATTTATCAGGGCCAACATTTCATCTTGCCCTTATTTATGAATGACAACATTTCACCTTAATTTTATTTATGAGGGGCAACATTTCATCTTAGTTTTATTTATAAAGGGACACATTTCACCTTACTTTTATTTATGAAGGGCAAAATGTCACCTTACCTTTATTGATGAGGTGTCATATTTCATCCTAACTTTACGTTTTGAGGGGCAACATTTCACCTTATCTTTTTTATGAGGGGCAACATTTCATCTTACCTTTGTTTATGAGGTGTAAGATTTCACATTACCTTTATTTATGAGGAGCAGCATTTAATCTTACCTTTACTTATTGGGGCAGCATTTCCCCATACCTGTATTTATGAGAGGCAACATTTCTCCTTGCCTTTGTTTATGATAGGCAACATTTTTCCTTTCCTTTATTTATGAGGTGCAAAATCTCACCTGACATTTACTTATGAGGTGCAACATTTCACCTTGTGTTTATTGATGAGGGGCAAAATTTCACCTTACCTTTATTTATGAGGTGTGACATTTCACCTTAGTTTCATTTAAGAGTGACAATGTTTCATCCTACCTGTATGAGGGGCAACATTTCCTGTTAGCTATCTATTAGGTGTACCATTTCACCTTACCTTTATTTATGAGGGGCAATGTTTCATGTTACCTTTATGAGGGGCAACATTTCATCTTACATTTATTTATGAGGGACATCATTTCCCCTTTACCTTGTTTTATGATAGGCAACCTTTTAGTTTATCTTCATTTATGAGGGGTAACATTTCATCTTACCATCATTTATGAGGGACACCATTTCCCCTTAACTTTATTTATGAGAGACAACATTTCCCTTAACTTTATTTGTGAGGGGCAACACTTCTTGTTACTTTTATTCATGAGGGCAACATGTCAGTTTACCTTTATTTATGAGGGGCAACATTTCATATTCAATTCATTTATTACCGACGTCATTTCCCTTTAACTTTATTTATACAGGTGAACATTTCCCATATCTTTATTTATGAGGTGTAACATTTCCGCTTACCTTTATTTATGAGGGGCAACGTTTCACCTTACCTTTATTTTGAGGGGCAAAATTTCCCCTTACCTTCATTTATGACAGGCAATATTTCATCTTACCTTGAAGTATGGGAAGCAGCATTTCACCTTACCTTTATTTATGAGGGGCATCATTTCACCTTACCCTAATTTATGAGGGGCAACATTTCATCTAATGTTTATCTTTCAGGGATAACATTTCACCTTACCTTTATTTATCAGGGCCAACATTTCATCTTGCCCTTATTTATGAATGACAACATTTCACCTTAACCTTATTTATGAGGGGCAACATTTCATCTTAGTTTTATTTATAAAGGGAAACATTTCACTTTACCTTTATATATGAAGGACAAAATGTCACCTTACCTTTATTGAAGGGGTGTACTATTTCATCTTAACTTTACATTTTGAGTGGCAACATTTCACCTTTTTTTTTATGAGGCAACATTTCATTTTACCTTTGTTTATGAGGTGTAAAATTTCACATTACCTTTATTTATGAGGTGTAACATTTCCCCTTTTCTTTATGAGTGGTAAAATTTCACCTTACCTTTATTTGTGAGGGGCAACATTTCTCCTTTTCTCTATTTATGAGGGGCAACATATCCCCTTACCTTTTTTTAAGAGCAACATTTCCCCTTATCTTTATTTATGAGGGCAACATTTCATCTTACCTTTATGTATGAGAGGCAACATTTCACCTTACCTTTCTTTTTAAGGGGCATTATTTCACCTTACCCTAGTTTATAAGGGGCAACAGTTCATCTTACGTTTATCTGTCTGGGATAATATTTCACCTTACCTTTATTTGTCAGGGGCAACATTTCACCTTACCTTTATTTGTCAGGGCCAACATTTCATCTTGCCCTTATTTATTAATGGCAACATTTCACCTTAACTTTATTTATGAGGGGCAACATTTCATCTTAGGTTTATTTATAAAGGGAAACATTTCACCTTACCTTTATTTATGAAGGGCAACATTTCATTTCACTTTTATTTATGAGGCATAATATCTCACCTTACTTTTATTTAAGAGTGGTAAAATCCCCCCCCCACCTTTATTGATGATGGCCAACATTTCATCTTACCTTTATTTATGAGGGGCAACATTTCCCCTTACCATTATTTATCAGGGGCAAAATTTACCCCCTACCTTTATGAGTGGCATCATTTCATCTTATCCTTATTTTTGAGGGGAACATTTCACCTTTCATTTATTTTTCAGGGGCAACATTTCACCTTACCCTTATGAGGGGCAATATTTCACCTTACCCTTATTTATGAGGTGTAACATTTCACCTTACCTTTATTTATGAGGGGCAACATTTCACATTACCTTTATTTATGAGGTGTAACATTTACCCTTACCTTTCTTATTATGGGGAAACATTTCAGCTTACCTTTATTTTTGAGGTGTAAGATTTCCCCTTACCATTATTAATCTGGGGTGACACTTCACCTTGGCTTTATTAATGAGGGGCATCATTTCACCTCATCTTTATTTATGATGTGTAACATTTCCCATTACCTTTTCTTTGAGGGGCAATGTTTCCCCTTACCTTTATTTTTGAGGTACATTAATTCTCCTTTACCTTGTTTTATGAGGGGCAACCTTTTTGTTTATCTTCATTTATGAGGGCAACATTTCATCTTACCTTCATTTATGAAGAACATCATTTCCCCTTAACTTTATTTATGAGAGGCAAGATTTGCCTTACCTTTATTTATGAGGAGCAACATTTCTGCTTACTTTTATTCATGAGGGGCAACATTTCAGTTTACCTTTATTTATGAGGGGCAACATTTCATATTACCTTCATTTATTAGCGACATCATTTCCCTTTAACTTTATTTATGAGGGTGAACATTTCCCATACCTTTATTTATGAGGTGTTACATTTCCCGTTACCTTTATTTATGAGTGGCAATGTCTCACCTTACCTTTATTTTGAGGGGCAACATTTTCCCCATACCTTTATTTTATGAGGGGCCACATTTCATCTTACCTTTAAGTATGAGAGGCAACATTTCACCTTACCTTTATTTATGATGGGCAACATTTCATCTTATGTTTATCTTACAGGGGTAATATTTCACCTTACCTTTATTTGGCAAGTGCAGCATTTCACCTTTCCTTTATTTATCAGGGACAACATTTCATCTTGCACTGATTTATAAATGACAACATTTCACCTCACCTTTATTTTTGAGGGGCTACACTTCATCTTTGTTTAATTTATGAGGTGTAACATTTTCCCTTACCTTTATTTATGAACGGCAACATTTCTCTTTACCGATACCTTTATTTATGAGGGCAATATTTCACCTACTTTGTTTATGAAGGGAACATTTCACCTTACCTTTATCTATAAGGTGTTACATTTCATCCTACGTTTATTAATGATGGGGCAACATTTCACCTTACCATTTTTCATGAGAGCAAGATTTCATCTTATCTTTATTTATGAGGGGAAACATTTCCCTATACCTTTATATATGAGGGGCAGCATTTCACCTTACCTTTACATATGAGGCGTAAGATGTCATCTTGCCTTTATTTATGAGAGGCAAAATTCCCCCTTACATTTATTGATGAAGGGCACAATTTCATCTTACCTTTATTTATGAGTGGCATCATTTCCTCTTACCATTACTTATCAGGGGCAAAATTTAGCCTTACCTTTATGAGGGGCAACATTTCATCTTATCTTTATTTATGAGGGGAACATTTCACCTTTCATTTATATATCAGGGGCAACATTTCATCTTACCTTCATGAGGGGTAATATTTTACCTTACCCTTATTTATGAGGTGCAACATTTCACCTTACCTTTATTTATGAGGGGCAACATTTCACATTACCTTTATTTATGAGGTGTGACATTTCACCTTAGTTTCATTTAGGAGTGGCAATGTTTTGTCCTACCTGTATGAGGGGCAACATTTCCAGTTAGCTATCTATTAGGTGTACCATTTAACCTTACCTTTATTTGTGAGGGGCAATGTTTCATGTTACCTTTATGAGGGGCAAAATTTCATCTTACCTTTATTGATGAGGGACATCATTTCCCCTTTACCTTGTTTTATGATAGGCAACCTTTTAGTTTATCTTCATTTATGAGGGGCAACATTTCATCTTACCATCATTTATGAGGGACATCATTTCCCCTTAACTTTATTTATGAGAGGCAACATTTCCCTTACTTTTATTTATGAGAGGCAACATTTCTTCTTACTTTTATTCATGAGGGGCAACATTTCAGTTTACCTTTATTTATGAGGGCAACATTTCATATTCAATTCATTTATTACGACATCATTTCCTTTAACTTTATTTATAAGGGTGAACATTTCTATATATTTATTTATTAGGTGTAACATTTCCCCTTACCTTTATTTATGAGTGGCAACATTTCATCTTACCTTTATTTTGAGGGGCAACATTTCCCCTTACCTTCATTTATGACGGGCAATATTTCATCTTACCTTGAAGTATGGGAAGCAGCATTTCACCTTACATTTATTTATGAGGGGCATCATTTCACCTTACCCTAATTTATGAGGGGCAACATTTCATCTTATGTTTATCTTTCAGGGATAACATTTCACCTTACCTTTATTTGTCAGGGGCAACATTTCACCTTACCTTTATTTATCAGGTCCAAGAATTCATCTTGCCCTTATTTATGAATGACAACATTTCACCTTAACCTTATTTATGAGGGGCAACACTTCATCTTAGTTTTATTTATAAAGGGAAACATTTCACCTTACCTTTATATATGAATGGCAAAATGTCACCTTACCTTTATTGAAGAGGTGTACTATTTCATCCTAACTTTACGTTTTGAGGGGCAACATTTCACCTTCTTTTTTTATGGGGGCAACATTTCATTTTACCTTTGTTTATGAGGTGTAAGACTTCACATTACCTTTATTTATGAGGTGTAACATTTCCCCTTTCCTTTATGAGTGGCAACATTTCACCTTACCTTTATTTATGAGGGGCAACATTTCTCCTTTTCTCTATTTATGAGGGGCAACATATCCCCTTACCTTTTTTTTTGAGGGGCAACATTTCCCTTTATCTTAATTTATGAGAGGCAACATTTCATCTTACCTTTATGTATGAGAGGCAACACTTCACCTTACCTTTATTTATAAGGGGCATTATTTCACCTCACCCTAATTTACGAGGGGCAACAGTTCATCTTACGTTTATCTGTCTGGGATTACATTTCACCTTACCTTTGTTTGTCAGGGGCAACATTTCGCCTTACCTTTATTTGTCAGGGCCAATATTTCATCTTGCCCTTATTTATGAATGACAACATTTCACCTTAACTTTATTTATGAGGGGCAACATTTAATCTTAGTTTTATTCATAAAGGGAAACATTTCACCTTACTTTTATTTATGAAGGGCAAAATGTCACCTTACCTTTATTGATGAGGTGTAATATTTCATTCTAACTTTACATTTTGAGGGGCAACATTTCACCTTACCTTTATTTATGAGGGGCAACATTTCACATTACCTTTATTTATGAGGTGTGACATTTCACCTTAGTTTCATTTAGGAGTGGCAATGTTTTGTCCTACCTGTATGAGGGGGCAACATTTCCAGTTAGCTATCTATTAGGTGTACCATTTCACCTTACCTTTATTTATGAGGGGCAATGTTTCATGTTACCTTTATGAGGGGCAAAATTTCTTCTTACCTTTATTCATAAGGGACATCATTTCCCCTTTACCTTGTTTTATGATACGCAACCTTTTAGTTTATCTTTATTTATGAGGGGCAACATTTCATCTTACCATCATTTATGAGGGACATCATTTTCCCTTAACTTTATTTATGAGAGGCAACATTTCCCTTACTTTTATTTATGAGAGGCAACATTTCTTCTTACTTTTATTCATGAGGGGCAACATTTCAGTTTACCTTTATTTATGAGGGGGCAACATTTCATATTCAATTCATTTATTACCGACATCATTTCCCTTTAATTTTATTTATAAGGGTGAACATTTCCCATATATTTATTTATTAGGTGTAACATTTCCCCTTACCTTTATTTATGAGTGGCAACATTTCACCTTACCTTTATTTTGAGGGGCAACATTTCCCCTTACCTTCATTTATGACGGGCAATATTTCATCTTACCTTGAAGTATGGGAAGCAGCATTTCACCTTACATTTATTTATGAGGGGCATCATTTCATCTTATGTTTATCTTTCAGGGATAACATTTCACCTTACCTTTATTTGTCAGGGGCAACATTTCACCTTACCTTTATTTATCAGGTCCAACATTTCATCTTGCCTTTATTTATGAATGACAACATTTCACCTTAACCTTATTTATGAGGGGCAACATTTCATCTTAGTTTTATTTATAAAGGGAAACATTTCACTTTACCTTTATATATGAAGGACAAAATGTCACCTTACCTTTATTGAAGGGTGTACTATTTCATCTTAACTTTACATTTTGAGGCAACATTTCACCTTTTTTTTTTGTAGGGCAACATTTCATTTTACCTTGTTTATGAGGTGTAAAATTTCACATTACCTTTATTTATGAGGTGTAACATTTCCTTTTCTTTATGAGTGGCAACATTTCACCTTACCTATATTTATGAGGGGCAACATTTCTCCTTTTCTCTATTTATGAGGGGCAACATATCCCCTTACCTTTCTTTTGAGGGGCAACATTTCCCCTTATCTTAATTTATGTGAGGCAACATTTCATCTTACCTTTATATATGAGAGGCAACACTTCACCTTACCTTTATTTATAAGGGGCATTATTTCACCTTACCCTAATTTACAAGGGGCAACAGTTCATCTTACGTTTATCTGTCTGGGATTACATTTCACCTTACCTTTATATGTCGGGGCAACATTTCGCCTTACCTTTATTTGTCAGGGCCAATATTTCATCTTGCCCTTATTTATGAATGACAACATTTCACCTTAACTTTATTTATGAGGGGCAACATTTAATCTTAGTTTTATTCATAAAGGGAAACATTTCACCTTACTTTTATTTATGAAGGGCAAAATGTCACCTTACCTTTATTGATGAGGTGTAATATTTCATCCTAACTTTACATTTTGAAGGGCAACATTTCACCTTATCTTTTTTATGAGGGGCAACATTTCATCTTACCTTTTTTTATGAGGGGCAACATTTCATATTCAATTCATTTATTACCGACATCATTTCCCTTTAACTTTATTTATAAGGGTGAACATTTCCCATATATTTATTTATGAGGTATAACATTTCCCCTTACCTTTATTTATGAGTGGCAACATTTCACCTTACCTTTATTTTGAGGGGCAACATTTCCCCTTACCTTCATTTATGATGGGCAATATTTCGTCTTACCTTGAAGTATCGGCAGCAGCATTTCACCTTACCTTTATTTATGAAGGGCAAAATGTCACCTTACCTTTATTGATGAGGTGTACAATTTCATCCTAACTTTACCTTTTGAGGGGCAACATTTCACCTTCTTTTTTTAATGAGGGGCAACATTTCATCTTACCTTTGTTTATGAGGTGTAAGATTTCACATTACCTTTATTTATGAGGTGTAACATTTCCCCTTTCCTTTATGAGTGGCAACATTTCACCTTACCTTTATTTATGAGGGGCAACATTTCTCCTTTTCTCTATTTATGAGGGGCAACATATCCCCTTACCTTTTTTTTGAGGGGCATCATTTCCCCTTACCTTTATTTATGAGGGGCAACATTTCATCTTACCTTTATGTATGAGAGGCAACATTTCACCTTACCTTTATTTATAAGGGGCATCATTTCACCTTACCCTACTTTATGAGGCAACATTTCATCTTACCTTTGTTTATGAGGTGTAAGATTTCACATTACCTTTATTTATGAGGGCAACATTTCATCTAACCTTCATTTATCGGGGCAGCATTTCCCCATACCTGTATTTATGAGGGGCAACATTTCACCTTGCCTTTATTTATGATAGGCAACATTTCTCCTTTCCTTTATTTATGAGGTGCAACATCTCACCAGACATTTAATTATGAGGTACAACATTTTACCTTACATTTATTGACGAGGGGCAACATTTCACCTTACCTTTATTTATGAGGTGTGACATTTCACCTTAGTTTCATTTAAGAGTAGCAATGTTTCATTTTACCTGTATGAGGGGCAACATTTCCCATTAACTATCTATTAGGTGTACCATTTCACCTTACCTTTATTTATGAGGGGCAATGTTTCATGTTAACTTTATGAGGGTCAACATTTCATCTTACCTTTATTTATGAGGGACATCATTTTCCCTTTACCTTGTTTTATGAGAGGCAACCTTTTAGTATGTCTTCATTTATGAGGGGCAACATTTCCCATTAGCTATCTATTAGGTGTACCATTTCATCTTACCTTTATTTATGAGGGGCAATGTTTCATGTTACCTTTATGAGGGTCAACATTTCATCTTACCTTCATTTATGAAGGACATCATTTCCCCTTAACTTTATTTATGAGAGTCAACATTTCCCTTACATTTATTTACGAAGGGCAACATTTCTTCTTACTTTTATTCATGAGGGGCAACATTTCAGTTAACCTTTATTTATGAGGGGCAACATTTCATATTACCTTCATTTATTAGCGACATCATTTCCCAATAACTTTATTTATGAGGGTGAGCATTTCCCATACCTTTATTTATGAGGCATAACATTTCCCTTTACCTTTATTTATGAGTGGCAACATTTCACATTACCTTTATTTTGAGGGGCAACATTTCCCCATACCTTTATTTATGAAGGGCAAGATTTCATCTTACCTTTAAGTATGAGAAGCAACATTTCACCTTACCTTTGTTTATGAGGGGCATCATATCACCTTACCCTAATTAATGAGGGGCAACATTTCATCTTATGTTTATCTGTTAGGCTCAACATTTCACCTTACCTTTATTTATCAGGGCCAGCATTTCAACTTGCCCTATTTATGAATGACAACATTTCACCTTACCTTTATTTTTGATGGACTACATTTCATCTTAGTTTCATTTATAAGGGGCAACATTTCATCTTACCTTTATTTATGAGGGGCAGCATTTCATCTTACCTTTATTTGTGAGGGACATCATTTCACCTTACCCTAATTTATGAGGGGCATCATTTCGTCTTATGCTTATCTGTCAGGGGCAACATTTCACCTTACCTTCTTTTACCAGGGTCAACATTTCACCTTACCTTTATTGATCAGGGCCACCTCTCCTTTATGAGGGGCAACATTTCACCTGAGCCTTATTTATGAGGTGTAACATTTCATCTTATCTTCATTTATGAGGGGCAACATTTCCCTTAACTTTATTTTTTGATGGGCAACATTTCACCTTACATTATTTATGATGTGTAACATTTCACCTTACCTTTTTAAATGAGTGGCAACAGTTCATCTTACCTTTATTAGTGAGGGGCAACATTTCCGTTTAACTTAATGAGGGGCAGGATTTCATCTTACCTTTATTTATGAGAAGCAACATTTCTTCTTACGTGTATTTATGAGGGGCAACATTTCACCTTACCTTTATTTATGAGGTGTAACACTTTCCCTTACTTTTATTTATGAAGGGCAACGTTTCCCTTTACCGTTACCTTTATTTATGATGGGCAACATTTCACCTAAGCTTTATTTATGAGGGGCAACTTTACACCTACCTTTGTTTATGAAGGGAACATATCACCTTACCTTTATTTATGAGGTGTAATGTTTCATCCTAACTTTATTTGTGATTGGGCAACATTTCACCTTACCTCTTTTTTATGAGGGCAACATTTCATTCTTACCTTTATTTATGAGGGGCAACATTTCATTGTACCTTTATTTATGAGCGGCAGCACTTCACCTTACCATTGTTTATGAGGCATAAGATGTCACCTGACCTTTATTTATGAGGGGCAACATTTCATCTTATCTTTATTTATGAGGGCCAACATTTCTCCATACCATTATTTATGAGGGGCAAAATTAACTCTTACCTTATTGATGGGCAACATTTCATCTTACCTTTGTTTATGAGGGTCAACATTTCACCTTTCCTCTATTTACGAGGGGCAACATTTCCCCTCACCTTTTTTTTTAGGGGCAACATTTCCACTTACCTTTATTTATGAGGGGCGACATTTCAGTCTTTCCTTTATGTATGAGAGGCAACTTTTCACCTTACCTTTATTTATGAGGGGCATCATTTCACCTTACAATAATTTATAAGGGGAAACATTTCATCTTACGTTTATCTGTCAAGGGCAACATTTCACCATAGTTTTATTTATGAGGGACAACATTTCATTCTAGTTCCAATTATAAGGAGCAACATTTCACCTTACCTTTATTTATGAGAAGCAATATTTCTCCTTACTTGTATTTATGAGTGGCAACATTTCACCTTACCTTTATTGTTGAGGTGTAACATTTTCCCTTACCTTTATTTATGAAGGGCAACATTTCTCTCTACTGATACCATTATTTATGAGGGGCAACATTTCACCTTACCTTTATTTATGAGGGGCAACATTTCATCTACCTTTGTTTATGAAGGGAGCATTTCACCTTACCTTTATCTATAAGGTGTAACATTTCATCCTACCTATATTTATGATCGGGCAACATTTCACTTTACTGTTTTTCATGAGAGCAACATTTCATCTTCCCTTTATTTAAGAGGGGTAACATTTCCCTTTTCCTTTATTTGTGAGGGGCAACATTTCACCTTACCTTTATATTTGAGGCCTAAGATGTCATCTTACCTTTATTTATGAGTGGCAAAATTCCCCCTTACCTTTATTGATGAAGGGCAACATTTCATCTTACCTTTATTTATGAGGGGCAACATTTCCCCTTACCATTATTTATCATGGGCAAAATCTACCCTTACCTTTATGAGGCTCAACATTTCATCTTATCTTTATTTATGAGGGGAACATTTCACCTTTCATTTATTTGTCAGAGGCAACATTTCACCTTACCTTTATATGGGGTAATATTTCACCTTACCCTTATTTATGAGGTGTAACATTTCACCTTGCTAATATTTATGAGGGGCAACATTTCTGCTTACATTTATGTATGAAGTGTAACATTTTTCTTTACCTTTATTTATGAGGGGCAACATTTCACATTACCTTTATTTATGAGGTGTAACATTTCCCCTTACATCTATTAATAAGGGGAAACATTTCAGCTTACCTTTATTTTTGAGGTGTAAGATTTCCCCTTACCCTTATAGATCTGGGGCGACATTTCACCTTGGCTTTATTAATGAGGGGCAACATTTCACCTCTTCTTTATTTATGAGGTGTAACATTTAGCCTTACCTTTATGAGTGGCAACATTTCACCTTACCTTTATTTATGTGTGGCAACATTTCTCCTTTTCTCTATTTATGAGGGGCAATATTTCCCCTTACCTTTTTTTTGAGGGGCAATATTTCCCCTTACCTTTATTTATGAGGGGCAACATTACATTTTACCTTTATGTATGAGAGGCAGCATTTCACCTTACCGTTATTTATAAGGGGCATCATTTCACCTTACCCTAATTTATGAGGAGCAACAGTTCATCTTACGTTTATCTGTCAGGGACAACATTTCACCTTACCTTTATTTGCCAGGGGCAAGATTTCAGCTTACCTTTATTAATCAGGGCCAACATTTCATCTTGCCCTTATTTATGAATGACAACATTTCACCTTAACTTTATTTATGAAGGGCAACATTTCTTCTCAGTTGTATTTATAAGGGGAAACATTTCACCTTGCCTTTATTTATGAAGTTCAAAATGTCACCTTACCTTTATTGATGGGGTGTAATATTTCATCTTAACTTTACATTTTGAGGGGCAACATTTCACCTTATCTTCTTTTATGCGGGGCAACATTTCATCTTACCTTTGTTTATGAGGTGTAAGATTTCACATTACCTTTATTTATGAGGGGCAACATTTCACATCACCTTTATTTATGAGGTGTAACATTTCCCCTTCCATCTATTAATAAGGGGAAACATTTCAGCTTGCCTTTATTTTTGAGGTGTAAGATTTCCCCTTACCCTTATAGATCTGGGGCGACATTTCACCTTGGCTTTATTAATGAGGGGCAACATTTCACCTCTTCTTTATTTATGAGGTGTAACATTTAGCCTTTCCTTTATTAGTGGCAACATTTCACCTTACCTTTATTTATGTGTGGCAACATTTCTCCTTTTCTCTATTTATGAGGGGCAATATTTCCCCTTACCTTTTTTTTGAGGGGCAACATTTCCCCTTACCTTTATTTATGAGGGGCAACATTACATCTTACCTTTATGTATGAGAGGCAGCATTTCACATTAACGTTATTTATAAGGGGCATCATTTCACCTTACCCTAATTTATGAGGAGCAACAGTTCATCTTACGTTTATCTGTCAGGGACAACATTTCACCTTACCTTTATTTTTCAGGGCAAGATTTCAGCTTACCTTTATTAATCAGGGCCAACATTTCATCTTGCCCTTATTTATGAATGACAACATTTCACCTTAACTTTATTTATGAAGGGCAACATTTCTTCTCAGTTGTATTTATAAGGGGAAACATTTCACCTTGCCTTTATTTATGAAGTTCAAAATGTCACCTTACCTTTATTGATGGGGTGTAATATTTCATCTTAACTTTACATTTTGAGGGGCAACATTTCACCTTATCTTCTTTTATGCGGGGCAACATTTCATCTTACCTTTGTTTATGAGGTGTAAGATTTCACATTACCTTTATTTATGAGGGGCAACGTTTCATCTTCCCTTTATTTATTGGGCAGCAATTCCCCATACCTGTATTTATGGGGGGCAACATTTCACCTTACCTTTATTTATGATAGCCAACATTTCTCCTTTCCTTTATTTATGAGGTGCAAAATTTCACCTGACATTTACTTATGAGGTGCAACCTTTCACCTTACGTTCATTGATGAGGGGGCAACATTTCACCTTACCTTTATTTATGAGGTGTGACATTTCTCCTTAGTTTCATTTAGAGTGGCAATGTTTCATCTTACCTGTGTGAGGGGCAACATTTCCCATTAGTTATCTATTAGGTGTATCATTTCACCTTACCTTTATTTATGAGGGGCAATGTTTCATGTTACCTTCCTGAGGGGCAACATTTCCTCTTACCTTTATTTATGAGGTACTTCATTTTGCCTTTACCTTGTTTTAGGTCGAAGCCGAAGGAGGCCTGTCCCCCTTAAAAACTCTGCAAAGAGGGGTACCTCAAGGTTCTATATTAGGGCCCTTACTTTTTGCAATCTACATTAATAACATTGACTACTGTACAAAAGAAGCCAACATCCATCTGTTTGCAGATGATACAGTTCTCATTGAGTTGCCCAACACCTGAAGCTGCCTGCAATGACCTACAGTCAGAATTCAACCTTTTGCAAACCAACTCCTCCAAAAAACTACTCCTTAATGCCAAAAAACTAAAGTGATGGTCCTCTCTCCTTTTATCCACACAGCTAACCCTGTGTCCAGTGGGACAGTTCCCCAAATTACCACAGTTCTAGGTGTAAAACTAGAATTTGTTACAAAATTCAAGTATCTGGGAGTTTGGATAGACCAAAGACTCTCCTTCATTGAACATATCGAGGACTTGCTAAAACGTCTTGACCAAAAGCTTGGACTGTTTTTAGAATCAGCCAATTTCTCACCAGAGATGCCAAGAAACAACTGGTCCAATCCATTTCCTATCATTGGTTGATTACACTGACTTCCTCTACAGCCAATGCCCCAACTCTTACATGGCTAAACTGGACACACTCTGCCATCGAGCACTGAGGGTTTATAGCGGGACTCCCCTTCGACACATCACTGCACCCTATATGCGGCAGTGGGATGGACATCACTAAAGTTCAGCGCCACAGAAGCGCTGCTCTCTGGACCTATAGAGCCATCTCTAATAAGCTGCCTTATTATATCTCCTGCTGTCTTCCCCTGAGTATAGTTAGAATATGCGTTAGAAGTTACTCAGCTATTACACTTAAAGTACCCAAAGCAAAATCCCACTGCGGCAGGAGCAGCCATAAGCTTAGTGCTACCTACCTTATGGGAAGTCTACAAAGCCCCTCAATTTAAGCACTCTTATCGGTATAAATGTTTAAGATGCTTTATTTCCATACAATCAGAGAAGTATGTAACTGCTTACGCACTCAGACCCAGTACTGGTATATAGCCACGCCTAGACCCAATTTTAGTACAGACCCCCAGCTTGCTCCTCACCAGCCTAATTTTTCTCTCTCTTATCCCCTGTCTAATCAACACTAGGCCCATCCATCCCCTTATTCTTCCTTTCCCAACCTCGGATGGGAGCTCACTACCCTGGGTTGTGACATCCTACCATGCCCGTGCTATAGCATTCAATCCCAGGCTCACACATGCCTCCTTTTCTCCATCCACCTTCTCTACATCCAGCTTTACCAACTCCTTTCTGTGCACCGTGCCCTCCTAGCCTTTCTCCCCTACTTCCCTCCTCTCTCCCCCACCTTCACTCTACCTGGTGTATATTTTTATTTTTTTTTTTTCTTCGTTGCTTCCTCCTGCAACCTTAGATAACCTGCTTTTCTTCCTATAGACACTTCATGTATGTAAATACCGTGTAATCTGTACAATATCTGTATAATTCTATGTACATATGAACTTCTTTTCTTCCTCTCTGTAAAGAGTATTATCTGTATTGCCTTGTAAATACCTGTGTTGACCTGTATATACAATTGTTCATGCTCCACCCAGGTCCATCTTGCAAATGAGCTTCTGCTCAACAATGAACGCCTAGTTAAATAAAGACTTGATTGATTAATTGATTGATTGATTATGTGGATCAACCTTTTAGTTTATCTTCATTTATGAGGGGCAACATTTCATCTTACCTTTATTTATGCATGGCAACATTTCACCTTACCTTTATTTTGAGGGGCAACATTTCACCTTACCCTAATTTATGAGGGGCAACATTTCATCTTATGTTTATCTGTCAGGGGCAATATTTCACCTTACCTTTATTTGTCAAGGTGAACATTTCACATTACCTTTATTTATCAGGGCCAACATTTCATCTTGCCCTTATTTATGAATGACAACATTTCCCCTTACCTTTATTTTTGAGGGGCTACATTTCATGTTAGTTTTATTTGTAAGGGGCAACATATCACCTTACCTTTATTCATGAAGGGCAAAATTTCATCTTAGCTTTATTGAAGATGTGCAATATTTCATCCTACCATTATTTTTGAGGGGCAAGATTTCACCTTACCTTTATTTATGAGGTGTAACATTTTCCCTTACCTTTACTTATGAGGGGCAACATTTCATCTACCTTTGTTTATGAAGAGAGCATTTCACCTTACCTTTATCTATAAGGTGTAACATTTCATCCTACCTATATTTATGATCGGGCAACATTTCACTTTACTGTTTTTCATGAGAGCAACATTTCATCTTACCTTTATTTAAGAGGGGTAACATTTCCCTTTACCTTTATTTGTGAGGGGCAACATTTCACCTTACCATTATATATGAGGCATAAGATGTCATCTTACCTTTATTTATGAGTGGCAAAATTCCCCCTTACCTTTATTGATGAAGGGCAACATTTCATCTTACCTTTATTTATGAGGCAACATTCCCCTTACCATTATTTATCAGGGCAAAATCTACCTTACACTTTATGAGGCTCAACATTTCATCTTATCTTTATTTATGAGGGAACATTTCACCTTTCATTTATTTGTCAGAGCAACATTTCACCTTACCTTTATGTGGGTAATATTTCACATTACCCTTATTTATGAGGTGTAACATTTCACCTTGCTAATATTTATGAGGGGCAACATTTCTGCTTACATTTATGTATGAAGTGTAACATTTTTCTTTACCTTTATTTATGAGGGGCAACATTTCACATTACCTTTATTTATGAGGTGTAACATTTCCCCTTACATCTATTAATAAGGGGAAACATTTCAGCTTACCTTTATTTTTGAGGTGTAAGATTTCCCCTTACCATTATTAATCTGGGGCGACATTTCACCTTGGTTATTTTAATGAGGGGCAACATTTCACCTCTTCTTTATTTATGAGGTGTAACATTTAGCCTTACCTTTATGAGTGGCAACATTTCACCTTACCTTTATTTATGTGTGGCAACATTTCTCCTTTTCTCTATTTATGAGGGGCAATATTTCCCCTTACCTTTTTTTTGAGGGGCAACATTTCCCCTTACCTTTATTTATGAGGGGCAACATTTCATCTTACCTTTATGTATGAGGGCAGCATTTCACCTTACCGTTATTTATAAGGGGCATCATTTCACCTTACCCTAATTTATGAGGAGCAACAGTTCATCTTACGTTTATCTGTCAGGGACAACATTTCACCTTACCTTTATTTGTCAGGGGCAAGATTTCAGGTTACCTTTATTAATCAGGGCCAACATTTCATCTTGCCCTTATTTATGAATGACAACATTTCACCTTAACTTTATTTATGAGGGGCAACATTTCATCTTAGTTTTATTTATAAGGGGAAACATTTCACCTTGCCTTTATTTATGAAGTTCAAAATGTCACCTTACCTTTATTGATGGGGTGTAATATTTCATCTTAACTTTACATTTTGAGGGGCAACATTTCACCTTATCTTCTTTTATGAGGGGCAACATTTCATCTTACCTTTGTTTATGAGGTGTAAGATTTCACATTACCTTTATTTATGAGGGGCAACATTTCATCATCCCTTTATTTATCGAGGCAGCATTTCCCCATACCTGTATTTATGAGGGTAACATTTCACCTTGCCTTTATTTATGATAGCAACATTTCTCCTTTCCTTTATTTATGAGGTGCAAAATCTCACCTGACATTTACTTATGAGGTGCAACCTTTCACCTTATGTTCATTGATGAGAGGGCAACATTTCACCTTACCTTTATTTATGAGGTGTGACATTTCTCCTTAGTTTCATTTAGAGTGGCAATGTTTCATCTTACCTGTGTGAGGGGCAACTTTTCACCTTACCTTTATTTATGAGGGGCACCATTTCACCTTACCCTAATTTATAAGGGGAAACATTTCATCTTACGTTTATCTGTCAAGGGCATCATTTCACCATAGTTTTATTTATGAGGGATAACATTTCATTCTAGTTCCAATTATAAGGAGCAACATTTCACCTTACTTTTATTTATGAGAAGCAATATTTCTCCTTACTTGCATTTATGAGTGGCAACATTTCACCTTACCTTTTTTTTTTGAGGTGTAACATTTTCCCTTACCTTTATTTATGAAGGGCAACATTTCTCTCTACTGATACCATCATTTATGAGGGGCAACATTTCACCTTACCTTTATTTATGAGGGGCAACATTTCATCTACCTTTGTTTATGAAGGGAGCATTTCACCTTACCTTTATCTATAAGGTGTAACATTTCATCCTACCTATATTTATGATTGGGCAACATTTCACTTTACTGTTTTTTATGAGAGCAACATTTCATCTTACCTTTGTTTAAGAGGGGTAACATTTCCCTTTACCTTTATTTGTGAGGGGCAACATTTCACCTTACATTTATATATGAGGCATAAGATGTCATCTTACCTTTATTTATGAGTGGCAAAATTCCCCCTTACCTTTATTGATGAAGGGCAACATTTCATCTTACCTTTATTTATGAGGGGCAACATTTCCCCTTACCATTATTTATCGGGGCAAAATTTACCCTTACCTCTATGAGGGGCAACAATTCATTTTTTCTTTATCTATGAGGGGAACATTTCACCTTTCATTTTTTTATCAGGGGCAAGATTTCACCTTACTTTTATAAGGTGTAACATTTCACCTTACCTATATTTACGAGGAGCAACATTTCACCTTACGTTTCTGTATGAGGTGTAACATTTCTCTTTACCTTTATTGATGAGCAGCAACATTTCACATTACCTTTATTTATGAGGTGTAACATTTCCCCTTACCTCTATTAATAAGGGGAAACTTTTCAGCTTACTTTTTTTTTGAGGTGTAAGATTTCCCCTTTCTATTATTAATCTGGGGCGACATTTCACGTTGGCTTTATTAATGAGGGGCAACATTTCACCTCATCTTTATTTATGAGATGTAACATTTATCCTTACCTTTATGAGTGGCAACATTTCACCTCACCTTTATTTATGAGTGGCAACATTTCTCCTTTTCTCTATTTATGAGGGGCAACATTTCCCCTTACCTTTTTTTTTGAGGGGCAACATTTCACCTTACCTTTATTTATGAGGGGCAACATTTCATCTTACCTTTATGTACGAGAGGCAACATTTCACATTACCTTTATTTATAAGGGGCATCATTTCCCCTTACCCTAATTTATGAGGGGCAACAATTCATCTTACATTTATCTGTCAGGGATAACATTTCACCTTATCTTTATTTGTCAGGGGAAACATTTCACCTTACCTTTATTTATCAGGGCCAACATTTTATCTCGCCCTTATTTATAAATGACAACATTTCGCCATAACGTTATTTATGAGGGGCAACATTTCATCTTAGTTTTGTTGATAAGGGGAAACATTTCACCTTACCTTTATTTATGAAGGGGAAAATGTCACCTTACCTTTATTTTTTTTTTTTGCAGTTAATTTATTTATTGAGTTTTCCTTTATCCATATTGATAAGTAACATACATGGTACCTTAAACAGGTTGAAATGTACATTATATAGTATGCAATACTAAAAATAGTATGTTTGACATATTGTTATCACACTTGACATTATGAAATGATATAGCTTACATTCAAAACAGAAAGGATCCTGCATATACAGTTGAATATATATATAGTTATCAACCTGTATTATACTGAAGGAGAAATGAAAAGATCAAATTAAAATAGTCGTCAATTTTATAATCTACAATCAACAAACAGAGCTGCATAAGTAGGTTATAATACTGAAACATCAATATTCAAAATAATACCTGGTTAAAGAGTTTGATAATGTATATCACTTATGAGTTTGAATAAAGTTTAAATAGTCCTGCCAACAGAGATGAAATTCATTAAGTCAGTCCAATGCCAAGTATGAAATTCATTCCAAAGAGGCAGTATAGGTTAAATTATTAAAAATATCAGTCAGAGTGGGTATTAATTGAGAACCTTACCTTTATTGATGAGGTGTAATATTTCATCCTAACTTTACTTTTTGAGGGTCAATATTTCACCTTATCTTTTTTTATGAGAGGCAACATTTCATCTTACCTTTGTTTATGAGGTGAAAATTTCACATTACCTTTATTCATGAGTGGCAGCATTCCATCTTACCTTTATTTATCAGGGCAGCATTTCCCCATACCTGTAAATATGAGGGGCAACATTTCTCCGTAAGTTTCTGTATGAGGTGTAACATTTCTCTTTATCTTTATTGATGAGGGGCAACATTTCACATTACCTTTATTTATGAGGTGTAACATTTCCCCTTACCTCTATTAATAAGGGGAAACTTTTTAGCTTACCTTTATTTTTGAGGTGTAAGATGTCCCCTTACCATTATTAATCTGGGACAAAATTTCACCTTACCTTTATTTATGAGTGGCAACAGTTCTCATTTTCTTTATTTATGAGGGGCAACATTTCCCCTTACCTTTATTTATGAAGTGCAACATTTCATCTTACGTTTATGTATGAGAGGGAACATTTCACCTTACCTTTATTTATAAGGGGCATCATTTCACCTTACCCTAATTTATGAGGGGCAACAGTTCATCTTACGTTTTTCTGCCAGGGATAACATTTCACCTTACCTTTATTTGTCTGGGGCAACATTTCAACTTACCTTTATTTATCAGGGCCAACATTTCAGCTCGCCCTTATTTATGAATGACAACATTTCACCTTAACTTTATTTATGAGGGGCACAATTTCACCTTACCTTTATTTATGAAGGGGAAAATGTCACCTTACCTTTATTGATGAGGTGTAATATTTCATCCTAACTTAACTTTTTGAGGGGCAATATTTCACCTTATCTTTTTTTATGAGGGGCAACATTTCATCTTACCTTTGTTTATGAGGTGTAAGATTTCCCATTACCTTTATTTATGAGGGGTAGCATTTCATCTTACCTTTATTTATTGGGGCAGCATTTCCCCATACCTGTATTTATGAGGGGCAACATTTCACCTTGCCTTTATTTATGATAGGCAACATTTCTCCTTACCTTTATTTATGAGGTGCAAAATCTCACCTGACATTTACTTATGAGGTGCAACATTTCACCTTACGTTTATTGATGAAGGGCAACATTTCACCTTACCTTTATTTATGAGGTGTGACATTTCACCTTAGTTTCATTTAACAGTGGCAATGTTTCATCGTACGTGTAGGAGGGGCAACATTTCCCATTAGCTATCTATTAGGTGTACTATTTCATCTTACCTTTATTTAAGAGGTACATCATTTCCCCTTTACCTTGTTTTATGAGAGGCAACCTTTTAGTTTATCTTTATTTATGAGGGGCAACATTTCATCTTATCTTCATTTATGAGGGACATCATTTCCCCTTAACATTATTTATGAAAGGCAACATTTCCCTTACCTTTATTTATGAAGGGCAACATTTCTTCTCTCTTTTATTTATGAAGGGCAACATTTCAATTTACCTTAATTTATGAGGGGCAACATTTCATATTACCTTCATTTATTAGTGACATCATTTCCCATTAACTTTATTTATGATGGTGAACATTTCCCATACCTTTATTTATGAGGTGTAACATTTCCCCTTACCTTTATTTATGAGTGGCAACATTTCACCTTTCCTCTACTTATGAGGGGCAACATTTCCCCTCACCTTTTTTTAGGGTCAACATTTCCACTTACCTTTATTTATGAGGGGCAACATTTCATCTTCCCTTTATGTATGAGAGGCAACTTTTCACCTTACCTTTATTTATTAGAGGCATCATTTCACCTTACCCTAATTTATAAGGGGAAACATTTCAACTTACGTGTATCTGTCAAGGGCAACATTTCACCATACTTTTATTTATGAGGGGCAACATTTCATCCTAGTTCTATTTATAAGGGGCAACATTTCACCTTACCTTTATTTATGAGAAGCAATAGTTCTCCTTACGTGTATTTATGAGGGGCAGCATTTCACCATACCTTTATTTATGAGGTGTAACATTTTCCCTTACCTTTATTTATGAAGGGCAACGTTTCTTTCTACCGATACCTTTATTTATGAGGGACAGCATTTCACCTACCTTTGTCTATGAAGGGAACATTTCACCTTACCTTTACCTATAAAGTGTAACATTTTATCCTACCTTTATTTATGATGGGGCAACATTTCATCTTACTGTTTTCATGAGACACCATTTCATCTACCTTAATTTATGAAGTGGTTTCCCTTTACCTTTATATATGAGTGGCAATATTTCACCTAACCATTATATATGAGGTGTAAGATGTCACCTTATCTTTATTTATGAGTGGCAAAATTCCCCCTTACCTTTATTGATGAAGGGCAACATTTCATCTTACCTTTATTTATGAGGGGCAACATTTCCCCTTACTATTTTTTATCAGGGGCAAAATTTACCCTTACCTTTATGAGGGCAACATTTCATCTTATCTTTATTTATGAGGGGAACATTTCACCTTTCATTTATTTATCAGGGGCAACATTTCACCTTACCTTTATGAGGTGTAACATTTCACCTTACCTATATTTATGAGAGGCAACATTTCACCTTGCCTTTATTTATAAGGGGCATCATTTCACCTTACCCTAATTTATGAGGGGCAACAATTCATCTTACGTTTATCTGTCAGGGATTACATTTCACCTTATATTTATTTGTCAGGGGCAACATTTCACCTTACCTTTATTTATCAGGGCCAACATTTTATCTCGCTCTTATTTATTAATGACAACATTTCACCATAACTTTATTTATGAGGGGCAACATTTCATCTTAGTTTTATTTATAAGGGAAAACCTTTCACCTTACCTTTATTTATGAAGGGGAAAATGTCACCTTACCTTTATTGATGAGGTGTCATATTTCATCCTAACTTTACTTTTCGAGATGTAATATTTCACCTTATCTTTTTTTGTGAGCGGCAACATTTCATCTTACCTTTGTTTATGAGGTGTAAGATTTCACATTACCTTTATTTATGAGGGGCAGCATTTCATCTTACCTTTATTTATCGGGGCAGTATTTCCCCATACCTGTATTTATGAGGGGCAACATTTCACCTTATATTTCTGTATGAGGTATAACATTTCTCTTTACCTTTATTGATGAGGGGCAACATTTCACATTACTTTTATTTATGAAGTGTAACATTTCCCCTTACCTCTATTAATAAGGGAAAACTTTTCACTTTATCTTTATTTTTGAGGTGTAAGATTTCCCCTTACCATTATTAATCTGGGGCAACATTTCACCTTATCTTTATTTATGAGTGGCAACATTTCTCCTTTTCTTTATTTATGAGGGGCAACATTTCCCCTTACCTTTTTTTTTGAGGGGCAACATTTTCCCTTACCTTTATTTATGAGGGGCAACATTTCACCTTACCTTTATTTATAAGGGGCATCATTTCACCTTACCCTAATTTATGAGGAGCAACAGTTCATCTTACGTTTATCTGTCAGGGATAACGTTTCACCTTACCTTTATTTGTGTGGGGCAACATTTTAACTTACCTTTATTTATCAGGGCCAACATTTCATCTCGCCCTTTTTTATGAATGACAACATTTCACCTTAACTTTATTAATGAGGGGTAATATTTCATCTTAGTTATATTTATAAGGGGAAACGTTTCACCTTACCTTCATTTATGAAGGGCAAAATGTCACATTACCTTTATTGATGATGTGTAATATTTCATCCTAACTTTACTTTTTGAGGGGCAACATTTCACCTTATCTTTTTTTATGAGGGGCAACATTTCATCTTACCTTTGTTTATGAGGTGTAAGATTTCACATTACCTTTATTTCTGAGGGGCAACATTTTATCTTACCTTTATTTATCGGGGCAGCATTTCCCTATACCTGTATTTATGAGGGGCAACATTTCACCTTGCCTTTATTTATGATTGGCAACATTTCTCCTTTCCTTTATTTATGAGGTGCAAAATCTCACCTGACATTTACTTATGAGGTGCAACATTTCACCTTACTTTATTGATGAGGGGCAACATTTCACCTTACCTTTATTTATGAGGTGTGACATTTCACCTTAGTTTCCTTTAAGAATGGCAATGTTTCATCATACCTGTATGAGAGGCATCATTTCTCGTTAGCTATCTATTAGGTGTACCATTTCACCTTACCTTTATTTATGAGGGGCAATGGTTCATGTTACTTTTATTTATGAGGTACATAATTTTCCCTTTACCTTGTTTTATGAGGTGCAACCTTTCAGTTTATCTTCATTTATGAGGGGCAACATTTCATCTTACCTTCATTTATGAGGGACATCATTTCCCCTTAACTTTATTTATGAGAGGCAACATTTCCCTTACCTTTATTTATGAGGGGAAACATTTCATCTTACCTTTATTTATTGGGGCAGCATTTCCCCATACCTGTATTTATGAGGGGCAACATTTCACCTTGCCTTTATTTATGATAGGCAACATTTCTCCTTTCCTTTATTTATGAGGTGCAAAATCTCACCTGACATTTACTTATGAGGTGCAACATTTCACCTTACTTTATTGATGAGGGGCAACATTTCACCTTACCTTTATTTATGAGGTGTGACATTTCACCTTAGTTTCCTTTAAGAATGGCAATGTTTCATCATACCTGCATGAGGGGCAACATTTCTCATTAGCTATCTATTAGGTGTACCATTTCACCTTACCTTTATTTATGAGGGGCAATGTTTCATGTTACCTTTATGAAGGGCAACATTTCATGTTACTTTTATTTATGAGATACATCATTTCCCCTTTACCTTGTTTTATGAGGGGCAACCTTTTAGTTTATCTTCATTTATGACGGGCAACATTTCATCTTACTTCATTTATGAGGGACATCATTTCCCCTTAACTTTATTTATGAGAGGCAACATTTCCCTTACCTTTATTTATGAGGGGCAACATTTTTTTTTACTTTTATTCATGAGGGGCAAAATTTCAGTTTACCTTAATGTATGAGGGGCAACATTTCATATTACCTTCATTTATTAGTGATATCACTTCCCATTAACTTTATTTATGATGGTGAACATTTATCATACCTTTATTTATGAGGTGTAACATTTCCCCTTACCTTTATTTATGAGTGGCAACATTTCACCTTACCTTTATTTATGAGGGGCAACATTTCACCTTTCCTCTACTTATAAGGGGCAACATTTCCCCTCACCTTTTTTTTAAGGGCAACATTTCCACTTACCTTTATTTATGAGGGGCAACATTTCATCTTCCCTTTATGTATGAGAGGCAACTTTTCACCTTACCTTTATTTGTTAGGGGCATCATTTCACCTTACCCTAATTTATAAGGGGAAACATTTCAACGTATGTTTATCTGTCAAGGGCAACATTTCACTGTAATTTTATTTATGAGGGGCAACATTTCATCCTAGTTCTATTTATAAGGGGCAACATTTCACCTTACCTTTATTTATGAGAAGCAATATTTCTCCTTACGTGTATTTATGAGGGGCAACATTTCACCTTACCTTTATTTATGATGTGTAACATTTTCTCTTACCTTTATTTATGAAGGGCAACGTTTCTTTCTACCGATACCTTTATTTATGAGGGACAGCATTTCACCTACCTTTGTCTATGAAGGGAACATTTCACCTTAGCTTTACCTATAAGGTGTAACATTTTATCCTACCTTTATTTGTGATGGGGCAACATTTCATCTTACTGTTTTTCATGAGAGCACCATTTCATCTTACCATTATTTATGAGGGGTACGATTTCCCTTTACCTTTATATATGAGGGGCAACACTTCACCTAACCATTATATATGAGGCGTAAGATGTCACCTTACCTTTATTTATGAGTGGTAAAATTCCCCCTTACCTTTATTGATGAAGGGCAACATTTCATCTTACCTTTATTTATGAGAGGCAACATTTCACCTTGCCTTTATTTATAAGGGGCATCATTTCACCTTACCCAAATTTATGAGGGGCAACAATTCATCTTACGTTTATCTGTCAGTGATTTCATTTAACCTTTCTTTAGTTGTCAGGGGCAACATTTCACCTTACCTTTATTTATCAGGGCCAACATTTTATCTCGCCCTTATTTATAAATGACAACATTTCACCATAACTTTATTTATGAGGGGCAACATTTCATCTTAGTTTTATTTATAAGGGGAAACCTTTCACCTTGCCTTTATTTATGAAGGGGAAAATGTCACCTTACCTTTATTGATGAGGTGTCATATTTCATCCTAACTTTACTTTTTGAGGGGCAATATTTCACCTTATCTTTTTTATGAGGGGCAACATTTCATCTTACCTTTGCTTATGAAGTGTAAGATTTCACATCACCTTTATTTATGAGGGGTACCATTTCATCTTACCTTTATTTATCGGGGCAGCATTTCCCCATAGCTGTATTTATGAGAGGCAACATTTCACATTAAATTTCTGTATGAGGTGTAACATTTCTCTTTACCTTTATTGATGAGGGGCAACATTTCACATTACTTTTTTTATGAGGTGTAACATTTCCCCTTACCTCTATAATAAGGGAAAACTTTTCAGCTTACCTTTATTTTTGAGGTGTAAGATTTCCCCTTACCATTATTAATCTGGGGCAACATTTCGCCTTATGTTTATTTATGAGTGGCAACATTTCTCCTTTTCTTTATTCATGAGGGGCAACATTTCCCCTTACCTTGTTTTTTGAGGGGCAACCTTTTCCCTTACCTTTATTTATGAGGGGCAACATTTCATCTTACCTTTATGTATGAGAGGCAACATTTCACCTTACCTTTATTTATAAGGGGCATCATTTCACATTACCCTAATTTATGAGGAGCAACAGTTCATCTTAACGTTTATCTGTCAGGGATAACATTTCACCTTACCTTTATCTATAAGGTGTAACATTTCATCCTACCTTTATTTATGATGGGGCAACATTTCATCTTACCGTTTTTCATGAGAGCAACATTTCATCTTACCTTTATTTATGAGTGGTAACAGTTCCCTTTACCTTTATTTATGAGGGGCAACATTTCACCTATCCTTTATATATGAGGCATAAGATGCCACCTTACCTTTATTTATGAGTGGCAAAATTACCCCTTACCATTATTAATGAAGGGCAACATTTCATCTTACCTTTATTTATGAGGGGCAACATTTCCCCTTACCATTATTTATCAGGGTCAAAATTTACACATACCTTTATGAGGGCAATATTTCATCTTATCTTTATTTATGAGGGGAACATTTCACCTTTCATTTATTTATCAGGGGCAACATTTCACCCTACCTTTATGAGGTGTAACACTTCTCCTTACCTATATTTATGAGGGGCAACATTTCACCTTACGTTTCTGTATGAGGTGTGACATTTCTCTTTACCTTTATTGATGAGCGGCAACATTTCACATTACCTTTATTTATGAGGAGTAACATTTCCCCTTACCTCTATTAATAAGGGGAAACTTTTCAGCTTAGCTTTGTTTTTGTGGTGTAAGATTTCAACTTACCATTATTAATCTGGGGCGACATTACACCTTGGCTTTATTAATGAGGGCAACATTTCACCTCATCTTTATTTATGAAGTGTAACATTTAGTCTTACCTTTATGAGTGGCAACATTTCACCTTACCTTTATTTATGAGTGGCAACATTTCACCTTATCTTTATTTATAAGGGGCATCATTTCACCTTACCCTAATTTAATTTATGAGGGGCAACAGTCCATCTTACGTTTATCTGTCAGGGATAACATTTCAACTTTCCTTTATTTTTCTGGGGCAACATTTCAACTTACCTTTATTTATCAGGGCCAAGATTTCATCTCGCCGTTATTTATGAAAGAAAACATTTCACCTTAACTTTATTTATGAGGGGCAACATTTCATCTTAGTTTTATTTATAAGGGGAAACATTTCACCTTACCTTTATTTTCGAAGGGCAAAATGTCACCTTACTTTTATTGATGAGGTGTAATATTTCATCCTAACTTTACTTAATCACGGGCAACATTTCACCTTATCTTCTTTTATGAGGGGCAACCTTTCATCTTACCTTTGTTTATGAGGTGTAAGATTTCACATTCCCTTTATTTATGAGGGGCAGCATTTCATCTTACCTTTATTTATCTGGGCAGCATTTCCCCATACCTGTATTTATGAGGGGCAACATTTCTCCTTTCCTTTATTTATGAGGTGCAAAATCTCACCTGACATTAATGTATGAGGTGCAACATTTCACCGTACGTTTATTGATGAGGGGCAACATTTCACCTTATCTTTATTTATGAGGTGTGACATGTCACTTTAGTTTCATTTAAGAGTGGCAATGTTTCATCTTACCTGTATGAGGGGCAACATTTCCCGTTAGATATCTTTTAGGTGTATCGTTTCAACTTACCTTTATTTATGAGGGGCAATGTTTCATGTTACCTTTATGAAGGGTAACATTTCATGTTACTTTTATTTATGAGATACATTATTTCCCCTTTACCTTGTTTTATGAGGGGCAACCTTTTAGTTTATCTTCATTTATGACGGGCAACATTTCATCTTACCTTCATTTATGAGGGACATCATTTCCCCTTAACTTTATTTATGAGAAGCAGCATTTCCCTTACCTTTATTTATGAGGGGCAACATTTTTTTTAGTTTTATTCATGAGGGGCAACATTTCAGTTTACCTTAATGTATGAGGGGCAACATTTCATATTACCTTCATTTATTAGTGACATCACTTCCCATTAACTTTATTTATGATGGCGAACATTTCTCATACCTTTATTTATGAGGTGTAACATTTCCCCTTACCTTTATTTATGATTGGCAACATTTCACCTTACCTTTATTTATGAGGGGCAACATTTCACCTTTCCTCTACTTATGAGGGGCAACATTTCCCCTTACCTTTTTTTTAGAGGCAACATTTCCACTTACCTTTATTTATGAGGGGCAACATTTCATCTTCCCTTTATGTATGAGAGGAAACTTTTCACCTTACCTTTATTTGTTAGGGGCATCATTTCACCTTACCCTAATTTGTAAGGTGAAACATTTCAACTTATGTTTATCTGTCACGGGCAACATTTCACTGTACTTTTATTTATGAGGGGCAACATTTCATCCTAGCTCTATTTATAAGGGGCAACATTTCACCTTACCTTTATTTATGAGAAGCAATATTTCTCCTTACGTGTATTTATGAGGGGCAACATTTCACCTTACCTTTATTTATGAGTTGTAACATTTTCCCTTACCTTTATTTATGAAGGGCAACGTTTCTTTCTACCGATACCTTTATTTATGAGGGACAACATTTCACCTACCTTTGTCTATGAAGGGAACATTTCACCTTAGCTTTACCTATAAGGTGTAACATTTTATCCTACCTTTATTTGTGATGGGGCAACATTTCATCTTACTGTTTTTCATGAGAGCACCATTTCATCTTACCATTATTTATGAGGGGTACGATTTCCTTTACCTTTATATATGAGGGGCAACACTTCACCTAACCATTATATATGAGGCGTAAGATGTCACCTTATCTTTATTTATGAGTGGCAAAATTCCCCCTTACCTTTATTGATGAAGGGCAACATTTCATCTTACCTTTATTTAGGAGGGGCAATATTTCCCCTTACTATTTTTTATCAGGGGCAGAATTTACCCTTACCTTTATGAAGGGCAATATTTTATGTTACTTTTATTTATGAGATACATCATTTCCCTTTTACCTTGTTTTATGAGGGTCAACGTTTTAGTTTATCTTCATTTATGACTGGCAACATTTCATCTTACCTTCATTTATGAGGGACATCATTTCCCCTTAAGTTTATTTATGAGAGGCAACATTTCCCTTACCTTTATTTATGAGGGGCAACATTTCTTCTTACTTTTATTCATGAGGGGCAACATTTTAGTTGACCTTTATTTATGAAGGGCAACATTTCATATTACCTTCATTTATTAGCGATATCATTTCCCATTAACTTTATTTATGAGGGTGAACTTTTCCAAAACCTTTATTTATGAGGTGTAACATTTCCCCTTACCTTTATTTATGAGTGGCAACATTTCACCTTACCTTTATTTTGAGGGGCAACATTTCCCCATACTTTTATTTTTGAGGGGCAACATTTCATCTTACCTCTAAGTATGAGAGTCAACATTTCACCTTACCTTTATTTATGAGGGGCAACATTTCACCTACCTTTGTTTATGAAGGGAACATTTCACCTTACCTTTATCTATAAGGTGTAACATTTCATCCTACCTTTATTTATGATGGGGCAACATTTCACCCTACCATTTTTCATGAGAGCAACATTTCATCTTACCTTTATTTATGAAGGGTAACATTTCCCTTTATCTGTGAGGGGCAACATTTCACCTTACCTTTGTATATGAGGCGTAAGATGTCACCTTACCTTTATTTATGAGTGACATAATTCCCTCTTACCTTTATTGATGATGGGCAACATTTCACCTTACCTTTATTTATGAGTGGAAACATTTCCCCTTACCATTATTTTTCAGGGACAAAATGTACCCTTACCTTTATGAGGGGCAATATTTCACCTTACCCTTATTTATGAGGAGTAACATTTCACCTTTCCTTTATTTATGAAGGGCAACATTTCACCTTACATTTATGTGTGAGGTGTAACATTTCTCTTTACCTTTATTTATGAGCTGTAACATTTACCCTTACCTCTCTTAATATGGGGAAACATTTCAGCTTACCTTTATTTTTGAGGTGTAAGATTTCCCCTTGCCATTATTAATCTGGGGTGACATTTCACCTTGGCTTTATTAGTGAGGGGCAATATTTCACCTCATCTTTATTTATGAGGTGTAACATTTCCCCTTACCTTTATGAGTGGCAACATTTCACCTTACCTCTATTTATAATGGGAATCATTTCACCTTACCCTATTTTATGAGGGGCAACTGTTCATCTTACGTTTATCTGTCAGGGATAACATTCCACCTTACCTTTATTTATCAGGGCCAACATTTCATCTTGCCCTTATTTATGAATGACAACATTTAACCTTAACTTTATTTATGTGGGGAAACATTTCATCTTAGTTTTATTTATAAAGGGAAACATTTCACCTTTCCTTTATTTGTGAAGGGCAAAATGTCACCTTACCTTTATTGATGAGGTGTAATATTTCATCCTAACTTTACTTTTTGAGAGGCAACATTTCACCTTATCTTTTTTTATGAGGGGCAACATTTCATCTTACCTTTGTTTATGAGGTATAAGATTTTACGTTATCTTTATTAATGGGGGCAACATTTCATCTTACCTTTCTTTTTCGGGGCAGCATTTCCCCATACCTGTACTTATTAGGGGCAACATTTCACCTTGCCTTTATTTATGATAGGCAACATTTCTCCTTTCCTTTATTTATGAGGTGCAAAATCTCACCTGACATTTATTGATGAGGGGCAACATTTCACCTTATCTTTATTTATGAGGTGTGACATTTCACCTTAATTTCATTTAAGAGTGGCAATGTTTCATCTTACCTGTATGAGGGGCAACATTTACCGATAGCTTTCTATTAGGTGTACCATTTCACCTTACCTTTATTTATGAGGGCAATGTTTCATGTTACCTTTATTAGGGGCAACAGTTCATCTTACCTTTATTTATGAGGGATTTCATTTCCCCTTTACCTTATTTTATGAGAGGCAACCTTTTAGTTTATCTTCATTTATGAGGGGCAACATTTCATCTTACCTTCATTTATGAGGGACATCATTTCCCCTTAACTTTAATCATGACAGGCAACATTTCCCTTACCTTTTTTATGAGGGGCAACATTTCTTCTTACTTTTATTCATGAGGGGCAACATTTCAGTTTACCTTTATTTATGAGGGGCAACATTTCCTATTACCTTCATTTATTAGCAACATCATTTCCCATTAACTTTATTTATGAGGGTGAACGTTTCCCATACCTTTATTTATGAGGTGTAACATTTCCCTTTACCTTTATTTATGAGTGGCAACATTTCACCTTACCTTTATTTTGAGGGGGCAACATTTCTCCATACTTTTATTTATGAGGTGCAATATTTCACCTTACCTTTATTTTGAGGGGCAACATTTCCCCATACCTTTATTTATGAGGGGCAATATTTCATATTACCTTTAAGTATGAGAGTCATCATTTCACCTTACCCTAATTTCTGAGGGGCAACATTTCACCTTACCTTTATTTTTGAGGTGCTGCATTTCATGTTAGTGTGAAGGGCAACATTTCCCGTTTGCTATTTATTAGGTGTACCATTTCACCTTACCTTTATTTATGAGGGGCAACATTTCATCTTGCCTTTATGAAGGGCAACATTTCATTTTACCTTTATTGATGAGGGGCAACACTTCACCTTACCTTTATTTATATGGTCTAAGATTTCAGCTTGCCGGTATTTATGAGTGGCAACATTTCCCATAAGTTTTAATTATGAGGGGCTACATTTCATCTTACCTTTATTCATGAGGGGCAACATTTCATCTTGCCTTTATTTGAGGGGCAACATTTCACTTTACCTATATATTATCAGTGGCAACATTTTACCTTACCTTTTTTATGCTGTGCAACATTTCATCTTTCCTTTATTTATGAGGGCCAAGATTTCCCCTTGCCTTTATTTATGAGGGGCAACATTGCACCTAACCTTTATTTATGAGCCGCAACATTTTATGTTGCCATTTTTTATGAGGGCAACATTTCATCTTACATTTATTTATGATGAGCAACATTTCCCTCTACCTTTATTTATCAAGGGCAACATTTCACCTTACCTTTATTTATGAGGAGCAACATTTCCCCTTATGTTTATTTATGAGGGACAACATTTCACTGTATCATTGTTTGTGAGTGGCAACATTTCATCTTACCTTTATTTATGAGGAGCAACATTTCCCCTTATGTTTATTTATGAGGGACAACATTTCACTGTATCATTGTTTGTGAGTGGCAACATTTCATCTTACCTTTATTTATGAGGGGTAAAATTTCACCTTACCTTTATTTATGAGTGGCAATATTTTACCTTGTTTTTTTATGAGGGGCAACATTTCCCTTTCCCTTTATTTATGAGGTGCAACATTTCCCCTTGCCTTAATTTATGAGTGTCAGCATTTGAACTTACCTTTATTTATGAGGTATAAAACTTCACCTTACTTTCATTAATGAGGGGCAGCATTTTACTTTACGTTTATTTATGAGGTGTAACATTTCCCCTTTTATTTATTAGGGGAACATTTAATATTACCTTTATTTATGAGATGTAATATTTCCTGTTACCTTTATTTAGGAGGGGCTACATTTCACCTTAGCTTTATTTATGAAGGGCAACATTTCCCTTTACCTTTATTTATTCGGGGCAGCATTTCATGTTACCTTTTTTTGTGTGGGGCAACATTTCTTCGTATCTTTATTTATGAGGGCCAACATTTACCTTTACCATTATTAATGATGGGTAACACTTCAACTTACATTTTTTTATGAAGGGCAACATTTCACCTTACGTTTATTTATGTGGTGCAACATTTCCCTTTGCTTTTATTTATTAGGTTCAACATTTGACTTTACCCTTTTTCTTAGGGGCAACATTTTTTCTTACCTTTATTTATGTGGGCCAACATTTCCCTTTACCATTATTAATGAGGGGTATCAGCTCACCTTACCTTTTTTATGAGGGGCAACATTTCATCTCACCTTTATTTATAATGTGCAGCATTTCCTTGTTTTATTGATGAGGGTAACATTTCACCTTACGTTTACTAATGAGGGGCAACCTTTCACCTTTCCATTGTTTATGAGGTGTAACATTTCCCCTTACCTTTATTTATAAGATGAAACATTTCTTCTTACCTTTATTTATGAGTTGTAACATTTCAACTTACCTTCATTTATGAGGGGAAGTATTTCACGTTACCTTTATTTATGAGGTGTAACATTTCCCCTTACCTTTATTTATGAGGGGAGCATTTCACCTAACCTTTATTTATGAAAGGCACCATTTCACATTACCTTTATTTATGAGGTGTAACATTTCCCCTTACCTTTATTTGTGAGGGGCAAAATTTCACCTTAACTTGTTTTATGAGGGATAAGATTCCCCTTACCTTTTTCATGAGTAGTAGAATTTCATCTTATCTTTATTAATAAGGGGCGACATTTTCCTTTATCTTTATTTATGACAGCAACATTATACCTTACTTTTGTTTATGAGGGGAAACATTTCACCTTACTATTATTTATGAGGGGCAACATTTCCCCTTACCTCTATTTATGAGTGCAACATTTCTCCTTACCTTTATTTAGGAAATGCAACATTTCATCTTACCAGTATTTATGAAGTGTAACATTTCACTTCCCATTTTTTAATGAGGAGGGCAACATTTCACTTTACCTTTATTTATGATGGGCAACATTTCATCTTACCTGTATTTATGAAGGGCAACATTTCACTTTACCTTTATTTATGAGGGGTAACATTTCTCCTTACCTTTATTTATGAGGGGAAATATTTAATCTTACCTTTATTTATGAGGGGTAACATTTCACCTTACCTTTATTTATGATGTGTAACATTTCACCTTACCATTATTTTTGAGTGGCAACATTTCACCTTACCTTTATTGATGAGGGGCAACCTTTCTCCTTACCTTTTTTAATGAGGGGCAACATTTTCCCTTAACTTTATTAATGACATGTGTCATTCTACCTTACCTTTATTAATGAAGGGCAATATGTCATCTTACCTTTATTTATGTGGTGTAACATTTCACCTTACCTTTACTTTGGAGGGGCAATATTTCTCCTTACCTTTATTTAAGAGTGGCAGCATTTCACCTTACCTTTATTTATGAGGGGCAACATTTCATCTTGCCTTTATTTATCAGGGGAACATTTCATCTTACCTTTATTTATTAGGGGCAACATTTCACCTCACCTATATTTATGAGGGCCACATTTCTAGTTACCTTTATTTAGGAGGGGAAACATTTCATCTTACCATTATTTATGAGTGACAAGATTTCACCTTCCCTTAAATTATGATGTGTAACATTTCTCTTTCCCTTTATTTTTGACCTGCAGTATTTTCCCTCACTTTTATTTATGAGGTGCCTAATTTCCCCTTACCTTTATTTATGAGGTGCAACATTTCTCCTTACCTTTATTTATGAATTGCAACATTTCATCTTACCTTTATTTATGAGGGAAACATTTCACCTTACCTTTATTTAATAGTTGCAACATTTCACTTTACTTTTATTTATGAGGGGAAACGTTTCACCTTACCTTTATTTATGAGGGCAACATTTCCCCTCACCTTAATTGATGATGTGTGTCATTTCACCTTCCCTTTATTAATGAGGGGCAATATTTCATCTTTCCTTTATTTATCTGTTGTAACATTTCACCTTACCTTTATATATGAGGGGCAACATTTTACCTTACCTTTATTTATGAGTGGTAACTTTTCACCTTCCCTTTATTTATGAGAGGCAACATTTTACCTTAGCTGTATTTAAGAAGTGCAACATTTCACCTAACCTTTATTTATGAGGGGCAACATTTCACCTTACTTTTATTTATATGGGGCAACATTTAATCTTACCTTTATTTATGAGGTGTTACATTTCAACTTCCCTTTATTTATGAGGACTAACATGTCCCCTTCCCTTTATTTATGAAGTTTAACATTTCACATTCCCTTTATTTATGAGGTGTAACATTTCTGCTTACTTTCAAATGTGATGGGCAAAATTTCACCTTACCTTTATGAGGGGCAACATTTCACCTTTCCTGTATTTATGACGGGCAAGATTTCACCTTACCTTTATTTATGAGGTGTCACATTTCCCCGTTCCTTTATTTATGTGGGGCAACGTTTCCCCTTTCTCTTATTTATTTTTATTTTTATTCATTTAGTTTCTGTTGACTGGGTAAGGTGCATTAGTCATATAAATGTCTATTTTCAGGCACGACCCTGGAGAAATATAGGAAATAAAACATTTTAAATAAAAGACATGCAAGAGCATATAGACAGTAAGTGCATACAAATCTATCAATACAGTGTAAGTAATGGTAAAACAGTTTGATACACAGTAGAAACAACTGATGTTGCAAGAAAAAATGTAGCAGTAGTAAAGATAAAGGACGGCATAGTAAAAGTCTTAAGCAACATTGTGGTAGAAAATATAAGTTAGGTTAAGTTACGTGAGTGTGTCAACTGGTAGTCAAGGGGGAAAAGAAGCAAAGAAAGGAGGGGTAATTGAGGTAGGTGCAGGTGTAAGGAGATGAGAGGAAGAAAAGGGGGTGAGGGAAGGGCTTTAAGTTAAAAGTTGTATTGAAACAGGCTAGGAGACAGGATAGTGCTGAGACTAGTTGGTTAGGGAAGGAGCAGTGAAAAAGGCTGTGAGCATGGGAAAATATAGTGAAGTGAAAGTGATGTGCTAGGGGGGTTTGAAATGGGGGCAACATTTCACCATACCTTGATTTCTGAGAGGCAACATTTCCCCTTACCTTTATATATGATGTGTGTCATTTCAGCTTACATTTATTAATGCGATATTTCATCTTAATTTATTTATGAGGGGCAACATTTCACCTTACCTTTATGAGGGGCAACATTTCTTCTTATCTTTATTTATGCCGTGTAACATTTCACCTTCCCTTTATTTATCACTGGCAACATTTCACCTTACCTTTATTTTCTAAGGGTAGAATTTCATCCTACCTTTATTTATGGGTGTAACATTTCACCTTCTCTGTATTTATATGTAACATTTCACCTTATCTTCATTTATGAAGGGCAGCATTTCGCCTTACCTTTATCTATGAGGTGTAACATTTTGCCTTCCCTTTATTTATGTGGGGCAACATTTCATCTTACCTTTATTTATGAGGTGCAACATTTCACGTTCCCTTTATTTATGAGCTCCAACATTTCCCCTCTCCTTTATTTATGAGGGGCAACATTTCCCATTACCTCTATTTAAGAGTGGCAACATTTCATCTTATCTATATTTATGATGGGCAACATTTCCCTTAACCTTTATTTATGAGGTGTAACATTTCCCCTTACCTTTATTAATGAGGGGCTGTATTTCATCTTTACTTTTTTTTGAGGTGTAACATTTCACCTTACCTTTATTTATGAAGGACAACATTTCTTCTTACCTTTATTTATGAGGTATAACATTTCACTTTCCCTTTATTTATGAGGGGCAACATTTAAACATACCTTTACTTATGAGGGGCAAGATTTCACCTTACTTTTATATATAAGGGCCAACATTTCATCTTACTTCTATTTATCAGGTGTAATATTTCACCTTCTCTTTATTTATGATGTGTAACATTTATCCTTATGTTTATTTATAAAGGGCAACTTTTCTCCTTACCTTTATTTGGGGGGGGGGGATTTTTCATCTTACCATTATTTATGAGTGGCAACATTTCACCCTGCCTTTATTTATGAGGGTCAACATTTCAACTCACCTTTATTTATGAGTTGTAACATTTCACCTTACTTTCATTTATGAGGGTTAACATTTCACTTTACCTTTGTTTATGACATGTAATATTTCCTCTTACTTTTATTTATGAGGGGCAAAATTTAACATTGCCTTTATTTACGAGGTGTAACATTTCCCGTTTCCTATATTTAGGAGGGGCAACTTTTCACTTTAGCTTTATTTATGAAGGGCAACATTGCCCTTTAGCATTATTTATGAGGGGCAACATTTCACATTACCTTTTTTTATGAGGGGCAACATTTCTTCTTACCTTTATTTATAAGGGGCAACATTTCCCTTTGCCTTTATTGATGAGTGACAACATTTCATCTTACCTTTATTGATGAAGGGCAGCATTTCTTCTTACATTTATTTATGAGGGCAACCTTTCACCTTTCCTTTGTTTATGAGGTGTTACATTTCCCCCTTACCTTTATTTATAAGGGGTAGCATTTCACCTTTCCTTTATTAATGAGGTGTAATATTTCACTTTACCTTCATTTACGAGGGGCAACATTTCACCTTTCTTTATTTATGAGGGGCAAGATTTCACCTGACATTTATTTATGAGGTGTAACTTTTCACCTTACTTTTATTTATGAGGGGCAACATTAGACCTAACATTTATTTATGAAGGGCAACATTTCAGCTTACCTTTATTTATGAGCTGCAACATTTCACCTTACCTTTATTTATGAGGGTACACATTTCACCTTGCCTTTATTTAATAGGGGCAACATTTCAGCTTACCTTTATTAATGAGGGGCAACATTTCACCTTTCCTTTATTTATGAGGGCATCATTTATCCTTACCTTTATTTATGAGTGGCAATATTTCACCTTACCTTTATTTATGAGGGGCAACATTTCACCTTGCCTTTATTTATGAGGGCAACATTTATCCATTCCTTTATTTAGGAGGTGCAACATTTAATCCTCCATTATTTATCACTGGCAACATTTCGCCTTACCTTTATTCATGAGGTGTTACATCTTCCCTTACCTTTATTTATGAAGGCAATGTTTCTCTTTACTGATACCTTTATTTATGAGGGGCAACATTTCACCTTACCTTTATCTATAATGTGTAACATTTCATCCTACCTGTATTTATGATGGGGCAACATTTCAACTTATGGTTTTCCATGAGAGCAACATTTCATCTTACCTTTATTCATGAGGGGTAGCATTTCCCATTACCTTTATTTACGAGGGGCAACATTTCACCTTACCTTGATATATGTGGCATAAGATGTCATCTTACCTTTATTTATGAGTGGCAGAATTCCCCCTTACCTTTATTGATGAAGGGCAACATTTTCCCTTATCATTATTTATCAGGGGCAAAATTTACCCATACCTTTATGAGGGGCAACATTTCATCTTATCTTTATTTGTGAGGGGAACATTTCACCTTTCATTAATTTATCTGGGGCAAGATTTCACCTTACCTTTATGAGGGGCAATATTTCATCTTACCCTTATTTATGAGGTGTAACATTTCACCTTATCTTTATTTATGAGGGGCAACATTTAACATTACCTTTATTTATGAGGTGTAACATTTCCCCTTACCTCTATTAATAAGGGGAAACATTTCAGCTTACCTTTATTTTTGAGGTGTAAGATTTCCGCTTACCATTATTAATCTGGAGCGACATTTCACCTTGGCTTTATTAATGAGGGGCAACATTTCACCTCATCTTTATTTATGAGATGTAACATTTCCCCTTACCTTTATGAGTGGCAACATTTCACCTTACCTTTATTTATGTGTGGCAACATTTCTCCTTTCTCTATTTATGAGGGGCAACATTTCCCCTTACCTTTCTTTTTGAGGGGCAACATTTCCCCTTACCTTTATTTATGAGGGGCAACATTTCATCTTACCTTTATGTATGAGAGGCAACATTTCACCTTACCTTTATTTATAAGGTGCATCATTTCACCTTACACTAATTTATGAGGGGCAACAGTTCATCTTACATTTATCTGTCAGGGATAACATTTCACCTTACCTTTATTTGTCAGTGGCAACATTTCACCTTACCTTTATTTATCAGGGCCAACATTTCATCTTGTCCTTATTTATGAAAGACATTTCACCTTAACTTTATTTATAAGGGACAACATTTCGTCTTAGTTTTATTTATAAGGGGAAACATTTCACCTTACCTTTATTTATGAAGGGCAAAATGTCACCTTACCTTACTGATGAGGTGTAGTATTTCATTTTAACTTTACTTTTTGAGGGGCAACATTTCACCTTATCTTTTTTTTATGAGGGGCAACATTTCATCTTACCTTTGTTTATGAGGTGTAAGATTTCACATTACCTTTATTTATGAGGGGCAGCACTTTATCTTACCTTTATTTATCAGGGCAGCATTTCCCCATACTTGTGTTCATGAGGGGCAACATTTCACCGTGCCTTTATTTATGATAGGCAACATTTCTCCTTTCCTTTATTTATGAGGTGCAAAATCTCACCTGACATTTACTTAGGAGGTGCAACATTTCACCTTACATTTATTGATGAGGGGTAACATTTCACCTTACCTTTTTTTATGAGGTGAGACATTTCACCTTCGTTTCATTTAAGAGTGGCAATGTTTCATCTTACCTGTATGAGGGGCAACATTTCCCCTTAGCTATCTATTAGGTGTACTATTTCAGCGTACCTTTATTTATGAGGGGCAATGTTTCATGTTACCTTTATGAGGGACAACATTTCATCTTACCTTTATTTATGAGGGACATCATTTCCCCTTTACCTTATTTTATGAGGGGCAACCTTTTAGTTTATCTTCATTTATGAGGGGCAACATTTTATCTTACCTTCATTTATGAGGGACATCATTTCTCCTTAATTTTATTTATGAGAGGCAACATTTCCCTTACCTTTATTTATGAGGGGCAACATTTCTTCTTACTTTTATTCATGAGGGGCAACATTTCAGTTTACCTTTATTTATGAGGGGCAACATTTCATATTACCTTCATTTATTAGTGACATCATTTCCCATTAACTTTATTTATGAAGGTGAACATTTCTCATACCTTTATTTATGAGGTGTAACATTTACCCTTACCTTTATTTATGGGTGGCAACATTTCACCTTACCTTTATTTCGAGGGGCAACATTTCCCCATACCTTTATTTATGAGGGGCAATATTTCATCTTACCTTTAAGTATCAGAGTCAACATTTCACCTTACCTTTATTTATGAGGGGCATCATTTCACCTTACCCTAATTTATGAGAGGTAACAGTTCATCTTATGTTTATCTGTCAGGGGCAATATTTCACCTTACCTTTATTTGTCAAGGGCAACATTTCACCTTACCTTTATTTATCAGTGCCAGCATTTCATTTTGCCCTTATTTATGAATGACAACATTTCACCTTACCTTTATTTTTGAGGGGCTACATTTCATGTTAGTTTTATTTATAAGGGGCAACATTTCGCCTTACCTTTATTTATGAAGGGCAAAATTTCATCTTAGCTTTATTGTTGAGGTGTAATATTTCATCCTACCATTATTTTTGAGGGGCAACATTTCACCTTACATTTATTTATGATGAGTCAACATTTCACCTTATCTGTTTTCCTGAGGGGTAACATTTCATCTTACCTTTCTTTAAGAGGTGTAAGATTTCGCCTTACCTTTATTTATCAGGCAACATTTCATCTTACCTTTTTTTATCAGGGCAACATTTCCCCATACCTGTATTTATGGGGGGCAACATTTCATCTCGCCTTTATTTATGATAGGCAACATTTCACCTTACCTTTATTTATGAGGGGCAACATTTCACCTCATTTTTATTTATGAGGTGTGACATTTCACCTTAGCTTCATTTAAGAGTATCAATATTTCATCTTACCTGTATGAGGGGCAACATTTCCCATTAGCTATTTATTAGGTTACCATTTTACCTTACCTTTATTTATGAGGGACAACATTCCATCTTGCCTTTATGAAGGGCAACATTTCATTTTACCTTTATTGATGAGGGGCAACACTTCACCTTACCTTTATTTATATGGTCTAAGATTTCAGCTTACCTGTATTTATGTGTGGCAACATTTCCTGTAAGTTTTAATTATGAGGGACCACATTTCATCTTACCTTTATTCATGAGGGGCAACATTTCCCTTTACCTTTATTATTCTGGGGCAACATTTAATCATACCTTTTTTCATGAGGGGCAACATTTCATCTTAGTTTTATTTATGAGGGGCAACATTTCACTTTACCTATTTTTTATCAGTGGCAACATTTTACCTTACCTTTTTTATGCTGTGCAACATTTCATCTTTCCTTTATTTATGAGGGGCAAGATTTCCCCTTGCCTTTATTTATGAGAGGCAACATCACACCTAACCTTTATTTATGGGCTGCAACATTTTATGTTGCCATTTTTTATGAGGGCAACATTTCATCTTACATTTATTTATGATGAGCAACATTTCCCTCTACCTTTATTTATCGGGGGCAACATTTCACCTTACCTTCATTTATGAGGAGCAACATTTCCCCTTATGTTTATTTATGAGGGAGAACATTTCACTGTATCATTGTTTGTGAGGGGCAACATTTCACCTTACCTTTATTTATGAGGGGTTAGATTTAACCGTACCTTTATTTATGAGTGTCAGTATTTTACCTTAGTTTTTTTTATGAGTGGCAACGTTTCACTTTACCTTTATTTATGGGGTGCAACATTTCCCCTTACCTTTATTTATGAGGGGCATCATTTCACTTTGCCTTAATTTATGAGGGTCAACATTTGAGCTTCCCTTTATTTATGAGGTATAACACTTCACCTTACTTTCATTAATGAGGGGCAGCATTTTAATTTACCTTTATTTATGAGGTGTAACATTTCCCCTTACCTTTATTTATTATGGGAACATTTAATATTACCTTTATTTATGAGGTGTAATATTTCCCGTTACCTTTATTTAGGAGGGGCTACATTTCACCTTAGCTTTATTTATGAAGGGCAACATTTCCCTTTACCTTTATTTATTAGGGGCAGCATTTCATATTACCTTTTTTTGTGAGGGGCAGCATTTCTTCTTATCTTTATTTATGAGGGCCAACATTTACCTTTACCATTATTAATGATGGGTAACACTTCAACTTACATTTTTTTATGAAGGGCAACATTTCATCTTACCTTTATTAATAAGTAGCAGCATTTCCTGTTGCCTTTATTGAGGAGGGGCAACATTTCATCTTAACTTTATTGATGAAGGGTGACATTTCATCTTACGTTTATTTAGAAAGGGCAACATTTCCCTTTGCCTTTATTCATTAGGTTCAGCATTTGAGTTTATTTTTTTCCTGAGGGGCAACATTTTTTCTTACCTTTATTTATGTGGGCCAACATTTCCCTTTACCATTATTAATGAGGGTTATCAGTTCCTCTTTACCTTTTTTATGAGGGGCAACATTTAATCTCACCTTTATTTATAATGGGCAGCATTTCCCTTTGCCTTTATTGATGAGGGGTAACATTTCACCTTACATTCATTAATGAGGGGCAACCTTTCACTTTTCCATTATTTATGAGGTGTAACATTTCCCCTTACATTTATTTATAAGATGAAACATTTCTTCTTACCTTTATTTATGAGTTATAACATTTCAACTTACCTTCATTTATGAGGGGAAATATTTCACGTTACCTTTATTTATGAGGTGTAACATTTCCCCTTACCTTTATTTATGAGGGGAGCATTTCACCTTACCTTATTTATGCGGGCACCATTTTGGCTTACCTTTTATTTATGAGGTGCACATTTCCTTCCTATTTGAGAGTGTAAATCACTGATTTGATTTATGAGGGATGGCCTATCTTTTCAAGTGAGAGCAGTATCATTCATCTCATTTATATAACATTTCTTTACCTTTATTTATGACAGCAACATTTTATCTTACTTTTATTTATGAGGGGAAACATTTCACCTTACTATTATTTAATAGGGACAATGTTTCACCTTACCTTTATTTATGAGGGGCAACATTTCCCCTTACCTCTATTTATGAGTGCAACATTTCTCCTTACCTTTATTTAGGAAATGCAACATTTCATATTAGAATTATTTATGAGGTGTAACATTTCACTTTCCTTTTTTAATGGGGGGGCAACATTTCACTTTACCTTTATTTATGAGGGGCATCATTTCATCCTACCTTTATTTATGAGGTTCAAAATTTCATCTTACCTTTATTTATGAGGGGTAACATTTCACCTTACCTTTATTTATGAGGTGTAACATTTCGCCTTACCTTTATTTTTGAGTGGCAACATTTCACCTTACCTTTATTGATGAGGGGCAACATTTCTCCTTACCTTTTTTAATGAGGGACAACATTTTCCCTTACCTTTATTAATGACATGTTTCATTCTTCCTTACCATAATTAATGAAGGGCAATATGTCATCTTACCTTTATTTATGTGGTGTAACATTTCACGTTACCTTTACTTTGGAGGGGCAACATTTCTCTTTACCTTTATTTAACAGCGGCAGCATTTCACCTTACCTTTATTGATGAGGGGCAACATTTCTCCTTACCTTTTTTAATGAGGGACAACATTTTCCCTTACCTTTATTAATGACATGTTTCATTCTTCCTTACCATAATTAATGAAGGGCAATATGTCATCTTACCTTTATTTATGTGGTGTAACATTTCACGTTACCTTTACTTTGGAGGGGCAACATTTCTCTTTACCTTTATTTAACAGCGGCAGCATTTCACCTTACCTTTATTTATGAGGGGCAACATTTCCCTTTTCCTTTATTTATTAGGTGAAACATTTCCCCTTACCTTTATTTATGAGGGGCAACATTTCATCTTGCCTTTATTTATCAGGGGAACATTTCACCTTACTTTTATTTATTAGGGGCAACATTTCACCTTACCTTTATTTATGATGGCCACATTTCTAGTTACCTTGATTAAGGAGGGGCAACATTTCATCTTACCAGTATTTATGAGTGACAAGATTTCACCTTCCCTTAAATTATGATGTGTAACATTTCTCCTTCCCTTTATTTTTGACCTGCAATATTTTCCCTTACTTTTATTTATGAGGTGCAGCATTTCCCCTTACCTTTATTTATGAGGTGTAACATTTCTCCTTACCTTTATTTATGAGGGGAACATTTCACCTTACCTTTATTTATGAGGGCAACATTTCCCCTCACCTTTATTGATGATGTGTGTCATTTCACCTTACCTTTATTAATGAGGGGCAATATTTCATCTTTCCTTTATTTATCTGTTGTAACATTTCACCTTACCTTTATTTATGAGGGGCAACATTTTACCTTACCTTTATTTATGAGAGGTAACATTTCACCTTCCCTTTATTTGTGGAAGGCATTATTTCATCTTGCCTTTATTTATGAGATGTAACATTTCACCTTCCCTTTATTTATGAGAGGCAACATTTAATCTTACCTTTATTTATGAGGTGTTACATTTCAACTTCCCTTTATTTATGAGGACTAACATGTCCCCTTCCCTTTATTTATGAGGTTTAACATTTCACATTTTCTTTATTTATGAAGTGTAACATTTCCACTTACTTTCATATGTGATGGGCAAAATTTCACCTTACCTTTATTCATGAGAGGCAACATTTCACCTTTCCTGTATTTATGACGGGCAAGATTTCACCTTATCTTTATTTATGAGGCATCTCATTTCCTCTTTCCTTTATTTATGTGGGGCAACATTTATCCTTTCTCTTATTTATTTTTATTTTAATTAATTTAGTTTTTGTTGACCGGGTAAAGTGCACTAGTCATATAAATGTCTATCTTCAGGCAGAACCCTGGAGAAATATAGGAAATAAAACATTTTTATAAAAGACATACAAGAGCATATTGACTGTAAGTGCATATAAATATATCAATACAGTGTAAGTAATGGTAAAACAGTTTGATACACAGTAGAAACAACTGATATAGCAAGAAAAAATGTAGCAATAGTAAAGATAAAGGATGGCATAGTAAAATTCTTAAGCAACATTGTGGTAGAAAACACAAGTTAGGTTAAGTTACATGAGTGTGTCAACTGGTAGTCAAGGGGGAAAGGAAGCAAAGAAAGGAGGGGTAATCGAGGTAGGTGCAGGTGTAAGGAGATGAGAGGAAGAAAAGGAGGTGAGGGAAGGGCTCTAAGTTAAAAGTTGTATTGAACCAGGCTAGGAGACAGGATAGTGCTGAGACTAGTTGGTTGAGGGAAGGAGCAGTGAAAGAGGCTGTGAGTAGGGGAAAATATAATGAAGTGAAAGTGATGTGCTGGGGGGTTTGAAATGGGGGCAACATTTCACCGTACCTTGATTTCTAAGAGGAAACATTTCCCCTTACCTTTATTTATGATGTGTGTCATTTCAGCTTACGTTTATTAATGAGGGGCTATATTTCATTTTACCTTTATTTATGAGGGGCAACATTTCACGTTACCTTTCTGAGGGGCAACATTTCTTCTTATCTTTATTTATGCGGTGTAACATTTCACCTTCCCTTTGTTTATCACTGGCAACATTTCACCTTACCTTTATTTTTGAAGGGTAGCATTTCATCCTACCCTTATTTATGGGGTGTAACATTTCACCTTCTCTTTATTTACGATGTGTAGCATTTCACCTTATCTTTATTTATGAAGGGCAGCATTTCGCCTTACCTTTATTTATGAGGTGTAACATTTTGTCTTCCCTTTATTTATGTGGGGCAACATTTCATCTTACCTTTATTTATGAGGTGCAACATTTCACCTTCCCTTTATTTATGAGCTCCGAAATTTCCCCTCACCTTTATTTATGAGGGGCAACATTTCCCATTACCTTTATTTAAGAGGGGCAACATTTCATCTTACCTATATTTATGATGGGCAACATTTCCCTTTACCTTTATTTATGAGGTGTAACATTTCCCCTTACCTTTATTAATGAGGGGCGATATTTCATCTTTCCTTTTTTTTTTTTTTTTGAGGTGTATCATTTCACCTTACCTTTATTTATGAAGGGCAACATTTCTTCTTACATTTATTTATGAGATGTAATATTTCACTTTCCCTTTATTTGTGAGGGGCAACATTTTAACATACCTTTACTTATGAGGGGCAAGATTTCACCTTACTTTTATTTATAAGGGGCAACATTTCATCTTACCTTTATTTATGAGGTGTACTATTTCACCTTCTCTTTATTTATGATGTGTAACATTTAACCTTATGTTTATTTATAAAGGGCAACATTTCTTCTTACCTTCATTTGGGGGGGGGGGGATTTTTCATCTTACCATTATTTATGAGTGGCAACATTTCACCCTGCCTTTATTTATGAGTTATAACATTTCACCTTACCTTTATTTATGAGGGACAAAATTTCTCCTTTTCTTTATTTATAAGGGGCAAGATTTCACCTTACCTTTATTAATGAGGTGCAACATTTCACCTTACCTTTATTTATGAGGGACAAAATGTCACCTTACCTTTAGTTATGCGTGGCAACATTTCAGTTTACCTTTATTTATGAGGGGTAACATTTCATCTAACCTTCATTGATGATCGGCATCATTTCCCATTAACTTTATTTAAGAGGGTCAACATTTCCCCTACCTTTATTTAGGAAGGGCAGCATTTATTTCTTACACTTATTTATGAGGTTTAACATTTCACCTTACCTTTATTTATGAGGGGCAACATTTCCCCATCCTTTATGAGGGGCAACATTTCATCTTACCTTTATTTATGAGCTGCAACACTTCACCTTACCTTCATTTATGTGGTGTAATATTTCAGCTTACCTGTATTTATGAGTCACAATATTTCCCCTAAGTTTTAATTATGAGGGGCAATATTTCATCTTAAATGTTTTCTTCTTAGGGGCAACATTTCATCTTTCCTTTATTTATGAGCAGCAACATTTCCCTTTACCTTTTTTAATCAGGGTCAACATTTCACCTTACCTTTATTTATGCGGGGCAACATTTCATGTTACCTTTATTTATGAGGGGCATCATTCCCCTTACCTTTATTTATGAGGGGCAACATTGCACCTAACCTTTATTTATGAGTTGCAACATTTCATGATGCCATTTTTTATGAGGGCAACAATTCACCATACCTTTCTTTATGATGGACAACATTTCCCTTTACCTTTATTTATGAGGGGCAACATTTCACCTTACCATTATTTATGATGACCAACATTTCCTCTTATGTTTATTTATGATGGGTAACATTTCACTTTATCATTATTAATGAGGGTCAGTATTTCACATATCTTTATTTATGAGGGGTAACATTTCACCTTACCTTTATTTATGAGTGGCAATATTTCACCTTACCTTTATTTATGAGGGGCAACATTTCACCTTGCCTTTATTTATGAAGGTCAACAGTTCAGCTCACCTTTATTTATGAGTTGTAACATTTCGCCTTACTTTCATTTGTGAGGAGTAATATTTCACTTTACCTTTGTTTATGACATGTAACATTTCCTCTTACCTTTATTTATGAGGGGCAAAATTTAACATTACCTTTATTTATGAGGTGTAACATTTCCCCTTACCTATATTTAGGAGGGGCAACATTTCACTTTAGCTTTATTTATGAAGGGCAACATTTCCCTTTAGCATTATTTATGAGGGGCAACATTTCACATTACCTTTTTTATGAGAGGCAACATTTCTTCTTACCTTTATTTATAAGGGGCAACATTTCCCTTTGCCTTTATTTAAGAGTGCCAACATTTCATCCTACCTTTATTGATGAGGGGCAGCATTTCTCCTTATGTTTATTGATGAGGGCAACCTTTCAACTTTCCTTTGTTTATGAGGTGTTACATTCCACTTAACTTTATTTATAAGGGGTAACATTCACCTTTCCTTTATTAATGAGGTGTAACATTTCCCCTTACCTATATTTAGGAGGGGCAACATTTCACTTTAGCTTTATTTATGAAGGGCAACATTGCCCTTTAGCATTATTTATGACAGGCAACATTTCACATTACCTTTTTTTATGATGGGCAACATTTCTTCTTACCTTTATTTATGAGGGGCAACATTTCAGCTTACCTTTACTTATGAGCTGCAGCATTTCACCTTACCTTTATTTATGAGGGTAAACATTTCACCTTGCCTTTATTTAATAGGGGCAACATTTCACCTTACCTAATTTGATGCGGAACCTTTGTAAAAGAGCCTTGGCTCAAAGGTATTAATTCCTAGTATTCAATAAACAATAAAAAAAAATAAACAATAATTTATGAGGGGCAACATTTCACCTTACCTTTATTTATGAGGGCAACATTTATCCTTACCTTTATTTATGAGTGGCAATATTTTACCTTACCTTTATTTATGAGGGGCAAGATTTCACCTTGCCTTTATTTATGAGGGTCACCATTTCAGCTCACCTTTATTTATGTGTTGTAACATTTCACCTTACTTTCATTTATGAGGGGTAACATTTCACTTTTCCTTTATTTATGACGTGTAACGTTTCCTCTTACCTTTATTTATGAAGGGCAAAATTTAACTTTACCTTTATTTATGAAGTGTAACATTTCCCCTTACCAATATTTAGGAAGGGCAACATTTCACTTTAGCTTTATTTATGAAGGGCAACATTTCCCTTTAGCATTATTTATGACGGGCAACATTTCACATTACCTTTTTTTATGAGGGGCAACATTTCTTCTTACCTTTATTTATAAGGGGCAACATTTCCCTTTGCTTTTATTGATGAGTGCCAACATTTCATCCTACCTTTATTGATGAAGGGCAGCATTTCTCCTTATGTTTATTTATGAGGGCAACCTGTCACCTTTCCTTTGTTTATGAGGTGTTACATTTCCCCTTATCTTTATTTATAAGGGGTAACATTTCACCTTTCCTTTATTAATGAGGTGTATTATTTCACCTTACCTTCATTTATGGGGGCAACATTTTACCTTTCTTTATTGATGAGGGGCAAGATTTCACCTGACATTTATTTATGAGGTGTAACATTTTTCGTTACCTTTATTTATGAGAGGCAACATTGCACCTAACCTTCATTTATGAGGACCAACATTTCCCCTTATGTTTATTTATGATGGGCAACATTTCACTTTATCATTATTAATGAGGGCAACATTATATCTTATGCATATCTCTTATTTATGAGTGCCAATATTTCACCTTACCTTTATTTATGAGGTGCAATATTTCCCCTTACCTTTATTTACGAGGGGCAACATTTCACCTTGCCTTTATTTATGAGGGTCAACATTTCAGCTCACCTTTATTTATGAGTTGTAACATTTCACCTTACTTTCATTTGTGAGGGGTAACATTTCATTTTACCTTTGTTTATGACGTGTAACATTTCCTCTTACTTTTATTTATGAGGGGCAAAATTTAACATTACCTTTATTTATGAGGTGTAACATTTCCCCTTACCTATATTTAGGAGGGGCAACATTTCACTTTAGCTTTATTTATGAAGGGCAACATTGCCCTTTAGCATTATTTATGACGGGCAACATTTCACATTACCTTTTTTTATGATGGGCAACATTTCTTCTTACCTTTATTTATAAGGGACAACATTTCCCTTTGCCTTTATTTGTGAGTGACAACATTTCATCCTACCTTTATTGATGAAGGGCAGCATTTCTCCTTACATTTATTTATGAGGGCAACCTTTCACCTTTCCTTTGTTTATGAGGTGTTACATTTCCCCTTACCTTTATTTATAAGGGGTAACATTTCACCTTTCCTTTATTAATGAGGTGTAATATTTCACCTTACCTTAATTTATGAGGGGCAACATTTCACCCTTCTTTATTTATTAGGGGCAATATTTCACCTGACATTTATTAATGAGGTGTAACATTTCACCTTACCTTTATTTATCAGGGGCAACATTTCACCTTACATTTATTTATGAGGGGCAACATTTCAGCTTACCTTTATTTATCAGCTGCAACATTTCACCTTACCTTTATTTGTGAGGGTAAACATTTCACCTTGCCTTTATTTAATAGGGGCAACATTTCACCTTACCTTTATTTATGAAGTCATGATTTATCCTTACCTTTATTTATGAGTGGCTATATTTCACCTTACCTTTATTTATGAGGGGCAACATTTCCCTTAACCTTTATTTATGAGGGGCAACATTTCCCCTTACCTTTATTTATGAGGGTAACATTTCACCTTGCCTTTATTTATGAGGGCAACATTTCTCCTTACCTTTATCTATGAGGTGTTACATTTCACTTTCCGTTTTTTAACGAGGGGCAACATTTCACTTTACCTTTATTTATGAGGGCAAGATTTCATCTTACCTTTATTCATGAAGGGCAACATTTCACCTTACCTTTTGTTTATGAATTGCAACATTTCACCTTTCCTGTTTTTATGAGTGGCAATATTTCACCTTACGTTTATTTATGAGGTGTATCATTTCATCTTACCTTTATTTATGAGGAGCAACATTTCTCCTTACCTTTATTTATAATGTGTGTCATTTTACCTTACCTTTATTAATGAGTGGCAATATTTAATCATACCTTTATTTATGAGGTGTAACATTTCACCTTACCTTTATTTATGAGGGGGCAACATTTCATCTTACCTTTATTTATGAAGGTTAACATTTCACCTTCCCTTTATTTATGGAGGGCAACATTTCATCTTATGTTTATTTATGAGATGTAACATTTCAGCTTCCCTTTATTTATGAGAGGCAACATTTTACCTTAGCTGTATTTAAGAAGGGCAACATTTCATCTTACCTTTGTTTATAAGGGGCAATATTTCACCTTAGTTTTATTTATGAGGGCAGCATTTTATCTTACCTTTATTTATGAGGTGTAACATTTCACACTTCCCTTTATTTATGAAGACTAACATGTCACCTTCCCTGTATTTATGAGGTAACATTTCACCTTCCCTTTATTTTTTAAGGTGTAGCTTTACCCCTTACTTTTCTTTATGAAGGGTAGCATTTCCCGTGACATTTATTTATGAAGGGTAACATTTCATCTTACCTTTATTTATGAGGGGAACATTTCACCTTACCTTTATTTAACAGGGGCAACATTACATCTTACCTTTGTTCTAGAGTCTTTTACCCAAAGAAGGACACCACACTCAGTATTGCATTGGTTGCTCAGTCGGATAGCATTTATTAAAACTTTGTCGTTCAATTTTTCATCAACAATACTGAGTTCTTTTACATGACATATTTTAAAACATTTATTTTCACATTCTCTTTATTCGAACTATCACAATTTATATAATATTTCCATTGTATTTTTATCACATTTTATATCATGTTTTTCTTCCCTCTCCACTCTCTGGATGTAAACCTGAAGGGGTCTTTCATGTCCATTTTCTCTTTCATCCCCCCTGATGTAAACCTGAGGGGTTATCTCTTAATATCTGGGTCAGATCCAATTCCTGCCCTCTATTTCCATTCCTGGGTGTCCACACCCTTTTCTCTTGTCTGGGCCAGGTCCAATTCCTGTCCCCCATTTTTATTCCTGGGTATCCATACCCTTTTTCTATACACCCCACCTTGGTGTAACTCCAGAATTTCCCCCCTTCCCTCCAGAGAATATTTGCTCTCTCATTCTTCCCCCATAATTCCTTGGGTGGCAGGTGGAAATCAAAATTTGCCTAGTAGAAGTGAGGGAGAGCTTCCTTGTGCAACCCCTTATATCCCTCCTTTTGCACCCACACCTTTGCTCTCTTTCTCTCTCTTTCTCTGTCTCTCTCTCTACAACCTATCCCCGGCTCTCTTTTCTTAATGCCTCATCCCATATTGTGAGGTCACCCTCTCTCTAACCGAGCTCCCCCTTCCCCTTCTTTCCCTGGCCCCCCCATGACCACTTCTCAAAATCTCCGCCCATTGGTTCCCAGTTCTCCCTCCCTCCTCCCCAGTTCTCTGTTCCTTCTTCTAGGCTTCCAGGCCTATAACAATGGGGCCTGTCTTTTAGAGACAAACCTTCTTGTTCTAGAGCCTTTCACCCAAAGAAGGATACCACACTCAGTATTGAGTTGGTTGCTCAGTTGGCATAGCATTTATTAAAACTTTGTCATTCAATTTTTCATCAACAGTACTGAGTTTCTTTACATGCCATATTTTAAAACATTTATTTTCATATTCTCTTTATTCGAACTATCACAATTTATATAATATTTCCATTACATTTTTATTACATTTTATATCATATTTTTCTTTCCTCTCCACTCTCCACTCTCCAGATGCAAACCCGAAGGGGTCTCTCTTTCTTGTCCATTGTCTCTTTCATCCCCCCGATGTAAACCTGAGGGGTTATCTCTTAATATCTGGGCCAGGTCCAATTCCTGCCCTTCATTTCCATTCCTGGGTGTCCACACCCTTTTCTCTTGTCTGGGCCAGGTCCAATTCCTATCCCCCATTTTTATTCCTGGGTGTCCATACCCTTTTTCTCTTACACCCCACCTTGGTGTAACTCCAGAATTTCTCCTCTCCCCTCCAGAGATTATTTGCTCTCTCATTCTTCCACTAGCCCATCTCCAGCTTGCGTTGGAAGGCAGGCTTCCCCCAAACTCCTTGCTTCCTGTGAAATCCTCAACCCTGCATTCATGTCCCTCCTGATTATTGTGATGATAATTTGTTTACCCCTCTCTACCAGTTGGGCTCTGTTCTATACCATCCATCTATTATTTTACCTGTGTCATCCTGCTGCCCTCATTTTCACCATCCAACCTTGACAATCCTTTTTTTTTTGTCTGGCCCTTCTCTATGGCCTTTTGTTCTTTGAGCATGCCCCCCATCCCCTTTCTACTGCATCTACCCAACCTGACTCTAGTTTTCTCCCTTCTTGGACTCTCTGGTCATCCCACATCTGATTAAATATGAGTAACCACAAACAGTGCACTTAAGGCACTTGTCCCCAGGTGTACCATAATGCAGTTAGATTCTGAATTGGTCTAGCAACTTTCATCCTTCAATGGCAAAAACAGGGTCCTCAATGCACCCCTTCTGTGCCCTTCCACCAGATCCATACCTTTTGTTGCTCAAAATAAATTGTTCACCCCCACCGGCTTCTGTTCGGCTTGGTACACCATATTCGGAAATGTCTCCCACTCCAGTACTTCTGTCCTGCAGCTGGTCTCTATAACACATAAACAAATCATGTGAACCATTTATTTTTATATGCATACTGCTCCCCCCACCTGGTCCAGTTTTCTGTGGATAGATGAGACACTTCCTTAGTGATTTCCCCTTTTGATGTTTTTTTTTTTGTGCAGCTGGGTGTTCCCCCATTCAAATTTCTCAAGCCGTCCTTCAACACCCATTGGGCTGTGGCCTCTGAGGCTATTCCCATCTTATTACCTGTAATTATTGCTTTTTTGGGTTTCCCTCATAGGGCCATGCCCCTTTTTTTTACTATGATTTCCTCTTGCACCTTCCATAAATTCGGCAGTGATCCACTCTCTTGTGCTGTTGTAGTGGACAGATGGATCCCCTTTTTCTCTCCGATCCTTTTTTTTTTGATATACCAGAATTTTGATCCTTTCTCTGCTCCAGCAGACAGTCACTCTTGCAACCCTGATACTGAGGCACTTTGCAGATGGGCCTTTTGGCTCCCCCCCAAATTGCGCCCCCATAGCTTCCCCTGCACCCTACCTTGCACTGTTCACCTTGGATGTCAAGTAGAAAAAACCTGTGGCAGCACCTCTGCAAATTTTTACAACTATTCCCCTATAGGCTCTCTGCTCCCTGCTCTCCTCCGTTCCCAGCTGCCAACCCGTCATCACCATCTTTGCCATTACACTCTATGATTCTGGCCCAACAATTGGCTGTAGCAGCTTCCACTCCTGAAATGAGGAAAACAGAATTTCCTTGGATTCCCTAAATGCAGTGGGAGCAAGAATACAGTTCTGCTCTCCGCCCTGGGCCTCAATGGCCACAGGCAAGTGGTAATGGCAAACTTCACCAGACATACGCAACTTATTTCAGATCAGTAGCTTGAACAACCAGTCTGTTTGATCTCTTGTTGCTTCAAACCAGCTCCCTCCATCCTCCCTAAGACTGCTGCTGAATCATCTCTTGCTGGCTGGTACTCTAACACCTGCATGCTCTTCTGAGGTGGAAGTAAAGCTCTACTCCACTTCTGTCTGGTGGTAGTGATCAGGGACATCCATATGCCCCCTCACAGATTTCAATTTCATAACCCCACCCTCCATCCACATAATGCTTAGGTTGGTGCTGCTGTGCTCCCTATAAGCAGCACCTTGAAAATAAAGATTATCTAACCCACTAGCTCTCCAAGATGATTATCCTCAACTTCACCCTCCAATCAGATACCAAAGATCCAAGGTGATGCCTCTTGCCAATACATATCCTATATCCCTGTTAACCCTCCCACCCTCGTCAGCCCCAAGGGCCTTCACAAGTATCTGGCAGCTTTAGCAACTAACCTGTGAATGGAGGTGATATTTATTTTTATTTTTTTTGTGTCAGGCTGATTGGTTGCTAAAGGACCTCTCTCCAAGCTTTATTGTGACCAGCACCCCTAAGAGAACCAGGGCAACTATCACAGCACAGTGGGACTGTGGACAGGACACCAGAAACCTTAATATATATTGGTAGGGCAGGTACTCCACCACAATGTGGCCCAGGTCATGCCTGAAAATGGCCCTTTGAATCAGTACCTTACCTGATTACCCAGCAGATGAATAAATTAATAAAACCATCATCTCTCTAAGTTAAATAGGCCATGGTAACTAACCTATGCCAGAGACCTTACAAACTTTCTATCCCATAATGCAGCTGGACTTATGACCCCTTTCATTGACCCCTACTGTTGCCCCTGGCTGTCCCTGGATACTCCTAATCTGTTCCTCTTCCCAATTGGACTCATGTTAACCATTTCACATATAAAGACTATTTGTTCCTTCTGATTATAAAGTGCCTGATCTGTCTTACACCCCAACCGCAACCTTGAATAGTCACAAACTCCAGATCAATAATTCTCGATAAATGATCCACCTAGATGCCAGCCTTAAAGTTTGGGTATAAACTCTAGGTATGCAAACAGCACCCCTAAAATCCATGCAGGATGCACTCATATGTGGGAACCAGTATTCCTTCCTTAATGATGGACCACCTTGGTCCACCCCCATATCTGCGCTGATGCCCGCCAGATGGCACCTTAGCACTTCACCCATTTTCCTGAAGTCTGCCCTCCTGAAATCCAAGATTTTGGTCTTAGTCGGGATGCTTTCCTTGCCCATATCCAACCAGAACCACACTGTGCAATAGTCACTTCCACCCAGTGGCTCCCTGACCATTATTTCCTGTACATGCTCCCCATTTTTGAGCAACAGATCAAGAATTGCCTGAGCTCTTGTTGGTTCAGTGATGCCCTGAGTCAGGAACCCACTCTACAGTCCTTCCAGGATCACCCGACTCCTAGCACATGTTGTGGAGAGTATACTCCAGTCCACTTTAGGCAGGTGAAGTCCCCTACAATTACCACCTCTCCTTTCCCCACAGCTTCCAATATTTGTGAGCTCAGTTCCCTGTCTCTCTCTCCTCATCCTGACTGGGTGGTCTGTAAAATATTATTGTTAGAAGGATTCCCTTCAGGTGTCTCAAATAGCACAGCACCCCCTACAAACCATGTGGGGGTGTTGTTACAAGGATTTGATTTGGGTACTGCCAACAGCACATCACCAGCTACAAACCATGCAGGGGTGGTATTAGAAGGATTCACTTCAGGTACTGTCAATAGCACAACACCCCCTTACAAACCATGTGGGGGTAGTGTTAGAAAGATTCACTCTAGGTATCTCTAAAAGCACAGCACCCCCTACAAACCATGCGGGTGTAGTGTTAGAAGGATTCACTCTAGGTACCTCTAAAAGGACAGTACCCCCTACAAACCATGCATCGGTGGTGTTAGAAGGATTTGCTGTAGGCATTTCCAACAGCACAGCGCCCTACAAACCATGCGGGGGAGCACAGCACCTCCTATGAACCATGTGGGGTAGCACAGCACCTCCTATAAGCCATGCAGGGTGCTGTTAGAAGGATTTAACTCTAAGTACATCTAACAGCATAGCACCCCATACAAACCATGCGGGGGTGTTGTTAGAAAGATTTGCTCCAGATATCTCCAACAGCACAGCACTCCTTACACACCATGTGGGGGTGGTGTTAGAAGGATTCACTCTAGATATCTCCACAGCACAGCACCTCCTACAAACTATGCATGGGTGGTGTTAGAAGGATTCACTTCAGGTACTGCCAATAGCACAGCACCCCCTACAAACCAAGGGGGGGGTGGTGTTAGAAGGATTCACTCTAGGTACCTCCACTGCACAGCACCCCCTACAAACCATGTGGGGGTGGAGTTAGAAGTATTCAATCTAGGCACCTCCAACAGCACAGCACCCTCTACACACCATGCAGGGGTAGTGTTAGAAGGATTCATTCTGGGTACCTCTACACACAGCACACCCTCAAACCATGCAGGGATGTTGTTAGAAGATTCACTCTAGGTACCTCTAACAGCACAGTACCCCCTACACACCATATGGGGCTGTTGGCGGAGTATGTCCAGCTTCTGAGAATGTCATCGACAAGTCCCCAGCTACTGTGCCATGGCCCTATCATAAAAGCCCCATGGCAAACGTTTTACTTCGACTGGAATGAACCTAACAACTGATAAACTGTTGTCTTTCCTAGTACAGAGCTACCTGTCTAGGCTCCATGTTTAAAAAAAAAAAACAATAAGCCATGGTCAACTAAGTCACATTCCATGGTTAGATCCACAAAGACAGTTCCAGTAGACCTTTCTGCCTCCATGATATAATAATTGGCATTTTTTGAAACTAATAAGGGCATTCAGGGCAAGCATAGAGGAAGTATATTTAAGCAATAAGGCAAGGCAGGGTGTGTGTTGTGTAATAATGTCATGCCCTGGGTGGGCGACCGAGTGCGTTCAACACCCAAGAAGTGACGTTGTTACACAACACACATCTCTGGAGTGCTTTATTGCTATTACACAGTGGCTTCTTTGTAATAAGATGAGAAAACAGATTAAAGATATATTTTAAAAAGTTGTTTAGTCAGTTTTTTACCGGGCAGGTATACATACACTGAAAACAGTGATGCTGTATTGTTTGCCCAGTAGGAGGCATGCTACAGTGGGCTTCTTCCATCTGCCTGCTCCACCACCACACGCCCTCCTCTTTGCTAAACTCTCACTGCCCCCCTGAGTCTAATTGACCTGGTCTCGCTGCCTGCCCTGGGACTAGGTGAAGATATGTATTTTCTTGTTTTATTTTTGGTGAAAACCGTGACGTAGTGAAACCGTGCTGAGACTGAGGAGCCAGGTGGACACTTTTGGTTTCCTGTTTCGATTAGTAAGTCACTGTCAATCGAGCTGATCAAGGAAATGAATGTGACTGTTCTTTTTAAAAGGGAAAATGAATGTTATATGTTTAAGAAAAAGCCGCTACATGTGGTATTTTTGGGCAAATTGCTGAGTGCCTTAATGGTTTAGCTAGCTGGTAATGGTTGACTTTTGCATGGAATGAGCAAGAAGTGATTTCTGAACTTGTCATGTGGCCCTTTCTGTGCCTGCCATACATACAGTGATGTTACTGTCAGGTAACCTTGGTGTTTCTAGGACATGGTAGCCAATCAGAATGCTAGGATTATTCATGCCATTGCATAATTAGGTACAACATGTGCTGAAAATTGTTCTCTTCTCTTGCTTCTTAAATGAAGGAGGGCCTGCTGTAGGGTTCAAAGCTTGTGTACTAAAACTTACTTGGTCCAATAAAATATATCAAATCACCAATGTTGTCTAATTGTTTGTAGGAAAGACCAGAGTGGCTACAAATATTTCTGTGCATCTCTCCTTAAGGATGCCCCATTCGGTTTCAAGATGCCCATTCATGGAACACTGGTGACACCTAGTGGACATCTCCCTGAGTTGAAAGTCAGTGTTTCCCAGCATTCAGCATTTCAGAGGTACATACATACAAACATATGAAGAAGCCAGAAGAAGTAGGCCATTTGGTCTATCAAGTCTGCCCGTACTGCAGGGTCCACAGCTTGAGCTAATGTCCCTGCCCTCCTCCCCTCCTCCCATCCTCCCTGCCCATGAACCTCACCTTCCCCAATGCCTATCCAGCGTCTCAAAGCTGCCCACTGTCTTCAACAAGATGAACTCTTCTGGCAGTGCATTCCAAGTGTCCACCACCCTCTCTGTGAACAAGTGCTTCCAGACTTCCTCCTAAACCTCCCACCTGCAGCTTAAAACTGTGTCCCCTAGTGTTATGGTTGCCACTCAGCTTAAAGAGACTCTCCTTTCAACTTTATTTATTTATTTATTAGATCGTCAGTGTGCAGACCTTTGAGTCAGACTCATTCACAAAGGCACCTTGTCAAGAGAGCAATATTTTGCAGCAAACAAAACAGTACAGTATATAATGCTTAGATTAAAAAAGCAACCAGTGTTAAGTAATTCACTGGTGGTACAAGCTTGGTAATAGATATATCACAGTAGTCATAATATAGGTACACGAGTACCACGTCAGGTAGCAACCAGAGATATTTTATTACATTAGTCAGCAGATGTTACCTGAAACCCCAGGCATATACAGCAAAAGTAGATAGGGCAAACCCAGCCTAGGGGTGAGGGTAAGGGGCAGGTGGGGGATTATGTGCAGTTGCAGCAGCGAGTGCTTGTCAGATGGCTTCTGAGGGAGACCTTAAAAGGACCAAGCTTAGTGGAGTCAGCTATGTTGGCTGGGAGGGAATTGAACAAGGAGGGAGCCTGATAGCAAAAGGATCTCTGGGTCATAGAGGTCCTTACCCTGGGGACAATAAGGGAGGTTTTGACAGTGCTGTGGGTGGAGACTGAGGGGGAGGCACGCTGCAGGTAAGTGTCGACCCCGGGGAGGGGGGGGAAGCCCTAGCAGGGTCTTATTTACAAGAAGGCAGGTTTGGAAGCGGAGTCTTTCTTCAAGGTTGAGCAAGTTGGTGGTGGAGTACAGCAGGCATGTATGGGTGCATCTAGGGGCTCCCAGCATTAGCTTGCAGGCCTTGTTTATAGAGAGCTGGATTCTTGCAAGTGCAGTGTTGTTGGCTGCAACATAGATGGGCAACCCCTAGTCGATTAGCGACAGGACAGAGGAGGTGATTGCCAATCTAATGGACTCTTGTGGTAGGCAGTCCCTATGGCGGTATAACAGTCCAATCCTGACATTGGTGGCAGCAGAAAGGGTATTGATATGGGAAAGGAAGGAGAGTGCTGAATCAAAGGTAATGCCCAGATACTTGTAGGAGCTAACCTGCTTAATGGGGTTTAGTGTGCTAGGCAGTATCACGAGAAAGGCACCACTGGCTTTGCTTTGGCGATGTGAGAAGAGCATATCTTTGGTCTTCTTTTAGGTTCAGGACTAGTCTTCGTGATGTGTGTGATGTAGACAGCCAGTTCTGAGTGCTGGATAATATTTTTTATACAAAATGTATTATGACTGTCTCTGCTGAAAATCAAATGCTCTAGGAATGACTTCTCTCACCCCCAAGATTTTAGCTGACAGATGCAGGCCAAGAAAACTGCTGACAGTATGTATCACACACTCAGTTTTTAGAGACAATGTGTTACTGGAAGACTTTTATTATGGATCCTGTTTCTCTGAGCTAATTACAGTGTTGTTAAGTTAATTTTGTTAAGAGAGAAGTCATAAACTAGGTTTATGACATTAAAATAAAGGAAGCTAGGATGTTACATAGAGATGTAAGGTTGTAAATGACCCTTGAAGCCTGTGCGAAGAGGGTACAGCATGAAATCAAAAGAGGTGTCATTGAAACTGGAGTTATGCTAAGGCTGAAGAATTAATACTTTAAAATTACATCCTGTGGTTGTATAAAAATATATTTTTGTTAGATATTTGACCAGAGAAGGGACTGGATGACTTCATCAAAAAGGGGTTGGCCAATACTGCTTGAAAAGATTATTCTCTTTCACTATAGAGTTGCATTTGTATCTGACATTGACCAAGAAAACATCTGAGCACAGAAAAGAGATATTTAGAAAGCTAGACAAATCTAAATATAGTTGTAGGAATTGCACTGTTTTAAACCTTGTTTTGTTTAAAGATATATATGTCTTGTGATATAAGAGTTCTGTACTGTATGTTTGACATATTATTATATATTTTAGTAAAAACTCTAATTTTAGAGAAAACCTGGGCTGTTTTTGAATTGCTTTCTTTTGCTAAGAAATATTTATGGTTCAGCAGACACATAGCTTGCATGGTGGTATCAAACTGGAAAGAGAAGAGTTTTAAATCTGAGGTCTTTTTAAAAGTTTTAAAGGGTTCATCTCTGAACACCTGGTTAGGTGCCATAAGTAAAGATATCTGGCCCCCTTAAGACAGATATATCTGAGCCTGTGCATTGGGTATGCTAGCAAAAGGTTACAGTTTGAATCCCTCCAGAACTTAGACCAAAGGTTGATCTGAACTCACAAAAACAGACAAGAGGGTTACCTTGTCTGTTACACTGTTCATAAGACTGCGCTCAGAGATTGGCACTTTGGGAGTAGAGGGCCTGACCTGCTGAGTGAATTTGTGACAATGTGAACCAATGCTCAGCTCTATCAAAAACTTGTTGGAGGGTGGCCTGGAGTGTGTTGGGGTTGGGTCAGAGGCGAAGAGCACAGCGTCATCCATGTAGAGGAGGATCTTACTTGGGCAGGCTGGGGGGAGGGAGTGGAGGTAGAGACTGAAGAGGAGAGGGCCTAAAATGGAGCCCTGGAGAACCCCACAGCAGACAGGTTGTGTGTCAGATAGGGTGCTATTGATTTTTACACACTGAGTTCTGGCAGAGAGGAAGCTGGTGGACCATGCAAGGGGGTCAGGGGCGAAACCAAGGCATCTGAGGGAGTCAAGCAGGAGGGGATGGCACCGACAGGACTTCCGGCATCAAGAGCAGAGTGCAGGAAGTTGGAGAATTCAAATAGTGCGGTTGTGATGCTGCGACCTGCATGAAAGCCATGCTGTTCAGGGCACAGGATATTGTGCATGGCCAGGTATTCGGCAAGCTGGTTGGCAACTACTTTTTCAAGGGCCTTAGAGAGTGGGGTGAGGAAGGAGATAGGTCGATAGTTACCGGGGTCGCTCGATCGCTGCTGTTTAGGATAGGAGTGATGATGGTGGTTTTCCATGTGCTGGGGAACTGCCCCAGGCACAGAGAGTGGTTGAGCAGCCCGGTAATTGGGACCAGGATAGCATCCAACATCAGATGAAGTAGCCTAGTGTCCAGTAGGTCGGTGCTGGGGTTGTTACTACTAACAGCTTTTTGCAGAAGGGGTCAAGCCTCCAGCAGGGAGATGGTACGTAGATAGAAAGGAGGTCTCTGGAGAGTGGGCAGGAGTGCTACTGGGATGGGCTCAAAGAAGTTACTGGGCAGGACTGAACTCAGGTCTGAGAAAGTGTGGTTTAGGCAGTCTGCAATGCCAAGGGGGTCAGAGCAGACAGTTCCATTAAAGGAGAGTTGAGAGGGGGGGGAGCAGGATTTCCCATTCAGCTCTTTTACATTACCCAAAAAGTTCCTAGCCGACCCGCAGGAGGAGACAAGAGTGGATTGGTAGTACTGGGCTTTGGCCTGTCGAATGGCCCAAGTTCACTTATTGCGCTCGGCATTGTACGCTTGCCTATCAGCTGGCTTTCCAGATTCCATGGCAATGTGCCATAAGTTGTCTCTCATTTTAAGTCTGTGAAGGAGGAAGGGAGTAACCCAGGGTGTGCTTTGCTTTTTGGTGCAATTTCTAGTGAAGGGCGCATAGAGGCCACAGGCAGTGTTAAAACTATGAGTGAAAAAATCCAATACCTCATCTATAGATGTTGCAAGTCTGACTGGGGACCAGTCCAGTTGTGAGAGGTACAGTTTAAGGTGACGCAGACTGCATGGGAGTAGGCGACATCGCTGGGTGGTTTGTGGTGCAGGTTTGCTGTTGGTAGCGGACCAAGAAAATATGACCGGGGAGTGGTCACTAAGTGAGCTGGGAAGTACACTGATATCCAGCACCCTCTGGGGGCGGTTGGTAATGGTGTTGTCCAGGAGGGTGCTAGTGCCAGTAGAGGGGTTGAATCTAGGTGGGGTGGTGACAAGCTGAGACATGTCAAGAGTGGCAAAGATATCTCTGGTTTGGGAGACCATGGCAGAGAGTCAGTTGATATTCAGGTCACCAACAATTATCTGGACCATTTTGGGCAGTAGGCCAGAGAGGTAGGCAGTAAGCATCTGAATGGTGAGGTCTTGCTTTCTGGGGGGAATATAGGCAATGGTGAGAAAGAGTGGACCCTTATTAGAGTTGGGAGAGATTTTTAGCATGAGGGCTTGTGCCTTGTTATCAAGCTTGGGTGGTGAAAGTGCATGTCCAAGAAGGGAGTCACGCATGTAGACAGCACAACCACCTCCACGTTTACTCACCTGATTTTCCCTGAAGAGGGTGTAACCAGGAAGGGAGACGAAGGAGTCAGGGGTGGATTTGGATAACCAGGTTTCGATGAGTGCAACAATGTCTGGTTGGTTCTGAGTAACCCAGTATTGGAATACAGAAGTCTTCTTAAGGAGGCTGCAAATATTCATGGAAGCTATGCAGAGTCCTTGAGCCTGGGCTGGCATGTTCATAAGGTTGGGCACGGGGCCAGGGTTTGGATGAATGTTACCTGATAGAAGCAACAGGAGGGTGATTAGGTGCACCAAAGTGTAGTAGTGATTGTGGCATCTCCCTTGCGAGTGGACACAGGGCCCAGTGCTGGGGTGCAAGGGGTGGGTAGAGTACAAAGGGTGGGAAAGGTATAGAGGAGAAGAGACCAAGGTATGAGTGGAAAGTAAGAGGTAACGGGGTGGAAGTGTGGTGGGGGTACTGAGGGGAGGAGGTGGTCGAGCATCAGGGGGTCTGGTAGAGGTGTTGTAGATTAGAGGGGGGGTACTATGGGTAGAGGGTGACGGTCCTAAGTGAGGTGGGGCTGGTGTAGGAAGTAGGAGGAGGACCAGTGTCAGTGTCAATGCACTTGACCCTGGATGCATTGAGGACGATAAGTTAAATTTGAGTACGAGAGAAGATCACCCCTTTAAGAAGTTACAGAAAGGAGGGACCCTTTAAGGAGTTGCTGTAATTGACTAATGTGAGGCCTCAGGGGGCAGGGATCACTTGAAAGTGTATTTAATAAATGAGGAGGACGGGGTGGGTTAATAAAGGAGGGAGGATGGGGTGGGGTGGGCCAAACAAATGTCTAGAGAGCAGTACAGCTAGGCAGTGGCCGAGCTGTTTTGAAAAAGGTGTCTTGGGTACTCACTCTCTCAATAGGGATCTGCAGCATCCAATCGGGAAGCGGCCACAGTCCCCAGAAGCCAGTCCAACTACAGGGATTGAAGCCAGACAGCTCTGAGCTAGGAGCTGGCCAATCGTACCTGCTTTCCTTGGTCAGGGGGTGGTGGGCTGGATGCAGAGGTCCAGCTGCCGGCAGGTAGCAGCGCCAAGTTCACTCGGCTGAAGTGGAGAGCCTGGTTTGGGCTTATGGCTAAAAAAGAGCAGAAAAAAAAGGCAGGCCATTAGTCAAAAAGTCAAAGACAAAGCTCAAGTAAATTGGTGAGAGGGCCCTGGGCAATTTAGTACTCAAGGCAGAAGTAGGTGCAAATAGTGGGAGAGAAAAGGTTCCTACAGAGAGGTCTGGTCAAAGGTGCCAGGTGGGAATTTAGCAAAACAAAAGGCTGGTTCAGGAGGTTGAAGGGGGGAGGCCCCTTGAATGAGACCAGAGAGAGCTGGAAAGGAGACATGTGGTGGAGAGGACTCAGGGTAGTCTGGAATGGGTCGAGAAGATGGCCAAAAATGCCAGGCAATATTTACAGAATGTGTTGGTTCAGGGGGGTGTCAGGAGAGGGAATCAGGAGTCCAGCAGATGGCAGAGAAACAGTGTGGGGAATAGAGAGAGAAAAATTCAAAAGGGAAAAAGCAAGAGAAAGAGGGAAACAAAGAAGGCAGTCTGAGGAGGAATGAGAGGAACCATGATGGGAAAAGAGTGTGGCAGAAAAACAGCAGGCAGTAGTCAGTTGTTCAAGCGATTCTACAATATTGGGCAATTAGCTCAGCAGAAAAAAATCGGTAGTGCAAGCAGTAAGCTATATAGGTGTCAGGCAGTCAAAGTTCACTACAACTCTGCTCTGCTATACTCTGGAAGGCAATTCCTACATATACAGTGCAGTAGTTTAAAGGTTTATCCCCCCCCCCTAAGTTTCAGGTCCTGATTGCGAGCCTTACTTTGTACTTTTACCATGTATCTAGCTTGTTGTGTTTCCTGCACTGTATGTTTACCTTAATACTGTATTGTCCAATATATGTGACGTGGAGCCTTTGTAAATGAGTCTTTGACACAAAGGTGCTTTCCGAATCCTGAATAAATAAATAAAAAATAAAGTGTTTAAGCAATAAAAATATTCAGCAGTGCAATCCATAAGCTACATAAAAGTTAGGCCTAGCTAGTACAGCAGGCTATATAGCAGAAAAGTGCAAGAGGAGAAAAGAAAAATAAACATTTCCACAGGAGCAGTAAATTCAGCAGAAAAAACTGTCCAGACAGCAGTACAGCAAGGCAGTGGCTGAGCTGTGTTTTGAAAAAGGTGCCTTGGGTGCTTGCTTTCTCAATGGGATCTGCAGCATCCAGTCGGGAATCTCTTTCAAGTACTTGAAGGTCCCAGTTACGTCCCCTCTCTCTCCTGTCTTCCAGGGAACACATGTTCAGTGCCCTCAATCTCTCTTCGTATGCCTCACCCAACTGACCAGCTATCATCTTTGTAGCCCTCCTCTGGACCTTCTCCAGCAGATTGATGTCCTTTTTGAGGTGTGGGCACCAGTACTGCACTCCATACTCTAGATACAGCCTTACCAGTGGCCTGTACAAGGGCAGTATAATCTCTTCTCTCCTACTACTGATCCCCTTAGATATGTATCCCAGCATCTTGTTTGCTTTTGCTGCTGCTTTCTTGCACTGCATGGAGCGCTTCAGGTCACTAGTTTTGAATGAACTGGGACTGTGAAGAAGAAGCGGTGAGAGAGTGAGTTTTTTGGCTCGGGCTTCTAGATTTTAGCAGTGTCAGTGGCTCAGTAGGTAGCACACTCGCCTCTGAGGCCGGGAGATCAGAGGGCTGTGGGTTCAGTTCCCACATCTGGCACTTGGGTTAATATCCCAGTACTGACACTGTAATGCAGCATGAGAGGGGTGCTGCATTTCTGAGGTGCCGTCTTTCGGATGAGACGTTAAACTGAGGTCCCATCTGCTTGGATTGGTGGTAGTTCAGGTGGATGTTAAAGATCCCATGGCACTTATCGAAAAGAGTAGGGGAATTTCCCCGGTGTCCTGGCCAAATTTCCCTCATTCACTAAAAATACCACCAACAGCTTAATCTGGTTCAAGGTCAGTTGGCATTCATCTGTTTCCCCCTCCCCCGGGTCGTGCCTGAAAATAGGCAGGATTTGTCTAGTGCACTTACCCGGTCAACAAAAGCTAAATAAATAAATAAAAGATGAGACAGACCTGTGTGTAAGCAGTGTTTGGAGAGAATTACATAGTGTGACTGCCGTCCGGTTTGTGGGCTTTTGGATGAGAGAGTTTTGCATGAGCAGCATTGTGAGAAGATTACTTTGTGGGACCGTTTTGACTTTTGTCCATTTTGGAGGTGTTGCTGTTATTTTGGGGCACTGTCGGAAACAATTTGGATTACCGTTGGAAATAATTTGAATGTTGGAGTTCTGATCGAACCTCTACCAGGACAGCACCAGGTCCCCGTATTTGTGGTTTAACTGCCTGGGTCTGCTCCTACTCGGGAGAACTGAGCTTAGACTGACCGGGAAGCCAGCCAGTGGGTTCATAATATCTTAGGCTTTACATGGGTGTCGGCCAGTGGGCCGGCGCCAGTGAAAGTCGTGGGTATGGGGGCAGATATTCCGGGCGGTGACCCACATAGAGAGGGCCTTCGGGCTGTTATCATCATCTGAAAATTGGATTGTTATCCAGAGGATTAATTCATCAAGAAGCAGGAATATAAACGGTCAGATCTAAAAAATGTTTTTTCATTTGTTCAAACAATTACTGCTTTGGGCAGTGAGAGTGCCTGTGCTCATTCTTGGACCCCCCAGGTAGTGAGAGTGCCTGGGGGTTTGAATTTTATCTAATGCTGCTTACATGACTTTACTTAAAGTCTCCGGTTAAAAAAAAAAATGAAAACTTAGATTTTGACTATTTGCCAGGTGTGCGGAGCTGGTGCAATATACCTTTGGCAAAGGCCTTTGATAAGTTGACTGTGTGTATTAAGGACTTCTGGTGACTGTAAAATTTAGCCCTGTGGGAAGGGGGCTAGGGAGTCCTAAAGTTTATTAGGAAGTAATTGAAATGAGGGTTAATTTGATTGGTTCAGAATCTGGATATATTTATTCATAAGAATCTAAGAAGAGTTAGGTTGGTGGGAGGGGGTGAGGTGTGATTGTATTAATATTGGTGTGTGTAGGAGTACCTGAGATATGTGTTGGGGAGTTAGGAATATGGTCAGGCGGTACTCCCCCTTGAGATTAAGGGACCTCTGTTTGTTTGACCATCCACCGCTCCATTTGAAATTTATTCTAGATGTCGTGCTTTTGGCATCTCAGAGAGACGAGGGAGTAGGAGGACTGGGGGGGTATTGGAACTCTCGAGGGGAATTGGAAAGGAGTGGATAGATTGAGACAATGAGGACTAGGAGGTGCCCTGGAGCGAAGTGGGCACAGGAACAAGGTTATCCTTGTCTTCTGCCCATACCTAAGGGTTCTGACTTGGTCAGGCAGGAAGTGGGGCCACCCTTGGACTCCAATCCCTTTTGGGTGGTGCTAAGCAATGCCAGGTCAATTAAAAATAAGACTACAGTTGTTGTAGATCTTGTGGCATCTGCTGACCTGGCTTGTGTCACCGAGACCTGGCTGGATGAGAGTGCTGACTCCATCTTGAAGGCTGCGGTCCTGGCGAGAGGATCATCGGGCCGGGGGGGGTGCTGTCTGTTTTAGACAGGAACTGGGTCTCAGGGAGGTTCCAGTTGGAGCAACCAACTCCTTTGAGTGTATAGTTGGTGCAGGTGTAGGCTACAGGACCCTTCTCATTTACTGTCCACCAGGTGATGGGAAGGAGTTCCTGAAGGAGGTTGCAGACTTCATCGCTGATGTGGTGTTGAAATCCCCCAGATGGTCGATTCTGGGGGATTTCAATGCCTGGGTCGACAATGAACTCTCGCTGTTTGGACAAAACCTCCTCCAATTGATGGATTCATTGGGCCTAACACTGGTTATTACCACTGCAACCCACAAGAAAGGGCACTCACTGGACTTGGTGTTCCATCTGGGGATGGAGATCTCCGATATGGAGGTGGAGCCAGTCAGTTGGTCTGACCATTGTGTCTTGAGATTCAGTTTCGCAGCCCCCTGAAACAGGCCTGCCCCAAAGGAGTTGGTACAGTACCGTCCTTTGAGAGGTGTTACCTCAGAAGGCCTAATGGCGGTGCTGGACCTCTTGGGATTTCCAAGGGATAGCACTGATCTGGGGCCTCTTGTGTCAGCCTATAATAAGACTGTTACCGAGGCTTTGGATATCATTGCTCCTTCTTATGTACGCCCTCTTACCTCTCACCCGGGTGCTTCCTGGTTTAATGGGGAGATCAGTGAGTTGAAGAGGCAGGGGCAAAGGTTGGAAAGACACTGGTGGAAAACTCACCTGGAGGTGGATAGGCTTAGATTGATGGATCGTTATAATACCTATCAATCAGCAATTTCCCATAAGAAGGCAGAGTTCCTGTACAGGGAAATTGCTATAGCGAAGAACAGGCCAACCCAGCTCTTCTGGACTGTGGACAGACTGTGCAATCCAGCCTGTCTTCACACTGGTTGAGCATTGTCACAAGTGCAGTGTAAGGAGCTTGCACAGCTCTTCGCTGATAAGGTGTCCACTACCAGGGATGAGATCTACCAGTGCCTCCCATTGGACCTTGCATTGATCAATCGGACAGTACTAATATCCAACAGATCTGGTCTCTCTTTAGCAAACCGGTAATCGTGGACATAGTGAGGATCATCCAGACTCTGCAGCCAACCTACTGTAGCTTGGATCCAGGCCCTACATCCCTACTTGTGGGGTGTGTAGAGGTCATTGGTCAAGTTCTTCCTGGGAGAGTGGGAGTTTCATTGGAGAGAGGGACCTTTTCAGATCCCTTAAAGGAGGCAGTAGTACGCCCCCTTTTAAAAAAAAAACTTCTCTTGACCCCGACTGCCCAGCTAACTACAGACCGATCTCGAACTTGCCCTTTGTAGGGAAGTTATTGAGAAGGTGGTCACTCTGCAGCTGGAAGACCATTTAACCTGTCACAATATCTATGACCCTCTCCAGTCTGGCTTCAGAAAAAGGCTTAGCACCGAAACAGCCCTGGTATGGGTACTTAATGACCTTCTGATGGCGAGAGATCAGAGAACCCGTTCTATCTTGGTTCTCCTTGATCGCTCAGCAGCATTTGACACCGTGGCTCATGGGATGCTACTCGAGTGCCTGTGGTTTTCTGTGGACTGAGAGGGGCGGTCCTCAGTTGGTTTCAATCTTTCCTTGAGGGTAGGTCCCAGAGAGTGGTGTCGGGATTTATTCTTCGGCCACTCATGGGCTTTCTTGCAGGGTCCCACAAGGCTCAGTGCTGTCCCCCATGTTATTCACAGTGTATATGCTTCCATTAGGGGACATTATAAGACAGTACGGGTTGAGTTTTCATTGCTATGCTGATGACTCTCAACTGTACAAGTCTTTTGTGCCTGAACAGGAATTAGATTTTGCTGCAGTGTTTAATAACTGCGTACTGGAGATTCAGAACTGGATGAGTGCCAGCTGGCTACGGTTGAACTCTTGGAAAACTGAGGTACTGGTGGTGGACCCTGGTTATAGGATGACAGGGGCATGGGTGGGAAAACCCTCAGGATTAAATCTTGGTGGAATCCCGCTTATTGTCTCGGGCCAGGTGCGAAACCTGGGCGTGGTATTTGATGAAGGCCTGACCCTGAGGGCGCAGGTTTCGTCTGTAGTCAAATCCTCCTATAACCATCTAAGGAACATAGCCTGGGTGAAGCACCTGGTCCCACCCAAAGATCTTCCTACCTTGGTCCGCGCCTTTGTCGCCAGTTGTTTTGATTACTGTAACGCCCTCTACTTAGGGCTACCGGGGGTAGATATCCACTGCCTGCAGCTAAAGCAGAACACGACGGCCAGGTTGTTGACTGGAACTACTAGATCCAGTCATATAATACCTCTGCTGTGTGAACTGCACTGGTTGCCAATACAGTGGTGGATTACCTTCAAGGTCGCGTTGCTGACCTTTAAGGCCCTACACGAGTGGGGACCCCACTACCTGAAAGAATTCCTGTGCCCTTACTATCCCACCCGTTCACTCTGATCCCCTGGTGAGGGATTGCTAGAGATTCCCAGGGTATCCCTTAAAACATCAGGAGAGATCTTTTGCCTTTATGGCACCTACCCTATGGAATTCCCTACCTCGCCAGATACATGATAGCCTGACCGTAGAAGGTTTTAAAAAATCATTGAAAACCTACCTGTTTAGCCAGGCATTCTCAGAAATGTATTGAAATGTGTACCGATGTGTTTTATTGGTAATGTTTTAATCATTTTAAGCTGTAATATTGTGAGTTTTAAATTAGTTTTGTAAAGGCGCCCTGAGCATTGGAAGGGCGCCTTATATAAATAAAGTGATGATGATGATGACTCCCAGGTCCTTCTCGTTCTCTGATGCAGATACTCGGACTCCACCCAGGTAGTATTCTGTCCTGGGATTCTTGGCTCCAATATGCATAACTTTGCATTTTTTGCCATTGAAGCCAAGCTGCCAGACCCTAGACTACCTCCCCAGCTTTTCCAGATCTTCCTGTAGGTCCTGTACCCCTTCAGCTGTGTCCACTCTCCTACAGAGTTTGGTGTCATCTGCGAATAGGCACATTTTGCCCTTAATGCCAACTCCAATGTCACTGATGAAGAGATTGAACAACATCGGCCCCCACACCAAACCTTGCAGGACCCCACTGGTTACCTCTCTGGTGCCAGATAAGTTCCCCCTACCCCACAACCACCATCTGGGTTCTGTCCCTCAGTCAGTTTTCCACCCATCTGGCCATCTTTTCCCCCAACCCCGAGATCCACCAACTTCCTGATCAACCTTGTGTCTTTAAAGAGAAAGGCTCAGTGTGTGTGGGTTATGTGACATTACCAGGTAGATGCAGCACCACAGTGCCACTACACCAACCTCCCCCTGCCCCTCCCCTAGCTAAATACACAGAGGACATTGTGCTGTTCCAGTTCCCTGGACAAAATCTGTAATTTGGTTACAATGTTTGAAATGTTACTGCATCTGCTAATGTTGTACTTGTTTGCTTTACATAACCCTTCCCCACAAAGCAACTGGAAAGGAGACAGTTATCTGTATCTCTGCTTCTCTAAATTGGACAGCATTATGGGAAGGGTTCAAGTGCCAATTAGGTCACATTATTTCTTTCTCATTACAGTCTGAGTTTCAAATGCTTAGCAGTGGCAAACGCTGAGCGAACCGTTCCTTCAATATAACTAGCTCCCAGCTGCAGGGCTAGCAGTCCAAGGAAACGAGTGTGCACTTCATACTTGGGTTAGCCAGGTAGCTGGAGAGCTCAGCCGGCAAAGCACAAGCACTGTATTCCAGGGACCTGGGCACGGTTCCTTGTTAAAGGGACACTGTCAACCCCATTTGGCCTCAAAGTGTCCCTAGTTTAAAACACACATTTTTTGATTGTTCTCATTCTATAGAGACTCCTGATGTAGTTTGTTGTTTGATTCAGATTCCTTTTTCATTTTAAAAAGTAAAAAACTGAGTGTCAACCACACTGGTGTTACACCAAAACATGTTTGTTTATATTTCTTGACAGACTACAAGAACAGGTTACTCACCTGTAACAGTAGTTCAAGGAGTGGTATATGTTGTTTATTCACACTGTGTGGCATGTCCTTTCCCTTTAAGATTCTTGCGGAAGGTCTAAAGCTGGCTCCTCCCACCCACCCACCAGGCAGTATATACTTGGCTCTGCCCCTTGGTGCCAGATCTTGCCTGCTGGAAGCTTAGGTTGTCTTGATCGAAACCAGGAGGTCAGGTTGGTTTGTGTGGACGAACAACATATACCACTCCTAGAACTACTGTTACAGATGAGTAACCTGTTCTTCTAGAATCGTGGATATGTTGTTCTAGCCACACTGTTCGGCAGACTCCTAGCAGTTCTCCGGGAGAAGGGAGGCAAGGCGCACCCTCCCAATACTTATTGGGGAACAGAGATTGGAGAACTGTGGCCCCAAAACCAGCATCCCGGCATGACTCTAGGTCGATATAGTAATGGGCGATGAAAGTGTTTGCTGACTTATGGGTAGCAGCCCTGCCGATTTCCTGGATACGGATGTCCATGGAAGCAGCCACCGACGCAGCAGTGTGGCGGGTACAGTGAGCTCTTCTCCCTATGGGAGGCTCCTTGCCCACCAATTTATAGCAGAGATCAATGCATGATGTAATCCCTCTGCCAATCTTCCACTTGGTTGCAGGTCTGCCAGGTGCGGCTTCAGCGTAGGTGACAAACAGCTGGCGAACCTCTTCCTCAAACTTCTGTCATTCACTCCTTATAATAAGAGGACGCTCATCTCAGATCCAAGGTATGAAGCCTGTATACAGCCTCCGAGGTGTAATTAGGGTTGTACACTGGCAGAGTCAACATCTGGATAAGGTGAAACTCCGACACCACCTTCGGAAGGAATTTCGGGTGGGGGCACAGGACAACCTTGTCCCTGTGGAAGACCAGGTAAGGAAACTCAACAGAGAGTGCCTGTAACTCCCCAGTCCTTCTGGCTGATGTGATAGTCACCAAGAAGGCGGTCTTCCATGACAGATGTGACATCTCACACCTGTGCATCGGTTTGAATGGCTTGCCCATGAGCTTTGCCAGTACCAGCAGTAGATCCCATGGCGGTGGTAGTTCACGCACTGGAGGGGAAATATGGTCGAGGCCTTCAAAGAACCGCCAGACCACCTTCTCCTGTGCCACTGTCTGCTGGCTGGCCCACGCCCAGTAAGCAGAGATGGCTGCCAGGTGCATCTTAAGAGCCATGGACCAAAGACCCCCTTTTGACAAAGACCAAAGGTGGTCGAAGATACTAGCCACCAGACAGGACAAAGGGTCCAAAAACCCTTGCACTGACACCAGATGGAAAACCTTTTCCACTTGAAGTTGCAAGAGATAAGATAGTGGAAAACAAGTCCTTAATCCTCGAGGAACTTAACTCCCACTTTGCCACAGCTGGGCTAGCTTTCGATTCTTCACCTTATGCTGCTTCTGCGGTGAACCACCATTCCCCCCCAAAATATGTAGTCCTGTACCTAGCCCGTTCCAATTGCGTGAGATAACCTTCAAAGAAGTTGAAGATTCTCTCCTTAAACTAGACACTAAAAAAAAGTGCAGGGGATGATGGCTTGGAACCCTTTTTCCTTAGGCTAGGATATGCCCATCTCGCTGCCCCAATTCTCCACATCTTCAATCTTTCCATCACATCTGCAACTGTGCTGTCTTGCTGGAAATCAGCATATATCCTCCCTCTGTTCAAAGCTGGTGACCCATGCGACATAAATAACTACAGGCCTATTTCCATATTGCCTATCCTTTCTAAAATTCTTGAAAAATTGATCCACAATCAGTTAAAATCTCACTTGGAAACCTTCTCTTTCATTAACCCTGCCCAATCTGGCTTCCGGGTGAACCACAGTACAATTTCTGCATTAGCAAAAGTAACCAATGACTGGATCTCTGCTATAGACGCAAAGAAGGTAACAGGAGCAGTCTTTTTGGATCTAAGCAAAGCTTTTGATACTGTTGACCACAATCTACTAGTCACTTGCCTTGCAAATTTGGGGTGCCACATACCACGCTACTCGGTGGTTTTCTAGTTACTTAACTGGGAGATCCCAAAAAGTAAAAGCAGAGGGCTGTTTTTCTGCTGCTTTGCCAGTTGCTAGAGGTGTCCCTCAAGGATCCATCCTAGGCCCCATTTTGTTCTCATTATATATTAATGATCTTGATTCAAATATATCCACATCCAACCTGCACTTTTTCGTGGACGATACCATTCTGTATACCTCTGGCTCATAGCACATGAGGTCAAGGGAGTGCTCCAGCGGACTTCTTATGCAACTCAAGCATAATCTTATAAAGGCAAAGCTTCTGCTTAATGCCAAGAAGACTAAAGCAATGATATTTTCCGTAGTGCTGCCACAGGTACCCTTATTACCCAGCCCCAAGATTTCATTGTTACTATGCTAAACGAGCCTCTGGAAGTTGTCACCAAATTCAAATACTTAGGCATCTGGATTGATAACAAACTCTCTTTCAATGACCATATCGAAGATGTCTCTAGAAGGCTAAAAGCCAGGTTAGGCTTCTTCTTTAGAAATAGGCCCTCTTTCCCCTTGAATTTCAGAAAAAGCTTGTCCAGGCCACTTTTCTCCCCTTTTGACTATGGCTATGTAATCTACTCCTCTACCTCGGCGCTAAATCTAAGTAAATTAGACAGCCTCTATCACCATGCACTATGGTTGGTCAATAACTCCCCACTGCTCGCATCATCGTGACCTATATGCAGCTGTTGGAGGGACACGCTTAATACTAGACGCTTGCTCCATGCTGGTCTATGGACTTTAAACTGCTCCTGCACAAATTACCGAGCTATCTTTCATCTCTCATTAGTATTTCACACAGTGCTTACTCGCTAAGAAAATCTGACTTTATTATGCTTGACATTCCGAGGATGCGGACCTCCTTTGGTAAACGTGCTATTGCGCATGCCCTTCCCTCTATTTGGAACCATTTACAGACCATACTGAAATTAACTAGCACAGTTTCAATTAACTCCTATAAAGTGCTATGTGCAGCTAAAATAAAAGATACCTGCAACTGTCATTAAGCCTATCTCCCCCCATGTGTGCCATGTGCATCCTCTGGTAAGACCATAATTGCTTTTGTGAATACCAACTACCTATTGTTCGCCTTCTTTTATACTAAGAAACAATCCCACCCACCAGCTCCTGTCTTATATCTACTACCTGGCTGCAGCAACCTAATTCCTGATATCCCTTCCCTCCCTACTCCTGCTGCCTACATATATACCTCTCTGATCGCACTACCTAACCTTTCCTACCTCCCCTATCCATTCTATTCTATGATCGACTCATCTGCCAAAATGTATTTATTGCAAACACAAGTACCATGTTTCAAGTAGCATTATGCTATCTACAGTTGCCACCTGTATTACCTTAGTTATTACCACCCTCGGTCACCCCATGCGGTGTCGCTGAATGTTTATCTTGCTTCTACTATGTGACGCTTGCATTTATGTATATATTGTTATTAATTTATTTATGTATGTATGTTGTGTAAGTCTATATGTCAAAGGACCTCCTTGTGAATGAGCCTGCTCAATGGAGTTTTCCTGCAATAAACTTGAACTTGAAGGCATAGCACCTCCTGGTCAACTCCTTTCTGGATGCTTCCAAAACTGAGAGTACATCCTCAGAAAGACCCAAAGCCAGGAACTCTAGCCACTCAGGAACCAGGCTGTCGGGTGCAAGGACTGAAGGTCCAGATGGAATACCTTTCCCTGACTGACTGACTGATATCAGGTCAGGGCGTACTGGAAGATGCCTCAGGGGCCTGCAGCTGAAGCTGAGGAGATCTGGATACCACAACTGGCGGGGCCAGTCTGGGACTATCAGAATCATCCTTGCCTTGTCCCTTCTGACCTTGAGGAGCACTGTGTGAACCAAGGGAAGTGGAGGGAAGGCACAGAAGAGGCCTGGGGTCCATGGCCTCAATAAGGCATCCCCCTGCAGCAAGCCCAGCTGAGGGTGGTGGGCATGAAACAGTCTCAGCTTCATGTTCTCCCTGGAGGCAAAAAGATCCACCTGAGCTTTGTGTACTACCTCTGTATGGAGAGACCACTCGTGGGATATCTCACCACATGGCTGAGAGTGTCTGCCATTGGTTAGAGCTCGTGCCACATGGATGGCTAGGAGATCTGCCCCTAGTTGGCACATGAGGGTCCAGTTGTGGAGCACTTCCTGCACAGAAGCTGGGAGTGCGTACCACCCTGCTTGTTGAGCAGTACATGGTCATGGTATTATCCATCTGGACTTGTACCACTTGACCCTGAAGAAGCGGAGTGAATGCTGACAGTGCCAGTCTGACTGCTCTGAGCTCCAGTGGGTTGATATGACATCGGGATTCTTCGGGGGTCCACAGCCCGTGGACTCTGTGATTCCCCATATGGGTACCCCAGCCCATGAAAGAGGCATTGGTCATGAGGATGACTGTCAGCTTGGGACAGACAAATGGGATCCTTCCTGTAAATGTGCTAGGATGGTCCACCATTGGAGAGCATCCACGCTTCTGGGTCACCGTGATCAGCTGATTGAAATAACCATGGCACAGAGTCCACTGACTGACCAACTCCCATTGAAGGAGCGATATGCCACCGGACTCATCGGAGCACAGTGGTGCAGGCTGCCATGTGCCCTAGACATTGCGGGACATCCTGGAGAGGGTGCAAGTGCCCAACCAGAAATGATTGGGCAAAGGAGGAGAGAACCTCTGCCCTGTCTGTCAGGAGCCTGGCTCCAGCTCGGCAAAAGTCAAGCTCTGCCCTGATAAAGCAGGTCACCTGCGAGGTTACGATTTCCAACTTGGTCTTGTTGACCGGGAGACCAAGATCAATACAGGTCTGGAGGGCCAGATCCCTGGACCTCTCCACCTCCTGTCTGGAGGAACCCGCTATGAGCTAGTCACCAAGATAAGGGTACACTCTGACCCCTCGATGCAGAAGATGGGCTGCCACCACTGCAATGCATTTGGTGAAGAGGCCAAATGGCATGGCTCAGAACTCAAGAGGGTTCCTCTGCTCAGAACCGAAGAAACCTCTGGTGAGACAAATGAATTGGGATGTGAAAGATCATGTCCTGAAGATCCAGAGAGCAGAACCACATGTTCTGCTCGAGAGATGGTATGATCTGAGACAGAGTTACCATTCTGAATGCGCAGGACCTGAGAAACTGGTTCAGGTCATGCAGATCTGGAATGGGGCACTAGCCCCCCCATCTGTTTCAGGACCAGGATGTACCTGGAAATGAACCCTGGGTTGACAGGAGGGTCCAAGACTCTGGCCACCACCTCCTTGCAGAGGAGTTGGGCAATGTTGTCTCAGAGAGCTGACTGAGTGTGTATGGATACCATTACTCCCGTGGGGCATGGGCTTGGCTTGGTGGGTACTGCTCGAATTCCAGAGGTCTTCATCTGTTCAGACTGCCACTTCTAAAACCCACCTGTCTGTTGAAACAGCAGATCATGCAGAAAGGACATAGCGGAGCTGGCTCCCCACGGGAGGACCCAGAGCTGGTGTGACGAGTATGGGGCTAGCCACCCACAATCTGTCACTGCGCAGGCTTGGTGGAGGAGGGTCCAGTTTGGGGACCACCTGAACCCTGTCCTCCGGGTTTATGGGCTGCCAGGGGCCCGGACTTGGGCTGAGGGTGCCAAGGTTGAGTTTGCTACTGATGCTGCCCCAATTGGGAATGGGGCTACTTGGCCACAGGGGCAGGATGCCGAAAAGGCTTCTTCTGCTTTTTGGAACCCTGGGATTCCTTCTGAGCAGAAGTAACAGAGTCCAAGGTGGCACTGGACTGTTCGATGCATTGGATGTGACCATCCACACCTGGGCCGAACAGGTTGGTACCCAGGAAAGGGATGTCCATCAGCTTGTACTGGGTGTCCGCCATGAAGGTGAAAACCTGCAACCAAGCCCTGTGGTGCATGGCAACTGCGGCCACCACCGAGCGGGCGCAGGAATCTCAGAGGTACAAGGCCGTCTGGAGCTGCTGTTTCACAACCACCCGACTCTGGTCGCAGACATGCTTGACCGTGATCTTGAGGTCTGTGGGGAGGTGGGGCAGAACCTCATCAAGAGAGCCGAGTAGGGCATGAGAAAAATGCACTATGATGATGGCTGAGCTTGCCTGATGGAGGCCCAGTGAAGAGGCAGTATAGACTTTCCAGGCCGAGTGGTCCAATTTTTTGGTTCTTTGTCTGGAGGTCTATTGGTGTTTCCCATATTACCTGTGCATCTGAGCACAGACCCAGTCACCAGTCCCTTGGCTGAGGGATGTTCTGTGAATCCTGAAAGGGACCCAATAGGCACTGCATACTTGCGGGCCATACGGGCTGCGGTGGAGGGCAGGAAGCAGGGGTACTGCCACAGCTCCAAAGCCGGGCCAACAATGGCCTCAGCCACTGGGAAGGCCTCTGTTGGTGAATCCCCTCATTTAAGGATATTAGTGAGGGGGGTATTCGGCCCATTTCTGAATGGGTTCTAAAGGCATTCCCATGGATTTGGAGATGAGGTGGAGGATGCCCATGAAGAAAGAAGGGCCTTCTCTGTAGAAAGACTACTGATGGATTCTTTGTCCAAAGGGTGAGAATGTAGGTTGGAGTCCTTCCCCTCCGAAGAGTCTGGATAAATCGTCCGGCCACCAGAATCTCGCTGTACCCACCTGGGATTATCAGGCATGAGGGTGATGGACAGCCTACATGGTGGGCCTGGTACAGGCCGAGACTCCTTAGAAGGAGCCCCTGAAGGAGGCTGCTTGGGTGGTAGCTCCACCACAATCGGTGGACAAACCAGTTTTGGCAGAGCCGGAATGGTCTTGACCGACTCCGCGGGGGGAGGAACGGTGCAGACCGGCTCCTGAGGAGTAGGCATTGGCCTAAGAGGTGACAACCAAGTAACGGCTGGGGTAGAAGCCGGGGCCGACTTCTGCCCAGACATAATTAGCTGTTGCCACATTAAATCCCCGCAGCGTCGACAGAGTTTCTGTTGAAGCCTCTCCTCATCTGAGGAGGACGAGGAACAGTGGCGGCAGTGGTGCCACCATTGCTTAGAGCACTTATGCGCCTTCTTCAGCCTGTCGGTCGAAGGGGTCTGAGACCTTGACTTGGACCATTGGGGGACTACAGGATCATTCAGAAGGAGACGGGAGAGCTGTGGCTTATCCTGGTCAGGGACTGGGACCCAAGGAATTCCCAGCGGGCTGGGTCTCCCTTCTCAGTAGCAGGCAGGACCGGGTCCTGAATAAGGAGTTGGCACCATCGAATGACTGGGTTGACAGGGTCGAGAATAATCTCAACCAGATCATTGTCCTGCATCTGAGCTGGCTGGCCCGACAGGGATACCGTGAAGCCAGTGGCTGAGGTCACAACCTTGACCAAAGTCGAGACAGCAGATTCCTGGGACCAAGATCTCTCACAGTTCCAGGAACATCATCAGTGAGACAAAGTTTGCATAGGCTACTCGTCCTTTTTACGGGACTGAGAGACGTGCATGCCAGAGGGTCCCTCTCCCTTGGTGGGAAGGGACCGGCACAACTCCCAAAAGGAGCCTAAGAAGGTGGAGCCCAAATTGAGCGGACGAAGGCAGATATGAAAAGGGATTGATCTAAGGCCCGAGCTGTCTCCTCTTCGAAGGTCTTCATCTGTTCAAGCTGTTCAGTGGACCCTGCAGCCACAGAGACCACCCAATGGGCTTCCTTGGATTTGACTGGTGGATTCCATTTCTCCAGTCTACCCAGTTGCAGTCGTGCAAGACGATTGTCCAAAACGTTTGGCTGAAAAGCGCAACACATTTTGCATGCCTGGGTGTCATAGCCGACACCCAGGCAATAAATGTACAATGCATGCAGGTCGGTGTGAGACATCTTTTACCTGCACAGGCAGTGGCAGAAACTGGGTGAGGACTTATACTCCATTGAGCTTGCGAAGCGATTAGGGGAAACTCTTAACAAGTTGAAGTTTGTAAATCCATAGATTTAAGTGCCAGGGCCTACAGTAACACGTGAGCGACAAGGAGGGAACCTGAATCTTCCAGCGGAAAGGAAGATCTGGTGTCAAAGGGCGGAGCCAAGGCATATACCACCCGGGTGGGTGGGAGGAGCCTGCTTTTAGATCTTCCGGCAAGAATCTTAACGAGAAAGGACATGCCAAACAGTGTGGATAGAACAACAAATCCACTGTCCTAGAACTGCACCCTTCCTGGACTCAGGAACACCCCCAACACTATCTAGCTACTCATTATGCAGTGGGAGTAGATGAGACTATTGTATCACTAGTGGCAGCACTGTTTGAGGGTGTTTCTAAAGTTCAAAAAGTATGCAGTAAGCTTAGGTAAACAATTTGGAGCAAAACAATGCTATGTATAAGTATACATTCCCATGCATTTCAGTTCTAATAAGCAAAGAAGCAGATTAAACAACCAGCAATATCACTGAATTTTAGAGAAGGTAAGCAATCATAGAATGCAGGTTTTTACCTAGAAATAATATGATGCAACAAAGGTTGACAGTGTCTCTTTAAGTATCATTACTTCTTTCTCCTTTTAAATGTTTAGTAGTACCAACCACAGCAACATTAAGGCCTTGTCCACACTTAATTCATTCAGCTGAAAATTTATTGATGACGTTACAGGCTTTACCATGTCAGTGCGCCCACACTGAAATTTCACATGAAGAAATGTTTTGTTTTGAGTCGTGATCGTGATCCACACTACGGTTTGCAACTGTGTACAGCAAATGGTTGTGAGGTGTGTTTACAGTGTTAGGAGGACCGACAAAGAGCAGCAGGACAAACACACTACCACACTCCTGTCCATACTTCAGAAGGTAAGCACACTGACACTGGCACTGTGTTGAAAATCGTACTAAATCCCTGAAACTATCAGGGTTCAAACACTATTTTCTGATGTGGTTCAAAAATGTGTACAGTGTGGATGCGAACCGTGTTAAGGGATCCGGTAATGTTTCAAAAGCAGTAACAGTATGGGACCCCTAGTGTGGACAGGGCCTAATTCTTTCCACACCACGTCTTGAACATTCTCGGCTCTGACTCACTAAGGATCACTTCAGAATTAGATGCTGCATTTAACCTATTGTGGAAATTTTTTTAAATAAAAAAGTACATATTCAGTACAAACAGGTTACTTACCTGTAACAGTAGTTCTAGGAGCATCCTAGCATAACTCAAAGTTGATGTGGTAATGGGAAATGAAGGTGTGTGCTGACTTCCAGGTAGCAGCCCTGCAGATCTACTGGATAGGGATATTCCAGGAAGCAGCCACTGAGGCAGTAATATGTTTGGTGGAATGGGCCCTTAGCTCTACAGGAGGCTCCCTACCAGCCAACCTATATACAATCTACCTGCCGACTGCCACTTAGCTGCCGCCTGCCAGGTGCAGCTTCAGCGTGGGTGACAAATAGCTGGCAAACCACTCCCCAAACTCCAACTGTGAGCTCCTTGTAATGGGCTAGTACTCACCGGAGGTCCAATGTATGGAGCCCGTGCTTGGCCTCCAAGATGTGGTTGATGAAGAACACTGGGAGAGTCATCACCTGGTAAAGGTGAAACTGAGACAAGGTACGGGAGGAACTTTGGGTTGGGGCAATGGACAATCTTGTCTCTATGGAAGACCAGGTAAGGAGACTCCACTGAGAGTGCCTGGAGCTCACTGATCCTTCTGGCAGAGGTAAGAGAGACCAACAAGGCAGTTTTCCACATCAGGTGAGAGATGTCACACCTGTGCATTGCTTTGAATGACTTGCCCATGAACTTTGCCAACTTTAGCAACAAGTCCCAAGGTGGTGGTGGTGGTTCACACACCGGAGGGGAAATGTGGTCAACACCTTTAAAAAAGTGCCAGACCACCATCTCCTGTACCACTAACGGCATACCAGCCCACGCCCGGTATGCAGAGATGGCTGCTAAGTGCACATTAAGGATCGTTGACTGAAGGCCTGACTGGGAGAGGGACCAAAGGTAGTCGAGAATATTAGCCAACGGGCAAGACAAAAGGTCAAGCCCCTTGCCCTGGCACCAAATGGAGAACGTCTTCCATTTCAAGGCATAATATTTTCGGCTAGACTCCTTCCGAGAAGCATCACACACAGCAAGGACATCATCGGAGAGATCAAGCCGATCAGGAGCCACGCTGTCAGGTGCAGGGATTGAAGGTCTGGATGGAATACCTTCTCCTGATTGCATGAGACCAGGTCTGGGCATAGAGGAAGATGCCACAGGAGCCTGTGGCTGAGGCTGAAGAGATCGGCATACCAAAACTGGCAGGACCAGTCTGGAGCCACCAGGATCATCCATGCCTTGTCTCTCTGGCTTTGAGCAGCACTTTATGGATCAGCAGAAAGGAGGAAGCATACCATGAGGCCCAGTGTCCCACGGTCTTGAGAAGACAATCCCTGCAGCATTCCTTGCTGAGGGGGTGGTGCACAATACAGCCTCAGCTTTGTATTCCCTGGAGGCAAACAGATCCACTAGAAGGGTGCCCCACCTGGAGAACAGACTGTGCACTACCTTCTGATGGAGAGACCACTCATGAGACATCTCACCCACTTGGCTGATGGCGTCCACCAGCTGACTGGACATGCTGGCCATATGGATGGCCAGGAGACTGGCGTTCAGGCTGAGCATGAAGGTCCAGATGCAGAGAGCCTCCCTGCACAGAGGAAAGACATGTGTCCCACCCTGTTTGTTGAAGCAGTGCATGGTTGTGTTGCTGTTCACCTGGACCTGAGCGACCTGACCACGAATGTGTGCAGTAAAGCTGTCAGCACCAGCCAAACTGCCTGAAGCTCCAGCAGATTGATATGGCATCTTGACTCTTCAGGGGACCAGAGACTGTGGACTCTGTGTTTCCCCAGGTGGGCACCCCAGCCCATCAGGGAGGCATCGGTCATGATGGCCACTGTTGGCTCTGGGCAGACAAAGGGGGATTCCTTCCTGTAGATGTTCCAGGGCCAACTGCCACTGGAGGGTGTCCCACATCCGTTGGGTCACAGTGACCAGCTGATCGAAGTGGTCCTTGCACTAAGACCACTGATGGGCCAGCTCCCACTGCTGAAAATGCATTCTCCACCGGGCTCAATGGACCACGCTGGTGCAGGCCACCATGAATCCTAGGAGGTGCAAAAGTCCTGAGCAGGGTGCAACTGCCCAACCTGAAATGATTGGGCAAAGGAGGAAAGAACCTCCTCCTGGTCCACCAGGAGTTGAGCGCTGGCTCTGCAAGAGTCGAGCTGCACTCTGATGCACAGCATCACCTGCGAAGGTACACACTCTGACTTGGCCTCATTCACTATAAGTCCAAGGGTCAAGCAGATCTGGAAGGTCAGGCCCCTGTACCACTCCACCTCTTCCCTGGAGGGACCCGCTATCAACCAGTCATCCAAGTAGGGATACACCGGATCCCTTGACATCACAGGATGTCTGCTACCACTGCTATGCACTCTGTGAAGACCTTGGGAGCCTAGGAGAAGCCTAAGGGCATGTCCTGGAACTCATAAAGAGTCCCTTCTACTTGGAACCGAAGGAACCAGAGGTGGAACGGATGGATGGGAACATGGAAGAACGCATCTCAAAGATCTAGGGAGCAGAACCATATGTTCTGCTCCTGGGATGGAATTGTCTGAGACAGAATGACCACCCTGAAGCTGCGCGACTGAAGGAATGTGTTCTGGTCATGCATGTCTAAGATGGGGCTGCAGCCCCCCCGTCCGCTTTAGAACCAGAAAATATCTGGAAACAAAGCCTGGGCTCAGTTGAGGGTCTGGGACTTGAGCCACTACCTCCTTCTGGATGAGCTGACCAATGTCCTCCCAAAGAGCTGACAGCATGTCTGTGGACACCATGTCCTCCCATGGGGTGTGGGCTCAGCACAGAGGGTAAGCCTCAAATTCCAGAAGCAGACCTTGACCAACCACTTTGAGAATCCACCTGTCTGTGGTGACAGTGGACCAGGCAGAAAGGAAGTGGTGGAGCCAGTACCCCCATGGGAGGACCCAGAGCAGACAGGCTGGCCACAGGGGGGAGGCACCCCCCAGCCCATCACTGGGCAGGCTTGGAGGTTGAGGAGGAGGGACTGGCTGAAGATGCAGTGGGGCCTCAACCACCTGGTTTGTGGTCGACTGAAGTAAATGACTTTGGTTGAGGGCACCAAGCCTGGGCTTACTGCCCAGCTGGGGGCTGGGATGGCTTTGCTGCAGGGGCAGACAGAGTCCGAAAGGGCTTGTTCCTCTGAAGCTTGGAGCCCTTGGGATCCTTCTGGGCATTGATAATAGAAGCCAGGGTGGCAGTGAACTTCTCAATTCTAAAGAAGTGCCCTTCCACCCCTGGCCCGAACAAGTCAGTGCCCAGGAAGGGGGCATCTGCCAGCTTGTGCTGGGTGCCTGCCGTGAAGGTAGAAATCCACAGCCAAGCCCTTTGGCACATGGTCACCACGGTGGCCACAAATGGGGCACAGGAATCGCCCGATGTCCATGGCCATCTGGAGCTGCTGTTTGGCCACTGCTTGGCACTGGTCCTGGACTTGCTTGACCACTGTCTGCAAGTCAGCTGGTAGTTGAGGAAGCACCTCATCAAGAGTGCCCAGTAAGGCATGAGCAAAATGGTCCATTAAAAGGGACGAACTCACCTGCCGAAGGCCAAGAGAAGAGGCCACATAGACCTTTTTGGCCATGTGATCCAATTTCTTGTATTCTTTGTCGGGAGGCTTAGCCAAGTACCCGACATTGCCGATGTCACAAACACACTCTGCAAGTCAGGCCCTCTGCTCCCACAGTGCTAAACTTGAAGTGCAATAGTGTGAACAGGAGACAGACAGGGTAACCCTCCTGTCGGTTTTGGGTCCGAATCACCTACCAGCCTTGAGTCCTGGGGTCAATTGTGAACCTTATGCTAGTATATCCAGTTAACAGGCTCAAATACGTACCCTCTTTGGGGGATGCAGAACAGTCCTTCACCAGCCAGGTTTTCAAAATGTACCCTTATGACTCAATATGAGCCCTAGGTATATTCTTACCTTTTTGCAAGATTAGTAACATATTCAAGCCCTTAACAGCTATCAGAATTAAACATAGGTTCAGCATTCACATGTAAAGAACTGAGAAAAGCACAGGCAGAGTTTCAAGAAAAAATATTGTTTACTAAAAAGTGTAAAATAGGTTAAATATCAAACACAGAATATATCAATGACTTACAGTCATATAAAATAAATGAGAAGTTACAGAACACAAATTATGCCTACCACAAATACTTAAAAGTTCTTGCCTAGCTAGATGTTACCATAAAGTGCCTCGTCTTGAGTCCAGAGTTAAAAAGCAATATTTCCCTCAGATGCCTGATCATTTCAACATCCATCTCCCAACCCCCTTTGGTGAGGTCATAGTTACATCTTCCTATAACTTTAACTTCTACATAAATATCCACAAGGATATGTATGTTATTACTGTGAAAAATCAGCAACTAGTAATTTCCCAAAATATGAGTCTCTTTTATCAAGAGCTCCCCCTTGAAGTGAGATTGAGAGCACCAATGTCAACGAGAGCTGCTCAACTCCAGGCTATGGGATCTTGACCTCAACCACTGGGGAACCTGCTGGAGAGAAAGAGAGGGAGCCAGCGAAAGCCAATACTCCTCTGAGGGAACAGAATCCAGAGGGTTTGGGACTGGATCAGGAAGCTGGTTTGACCCTCCCTGGGAGGTTACAGGCAGGACTGGAGGCCTGGAGAGGGAAGTATCCACCTCATCCTGTGATGTGTTGACTGTCTCGAGAAAAATCTCGACAGGTTGGTCAATGCCTTCAGCAGAGAGAGCGCAGAGCCAGGGGCCTGGACCAAAAGATCGACCATAGGCAAAACCTCCATGGAAGTGTGGGAATCCGAGGCTGGAGAGCACTCACTATCCACTGATCACTGACTAGACATTTTTTAGTCTCTTTTTTAGAAGACTTTTAGGACTTTGTGCCCTTAGAGGGACCCTGCCCAATGCTGGGAAGAGACTGGCATAAATTCTGAAATGCCCCCGTAAAGGTGGCACCAAAGGAAGGTGGCACAAAAGCTGAAGCTGGAGAGGCATGGCCTGAACTGCCGCCTCCTCAAAGGCCACAAGCTGTTTGGCAGACCCCACAGCCATGAAGACCACCCCACAGGCATCTTTCAAGCGAACAGGAGGGTCCTGTTCATCTGGACACCCACACCCAAGAAGAACATGAAGCGAGCTGGTCTTCCAAAGTATTTGGATGCAGAGTGCAATAAAGGCCGCAAGCCTGAGGATTGTGCTTGTGGCTTCAGGCAGTAGATGCAAGAGGTGCGCGGGTCTATGTGGGACATCTTCTGCCTGCAGTTGCACTGTTTAAAACAGGGCATCAACTTTGAGTCATCCATACCGATGGTAAGGAGTGTTCAAACCAATTCAAAATGAACTTTAAGACGAGTTTTGAAAGCAAAGGGCCTTCTCAAACATACAGTGCTATGGAAGGAATCTTCTTCTAGCAGAAAGGAAGATCTGACATCACAGAGCAGTGCCGAGGGAGTTACCACCCGAGTGGGTGGGAGGAGCTAGCATGAAGACATTCCAGCCAGAGATTTAAAGGGAATGGAATCTGCCAGAAGTGTGGATAGTACACTATATCCATGTCCCTAGAAACAAATATTCCAAATACCAACAGCCCAGCATGGAGTATAGGGGGTGCTATGCTGTTGTGAGGTAACCTACTCCATATATGAATGCCCCAGCTATGGGAGGTACCTAGACATAACTCATCCACCATCAGTCCTCAGTGAATGGTTTAAATGTTTCATTGGCGAACATTTAAACTAGCCGAGGGGGGAGGTGGAAGGAAGCAGGGAGACATAAACTGTCCCTCCCACACAAGCTGAAGTTTTATTTTATTTATTTTTAAGTATTTGGAATACACCTTTGAGCTAAGAGCTCCTTTACAAAGGTTCCACGTCAACAACATCACATAGTGTAGGGAATTACAGACAGTATTAGGAAAGGAGGACAAAAGTAGCTAGTACAAGCTTTGTCAACATTTACAATAAGTTAGTAGAAACAGTTATTCATCTAACACACTTATCCAGGCAGAGTGAGTAGAGATGGTATGGTGGAAGTAGTCAGTAGGGGAAACCTTAAGGGACAGAAATTCCAGGGTACCCAACAAGAAAAACAAAATGATAGAAATAAAGAGATGGAATGAGAGCCGGGGGTAAGGAGAGAAGTCAAAAGGGGTTGACAAGCAGCGTGGTAGCAGAATATGGAAGGCCATGTTTGAGAAATAAAATCCCAGACCAAGAGGCCATTATGGCAGAGGCAGACCTGGACATTGTCGCCATTACCAAGTCTTGGTGCAATGAAAACCATGACTGGGATATGGCCATTCCGGGCTATACTCTGTTTAGGAAGGACAGGGTGGGAAAGAAAGGGGGAGGAGTGGCTATTTATGTGAGGGATAGCATAAAAGCAGCAGAGGTACAGGTAATACATGGAGGGGTGGAAGTATTGTGGGTCACCCTAGAAATGGGGAATGGAGTCGCACTTCACACAGGTGTGATCCACAGACCTCCAGCACAGGGGAGAGAATTGGAGCAGGTTCTGGTGAAGCCACCTAAAAGATGGCAATTAAGGGGAGGTGCTGCTCGTAGGGGACTTCAATCTGCCAGATGTAGACTGAAGCATCCCAGCAGCAGCTTCAGCTAGGAGCAGGGACATCCTGGATTCCCTGCAAGAGGCTTCCCACAGGCAACTAGTAAAAACAGCCCACTCGTGAGGGAGCAATATTGGACCTAGTACCCACCAACGGGACAGTGTTGCAGTCGTCACAGTGGTGGCCACCTGGGACCAGTGTCATGTACAGTGTGGTTCAATATATGCAGTGATGAAGAATCGAGGTACAAAAGGTGAGGGTCCTGGACTTCAGGAGGGCAAATTTTACAAAGATGGGGGAATGCTTCAGGGAGGCCTTGGCAGGGGGGGAAAGGAGTGGAGTGGAAGAACAGTGGGCAAAACTAAAACAAGTTCTGGTCAGAGCCAAAGTGTCTGCAGTATTTGACCTGATAAGGAATAAATTTAGTGTGCATGACCCATGCTACTAGATGTGTTTAGACCTGCTGCTGGCTGCGACACCCTCTGGGCTGCAGCTGTGGTGCTGTCAGGTTCATGTCAGGTGCAAAGTAAACAGCAGCACCTCGAGCTGTTTGGCACACTGTTAGCAAGGCAGGCAAGCAAGCAGTACTGACTAATATCAGGCCCTCACCTTCCATTACCCTCCCTTCCACTTACCTGTGGAGCAACAAAACTGGGACCTTGTCCAGCTGACAAGAGAAAATTCCCCATCAGTGACATGCAAGTTGCCTGCCCGGATCAGGCACCTATTCCGTCTGTCTCCACAGAAACACAACAAGATAGCCAGTGAGTAAACCAGCTTATGTGGTGTACGGCAGCTGAGACATCGCGAGATCTGGGAAAATAGGATGGAACGAGCCTAGTGAGCAGTCCCAAGGGTGGTCCTATGGTGAAAATAAGGTGCGGCGTCATAGGCTGAGGTGTAGGTAGAGATACGGGAGCATATATGTTCATAATTCAAATTTTTACTTTACTGTAGCAAAAATGCCACATTTAGAAAGGACACAGGAAATTTGTAATGCAAAATCAGGGATAGTGGAGAGGTCTGTTTGAAACAACACATACGGTGCAGCGAGCCACATGTATGTCTTTAGCCAACACGTTACAAGGAGATGCATGGGCTGCCATGGTCGGTTCTGGCTGCTGCTTTCAGTGCATGTACCTGTGCGGGTGTGCACAGTGTGTTTAGATCTGCTGCTGGCTGTGATGCCCTCTGGGCTGCAGCTGTGTTGCCATCAGGTTCGTTTCAAGGTGCAAAGTAAACAGCAGCACCTCCACGCTGGTTGTGATGTCCTCTGTGCTGCAGTTCTAGTGCCGTCAGGTTCATTTCAAGGTGCAAAGTAAATAGCAGCACCTCCAAGCTGTTCAGCACAGTGTTAGCAAGGCAGGCAAAGCAAGTAGTACCGACTAGCACTGGGCTTCACCTTCCCACCGTCCCCTCTCCACTCCAGCTGCGGAGCAACAAAAGTGAGACCTTGTCCTGCTGACAAGGGAAATTCCCAGTCAGTGACACGCAAGTCGCTTCACAGACCAGGCTCCTCCCGCACCTACTCCATCTGTCTCTCAGAAACACAAACAGAAAGCCAGCGAGTAAACCAACTTATGCAGTGCATGGCAGTCGAGACATCATGAGACCTGGGGAAAGGGACAGACCGAGCCTGAGTGAGTGGCCCTCATGGGCGGTCCTACTGTGAAAGTAAGGTCCGCATCATAGGATGAGGGAGGTTGTTTGAGCGTGTTCTGGATCTGGTGAGTGTTTTCTTCTGAAGCAAAATGTCTGCAGGCTCCGCATAATTTGCTAAAGCACTATTTTGCTAGTTAAACTACATCAAACATTCCCACACAATTATTCAATGACAAAATATGTTAATAAGCATACAAAATCAGCTGTTTCATGTATGATGGAAATTAAAGACTGTTTTCATGTCTGTCAGCACACAGCACTAGTCACTAAACTGTGCTATATTTACTCTAAGAATATCAGAACAGTGAACAGCAGGCAGACTGCAATGACAATCAACATTACAGCTCTGTAAAATTAGTATTTTTGGGACAAACTAATAACATAAGTGAGTAGTGGAACAGGGGAGCTTTTAAAACCTGAAAGGGATTAGGGTCAAACCAACAGTAGGACTCTGCAGCTCATAGGCACAGCCAGCCCCAAGTAAGCAGAATACATCAATGTGACAAGGTGTGCTCATGGATCTCAGAACAACGGAGAACATCTCATAAGATGCTGATCAGGCACAATTTATTTGTGCTGTGGCACCAGAATGATTCAGTCATACAACAGACACTGGATATCTATTGAAAGAGCATTGGTACCTAGCAGCGTGACTGACAATTCACTTCCATTACCAAGATGCAAAGGTGTTCTAGTGCTCTTAATATCTTGGTAAAATGTGCTTGGTTTTGCATGGTATCTACAGCTAAGGTCTTGCTTTCGGATGAAGGCCTGTGTGATAGTAAAGCTTCGGAGCATCTTCTTGATTCACTGCCTGCAGCTGGTCTAGAAAGTGATGGCCTGGCTGGTGGTTGGAACTTCTCAAAGTGAACACATCACACTGGCCCTACTAACTCTGCACTGGCTGCTAGTTGTGAGGTGCATCTCCTTCAAGATTTGCATGCTGATATTCTAGGTACTCCACTGCCTGGGTCATCATTTCCATAAAATCTCCTGGTACCTTATTTCCTATATGTCCCATTTGCACCACTGATGCAGGATTGGTCATGGTCCCCCATTTCCATCTCAAGCAGTCGGAGACGGGATGGACACTACATTTCTGTGCGTCATTTCCTGTGAGTATCTGATCTGCCTGCACAATGGAGGCCTTTAAGGCCGCCTGTAAGACATACCTGATCAAGCAGGCCTACCCAGTATATAGAGACCACTGGAGGGGCAACCATGCACAGCTAGTGTGTTCTGCCACCGAGGGGTTCTGAGTCTCTGGCAAAGCAGTTCTTTCTCTTTCAGAAGGAAACTGACTTGTACAGTCTGTCAAGGTTTCAGAATGCTGTTATACCTCAGAAAGGTACAGTTACAGCCACATTACATGACCTTTGAACTGTGGTGTAACAGCATTTTGAAAGGGATGAAATTATATACAGAACAATGCTCTACTATGCACTATAATAATATATTTAGTTATAAGAGCTTAATTGTGCATGTATCTAGTTTTAATGATGAATTTTAACCCATACAGGGCCAGTGACTGATATATCTGTCCAGAACTCCAATACATTCATATTTTGTCGGCAGTCAAGGGTTAAGGGGATTGAATTTTATACTTTTTTTCATCTTTTTTTACTGCCATTATACTGTAGGGTGCCCTGAGCCTTAGGGATAGAGCACCTGATAAATAAAATGTCCTTGCCTTGCTCCTCTCCTGCTCACTTTCCCACGTTCACTCTCCCCCTTCCTCTTATGCCCTCATCTCTCTCTCCCTCCCAGACTTTCTATCAATGCTCTACCTCCCCTTCCAATCCAGATGTGTGTGTGTCTCCTTCACAGCTCTGTCTCCTTCTCCACTCCGGCTGTCTCTCCTCTTCTTCTCTCTCTCTCTCTCTCTCTCTCTCTCTCTCTCACACACACACACACACACACACCATACCTCTCAACTGTACCACATTACGAGGAACGTTCCTCATTTTACTTCACAAAAGCTCCCTGTTCCACATTGTGAGGACTTCTTCCATGTTCAAAGTCAACATTTTAGCAAAAACCATAGTAAATGATGCAAAAATATATTATTCAATTAATAAAAGGCTTTCTTAACATAAATGCAACATTTTAATGGTGTTTTGAGCTTCTTAGGTAAAGATTTGACTAAGTGTTCCACAGTTTGCCTATTTGTTCCACATTTTGATAAGCAATGTTCCACATTTGAGGTATAAAAGGTTGAGAGGTATGACACACACACACACTATCTATGCCTCCCTCTAGCTCCCACACTCACTCTCCAAGTGAAATAACCCTCAATATAAGAGAGGTGACCACTACTCTCAGCTGAGGCATTGAATGGAGCTGAAATACTGTACTGTATGTGATATTTAATGTGATTACCAAATGGTCTGTGTGACAACTTCCATTTCTTTTATGCCTCACATCTTTACTCTTTGTTGTTGTGGCAGTAACCTTTCACGAATTACACAAAAGGGAGGATGGAAGTGATTGTTCTTGCTGCACTTCTACTACTGCGCTTGCCAAGTGTGTATGTAGGGCTAATTTTTAAATCGAAATAAAATGATTGGCAAAGACGGAAAGAACCTCGGCCCTTGTCCGCCAGGAGCCGTGTTTCCTGGCTCAGAGAGAGTCGAGCCTGCTCCATGATTTGTATCACCTGCTTTGGCACGAGTTCCGACTTGGCCTCGTTGATGAGGAGGCCAACCTGAGAGCAAACCTGGAGGGCCAGATCTCTGGACCGCTCCATCTCCGCTCTGGAGATGGCTGCAATCAGCCAGTCATCCAGGTAGGGGTACACCCAGACCCTTCAGCGCCGCAGCAATGCTGTCACCACTGCCATGCATTTGGTGAAGACCCTGGGAGCTAGAAAGGCCAAAGGGCATGGCCCGGAACTAGTAGAGGGATCCCTCTGCCCTGAAGCAGAGGAATCTCTGGTAGGACGGACGGATTGGGACGTGAAAGAACGCATCCTGAAGGTCCAGAGAACAGAACCACATTCCCCGTTCCAAGGATGGGATAATCTGAGCCAGAGTGACCACCCTGAAGGTCTGAGACCTTAGGAACCTGTTCAGGTGGTGCAGGTCGAGAATGGGGCACCAGCCCCCCCCATCCGTTTTGGGACCAGGAAGTACCTGGACACAAACCCTGGGTCTGGAGGAGGATCCGCCACCTTCCTGATCACCTCTTTTTCGAGGAGCAGGGCAATATCAGCTCGCAAGCTGACAGAGAGGCTGCAGACCCCGTAGCCCCCCGAGGGGTGATGGCTCAGAAGGGCAGGGCCTGCTCGGACTCCAGGGACAGGCCCTTTCCTACCACCTCCAACACCCAATGGTCCATGGTGATAATGGACCAAGCGGAAAGGAAGTGGCGGAGCTGTCCCCCCACAGGGGGAACCTGGGGGGGAGTGATGAGGCTGGGGGCGACACCCCTCAACCTGTCACTGGGCAGATTTAGAGGAGGGACCGGCCGAGGGACCTCCTGGGCCTTTACCTCCCTGCTTCCTACTGGAGGAAGCCGCGGGCTTGGGTTTGGGATGCCAACCGCGAGCCTGCTGGCCCTGGTGCTGGTGCTGTTGGGCCGGATGTGCCCAGGCGCAGAAGGACGAAAAGACTTGTGCTGCTGCTGTCGGCGGCCTTTGTCCTTCTGGGCGGAGGTGACCGAGTCCAGAGTGGCATTGGACTTTTCGATCCACTGGAGGTGACCTTCCACTCCAGGGACGAAGAGGTCGGTCCCCAGGAAGGGACATCAACCAGTTTGTGCTGGGTATCCGCCGTGAAGGTGGATATCCTCAGCCATGCTCTGTGGCACATGGCCACCTCAGCTGCAACTGATCTGGCACAGGAGTCTCCAATGTCCAGAGCCATTTGGAGCTGCTGTTTAGCCACTGCCCTACCCTGGTCCCGTACCTGCCGGACTGTGGTCTGCAGGTCGGCGGGGAGATGAGGGATCACCTCATAAAGGGAGCCCATGAGGGCATGGGAGAAGTGTGCCATCAGCATGGCCAAGCTGGCCTAGCGGAGGCCAAGGGAGGGCGCAGCGTACACCTTGCACCCGGCATAGTCCAGCTTTTTGGACTCCTTGTCGGGGGGCTTGTCCACATCCCTAGCGTTCCCAGAATGCCGGAAAACACTGTCGGTGACCAACCCCTCGGCGGAGGGGTGTTCCGAAAAACCAGGCAAAGAGTCGGTAGGGACCGCATACTTCCTGGCTATCCTGGCCGAAGGCGCAGGACAGGAAGCAAGCTGCTGCCAGAGCTCCAACGCTAGGCCAGCAATGGCTTCAGCCATCGGAAAGGCCTCCGTGGGTGAATCCCCTCAGTCCAGTATCTCCGTCAGGGGATAATTGGCCCACTTGGATACGGGCTCGAGCTGCATCCTGGTGGACTCCGAGATGAGCCAAAGCAAACCCATGAAGGACGATGAACTTTTGTCCGACTGGCCCCCGGAGGACTCCAGGTCATTGAGCATGGAGAACAGGGAGGAGTCGTCATTGGACTCCGAGGAGTCTGCGAAGAGCTGCCTGGGGCCTGAGCCACCCTTCACCTGCTGAGGATGGTCGGGAGTGAGGGTGACCGACAACCTGTGGGGCAGGCCCTGAACCGACCGAGAGTCCTTGGTTGGCGCCCCCGATTTCGGTTGTGGAGGCGGAGGTTTCACCACAATCAGTGGGGCAGCTGGTTTCAGCTGAACAACCAGCCCAGGCTTGGGCACCTCAGCTACAGCGAGGGGTTGTTTCAGCCACTTGGGTGACAGCCACTTGATGGCCGGGGAAGGCGACGGCGTTGGCTTGTTCCCAGACAGAAGTAACTGCTGCCACATCAGGTCCTCGTAGCGTCGATGCAACTTGTGCCAAAGCCTCTCCTCTTCTGAGGAGGAAGACGAGGATGAGCGGTGGCACAGCTTACTTCGGTGCCAAGACCGAGACCGCTGATGTCGGCGGGATCGGCTGGACCGAGACGATGTCCAAGACCGAGACCGAGATCCTCGGTGTTTCCGAGGATGGGTCTGGGAAGGGGCGGGGGACACCCACTTTTCCCTCAGCTCAGAAGCCTTAACCAGGGACTGCGGCACCGGAGGAGCAGGCAGGTCCTCGGTCTCCACTGGGGAACCGGTGAAGAAGGGTTGTTGGCTTCACCAGTCGACAGCCCGTCCAACGGGGTTGAGAAAAATCTCGACCACGTCGATGGATGTCTCGGCCAGCTGACCTGATAGGGACACTGTTAAGGCAGCGGCCTTAGCCACAACCTCGACCGAAGTCGAGTGTCGACTGTCAGGAAGGGACTCTCCGCTCCCACGAGGCCGACAGTGGGACTTACCTTTTGAGTCCTTCTTCTTGGACCGAGAGGAGTGTCCCAATGGCCCCTCTCCCTTCGTGGGAAAGGATTGGCAAAGCTCCTTGAAAGAAGCTGAATATGAGGTACCCAGAGAGAGCGGGATAAATGCGGCACGACCGAGGAAGAGGATGATGTGACCTGTGCTGCCTCCTCCTCGAGGGCGATCATCTGCTCGAGTTACTCAGCCGAGCCAGCTGCCGTGGTAACCGCCCAACAGGCCTCCTTCAACTTCACCAGTGGGTAGCGCTTCTCGGGGTGCCCAAGCTGTAACCAGGCAGCGCGGTCTTCCAGTACGTTGGCCGAAAACGAACGCCATAACTCGTAGGCCTGTGGGTCATGTTCTAGGCTGAGGCAGTAGACGCAAGTGGAGTGCGGGTCCGTCCTGGACATTTTCTGCCCACAAGGGCACCGCCGAAATCCAGGAGTCGATTTGTCCATCGCAGCCGCGAGGAAGAAACTTGACCAAAGTCTTGAAAATTTTAAAATAAGTTTGGGGTGAACCGAAGAATTCGGATCCAGTCTACATGCAGAGCGTTAAGAAGGGAACCTGAGTTTCCAAGCGGTAAGGAAGAGATCTGGCATCAGGCGGAGCCGAGGTTTTACCACCCAGGTGGGTGGGAGGAGCCAGCTTGAAGACCTTCCGGCAAGATTTAAAGCGGCAAGAAACCTGCCAGACTGTGTGGATGAACAACATATCCATGTCCCTAGAAACAGAAATTCCTGCTGTGTTCCTTCCACCTCGGTTTTGTTTTCTTTTCAAAATTTACTAGCAGATAGATAATAAATTCAAATGCTCAAAACCAGCATTTAAAATGATGTGAAACCTAAAAGTGCTTTTTCAGTTTCTACCCCCTATTGGTCTACTATATTTCAGAAAATGCAGCACTTAATCTTACTGTGCACCAAAAAAAAAAATCTGACTGTGCCAAACTGATGCGCCAATGCTGTCTGTGTGATATCACTCTCTCTTGCACAGGAAGTATACTATTACGTCATAAACAGGGAAAGCCACATGCTATTGTATTTTAATATAAGGATCATCATTGGCACTGTTACTAGCACAAACGTCTTTATCCCAAATCTAGCCACAAGCCTTGCACTGGGAGAAAGACAGTGACACGAACGCACTGGCTAGCCACTGGACAGGGTTCCCACCTCAAGATGGCAGACTTTCCAGGGTTTAAATCTAAGTGCAATCTGTATAGTTCTTCTTTGCTGCACAACCCATTGGGCAGGACACCAATCTAGGGAAAAGGGGAAATGTTTAACCAGGAAAGGCACACTAAACTGAAGCTTGTTTCGAGGTGCGACCAGGGAGCACAAGGAAGTTAAGTGACTTGCTCAGGATCATCAGGATCACATCGTATGCAGGTGGGAGCTGTGGGATCCAAACCCAGGTCTTCAGCTCAGTGCTCTAAACCACAGTGCTATACTACCTCCTTGAACCTGTTCTGCAAATGGTAAATTATTGTTTGGAGCTTCGCTTTTGGTATAGGATAAGAATGGTCTGGTGTGTGTGTGTTTGGTGAGTGTGTGGTAGGGGAGGGTATTCCCGTGAATGCGGACATTGTCCCTTTATTTGCAGTGAATAAAGAGACCCAGGTTTAAATCCCCATCACAGCTGAATGCCACTGAAAAAGTCAGTTAACCTCCTTTTAAGGGGATGCCACGAAGTCAGCGGTGTCCTCTCGAAGTCCTTTAGACTGTAATTGCTGTTTGGTGGAAATTAATGCATGCACCACCATCATCTATACACACACACACACACACACACACACACACACACACACACACGCACGCATGTTTCCAGTACAGTAGAGGAAACTACTGGATTCGATGGGATTGTTTTTTTACAAACCAGTACCTACTGTAATTAAACTGGTCTCAAACATTCAAACATACTCTTTCCACATTTCATTTTAGTACATCTAAAGAAGTACAGGTAAAATAGCTTTTACGGTAAATTTATTTTGAAGTTGTGCTGCTCAAGATTTAACCAGGATTCAATAAAAATACCCATGGTTTGAATTTAATTTTGACAAATTAAATTTGTTCCAAAGGTAATTTCGGACTTAGCGAACTTAAAAGACATGTCCTGCAAATTCTTGTCTATGCACATTCTTGGAAGAGAGGCACTATTTAGTACTGAACTTTCGTACATTAACCAAATATAAAATGTACAGAACCTCTTCTCTGGATTTAGTATGAGGAAAGGATTCACCAAATTATAATGGAATTACCTATTTTACCCAAATAACTTTATAAAGAAGCTTTATTTTCTCTTGAATGGGTACATTCAAGCAGGAGACTGCATCGGCTCAGCTTTTCTTTCTATGTATATTCATAGTTGTTAGATTATTTCTATCTGTGATAGCTTTACAATCTGCAATATTTTGTTTGTTTTAATTTATTTGTGAGCATGGTTCAGGGAGTTAAATAGACTAGAACAATTATCTTGTTAATTTATTTGCCAAAGCGCATTTGACAGAAGAGGATTTCGAAGGTTGATTCAAGGCCGAGGGTAATTTCTTTTGAAAATTGTATATTCGAACTCAAGGGCACTATTACTGTTTCAAAACGAGAGCACTTTTGGCTATTGGCTTATTTATTTTTGAGAAGTTATTATTCTGGTACATTACTTTTTTTTTTACTCCAAAATCGTTAAGATTGTACAAGGTGCTGATATAACTTCAAAAATGCTACTCATTGGTAAGATGATAAAAAAAAAACAACTTTGCTTTCTCATGTTATCCTGGGTAGAAACTTGGTTGATAGGTTGATATCTGTACAGCTGTGCTCTCTCATTGATGCCCTCTTTCCTTTCTTCCTCGGGATTCTTTCAGGTTGGTCATAGGTTAAGTGACTCGGCTATGGAAGCGTCTCGGGGGAAAGGGACAGGAGGACTCTGGAAATTATCCTCCTCTCTTAATGCTAAATGGAATCAGGTGAGGCTAACTTGCTCTTTGCTTTTTCCTGCTTTACAAATGAAAACATTGATGTTATATCGGGAGATTGCAGACACAAGCGTGGACTCTGGTTCAGCATGGGGAAGGTTTTAAGGCTTTCAGCCTGTATTTTGGGTACGGGAAGGATTTTAACAACATGGTCCAATAAATAGTAATGCCTATCCCAGAACGAAACTATACTATATATTTCTTTACTGCTGGAAATCCAGGGGACCTCAGTATATTTCAAAACCAAACATTGGTCTTTTTTCCAGAAAAAGAAGTGGCAGTGGTGGCCCTATATATATATGTGTGTGTGTGTGTGTGTGTGTGGGGAGGGGAGCTGTAAAATATTTCTGGAAATCCTTTCAGGTGTACCACTTAAATGCAACAAATTCATTTTCTCTGGGGAAGGATGTCCTGCACCTTCCCTCCCTCAAAAACCCCATATGTACACCAACATTTGGTGACCCTTCTGACAGTTAACTCCAATGATTGGCTACCCAGAGATTTTCTATTTCCTTCCACTTAGGATTTTTATGAGTGTAACCCCATAATAATACTGAAAGGCACTGAGCAAAGGGGACAAGTCTGTTATTTTCCCCGCCAATGCAAAACAGCCGAGAGATGGGAAATTGCAATTTATTGGAAAACTGTACCATTTATGCTGTTCGTCAAGCAATAAAAGAACCTCACTTGTGCTGGTTTACTGTAACATTAGATCACCACCAGAAGTAACACAAGACCCATTTACCTCACGGTCTCAGTCAAATACCCGCATAATATTACAAACTACCGCACCGTTACTTGCTGTACTGCATTCCCTTCCCATTGCAAAAGTTAAACAGCACCAGCATTTTCCCTTGAATGGGTACATTCGAGCAGGAGACTGCATCGGCTCGGCTTTTCTTTCTAAGTATATTCATAGTTGTTAGATTATTTCTATCTGTGACGGCTTTACAATCTGCAATAGTTTGTTTTAATCTTTTTTGAGCATGGTTTGGGGAGTTAAATAGACTAGAACAATTATCTTGTTAATTTGCCAAAGAGTATTTGACAGGAGAGCATTTCCGAAGGTTGATTCAAGGCCAAGGGTCATTTCTTTTTTTGAAAATTGTATATTTGAACTCCAGAGGGCACTATTAATATTTCAAAAACGAGAGCACTTTCGGCTATTGGCTTATTTATTTTTGAGAAGTTATTATTCTGGTATATTACTTTTTTTTTTTTTACTCCCAAATCGTTAAGATTGTACAAGGTGCTGATATAATTTCAAAAATGCTACTCATTGGTAAGATGATTAAAAAAAACAACAACTTTGCTTTCTCATGTTATCCCGGGTAGAAACTTGGTTGATATCTGTACAGCTGTGCTCTCTCATTGATGCCCTCTTTCCTTTCTTCCTCGGGATTCTTTCAGGGTTGGTCATAGGTTAAGTGACTCAGCTATGGAAGCGTCTCGGGGGAAAGGGACGGAGGACTCTGAAATTTATCCTCCTCTTCATGTTAAATGGAATCAGGTGAGGCTAACTTGCTCTTTGCTTTTCCTGCTTTACAAATGAAAACATTGATGTTGTATCGGAGATCGCAGACACAAGAGTGGACTCTGGCTCAGCATGGGGGAAGTTTTAAGGCTTTCATATCCCAGAGTCCATATTTATAGTTGTTACTGCAACTTACTCCTCAAGCACCTCCCATTAGATAGGGATTTCGTTAGTAAACTCTGTGTGGGATGGAGTTGGGGCAGGTTAAACATACTCTGTGGGGGAGGGCACCTCTGGAGACATGAGGCGGCATGAAAAATAGGGCTCTTTAAGTACTATGTTTTATACAGTCGGTGTAGTACTTGGGCTGTCTGCAGAAGAAATAATGTTGTGCGGACGGAAAACATGACGTAGGTCCTTTTTCGATGCAAAACGTCTGCAGACTCCGCCCACTGCAGATGTAAAAAGGGGATAGTGAAGGCAACAAACCTCTGCATCAGGCAAGTAAGTAAAAGCAAGAAGAAAAAGAGACCACTATGGTTCTCAAAAGAGGTGGCCGGGAAGGTGACGGCAAAAAAAGATAGCTTTCAGGAAGTATAAGGAGACAGAGAGGAGGACAGGGAGGTGTTTCAGGAAATACAGGAGGTAGGGAAAGCAATCAGGAGCACAAAGGCACAAACGGAGGAGAAAACAGCCCAGGCAGTAAAGAAAGTGGACAAGACTTTCTTTCAGGTATGTAAACAAAAAGAGAAGGACCAGGGAGGGATAGTAAGGCGGGGGGGGATATGTGGAGGGGACCAGGAAAAAGCAGACATCCTGAACAAATATACTTCTGTTCAGTGTTCACAGAGGAAGGGGAAGGCCAGGGCTCACAGATAAGTGCCAAGAGCATCAAAGGAAGGGAAGTGGACGCTAGCTCATTTACAAAAGAGAGCATCCTAGAGGAACTCACAAATCTGAAAGTGGACAAGGCACTGGGGCTAGAAGGGGTGCATCCAAGCATATTGTAGGAGCTCAGAGAGGTGCTGGCTGCTCCTCCGACAGTCCTATTCAACCACTCACTGGAAACAGGAGTGGTCCTGGAGGACCAGAAGATAGCAGATGTAGTCTCACTTCACTAAAGTGGTAGCAGGGAGGAAGCTGGCAACTACAGGCCAGTCATCCTGACTTCGGTAGCGGGGAAATTAATGGAATCACTCCTGAAGGAAAGGATTGTGGAATATCTTGAATCCAGTTGCTTTCAAGAGCTGAGGCCGCATGGTTTCACTGGGGGGAGGCCATGTCAAACAAATCTGATACATTTCTTTGACTGGGTGACCAGGGAAGTGGATCAGGGTGGAGCGGTGGATGTGGCCTGATTTAAGTAAGGCCTCCGACACTATTCCACATAGGAGACTGGCAAACAAGCTGGGCAGCATAGTGTGGGTCCAAAGGCAGTAAACTCAATAAAGAATTGGTTATGGGACAAGAAATAGAGGGTGGTGGTTAATGGAGTTCACTCTGAGGAAGGGAAAGTAACCAGCGGGGTGCCACAGTGATTAGTACTGGACTGGTCCTCTTTAATGTCTTTATTAGCGACATTGCAGAGGGGCTAGAAGGGCAGGTATGCTCTTTATGGACTACACTAAAATCTGCAATAGGGTAGATGGTCCGGGGTGGTGTGAAAAATTATTTAGAAATCTAAGAATGCTACAGGAGTGGTCGAGAGTGTGGCAGCTAAGTTTCGATGTGAAAAAGTGCAAAGTCATGCACTGGGGAACAGAAACCGAGGGGAGGCATACAAAATGGGAGGTGTCGTATAGATGACCACAAAACAGGAAAGAGACCTGGGGTAAACACATCTGATGACCTAAAGGTTGCCAGACAGTGTGATAAAGCAGTGAGGAGAGCTAGTGGGATGCGAGGGTGCACAGGGAGGGGTATCACCAGAAGAAAAATAGAGGTGGTGTTACCGTTGTGTAGATCACTGGTGAGGCCTCACCTAGAGTAGTGTGTCCAGTTCTGGAGACCACATCTCTGGAAGGACACAGAGCACAGGTGGTCCACAGGAGGGCAACTAAAATGGTGCAGGGTCTGCATCAGAAGCCCTATGAGGAGAGACTAAAGGACCTCAATATGTACAAGCTGGAGGAAAGGAGGATATGATAGACTTTCAAATACCTCACAGGTATAAATAAGGTTCAAAAGGGAAGCATTTTTCAGAAAAAAAGATGATCAAGAATATAGGGAGGTGCTATGAAGCTGGAGGGGGGTAGACTCGGGAGATGTGACGAAGTACTTTTTCACAGAAAGGGTGGTGGATGCTTGCAACAACCTCCTAGTGGAGGTGGTGGGGGTAAACATGGTAACAGGAATCAAGAATGCATGGGGCAGGCTGGCCCAGTGCCGTGGAGGGCTGAGGCATTGCTGCCTTACCTTCTGCCATGCTGGCAACCCATGTTCCCAGTGCAAGTGGGCTGCCGGGGGTCCAGAGGACAGCTTTCCCCTAGGGAGGGGTAGGGACGGAGTCCACTGCTTGTCTGGCCCCCAACAGCAGCAGGGGCTGGGCACAATGTACCCAAGACAGAGGGGCAGTCGAGAGCAGACACCCAGCATGTTACGTGTGGAAGCGGGCGCGCTCAGCCACTAGAGCCATTGCATTCTATGCACCGCCTCGGGAGAGATCAGGAAAAGTGCGGCCACTGGCAGAATGAAACCAGTACTTCGCAGGCGCAGCACCTGGCCAGCTGGACACCTCAAGAACAGCAATCGAGGTAAGTATGAGTGGGCCGGTCATGCAGGGAGAGAAACAAATAAGCAAAAAAATAAATGCATGGGGCAGCCATAAAGGAACCTTAATGATAAGGGGTGGGGGGATACATCTGGAGATCAAGAACGGTCTGCAGTGTTACAGCAGGTAGGGAAAATGGGCAGACTAGGTGGGCCAAGCAGTCCTTTTCTGCTGCCAAATTCTAATGCTTTCAGTTGTTTCCAAACCCAGTATGGCATTGGGGGTGCTGTGCTCTTGGAAGTACCTGGACATACTCAGTCTACCAACAACCTAGAATGCTATGTAGGGGTGCTGTGCTGGTGGGGGTACCTGGATACACTTCAACTACCAACACCCCAGCCTGTTGTGTCGGAGGTGCTGTGCTGCTGGAGATACCTGGACATACTCCAACTACCAATACACCAGCATGGTGTGTAGGGTGATGTTGGAAGTACTGACATACTCATCTACCAACACCCCAGCATGGTGTGTAGGGGTGCTGTCCTGTTGGAGGTACCCAGGCCCACTCCATCTACCAACACCCTAGTATGGTGTGTTGTGCTGTTGGAGGTACCTGAGCAGGCTCCATCTACCAACACCCCAGAATGGTGTACAAGGGAGCTGTACTGTGCTGTTGGACTTACTTGGACTCACTCAATCTACCAACACCCTGGCATGGTATGTAGGGAAGCTGTCCTGTTGGAGGTATCTGGATGTACTCCATATATCAACACATCAGCATGGTGTGTAGGGGGAGTTGTGCTGTTGGAGATACCTGGACACACACCATCTACCATCACCCCAGCATGGTGTGTAGAGGTGCTGTCCTGCTGGGGGTACCCAGACACACTCCATCTACCAACACTCCAACATAGTGTGCAGGGCATACTGTGCTGTTGGAGGTACTTGGACACACTCCATGTACCAGTACCCAAGCATGGTGTGTAGGGGCACTGTACTGTGCTGTTGGAGGTATGTATACTCCATCTACCAACATCCCAGCATGTTGTGTAGGGGCAGTGTGCTGCTTGAGGTACATGGACATACTCCATCTACCAACACCCAAGCATGGTGCATAGGGGCACTGTGTTGGAAGTACCTGAATACACTCCATCTACCAACAGTCCAGCATAGTGTGTGGGGGCACTGTGTTGCTGGAGATACCTGGACATACTCCATCTACCAATTTCACAACATGGCGTGTAGGGGGCACTGTGCTACCGGAAGCAGATGGACACACTCCATCTACCAACACCTCAGCACAGTATGGAGGAGGCACTGTGGTGTTGGAGGTACCCAGACACACTCAATCTACAAACACCCCAGCATGGTTTATAGTTGGCACTGTACTATGCTGTCGGAGGTACATGGACACACTCCATCTACCAACACCCTAGTATGGTGTGTAGGGGGAGCTGCAGTATTGAAGGCACTTGGATATACTCCATCTACCAGTACCCCAGCATGGTGTGTAGGGTGTATTGTGCTGTTGGGGGTACCCGGACACACTCCATATACCAACATCCCAGCATGGTGTGTAGGGGGAGCTGTCCTGTTGTAGGTACGTGGACACACTCCATGTACCAGTACCCAAGCATGTTGTGTACGGGCACTGTACTGTGCTGTTGGAGGTACACGGACATACTCCATCTACCAACACCCCAGCATGGTGTGTAGGGGGAGCTGTAATGTTGAAGTCACTTGGACATACTCCATCTACCAATATCCCAGCACAGTGTGTAGGGAGAGCTGTATTGTTGGAGGTAGAGGCACACTCCATCTACCAACACCCCGGCATGGTGTGTAGGGGAGTTGTCCTGTTGGAGGTACCTGGACATACTCCATTCACCAGTACCCAAGCATGGTGTGCAGGGGTATTGTACTGTGCTGTTGGAGTACGGACATACTCCACCTACCAACACCCCAGCATGGTTTGTAGGGGAGCAAAATGTTGAAGGCACTTGGACATACTCCATCTACCAGTACCCCAGCATGGTGTGTAGGGGTACTGTGCTGTTGTAGGTACTTGGACATACTCCACCTACCAATACCCCAGCATGGTGTGTAGGGGGAGCTGTGCTGTTGAAGGTAGCTGGACACACTCCATCTATCAACACCCCGGCATGGTGTAGCGGAGCTGTCCTGTTGAAGGTACTTGGACATATTCCATCTACAACACCCCAGCACAGTATGTCGGAGGCACTGTGCTGTTGGAGGTACCCAGACACACTATCTACCAACAACCCAGCATGGTGTGCAGGGGGTGCTGTACTGTGTTGTTGGAGGTACCTGGACATACTCATCTACCAAGACCCCAGCATGGTGTGTAGGGGTGCTTTGCTGTTTGAAGTACCTAGACATACTCCATCTACCAATGCCCCAGCATGGTGTGTAGGGGGTGCTGTCCTGTTGGAGTTACCTGGACACATCCATCTACCAGCACGCCAGCATGGTGTGTAGGGGGCTGTGCTGTTGGAGGTATCTGGTCACACTCCATCTACTGACACCCCAGCATGGTGTGTGGAGGGTGCTGTGCTGTTGGAGGCATTTGGACATACTTCAACTAGCAACAGCAAAGCAAGGTGTGTACAAGATGCTGTGCTGATGTAGGTAGCTAGACATACTCTATCAATAACCAAGCATGGTGTGCAGGGGCTGCTGTGTTGTTGAATGTTCCTTGTCACACTCCATACACCAATGTCCCAGCACAGTTTGTAGGGGATTCTGTGCTGTTGGGGGTACCTAGACATACTTTATCTACCAACGCCCCAGCATGGTGTTAGGTCATTTGATATGATTACCTCCATGTCTCTTTCTTGCTTGGTGGTTGACACCACTTCACCCATTTTGTACTCCACCTCTGAGTTTATGAGACCCAGGTGCATTAGTTTGCACTTTTTCACACTGAAAACCAGCTGCCAAACATCGACAACTCCTCTAGTTTCCTTAGGTCTCTGCTCATCCTTTCTACCCTTTCTGGAGTGTCTACACTACTACAGATTTTGGTGTCATCAACAAAGAGGCACACCTTCCCACTTCTCTGAAATGTCACTTATAAAGAGATTAACATTATTCTGGCAGTACAGCCTAGAGGTTAGAGTAATGAGGTGTGAATGAGCTTGGTACATATAGCAGATCTGGGTGTGATTCCTGCAACATCCACTGGCATACTATGCGACTCTAAGCAAGTCACTTAATCTCCCCAGTACTCCTAGGTCACCCCCAAAAACAGGCACTTGTGCCTAGTGGACCTTACCCGGTTATCAAAAGAATAAAAAAAAATACATTAAGGAGGACCGGTCCCAGCACTGATCCATGAGACACCCAGATAGTGATCTTGAACTCCATTTACCACCATCTTCTATTTTTATCCCCAACCAATTTCTTATCCACTTTACCACCTTTGGACCCCTCTAAGCTACCTAGCTTGCTTACTAGTCTGCTGTGTGGAACAGTGTCAAAAGCCTTACTGAAAACTAGGTAGGCTGCATCCACTGCTCCACCCTGATCTAAATCCTTTGTCACCCAGTCAAATAAATTAATCAGATTCATATGACATAACCTCGCCCAGTGAACCCATGCTACCTTGGGTCCTGTAACCCACTGGATTCAAGATATTCCTCAATCCTTTCCTTTAGTAGTGGTTCTATTAACCTTCCCACCACTGATGTCAGGCTGGCTGGTCTATACAGTAACTACCAGCCTCTTCCCTGTTACCATTTTACAGCTGCAGTGGGTGTAGCAATGAAGACATCTTGCGAGGACAACAGAGGAAAAGGAGCTTACCAGATACTGGATGGACATGTAAATAGTGGAGGTGAAAGGCCATCACTGTGCGTTCACAGCACTATTCTATCTGCCGTTTGCCGGTAGAATGTGGCACTGGCTGCCTTGTCTAAGATGCCCATCGGAGTTCTCTGTGCATGAGTGAGAACTCCAACAGCCTGAGCTCCCAGGAAATGCAGCAATATAGTGTTAGCACCCTTGTTTTGTGAAATGAGGTTTGTAACTATTAAAATATTATTTTAAAGCATACTGTTTTTCTCTTACATTCCCCATCTAAATTGCCGCTGTGCAGAATATGAACTTTCCTAGATGTCATTAGAGGAGAACAGAGACAATCAGCAATGGAATTGTGATTGTAACAACATTTTAAAGTTTTACTGCCACTTGATGTAACTGCATTCAAACAGTCTACAATGATTGACCCCAGCAATAAAGTTATACTTATGGTAAATGGCTATGTAAGCTGGGAGAAGGCATTTATATTCATAAGAAAGTACTCTAAAGTTTAGATGCAATATTTGAAAAAGCATGCAAGGGTCTATTTTCACAAATCTCAAGCCACTGAAGCGCAGTATTTCTGCGCTATAAGGCAGGGGAAACAGTGACAATTAAAAGGGTCTTGGTTATGTGAGAAAATGTTACAGAGAAATCCTGAGCCCCCAGGATATGCTGCAATATAATGCTGGGATCCTTGTTTTATGAAATGAGGTTTGTAACTATTAAAATATTATTTTAAAACATACTGTTTTTCTCTTGCATTCCCCCTACCATCCAAATTGCCACTATGTAAAAGACGAGCTTTCCTGGATGTCATGAGAGGGAGCAACAGTGAGAATCAGCAGGGGAATCGTGAGTGTGGACTGAATGGCTGAAGCAGCTGTGCTTTTGAGTGTTCTTCATGTTATCGACGGTTCCACCCGCATTCATTGACATTTCACAGTTCTTCTGCCTGTGCTAGCTCCAATTTGTTTTCACTGTACTTCTTCTGGGTGCTGGCTACCTGTCAAGGAGCCAAATCAGTTAACGTGTGCGTTGATGCAGCTTCCAGCTGTTTCATCCCTTGCCGCTTTTGTTGTTGTGCAGCCAGAGGACTTCACATAAACAAGTGTAGAAGCAATTTAGTGCACTATGCCAATGTCATGTATTTCTGGCATTTATTTAGCTGTACTGCAGGTGTTAGGGATTGCCGAATCAGGAGTATCTTTTTCTGGTGTGCTTTGTCTACTGCTTTATGTCTTGTAGCAGCTGAAGTGTACTTTACTTGCTAATAGTCTGCTTTACTTGCTCTTCAAAATATTTCCAAGCTTACAATACATTCTTGTGGCCAATATTAATCAGTATGCTAAACTAGTAACCTGTTTCTAACCTACCCTGTCTATATGTGACCTCCTGTGAATTATTTTAGTACAATATCTGACTTCCAGGGCTCCAAGGTGCCCTATGACTCTTGTTTTGAGGGTTAAAAGAAGCTGCACTGTAGTGAAGTGCTAATTATCATATGGCCTAGGGTGACACACAGCCCCAGGTACTTTGCTGGTGGCCCCAGCCTGCTGCTGTCCACAAGTATTGTACACCAGGGCTCTGTCAGTCTGCTGAATGTGTGTGATCTCCTTTCACCTTCAATTAAATCTCATGGTGCACCCGAACTACATACTACTGACCCCCTTCCAAGATATCTTGTACTTCTTATTCATTTTTGCATCACTGCCAATTCTATCCACAGTAGTTACAGCATCATTTCTTGATACTCATTACATTGGTTAACTCACTTACACCTAGGTGGCTATTTTTGTATCAAGGTTAAGCAACGGAATGTTCAGACTTCAAAAAAGTCTTGTGTCGTGGGCGGCTGCAGCAACAAGCCAAGCCCAGAAATACCTGGTTTTGAATGTTCAAAGAGGTGTAAATCAACCGAAAGAATCAGAAAGTGGGCTAACTTTGTGCTTCTCAACAGAGACTAGGATTGGCAGGCTGTGGTATTCTCTCCCCCCCCCCCCACATATACTCTGCTCACTTTTCGGATAATCTTGAAAACTTAATGCTGCATAAATTAAAATTCTGTAGCTATGTAAAGCTAACACGAAGTACCATCCTGACTGTTAGACCCAAAACTGATAAAAGGCACCAGTCACTTAAAGACAATAAGAGGCCCTCTGACAATACTGAAGAACCAGTAACATGCAGGCATAGGTGCTGTGCAGCTGACTAATGGCATCAAGGTATGCTTCTGGGGTGGATGCCAGGATTTTATTAATGTGTAAAGGAATGGTTTGTACATGCACATTACGGTTCATTGGAATCAATCTGATAGAAATCCAAAGTACCCAAGTCCATCTGTCATTTTTGGTGGCAGTCTGTCAGATTATGGCAGGACAAGTGGGCAACTGTAGTAGATGGCACTAGTAGTGGACAACTCATTGGTACCTCCTGCACAAATAGCCCCCGGTCTCCTGAGTCCACTCCAGTGCAGTGAAGTCTAAACCAAGAAACACATGCCCTCCTTATTCATATTAGCCAGGACCTCAGACCCAAAGAGAGAGGTGAAATAGGGACCCACCACACACCTGACACCCTAATCCTGCAACCGGTGTGATTACATTAATAAACCTGAGTAAACATGCACAGTCACTGCCCTGCTCAGTCGTGTTCTGGTTTCTCACCCACTGTTCTCAGAAGACCCCCATTTTATTGACCTGGGTAGCCGGGCTGACCTAAAGAAAGCCCTTGGGTTACCCACTATCAAATGCCTTACCATAAACATCTACTAAAGTTTATTATTTTAATCTAACTTGTTGGATTGGGGTGTCAGGGGCATGCCAGCCATTGGGCATCTCCTGTCACCTCTTCTTGGGGTTGGTGGGTTAGGTTAATATAAACATAGAGGACATAAGTTTCTTGTTCTTGATTGGAGTTTGGGACCAAGAGTGAAGGGTCACGCACACTAGGGGATGGGGGGGACAATTTGCACAGTAGTGACCACTGAGTTGACTCCTGCCTACTACAGCTGCCCCTTTGCCCTGCAGTGACCTGACAGACTGCCACAAATAAAGACAACAGCCCAAGGACCGCAGGGACTTAAGGCAAGAGTCATGGGAGGCAAGGCCAGGTGGTGGGAGCTTTTTTCTGGCCCACAGTCACCAAAGTGGTCAGATGTAGAATCAGAAAATACAGGTTACTCACCTGTAACAGGAGTTCTAGGAATGGTATATGTTGTTCATTCACACTGTCTGGCAGGTTCCTTGCCACTTTAAATCTTGCCAGAAGGTCTTCAAGCTGGCTCCTCCCACCCACCCGGGTGGTAAAACTCTCGGATCCACCCCATGATGCCAGATCTAGCCCGCTGGAAGCCAGGTTGTGCGTCGAAGCCGGGGAGGTCGGGTGGGTCATGTGGATGAACAACATATACCATTCCTAGAAGTACAGTTACGTAGAACTTACCGTAACAGTAGATCTTTGAGAGAGGCTGTTGCAGTAGGTAATTACATATAGGACTAGCGTCGGCAGGCAGCAGGACCCACGGAAAAATTTCTAGCTAGCAGTCCCTGGCAGGACCGCCCCATCAGGTGACCAGCGTCAGATGACATCGGTATAAAGGGGCGGTCCCAGACGCCTGCCTTCCAGTTCTTTCCCGCCACAGGCCCAGAAGGCCCAGACGAGAGAGAAGCAGATATTTCCCTCAATGGAAAAGGAGCTGAAAAAAGCCTAGGGGATGGAGGGCGGGAAGGTATTACCTACTGCAAGATCCCCTCTCGAAGATCTACTGTTACGAGAAGTTCTACGTAACTGTACTATCTTACTTCGAGAGGGCTCTTGCAGTAGGTAATTACATATAGGACAGAATCCCAAGCAGTCTGGAACAAATGAAAAGGCACCGGGAGGAGGAACTACTCCAAGAAGTAGTAAGAAAGCTTGCAAACCTCAAGAAAGGAGGCCCTGCAAGACAGCTAACCCGAAGCCTGCTCTACGGCGAGAGGCAATGTTCAACTGTAATGTTTAGTAAATGTATGGACAGAGGTCCAAGTGGTGGCAGCACAGATGTCTGCCGCCAGACACATTCTTGAAACAAGCCGCAGAGGCTGCTATTCCTCGAGTAGAGTGGCCTCTGACTTGACCCGGTAGGGTCTTGTTGTACTTGTCATAACAGAAAGTGATGCAATGAGCCAACCACTTTGATAGGCATTGCTTGGAGACAGCATTGCCTTCCCTTTTGTGAGCAAAAGAGATGAACAACTGATCAGTCTTTCTGAGATTCTTCGTCCTATCGGTGTAGTATCTCAGAATCCTGTGGACATCCATGGTATGGAGCAAGTATTCTCCTTGGTTGGAATACTGCGTGAAAAAGGCAGGAAGTTCAATGGACTGATTTAAGGTAGACTCCACTACCACTTTTGGGAGAAACTTGGGGTTCGTGCGAAGAGCTACTCTTTCTTTGTGAAAAATCAGATAAGGGATTTTGCACATAAGGGCCTGGAGCTCGGAAATTCTGCAAGCTGAAGTAATGGCCACCAAGAATAGCGTCTTCCACTATAAGAACTTCAAGTCTGCGGAAGCCGCAGGCTCAAAGGGAGGAAGGGTAAGTTTCTCGAGAACAAAGTTCAAGTCCCAGGGTGGAGCTGGAGTCTGAACAGGGGGTCTAAGATGAAGGACCCCTCTGAGAAAAGTCTTGGATACCTCCAGTTGGGCAAAAGCCTCATCAGTGAAAGGGACATGGTAGGCTGAAATAGCCGCCATGTGGACTTTCAAAGAGGAGTGACTGAGACCCAGGTCGAAAAGATGACGCAGATAATCAAGCAGAATGGCCACAGGACAGCAGAAAGGCTCCACATTCCTGGAGGCAGCCCAAATGGAAAATCTTTTCCATTTCATGGCGTAGGTGGACCTAGTGGAGGTTTTCTAGCCTCCATCAGAATCTCAGCCACCTTAGGAGAGATGCCAAAGTGAGATTGGGCTAGGTCTGCAGGAGCCATGCATGAAGTTGAAGAGACTTGAGTCCTGGATGGACCAGGGTCCCCTGATCCTGGGTCAGCAATCCTTGAGATAAAGGCAAAGGAAGAGGAGGAACCTCTGAGTATTGTTGTAGAAGAGAGAACCAAATTTGCCTGGGCCAGAAAGGAGCGATCAGAATCATTCTAACTCCTTCCAATGCCAGTTTCTGCAGCACACGAGGGACCAGAGGAATTGGGGGAAAAGCATAGACGAATCTGTCCTTCCAGTTTAGAGACAGAGCGTCGCTCCAGAAAGCGCCTCGCTCTGGAGCGAGCGAGCAAAAAATTGGAAGCTTTGCATTTTAGGAGGAGGCAAACAGGTCTATCTGTGGAGTCCCCCAAGTCTGGAAGATGCTTTTTAGAACTTTTTGGTCCAGTTCCCACTTGCATGGCAGAGCTGAAGAACGACTTAGCTTGTCTGCCAGGACATTGTCAACTCCCGGAACATGGATCGCTGTGAGGTGAAGGTTGTGAAGAGTTGCCCATTCCCAAACCCTCATCGCTTCCCTGCACAGCGGGTAGGACCGAGTCCCTCCCTGCTTGTTGATAAACCACACCACGCATATGTTGTCTGTTTGGACGGCTAGGTGACCGGGAAGGATGTATTGGTGAAGGGCCTGGAGAGATACAGCACTACTCAAGCTCGAGCACTACTGATGTGAGTAACTCCAATTTTGACCATAAGCCCTGGGTTCGTGGAGACCAGATGGGCTCCCAACCTTCGCCTGATGCGTCCGTGGTCAGAGTCTGAGTGGGGGAGGATGAAAAAGGGACCCCTGGAATAGGTTCTCTTAAACCATCCACCATTGCAAGTCTCTCATCATCAGCGGAGATCAGCACCAGATGATCTGGTCGTCTACAAGTTGATCCCACTGAGAGCGGAGAGTCCACTGAGAGATCCTTATGTGGAGACGCGCCTGTGGAACCGTCGGGATGGCAGCCGCCATAAGCCCCAGGAGATGGAGCACCAACCTCGCTGGAACCCTCCTGCGTTCCGATAGAAGGGAAATCTGGGACTGGAGGGAGGCCCTCTGTCCCGAGGCAGGAAGACCCTGCACACTGTCGTATTGAGGATTGCCCTGATGAACTGGAGTCTCTGGGAAGGGTCCAGGTGAGACTTGGAATGGTTGATGATGATACCCAGACCAGTGAAAACCTGCTGGGTGAGGGAGAGAAAAATGCAGGAGTTCCTCCCTGGATGGGGCCGCCAGGAGCCAGTCATCCTGGTAGGGAAAAACTTGAACTCGCAAAGTACCGAGGTGGGCCGCTACCACCACCAGGCATTTGGTGAAACTCGGGGAGCTGAGGAAAGACCAAAAGGGAGCACCTGGAATTGGTAGTGGTCCCCCTGGAACGCAAACCTGAGGTACTTACGATGTGAAGGGCGAATGGGGATGTGCAGGTACACATCCTGCATATCCAGTGCACAAAGCCGTTGGCCCGGCAGAAGCAGGGGCAAGAGGGTTTGAAGGGAGAGCATCCTGAACCTCTTGTATTCCACATATAGGTTCAGGGAGTTGAGATCGAGAATGGGTCTGAGATCTCCCGTCTTCTTTGGTACAAGGAAGAAATGGGAATAGTATCCCGTCCCGTGAAGGTGAGGGGGGACAGGCTCTATGGCCTGCTTCGCGAGGAGAGCAGAAATTTCTTCCTTGACCAAAGGAAGATGGTCTCTTGAGTAAGAGGAGTTCAGAAGGGGGTGACGTGGAGGTTTCTGCAGAAACTCCATGGAGTGCCCCTCTGCTATGATCTGAAGCACCCATGAATCCAATGTTATCCTCTCCCAACCCGGAAGGTGGAGGGAGAATCTCCCTCCTACCGGTTCCTCCGGGGCGTCCGGAGGCAGTGGGAGAGGAAGGAGTCCAGGTGTGAGGCAGCATCGCAGCTGGGGTACCCGCTGCTTTTTGGGCGTTGGGGGCCCGGCGTTTTGTAGCCGCCTTCCCTGAGGTTTCACTTGAGGCCGGCTGCGTCTGTGAAAGGACAGCACTGCAGGGGGATGGGGACGGTACATTGAATCAACAGATGGGGGCGTCCCTTCTACTGAAGTCAGTGATGATGTTTGACATCACTGCACAGCGTAGAACCCCTGAAAGGTGCTTCTTGGATTGCTGACTGCACCTCCGGGACCAGACCTGACACACGGAGCCATGCGTGATGCTGAAGACTTACGGCAAACGCAGAGCTCCGTCCTGCGGTGTCCACTGCGTCATAGGTCATCCTCAGATTGTGACGACTGGCCGAATGAGCAGAACGGACCAGGTCGGCTAACTCCTGCTTGACCTGGGAGTCAGGCAAGGAGTCAATCTTGGATTCCGCCTGGGTAAGGACAGCCTTCTGGTAATCCCCCATATGCGCTACATAATTTAGGGCCCGATCCCCAGTGTGGAAGAAGCATAGATCTTCCTTCCATACTGAGCCAGAAGGCAGGATTCCTTATCCGGGGAGACAAGCTCAAATGTTTGGGGACTCTGACCGGCCGTGGCGGCACTAATCACAACTGAGTCTGCGCGGGGTGAGTCTAAAAGTCTACACCTCTGGAGCCTGGTATAGCCTGTTGGACTTCCGAGGAAGTGGGGCTAAGCCGACGGTTGTTTCAAATGCTGGAAACAAGGTGGGCATGGGCTCGATCCAGGGTGGCACTAGAGTAGGGGCCGTGAGGGCAAGTCCAGATGTTCGAGCAGTTTAACCGCTGGGGATCTGGTTCTAGGAACGCCACTGGTGGACTTCCTGGATCTTCCTGAGCAACTCAGTGAAGGAAGGATCCTCCGGAGACTTCGGAGGAGTCCTTGGCCGGGGCTTGGACGGAGAGCGAGGCTCGTCGTCTTTCTCAGAACAACCACAGGAGGAATCCGAGGAGTCCGAGAAAGAAGAAGAAGAGGAATTTGAAGCAGAGTAAGACTCCCTAGCTCGTCTAGGGGGAGGAACGGGTTCCTTAGGGGGGATCCCTGGACGCATGTCCTGCCCCTCTCTGGATCCCGAGGGCAGAGCCCGGGAATCCGGAGGTGGAGAGGGAGTGTGCCGACTGGGGCGTACGGGAGCTGGGGGTGGCACCATTGCCGTAAGATGGCTCTCGACTTCCTTGGTGAGCTGAGCCTTGGCCTCAGCCCACCAGGAGGCCAGAGCTCCTGGAGATCCACCGGTGCCTAGGGGCAGTGCGGAGGGAGGATGTAGCAACGGATGAAATCCATAAGGGAGTATCCGTAACCCAGCTGCGGGAATACTGGAGCTGGGTATTGCGGCGTCGGTACTGCAGGCGTCGGTGCGGGTACTGCGGCGCAGGATACTGTGGACCCGGGTAAGCCGGCGTCGGATAAGACGGTGGATACCCAGGTACCGGAGGAGCTGCCGGAGCAGATGGCCCAGTAGGGAACCCCACGGGCAGATCGACCGTGATAGGCCCATTGGGTGGAGGGCCCGATGGGAGAGGAATATTCCCCGCCGGCGGAGGGTCCGGCATTGGAACCGGTGCCGGCGTCCGGGGAGCCAGCGTCAGATCTGGCTCTATAGGAAGGGGATCAGACGGCTGAACCTCATCCTGAGCCTCACCCGGGGACGGAGGGAAAAAGTCCCCGGGTCAGGCAGGGGGGACTTTTGCCCGGACAGCAGCGAAAGCTGCAGGAACCTGACGACAGATGGGGCAGGGTCTCATTGAGATCCGAGGTGGCCCAGCGACGCCGGAGAGCTTTTCACACTTAGGGGCCGAGTCCCGCGGACGCCAGAGTGACCGGTGTCCGATCTTTGGGGTCCCACGCCGAGGTGACGAGGATGGGAAGAGGCCTGGTCCGAGGGGTCTTGCTGCGGCGCCGCTCAAGGGTCGGATGCCTTAGCGGCTTTCTCCTGGTAGACGCCGGAGGAGCTGACTGCTTATGGGCCGGCGCAGTGGGCGCAGTCTGTGGCGGCAGTACTGCAGGCTGAAGCCTCCTTTGCCTGAGGCACCCGGCGGGCTCGAGCGAACCCGGCCAGGTGGGCGTTACCTCCTCCAAAGCCTTGGAGGCTGCCGTCAGGCGGTCCCCCGGAGGGGACGTTACCTGAGCCGCGGCTCCGGCTGGAGTCGTGGAGGAGGAGGCCTTCTCCCGGTGCCTTTCTTTGTCCTGCTTCTTGTTTCCTTCAGGGAGGTCGATGCCTCGCCGAGCTTCTTCAATCCTTCTCCATTGCGACATCTTCTTTTTGAGGAGATGGGCTTCAAGAGACTGCTGGTGCCACTGCAGGTGGCGAGTTGAAATGTAGGCAGTGCGGACACTTGTCGCATCACAAGTGGTCGGGCCTCTAAACAAAAAGGCAGAAGGAGTGACCGTCCTTGTGAGGCAGTTGGGCTTTCATTTGTAGTCGCACTATTTTTGAAGGGGACTACATACCGATGTTCATCTGACAAAGAAAAAAATACTGATACTTTTCGGAAAAACCGGCTGAAACAGCAGGACTGAGCTTTATGAACTTACTGTGAGCGCTGCACCAGCTGGCGGGCGGAAAGAACTGGAAGGCGGGCATCTGGGACCGCCTTATACCGTCGTCTGGCCCGGTCACCTGGCGTAGGCCGGTCCCATGGGGACTGCTAGCTAGAAATTTTCCATTGGTCCTGCCTCCGACGTCAGTTCCTTATATGTACATTCTACTGCAAGAGCCCTCTCAGTAAGGTCTCCTGTTACAGGTGAGTAACTGTATTTCTAGGGACAAGGATATGTTGTTCATCCACACTGTCTGTCAGACTCTAGCAGTTCCTCCAGGAGGAGGGAGGCAAGGTGCACACCCCCACTTAGGAATAAAGACTGAGAACAGAGTCCCCAAAACCAGCATCCCGGCGTGACTCAAGGTCGATGTGGTAGTGGGTGATGAAGGTATTGCTGACTTCAGGTAGCAGCCCTGCAATTTCCTGGATAGGGACATCCTAGAGCAAGTACCACGATGCAGCAGTATGTTGGGTAGAATGAGCTCTTATTCTCTGAGAGACTCATGCCCGCCAACCTATAGCAGAGATCTATGCAGGAGGTGACCCACCTGCCTATTGTCCACTTGGCTGCAGGTCTGCCAGGTGCGGCCTCGTAGGTGACAAACAGCTGGCAAACCTCCTCGAACTTCAGCCATCCGCTCCTTATAATAAGCTTGCGCTCTTCTAGGGTCCAAAGTATGGAGCCTATATTTGCCTCAGTGTGATTGGGTGTAGAACACCGCCGAGTCAACACCTGGTTAAGGTGAAACTCCGACACCACCGGAAGGAATTTTGGGTGGGGGGCGGGACAGCCTGTCCCTGTGGAAGACCAGATAAGAAGACTTGATGGAGCGCCTGGAGCTCTCCCATCCTTCTGGCTGACAAGATAGCCACCAAGAAGGTGGTCTTCCACGACAGGAGGGAGATATCGCACCTGTGCATTGGTTCGAATGGCCTGCCCATGAGCTTAGCCAATACCAGCAGTAGATCCCATGGAGGTGGAGGTTCTCGCACTGGAGGGGATATGTGATCAAGGCCTTTGAAAAAGTGCCTGACCACCTTCTCCTGCGCCACTGACTGCTTCCTGGCCCACGTCTGGTAAGCAGAGATGGCTGCCAGGTACACCTTAAGGGTCGTCGACTGAAGCCCTTCCTGAGAAAGGGACCACAGGTAGTCCAGAATGCTTGCCAAGGAACAGGAGGAAGGTTCAGTCCTTGCCCTTGACACCAAATGGAAATCTCTTCCATTTGAAGGTGTAGCATTTTCTGGTCGACTCCTGCGGGGACGCCTCCAGCAGCGTTGAGGACCTCGTCCAGAAAACCCAGGCCCGGAACTATAGCCGCTCAGGAACCAGGCCGTCTAGGTGCGAGAGATTGAAGGTCCGGATGGAATACCTTCCCTGATTGACTGAGTACAGGTCGGGTGGTCTGGAAGCTGCCTCGGGAGCCTGGAGCTGAGACTGAGGAGATCTGGATACCAGAACTGACTGGGCCAGTCTGGGGCTACCAGAATCACCTGCACCCTGTCCCTCTTTACCTTGAGAAGCACCTTGTGGATCAAGGAAAATGGGGGAAAGGCGTAGAAGAGGCCCGGGGTCCATGGCCTCGAGAAGTCATCCCCTTGCAGCGAGCCCTGCTGAGGGGGACGGGCATGAAACAGTCTCAGCTTCACATTCTCCCTGGAGGCAAACAGGTCTGCCTGAGGCATGCCCCAGTGGGAGAAGAGATCTTGTACTACCTCCAGCAGGAGAGACCACTCATGTGACGCAGCCCCTATCCGGCTCAGGGCATCGGCCAGGGTGTTGGAGGCTCCTGCCATGGGAGATCTGCCTCCAGACTGCACACGAGTGACCAAATGCAGAGAGCTTCCCTGCACAGAGGCATGGAGAGCGTCCCACCCTGGTGGTTTAGACAGTACATGGTCGTGGTATTGTCCGTCTGGACCTGAACCACTTGACCCCGTAGAAACGGAGTGAAGGCGGTGAGGGCTAGACGAACCGCTCGAAGCTCCAGCAGGTTGATGTGGCATCAGGACTCCCGAGGGGACCAGAGGCCGTGCACTCCGTGCTCCCCCAGATGGTCACCCCAACCCATCAGAGAGGTATTAGTCGATAGAGACAGTCGGCCACATGGACAAACGGGATGCCCTCCTGCAGATGAGCCAGAACAATGGTCCATCACTGAGAGCTGTTCCCATCCCCTGGGTCACTGTCACTAGCTGATCCAAGTGCTGTGACCACTGGCTGGCCAGTCCCCACTGAAGGGACGATGTACCAGTGGGCCTTAATGGACCACGCTGGTGCAGGCGCCATGAAGCCAGGAGGCGAGGAAGTCCCGGGCAGGCGGATTGCCCAACCAGAAATGATTGGGCTAAGGAGGAAAGAACCTCGGCCTGTCCACCAGGAGCCATGCTCTGGCTCAAGAGAGTCAAGCTCTGCCCAATGAAAAGTATCACCTGCTTTGCACGAGTTCTGACTTGGCCTCGTTGATGAGGAGGCCAATCTGAGAGCAAACCTGGAGGCCAGATCTCTGGACCGCCCACCTCCACTCTGGAGGGGCTGCAATCAGCCAGTCATCCAGGTGAGGTACACCTGCCTTCAAGCGCGCGAATGCTGTCACCACTGCCATGCATTTGGTGAAGACCCTGGGAGCTAGGAGAGGCTGAAGGCATGGCCGAACTGAAGGATCCCTCCACCCTGAAGTGGAGGAATCTCTGATGAGATGGACAGATTGGGACGTGAAAGAATGCGTCCTGGAGGTTCAGGGAACAGAACCATGCCTCGTTCCATGGATGGTATTATCTGAGCCAGAGTGACCATCCTGAAGGTCTGAGACCTCTAGGAACCTGTTCAGGTCGTGCAGGTCGAGAATGGGATGACAGCCCCCATCCGTTTGGAACCAGGAAATACCTGGATACAAACCCGGGTCTGGAGCAGGATCTGCCACCTTCCTGATCACCTCTTTTCAAGGAGCAGGGCAATGTCGTCTCGTGCCCAGCAGCAGGCAGCGGACCCCATCGCCTCCTAGAGGGCGACGGCTTGAAAGGGTGGGGTCTGCTCGAACTCCAGAGGCAGGCCTTTCCTACCACCTCCAACACCAGCAGTCCATGGTGATAGCGGACCAGGCAGAAAGGAAGTGGCGGAGCCGTCCCCCCACGGGGAACCCGGGGGGGGAGTGACGAGGCTGGGGGCGACACCCCTCAACCTGTCACTGGGCAGGCTTGGAGGAGGGACCTCCTGGGCCTTTACTTCCCTGCTTCCTGTTGGAGGAAGCCGCGGGCTTGGGTTTGGGATGTCAAGCGCAAGCCTGCTGGCCCTGATGCTGGTGCTGTTGGGCTAGATGAGCTGCAGGCGCAGAAGGATGAAAGGTTGTGCTGCTGCTGACAGTGGCCTTTGTCCTTCTGGGTGGAGGTGACCCGATTCAGGGTGGCATTGGACTTTTGATCTGCTGGAGGTGACCTTCCACCCAGGGCCAAGAGGTCGGTCCCCAAGAAGGGACATCCATCAACTTTGTGCTGGGTATCTGCCGTAAAGGTGGATATCCTCAGCCATGCTCTGCGGCGCATGGCCACTGCGGCCGCAACCGATCTGGCACAGGAGTCCCCTATGTCCAGAGCTGTTTGGAGCTGCTGCTTCGCCACCACCCTACCCTGGTCCCGGACCTGCCAGACCGTGGTCTGGAGGTCGGCCGAGATGAGGGATCACCTCATCCAGGGAGCCCATGAGGGCGTGGGAGAAGTGTGCCATCAGCACGGCCAAGATGCCTGGCAGAGGCCAAGGAAGGACGCAGCATACATTTTGCACCCGGCGTAGTCCAGCTTTTTGGACTCCTTGTGGGGGGGCTTGTCCATGTCCCTAGCCGGAAAACGCTGTCGGTGACCAACCCCTTGGCAGAGGGGTGCTCCGAAAACCCGGGCAAAGAGCCGGTAGGGACCGCATACTTCCTGGCCATCCTGACCGAGGGCGCAGGACAGGAAGCAGGCCGCTGTCAAAGCTCCAAGGCTGGGCCAACAATGGCCTCAGCCACAGGAAAGGCCTCCGTGGGTGAATCCCCTCAGTCCAGTATCTCCATCAGGGGATAATTGGCCCATTTGGAAACGGGCTCGAGCTGCATCCTGGTGGACTCCGAGATGAGCCGAAGCAGACCCTTAAGGACGAGGGGTTTCTGGCCCAGTGACTGGCCCTCGAGGACTCCAGGTCAACCTGCCTGGAGAACAGGGAGGAGTCGCTTGTCGGACTCTGAAGAGTCCGGGAAGAGCTGCCTAGAGCCTGAGCCACCCTCCACCTGCCGAGGACGGTTTGGAGTGAGGTGACTGACAACCTGTGAGGCAGGGCCTTGAGCCGATAGAGAGTCCTTGGTCGGTGCCCCGATTTCGGGTTGTGGGGCGGAGGTTCCACCACAATTGTGGCAGCAGGTTTCAGCCAACAACTGCCCAGGCTTGGGCACTCGACTGCAGTGACAGGCTGTTTTGGCCATTCGGTGACAGCCACTTGATGGACGGGGAAGGCGCCGTGTCGACTTAGTCCTGGACAAAAGTAACTGCTGCCACATCAGCTCCTTGTAGCGTGGACACAATTTGCGCCAAAGCCTCTCCTCATCCAAGGAGGAAGACGAGGAGAAGCAGCGTCGCCGCTTACCTCGGTGCCGAGACCGAGACTGCCGAAGTCGGCGGGATCAGCTGGATCGAGAAGAAGTCCGAGATTGAGATCCTCGGTGTGTCCCAGGGCGGGCCTGGGAGGGAGCGGGGGACACCCGCTCCTCCCTCGGCTCAGACGTCTTAACCGGGGACTGCTGCACCGATGGCGCAGGCAAATCCTCGGTTTCCACCGGGGGAACCGGCGAAGAAGGTTGTCGGCTTCACCAATCGACAAACCATCCGACGGGTTGAGAAAAATCTCAACCGCGTCGATGGCTGTCTCAGCCGGCTGACCTGACGGGGACGCCGTGAAGCCAGCAGCCTTAGCCGCAACCTCGACTGAAGTCGACGGTCGGCTGTCCAGGGAAGGGGACCTCTCCCACTCCCATGAACGCCAAGGATGGGACTTACCCTTGGGATCCTTCTTTTGGACCGAGAGGAATATCCCGATGGCCCCTCTCCCTTCGTGGAAAGGGAATGGCAAAGCTCCTTGAACGAAGTAGAATATGAGGTACCCAAAGAGAGTGGGATAAATGCTGCAATCGTGAGGAGGAGGAAGATGCAGCCTGGGCTGCCTCTCCTCGAGGGCGATCATCTGCTGGAGCTGCTCAGCCAACCAGCTCAGAGTAACCGCCCAATGGGCTCTTTCGACTTTAATGCCGGTAGCGCTCGGGCCCCAAGCTTCAACCAGGCAGCGCGGTCCCAAGACGCTACGAGAACGAAACAGCAAGACTGCAGGCCTGGGCGGGTCGGGTTCTAGGTCGAGGCAGTAGACGACATGGAGTGCGGATCCATCCTGGACATCTTCTGCCCACAAGGGCACCGCCGAAAACTGGGAGTCGATTTGTCCATCGCAGCCACGAGGGAAAAGGAAGACCGAAGTCTTGAAAATTTTAAAACAAGTTTCGGACGAACCAAAGAATTAGGATCCAGTCTATCACGCAGAGCGTTGAGGAGGGAACCTGAGCTTCCAAACGGTAAGGAAGATCTGGCGTCATGTGGCAGAGCCAAGAGTTTTACCACCCGGGTGGGTGGGAGGAGCCAGCTTGAAGACCTTCCAGCAAGATTTAAAGTGGCAAGGAACCTGCCAGACAGCGTGGATCCATGTCCCTAGAACTACAGTTACTTTAAGAACTTACTGTAACAGTAGATCTTTGAGAGAGGGTCTTGCAGTAGGTACTAGCTGACAGGACTAAGCCGGCAGGCATCAGGACCCCACGCAAAATCTTTCTAACTGGCAGTCCCTAGCAGGGACCGCCCCCGACATCAGTGTGCGTCAGATAAAAGGGGCGATTCCACACCCGCCCTCCAGTTTTTCTGCCAGAGACCCAAAGAGCGTGACAGGAGAAAAGGAAAAGCTCCTTAAAAACAGAAGAGAAGAAACTCAGGGGATGGAGGGTGGGAAAGCAGCACCTACTGCAAGAGCCTCTCTCAAAGATCTACTCTTATGGTAAGTTCTTACACAACTGTACTATCTTACTTCGAGAGGGCTCCTGCAGTACGTACTAACCGATAGGACTGAGTCCCAAGCAGTTCTGAACAAAGAAGCCAGGGAGGAGGACATAAAAAAAAACAACTATCCACTAAAGGCTCTGGTAGGAAATGTCTTACATTGACATGATGCCCTGTTAAGGACCGCTTAGGCCAAACCACACGCCCATGCACGAGGCAACATCCAAGCTGTAGTGCTTGGTAAAGGTATGGATGGAAATCCAAGTAGCAGCAGTGCAAATCTCTGCAGCTGAGACACCTTTGAAGCATGCGGTCGAAGCCACTATGCCCCTAGTAGAATGACCCTTCGCCTGGCCTGGATGGAGTTTGTTGTATTTGTTGTAAAAAAAAAAAAGTAATACAGTTGGCCAACCATCTAGAGACATACTGTTTGGAAACGGCGTAGCCCTCCTTCTTTGAAGCAAAGGAAACGAACAGTTGCTCTATTTTCCTATGGTCCTTGGTTCAGTTGGTGTAACACCTCAAGATTCTGTGCACCACCCAGGGTAAGCAGGAGTTGCCTCCTTGGTTGGAAGAATTCCATGAAGAACACTGGAAGCTCAATTGACTGAGTGGATTCAGCCAGCACCCTGGGAAGGAACTTAGGGTTAGTCCTTATGGCCACCCTATCCATGTGAAAAATCAGGTAGGGCACGTGGCACATCAATGCCTGGAGCTTGGAAATTCTCAGAGTGGAAGTGATAGCCACAAGGAAATAGCAGTTATGCAAGAACTTACCGTAACAGTAGATCTTCGAAAGAGGTTCCTGCAGTAGGTCTTCGCATATAGGGCTGCACTCCCTGGCATCAGGTTCCAATGGCAAACTTGTAGCTAGTAATCATCAGCAGGGACCGCCTCCTGGCGTCAACCTGACCATACAAGGGGCAGTCCTGCGCCCGCCCTCCAGTTATTTTCCACCGGAGACCTAGAGAGAGGATAGTAGAAAGAAAGGAGTAACAACTCCTGAGACCCCTGTGCCCTGGTAGGACTGGAGGGCTAGGCACAATAAAAAGAAAGATTTCCAGGAGCTGGGGGAAAGTGGTGTCTAGACCTACTGCAGGAACCTCTCTCAAGATCTACTGTTATGGTAAGTTCTTCTTATCTGAATCACATATCTTACTTTGAGAGGATTCCTGCAGTAGGTCTTCACATATAGGACTGAATTCCAAGCAGTCTAAGGAAGTAGAAGTAGTCAGAGACGAGGTTCGGGAGGAGGAAAAAATGTCTTCCAACTAAGAGTCTGCCCTAAGGTAGAAGACCACAAGACTACAAGGCCGAAACCAGCTCGGCCTGGGGCAATGCCCAGACTGTAATGCTTAGTGAAGGTATGGATGGAAGATCAAGTGCCCGCTGTGCAGATCTCTGCAGTGGACACATTCCTGAAAAAAGAGGTAGAGATGGCCACGCTTCTAGTGGTGTGGACTTTAACTGACCCCGGGTTTTCCCATACTTCTGGTAAGTGTAGTGAATATAGTTAGCCAGCCACCTAGAAATGGTCTGTTTAGAGATGGTCTTGCCCTGGCACTGGGAGGCAAAGGCCACAAAGAGTTGGTTTGACTTTCAAACCTACTTAGTCCAGGAGGTATAGTACCTCAAAATCTGATGCACATCCAAGGTGTGCAAAAGATATTCCCCCCGTTGGAATGCTGAGGATAATAGACTGGCAGTTCAATGCTCTGGTTAAGAGTCGTTTCCGAAACCACTTTCGGAAGGAAGGAATAGTTCTTAGGACCACCCGGTCCTTATGGCAAATCAAATAAGGCTCTCTGAAAATAAAGGCCTGAAGCTCTGAAACCCTTCAAGCTGAAGTAACTGCAACCAAAAACAGAGTCTTCCATGACAGGAAGCGCATATCACAACTTGCTGCCAGTTCAAATGGGGGCAAAGTAAGTTTCTCCAACATAAAATTAAGATCCCAGGGAGGACAGGGGTTCTGGACTGGAGGTTTGACATGAAGGATATCCTTCAAGAAAGTTCTAGAAACCTCTAGTTGTGCTATGGTTTTGCCCTCCACTGGAAGGTGGTAGTCAGACACCACAGAAAGATGGACCTTAATGGAAGAATAACTAAGGCCCAACTCAGAAAGATGTACGAGGTACTCTAACAACTGGGAAGCCAAGCAAGAAAAAGGGTCCAAGCGTTTGGCTGTGGCCCAAATAGAAAATCTCTTCCACTTCATGGCATAGGTGGATCTGGTGGAGGGTTTTCTGGCTTCCACCAGCACCTTAGCAACCTGACAGTAGACTCCATAGTGAGCCACCGCTATGTCCACAGGTGTCACGCCTGAAGATGGAGAGACTGAAGGCTCAGATGTACCAGGATGCCCTGCTCCTGAGACAGAAGGTCGTGAAACAGTGGCAGAAGAACCAGTGGTTCCAACGTTAGTTGATGTAACAGTGGGAACCAAATCAGCCGGGGCCACAGATGGGCAATCAGAATCAAGTGGGCCCCCTCTGCCTGGAGTTTCAACAGAACCTTCTGTATGAGAGGAAATGCATATAGAAACCTCCCTGTCCAAGAAAGAGACAGTGTGTCTCGCTAAAAAGCACCATGCCCAGGAACGAGTGAGCAAAAGTTGGGTAGTTTTGTGCTGAATGGGGAGGTGAACAGATCTAGATCTGGACGACCTCATCGAAGAAACAGGTCTTCGACTACACCTCTTGCTTTAGTTCCCACTCATGAGCCCTGGCCACTGATCAGCTAAGACTGTCCGTCAGGATGTTGTGTACACTTGGGACGTAGACTGTTGTCGGAAACAGGCCGTGCTGAAGAGCCCAATACCATACTCTCACTGCTTCCCTGCAAAGAGAGTACTATCGGGTACCCCCCTGTTTGTTGAGGTACCAGACAGTCACCATGTTGTCTGTCTGGACGAAGAGTGTTCCCGGGAGTAGTAATGACTGGAAGGCCTGGAGAGCATAGAGGTCTGCTCTGGTCTCCAGGATGTTGACGTGAAGGTGCTGCTCCTGAGGAGACCATGATTCTTGAGTTCTGTGGTCCACCAAATGGGCTCCCCAACCTATATCAGAGGCATCCGATGTGAGGGTCTGGGAGGGAGCCCAAGAGTGGAAGGGAGCTCCCACCAACAAGTTGTTGAGGTCGTGCCACCAGAGGAGGTCTTTCTGAAGGCTGTTGGATACCATGACCAGTTGGTTCATGTCATGAACTCATTGATCCCATTGGATCCAAAGAGACCACTGGGTAACTCTCATGTGCAGCCTGGCCAGGGGATGGTAGGAATGACTGCTGCCATAAGACCCAAAAGACGGAGCACAGAGTGCACTGGGGTCCATCAAGCTTTGGCCACCAAAGTGGCTTGAGACGCCAAGGTCTTGGCTTGATCCAGCGGCAAGAAGGCCTTGCTCTGGACTGTATCCAGTGCTGCTCCAATAAATTGGAGGTGCTGATAGGGTGCTAGCTGGGACTTGGGGAGACTGACCGAGATGCCCAGCTGGACAAACAGATCCAGAGTGAAGGAGAGAGCCTCCTTCAGGCTGGCCAGAGGTGGGGCTGAAAAGACAGTCGTCCAGGTATGGGAACACATATATGCCCTGCAGCAAAGAACCACTGATACAACTGCAGGCACTTGGTGAAACCTGGGGCATGAGGACAGGCCAAAGGGAAGTGCCTTGAATTGAAAATGGTTCTCCGGAAGGATAATGGAAGCGGCGGTGGTCGAAGGATGGGAATATGAAGATAAGCATCTTGCATATCCAGGGAGCACAACCATGTGTTTGACTGGAGCAGGGGAAGGAGTCCCTGACGAGTCAGCATGCGGAACTTCTTGTACTCCACATAGAGGCTGAGCATGCCGAGATCCAGGATAGGTCGCAGACCACCCGTCTTTTTTGGGACTAGGAACAAATGGGAGTAAAATTCCCTTCCTAATTGATTATGAGGGACAGGTTCTATGGATGCTTTTTGTAACAGGGCCTGAATCTCCTGGTGGACGAACGGGATCTGATCCGATGGGTAAAAAGACCTTCCCAGAGGGTTTGGAGGTGGGATCTCTAAGAACTCGATGGAGTGACCTCTTTGTACGAGTCGAAACACCCATATGTCTGTGGTGACTGCCTTCCACTCCTCCAGGTGAGGCCGAACCTCCCTCCTATCAGTTACTCTGAGGGAGACAAGGGAGCTGGAGGAGGGGAAGTGAGTCAGGACGCTGAGGGGAGCAAAGCCTTAGATCCTGAGGCTGCTTTGGCGAATTTAGCCTGAGGAGCTTGGGCTCCAGAACCAGTGGAGTGACTCTTGCCTCGATGCTTGTTTTGGTTCTTGTTCCACCTTCTCTGGTGACGAAAGGGCTGTTTCTTTTGACCTGTCCAGTACATAGAGCGTATGTCTCTGAGGGATCGACCGCTCTCCTGCAGCCCTGTAATGATGTATTTTGCGTCACTGCCGAAGAGGACGGAACCCCTCAAAGGTGCGTCCAAGAGGGATGATTGAACATCCTGTGCCAAGCCTGTGAGGTGCATCCATGTTAGGCGCTGAAGGCAGACTCCCGAGGCTGCAGCCCAAGCCACGGAGTCCAGAGAATCATAAGTGGCCATGAGGGCCTGACAGCTGGAAGATTCATTCATGCGAACTTTGTCCAGCAGTTTCGCCCTGAATTTTCATCAGGATGTCCTGAAGGTCCCTCCAGTTCCGAGAGAGGACGTCTGAAAATCACCATATGGATATGTAATTCAATGAATGGATGCGCGGAGGTGGAAGAATAGATCTTCCTACCAAAGTGGTCAAGCTGTCTTGAGTCCTTGTCTGGTGGGGAGGAACTCAAGTGCTTAGGTTGAGCCGAGTGGTCATGCACGCCGTGATGACCATAGGGTTAGCTTTAGGATGGTTGGTGAGGGTGAGAGATCCTTCCGGGGAAGCAGATTCTGTCAACCTTCCTGGAAACAGCTGGTATGGATGAGGGCTGATGCCAGATTGTCGTTACAAAATCCTCATGCGTACCCATCCAAGGGGAATGGGTAGAGGGCCTGTGGTGGACAAATCCAAATGTTCCACCAGCATTTTGAGCCAAGGATCAATTTCTTGATGGCCAGACCCCTGCCGCTTGAATGGTTCTCATAGGTTCCAAAAGAAGGATCCTCCAAGGAGATTTTGGGGATCTTTAGGATGGATTTTGACTGGTGAACGAGGTTCAGAGTGGTCGATATTAGAGTCCCCATCCGAATCGGAGGGCTCCGAGCCACTGGGAATGGAAGGGTCCAACCGCTGTCACCCAATGTCAGAGAACCTGCAGCACGTTCCACAGGAACTGAAGGGGGAGGTGGTGCTCTGGGTAGAGGAATTCCTCCAATCAGCTGGGACTAAGTTCGGTTAGGAGTTAAGTCCTGGCATCCTGCCACCATGACAGGATACATTCACGATCAGGCGGCGGTGGTGGAGGAGGAAGAGGCTGATTCCCAGGATACCTGGCCAATGGCTGGTAAGCAGGATGGTGCCAGCAGCAGTATTGGTATCCTGGTAAGCCCGAGAGATATCCAAGTGTCGGGTATCCTGGCGTCGGATAAGAAGGATCCGGCAGAGGGCCTCCCAGCGGCGGAACATGGGGGTCAGGCCCCAGAAAACCGACAGAGGGTCCCGCAGGAGGAGTGGAAGGCCCTGCCGAAGGTGCCGAAGGACGCTGGGCAGCAGTGAGGGATCAGGCCATCCCTGGAGGTTCCCAAAGGAGGGGGCTTCCATGCCTAAATGATCCCGGGTCTGGTGACGGATCCCTGGGAGGGCGGGCATCTGTAGGCGGAAAAGATCCAGGTGAAGGGGGAAGCTCCTGAAGAGACCCCAATGACAGGTCCGGTAATGATCCTGATGGAATGGAAAGGTCGGGAACGGAAGGCAAATCCCTGGGGATAGATATTGGCAGGGATGAAGTGTCCCCCATTAGCACACTCATCCCGGGGTCAGGGTCCTCAAAGGAGCCTGATGGGAAAGCAGACGATCTGTGTGGCCGTAGGGAGATCCGCTGTCCAGCTTATCAGACGTGACCGGCTGGCTGCGGAAGGATTGTGGCCAGGCTTACTGGTCTGGGCCGGGCTGGAGGACGACTTATCGGTGGTGCTACGAGTGGGAGAACTGATAGAAACCTTGCGAGAGGCAACCCCTGTCTGCCTGCACACCTCAGCAGGAGGGGGAGAAGGCATCCGGCCTGAAGAAGAGGACGGAGTGCTGGTACTCACGGTTTTTGAAGTCCCTCACTGCGACGGGTTCTCTTAGTCCTTTTTTTTTTTTGAATTTTTTTTGGGTCTGGAGATGAAGACCGCTCCCTAACCTCCTGGAGCTCCTTTTCAATAGAAGCCAGCCTTTGGGTGAGAAGGTGGGCCTCGAGGGTCCGCTTGCATTGGGTCTGCGTGGCCCGGTTGAACCCCTGGCAGATGGCACACTCAGTTGAGCTGTGCTTAGGCCCCAGGCAGAGGAGGTGGCGGGAGTGGTTGTCCCCGTGTGGGATTTGGGCTCCGCACTTAGTGAACTTCTTTTTGAGATGAGAAGACATACACTCAATTGAAAATTCGTGAAAATTTAGAGGAATATGATGAAAAATGTTGAATACTAAGCAGGCGACTGATCGCTGTTCTACCACATCTATCGAATGAACTGAGCAATGGCAGGAAAGAACTGGTGGGCGGGCGCGGGACCACCCCTTTTATGGTCAGGCTGATGTCGCGCACCCGATGCCGGGGAGCAATCCCTTATGATGACTGCTAACTACAAGTTTGCTTTTGGAACCCGACGCCAGGGGATGCAGTCCTATATGTGAGACCTACCACAGGAACCCTCTCAAAGTAAGATCAAGGTCTTTTAAGACAAAAAGAAATTGGCCTCCACTGCTCACTCGAACAGAGGCAGTGCAAGCTTGTCCAGAATAAGTTAAGGTCCCACCGCGGGGGGCGATCATGATGGGAGGCTTCAAATGGAGAACTCCTTTGAGGAAGGTCTTGAGACCTAAAGTTGAGCCACCAATTTGTCTGAGAGGGGAGATAGCGGAGATGGCTGATAGGCGAACCTTCAGGGATGAGTAACTGAGACCCAGTCTCATAAGATACCTAGGTAATCCAGTATCCTGGCCACAGGGCAGGAAAAGGATTCCAGAGACTGGGATTCAGCCCGACAGAAAAGTGCTTCCACTTCATGCATAAGTGGACCTGGTGGAAGGCTTCCTGGCCGCCACCAGGATGAGCTACCGCTGGAGAAACCCCAAAAGCGGGAAGACGCCAAGTCTGCAGGAACCAAGCATGCAGATGTAGGGATCTGAGCTCTGGATTCACCAGGGTCAACAGATCCTGGGAAAATGGGAGGGGAAGTGCTGGCTCTTCTGAAAGCTGGTGCAGAACAGAGAACCAGACTTGCCTCGGCTGGAAGGGGGCAACGAGAAACATTTGTGCACCCTCCGCCTGGAGCTGGTGCAAAACTCTTGGAATCAGTAGGATTGAGGAAGTAGAATGTACCTCCCCTCCAAGACAGAGACTTCGATCCTGCCAAAAAATCTCGCCATGGAGTGAGCGTGACAGAATGCGGAAGTCTGGTATTGGATGGGATGCAAACAGATCTATTTGCATCATTCCCCCATCGGGAGAACAGGCAGTTTACGATGTCCTGTTTTAACTCCCACTCGTGAACTCTCACCGAGGAATGACTGAGGGCATCCATCAAAGAGTTTTGAACCCCCGGTACATGAAGTGCTGTCAAGCGAAGGCCTAGTTGAACAGCTCTGTCCCACACTCTCATGGCCTCCCAACATAGTGGGTAGGATTGTGTCCCACCCCCGTCAGTTGAGGTACCAGACAACGGACATGTTGTCCGAGTGTACCATCAGGGGGCCCAGAGGGATGAGGGACTGAAACGCCTGAATGGTGTACAGGATTGCCCTCATCTCGAACACACTGATGTGCAGCCAAGACTCCTCTGGAGATCAGTTCCCCTGAGTCCGTTGGGACCAGAAATGGGTCCCCCACCTGGTTCCTGATGCATCTGTCATCAGGCTCTGGGAGGGGAATTCGGGGCAAATGGCATTCCCCGGTGTAACCACCACTCGTAGATCCCTGATCATGGGGTTGGAAATGAGAACCCCTCAATCCAGGTCGCCCACTGCCTGGTCCCACTGGACTTTGAGGATTCATTGGAAATCCTCATACGCAGCCTGGCCAGGGGACCAGGAATGGCCATCGCTATAAGACCAAGGAGGCAGAAAGCCTTCCTAGAGGGGACGTGGTCTCTGGGAGATCAAAGAGCAGGTTTGCAGAAGCAAGGTCTCGATCTGGTCCAGAGGAAGGAATGCTTTGCCCAGCTGGGTATCCAACACTTCTCCATGATCTGCAAGCGCTGGGAGGAATCAAATGATATTTGGCCAAATTGACAGTAATACCCAGCATGGAGAAAGTCTCTAGGGTAAGGGAGTGGCACAGATCCTTCTGGAAGGGAGTCGCAATTAGCCAGTAGTCCAAATATGGGAAAACCTGGACCCCCCGTGTGCGCAGATAGGCTGCCACTACTGCTAAACACTTGGTGAACACTGGGGGGGCCGAGGAAAGGCCAAACAGAAGGGCCCGAAACTGAAAGTGCTCCCCTTGGAAGCAGAAACGGAGGAACCTGTGATAGGCAAGGTGGATCAGGATATGCAGGTAGGTGTCTTGCATGTTGAGAGCGCACAGCCACTGACCCGCTCTTAGAAGAGGTAGAAGGCTCTGAAGAGAGAGCATTCTGAACCTCTTGTAAGTCACCATCAGATTGAGGGAGCTGAGGTCCAAAATGGGTCTCAGGTCGCCTGTCTTCTTGGGGACAAAGAAGAAGTGGGAATAATAGCCTGTCCCACAAAGCTGAGTTCGGATGGTTTCCAGGGCTTCCTTCAGCAGGAGAGCATTTATCTTCTCCTGAACCAAGGGAAGATGGGAGAGGGGTCTGTGTAGAGGTGGGTGAGAGAACTCTATGGAGTGTCCTTGAGCTGTCAGTTGGAGCACCCAAGAGTCCGCTGTCATCCTCTCCCATTCCGGAAGACGTCAAGAAAATCGACCACCCACCAGCTCCATTGGAGAGACGTCCAGATGGAGAGGGAGAGGCAACGAGTCAGGAGGTAGCAGGCGGGATGGCAGCTGAAGCTCCTGCAGCTCTGCGTGTCTTGGCTGGGGAAGCCCCTCGTTTTTGCTGATGATGGGGCTGCGCCTGTCTCTGTTGCCATCTAGACTGCCTCCGAAAGGGTCATTTCTGGTCTTGAGGTTTGTGGTACATAGAATGTACAGATCTCAGGGCCTGCCCCTTGTCCTGTAAGTCGGTGATGATATCCTTTGTATCCTCACTGAACAGGACCGACCCTCAGAAAGGGGCATCCATAATAGCTGACTGGACCTCAGGAGCAAAACCTGAGAGATGCAACCAGGAATGCCTACGAAGGCCAATGGCAAAGGCAGAGGTATGTTCTGCCGAATCCACTGCATCATAGGTGCATGGAGCATGCGGAACATGTGGATCTGGCTGAACGAACTAGCTCATCCGGTTCCTGCTGAACTGAGGAGTCTGTAGAGCATCTATTTTAGAGGAAATCTGTCCTAAAACGGATTTATGGTACTCCTCCATGTGGCCCACATAGTTAAGGGCTCACATACCCAGAGTGGAGGAAGAAAAAATCTTTCACCCGTATTGAGCCATACTCTTAGATTCTTTATCCGGAGGAGTGGAGCTAAGATGCTTAGGACTGGTGGTCCTGTCATGCACAGCACTGATCACCACTGACTCAGCCTTTGGTTGAAGACTTAAACAGTCCTTGCCCTCTGGAGATTGGTACAATCTGTCTACCTTGGGTGCCAAGGAGGACGGCTTTTCCAGATAGTAGCCACGAGCCCCATGAGGCGCCATCCAAGGGGGATGAGGGGTGGAAGAGGCTTTGGCCAGGTCTAAATGCTCAGCAAGCCTCTGGCATTGCACATCCTGCTCTACTGACTTCGTCACATATAGCCTGGATTTTCCGGAGCAACTCCACAAAGGAAGGATCCTTCAGAGGAGACTTCTGGGAATCCTTCGGTTTGGGAGCCTCAGGGGTGTGAGGCTCCTCATCTGGGCCTGAGGGGTAGCCATCGTCAAGAGTCTGAAAACTCGGTAGAACTGGAAGTATCCCCGAGGGGCAAAGGGAGGTCCACTGGCCTGGAGGTATCCGAAAGGCAGGTATACTCCCCTAGGAGGCTTGCCTGCAGGTGGACCCAGTCTAGGTCTAGTGAAGGTAACCCCTGTGGCTGATGTCCCTGGTCCAGCGTCAGGGCCGGTGTCAGGTGACATCGGTCCAGTTCTGATGTCAGCTGGGACCTAGCCTCTGCCCACAAGCCGGATAAACCTTCCTTGAGGTCCACTTGGGGGGGGGAGGGTAACCTGGGTAATTAAAATACGGAAACCATAGCCTGATTTGGGCGGAAAACCTGGCCAGGATAGGGCCGGGCGCTTGGGTACTGTGGCATCGAGAACCCGCACTAGATAATGCGAAGGCCAGGTAGCCTGGCATTGGATACCCCAACAGCCCTGATGGAGGGACCGATGGCCCAGCATGTGGAGGGGTTGGGAAGGATGCAGCTGAACGCAGTGCTGGATCCCCAGCCCCTGAAGGCCCATGCGGAGGGCCTGAACACCAGTCACTGGATCTCTGGAAGGTGGCACTGAAGTGACCGCGCCTGAGGCACTGGGCCGGGGAGGGATCCCAGACAGTGGAGGCAGCCCAAGATACTGCCTCTGGAAAGGGGAGCAGGCTCAGAGGAGGAGGAGGGGTTGGAGAGCCCACTGGCGGCGGTGCCGAAGGCCGCGCAAAACCCCAGATAATGGGTGAGGCAACAAGGCGTGATGGGAGAATGCGGCTGGGCGCCGCCTGAGCAGACGGGTGACTTGCCAGCTTTGACTGGGCAGGAAATGGCGGAGCGGGGCCCGACTTATCGATCCACCCTCACTACTGGGCTGTGCGTGAGGAGCAAGAGCAGGAATGAAGGCCTCCTTTATTCCAGGAGGTTCCTGTTGGACCCGCATACCAGTCCGATGGGGGGGCCGGCACGCTTCAGACACCACCAAGGCGGCCGCCGGAGTGGAGACCCTTGGAGGGGAAGAACGCAGGACCACGACCCCAGCCGGAGTCTGTGGGGCAGTGGAGGGAGTGTCCTGGTCCCTGTGCTTCTTTTGTCATCCTTTATGGTACTTCTTCGGGAGAGTCTGATGTCTGTCTGAGTTTCTCCAACTTCTTTCCATGAAGGCCATCTTTTGTTTTAAAATATAGGCTTCCAGGGCCTGCTGCCTTCTTTTACGGGTAGCGGAGCTGAATTTGTGGCAATGCTTGCACTCTTCCATGTGGTGGTCAGGGCTCAGGCAAAAGAAGCACAAGGAATGGCTGTCCTTATGCGAGAGTTGGGAGCCGTAAGCTCGCACTTATTTTGCCGAATGGAAGGTGTGGGTATGACATGGCTGTCGATAATGATACACTAACAGGGAGAAATGGACTTGTGAAGAGAAAAGAGCAAATACCATGAAGTGACTTGAGTTGGAGCAGACGGCAGGAAAGAACTGAAGGGCGGACGCAGGACCGCCCCTTTTATCTGACACATGCTGACGTCAATCAGCTGACACCGTGGGCAGTCCCCACCAGGGACTGCTAGCTAGAAGATTTTCTGTGGGGTCCTGACGCCTACCGGTTAGTACCTACTGCAAGAGCCCACTTGAAGTAAGATCTTCTGATTCCAACTGCAATTCCATTCCTATGGCTTAATCGCTGGAGTAACTGACTCGGAATCTGATTTGGAATGTCAGAAATTCAGAATGGGTGCAGTCAGAACTGATTCCAGGAATCCAAGCACCCCTGAAAAGCTCTCAGTCAGTCTACTTATAACTGAGTCCCATCAGTGTCTTGTGTCATATTCTTTTGTCTCATACACTACAGTAGCCCTGCTTGCTTTTCAACTGAGGCCATCTGTCACCATTTGCAACTTCAGGCCCCATATTCTGTACAACCTCTTCAGCCACCAGTTTTTGCATAAATCAATCAGTTCAGCACAAAATAGAGCATGTGTTTGTCAAGTAGAGAAATTCAAATGGGCAGCGGTTTGTCACACGTTGTCTGTGTGAATATTGGTGTGAAGTTTGCATGTGTGAGCTATCACAAACTCTTACTAAAAGCAGACTCCCAGGAGTGAAAGTAGATGGCGTATCCCAAACAATACAACACTTACTCCTGGGAGGCATATCCAGCATGCTTATTACCACGTCTGCAAAAGCTCAATAAATCTGCCCTGTAACAGTTTCTGTGAGTGCCAGCCTGCGAGGCCACCCCTCTGTGATCCACAACATGAGAGTCTCTGCACTGCCTAGGAAACAGGCAGGCTGAATTTCGCTCACAAAATGTGAATTTTATTACATAAACAATCAGGCATGGATTGCCTTACTGACAGAGGTAACAAATGAACTCCCCTCTCAGAAAGGCAATTTGTGATTGTTAATGTAATAAAATGGGGATTTTGTTGGCGGGGTTCATCCTGCCTGTCTTCTCTGTAGGACCAAGTCTCTGGATTTGTAATGGCCACATACAGCATGGCATACACTGTGCTAAGGGGCCAGTTGCATGTTGTTATGCAGCCTGTTGCAGCTCTCAACATGCCTCCATGCAGAAATGCGTGGAGTCATTGCGCAGAGCCTTGCCCATTGCCCCCCTCACCTGAGCACAATCTATGCATTCACTTGTTGTCTAGGTGCATGTACTGGGCTTTAGGATATTTTAATCAGGTGTGCTGGGTGGCAACTTGTCACACGGAGTATCGTATTTATCGCTTTCTTTCGATACAGGTCAGTTGTGATGGTGCCATGTTCCTGTTTTACTATAGCAAGATCGAGGAAATGCACCTCAGTGGCACTGGCATGTGCTGTAAACCTCAAATTCTGGTTGAAGTGCTCCATCCAACCAGTAAATTGCTCCAGTTCTGCCAGATCCCCTTTCCACACCATAAGAATGGTGTCTGCTGTATATAGCACCTCCATTGATCTATCCTTTAGTCTGGGCATTTATAGCCCCATTTTTTTACAACTGCATTACCAAATGCTTGTATATTTATACCCCTTTGGGACTATTTTTTTGCATAGAAGACTACAATAAGCTTGTGTATAGTATGTTTTTCTGTAATAGGTTATTATTACACTGGAAGTTTTTTATGTTTATTTGCACTGCACCTTTAATACTGTGAAAATGTTGGGTCATGTGACTCTTCAGTGATCACCATTTAAACATACCCGTATGCAAGGTACCCCTGTCACTTGAGAAAGCCTTTTTGAAGAAACCAGGTCAGGTCAGACACCAGCATAGGAACAGATAAGGGGAGTAAATGAGTATTTTACTACCAGTTTTGCATCATTTACTCCCACTTTCTGATTTCAGGAATTTGTTTTCCACTTGTTATATTTACAGTATGTTGGTACATATGTACAAAACTGGTAGCAGCATTCAGTGTTACTAGCCACGAATCCATACACTAACAGACTGTCAGCAGTAGAGGTGGGGGTCAGAAAACAGCATAGGAATCAGTTGCATATATGCATGAGACAGAGGGAGTTGTGCACTGGATGGCAGCAAGGGCAGTTGCAATATAAAATGTCAAACAGGGTCACCGCACTAACTAGCAGTGTGAAAGCATCTCAAGACCTCTCTGGTACCAGAGGAAGCAGTAGTTGCAGACACCCAGTGGAACTGTCACCTTTTAGAGATGGGGTTCAAAACAGGTCAATGCAAGGCATTGCTATCATGTAGATGAAAATACTACTCAAGTGAAAGCAGCTAGCAGTAAATACTTCCCAGTCCTAAAAGTTATCTGGACCCTTCGACACCAGCCGGAATTTTGTTTATGCACATTATGTTCTGCACCACACAGCCAGGTATTTATTGCATTTATCGTGAATAAATATGTTTCGCTGCATTCTGGTGCTGTGTTCCAATTTCATATCACTGTCAAGGGAATGCAGTTTACACTCTCATCAGCTGGGCTGGGATAGGAGGCCCAAAGCATGCTGGTGCTTTCAAAACTCTGAAATACTTCAGACACGTTGTTTCTCAAGCATGTGCAGAAAACTCCAGTGGCCATCTTGGACAGCATGGACAGTACCATGTTCCACCGTGACCTCGGCTGCAGCCGTACTTCAGCTCTTGTCAGAGTTTGTTATGAAGTGGACTACATTTGCCCTCCTCCAGTCCTCTGGAACCACTCCTGTTTCCAGTAAGCTTAAATAGTACTGTCAGAGGTGCTGTTGGTACCTCACTAAGCTCCCTCAATACCTTTGGATGCACCCCATCTGGCTGCACTGCTTTGTCCACCATCAGATTAGTGAGTTGGGACTAGTGTCCACTTCCCTCCCTACAAAGCTTCTGTTAATTTTTTGTGGCCCCTCTCCTTCCTCTGAACACTGTACACAAGTATCTGTTCAGGATGTCTGCCTTTTCCTGGACTATCTCTGCAGTCTCCCCTTCCCTTTTTACCTTACAATCCCATCCCTGGTCTTTCATACAAAAATGCCAGCAGAAACAGGCCTCACGGTCTGTCAAGTTTGCTTGATTGTGTAGCTGCCCCTCCCACTCCTCCCTTCCCTGGATTTACCTTCATCCTGTCCCATTCCTCTTGAAACTGCTCACCATCTTACAGGCCACCACCTCCTGTGGTACAGTGTTCCACTTGCCCACCACCCCTTCCATGAAGAACTGTCCCCCTACCTTCCTCCTTAATCTTCCCCCTCCAGTATGAGAGTGTGCCCTCTTGTGTCCCTTCCTCTTCTTAACTGGAAGATCTCCTCTGTTCGAGTCTTGTTTATCCCTTTCAAGTACTTAGAAGGTCTCAATCCTGCCCCCATCCTCCTCTCTCCAAAGAATACATACCTAGCTTGCTCAGCCTTTCCTCGTAGGGCTTTCCCTCCAATCCCTGGATCATCTTTTTGCTCTCACGCTGCACCCCTCCAACAATCTGACATCATCCTCAAGTATGGGTGCCACAACTGTGTGCAGTATTCCAGGTGCGGCCTGACCAGTGACCTGTACAGAGGGAGGATTACTTCCTACTTCTGGAGGAGATTCCTTCGCTATGCACCCCAGCATCTTGTTGGCCTTTACTGCCACATTCCTACACTGAGCAGAGTTGTTTATGTTCCCCTTACAAGTACTAATGGTCCTTTTCCTCCACGGTGCTACCCAACTGTTCCCTCCCAGCTGATGTCTCTCCTCTGGTTCTTTGTCTCAAGTGCATTATCTTGCACTTGGCATTGAACCCCAGCTGCCATGTTTTTGACCATTCCTGCAGCTTCATTAGGTTGTCCTGTAGCCCCTTTCACCCCATAATGTCATCAACCACCACCCCCATTTTAGTGTCGCCTGCAAACAGACTGATCTTACTTCGGATCACATGTGAGATATCAACTATGAATGACCCAAATAACACCGACCCCAGCACCGATCCCTGTGGCACCCCGTTCGTCACTGCCCTCAGTGCTGAGAGTTCCTCTCCCACTACCACCCTCTGCTGCCTACCCCCTTAGCCTATTCATCTTCACTACTGCCCCGTTTCCAGCTTCCTCCCCAGCCTCCCATGCAGCACAGAGTCAAAGGCCTTGCTGAAATCCAAGTACAGGACATCCACTGCATGGCCCCTGTATAGTTCCCTTGTCACCCAATCGTAGTACTCAGGTTGGTCTGGCAGGATTTACCAGAGACAAACCTGTGCTGATGCCCATCTTGGAGTACACTGTCCTCCAAAAAAGTCACCAGCCTCTCTTTCAGGATTGTCTCCATGCCCTTCCCCACGACTGATGTGAGGCTCAATGACCTGTAGTTTCCGGTTCATCCTTTGGGCCAACTTTGTGGATGGGCATCACATGGACCATCCTCCAGTCCTGCACACACATCCGTGTCTTCTTTTCACTTACATACCTAAAAAGGTCTTGTCCCTTTCATTACCTCCTGGGCTATTCTCTCTCAGTTTGCGCCTTTATGCTCCTTACTGCTTTCCGATTCCTCTGCCTATCTCGATACACCTCCCTCCGCTCTTCTTGTATCTTCTAGCGTGTGTTACCCTTTTAGCTTTTACCTCTAGTCACCTCTTTTGAGAACCACAGTGGTCTCCTTTTTCCTCTTTACAAGCAATGACACACTGGTAGTGAAGTGTTTGAATGTGTAGTGGCAGCCATTTCACACATCAACACCCACGTAGTCTTCCAACAATTCCATGAACCGCTTTTTATGGGAAGAGGAATGTTAGCCATGACACCGGGAAAAATCCCCCACTCCTGCGAAAAGTGCCTGGGATTCTTTTACTTCTACCTGGACACCCAGCAGGACAACACCGGAGATGGTTAGAAGTGAACTCAGTTAAACATCTCATCTGAAGGATCGTACACCCTGAGAAGTACACCATCCCCCTAGTACTACACATTCAAGTGCCAGGGTTGACAAGTACACCATCCCCCTAGTATTGCACACTCAAGTGCCAGGGTTTATGGTACGAGCTTAATCCTGGAGTGGGATGAGAACCTATGACCTGCTGGCCTAGAGATGTATGTGCCAACAACCGAGCTATGCTGATACCTAGGTGGGGTTGGGCCCCACTGCACTACCACAGACTGTGGCTGGGGTTTGGGGTGTACTGATTACCAGGGACTGTTTGTAGTTCAGGTTTGTGCTGGGGTCCAGTGCACTGCCCAGAATTGTTTATGGCTGGAGTTAGGGTTTGGGGCCCATTGAACTGCCAGGGTTTGATTGTCACATTTTTGGGGCCAACATGGACAACCAGGTACTATTGGAAGCTGGGTTGGGGCCACTGGACTACCAGTGATGGATTGTGACTGGGGTGTGGGTGTGGCCCACTGACTACCAGGGATTTGTTGTGGTTGAGGTAGGGGCCCACGGCACTACCAAACTTGTGGCTGAGATTTGGGCAGGTGCTCACCTGTACTGCCAGGAATGGACTGTAGCTGTTTTTAGGTATGGGGCCCAATGAACTACTACAGATTGACTGTAGCTGGGTTTAGGATAGGGGCCCACTGGATTACTTGCGATTGTTTGTGGTTTGGGCAGGTAGCCCACTGGATTACCAGGGATCGTTTTTAACTGGAGTTTGGGTTGGGCCCCACTGGACTACCAGGGATTATTTATGGTTTGGGTCTCAAAGGACTAACAGGGACTGTGTGTGGCTGGAGTTCAGGTTTTGAGGCCCACTGGACTACCAGAGATTGTCTATAGCCAGAAATTGGGAACTAGGCCCACTAGACTAGCAAGATTTAGTTTTGGATGGTGCTTGGGAAGGGAGCCCACTGGACTACCAGAGATTGATTGTGGTTGGGGGTTGGGTACAGGACCCACTGGACTAACAGGGATTGTTTTTGGTTGGGGTTTCAGTAGGAGGGCCACTGGACTATCAGGGTTGGTTTGTGGTTGGGACTGTAGCAAGGGTTCCACTGGACTACCAGGATTTGTTTGTAGTTGGGGTTTGGGTAGGGGTCCCACTGGACTACCAGAGATGGTTTATGGCTGGGGTTTAGGGCCCACTGGACTTCCACAAATTATTTGTGGTTGGTGTTGGGAGCCAGCTGAAGTATTAGGGACAGTTTGTGGCTGGGGTCTGGGGTCCCCTCTGAACTACCAGGGAATGTTTGCAGCTGGGGATTGGATTGGGGAGCCCAATGGACTGCAAGGATTGCTTGTGCGTGGGTACTGCATTGGGGCGGACCACTGGACTATCAGGGATTATTTGTGGCTATGGACTGAGTTGGGGGTCCTTTGGACTACAAGGGATGCCACAGAGGGATTGACCATTGGGCATGCTCTCTTGCAGTGGTGTGTGCAGTGTTGGTGCCATCAGCTGAAGGACAGCGACAGTGGAAGCTGTGCACAGCAGGGAAACCAATGTGCTTCAGGGACAGCAGGAAAGAATGCATGAGGAAAGGTTGGCAGATAAAAGCATGTATATGCTTGGAGCAAAAATGATTAGTGGGGACATGACAAACATACAAATACCTCCATGGGGTTAATAAAGTTGATAACGTGAACAGTTCAGACTGAACGGAAACACAAACACCAGGGACAACTCCATAAAGCTGGCAGGGGGCAAATTTAAGAGAGACGCAAGCAAGACATTTTTATGCAGAGGATGGCGAAGAGGCTGAATAAGCTGCTGGTGGAGGTGGGTCTGCAAAATGAGTGGGTCAGTCAAACAAGATACAATCACTTGGTAAATACCGTGTGACAAGGAAGGGAATGGTGGGCAGACATGATGGGCCAACTGGCCTTTTTCTGCAGACATGTTTCTATCTTATGTGTCAGGTTTTTCTCACCATGCTACAGGCTTGATGGGTGGGGAGAGACGGGAGAGACAGATACATAGGATCATGCATGTCTGTGTACCGCACTGCACCATGCGTCCACATGCATGACCCTTTACTGTGTGCAAACCCATTCTGCACACACAGTAACTGCTGAAAGGCCTCATTGCTTTCCACAATTTGCACTGGGGGTAAGATCTGCCCCAGCACAACTCAATGTGACTCAGTATAGAATTTTATGTGTAGGCCCCAACAGTGACTGCATTTTATGCCCATAAAAATTCCACTGAGAACTGGGCCCACTTGCCTGCTGGCAGTTTTACTTACACTGCAGATAAAGTTCATATGCTGTTTAAAGCAGTAGTATTTGTTGATCGGCAAAACATTTCATCATTATAATGTTTTTTAAGCAAAAATTTATTTTTGACATCCTTGAATTTATCCTCAGTGTAGTTTTAATTTTCTCAGATATTTTTTAAAAACAGCTGTTGTAATTAATTTTAATTAATGACTCAAGTCCTTAAAGATGGCCGTCACTTGTACTTTTTTTAAATCTCTTTTATTGAGTTGACTTTTTCTTTTGTTCAGTTTACTTTTTGAATGTCCATGCTAGATTCATACTGTGGATATCAGATTGGTGCTACCATGTTTCTGATGCAAACGGAATAGAACCACACCAAGATATTTCATTTTTTCATGGTGTGTGTGGTGTGGGAGCTGGAACTTTAAAAAAATTTCAAAACACTATTTCTCAGGTTAGGAATGAAAGAAAATTAAAACAAAAGTGATTATACTGATGTTTTTGCAAATAAAACATTATTGATGAAAACAACTACATGGCTGTAACTCATACTGCCATTTGAAAAGACTTTTCCAAGATATACGTACGTAGTACTTACACAGCCTGGAAACATTGCTCAACTAAAGTCTCCGTGCATACATTTCAAAATTCTTGTAAGGCCTGCATAGAGTGTGAAGAGATGGTCATTTGGCCTCAACGAGGTGGCCATTGATTCCTTCCATTTCCCTACTGCTCACCCAGACACATAAATACTATGCCCAGGACAGCATGGAGGCTGTTTCATTAAATTCAATGGGGGTGATACTTCACTGTTTTTATACTAGGCGATAAGACATGATGGTGTGTTGGCTGTATTACATCTACCCCAGAGTCAGGGGCGCAGTAAGGCATGAGGTGAAGCACAGCATCTTCAGCCCCTGGCTGTGGGGTAAACCTAGTGCAACCAATGCCCCTGGAATGACTTACTGCTTACATATAATAGGCTTACCATGTTAAAATAACTCCTACACACAGGTTTCTAAATAAATAATTAATTGAATGTATTATTAAGCTTGTAAAAGTAGTTCCCCAAACTCGGGAGGGGTAGGCGAAATGAAAAAATTACTCACCTTAGTAATTATGTTTCTTCTAATGGAGTCTTGCTGTATTCTGACAATTGCAGTGATTCTCAACCTTTGAACTGCCCCTTAGAACAAAGGTTAACTTTTTATGCAGGGCATAGAATGCTGAGCTAGAGCTCGGTTGAAGTCTCTGTCTGGAATGTTTTGAACTTAAACCGTCGGATTCTTATGAGCCCAACTAACTAAAAATTATATGTGGAAATTGTAAAATTCCTACTAGCCAACTGGCTGAAAAAAGTTTTGGATTCCCAAGGAAGATTCAAGTCAGGAAACCCAAAAACCAAACTACTACAAATAATAAATCAGCACCCGAACAAAAAGAAGGAGGGTGCAAGCCAAAAACACCCCTGGGGTGCAACACTGCACCTGCCCACCCACTTCCCAAAAACAAGTTCTGAGAGGGGAGGCAGGGAGGGAGGTCAGAATACAGCAAGACTCCATTAGAAGAAACATAATTACTAAGGTGGGTAATTTTTTCTCTCAAACATGAAGTCTTGCTGTATTCTGACAATTGCAGACTACCAAGCAGTACCTCCAAGGAGGAGGGACAGAACCTACTTTGGGAACAGGCTCTGAAGTACTGCTGTGTCAAACCGAGCATCACTCCTAGCCTGGATATCCAGAGAGTAATGCTTGGTAAAGGTATGGACTGTTTTCCAGGTGGCTGCTTGACATATTTCTAAGAGAGGAATATCCCTGGCAGCAGCCAGGGAAGCAGCTGTACCTCTTGTGGAATGAGCCCTCAGGCCTGAGGGTGGAGTTTTTCCCAGTTTTTCATAGCAGAATTGTATACAAGACACAATCCACCTGGCAACAGATCTTTTGGTGGCAGGTTTGCCCTTTCCTACTTCTCCATAAGTGAGGAACAATTGGAGAGAGTCAAACCTGTGACCCTTGGTACGCTCTATGTAGTAACTAAGGGCTCTTTTAACATCTAAACTGTGTAGCCTCCTCTCTCACGAGGAAGAATGATCAGTGAAGAAAACAGGAAGAGACAGACTGGTTTAAATGGAAGTCTGACACCACTTTGGGCAAGAACCTTCTATTGATTCTAAGGACCACTTTATCCCTGTGAAATGAGATAAAATCAGGTTCCACTGACAGGGCTTGCAATTCATTGATATGCCTGGCAGAGGTAATGGCTACCAGGAACACAGTTTTCCAAGTCAAGTACTTAAGCTCTTCTGAAGACATAGGCTCAAAGGGGGGTTGCATAAGTTGAGCAATGCAAACACTCAAATCCCAGGTAGAGGCAGAGTCTCTAAAAGGAGGATTGGTGTGAAGCAATCCTTTAAAAAAATTTACAGAACACAGGATGGGAAGATAGTAAGGAAGACTTCCCCACAGACAAAAATGCAGAAACAGCTGACAAGTGTACATTGAGAGTAGCTGGTCTGAGGCCTAGGCCATTAAGGTGGACCATATAATCCAGAACCATAGGCAATCCAGCAGTGTCTGGAGAAATATGCTTCTTAGAACACCAAATGCTGAATCTCTTCCATTTGGAGTTATAAGTCTTTCTGGTGGAGGACTTCAGAAGCCTTGAGGATATCCAGAACCCCTTGGGAAAGATGCAGATCTGCAAACTCTAACCCTTCAGGAGCCATGCCTTGAGATTGAGAAACTGAAGATTGGGATACCAAATCCTTCCCTGAGAGGATGTTAACAGGTTGTAATTCCTGGGAAGAGACAGGGGAAGATGGGAAGATGGACTGCTAGGGACAGCAACAGGGGGTACCAGGGCTGTCTGGCCCAATCTGGAGCAATCGGAATCACCTTGCAAGGTTGAGACCTTATTTTGATCAAAGCTTTGAACAGGAGTGGGAAGGGGGGAAAGGCATACAGAAACTTCCCTTCCCAATTCATAAATCAGGGTGTCCAGAGGGACTGAGCCCAAGACTGGAGGTCTGCAACAAAAGAGAGGGAGCTGGTGATTGTCTGGGGCTGCAAAAAGATCTATCTCTGGAGTGCCCCACCTTGAAAAAATCACTTTCAACACCTGAGGGTCCAGGGACCATTCGTGATGGCCCTGAGAGATCCTGCTTAGTGCATCTGCTACCACGTTGTCCTTGTCTGGAAGGTGAACTATCAGAGAGGTTTGCAGGGAATAAGCCAGGGACCACAACTTCATGGCTTCTGTGCACAAGGCCGTGGACAGAGTGCCTCCCTGCTTGTTGATGTACCACATGGTGGTGGTGCTGTCCGTTCTGACTTGAACCACCTTGTTCTGTACTGACTGAGAGAAAGCTTTTAGGGCCAGAAAAACTACCCTGAGCTCTAGGAGATTGATGTGGAGAAGGGATTCTTGGGAGGACCACAGCCCCAGGGCAGTGAGGGACCCCAGATGGGCTCCCCAGCCCAGAAGAGAAGCATCCGTGGTAAGGACCACTGAACAAGGCTGAGTAACAAAAGGAACACCTTGTCTTAAATTGTCCTGATCCTGCCACCATTGGAGGGCTTGGATCAAGGTCAGAGTCACTGGGATCAGTTTGGTAAGGGAATCCTTCCTCTGAGACCAAAAAGCTCTCAGGTGGAACTGAATATCCCTCATCTGGAATCTTGCCCCTTGGACCACTGCTGTTGAAGCTGCCATGTGGCCCAAGAGCTGGAGGAAATGCCTTGCTGGTCGAGACACCGGAAGGCTGAAGGAAGAAGCCAGTTCTATAAGAACTCTTGCCCTTTCAAGGGGAAGAAAGGCTCTTGCTTTGACAGTATCCAGCTCTGCCCCATAAAGGTAAGAAGCTGGACTGGTACGAGAACTGACTTGGGAAGGTTGAGAAGAAATCCTAGAGAAGTAAGCACTTGCTGGGTCACTTGTAGGTGAGACTTGACTTGGTCTGGACACTGACCCACTATTAGCCAATCGTCCAGATATGGAAAAATGGAAATCTTTTGCTTTCTTAGAAAGGCAACTACTACTGCCAGGTACTTTGTGAAAACCCTTGGAGCTGAGGTTAGGCCAAAGGGCACTGCTCTGAACTGATAGTGGCCTGAGGGCAACTCGAACCTGAGGTACTTTCTGTGGGAGCACCTGATGGGAATGTGAAAGTAGGCATCTTTGAGGTCCAGGGAGGCTAGCCAGTCCCCTGGCCTTAGAGAGGGAAGGATTATTCCCAGAGTTACCATCTTGAACTTTGGTTTTAAAAGATGTTTGTTTAGATATCTTAGGTCTAGGATGGGTCGCCACTCCACTGTCTTTTTGGGGGTCAGGAAGTACCTGGAGTACAGTCCTTTGCCCCAGTGTAGGGTAGGTACTCTCTCTATGGCTCTTAAAACTAGGAGAGAAGAAACCTCTGCCTCTTGGGCAAGGGTTTCCGAGAGATTTGCAGGTGGAAAAGATCTGGCTCTCATCTTTGGAAATTTTCTGAAGCTGAGAACCAGTCCCTGGCTTACTACTTCCAGGACCCACTTGTCTCATGTAACAGACATCCAGTCCTGGACAAAGTAAGCCAGCCTGCCCCCTACTGGAATAGGAGAATCGACCCGGGCAAGCCCATCAGGGTGTCTGCTTGGCAGGGACTTTAGGCTGAGGAGTGGATGCAGCCCTGCTCATCCCCCTTCTGCCTCTCCCTCTGAAGAACCCACTCTGAGAAAAGAAGAAGAGGCCTGTGCTTGGTAAAAGGCCTTTGAAAAGGCCAGCCCTGCCCTAGACTGCTGCCTTGAGGCTGCCTGCCTCTCCTTGGCCTGAGCACTCCTGTAAGTAGTCCTGTACTCATCCATTTTCTTCATGTAATTCTCTGTCTGCTCCCCAAACAGAGAATTACCCACCACAGGGAAATCCATGGCCTTAGCCTGGGTATCCTGTGAAAGGCTAGTACATCTGAGCCAAGCCATCCTCCGAAGAGCCACAGATGTAGCCATGACTCTTGATGACACATCACTGGAGTCCACAGCAGCATGAAACTGAACCTTAGATGCCTCACTCCCATCTGCAGCCACCGCCTCCAGCTCCTTGGCTAGCTGGGGGGAGGCCTGTTTAGCCAGTGCCAGTACAGTGTCCCACCTGGACTTCTGGTACCTGGCTGTATAGGCCATGTAATTCGCCTGCCTGAGTCCCAAAGAGGATGCCATGTACTGCTTCTTTGCCATGGCATCAGTCTTCCTGGAGTCCTTGTCTGGGGGGTGTGAAGCCAAGGGAATATTTGCCTTGTCACAGGCAGCAGCCTGCACTGCCCCAACATGGCTGCATTGCTGATATAAGAACTCCGTGTCTGAGCCTGAAAGTGTATATCTCTTGTCCATTCTTCTATCCACAGGAGGTACTGTATAGTGTTAGGAGATGTTAGGATTTTTGTGTCTGTTTCCCAAAAGATTTGTGAAGGGAATAGACAGTCTCCTGGACTCTGGGATGTCCATCATCTCTACATAATCAGGCTCCTCTTGATCTTCCACAGCCTCCTCCATAGGAAGCTGGAGGTTCAGCCACCTTTCTGTAGAACATAAAGTGAGAAGGGGACTCAAAGCCTAGGAGGGGAAACACCTGAAGGTCTGTCTGGGGACATGTCCAGTTCCACAGGCATATCCAGACCCTCACTTTCATCATCATCCTCAAATTCCCCTTCCTCTTCAAATTTCGGTTCATAAAAATCTTCAAGGGTAAAATCTTGAACCGGGGGAACCAACTGAACTGAACCCCTGCCAGAAGGAGCCGGATCGGTAGGAACAGGACGGAGCGATTCCACAATCTGAATCGCTCTGGCTATCTCTTCGGAGGTCGGAACATGAACCTCTGGATCCGAACCGGTCGATTTGTCTTTGCGTTTTCTTTTTGTCGGAACCGATCCCTCGGAATCGGCTCTCCTTTTGCCTGAAGAAGTATTGCCCTGGTCAGAGGGCTCTCCTTCTGGTTTGGTCGAAACCGAACCAGGCTGGCCATCCGGGTCAGCGGACTTCTCAGCCTCCTTTTCCCTCAGTCTACCTAATCTCTTCTCAAGGGTAGATCTGGGGAAGTTTTTACATATTTGGCAGTCTGAATAGAGGTGGTCAAACCCCAGACAATAAACACAGGTGGTGTGGGGATCTGCCTTAGCAAAGACCTCCTCACACTCACTGCAGTGTTGAAACCCAGTGGGCCCGGTTTTTTTCTTGGGTTTCTCAGACATGGCCAACCTAACCAACTTACCCTTTTTATGGGAACCGCCAGGCAAGACTCCTTATCGGTTCCTAACCATGTCACGGGTATTGGAAAACGCACTAAAACACGTTTTTTTTTTTTAGAACCGATAACCACACTCTAAGTAAAACACACAAAACACAATATTTCACTATCAAATGGCCGGTTCAGCCGAACCGAGCCGCACTTTTACAAGTTCCACACAGAAAACAGAACAATTCCTATCTAGTATTCACGGCATCACAGACACAGACTGAATCGACTATGCAGATAACTTTTTCGGTTTAAAAAAACAACGAAAACTGAAACTTTAACCGACTTTCGAACCGAGCTGAAGGAGAAATCTCCGGAGCGACCGTTCAGTGAGGCAGAGTAAAGAATCTGACGGTTTAAGTTCAAAACACTCCAGACAGAGACTTCAACCGAGCTCGAGCACAGCATTCTATGCCCTGCATAGAAAGTTAACTCTTTGTTCTCCGGGGCACTTCAAAGGTTGGGAATCACTGCAATTGTCAGAATACAGCAAGACTTCATGTTGTTTGAAAAGTGTTTAACCACAAGATGCACTTTGTGTTGGGTTACCATTTGCAGTACATAAACTTTTTCCCCATTTATAACAGCCCCTAACCCTCCACCCACCATTACAACCCTCTCTTCATTCTAAGAAATACTGCTGTTTCAACCCTAATTAATGGCCATATGGTGAGAACATCGGCACTTTCTTGACATCAGCTCCTGCAGACAGAAAGCTGCTGGCTCTACTACATGGCACCATGCATGGCTTCCGTTTCAGAAGATGGCAGGTGTAGCAGCATTGGTCAATTAAAGCCTTAAGCATTTTTTAATGTACCTTTCTCCACATGTGTTGAGAGGCTGACTTATTTCACAAGACAGCTGCTACAAGCCATACAGACCGAAAGGAGAACTAGTCAGGCAGCGAGCTGGCAGGGATAGGGAGACAGCTGTCTGATGTGACCGCGATATACAGGAGTGGTCCTCATTGCTGATTTTTCCACTGATTGTAGTAATGGGTAGACAGGGCGATTGGAGAGAGAATGCCACAGCAACGAGGAGCACAGGGGAGGGTGTGGGGAGACTGAGCTGTTGCTCAACTGTGTGAAAAAACAAATATGTCAATAGATTTTTATGGAGAGCAGAATAAACAACACAAATGGTGGCAACAATACACAAAATGACTCTGCAATCATATATAACTTTTTTTAAACACACTATTTTTTGTTATTGTAGTAAAAAAACATATATGCCGTTCCCAGCGTGAAAACCAGCACTTTTGGTATGTGCTGGCACTGTGTCCTGCTTGGCAGGAATTTGTTTTCAGCCCCTGGTAATGCTGTCTTAAGGACAAGGCTAGAAACAGATCGCAGTCAATGAAGATGCAGGGATTTCCTGTCCATTTTATTATGCCTATTAATGGCTAGAGAGAGATTAATCAAGGCCACTGCTTGACTAAGAAGGGACAAATTCCAGCCACGCTATATTTGATCGTTCCTCTGTTATTTTATCAGGGGTGATGGGGACTGGAGGAGATCTGCAGATCCACAGCAGTTTTCAAGCTCCCAACCACAATGCCTCCTGCAATAAATTAGCCAGCCTCCTGAAATTTGGGTGGGGATGGGTGGGGCTACTTATTTAGTGCTTCTAGCAACCAAGCAGCCTAGTGCCACTGTTCTAAATGGTTTCGGAGGGGTACTACCTAGATCCTCAGCAGTCTCAAAACCACCAGGCAAATGTGTCTTCAAGGCAACAAAGCCCAGAGAGTGGATAGATCAAATAGAGACCAGATATACTCCTGTATGAGACAAGGTATGCCTGGTCCAAAACCTGATGTCGGAAAATCCTAACAGCCATCAATCCAACTTCAGAAAATTCATACGACTGAACTGACGACAGAGGGTAAGGATGCCATGGAAGCTATACCACCCATCCGAGGACAGACTGTTGGTGTTAAGCACTGCTAACATCTGATCGATAATCGCTGTGAGGGTGCATGTTAAATACCAACAAGACAAAAGCTATGGTCTTACACCAGCAACCCGGGTTTGGGAATGAGCATGGGGCTTCAGGGCCAGCTGGGGGAGTGAGATCAGGTGTCCCACCACCAGTTACTCTTTTCCTTTGGGTAGACAGGGTATCAGACTCTGCTGCTATACTGCCACCTTGGTGAACACAGGTGGGCGAGTCAGTCTCACTCACCAGAGGGTGGCCACTTACTGGAGCCGGAACACCAGCATGACTTGCAAGTGCGTTCCTTGGCACGCTAGCCACCGGCATCTGAGGGCAGAGAAAAACAAACGGAGAAAAAAACCCTGAATCACAGCAGCATGAAGACCGTGCTCCCCAGTCTCGTCAACTGGCTGCCACACACCCACAGTTGACAGACTTCCGGGAGAAGCAGCCCATGACCACCACCAATGGAATCCAAACAAGAACAGGAGTTTCATCGGCCACCTGAAGGATGGGTATGTGCAAGGGAAGGATGGGGCTTGAATATGGACCGAGCTGAGATGGGCAGCTCCAGTAACTGGGGTGAAGGCAGAATGATTAAAAAATAAATAAAGCTATGCCCTTCAGTAGCTGGTCCCCCAAGCAAGGTTGCTCTAAAAAGCTCACCCTAGTTAGCAATCAAGCAATCAGCTCAGGAATGTCAGCCAGTACAAGTTCTAGGGATGTGGCAGTTGCTGTCATATTTCAAATTTCACATAGGTAACTTATCAAAAGCTCACATGATGTCTGAGTTTTTATTACAGAATTAAATACCATCTCCAACACATGCCAGGGACAACAACTGTGTCTGCTGACTTACCGCTACGCTGGATAAAGGAAACACCATTTAGTAAACACTTCTGCTGGTGTGTTAGAAAACAACAAAAAAACAACAACCTTACTGTGTGGCTCTGAGGTTTCTAACTAACTTGCCAACTCTGACACATCATAATGATCTCTATGGTGTAGCTGGATTGCCCTCGCTGCATGTCAGAAGGCAGACCCGCTGGAACAGCTTTTTCGAGAACATTCTTCATGGAAAAACACCTGGGTACTTAAAAGTCCCAATTTTGTTGATTCTTGTACTGCCTCAGGACCTAGTCTTGATGCCACCGAGGCTTCAGTCTCCTGGCTCCCTAGTCCTGGAACGGTACAGTAGGAAGACCTGAAACTGGCAACTCTGCTGAAGGATTTTAAAGCACTGAGAGTACATCACCAGACTGAATCCTGCTATTGCTAATTGTATGTAGCTACACGGTGGGCATTAAACTGCACTTTGTGTGCTGGTGGCATTGTGCTGTACTGTCAATGCTTGCATGGCTTGTACTACTTGGCTGCTTCTCTGTAACCCATTTAACTGTGTGTTCTGTGATCATGCACTTATGATATAAACCCTGAATTCATCTAACCAAGTCGACCTTGCAAGAGAGACCTCGTTCTCAAGGGAGTTCTACCTGGTAAATCAAAGGTTAAATAATAATAAACAAGTATGGTGGCTCGGATTAGTGGAGGGGTGTGTGTGTAGTGGGGAATCAGTCAGGCAAACTGGTCATCTGGGTTCACTCCCCCAGACCAGGACATCAGGACTGGATGCCTGCAGGGAGGGTGCAGAACATTTGCTCTCTTTGGGGGCAGGGTTCAGCATAGCACAGCACTGTTCAGGAAGGGTGCAGACCATTCACTCTCCTGCCCGGTTGGGGTGGGGGAGGGAAGGAGGCTCAGTGCAGCACAGCACCACTCAGGGACAGTGTATAACATTCATCCTCTTCCGGGGGGGTGTGTGTGTGTGTGTGTCCTCAGCACTACATCGCTCTGGGAAGGTGCTTAAGATTCACTCCCCCTCCCCGGGAGAGTACAGAGCATTCGCTCTCCTGGGGGGCAGAAGAAAAAATTACTCACCACAGTAATGTTTCTTCTAATGGAGTCTTGCTGTATTCAGACTTAATGCAGTTAGCCCCAGCACTTGAACTGCCCCGGAGAGGAAAGAGTTAACTCCATGTAGAAGCATGGAACGTTGAGCTCGAGCTCGGTTTTCAAACCTCTGTCTGTGGTACTTCCCAGTGTAACCGTCAGATTCTTACGAGCAACTAACTAACTAGACACTAAAATATGGAAACTGTTTGAAACATTTAGCCAAAAGGCAAAAAATAGTTTTGGGGTCCAAAAGACTCAAGTCGAGAACCCAAGAAGAAACAAGGTAGTGACAATTTAGGCTATGAACAAAAGAATAATAAACATAACAGCTACCCCACCAAAAGGGAGGGTACAAGGTACACCCCTGAGGTGCAACACTGTACCTGCCAGCCCACTTCCCAAAAACAGGTTCTGAGAGGAGAGGTGGGGGGAGGTCTGAATACAGCAAGACTCCATTAGAAGAAACATAACTATGATGAGTAATTTTTTCTTCAAACAACAAGAAGTCTTGCTGTATTCAGACATAATGCAGAATACCAAGCAGTTCCCTATGGAGGAGGGAATGCAGAACCTACTTTGGGAACAGGCTCTGCAGTACTGCTGTGCCAAACTTAGCATCACTCCTAGCCTGGATGTCCAGGGAGTAATGCTTGGTGAATGTATATATATATACTGTTTTCCAGGTGGCTGCTTTACAGATCTCTAACAAGGGAATATCTCTGGCCGCAGCTAGAGAGGCAGCTGTACCCCTAGTGGAGTGAGCCCTCAGGCCTGAAGGGGGTGTTCTACCCAATGTGTCATAGCAGAATTATATACAAGAAACAATCCACCTGGCAATAGATCTTTTAGTGGCAGGCTTACCTTTCCCCATTTCACCACAAGTGAGAAACAACTGAAGACAGTCATTTCTGTGTGCCTTAGTATGCTCTATGTAGTAGCTAAGAGCCCTTTTAACATCCAAACTGTGTAATCTTCTTTCCCCTGAAGAAGAATGGTCAGTGAAAAACACAGGGAGCGATATGGCCTGGTTTAGGTGGAAATCCGATACCACTTTAGGCAAGAACTTCCTATTAGTTCTTAGGACCACTTTATTCCTATGGAAGGATATGAAGTCAGGTTCAACTGACAGGGCCTGTAATTCACTAATCCGCCTGGCAGAAGTAATAGCTACCAGAAACACAGTTTTCCAGGTCAAGTACTTCAATTCAGCCGAAACCACAGGCTCAAAGGGTGGCTGCATGAGCTGAGCAATGCAGACATTAAGATCCCAAGGCGGAGTAGGCTCCCTAAAGGGAGGGTTAATGTGGAGTAGACCTTTGAAAAACTTTCTGAAAACAGGATGAGATGCCAGGGAAGAGCCCTTCCCTGCTGAGAGGAATGCAGAGACAGCTGCTAGATGAACCTTCAGAGTGGAAGGCCTAAGGCCTAGACCATTCAGATGAACTAGATAGTCTAAGGTTATGGAAATGTCTGCAGAATCAGGCAGGATGCCTTTCTGAGAACACCAAATACTGAACCTCTTCCATTTGGAATTGTAAGTTTTTCTAGTGGAAGGTTTCCTGGAGACCTTTAGAATATCCAGAACTCCCTGAGAGAGATGAAGTGCTGCATATTCTAACTCTTCAAGAGCCAGGCCTTGAGGTTGAGGGACTGGAGATTGGGGAACTAGATCCGCCCCTGGGAGGAGGAGAGAAGACTGTATCTCCTGGGAAGACACAGGGGACGTGACACAGCCAAGGACAACAGAAGAGGATACCAGAGCTGTCTCAGTCTGGCCCAATCTGGAGCACCAAAATCACTGTGCAGGGTTGAGTTCTTATCTTGATCAGAACTCTGAACAGGAGAGGGAAAGGAGGGAAGGCACAGAGAAACCTGCCCTTCCATCCCAGAATTAGGGCATCCTGGGGAACTGTCCCCAGGACTGGAGATCTGCAACAAAACAGAGGAAGTTGATGATTGTCTGGTGCTGCAAATAGATCTATCCCTGGGATGCCCCACCTGGAGAAAATGATCCTCAGAATGTGAGGATTCAGGGACCATTCGTAATGTCCCTGTGAAATCCTGCTCAGGGCATCTGCTAACACACTGTCTTTCCCTGGAAGATGAACCGCTACCAGGGAAGTCTGAAGGGAATAGGCCAGAGACCAAATATTCATGGCCTCTGTGGACAAGGCTGTGGACCGAGTGCCTCCCTGCTTGTTGATGTACCACATTGTGGTAGTGTTGTCCATCCTGATTTGGACCACCTTGCCCTTGACTGAATCTGAGAAGGTCTGAAGGGCTAGGAAAACTGCCCTGAGTTCCAGAAGATTTATATGAAGAAGAGACTCCTGCGGGTACCAGATTCCCCGAGCTGTTAGGGCTCCCAGGTGGGCTCCCCAGCCTGGCGAGAAGCATCCGTAGTCAGTACTACTGATGGAACTTGAGGGAGAAATGAAACCCCTTGTCTGAGGTTGTCCTAGTCCAGCCACCACTGCAGAGCTTATACCAGAATTCGGGTCACTGGAATCAGTTTGGAGAGTGTCCCTTCTCTGTGACCAAGAGGACCTTAGATGGAACTGAATGTCCCGCATCTGAAATCTTGCTCCCTGAACCACTGCAGTGGAGGCTGCCATGTGGCCCAAGAGTTGGAGGAACTGTCTCGCTGGAAGAGAAACCTGAGGATGAAAGGAGGAAGCAAGGTCTACTAAGGCCTTCACCCTTGCCAGAGCAAGGAAGGCTTTTGCTTGGACAGTATCCAATTCTACTCCTATGAAGGTGAGAAGCTGCACTGGTTCGAAGACTGATTTTGGCAGATTTAGAAGAAACCCCAGAGAACTAAGCAAGTCCTAGGTGGTTTGCAGAGCTGCCCTGACCTGATCTGATGACTGTCCTACCAGCAGCCAGTCGTCCAGATATGGAAAAATGGTGATACCCTGTCTTCTGAGGTAAGCCACCACTACTGCAAAACACTTTGTGAACACCCTGGAGCTGATGTTAGGCCAAAAGGCATGACCTTGAACTGATAGTGGCCTGAAGACAACCTCAACCTGAGGTATTTTCTGTGGGAGAACCTTATAGGGATATGGAAGTAGGCATCCTTGAGGTGCAGTGATGCTAGCCAATCTCCTGGCCTTAAAGAGGGAAGGATTATTCCCAGAGTTACCATTTTGAATTTGGGTTTTGATATGTGTTTGTTCAAGTACCTTAGATCCAGGAAGGGTCGCCACTCCCCTGTTTTCTTTGGGGTAAGGAAGTACCTGGAGTACAGGCCTTTCCCCGTGTTGAGTAGGAACCTTCTCTACGGCTCTGAGAGCTAGGAGAGAGGAAACCTCTACCTCCAGGGCAAGGGTTTCTGAGACTGATGCAGGTGTAAAAGACTTGGCCCTCCTTTTTGGGTACCTTTTGAAACTGAGGGCCAGTCCCTGGCTTACTACTTCCAGGACCCACTTGTCTGAGGTAACAGACTTCCAGGCCTGAAAGTAGTAAGCCAGCCTGCCTCCTACTGGGATTGGGGAGTCGACCCGGGCTGACACCTCAGGGTGTCTGCTTCGCAGGAGCTTTAGACTGGGAGGAGGAAGCAGTCCTGCTCATCCCCCTCCTGCCCCTCCTTCGGAAAAAAAACCTTTGTGGGTAAGAGGAGGAGGCCTGGGCTTGGTAAAAACGCCTGCCCCTGGACTGCTGTTTTTGAGGAGTGGCTTGCCTTTCCTTGGGCTGTGCACTCCTGTAAATTGTCCTGTATTTGTCCATTGTTTTCATGTAAGCCTCTGTCTGCTCCCCAAACAGAGAGTTACCACCTACAGGAAAATCCATAGCCTTAGACTGGGTGTCCTGGGATAGGTTAGTACATCTGAGCCAAGCATGCCTCCTGAGAGAGACAGATGTAACCATGACTCTGGATGCCACATCAGTGGAGTCCACAGCAGCGTGAAATTGTACTTTGGATGCCTCAATTCCATCTGCAGCCACCTCCTCCAGCTCTTTGGCTAGCTGGGGGGAGGCCTGTTGAGCCAGTTTCAGAATCGTATCCCACCTGGACTTCTGGTACCTGGCTGTACAGGCCACATAATTTGCCTGCCTGAGTCCCAAAGAGGATGCAAAGTATAGTTTTTGGCCATGGCATCAACTTTCCTGGAGTCCTTGTCTTTGGGGATGAAGCCAAAGGAATGTTGCACTACCCCAACATGGCTGCAATGTGAATAAAGGAACTCTGCAGCTCAGCCTGATAACCTATACCTCCTGTCCATTCTTTTATCTACAGGAGGTAAAGACTTAGGAGTCTGTAGAATCTTTTGTGTCTGTTTCTCCAAGGAAATATGAAGGGGAATAGACAACCTTTTGGACTCTGGGATGTCCATCATCTCCACAAAATCAGACTCTTCTTCCTCCCCAGCAGCTTCAACCATAGGGAGCTGGAGGGCTGGAGCCATCTTCTTGTAAAACAAGAAGTGTAGAAAGAACAGAGAGTCTGGGAGGAGAGATATTAGAGGGCCTGTCTGGGAGATGTCTGGTTCAATGGGCATCAGACCCCCTGAGTCGTCATCGTCGGGATAATCTTCGTCTCCCTCCCATTCCTCATAGAAAGCATCCGGATCGTAATCCGAAGGGGCCGGTTCCGACCAAACCGACCACCTAACCGACGGTGCCAATTTGGACGGAACCAGGAGAAGCGATTGGATAATACTAATTGCTTTGGCTATTTCATCCGCTGCTAGAGTATGCGGTACTGGATCCAAACAGGCAGACTTTCGTTTCCTTTTTGACGGAACGGACCCTCAGAATTGGTTTCCTTTGCCCGAGGAGGTATCTCCCAGGTTAGTAGGCACCCTCAGGTTTGGCCGCAACTCAACCGGCTGGCCATCCGGATCCACGGATTCTCTCGGCCTCCTTTCCTCAATCTACTCAGTCTTTTTTCTAGAGTGGTTTTGGGAAAGTTTTTGCAAATTTGTAGTCTGACTGAGGTGGTCAAACCTCAGACAACAAACACAGATGAGGTGGGGTCTGCCTTTGCCAAGGCATACCCACACTCAGTACAGTGTTGAAACCCAGTGGGACCGGTTCTCTTTTTGGGTTTCTCAGACATGGCCAACCTACCAAAATTACCCTATAGAAGCTTTCAAGCCAGGTAATACCAACTGATCGGTAACAATTGTGTCACGGGTTTGGAAAAGAACTGAGAAAAAGCCTGTTTCTTTTGAAACTGATCGGTACTGGAACACCACACTAATCCCAGAAAGATATTATTTAAAATTAGAGAGTTCACAAGGTCGGTTCCTAACCGGACCGATCGAAAAGAAACCGAAGAGACAAATGATTTCCACAGTTAAATAAAATAAAAATACAGTCACTACTTATCTACAACACTACCTGTACCATAGACAGAGGCTAGAAACCCAAAAAAACAATAAACAAATGGTTTTTAAACTGAACGCTTTACTATACCGAACCGAGCGGAGGAAATCTCCAGAGCGACTTCACTGTTAGGCGGAGTAAAGAATCTGACGGTTACACTGGGAAGTACCACAGACAGAGCAGGGTTTTAAATAACTCTAAAAATTGATTAGCGTTTTGCTCATAAAAGTTCTAAAACATTGTGAAAATGCATATCACTTTCCTCACTGTGTTTAACAAACATGACACTTCTAGAAAACCTATATAAATGCTTTCTGTATAGTTAGTATTGTCCCAAGAAAAAAACTGCTAATCAATTATTTAAAACCCTGCAGAGGTTTGAAAACCGAAAAGTAGCTCAACGCTCCATACTTCACATGGAGTTAACACTTTCCTCCGGGCAGTTCAAGTGCTGGGGCTAACTGCATTATCTCTGAATACAGCAAGACTTCATGTTGTTTGAACATCTGCTCGCCTCCCAGGGACGGGGTGGGGGAGCTCAGCACAGCACTGATTCACAAGCAACACCTGATGGCTGTATGGTGAAGGTCATGTTGGTGGCATGGGTGACCATATTCTGCCCCACCCCAGGAGTATGTGAGCATGCACGCTAATGCAGAGGGTTATTGGGTGGTGCTTTCACCGAAGAACACCCCAAACCGGCAGCAGGATGACACATGGACTACCCTCTGCCCAGGTCTGGCAGGCATGTAAAACAAAACAAAACAAAAACCTCAAAACAAAAACAAACTGGCCTCCCACTCAAGATCATGAGGCAGCATGGACGGCACAGGACAGGGAGACACTAGTAGGTAACCAGCGGTGAGACAGTGTCATCAGAATGGGGTGGGGGTGGATACCAGACTGGGTATCTGGAGACTCTGGATGGGAGACAGAGTGTGTCACAAATAGATGGAAAGAACAGATTGGGGGTGGGGAGAGATAAAGTGATCATTGAAAGAAAAATGAATAAACGTGCTCTACTTTGTCTCACTCACACCTGTGTATTATAGGAGGGGCGGCATGACAAGCTGTGTACTAATTGCATGCCGGCCATTACTGTAAGTTGTTTGGGTATGTACAACCAGTAGTAAGGCTCTGCAGGATGTCCCCGACATGGATAAATCCTGCTACAGAAGGCAGCTAACCCTGCCGCAGACACTGCAGCATCTTAGTAGTCCACTGGACAGAAAAGAAAAAGAAATACATCAGTTCTAAAGGGTCCTTTGAAAATGGTCTTTCTTTGGGTCTGATGATTCTAGTTTTGCTGCAGAAATGAGGTAACTGGAGGAGGATTCGTTCAGTATATACTAACCTTCTGGCATCTGCTTCAGTACAGTTTAAAGAGCTAGTATAAATAGCAGGAAGAACAGGTCAATCACCTCCTTATTACATCTTACTTCTGAAGTGAAGTGTTCTGCTTTTTTCTGTGCTCATTAGACAGCTTTATACCCAACAGCATTGGGTGTGGTGTGGAAAGCAGTTCTTCACTTGGAAGCAGGCATACCTAGTACTATAATATACAGCAAGCATGTTTCAGCATTTTCAAAATCTTATAATGCAATATTATAATGCTGAGAAATATATAATTCATCATTTAGAACATGAATTGCATATTTCTCAGCTGCTGTAATTAGTGTCATACTCCAACGAAAGAAATGGACTGAAGCGCGAGGCCGTTTACTCCTGAACACACGACTATACTAAACATGAGCGCATGAGTGGTTTCAAAAACAACTGCTATAAAACATAAAATGGACACACTTCAAACATATTAAAGTGTTATGTAGTCTGAGATCAAAATAACATTTTCTGTTTGGGAAACATGCTTACTGAACTATTATACAAAATAAAAAAATAAAAGTGTTAAGGACTCGCTGGTTTTCCACACCTTGTTAGTGTGGTGGCATCATTAGGGAACTCAAGCTTTGCCCTCGTGCCATCGATGTCACCACACTAACTTGGTGCAGAGTACCAGCATGCTGTTAACTTGTAGGAGTTATTTTCTATATAATGCACAATCAGCCTGCTTCATCAGTTTTTCTTTCCGAAAAACCAATAATCCACACTTAGGAATGTTTGGAGAAACAATTTGCAGTTTAGAATGATAATTACTTCTCCACACAGCTGCCTTAATCAGCCGTGCTTCAGCCAAACAGACACATGGCTTGGAGCATGAGCGGATGAAGACAGGTGAATGTAAGCCTATTTCATGAGTGCTTTCTCTAAATGGCATAACAGTATACAGAACACACACAGACACAAAGAACACACAGAGACACACACACACAGCCTTGCATTGCCACACTGTTAAACAGGCTAATTTTACATTATATATAACAAAAAGTCAGACCTTGTTAGAGTGGTGGCATCATAGGGCAACTGAGCATTGCTATTTTGCCCATGATGTCACCACACTAACTCGTGTTAGGTGACCAGCTTGTTCTTCATGGAGAGGGTAGTCATTCTCAAATTCCTCCCACTACATCATCAGTATGCTACCTCACTCATTACATAATAACCCTTCTGCCTGATTGGTGGCACGTGTCATGCAAGTTACCAATCAACAAGCAGGGACTGGCTCATCTGCTAGTAGCGATGTCACAGTGCTGCTGATGTACAGGGTGGAACGGACCCTACTATGCCAGCCTCCAAGTAGAGTGCTGCTCTTCAGATCACACTTAGTATTGTTAGGTAGAACAATTTCTAATTATCAAAACTGAAAAGGAAAAAGTACTTCAGATATAAGAAGTGACAGCGGACTACTTCTAAAGGTTACTATTAACTCCAGGTGGTGCACAAGTTCTTTAAAATGTTTCTGGAATAGTGTCTCTTGTCCTTTAATCTTTCCTTCGGTCTCTACGTGGGGACCTGCTCCGATGACTTCGTTCCATGCATAGTGTTTTTCTCTTTGAGCTACCTTCATTGCTACTGCTGCGATTACGGCTTCTCCCCCTCTTACTCTTTCTGCTGTCACTGCTTGAGTCCCTCCTGTGATGGCTGTGCTCGTGACTCAAATGTCTGTGAGAGTGTTTTTTCTCTTTGTGATGCTTCCTTTCCCTTTCCCTTTTATGCCTGCTGTCCTTGCCTCTCCCCTTTCTGTGTTTCTTTTTTTCTTTCTTGTGCCGTTTCAGATGGCTCGTTGAATCTCTCGACTCCTGACTCCTCTCCCTACTTGAGCCCTGGTCAGTCCTGCTTTGCTCACAGTTTGCCTCCTTCCTGTCTGTGATCCCCTCACAGCTGCGACTCCTCTTATGCTGTGAAATACTGGTGACAATACAAGTGAGGACACTGTCTTGTCTAGTCCCTAAAGCTGTGTCACCGTTCATAGCAACAAGTGTCTTTGGACTGCAGACCCCATCACTGTTGCACCCTTTATCTTTTGAATCAGAAGGGGGCAACTGACTATGCACTTGAAGCTCTGACGAAACACTTTGCCCAGTGGTGCAACTGACTGAGGTAGGAGGAGTACAGTCCAGAACCGAGGTCAGAGTTACTGCAGGTGTTTGGTGCTGGCCTGCCGGTGACAGTTTTAAAGCCACCTCAGCAGGTTGGCTGTTTCTATTGCTCATCAGTTTGCACATCAGTTTCTCTCGCAGTTCCTGCTCTTTTCTCTGAAGCTCTATGGCCCGCTGTTTCTCCTCCTCCACCCGCCTCAGTTCCGCCTCTTGCTGCCGCCTCCTCTCCTCCAGCTGCTGGAGTCGAAGTCTCTCTGCTTCTTGCTTTTTTAGCTCCTGAAGCTTGAGGAACTGAAATGAATGAAAAAGTAACTAATACAAAAAAATTGCAATTGACCAATATAATCTAGTAAATGCAGAGGAGATACCAAAGAAATGGGGCTGCGTTTTCCTATCTGTCATACCCAAGGCATTAAAGCCTAGAGGTTAGAGTAATGAGCTTGATAATGAGCAGATCTGGGGTTGATTCTCACAACCTTCGCTTTCATACTGTGTGACTCTGAGCAAGTCATAACCTTTCCAGTGCTCTCGGTTTGCCCCTGAAAACAGGATCTGTGGTAGGCCTTACCCAGTTACCAAAAGGGTAAAAAAAAAAACAGACCTGGCTGGACATGAATTTTACAGACTCATTAAGCGACACTGTCAACCCCTCAGGCCTCAAAGTGTCCCTAGTTTTAAAAACGCATTTTATGATTGCTCACAGTCAAGAAAGATTGCTGCTGTAGCTGGTTGTTTGATTCTGTTTTCTTTTAAAAGTGAGACAGACTGCCCACCATTCTGGGTTATCATACCAAAACATGTTTGTTTATATTTCTTCATCAACTTCCACTGCAGCTTTCCTGGACTTGGGAATACCCCCATACAATCAAACCCCTCATGATGCAGTTCTAGGTGAAGAGAGGAGACTTGCATCATGAATGGCTGCATCATTTGAGGAGTTTTCATAATCCTCCAAGTGTGCAATAAGAGTTGATCAAGGATTTTAAACAAAATAATGTTTATATTACACCATTACCATGCATTTCAGTTCTACTAAGAAAGGAAGCAAAGAAAACAAACTGCAGTTTCAATGCATTTTAGAGAAGGTAAGCAATCATAAAATGTGGGGTTTCAACACAGTGTCCCTTTAAGTAAAGTATCAGCATTATAACATAGTAATATAAAGCAGTAGTGCATGTTTAACAGAAAATGTTGACCTACACGTTTTCATTCTTAGTTCACCCTTTATCTCCCATCTTGTAAGATAACCCTTCTTCTAAATTTTGAATCTGGTTTCCCACTTTTTTTATACAAAAAAAAAAAGTAAAGAAGTGCTCCTTTTAATATGGCTACCCCAGTTTTCTCTTCTGTTTTGAAACCCCCTCCAAAAACATTTTTTCTCTCTAGTGTCTGGGGTGCTGATCAACCCTGCCTGCTTCCCCAAGCTGGCCACTGCCTCCTCCAGGACTCACCTGGTCTGAGATTCCCCATGAATTCCCCTCGTGGTAGGACTAGAGGCCCCCAATGTTCATTATCCAGAGTGGACCACAGTGAACTTCCGGGTGACAGCGTGGACTCAGGGTGAGCAGGCAGGGCTTCTTGTAGCCTCAGACAAACCTTTCCTCTTTTTCCTCCCCGCTCCTGCTGCAGGACGTTAAGGCATGTGAAGGCACACAGGCCTGATGTTCCCGCAGCTTCCCACCCTTCATGCCACTCCTGCTGCACTACAACAGCGGGGCCAATGTCCCTCCCGTGAGAGGAGAGCAGTCCTTTGAACACTCAATCTTCTCCCACTCTGGCTGACCCAAGTCCGAAACCCACACCCGGGTCACTAGCATGGCAGGAGGTAAGGCAGTAGGGTCTCAGCTCTCCATGCTACTGGGCCAGCTAGACCAACCACTTTCTAACATGGCTTTTCTTGTAACAAAGGTGAATTGGCATGACACTGCTCCTTGATCTTGTAGGACAACGGCTGTTCCAAAATCTCTCAAAATATTGACGAAAATGTGGGTGCTACCCAAAATAAAAGAAGCTTTTTTTTTTTATTATTTCAAATATAAAAGAAACAGACTCAAAATGGGGTGGGGAAAGGTGAGATATGGGACAATCTAAAATAGAATACAAATAATATAGGTCAAATTTTTCACCATAATATGTACTGCTCCTTTAAGGTTGAAGAGACTATAAATCTGTCATGTCAGCTACTACTGTACTTCCCACCGCTTCATAAGCAGGGATGAAATAAATATGTTGTGCAAAACCTTACCAATTTAAAGGGATTCCCTACCCATTCTGCTACCCAGGGTACCCCGTGACTCCCTACCTATTCTAGCGCCCAGGGTATGCTGTGATTTGCAACCCACTCCACTACTCAAAGTACCCAGTGATTCTCTACACACACTATTACCCAGGATACCCTGTGATTCCCTTCCCACTCTACTACCCAGGGTACCCAGTGATTCCCTACCCACCCCACTACCCACGGTACCCAGTGATTCCCTACCCACTCTACTACCCACGATTCCACACCCATCTCACTACCCACAGTACCCAGTGATTCACTACCCATCCCACTACCCAGGGTATCCAGTAATTCCCCACAAACTCTACAACAAAGTGGCACCCTGTGATTCCCTACCCACTCCACTACCCAAGGTACCCAGTGATTCCCTATCCACTCTACTACCTAAGGTACCCTGTAATTCCCAACCCACTCTACTACCCAGGGTACCCCTTGATTGCCTACCAACTCTACCAGCCAGGGTGCTCTGTGATTCCCTACCCACTCAACTACCCAGGGTACCTAGTAATTCCCTACCCACTCAACTACCGAGGGTAACCAGTGATTCCCTACCGATTCTACTACCCAGGGTACCCTGTAATTCCCTACTCACTCCACTACCCAGAGTACCCTGTGATTCCCTACCCACTCTACCAGCCTTGTCAAGTGGCAAGATTACTCCGCGACCAGGGCCTTGTAAAGTGGTAGGATTACTTCCCTGACCAGAGCCTTGTAAAGTGACAGGATTATTCCCCCTGACCAGGGCCTTGTAAAGTAGCAGGATTACTCTCCCAACCAGGGCCTTGTAAAGTGGCAAGATTACATCCCCTGACCAAGGTCATGTAAAGTGGCAGGATTACTCCCCTGTCAAGGATCCCTTGTAAAGTAGCAGGATTATCCTCTGTCAAGGGATCCCTTGTAAAGTAGCAGGTTTACTTCCTGACCAGGGCCTTGTAAAGTGGCAGGATTACCTCCCCTGACCAGGGCCTTGTTTAGTGGCAGGATTACTTCCCATGACCAGGGCCTCATTAATTTGTTTATACCTTTTTTCCTTTTTGAATATTTAGTAGCATATATGAAGTAAACAGTAGATGTAGTAATCAAGAATTTATACAGTATGTACAATATAATGGAAACCCTGTTTCCCTGTATCAGAGTCACTGCTGTTGTAATTGCTTGTACCACTTTGGAGTAGAATTATATTAATTATGCTAATTATATGGGGTATTTAAAAAAATGTCTTTGTAGGCTAACTGCACCCCCTGAGAAAGACCCACTTGACTGGGTCAATATGTAGGGGAGTTAGCCCTGTTTCATGACATGCTGTGTTAAATAATAAAAATACAGCTATCCGATTTATCTCTGCCTTTGTGGTGTGTTCCTAGTTTTCTTTATGCATCCAGTATCTGGGGCCTAAGTTGGGCCCTGCAAAGTATCGAGGATTACTTCCCATGATGAGCGACTTGTAAAGTGGCAGAATTACTTCTGACAAGGACCTTGTAAATGGCAGGATTATCTCTGACCAGGGCCTTGTAAAGTGGCAGGATTACTTCCCTGACCAGGGCCTTGTAAAGTGGCAGGAGACATTCCCTGACCAGGGCCTTGTAAAGTGGCGGATTACTTACCCTGACCAGGGCCTTGTAAAGTGGCGGGATTACTTCCTGACCAGGGCCTTGTAAAGTGACGGGATTACTTCCCCTGACCAGGGCCTCGTAAAGTAGCAGGATTACTTCCCCTGACTAAGCCAGGGGTACCTCATACTAAGAAGTGCTGTGGTGCTGGGAGTAGGTGTAGCCAGCCCTATGATACTCAGAATCACAGCAAACTCTGAACTGAACACCCAAAATGGAACCTTAAATTAACAGGAAAGCAGTTTTTGCCAGTCGCGCTTTGTTGTAGTGCAGAAAACAATTTGTTTTCTAAATCAAATGATCACAGATGTGACACTACTAGCAATTTGTAACAGTCCTGATATAAGATACATAGTGCAGCACAAACGAATACAATGACAGACCCACCTCGACAAACCACCCCTTTTCAATGTTTTGGCACTTTGGGGTTGTTTGCCGAGGTTAGTTGAGGTGGTCTGTTATTGCAACTATATGTTGCACTACAGATTTTATATCGGACTGTTACAAATTGCCAGCACTGCTACATCTGTGATCATCTAATCTGGAAAATAAACTGTTCTCCGTGACTACAACAAAGCGAGGCTGGCACTAACTACTTTCCTATTAAAGTTCCATTTTGGGTGTGTGGTACTAAGTTTGCTGTAGTTCTGGCCCCATGTAGCCTATTGCCCCCAATTTGCCAGCTTTTTACACCTCGGAGATCATTTTGTGCACTGGCGGGCCCAAACACAGCCCAGCCGTCCATGTAGGTGCACTGTCAGCACAGGATTGGGCCCAGCTGTCCATGTAGGTGCACTGTCAGCACAGGATTGGGCACAGCTGGAGCATCCATTCAGGGCTGTGGATAGGTGGACGCCCACGATGCAGAGCAGGAAATTTTGGTACCACCAGCTCCACTAAGCGTCACTCTGTGGATGTGCACAGCCTTCCAGGCCTCTAAGGATCTGGCCCTCCATTCCTATATTAGTACTAAGTTACTCAGGTACAATGTTATTAAAACGGAACTGCTTTTTTAAAAGTCCTTAGGCAGAATTTTTACCTAAGTTTGTCTTCGCTGACCACATGATATCCCCAGTTGGCTGTGACTGCACACTACAACAGGCCTTTGTCGGCTGGTGCAAATAAATGTTCAGGTCAACACCACCAATTCATCTGAAAGATATCGCCAGGAAAAGGACTGCAGGACATCAGTGGGCACCAGTGGAAGGGGAATAAGGTGTAATTCAGAACAGAGGTCAGAAGGCAGGGAGAGAATAATAAATCTAGGAGTTGTTTACCAACTGATGATGTTACAGACAAGTCTACCCACTCCCACAAAATTTATACTGATTTGGGGATTTGCTGGTACACAGTACTAATGTCATCATCCTCAATAGGCTGACTATCGTGTGCACATTCTCATGCTGACATGTCTCCATTAGAAGTCAAATGTTTTGTGCTGGCCTGGTGACACCTAGGGCTAAGGTGCTGGACGCCTTACCTTGCACCACGCCAACGACCTGGGTTTGGGAACGAGCACTGGATGGAGCTGCTGGAAAGCAGTTCTCCTCTCCGGGAAGGGAAGGAAAGGTGGCATCCCTCGGCTACTGTCTGTCTCCTGGTGGAGGCCAGGAGACAGTGCAGGCCAGAGGGTGCATGAGCATTGCAGACGGGAGGGAGGATAGGGCGCATTGGGGCTGTAGATCGCATGTGCCTCCACGTGCATGTGTCTACTCCTGGGGCTTTGGTGAAAATGGAGGAGGAAAACATCCCAGCAAGCAGGATGATGCTTGACTCTCGCAGGCACTGCTCCCGGCCAGGCATATGGTAAGCCCCGTAATTCCAGGTGACGGAGCTGGGGGCGGTCAGGCTGAAGGGGCAAGCCGGACAAGGCGCATAAATAAAGTAGTGATTAAAAAAAAATCAAATGTTTTGCCCTCAATGGTCAGTAACTACCCATAGTGTTGGCTTGATAGGCCATGGCTGGGGAGCAGCTTGTCACTTTGGCAATCTAGATTGTGCTCCTAGCCAGGAATACAGCTGTGGCCAGGTGGGAAGATTTGGGCATCTTAAAGGAAACTCTTCCCCTTCCCGCTCGAGGGGGGTGTTTTCATCCACTGCAGCACTGCCTCTTGCTAGTTCCAGGAACGATGATGCGCAAGGAACTGAGGAGAGGCATGGTGTGTTTGTGATCTGGATTAAAAAGGGGCAGGGAGACTGAGGTGAACAATAAAAATGGGTGGGACTACAGCAGATGACATCCCTACAGGCTCCCTCACCTCCACTATGGATCAGCAGAGATAACTGGCCTCCACAGTTTATTCTAGCTCCCACAGACATGAGTCTCCCCAGGGCTTTCAGTACCTTCTGACCCCCTTCCCCTGGAGTCTGGGACTACCAAAATGAAAAATTGTGAATTCCAGACACAAAATCTCAAAGTCCAGCAGAGGTAAAGGTCTTTGGGCCAGACATGGGTGGGCACCATGCAGTCGACTGCATCCTAAAACACATGCAGCATGTCCTAGAGATGCAAAGCACCACTGAACAAACATCTCAGTGGGCAGCAGTCATGTTAAGAACACGGAGTCCTGCATCCCTGAGCAGAGTGCTCCCTCAGGTTATTAGGGTGCCCCACAAAGAGGCAGGCTCTGGGGGCTACAGGGGGAGACGACGCCATGAGCATCAGCCCGAATTTGAGAACGGAATCCCTGATATGTGCACCATGTGACCTGATGTAGGTCTCGGATATCAGCAGGTACATGTCAAACAGAATTATTAAAATAAGCTACTGATGAGATTACAAATAGGTTTTACCTTTACTCTGCTTAGCAGTTCAGCGATCAGCCGAATGGATTCTAGATTCCTCTTTGCTAGCACAAGTTTCCGCTCTTCCAGTGCAATTTTCTTTTGCAACCTTTTCTGCTCTTCTGCTTGTAGTTTCTGGAGCTTCTTCAAGTTCCTACGCCTTCCTGCTCCTTCTGTTTCCGCTCCTTTTTTTCAGTTTTTCTGCTCTTTCCTCTCCTTCCAGGTCTTCCTGTTCTTTCGCTTTCTGATATACCAAAAGTAGAGAAATGAGTTTGTGAGTTCATAATATTGGCTTCTTGATAAAAACAATCCCATTCCCAGAAAAGCACTTCAATGCCAGGGTTGGGACACAGCCTAGTGGTTTTATTAGCATAAAACAGCCACTATTTTGAAGATGGCCTACACCCACCCTTTTCAACATCAACAAATTCAGAGTTAGGAGCTGCCTTTTCTGTAACCTTTATTTCACTGCCTTTAAAAGAAGCTGGGGACGTAATTCATCCAGTGTCACTAGCAGTGAGGACTAGGCTGAGTTCATATAACAAGACTCGGCAGCAGCTGTTAACGAAGACCAGCTTTTTTTTTTTTTTTTTTTAAAAACACAGGCTGTGAAATCAGGTTAAATGAAAACGTACTGTAGTAAAGTTTCTTCTCAGGGATCCATCAGTGAGATCTGCAACAAGCATCATCTCACCAGAGTGTGATGATGCCCTGGAGACAGAAGTTTATGCAAATTTGTAGAACTTAGAATATCTGGGAACTTTGTTCCCTTTCCCTCCTCTCCACACTGGAAAAGCTCCAGGAACACCCTGTCCTCTCAGAAGTCACTCTATTCCTTGACTCCTCCTCCTAAGTCACCCTATTCCTTGAATCCTCCTCCACTCCCTTGTAGTCTGGTTTCAGAAAGTTTCACTCCACATCTACATCTCTCTCCTCTGGCCCACCGACTCCATCCTGTCTGGTATGGACCAGGCCCAACTTACTTCTGCCATCCTTGTCAACTTGGCCAAAGCTTTTGACACTGTGTCACACCCCTTCTCCTGGACAAGCTTAAGGCAGCGGGGCTCTCTGCCTCCTCAATCAGCTGGTTCTGCTCCTACCTAGAGGGCAGGTTGCAAGCTACCCGTATTGAAGACATCCTTCCCTTCCGCTCACTATCTGCTCAGGCATCCCCAGGGTTTTTGTCCTGGGCTGCATACTCTTCTCCATATTCCTGAATGCCTCTCTTCTGCTTCCTCTGTGTCCATCCACATGTACACAGATGACACTGTGCTGTTTTGCTTTGGCCCTATGCTGTTGACCCTGCTGTCTATCTCTAATAGGATTTGACAGTGCACAACCAGCAGGTAATGGAAGGTCAAATCATGATTGACCTCCCATCCATAAATACATATTAAGGACATATGGAAATCTGAAACCTGATCCCCATAGCACTAACCCCACAGACAGGCATCCCAGGACCTCATACACACTAAACAGACTAACACCAATTGAAATGAAGCCAGGCAAATGAACAAACCTGTTTTTCCCTACCAACTGCATAACTCATGAGAGAGTGTATTGCTGCTTAGTGTTGAGTCACTATTAAAGAAACTAGATGCACAAACTGAAATGACCGGAAGTCCATTCACAGCACCAAGATATCTGGAAGGTCAAATCACCATTGACCTCCCACCCATGAGCAAATAAAGGACATAGAGATCTAAAACCTGATTCTTCTCTCACTGCACCAGCCCCCATGGATAGACACCACAGGACCCTGCAAAGCAACATCACACATAAAACATAGTACTAACTGAAATGAAGCCAGGCAAATGAACAAGCCTGTTTTTGTGCCCTAACCTATCGCCCAACCACGCGATACTGTACTGTAGCATAGCAATGGACCGCACATGCTCCCATGTGCGAAAACACTCGGCACCTAGTTATGATGTCATAACTAGGGCGATTGAGGTTAGCACAAAAACAGGCAAGAGGCAACAGTGCACAGGCCCACAGGAGAAGCAGCAAGTGTCTTTCACTGCTCAGTATTGCATTTAAAGGATTTGGCGATAAAAAGCAAGGTGTAAGTAAGTCCTTAAAACTTTACAAAGCATTTATGAATGTAAAAAGTAAACAGAGTTGTATACTAAGCAAGTTCCATGAACTGGCAAAGTAAAAAATGTATGAATCACTTTATGTCTCAAAAGTAAAGGGCAAACGCCAGAAAGTCTCCACCTTGAGCAGCTTAAAAACCAAAACAAAGGTACGGCAATGCACAGTTAAAAAGTGGCAAGCCTGTTGGACAGCACAGAAGAAAAAATTACTCACCTTAGTAATGTTGTTTCTTCTAATGGAGTCTTGCTATATTATAGACATTAGCAGTTTGATCCAGCTTTAGAACTGCCCCGGAGTGAAATGGTTAAAACCATTCCAAAATAGAATTTTGGCAATGACAGCAGCTCTATCTGTGTCATTTCAAACTTGAACTGTCAGATCTTTACGAGCCAAACTCAGTAAGGTCTGTGGAAGCTGTAACTACACTCAGCCAAATGGCTACCTAAATAATAACAACCATTGATGGTCCCAACACCCAAGACTCAAGTCAGGGGACCAGAAATACTAACACCATTCTAATAATATGAAAATGGAACATAAGTATAATAAAACACACACACGTACACATACACACCCCAAAGTCCCAAAGGGACAAAATGCTAACAGGACATAAGTAGTGCCCACACTAAGTTGCCCGCACTCCCACCAAGTAGAGGTTCTGAGAGGGCAGGTTGGGAGGTCTATATAGTAAGACTCCATTAGAAGAAACAACATTACTAAGGTGAGTAATTTTTTCTTCAAACAACATGAAGTCTTGCTATATTATAGACATTAGCAGAATACACAGCAGTCTCCATGGAGGAGGGGCAGAATCTACTTAGGAATAGGCTCTGAAGAACAGCTGTGCTAAACCGAGCATCTCTCCTGGCCTGGACATCCAGGAGTAATGCTGTAAAGTGTACCATTTTCCAAGTAGCAGCCTGGCAAATCTCTAATAAAGGATATCTCTGGCAGCAGCTAGAGACGCAGCTGTACCCCTGGTAGAATGAGCCCTCAAACCGGAGGGGGGGGGGGCTCTGCCCACTTTCTGATAACAAAACTGGATACAAGAGACAATCCACCTGGCTATTGATCTCTTAGTGGCAGGTTTGCCTTTCCCAACTTCACCATAGGTAAGGAAAAGTTGGAGGATTCAACTCAGACCTTGGTACGCTCTATATAATAACTAAGAGCTCTCTTAACATCCAGGTTGTGCAACCTCCTGTCACCCAAGAGGAGGATCAGTGAAAATACTGGAAGGGAGATAGATTGATTAAGATGGAAATCTGAAACCACCTTAGGCAAAACTTCCTATTAGTCCTAAGGACTACCTTATCCCTGTGGAAAGAAATAAAGTCAGTCTCCACTGACAAGGCTTGCAATTCACTTATGCCTGGCAGAAGTGATAGCACTAGAAAACAGTTTTCCAAGTTAGGTACTTAAGCTCTGCAGAAGACAGAGGTTCAAAAGGGGTTGCATTAACTGGGCAATGCAAACATTAAGGTCCCAAGCAGGGGCCAGTTCCAAAGGAGGATTAGTATGGAGTAATCCCTAAAAACTTGGAAAACACAGGATGAGAGGAAAGAGGATGACTTTCCTGTTGACACAAAAGCAGACACGCTGCCAAATGAACTCTCAGGGTAGCTGGTCTGAGACCCAAGGAATTAAGATGTACCATGTAATCTAACAAAATGGGCAATTCAGCAGATTCTGGGGAATATTTTTCCCAGCACACCAAATGGAAAACCTTTTCCATTTAGAACTATAAGTAGCTCTAGTGGAAGGCTTTCTGAAGCCTTTAGGATCTCAAGAACACCCTGAGAGAGTGTAAATCAGCAACTCCTAACTCCTCAAGAGCCAGGCTTGAGGTTGAGGGATTTGAGGTCTGATACCAAACCTTCCCTGGGCACAAGTCAACAGATTGTGATTCCTGGGGAGGCACAGGGGAAGATGGACTGTCAGAGACAGAAGGAGGGTACCAGGGCTGCCTGGCCCAATCCGGGGCAATCAGAATCACCCTGCCAGGCTGAGATCTGATTTTGACTAGTACTTTGAATGGGGAGCATAGAGGAACTTCCTCCCAATCCAGAGGAAGGGCATCCAGGGAACTGAGCCCAGCACTGAGGCCTGCAACAGAACAGAGGAAGTCTGTGATTGTCTGGAGCTGCAAAAGATCTATCTGAGGATGCCCCACCTGGCAAAACTATCCCCAGCACTTGAGGATCCAGGGACCATTCGTGATGGCCCTGGGAAATCCTGCTGAGGGCATCCGCTAGACATTGTCCTTCCCTGGAAAATGAACTGCTATGAGGGAAGTGTTCAGGGAATAGGCCAGAGACCCAACTTCACTGCCTCGTGCACAAGGCCAAGACCGAGTGCCCCTGTTTGTTGATGTACACATTGTTGTGGTGTTGTCTGTTCTGACTTGTATCACCTTGTCGTGGACAGATGCAGAAAAGCTTGAAGAGCTAAAAAGACAGCTCTGAGTTCCAGCAAATTGATGTGGAGCAAGATTCCTGGGGACCAAACTCCTGAGGGAAGGTCGCCATGTGGGCTCCCAACCCAGAAGGGAAGCATCTGTAGTGAGAGTCAAGTCGTGAGAAGGGAAATGAAGGGACCCCGCTTAAATTGCTCTGATCCTGCCACCACTGGAGAGCTAGGACAGGTTCGAGTCACTGGGACCAACTTGGAAAGGGGTCTCTTCTCTGAGACCAAAAGGTTCTCAAGTGAAACTGAATGTCTCTCATCTGAAATCTGGCTCCCTGCACAACAGCTGTGGATGCAGCCATGTGCCCCAGGAGCTGCAGAAAGTGTCTTGCTGGTCGAGAGACCTGCAGAGTGAAGGAAGAGGCCAGAGCCACTAAATTCCTTACCCTTTCTGGGGAAGAAAGGCTCTGGCTAGCTTTGTGTCCAATTCTGCCCCTATAAGGTGAGTACCTGGACTGGTTCCAGAACTGACTTTGTAGGTTTAGCAGAAAACCCAGGGAGGTGAGAAGCTGCTGGGTGACCTGCAGGTGAGATTTTACCTGTTCTGGGGACTGGCCTACAATGAGCCAGTCGCCTAGATAGGGAAAACAGCAATCCTCTGCCTCCTTAAGTGGGCCACTGCTAGACACTTTGTGAATACCCTTGAGCAGAGGTAAGGCCAAGGGCATTGCTCAGAACTGGTAATGACCTGAGGGCAGTTCGAATCTGAGGTACTTTCAATGGGATCTTCTGATTAGGACATGAAAATAGGCATCCTTGAGGTCCAGGGAGGCTAGCCAGTCTCCTGGCCTTAGGGAAGGTAAAATCATTGCCAGAGTTACCATTTGGAACTTTGGTTTCAAAGATGCTTGTTCAGATATCTGAGATCTAAAATGGGCCGCCACTCTCCTGTCTATTTTGGGGTAAGGAAGTATCTAATACAGACCCTGCCCTGATGCAGGGAGGAACCTTTCTACTGCTCTGAGAGCTAACAGGATGAGACCTCTGTTTCCAGAGCGAGGTCTCGAAGCACTTGTAGTAGAAAAGTCTGCTTCTCAACTTGGGAAACTTTTTGAAGCTGAGAACCAGACCCTGGCTTACTACTTCCAGAACCCACTTGTCTGAGGTTAAAGAAGCCCAATTCTGACTGAAGTAAGCCAGCCTGACCCCACTGGTACAGGAGAATGGCCCTGGGCACCCCATCAGGGTGCCTGTTTCTGCAGGAGCTTTAGGCTGGGGTGGGAGCAGGTCTGCCCACCCCTCGCCTGCCCCTGCCTCTGAAGAAGCCCCTCTGAGCATAGGCAGAGGAGGCCTGAGTCTGGTAGAAAGGCCTGTGAAAGGCTCACCCCACCCCTGGGGGCATGCCTTTGAGGAGTGGCTTGGCCGCCCTTAGCCTCGCACTCTTGTCAGTAGTCCCATATTCATCCATCTTCTTATGTAGTTCTCTGTCTGCTCTCCAAACAGAGAATTTCCACCACAGGAAAATCCATAGCCTTAGTCTGGGTATCCCAGACAAACTAGTACACCTGAGCCAGGCCAACCTACTTAAAAGCTACAGATGTGGCCATGACCCTAGAGGAAACATCATTAACATCCACAGCAGCATGAAACTGAACCTTAGAGGCTTCAATGCCATCAGCAGCCACCTGTTCTAGTTCACTAGCCAGCTGGCCATGGGCCTGCTTGGCCAATTGTATAACAGTATCCCATCTAGATTTCTGATACCTAGCTACATAAGCCATATAATTTGCTTGCCTGAGTCCCAGAGAGGCTGCATATACTGTTTTTTTGCCATGGCATCAATCTTCCTGAACTTTGTCAGGAGGATGTGAAACCAAGGAATATTAGCTTTATCACAGCAGCAGCCTGAACTACCCCAACATGACTGCATTGCTGAGAAAGGAATTCTGTATCAGGGCCTGACAATGTATACCTTCTGTCCATCTTTTTATCTACAGGAGGCACAGAATTAGGAGCTTTTAAAATTTTAATTGTTTGTTTCCTAAAAGACTTATGTAAAGGAATAGACAATCTCCTAGACTCTGAATATCCATCATTTCTACAAAATCAGGCTCCTCTTGCTCATCCACAGCCTCTTCTAAAGGAAGCTGGAGGGTTTCAGCAACTTTTTATAAAACATAAAATGAGATGGGGACTCAGACAGCATAGGGGAGATTCTAAAGGTCTGTCTGGGGAGATGTCCGTTCAATGGGCACACCCAGACCTTCCCAGCCACATTCATACTGATCATAATCCTCCTCCCCTCCTCTGGTTCATAAAATTCTCAATATCATAATCCTGAACCACTGGGACCGGACGAACCGACCTTTACCAGATAGTGGTGGTTCGGACGGACCCTGAGACAGTGACTGGACAATTTGTATGGCTTTTGCTATCTCTGCAGCAGTTGGAGAAGGAATTTTGGACTCAGACCTGCTGATTTTCTTGTTTTCTTTACTGGAATTGGTTCCTCAGAACCAGCTTTTCTTTGCCGAGGAAGTCTGGCCCTGGTCAGAGGGCACTCTCTCTGGTCGGTTGGCACCGAACCGGCTGGCCATCCGGTCAGCGGACTTTTTAGCCTCGTCCCTGAGCCTGCCCAATCTTTTTCCAGGGTGGCTGCAGGAAATTCTTACATACCTGGCAGTCTGACTAGAGGTGGTCAAACCTCAGACAATAAAACATGTGTTGTGGGTCAGCCTTGCAAAGACTTCCCACAAACATCACAGTGTTGAAATCCAGTGGGCCAGTTTTTCTTTTGGGTTTCTCAGACATAATGCCAGCCTAACCAAAACTTGCCCTTTAACGGCAGTGCTAGGAAAGACACCCTTATCGGTTCCTAACCGTCACGGGTATTGGAAAACCGTAATAAACCGCTTTTTAGAACCGATAAGAACCGGGAACCGCACTCTAAAATAGTAACTTTTAGTTTTAAATGAGTTTTAAACCCACTGATCGGTTCAAAACCGAACTGATAACTTGCAAGTTCCACACAGACAAAACCTTCATTTACTTACGGTTACCACAGATAGAGCTTGAACCGAACGGTTTTGCGGTTAAAATAAAACTTCTCGGTTGGATTTAACCGAGAATAAACACTTTTTAAACCGAGAAATGAACCGAGCAGAAGGAGAAATCTCCGGAGCGACTGTTCAGAGGCGGAGTAAAGAATCTGACAGTTCAAGTTTGAAATGACACAGATAGATGCTCGTGCTAAAATTCTATTTTGGAATGGTTTTAACCATTTCACCGGCAGTTCTAGAGCTGGATCAAACTGCTAATGTCTATAATATAGCAAGACTTCATGTTGTTTGAATTAGAATCATTTGCCAGCAAACATTTCAGTCACAGCAACCATAAATGTCTTGCATTCTTCTTTTTTTAAATTACAGAAGCAAATACCTCAAACAGGATTAATACAGACTGTTGTATAAACTAAGAACAACAAGCATTTGTCAATGCCGAACGTTCATTGCAGGTATTTGCAGTGGTGTTTGGCATGTATGGTGCTTCACCCTAATGCCCTGTGCGATTGCTGGTATTTGCACAATAAATTTTCAGCATGACCTTTTATTACCCCTACTTGTGCGCTATATAGGCGGAAACACGCTTTGGGCAGGATGTGAAAATGGCAGCTGTACTGCTCATGAGGAGGTGTGGTAAAATGGCAATGTTGAAAATCTGGAGTGGAAATATTGAAAATTCTCAAACCTAGGAGCGCATGGAACTGTGCAATGCACGTCGAAACAGTCATTGTTAGGAATTTTTCACCAAATTGTCAACATTGGCATTTTAAAACCTCTGCTAATGAACAGCGCCACTGTGATTGTCTTACTGTGCCATACATTGATTTTTGCACACTGACTGCGCCATTGTGCACTACATGGGCGGAAACACGCTTTTGGGCAGGATGTGAAAATGACAGCTGTACTGCTCATAAGAAGGTGTGGTAAATGACAATGTTGAAAACTGGAGCGAAAATATTGAAAATTCGCAAACTTACGAGTGTGCGAGAAACTGCATAATGCACGCTCGTAAAACAGTCATTTTAAGGAATTTTTTCACCAAATTTTCAACATAGCCATTTTAAGACCTCTGCTCATGAACAGTGTCACTGTGATTTTCTTAATGTGTCCCATACATTGATTTTGCACACCGACTGCGCCATTGTGTGCTACATGGGCGGAAACACGTTTTGGGTGACATGTGAAAAATGACAGCTGCACAACTCATAAGAAGGTGTGATAAAATGGCAATGTTGAAAATCTGGAGTGAAAATACTGAAAATTCGCAAACTTACGAGCCCGCTAGGAACTCGCGCAACGCTACTAAAACAGTCATTTTGATTGCATCAGTCTCTAACATGGGTTTTGGGACCTTCTTCATGAATGATGCCATTGTCATGGCGCATTGAGCCGGGCGGGTGATTTCGCAGTGACCGCACAGTGCCTGCAAATCACCCTTCGGCCTGAACAACGCCATGACAGTGACACCATTCATGAGAAGGGTCCAAAACCCCATGTTGAAAAATTTGCGAAAAATTCCAAAAATGACTGAGATATGCACAGAAGTTGAAACCCCTATCTAGCCCATTCTATAGCTACCGGCATTTCCTCAGTTCGGGGGTCGCTTTGAAGAGTGCAGACGTGTTCCCGGTCCATCAAGATCGCCGACCGAGCTCCAGAGGTAAGTATGGGTGGGGGGTGGGGAGGCTGGGTGTGCAGTGGTGGTGCGGGTTGGGGAGGCTGGGAGACGGCCAAGGACAGTTTTATTTTACAGGGGAAAAAAAAAAAGATGACGACGTGGATGCTTGCCACGCTGGAGGCTCCCAGCGTGGCAGAAGATGGTTGGGGCCGAGGAGCCGACGGGGATTGGGCACCCCATCGGCAACAACACACTAACGCTTGCCACGCTTGGGAGCAGCAGGACGGCTTGGGGGCCGTGAGGCGACGGGGATAGGGCACCCTGGCCGGTAACAACGCTTGCCACGCTGGGGTGGGCTTTCAGCGGCACCAAAGCTTTGGGGCAGCGTGACGCGCAGGGGGAGAGTGCGGACGGAGGGGAACGCAGCAGCGTTCAGTATGGCAGTGTTTTCTCGAAGCAGAGGAACACCACAGCCATATAGAGCCCTGCACCCATTGGTGCAGGATCGCCACGCCTGCTCAAGGAGCAGTGTATTGATGGGAGAGGCACTCAAAGTGTGCTACTTCCAAAACGCTCCTTGTGCATGCGCCAAGCCGAACGAAAAGCAGGACAGAAACATGACTTACAACCTTAGGATTGGTATGACTTGATACAGAATAAATGTATAAATTAAACTTTGTAAAAAAAAAAAAAAAAAAAAACTGAGAATGGAAAGATAACATTTATGTATACTTTAACTAGATTAAAAGAAGAAAATGAACCTCGTGAACAAGCTCTGGCACGGAGTGAAACGTAGGAGGAATCAATAAAAGGCTGACAAACGTTTAAGCGTTGTGAAGTCTGATTCTTAAAAGGGCCCCAGAACACATTACGTTGAAAATCCTCTGCTGTTGACCCTGTTATCCATCTCAAATAGGATTTTGACAGTGCTCAGCATTGGTTCCATTCCAACCTTCTGTCCCTCAGTGCCAAGATAACTGTCTCCATGACCACTGGTTGCCAGCAAAGACTTGTCGGACTCTCTCCCCTCCCCTCCTTCCACACCCTTAAAGGTACTGTGATTGCTGCGATTCTGCTGTGCTGCCAATCTCTACAACTCCCTGCCTACCTCAGCTGAGCAAGCATTCATTTGCAGTTAGGGGCCACTGGCTGGTTAAATGAGCTGCCCAATACTTTGTTCAGTCTACCTAAGTTTGACCAGTTCAAGAGAGCACTGCAGGCAACCCTAACAGTTCAGTGCAACTGTAATTGCTAATCATCCTGACTAAAGTACCTCCCAGTATACTCTTTGAGCTGTGTCAGACTCTTGCTCTGAGGCCATGTACCATTACTATGCTTGAGACTATCTGCCTTATGGTAAAATTGTATACAGTTGATTCCAGCCTTTTAATTTGAACTTGTTCAGCTATATTTGTACTTGTCTGATTATAGTTGTACTTTTTTGATTATATCTGTACTTGTTTATTATATTTGTACTTGTTTGACTTCATTCCACTGGAACTCACTTATCGTATTTGTTATGTTGCTTTGTAATCTCTGTTACTGATATGGAACCTTTGTAAAAGAGCACTTGTGCTCAAAGGTATTCTCCGAAATTTTCAATAAATAAATAAAGATTGCTGTTGTCCCCACCTTCAAGTATCTTGAGTCTGGCTGGACCAGCACCTCGATTTTTCAGCACATGCTGATGCGATTCTCCACAAGCTTCACCCCAAGTTGGGTGCGCTGTATAGAAACAGAGCTGGAATCCCTCTCCCTACCTGCAGGGAGCTAGTCACGATGATGATCTTTCCCATCTTCGACTACAATGACATTGTCTGCAACGCCGCTCCTAAGTCCACCCTTGCCAGACTCTTCCACTCCTTCTGCCACTTTGCTTTGGACTGTCGCTCTTGTATACACCATTGCTCTCTCTACATCCCTCTCCCTCCCTTCCCTTGATGCCAGATGCCTCAGACTGTGACACTTTCACCTCCATATTCTGGTATGGCCCTCTTCCTCCTACCTCTCTGCCCTCCTTTCTCCCCCCTCACTTACCCCCTCCAGGACACTGCTTCCCATTCTCTCTCCCTACCCCTAGGAAAAACTCCATGGGCCAAGCTGTCTTCTTGCATCCTTTTCCTAAACTCTGGTCCTCCTGTCTATCCGCTTAGCCACATCCTTCTCATCCCTCAAATTCCTTCTTCATAACTTTCCACCCTCCCCTGCAGCTGTTCCTGATCTGACCTTTGAATTCCCTCCTCCCATGTTGTTGACACCCCTTCCCCCGCTGTGAGCAACTGTACACCCCCCCCCCCGATAACGGTGCCTAAATCACTTAATCCATCTGGTAGTACTGTGCTCCAGAGCCTACCCCACTGTCCTTATTAGCTTGCACCTTAGCAGTCTGGGAGGTGCTAATCCTGTTTCTATCTGGTACTGCTTTCAGAATCGCTGAAACGACTTCAAGCTGGCTCTCACCCACCCGGTGGTAACTCCCAGAGCTCTGCCCCATGACGCCAGATCTTGCCTGCTGGTAGGAGAGTCTGTGCCCGTGCTGGGGCAGTCGGGTGGGTCCATGTAGGTGAACATCAAGAGTCACCATCCTGAACCTTTGTACTGATAAAGAGGTTTAGAGGCTGAGATCCAGAATGGGACTAAGGTCCATGAGACTTTTGGAACCAGAAAGAAGTGGGAATAGAACCCCTGACCTTGCTGCTGCAAGGGGACCCTCTCTATTGCTCTCTTCTGCAGGAGGGTCTGTATCTCTCCTTCTATTAGTGGGATGTGAGAAGGAGGGTAACAGGAGAGCTTTGGCAGAGTATGCAGAGGAAACTCTGAACTCTAGTGTGTGTCCTCTCCATATAATATCCAAGACCCACTGGTCTGCGGTAATAGACTTCCACCCTTTGAAATGAAGGGAGAAGCGGCCCCCAACCGGCTCCCCTGGGTCTTCCCGTGGAAGGGTGGGGCAGAAGGGAGTCACTGGGCAGAGCCACGAGTGGGGAGAGAGGCCTGGGAGGACTTGGGACCACGGGCAGGAGGTCCACCAGAATGCTGGTTCCCGGATCTCCTGCGGAAGCCTCCTCTCTGCCCCTGTTGGTTGCCACGGGCTGGACCGTGACTGCCTGAGGACTTACGAAAAGGACCGACCAGATCGACTTGCCCGACTCTTGGAGGCGGGAGATCAAAGCCTCCGTTTCCTGCCCAAACAGCACGGTACCCTGGAAGGCAGATCCCGATACCAGCCTGCAGATCCTGGTAAAATCCCGAGACTCTCAACTGAGGCATGGGCGCCTAGGGCACACTCCCGAGGCGGCTGCCCTGGCTGCCGTGTCTGGTGTCACACGAGGCCCTCAGTACATGGAAGCCTACGTCTGAGCCCGACTGGAGGAGGGCCAGGAGCTCTGTCTTTTTGTCAGAGTCTGGCATGGTCTGTGCCAGCTCCAGTCCCCTTTCCCACAACGCATTCTGGTACTGTACCATATGCATCAGGAAACTGAGGGAGCTGATGGAACAGGTGGAGGCTGCATATACTTTCTTGCCCACCTGGTCCAGGTAGCGGGACTCCAGGTCGGGAGGCTGGGAGCTGAGGTGCTTCAGTTGCCGAGACTTGTCATGGGCAGCCGTGATCACCGAAGAGTAGGCCAGAGGGTGTTCCGCTAGAAAAGGTTCCGCCCTTGGGGCCTTATACAGCCTATCCGACTTCTTAGAAACTGCCGGGATCAAAGCCGGATGCATCCACGTGGTTCTGGTAAGGTCCTGGAATGTATCTACCAAAGGAGGGATAACCAGAGGCTTTGGCTCCTTTTGCCTCAGGTACTTGGCCAACCTCCGGTGTTCCGGATCCAGGTCCTCCGTGTCCCACTTGCTGGAGGCCTGGATATGCCTCATGACGTCCATAAAAGTAGGATCATCCGGAGGCGAGCGAGGCTGGTACTTCTCTCCCAGGGAGTGCTTGAGGCTGAGAGAGGACGAAGAGGTCGACGATGAAGAGGAGGATCGACTATCCAACTTGGAATAGTCTGACCCAGTCCCACGACCATGCCTTCGCGCTACGTAGCTAGGAGACCGACTCCGTCCCTGGACAGGCAACAGAGAAGACAGACGCCGGTCAGAGGACCGACGCCGGGAGCGATCTCGCCTAGAGCGAGAAGGGCCCTGAGCATGATCTAGACCGACGCCGGGTCACCAGAATCCCTGGAGTGACGCTGGGTCCTTGGACCTGGAGCGGAATGAGCCCTGGAAGGGGTGAAGGCTGGCGCCCGGTGACTTCACAGGAAGACTCACCCCTGGCTATGGTTCTCCCAGGGTCCGTACCGTGTCTGGGCCGGTGGACGGGAGGACTGCTTGTGGACCTGCCCCCACCAAAAGGAGAAAAGATCCTTGAGCTCATCCTTAGTGAAAATTTCAGCCGCTCATTTCGGGAAGGAAATCTCCGGAACGTCGGGGCGCGAAGGAGAGCTCTCCTGAGGGCACAGGGGGGAGGAGGACTTAAGGGCCTTCAGGCGGTGGATGCGGGTCCGGCTGGTGAAGGCCTGGCAATCTGCGCAGTTAGCGGTGTTGTGGTCCGGGCCCAGGCAGAAAACGCACCGCCGATGGCCATCCTTAGCTGTGATCTGCCTCCCGCAGTCGCACTTATTTAAGTGTTCAGGAGATGCTGACACCCGAGAAGACATCGAACCCGGCCGGGTAAAGATAACAGCTGACGTCGGTACTAGGTATCGGTAAGAGCGAGGGAAACAGCACTCGAAAGCGGGAAAAAAAAAAAAAAAAAAAGGAGCAATCAACGGCAGCGGACTGACGTTGGTACCTGAAAATGGTAAACCAGTTGAAAAAGAGTAGAGAAATCTTGATTGAAGTGATTCTTTTTGCTGGAATCGCAGACAGAAGCTATTTCTTTCAGCTTCACGTGCGGGATGCGGCGGGAAAGAACTGAGGTGGAGCTGGGTCCGCCCCTCTTGTACCCTGACCAACGTCAGGGCAGGGCCGCATCAGGGACGGTCCCTGCCAGGTATTAAGGCAGAAGTTTCACCGAGGTCCTAGTGCCCGGCACGGTCCTGATTGTGGCTCGCTGCAAGAGCTCCACCTCAAGTAAGATCTACTGTTACATGGATGTGGATATGATGTTCTATCCACACTGTCCGGCAGACACCTAGCAGTTCTCCAGGAGGTGAAGGCAAGGTGCACATCCCTACTTCGGGAACAGAGAATAGAGAACTGAGGCCCCAAAACTAGCATCCCGACATGACTTGAGGTCAATGTGGGACTGGGAAATGAAGGTGTGTGATGACTTCCAGGTTGCAGCCCTGCAGATTTCCTGGATAGGGATGTCCCTAGAAGCAGCCACCGACGCAGCAGTATGGTGGGTGGAATGAGCCCTTAGCCCTCTGGGAGGCTCCCTACCCGCCAACCTATAGCAGAGATCAATGCAGGATGTGATCCACCTGCCAATCGTCCACTTGGCTGCACGTCTGCCATGTGCAGCTTCAGCGTAGGTGACAAACAGCTGGTGAACCTCTCCCCGAACTCCAGCTGTGCTCTCTTTGCAATAAGCGAGTGCTTGCCTCAGGTCCAGTGTATGGAGCCTGTGTTCAGCCTCTGAGGTGTGACTGGTTACGAACACTGGAGGAGTCATCACCTGGCTCAGGTGAAACTCCGACACAACCTTCGGGAGGAATTTCGGGTTGGGGCGCAGGACAACCTCATCCCTGTGGAAGACCAGGCAAGGAGACTCCACCGAGAGTACCTGGAGCTCACTGATCCTTCTGACTGATGCGATAGCCACCAGGAAGGCGGTCTCCCACGACAGGTGAGATACGTCACACCTATGCATCAGTTCAAATGGCTTGCCCACGAGCTTTGCCAAAACCAGCAACAAGTCCCACGGTGGTGGTGGTTCATGCACTGGAGGGGAAATGTGGTCAAGGCCTTTGAAAAAGGACCAGACAACCTTCTTCTGTGCCACTGACTGCTGACCATCCTGTGCCTGGTAAGCAGAGATGGCTGCCAGGTGCACTAAGGATCATTGACGAAGTCCCCTTGGAAAGAGATCACAGATAGTCCAAAATGCTAGCCACAGGACAGGTTGAAGGGTCCAACCCTTGCCCTGACATCAAATGGAGAATCTCTTCCATTTGAAGGCATAGCATGTTCTAGTCGATTCCTTTCTAGACACCTCTACCATGGTAAGGACATCTTCGGAAAGACCCAAAGCCTGGAACTCTAGTCGCTCAGGAACCAGGCCCTGTCAGGTGCAGGGACTGAGGGTCCGGGTGGAGTCCATTCCCCTTATTGATGGAAAACAGGTTCAGGCATGCTGGAAGACGCCTCGGAAGCCTGCTGCTGAGGTTGAGGAGATCAGGGTACCAAAACTGGCGGGGTCAGTCCGGAGCCACCAGGATCACATGTGCCTTGTCCCTCCTGACCTTGAGGAGCACTCTGTGGATGAAGGGAAGTGGAGGGAAGGCATAGAAGAGGCCTGGGGTCCATGGCCTTGAGAAGGCATCCCCCTGCAGCAAGCCCTCCTGAGGGCAGTGGGCACAAAACAGCTTCAGCTTTGCTTTCTCCCTGAAGGCAAACAGAGCCACTTGAGGGGTGCCCCATTGGGAGAACAGGCTGTGAACTACCTCCAGGTGGAGGGACCACTTATGAGATGGCTCGCCACTGAGCTGAGGGCATTCGCCAGCTGACTGGAGGCTCCTGCTACATGGATGGCTAGGCGATCTGCCTCCAGGCTGCGCATGAGGATCCAGATGCGGAGAGCTTCCTTGCACAGAGGCATGGAGTGCGTCCCACCCTGCTTGTTGAGGTACTACATGGTCGTGGTGTTGTCTGTCTGGTCCTGGACCACTTGACCCCAGACAAACTGAGCGAACATGGTCAGGGCTAGCCAAACCACTCGGAGCTCCAGCACACAGATGTGGACTGGAACTCTCGGGGGAGTCCAGAGCCCGCGGACTCTGTGCTCCCCAGGTGGGCATATTCCAGCCCGTTAGAGAGGCATCGGTCGTCAGGATGACTGTTGGCTCGGTCAGACAAACGGGATCCCTTCCTGCAGATGCTCTGGGATGAGTCACCACTGGAGGGTATCCCACATCCTCTGCGCCACAGTGACCAGCTGGTTGAAGTGACCATTGCGCTGAGACCACTGGCTGGCCAGCTCCCACCACAGGAGTGCATATGCCAACGGCCCATCGGACCATGCTGGTGCAGGTCGCCATGTAACCGAGAAGGTGCAGGAAGTCCCGCAGTGCGCAAGTGCCCAACCAAAAATGACTGGACAAGGAGGAGAGAACCTCCGTCCTGTCCACGGGAACTGGGCTTTGGCCCGGCACGAGTCGAGCTCTGCCATGATGAAACTGATCACCTGCGAGCAATGGCTCTCGACCTGGCCTCGCTGACCAGGAGGCCAAGGTCGATGCAGGTCTGGAGGGCCAGGTCCCTGGACCGCTCCACTTCCTGCCTGGAGGGACCTGCTATCAGCCAATCATCGAGGTTGGGGTACACCCGGACCCCTCGGCACCTCAGGTAAGCTGTCACCACTGCTATAAATTTGGTGTAGACCCTGGAGGCCAAGGAGAGTCTGAAAGGCATGGCTTGAACTCGTAAAGAGCTCTCTCTGCTTGGAAATAGAGGAGCCTTCGATGGGATGGATGGATTATGACGTGAAAGAACATGTCCTGAAGATCCAGAGAGCAAAACAACATTTTGTTTCAGAGATGGTATGATCTGGGACAGAGTTACCATCCTGAAGGTGTGGGACCTGAGAAAGTTGTTAAGGTTGTGCAGATCTAGAACTGGGGCGTCCAGCCCTCCCATCTGCTTTGGCACCAGGAAGTACCTGGCGACAAACCCTGGGCATTCCGGAGGATCCACAACTCGACCACGAACTCCCTGGGAGGAGCTGGACTATATTTTCTTGAAGAGCTGACCGAGTGTCTACGGATACCCCAGTCCCCTCCATGGGGTGCGGGCTTGGCTTACAGGGTACTGCTCAAATTCAGAGGTAAACCCTGACCGATCACTTCTAGTACCCACCTGTCCGTGGTAACAGCGGACCAGGCGGAAAGTAGTGGTGGAGCCACCCCACCCACAGGAGGACCCAGGTGAGGTGTGACAAGTGTGAGGATGGCAACCCCCATCCTGTCACTGACCAGGCTTGGAGGAGGAGGATCCGGCCGAGGAGCCACCGAGTCCCTTCTCTCTGGACTTTCTAATCACTGAGGCCACGGACTTGGCCAGAGGTTACCAGGACTGAGCCTGCTGGCCAGATTGATGCTGGGCTGGTTTTGCCACAGGGTTAGAGGGCGGAAAGGGCTTGCACTTCTGCTGCTTGGAGCCCTTGTTGTCCTTCTGGGCGGATGTCACAGAGTCCAGGGTGGCAATGGACTTGTCAATGTGCTGGAGATGACCCTCCACACCAGGCCCAAATAGGTCAGTGCCCAAAAAGAGGACATCCGTCAGAGGAGGCAGTATAGTGCTGAGGTTTAAGGCTCTGAGCTGCAAACCTGGAGACCTGGGTTTAAATCCCACAGCCCCACTTGCATATTGTGTGACCCTGAGCAAGTCACTTAACTTCCTTGTGCTCCCAGGTCGCACCTGTAAACAAGCTTTCAGCTTAGTGTCTCTCTCCTGGTTAAAAAAATAAAATTAAACTTGTGCTGGGTATCTGTCATGAAGGTTGAGATCCACATCCGAGCCCTACGGCGCACGGCAATCGTGGCCTCCACTGAGTGGGCACAAGAATCAACAACATCCACGCCGTCTGGAGTTGCTGTTTTGCCACTGCCCTACCCTGGTCTTGGACTGGTTTGTTTGTGGTCTGAAGGTCAGCAGGAAGGTGAGGGATCACCTCGTCCAGGGAGCCTAACAGAGCATGAGAGAAGTGTGCCATCAAGATGGCTGAGCTCGCCTGTTGGAGGCCTAGCGAGGAGGCAGCATAGACCTTTTTGGCCGAATGGCCCAATTTCTTGGGGGCTTTGTCTGGCAGTAAATCGACATCCCCAACATTGCCCAAGCACCGAAACAGAGTCAGCTACCAACCCCTCAGCTGAGAGATGCTCCGTGAACCTTGAAAGGGTACTGATGGACACCGCATTCTTGTGGGCCATCTGGGCCGAGGGTGCAGGGTGCGAAACAAGGCACTGCCAAAGCTCAAAGTCAGGGCCAACAATGGCCTCTGCCACTGGGAAGGCCTCCATTGGAGAGTCCCTTGTCCAGAATTTCTGTGAGGGGATATTGAGCCCACTTTTGGATGGGCTCCAGCTTCATTCCCGTAGACTCGGAGATGAGGCGAAGAATGTCCATGAACGAAGTAGGGCCTTCATCAGTGGAGAGAGCTCAGATCGACTCCGTGTCCAGTGGATGGGAGTGCAAGGAGGAATCCTCTGACTCCAAGCAGTCTGCATAAAGTAGGTGGCCACTTGCGTCACCCTCGACCCGTCATGGATGGTCATATGTAAGGGTGACTGACAACTGATGGGGAAGCCCCTTGGCCGGCCGAGACTCCTTGGTTGGGAGCCCTGGTCATCAGCTGTTTAGGTAGTGGATCCACCACGATCGGCGGAGAAGACTGCTTCAGTCAAGCCAGCAGGGTCTGAACTGGCTCCGCTTGGAGAGGAACGCATCACCGACCCTGCAGGGGAGTCTACCTTCGGGTGACAGCCAGGTAATGGCCGAGGTGGTAGCTGGTGCGGCTTTAGCCTAGACAGAACTAACTGTTGCCACATGAGAACTTCATAGGGTTGATGCAATCTGCATTGAATCCTCTTCTCACCCTTGAGGATGCAGACAAGTACTGTGGCCTTCCAAGGCGCCTGACAGCAAGACCGCACATATCGCTGGAACCACCTGAAGTCGAAGATGACATGAGACTCACCTCAGCCGCCGGTGGTGCCGACGGGCGCGGAGGGAGCCAGGAGGTACGCAGCCCTGTTGGTCTTGGTTGATGACCAGCGATTCCGCTCAGCAAGCTGGGCCGACCAGTCAGTAGTTACCAGAATGAGTCCTGAAAAGAGAGCTGTCAGCCTCTTCTGATGACAACCAGTCGACAGGGCTGAGAAAACTCAGCCGCATCATCAGACGGTGTCTCAGCCAACGGATCCGATGGGGTTACCGTGAAGCCAGTGGCCAAGGCTGCGCTCTCGACTGTAGTTAAAACCGATGTTTCCTGAGACCGGGAATGTTCCTGGTCCCAGGGGCGTTGACGATGAGACTTCTCTTTATCCTTCTTGGACGACTCGTTGCGTAAGCAGGAACGGTGTGACTCGGCAGGGCCCCCTCCTTTGGTTGAGAGGGACTGGCACAGCTCCTTGAAGGAGGCAGAATAACTGGAGCCCAAATAGAGTGGAACAAAGGCAGAGGCAGAAGAGGATTGAGCAGCGGCCTGGACCGCCTCCTCCTCGAAGGCCTAAAGCTGTTCTAACGGCTTGGTGGACCCTATAGCTGCAGAGACCACCCAATGGGCATCCTTTGATTTGACCAGCTGTTGGCCCAACTTCAGGCAGGCAGCGCAGTTGTCAAGAACATTCGGGAGGAACGACCGACAAATGTCGCAGGCCTGTGGACTGTGACTGTGGCCCAGACAGTAGACTCACAGACATGAGGTCCGTGACGACATCTTCTGCCCACAAGGGCACTGGCGAAACTCCGGGCGAGGTTTTATCCTCCACTGCAATCGAAGATCAGGGTGAAGACGAAACCTGAATGAGTTTTAGTGTAAGTTTTGGAAGTAAATCCGAAGATTTAAAGTGCCAGGGCCTACTCATCGCGGGAGCGGTAAGGAGGGAACCCTATTCTTCCAGTGGGAAGGAATATCTGGCATCATGGAGCGGAGCCATGGGAGTTACCACCCCGGTGGGTGGGAGAAGCCAGTTTGAAGATCTTTCTGGAGATCCTTAAAAGGAAGCACAACTGCCAGACAGTGTGGACAGAACATCATATCCACATCCATAGAAATAACAGTTACATACTTACCGTAACAGTAAATCTTTGAGAGAATATCTTCCATAAGGCCACACCTATGGAAAGTACAGTTACGTAAGAAGTTACCGTAACAGTAGATCTTCGAGAGACGCTCTTACAGCAGGCTATCACAATCAGGACTATGCCGCAGGCACTAGGACCCTCCAGAAAACTTCTTAGCCAGCAATACCCAGAAGGACCGCCCCCATGTCAGCTCCACCCCACTTCCAGCCCTCGAGATAAAGGGGCGGACCCAGCTCCACCCTAGTTTCCGGCCAAGGCCTGTAAACGAGTCCTGACAGGAGAACGAGACTAAGTTCAAGATGAAACTCTGCACACCTCAAAGGGGGATGGGTGGAGATCACCTGCTGCAAGAGCTCCTCTCAAGATCTACTGTTATGGTAAGTTCTTACGTAACTGTACTATCTTAGTTCAAGTGGGAGCTCTTGCAGCAGGCTATAACCATTAGGACAGATTCCCAAGCAGTCCCATGCCAAGGAGGTGGCTAACCCCGGGAGGAGGTAAGATGAAAAATGGCTGACATACAGCAAATCAGGACAAGAGTCCCTGAAGGACTGCCAATCTGAAACCAGCATGGTGCCTGGAGGCACTGTCCAGGCTATAGTGCTTCACAAAGGTGTGCACTGAATTCCAGGTAGCGGCCGCGCAAATGTCCCTAATCGAGACGTTCCGCAGTGCGGCGAAGAAAGCAGACACTCCCCTGGTGGAGTGACCTCAACCGGAGTCTCCAAGGGGCTTGTTGTGCTTCTCATAGCAGAAAGAGACAGTGGACAATCCATTTAGAAATGGTCTGCTTGGACACCGTCTACCTCATGTTGTTGGCAAATGCACAAACAGTTGCTACGATTTACAGTGACTAGCTGTTCACTTCAGGAAATACCTCAGTGTCCTGTGGACGTCCAAAGTGTGAAGGAGAGCTTCCCCTCTGTTAGAGGGAGAAGAGAAATAAACTGGAAGGTCAACTGACTGGCTGAGGGTCAACTCCAAGACCACTTTTGGATGAAACTTAGGGTTCGTCCTCAGGGAAACCCTTTCCCTGTGAAAAATTAAGTATGGCTCTTTACACATCAGAGCCTGAAACTCAAACTCTTCGAGCTGACGTAATGGCAATTAAAAAGCAAACCTGCCAGGAAAGATATCGCAGCTCACAATCTGCTGCAGGTTCAAACAGGGGAAGAGTAAGCTTCTCCAACACAAAAATGAGGTCCCAGGGTGGGATAGGATCCTGAATGGGAGATCTCATGTGAAGAATCCATTGCAAAAAGGTGGGATACATCCAACTGGGCTAAGGCCCTGTCTCCTGAAAGGGCATGATAAGTCGAGATGGCCCACATGTGCACCTTTATGGAGGAGTAGCTCAAGCCTTGCTGGTATAAAGAGAGGAGATACTTTAGAGCCGAGTTCACGGGAGAGGAAATGGTGAGACGAGGCCCTCAAGAAGAAACGCTTCCACTTCATAGCATAAGTGGAGCGTGTGGAGGACTTTCTTGCCGACACAAGAACATCCGCCACCTCCGGAGATGCCCCATACCTGTATTTTGCTACGTCCGAAGGAGCCAAGCATGAAGGTGCAAGGATCAGAGATTGGGATGGACCAGCGAGCCTGATCCTGGGACAGCAACTGCGAACATATTGGCAGCGGGATTGGAGGTTCCATGGACAGCTGCTGAAGTATTGGGAACCAAATCTGCCGAGGCCATAGCGGGGCGATCAGAATCATTCGCGCCCCCTCAGCCTGTAACTTTAACAGAACCCTCTGGACGAGAGGAAAGGCGAAGAAACCTCCTGCCCAAGAAAGGGACAAGGCGCCTGGCCAGAAAACACCAGGTGTGGGCTCTTGCAAGCAGAAAACTGGCAGTTTGGTGTTGTGTGGTGACATAAACAGATCCAGCTCTGAATCCCATGTGTCAAACAGCTGATCCGCTACTGATTGCAATAGCTCCCACTGAGCCTTGGACCAAATCTGCTTAGACTGTTGGCCAAGTTGTTTAAGACACCTGGAACGTGCAATGCAGAAAGAGATGTGCAGTTCCAGTGATCAATACCAGACTCTCATCGCCTCCCTGCACAGAAGGTAAGAAACAGTGCCCCCTTGCTTGCTGATATAGAAGACGAACGCCATGTTGTCCATCTGAACCAAAAGAGAGCCTGGTACAAGGTCCTCCTGAAAGGCATATAGTGCACTGAGGACTGCTCGCATCTCCAGGACATTGATGGGGAGTTTGCGCTCCTCAGGTGTCCAAATGCCCTGCATCAGGGGGAACCCCAGGTGCGCTCCCTAACCCAAATCTGAGGCATCCGCTGTAAGGGTCTGATTTGGGGGCTCCAGATGGAAGAAGATCCCCTTTTAAATTGGAGTGGATCCATCCACCAAAGAAGTGTTCTCCTTACTGGCTCTGTGACTCTGACCATGTGTCTAGGTAGTCTGAGCACTGATCCCACTGCACCCTGAGCATCCATTGTGGGATTCTCATGTGAAGGCGGGCCAGAGGAGTGACTGGAATGACCGCTGCCATGTGCCCCAGAAGTCTGAGGAAGGTCCTTGCTGGGACCTGAGGAGTTACTGGAACCGATCCGGCTATCTCCTGCAAATGGTCGCCCCTCTCTGGGGGTAGAAAAGCCATGCCCTGGATCGAATCCAGGACCGCTCCAATAAAGACGAGTCTTCGGCTGGGTTACGGGGAAGACTTTGGAAGGTTCACGGTGATCCCCAGGTCTTGGAAGAGAGTATAGGTGAGAGCTTGAAGCAGGCCTGACCTTGACAGGGCTGCGAGCAGCCGATCGTGCAGGTAAGGGAAGACATAATGACCCTGATGCCTTAGAGCCGCAGCTACTACAGCCAAGCATTTCGTCAAGACTCTAGGAGCGGCCAAACGGAAGAACTCAAAACTAATCATGTTTCCTGGAAGTGGAAAATCAACTCCCTGGGTGGAGACGACCTGATATGCATGTACACATCTTGCATATCTAGGAGCAGAGCAGTCCCCTTGGTGCAGCAGAGGAAGATGACCTGAAAGGGTTACCATCCAGAACCTTTTGTACTCTATATAAAGATTGAGAAAGCTTAAGTCCAGAATGGGACGAAGGTCCTGAGTCTTTTGGGACCAGGAAGAAGTGAGATATCCTTTTCCCGGCTGCATGAGGACTGGTCCTTTTGCAAGAGCGGCCTGCATCTCTCCTTCTATGAGAGGGATGTGAGAAGGAGGCTATCTAGAGAACCTGGTGGAGTGTCTGGAGAAATCTCCATGAACTCTAAAGTGTGTCCTCTTCTTGTGACGTCTAGGACCCATTTGTCTGCAGTAATCGAGCTCCATCCCTGAAAGTACAGGGAGAAGTGACCCTCTACCACCTCCCCTGGAACCTCCGCCGGAGGAGGGGGGTTGGAAGAGAGTCACTGGGCAGAGCCAGGGGTGGGCAGGGAGGCCTGAGAGGACTTAGGCCCATGGGGAGGAGTACCTCCAGGCTGCTGTTTGCTGGCTCTCCTCCGAAAGCCTCCTCTCTGGCCCTGTGGATTGCTATGGGCTTGACCACCTGAGGGCTTCCAAAATGGCCGCTGTCGCTGTCTCCACTGGTCTCCACTGTACATTTAGCTGACTGACCAGATGGATTTGTCAGACTCTTGGAGGCAGAGATAAGGGACTCTTCTCCTGCCCAAACAAAACGGTACCCTGGAACGTAAGTCCAAGATTGCAACAGCAGATCCTGGTGAAAGCCTCAAGACCTCAACCAGGAATGGCGCCTGAGGCAGACACCTGCTGCTGCCACTCTGGTTGCCGTATCTGCAGTGTCGTACGAGGCATGCAAAACATGTTTGCCTATGTCCGAGCCCGATTTTAGGATGTCCAGAAATACAAATTACTCACTTGTAACAGGAGTTCTAGAAGTGGTATATGTTGTTCATCCACACTTATTGACAGGTTCCTTGACGCTTTAAATGTTGCCGGAAGGTCTACAAGCTGGCTCCTCCCACCCACCCAGGTGGTAAAACCCCGGCCGCCCCCATGACACCAGATCTAGCCTGCTGGAAGCCAGGTTGATGTGTTGAAGCCGGGAGGTCGAGTGGGTTGTGGATGAACAAATATACCACCCTAGAACTACTGTTACAGGTGAGTAAACTGTATTTCTAGGGACGTGGATATGTTGTTCAATCCACACTTATTGGCAGACTCCAGCAGTTCTCCGGGAGGAAGGAGGGCAAGGCCAGACCCCCTACTTAGGGGTATAAGGACTGGAGAACTGAGGTCCCAAAACCAGCATCCCGGCGTGACTCTAAGTCAATGTGGTAATGGGAAATGAAGGTGTGTGCTGACTTCCAGGTAGCAGCCCTGCAGATTTCTGGATAGGGACATCCCTAGAAGCAGCCACAGAAGCAGCGGTATGGCGGGTAGAATGAGCTTTGTCCCTTGGGAGGCTCCATGCCCGCCAACTTATAGCAGAGATCTATGCAGGAGGTGACCCACCTGCCTATCGTCCGCCTGGCTGCAGGTCTGCCAGGTGCGGCTTCAGTGTAGGTGACAAACAGCTGGCGAACCTCTCCCCGAACTTCAGCCGTCCGCTCCTTATAATAAGAGAGCACTCTTCTAGGGTCCAAGGTATGCAGCCTATATTCGGCCTCTGAGGTGCGACTGGGGTAGAACAGCAGAGTCAAAACCTGGTTAAGGTGAAACTCTGATACCACCTTCGGAAGGAATTTCGGGTGGGGGCACAAGACAAACTTGTCCCTGTGGAAGACCAGATAAGGAGACTCAATGGAATGTGCCTGGAGCTCTCCCATCCGTCTGGCTGACATGATAGCTACCAAGAAGGCGGTCTTCCATGACAAGTGAGAGATGTCACACCTGTGCATCGGTCCAAATGGCTTGCCCATGAGCTTAGCCAATACCAGCAGTAGATCCCACGGAGGTGGAGGTTCTCGCACCGGAGAGGATATGTGATCAAAGCCTTTGAAAAAGCACCCGACCACCTTCTCCTGCGCCACTGACTGCTTGCTGGCCCATGCCCGGTAAGCAGAGATGGCTGCCAGGTGCACCTTAAGGGTCATCGACCGAAGCCCTAGCTGAGAAAGGGACCACAGGTAGTCCAGAATGCTAGCCAAGGAACAGGAAGAAGGGTCCAACCCTTTGTCCTGACACCAAATGGAGAATCTCTTCCATTTGAAGGCATAGCATTTTCTGGTCGACTCCTTACGGGACACCTCAACTACGTTGAGGACCTCATCGGAAAGACCCAAGGCCTGGAACTCTAGCCGCTCAGGAACCAGGCTGTCAGGTGCAGGGAGTGAAGGTCCAGGTGGAGAACCTTCCTCTTGTCGACTGAGAGCAGGTCTGGGCGGGCTGGAAGCCGCCTCGGGAGCCTGGAGCTGAGGCTGAGGAGATCTGGGTACCAGCATTGGCGGGCCAGTCTGGGGCTACCAGAATCACTTGCCTTGTCCCTCTTCAATCTGAGAAGAACCTTGTGGATCAAGGGAAATGGAGGGAAGGCGTACAAGAGGCCCGGGGTCCACGGCCTCGAAAAGGCAAACCCTTTTAGCGAGCCCTGCCAAGGGGGGCGGGCATGAAACAGCCTCAGCTTCACATTCTCCCTGGAGGGGAACAGGTCCACCTGGGGGGTGCCCAATGGGAGAACAGATCTAGTACTACCTCCGGCAGGAGAGATCACTCGTGAGATGCAGCGCCTATCCGGCTGAGGGCATCGGCCAGACTGCTGGAGGCTCCTGCCACATGGATGGCTAGGAGACTGGCGTCCAGACTGATCACGAGAGACCAAGTGCGGAGAGCCTCCTTGCAAAGGGGCAAGGAGTGTGTCCTGCCCTGTCGGCTGAGGCAGTACATGGTCGTGGTGTTGTCCGTCTGGACCTGGACCACTTGACCCCGTACAAATGGAGCGAAGGCGGTGAGGGCTAGTCAGACCGCTCGAAGCTCCAGCAGGTTGATGTGGCATCAAGACTCCTGAGGGGACCTGAGGCCGTGGACTCTGACTCAGATGGGCACCCCAACCCATCAGAGAGGCGTCGGTCATCAGAGTGACCGTCGGCTCGGGCCGGACAAACGGGATTCCCTCCTGCAGATGAGCTGGAACAAGCTACCACTGTAGGCCATTCCACATCTCCAGAGAACCGGAGCACTGTGACCACTGGCAGGCCAGCCCCGATTGCAGGGGACGATATGCTAGCGGGCCCAATGGACCACGCTGGTGCAGGCCGCCATGAGGCCCAGAAGGCGCAGAAGTCCCGGCAGGTGCAGTTGCCCAATCAGAAATGACAGGGCAAAGGAGGAAAGGACCTCGCCCTGTCCACCGGGCTCTGGCTCAAGAGAGTCGAGCTCTGCCCCGATGAACTGAATCACCTGCGATGGCATGAGTTCTGACTTGGCCTCGTTGATGAGGAGGTCAATCTGAGAGCAGACCTGGAGGGCCAGATCCCTGGACCGCTCCACCTCCAACCTGGAGGGGGCTGCAATCAGCCAGTCATCCAGGTAAGGGTACACCCGACCTCGGCGCCGCAGGAATGCTGTCACCACTGCCATGCATTTGGTGAAGACTCTGGAGCTGAGAGAGGTCAAGGGCATGGCCCGAACTTGTAAAGGGATCCTCTGCTCTGAAGCGGAGGAATCGCTGATGAGATGGACGAATTGGGACGTGAAAAACGCAATCGCACTTGTTAACATGGGGTCCCGACGAGGAGACTGAGGATGGGGAAGACATACGTCGGTAGACAGAACACCATCGAAACTGTGGAGAAAAATGCTCAAAAAGGCGGAAAAAAAATAAAAGTTTTTTTTTTGCTGGGCTGGTAAGCCAAGAACTGGAACTCTTTCATGTGCTGGAAAAGAACTAGGGTGGAGTTGGGTCCGCCCCTTTATACCAGGGCTGACGGGTGGGGCCATGTCGGGGCAGTCGAGTCCCTTGCTGGGTATTGCTGGCTGAAAAGTTTCCAGAGGGTCCTAGTGATCATGTGATAGTCCTGATTGTGATAGCCTGCTGCAAGAGCCCCACGCCAAGTAAGATCTACAGCTGCCAGAAACTAGGGACCACACAGAAACTTTTTGCAAGCAGTCCACTAGGTCTGCTCACAACCACATCCGACATCGATGTCCGCTGTATATAAATGTGGGCAGTCCCTCACCCTCCTCAGTTCCCTGCCGGAAATCATACTCGAAAGCCCTCCCTTTAGGGAACCAGGAGAAAGCTGAAGGTTCCGGCTATCAGGTGAGGCTGGAAACAGCAGGTAGTCTGTCCTGGAGAGAGGGACAGCAGTGAAGAAACTCTGTGTCTAAGAGACATGGAGAGCAGGACAGCATAGCCTGATGAAAGAGATTCTCTCAAAGATGTACTGCTACAGTAAGTACATAACTGTTCTATCTTCTTTGAGGATATTTCTCTCTCTCATATCAGGCCACACGTATGGAACGAGTCCCAAGCAGAAGAGACAGAAAGACAGTCTGGGTGGCTGGAGGCTACAGGCCTAAGACATAAGGCCTTGAAGCACAGCCAGGCCAAACCTGCTCTTCTTCGAGAGGCAATGTCCAGACTGTAGTGTTTTGTTAAAGTGTGGACAGTACTTCAAGTTGCAGAACAACACATTTCTGTAGCCAAAACATTCCTGAAACAGGCAACAGAAGTGGCCATGCCTGTAGTGGAATGGCCACAAACAGCTCCAAGAAGTTTCTTACCATACTTCCTATAACAAAAGTAATGCAATTGGCCAACCATCTGGACAGGCACTGTTTAGAAACCAGTACTCCTCTTTCCAGGGCAAAGGAAACAAAAAGCTGTGAGGACTTCCTGCAGTTCTTCATATGGTGAACACTGTATCAGAGTATTCTATGTACATTTAAGGTATGGAGCAATGCTTCCTTGGATTGGCATGCTCAGGAAAATAAGCAGTTAGGTGGATAGTTTGATTCAAAGTAAACTCTGACACTACCTTAGGAAGGAACTTGGCACTGGTCCATAAAGACACCCTGTCTTTGTGGAAAATCAAATAAGGAGGCTCACACATAAAGAGTTTGAAGCTCTGAAATCCTTTGAGCAGAAGTAATAGCAACTAAAAACGCTTTCCATGACAGAAAGCATAGCTCGCAAGTCGTGGCCATCTCAAAAAGGAGCCAGAGTAAGCTTCTCCAACACAAAATTCAAGTTCCAGGCCAGGACTGAAGGCTTCAGGTACAGAATGCCTCACAAAAACATACAGGCCACCTCAAGCTGGGCCACCATACGGCCACCAACAGGCATATGGAACTAGCTGAAATAGCAGCCAAGTGCACTTTGATAGAGTACCAAAGTCCTGTATTTGACAAGGACAATAAATACTCCAGAATTTGATTCACTGGGCAAGTGAAGGGATCAAAGTGATGGGAAGCGGCCCACAAAGCAAAACGCTTCTATTTCATGGAGCTAGTAGCCCTGGTGGAAGGTTTCCTGGCAGCCACCAGAACATCAGCCACCTCTGGGGACACTCCACATCTCGCAATGGCTATGTCTTCAGGAGCCAGGCATGAAGATGGAGTGACCAGAGGTTCAAATGGACCAATGTTCCTCGTTCCTGTGACAGCAAGCCCTTGCACAGGGGCAGGAGTACTGGGGTTTCCACTGCTAACTGCTACAGCAAGGGAAACCACAGAGGCCAGAAGGAAGCCACAAGAATTAGAGTAGCTCACTCTATTTGGTGCTTGATTAGCACCCTCTGAATCAGAGGAAAGGCATAAAGGAACCTCTGTTTCCAAGAGAGGGATAACGCATCTTGCCAGAGAACTTCAGGCCCTGGAACGAGAGAGCAGGAAGTTGACATTTTTGCCTTGTGTGGGGAAGCAAAAAGGTCCAATTCTGTATAACACCACCTGTCAAACAGGTCTTCTACTACTGAGGTCAGCAGCTCCCACTCATACATTCTGGACTGCGACCTCCTTAGCCTGTCTGCCAGGACATTTTGGAAGCCTGGAACATGAATGGCCAACAGTTCTACATCATGTTCTAGAGCCCATTACCAAACTCTCATCGCTTCCCTGCATACAGAGTAAGACTGAGTCTTCCTCTGCTTATGTAGTGAACCACACTGATGTCGTCAGTCTGCTCCAGCAGAGGCCCCAGAGACAGATGGTTCTGGAAGGCTTGCAGAGCACACAGAACAGCTCTAGGACATTTTAGAGGTATGTCTCCACTTTGGTCCATGTTCTTGGTCTGATGAGGTCTCAGATGCACTTCCCCCAACCCACAATCAAGCATCTCTGGTGAGAATCTGCTGAGGAGGGAAGGAGGAAGGAAACCCTTTCAGAAAGTTGCTGAGTTCCAGTCACTACTGGAGCACCTTTCAGACAGAGTAAGTTGCTAGAACCTGCTGTTCTAGATCCTCGATGCACTGATCCCACTGGACCCCTAACGTCCACTGCAGAACTGCAGGTGCAGCCTGGACAGGGTACTGTGACAACGGCTGCCGCATCAGGCCCAGCAGTCTCAGAAATGTCTTGGCTGTGACATACCTGTTGTAGCAAACCATCTGTGCCTGTGCCATGAGGTGCTCCGCCCTGTCCTGGGGCAGGAAGGCTAAGCCCTGGGCAGTATCCAGTATTGCCTCAATGTATTGCAGGTGCTGATAAGGGGTCAAGACAGACTTGGGCAGATTGACCGTGATCCCTAGGGTACTGAACACCTGTCTGGTACGTGCCAGGGTCTGAGACAGTTGCTCCTTGGACTGAGCTTTGGGCAACCAGTCGTTTAGATAAGGGAAGATATACAGTCCCTCCTCCGAGAGCTGCTGCCACAACTGCCAAGCATTTGGTATACCCGTGATGCAGATGACAAGCCAAAGGGCAATACCCTGAACTGGTAGTACTCCCCAGAAACAGGAACCTGAGGTACCTCCTGTGGGAGACAAATCTTGATATGCAGGTAAGCATCCTGCATGTCCAGGGAGCATATCCAGGCCCTTTTTTCAGATTTGGCAGCAGGCCTTGCAGAGTGACCATTCCGAACTTCTTGTACTGAATGTAGAAATTCAGATTCCTCAGATCCAGAACGTGCCTCAACTCCCTTGTGGATTTGGGGATGAAAATAGAACAGTACAGTTATGTAGTTCCTTCAGTAGGTCATCATATAGAGAACTGACGCCACCTGGCATCGGACCACACGGCAGACTTTTCTAGCAATACCTGATGGGGGAATCGCCCACCCGTCACATGGCAACATCAGCGTGACTGTATATAGGGCGGTCCCCACGCCTGCTCTCCAGTTCTCCTGCTGGAGCCAAGAAGAGGCCTGACAGCAGCAGCGACTCAGGATTTGGAGTCCCTGTAAAACAGAAATGAGGGAAAGGAGGGAGGAAGATGACTCACTGAAGGAACCTCTCTAAGATCTACTGTTACAGTAAGTTCCTACGTAACTGTACTATCTTACTCGAGGGTTCATTCAGTAGGTCATCACATATAGGACAGAGTCCTCAAGCAGTCCCTCCGAGAGGAGACAGAGAGAAACTAGGAGGAGGAAAATAATTCCAAAGGAAAAATGAGATCCAGAATGGACCCATTCTAGGAAAGAAGGCCCTGTGGGCCGGCTAGGCCAAAACCAGCCCTCCGTAGCAAGCAATGTCCAGACTGTAATGCTTGGTAAAGGTATGGATGAAACTTAGTAGCAGCCCGGCAATGCTCTACATGGAAATGTTCCAGAGGAAGACTGCAGAGGCAGCCATGCCCCTAGTGGAATGACCTCTGATAGAACCCGCAGAGGCTTCTCGATTTCTGGTAGCAGAATCTAATGCAGTTGCCTACCCACTTGACAGGCTCTGCTTAGAAACCGGCTTGCCCTTTGATCTCAGGGCAAAGGAGACAAACAACTGTTTGCAAGAGCGAACTCTTTGGTCCAGTGGGAGCAACACCGGAGAGTCCGTGGACATCCACTGTATGAAAGAGTGCCTCACCTCGTTAGAGGGGGACGGATAATACACCAGAAGCTCTACTGATTGATTCACAGTGGCTTCTGACACCACCTTGGGAAGAAACTTCGGATTTGTTCTGAGGACCGCCCGATCCCTATGGAAAATCAGATAGGGCTCCTTGCAGACTAGAGCGTGAAGTTCCGAAATCCTTCGGGCTGACATCATAGCCACAAGAAAAAGCACCTTCCAGGACAGGAAGCACAAATCACAGCTCATAGCTGGCTCGAAAGGAGTAAGGGTGAGTTTTTCTGGGACGATGTTCAAGTCCCAAGGTGGAGCTGGGCTGCGGATGGGGGTTTCAGATGGAGAATCCCTTTCAGAAAGGTTTCTGAGACCTCCAACTGAGCCACAGGTTTACCATCCACTAGCTCACGGTACGCTGAGATATTTATTTATTTTTATTTCGGATGACACCTTTGAGCAGAGGGCTCTTTTACAAAGGTTCCACGTCAAGGCAACAAGGACAATAAGGTACAAAACATAACATGACCATTACAATGGAACTTACCAAAAAAAAAAAAAAAAAAAGTATGGTTACAATAATAGCAATCAAAGGCATTATCAAGGAATTGTGTTGCGAGAATTATACAGCACAAGTCATAGGCGGCTCAGTGAAGCTTTGTTAGGAGTGGGTTAGTGGGAAAAGAGAAAGAAGAGTGGTGGTGAGGGGGTGGTATGGGGAGAGAGAGAAAGAGAGAGGGAGGAGGGGAGAAATGGGGAGGGCATTGCGTTGGGTATGTGGTAGACGGAAAACAGCAAGGGAGGAGGAAAGGGGGGGATGAAAAAGAAAAGGAGACAGATTCATCCTATACCCAGTAATGGGGAGTAAGAAAGGAGGAGGAGGAGGAGCGGAGGCAGTGAGGAGGGATGCTTGAGGGTAGTATGCCTGGAGGGGATTATAAGAAGCAATCACAGAAGGCACTAGCGACGAGGCATTGACGTAGTTTACATTTAAAAGCACCAGTCATGGCAATGTTGGAGATTTCTGCAGGTAGCAAGCTGAACCGGGTGGAAGCTCTGACAAGATAAGAACGCTGAGCTTGAGAGGTCCGACAGCGAGGTATTGTAAAGGTAAGGCTGTCTGATCTTCTAGTTAAGCGCCGGACACGCTGCGGGGTCAATATTGATTGGACTCCAGGGGGCATAAGGCCCAGTGATGTCTTCTTAGCTAGGATGCAGGTCTGGTACTTTAGCCTGCTGGATAGCTGGAGCCAGTTAGCCTGCTCATAAATGTCACACGTGTAAGAAAGGCGGGCAGCTGAAATGAGGAGTCTACATATCTTATTAAGGGCTACAGCTAAGCGCCGGATTGCAGTATCAGTAGCGGATCCATAGATAACAAGCCCGTAGTCAATAGTTGAGATAACAGGGCTCTGGATAGCAAGGTTCAAGGTGTCAGCCGTTAAGCAATGTTTATGCTTGTATAGTAGCCTTATACGGGAGTTCACAGTTTTAGCAATATTGTCAATGTGCTTGATATACGAGAGGGAGCAGTCAAGGGCCAGGCCCAGATATTTAAACACATCCATCTGCTCAAGAGCGACGCCTTCGTGGTTGCTGATTATGAGCTCATGGTCCTTGTACTTGTTGTGGGTTCCATGGAACAACATTGTTTTAGTTTATTTGTGGTTAAGGATGAGTTTATGTGAGCAAAACCAGTCTTCCACTTCTGTGAAACTTTTCTGTAGTTGAGACTGAAGGGAGGTGGGGTCATTGTGGCAAGTGAATATTACTGCATCATCTGCATATAGTAACATTCTGTCATGGCAGGAGGCAGGGAGATTGTTCAGGAATATACTGAATAACAAGGGTCCCAGGATAGAACCTTGAGGTACTCCAGAGTGGATTGGTAGGGATGATGAGAGGAATTCACCAATCCTGACCTGTTGGGTCCGGCTACTGAGGTAGCTTTGAAACCAGAGGGTAGTTTCACTTGAAAGACCAAGGAGGGATAATTGTTTGAGGAGAACGGAGTGACTGACAGTGTCAAATGCCTTAGTCAGGTCAATAAAGAGGCGCTGACCAACTGGCCCTGATCAAGTGCATGATGGATATGTGTGGTGAATTGAGGAGTGCCGCCAGTGTTGTGCCTTTATGAAGCCATGCTGCTGAGAACATTGCAGGCTGTATTTTACAAGGTACTCCGTGAGCTGATCAGCTACTTTCCATTCCAATGCTTTGGATAGAGGAGGGAGGCTGGATATAGGCCTGTAATTGTTTGTGAGAGTCTTGTCACCACTTTTATGGACTGGAGTCACCACTGCCAGTTTCCACTTTTGGGGGAAATGGGAGAGCACGAGGGAACGACTAAGGATTTTGGTTAGTGGGAGCAGGACTTAGTCAATGGTGAGGGCAAGAAGTTTCATATCCAGTGAATCGCCACTGACCCCAGACTTTCCAAGCACTTTAAGAATGTGTTTTTTAGCTAGGCTTTCCAGGATTGCTTTGAAATGGAAAGGAGGGTGCCCTGGAGGCAAACTAACAGGAGCTGGGTTGACTGTGGTGGGATCAAAAAAGTTAGGGGGTAGCACATGACTAAGGTCAGCAAAAGTGGTGTTAAACGTGTTGGCAACGGTTACATGGTCAACAGTGATGGTACCATCTATGTTCAACATTGTGGGTGTTGCTTTGGAATCCTTTCCAGTCACTTCAGCAAGGTTACGCCAGAATCTACTCCCATCATTCCAGGTGCTGGCTAAGGCGTTCCTGTAATAGTTAGCCTTCTCATGGCGGATTGCTCTGGTACATGCATTCCTTGCTCTTTTGTAGGCCTGGATATCAGTCTGGGTGCCAGTAGCCTTAGCACGATACTAGAACTGGTCTCGAGATTTCATTTGTGTAAGGAGGCCTAGTGTCACCCATGGGTTATTGACACCTTTGATCTTACACTTTTTGAATGGAGCATGAACATCGCAGGCTGAGTTAAAACAGGTGATAAAGTATCCAAATACTGTGTCTACGTCGGGGGCTATATCAACTGGTGACCAGTGATGTTCACGAAGGAGTGTTTTACGTGACTCAAGATGACCGGGGGAGTCAGCATTCTCCTGTTAATAGTTTTGGGGGGAAGTTTGGTGTATTTGTTGGTCCAGATACACAAGATAGGAGAATGATGGACCTTCAAAGAGGAGTAGGACAGACCAGAGTCAGATAAGTGGAGGAGGTGTTCCATGACTTGTGGGGCCGAGCAAAAGAAGGGGTTCCAACCCTTAGTGGTTGCCTAAATAGAAACCGCTTCCACTTCATGGCATAAGTGAAACAGGCAGAGGTCCTTCTAGCCTCAGTGAGGACTTGAGCAACCCTGGAGAAAACCCCGAAACGGGAGATTGCTATGTCTGAAGGGGCCATGCATGGAGATGCAGGGTCCTGAGCCCCGGGTGCAACAGTCAACCCTGATCCTGAATCAGGAGGCCGTGAGTCACTGGAAGTGGAACCGGTGGTTCCCGGGAAAGCTGCTGCAGCAGCAGGAACCAGATTTGTCTCGGCCAGAGTGGAGCGATGAGAATCATCCTTGCTTTCTCCGCTTGAAGCTTGAGCAGAACGGGAAATGGAGGGAATGTGTACACAAAATTTTCCTGTCCAAGACAGAGAGAATGCATCGTTTCAGAAAGCACAGTGCCTTGGAACGAGTGAGCAAAACCTGGGAAGCTCTGTGTAGGATTCAGAGGTGAAGAGGTCTATTTCCGAACTCCCTCAATATTGGAAGATGGATTCAGCCACTTCCTGAAGCAGTTCCCACTCGTGAGCTACGGTCAGAGATCTGCTGAGACTGTCCGCCAGGACATTTAGAACGCCCAGAACGTGCACAGCCATGGAGGATCAGGTGGTACTGGACTACCCAGTTTCACACCCGCATTGCCTCCCTGCACAGGGGATATGACCAGGTTCCTCCTTGTTTGTTGATACACCAAACTACTGACATGTTCGTCTGGATTGGTAGTCTGGAAGTAGGGCCTGAAATGCCTGTAAGGCGTACAAGGACTGCCCTCAACCCAGAACACTGATGTGCAAAGGAGACCCATGCCGGACCACAATCCTGGGCTTGGTGTCTCTAAGATGAGCTCCCCACCCCATATTTGAGGCATCCGTGGTGAGGGTAGCTAGTGGTGCAAGGTCTCAAAAGGAAGTCCCACAGAAAGACTGCGTAGACTTTCCACCACTGCAATTCTTTCTGAACAGAGAGGAGACCAGAACCAGATGGTCCAGGTCGCCCAGGAGCTGATCCCACTGTACGCAATGACCACTGAGGGACCCTCATGTGAAGTCTTGCTAGGGGAACAGTTGTGATGGCAGTCACCATCAGGCCCAGAAGACGAGATCTTCTGAGCTGGGATGGTTCTTGAGTAGCCACTTTGGAGGCTTGGCAGATAAGGGTCTCCATCCTGTCTGGAGGCAGGAAGGCTCTGCACTGGACCATATCCAGAACTGCCCCAATGAATTGAAGTCTCTTGGCAGGGGTAAGGGATGACTTGGGAACACTGACTGTGGTCCCTAGCCTGTTGAAAAGGTCCAGGGTAAAGGTGAGAGCCTCCAACAGAGAATCCCTGAACGGAGCCGAAATCAACCAATCATCCGGGTAAGGGAAAACCGCAACACCCCTGCGGCGTAAGAACGCCGCAACCACCGCCAGGCACTTGGTAAAAACCTGTGGTGCCGAGGACAGACCAAAAGGGAGCGCTCAGAACTGGAAGTGTTCCCCTTGGAGGCGAAAAAGCAGGAACCGGCGGTGGCTGGGGAAGATGGGGATGTGCAGGTAGGCATCCTGCATATCCAGGGCGAGCCAATGGTTCTCCATGAGTAGAAGGAGGAAGCTCTGGAGTGTCAGCATCCGGAATTTTTTGTACTCGACAAACTGGTTTAGTTGACTTAGGTCGAGTATGGGTCTGAAGTCCTCGTCTTTTTTTGGACCAGGAAAAAATTGGAGTAAAATCCCTTTCCCCAAAGGGGACCCGCTCAATTGCTAGCTTGAGCAAGAGTGAGTTTACCTCCTCAGGAACTAGGAGGACCTGGTCCCGAGAATGAGGTCTTCTGGAGAAGAGTTTCCGGAGGGATTTCCAGAAACTATGGTGTGTCCTATGGACACTAGTTGCAGGACCCATTCGCCGGAGGTTATCGCTCTCCACTCCTGCCCGTGGAGGGCGGACCCCCCCCCCCGACCTGCTCCCCAGTGGTGGGACATTCAGGGGGAGGGCCTCCTGAACATCTCTGGTTTTTGGAGGCAGTAGGAGTGGCTGTACCCGGTGCCTTACGCTTCCCTTGGCGGTGTGCCTGAGCGTTTTTCCTCTGCCTCCAGGTCCTTTTCCAAAACAGCTGCTGTTGTTGAGTGCCCAATTGGTACATTGACCTCACAGACCTAAGGGCAAGTCCTTTGTCCTGCAGGTCTGTAATGATATCTTTGGTGTCCCCACCAAAAAGTACCAAGCCCCTAAAAGGGGTGTCCTGAATCGCCGACTGGACTTCATTGGCGAGTCCAGAAAGACAAAGCCAGGAATGCCGTCTAAGGGCAACGGCCGCTGCCGAGGTGCGAGCCATCGAGTCAACTGAGTTATAAGTAGCGAGCAAGGCATGCCTTGAAGAAACTTTAGAGGTGCAGATCCTTGGCAAGTTCCTCCTTCAAAGGCGAGGGGTCCATGGACTGGACTCTTCTAGTCTGGCCAAGGTAGCCTTCTGGTGGGACACCATGTGGGCCACGTAATTGAGGGCCTGAAGGGTGCACGTGGCGGACGAGTAAAGCTTCTTTCCGAACTGGTCCATCTGCCTCAACTTTGTCAGGAGGAGAGGTGCTCATGTGCTTCAGTGTAGAGGAGTGATTGTGAGCCGCAGAGATGACCAAAAGGCAGCCTTGGGATGAGCCTTCAGAAACAGCCATTTGGGGGCAGCTGGGAGGGTGTGAGGCATCTGCCAGATGGTAGTGGTGAGGTCTTGCTGAGGTGCCATCCATGGAGGAATAGGGACCGAGACAGATATTCTAGGTCGAGGTGCTCCGCCAGTCTCTGTCTCATGGGGTCCTGTTCCTCTGACTCCCAGTCAAATACTCCTTCATGGACCTCAACATATCTGAAAAGGCAGGGTCCTCTGGTGGGACTCGGAGACTCCTTGCCTTCTATCCTCTGTGTCCTCCGAAACCTCCTCAGAAGAATCATCTACCCCTCTTAACTAATGTTGTCCGCCTTTCTCGACAGGACGACGCCTGGCATCCAGGGAGGGAAACATCCTGCCGAGTCTTTCCCGAGATGTGTACGGTGGTAATGGAAGAGCGGCACAGGAAGGAGAGCTGGGAGACCGCGGTTGTGGGAGCCTAGTCTCCAGGTCAGAGACCAACTCCGACCATGCCCCCTGCCACCAAGACTGGATTAAAGCCTTGAAATCCGAGAGTGACCGGAGGGGGAGGGGGTGGAGGAGTAGGCCGAGGGGGAGGAGGAGGAAGGGCAGGAACTGGTGGGGGCTAATAAACCTGGAATCCTCGAAAATTTAAACAGGGATTGGAACCCTGATTTTTTAATTCTTCCCAGGCATCCTGCTATTAACGCTCATTCAGCAGAGTAGCAAAAACACAATTTCAGCATGAATACAGTACATCATACAGGGGAAGAAAATCCTGTAACCAGCCCTCATTTTATTCCAAAACATTGTTTTAGGCAGGCCAGGAGAGGACCATCAAGAGCAGAAACACCAGCCAGCTAGTTCCCCTTTCTCTGCCCAGTGGTATGAAAATATGGGAGCCCAGTCTCCTATATGAGTTTGCCCAGTTTTCAACTTCCAGTTCTGCTACTTTCAGGCTCTTTTGCATTAAATCTTGTTGTCCTTCACTTGTCTGTTTACTATCTGTAAAACATAAACAGCAAGTGCTCTACTGAGTATAGTAGTTATGTAACTAGGACTGAAAAAACAATCCCCAGGCAGCGCTAGCATACCTTTAGATGGGATAAGATAAGCCTATCAACATCAGTCGGAGTATCCGCTTGGTCAGAATCTTGTCCCGCTAATCCTCTCAGTTCTGCTCCACTCGTTTTACTTCTCAGTCTTGTGTCCATATTCCTCAGGAGATTCCACAATGTCTAGAGCTATTAATCTTCTCCTCAGCAAGAAGACATCAGATGCCGGTAACTAAACAAGCACCACTAATAGGAAGCTCTGCTGTTTATACTTGAAGAGTTAGAGCTCTTATACTCAGTGTTCTTATAGGCAAAAATCAGATCAATCACAACAAAATTATTCACTCTTGATTCACTCTTCCAAATTCAACTAGTGTCCTAGCAAATGAGCACTTCTCCATAATATTACAACCATGGAGCCAAGCCTCTTAGCATGCCACTCTAGCTGTGCATATTATACAAAGGCTAGCAATGTGTTCGTCAAAATAGCACTTACTGACAAAACTATAGCTACCATACTCGGTACAGCAAATCCCAAATCAAAATAACATTAGTGTCATTCAAGAAACTGCTGAATGGAGCTTAAAAAAGTTAAAGTCTAAAAACTAAAGACGCTAACTTAGTGTGGCGTCTTGCGGAGCAGAGCAGCTGTGCGGCCATCTTGCTGCTCACCTTCGGAAATCCTGGAAGGAGTTGGCAGAGGTGTTAGCAGGCCCACTGGTTGATCTGTTTGACACCTCACTGGAGACAGGGAATGCACCCACAGACTGGAGAATGGCTCACGGTGCCCTACCACAAGAGGGTCCCAGGATGAACCGGTAACTATAGACTGGTAAGCTTAACTTCCATTGTGGGGAAATTAATGGAGACCACTCTAAAAGGGAGATTGATAATCTTTCTGGATAATAATGGTCTCCAGGATGAAAGGCAGCATGGGTTTGTCTCAGGAAGAGCCTGTCAGTCTAACCTAATTGACTTCTTTGACTGGGTCACAAGGGCAGTTGACAGGGACCATGCAATGGATGTCTTGTATCTGGACTTCAGTAAGGCCTTTGACTCGGTACTTCACAGAAGGTTGCTGGACAAGCTGAGAAACCTGGGGGCTGGGTTAGGAGTTGGCTGTAGAACAGACAGCAGAGGGTAAGTGCAAGGGGGAGACCTCCTAGCCAAGACCCGTGACCAGTGGGGTACCATAGAGCTTGGTGCTAGGTCCCGTTTTATTCAACATCTTTATCGGGGACATAGCAGAAGGGATCAAGAGTAAGATCAGCCTGTTCGCTGATGACACAAAGATATGTGCGACAGTGGACAGTGAGGAAGGGAAGCAAGAACTTAGGAGTCCTGGCAAAACTCTGGCACTGGTCAGGTGTATGGCAGTTGGGGTTTAACACTAAGAAGTGCAAGGTCATGTGCCTCAGAGCCAGAAACCCCAGGACCTGCTGTTGGCTGGTGGGAGTGCAGGTATCCATTTCTGAGGAAGAGAAGGACCTAGGGGTACTAGTCACAGGGACATGAAGGTGTCAGCATAGTGCTGGAGAGTGGCAGCAAGGACAATCAAATGCTGGGTGCATTGCCAGGGGTATCACCTCTAGAAAGGAGGGCGTCATCCTGCCACTGTTTAGATCACTGGTGAGGCCACACTTGGAGTACTGTGTACAGTTCTGGTGCCCTTAGCTTAAAAAGGACATAAGATTACTGGAGAGGGTACAGCATAGGGTGATGAAGATGATCCTAGGTCTGGAGGATAAACCCTGTGAGGAAAGATTGAGGGAGCTCAACATGTATCCCTGGAGGATAGAAGGGAGGGACACAACAGAGACTTTCAGATACTTAAAAGGCATAAACAGGGTTAATACGGGAGATTGTTCTACTTAAAGGGATGGAGCTCATGAGGGGGCACAGTCTGAAGTTGGAAGGGAAGATTCATGAGGGAGATGAGGATGCACTACTTTACAGAAAGGTGGTGGCTGGGTGGAACTTACTGCCAGAAGAATTTATCGCATTGAAGACAGTGGACAGTTTTAAAAGGGGGGTGGGATAGAGTAAAAGGGAAGGGAAGTACAGATAAGAACCTAAGGAGGGAAAACCAGGGGGTAGGGATGATGGGAAGGGACTGGGGGGGGCAGCTGCAGTAAAAGTACACTTTGAGCTGCACACTCGGACAGATTTGATGGACCTCTGGGCCTTTTTCTGTCGGCATTTTGATATGTTCGTAACTGTTTTTAGTTCTACACAGCCATTCACCACTGAAGAGGAACCATCACAGTGCAGCAAACACAATAAAAACATGACCAACATAAATACTACACATAAACAGTATACTGTACATTTTAAAATCTCTGAATTCATTTTTCAGCATTGCACCATAACTTGATTCAATATGAAAATGTACTATGCCCCTGTTACTTAGAAGAGGGTGCACTGGAAAACCAGGTGGGGCAGGGGGAAAAATATAGGGACAATTAGATGGACGGATTTCTTTCCCCTCTCCTTTTCTCTCTTGCCCAGCCACACTGCCCCCCCTCCTTTTTTCTCCCATCTAATTGTCCAAATCTTCAGCTCATGCACAGGTACCCATGTGGACATCATCAGCTGCTACAAAGATAGTTACGTAGGCATTTCCAGCCCCATAGATGTGTCTCTGGGAACATGGCTGTATTTAAGATATTTTCAGCAGTTATAAAAGGTCAATTACGTTGTTTCTCACAGGCTATGGAACTTTGGTAGCTCTCCCATTCTGCATCCAGTACAGCTGCCCTTGCTTCTCTTGTTTTGCATATAAGAACAGCAGTCGCTGCATTAGAGTGGTTAGAGAAAGCTGCTATAACAAAAGATGCAGTTCTCCCTATACGTAGTTCTGTTGCCTTATGGATATAACTTTGTTGTGAGAATGGACCATGACTTTTCTTCATACTTAACAAATATATTCAGTCCTTATAGAGGTGGCTATGTAGCTGTATTCAGCCCCATTGGAGGTGTCTATGTAGACATTTTCTGCCCACACCCTACAGAGGCACCTTTATTGATGGCTTCAGCCCACAAGGAGATGCCTATGCAGACATATTCAGCCCCTATACAGGTGTCTTTTGACAGCTTTGAAACCAATAGAAGTGTCTGTTGACATGTTCAGCCCATATAGGGGCATCTGTATTGACATATTGAGCATTTGTAGATGTGTCTATATAGACATCTTCACCAAGCAGAGGTGTCTCTATTGATACCTTTAGCCCCTATAGGGTTGTCTGTATAGACATCTCCTCAGTCCCTAATACAGATGCTCATTGGGAAGATCTGTCTAAAACAAGTTCAGTGGATGGGGGGGCTCAGGGCAACATCAGCTTATTCAGGAACTGTTTGAACATGTTAGCTTCTGCATCACTTTCTAAGATTCCTGCCCCCAACACATACAAATGTCAAAACTTAATTTGTGCTGCACTGTAATAGTAACTAAACACACAGGGACAGGTATTCAGTGGGATGCACAAGCACAGTGCAAAAGCTTGTGTCACGGTTGTGCTTGTGTCTGACCCAGTGGCTGCCATATTCAGTCAGATAGCGGACTGGTGCTATCTGACTGAATATTGGTCCATGTCACTGTAGAGCTTAGTGAAACTACTTTGCCCTAACATGGACCTGGGCTGTATACAGGCCACAGGGTGTGTTCCCGAATAGATAGCACTGGGGCCCTGTGATTATATTCAGCCACAATGTGCAAATGAGGCCATTGGGCATGCAAGGTGCTATGGGTCCATTTGCATGCCCATTACGGGCTCATTAGCATGGAGCACAGCTGCCGGTACTGCCCATCTTGACAGGGTCTGGACACCTATCCCTGTTGTCAAGTGGCACCCCTCCACCACCCTGCTCTCCCCTTCTTTCTGATGTAGCCAAATACCTGGTGTCCAGTGGTCCCCCCTGATCACCCAGTCCTTCTGATGTAGCATTATCCCGGTGTCCTGTGGCACCCCTACCCTGATCACCCGTTCTTTCTGATGTAGCGGTATCTCTGGTGTGCTGTGGCACCCCTCCAAGTGCCCGTTCCTTCTGATGTAGCACTATCCCTAGTGTCCTGTGGCACCCCTTCCCCCAATCACCCATTCTTTCTGATGTAGCATTATCCCTGGTGTCCAGTGGCACCTACCACTCCCAATCACACGTTCCTTCTGATGTAGCATTATCCCCGGTGTCCTGTGGCACCCCTACCCTGATCACCCATTCTTTCTGATGTAGCGGTATCTCTGGTGGCTAGTGACACACCCATCCCCTGATCACCCATACCTGCGTAATGTCTGATACTCCAATTGTTCAGTGGCATTTCGGTCTATATCATGGTATCCAGTTACCCATGTACAATGATATAGAATGATGGTGGTTTTGCCCCCCAAATGCCAGTTAACATATGTAAAGGTCATCACTGGTGGTCCCGTATCCCCCACCCAACCTGCCCACTCACAGAACATCACCCATCACACCCCGCCTTACCAGGGAATCTGTGGATGTCCAGGGAATCCTAATACTCAGTGGCATGCATACATTATAAACACTATACGAGTACCTCTAACAGCTCATACGGTAGCCAGCAGAGGAGGAGAGAGGAGGGCTGTGCCGGTTGCTGTATTGGGATTCCCTGGATATCCCCGGTTAATCTGGTCGGTGAGGGGTGATGAGTGATGTTATGTAAGATGGTGTGGTGGGTGGAGGGGGATACTGGGCCACCAGTGATAACCTTTATGTATGTCTACAGCCATTCAGGGGGTAGGAGAAAACACTGGCTACCGGCATTCTGTATCATTGTACATGGGCAACCAGGGTGGTGGGGTGTGCCAATGAACTTCAGGGATAGCAGACATTACATGGTACAGGTGATCGGGAGTGGGGGGGAGCCACAAGTTGCCAGGAATACTAATACATCAGAAGGAATGGGTGACTGGGGGTTGGGGGGTGCCACTGGACACCAGGGAGATCAGACATTACACAGACAGGAGATCAGAGAGTGGAATGTGCCACTGGACATCATGGATAATGCTACATCAGAAGGAATGGGTGATCAGGAGTGGGGGTGTCCCTAGTCACCAGGGATTGCATGTTGACAGGTATGATGGGTGATTGGGGGCAGTACAGCCACCCTGCCATTGATATGGTGAGGGCACGGGCTTACTCGCTTGACATAGTCGTCCTCCTGGGGATCGCGACCTCTGACTTGAGGGTGGAACCAGTTGGATGGTCCAATCACTGCACCATTAGGTTTAGTTTTAGTGCCCCTCTTTGTAGGCCTGCCCTTGTGGAGATGGTCAGGTACCGCCCTTTACGAAGTATAAGCTCTGAAGGCCTGGCAGCAGTACTCAACCTATCGTCCCTCCCAGTGGCAAGCAGTGATCTGGAGACCCTCGTGGTGGCCTATAACTCGGCCGTCTCAGCGGCTCTGGTTGTCATTGTTCCTGTCCACGTTTGTCCTCTCTCCCTTCACCCTCGGTCCCCATGGTTTGGTGGGACTTTGAGGGAGATGCTGTGATTAGAATGAAGGTTACAGCGTTGCTAGTGGAAATCCACCTTTGATGCCGACCACCTTAGATTGATGCATCATTATCAAGTCTATCAATCCGCAATCACCCATAAGAAGGCAGAGTCCCTGTCCGGGGAGATTGCGGCCGCTCAGAATCGACCAGCTCAGCTTTTTCGAACGGTAGACAGACTGTGCAACCCAGCCTGTCTACAAGTTTGAAAAGTCTTTTCGCAAATAGAGTGCGATGAACTTGCTCAATTCTTTGTGTCTAAGGTGGCTGACATCAGGGTTGTACTCCAACCAGCACACTCTAGGGGTGTTGCTTTGGATCGGCTTGAGGCCACTACTTCTCAGCTTTCCTGGAGTACCTTTGACCGACTGGAATTCATGGATGTCATGAAGATTGTCCAGGTGCTTGCCTTACGTGCTGTAGTTTGGATACAGGACCAACTTCTGATTTTGGGTTGTATTGATTCCATTGGTCCAGTCCTAGCACGGATAGTCTGGTGCTCCTTGGAAAAGGTGAGTTTCCTAGCTTCCTGAATGAGGCGGTGGCAACACCCCTCTTAAAGAAAGCTTCTTTGGACCCAGACTGCCATGCAAACTACAGACCAATCTCTAACCTTCGCTTTCTAGGAAAGGTGATTGAGAAAGTAGTGGCTGTGTAGCTGGAGAACCATATGACCATCCATGACATCTATGAACCCCTCCAGTCTGGATTTCGAAAGAGACATAGTACTGAGACAGCGTTGATTCGGGTGCTCAATGATCTCCTGATGGCTAGAGATTGGAACAGCCATTCCATCTTGGTTCTCCTCGATCTCTCATCAGCATTTGACACTGTGGACCATGGGGTTCTGCTTGACTGCCTGAGGTTCATCTGTGGATTGTCAGGTACGGTCCTCAGGTGGTTTATATCTTTCCTCACTGTAAGAACTCAGAGAGTGGTGTCAGGGTTTATTCCCCAGAACCAGTTTCTCTGTCTTGTGGGGGCCTTCAGGGTTCAGTGCTGTCCCCCATGTTGTTCGCCAGAGTGTACATGCTGCCCCTCAGAGACATTGTAAGAAGGTATGGGCTGAGGTTTCACTCTATGCTGATGATACCCAGGTCTACCTTTCTTTTGCACCTGACCAAGGTGGAACTCTCTCAGTCTTTAATAGCTGTCTCACAGAAATCCAGGAGTGGATGGATCCAGTTGGCTAAAGTTGAACTCAGAAAAGACAGGTGTTGTTGTGGATCCAGTGCACTGGATGGGGGGTCAGGGTGGGTTCACCGGACTCTTTCTTGGGGTGTATCACTCCCGACCTCTGAATGGGTGCGAAACCTGGGGTCATTTTTGATGAAGGGCTGACTGCATTCGCAGGTGTCGGCCATCGCAAATCCTCCTTTACCATCTTAGGAATATCTCAGGATTAAACACCTTGTTCCATCCAGTTATCTTCTTACACTGGTCCACGCCTTTGTGTCCTCGCACCTTTATTACTGCAACTCCCTCTACCTAGGTCTACCTGGGTGGAAATCCGCTGCTTGCAGCTAGTGCAGAAGCAGCTCTTGGTAGCAACGGCAGGAGCTGGAATTCTGTCATATTACGCTGGTGCCGCGTGGACTGCACTGGCTGCCGGTACAGTGGCGGATCACCTTTAAAGTCGGTCTTCTGACTTTTAAAGCCCTACACGGACTAGGCTCAGACTACCTGAAAGAGCTTCTGGTCTTTTACTGCCCTGGATGATTGCTCCACTCAGCCGACGAGAGGTTGCTAGAGATTCTGATGGTGTGCTTGAAATCTTCTGGGGCCCATTCATTTATGCACGTGGCCCCAACCCTCTGGAATTCTCTACCCTGTGGGATACGGGAGTGCACAACCGTGGAGGGATTTAAGCAAGCCTTGAAAACACATCTGTGGGCTCAAGCTTTTGGTGAATAGATAATTTTACAGCTGGTTTCTGTTTATATTATTTTAATGATCTGGATGTTTGATGTGCTCTTTTAAATTTGTTAGGCGCCTTGATATTTTTGAAAGACGCCCAAAAAATAAAGTTATTATTATTATTACTGCCCAGTTAAGTCATGATTTTCGGTGGCGATATAAATAGTGCCACTTTGGAGGTCATTTACTGCTTTCACAAACCTTTGAACATGCCACTGTGCCTGTATGCAGGAGGGGACTCCGCTTTGTATGGGCAAAGTGTTATTTCTAGCACCAGCTGGGTTTAGGGTGTGCTAACTGAGCCTCTGAATATGGCCCCATCCTGAGTACAAGCTGCAAACACAGGTAGCACTAGGGCAAATGGCGTTAGCACTGATGCTAACATGTGAATATCGGGCTTACAGTGATCTAACAAAATATGTAATTTATTACACTTGTGAAAGAGGAGACTTTCATTTATTATTTTTCATTGGTATTCATTTATTTATTAATGTGTTGATTAATTGATTTATTGATGTAGCCAAGTGGAATGGAAAGTGTCCTTGAGGACAGATGTCCCCTTCCCCAAGAGGTTCTGAGAAAAAATAGTTATATAATCCCACAGGCTGGGGTAAAGGGTGCCATATACAATTAGCCACTGTTACAATATTTACAGATTATACAATTAACAGATATAGTACAATCAGCATAAAATGTAATTTACTGCAGACATTTACTTATAATTCACAGAGAGATTATCGGTGTGGATATGGTGCTACTGAGGTTATGTAATACAAAAGCAAAGACTTAAAAGCAGGTATGTTAGGAGAGCTTTGTGTATTAAAGGATTTTCTAGTATCCAACAAAAAAAAAAAACTACAAAGTTGGTATTGCAGGACTCAAACCTTATAACACAGCCCCCCCCCCAAAAAAAACAAATGAATTTCAGGACATTCCGGGCAGCATGTTCAAAGCATTCAGAACGCTATATGTTTGTGCTCACAAAACAGCGAGAGCACGTGGCAATAGGCACATGGGATATGGCATGGCCTGATTACAAATTGCACATTTATTTATTGGTATCTTCAGGTCTGGCAGAGCCATGAGTGATGTCTGTACAGGTCAAAACCTGAAGATAAAAATAAATGTGATTGTTTTAGCCAGCCCATGACATATGTCATTTATACAATGGCAGTGCCTCTCTGGGAAGATTAGTGCTTTCAATGAAGATTTTACTCTTTATGTTTAATTTCACTGCTCTGCTTGCATACATGTGCATGCGTGGCATTTAAGCAAAGTCTGTGAAAATAAAGCAGGGCATGGGAGATACAAAGATTATTAAACCTCCGTTCATATGGACACCATATAGGAAGGAGCAAAGCACTTCATCATTCATGTGGTTAGCAGCACGATCTCGGGGGGGGGAGTGAGCACTGCGGTATTAGAAAATGCCATCTGGTATGTAGCTTCATACTGTTTTTACAAGTATTAAGGTAAAAATACACGTTCATAAATATTGTGCCTGCAGTGGGATTAGTACAGAAGCCCCGATTTGTGCAGCAGTCGGTAGCTTAACTCTGCTCATAGTTCTCCTTAAATATTTATGCGCTGATGAAAACATTTTTTTTTTCCAATTGTTTAACCAGGTGAGACACACTAAGCTGAAAGCTTTTTTACAGGTGCAACCTGGGAGCACAGGGAAGTTAAGTGACTTGCTCAGGGTCACACAGTATATGCAAGTGGGGGCTGTGGGATTCAAACCCAGGTCTCCAGATTTGCAGCTCAGAGCCTTAAACCACTGTGCTATACTGCCTCCCAAAACATAGCCTAAAAGATTGGATTCATCAGTTGTGAAAGAACCAGGTGTAAATCTCATGGTGGGACTGGTTCTCTAAAGTGGGTTACAGATGGTTTAAGCCTCTGAAAAATCTCTTGAAACACTGTGAAAGCTACAAAGGATTTCCCCTACATGAAGATTTAAAAGCAGAATTAGCTGCCAAATGCACCTTGTGGGGCAAGGTTTTGGACTGTGGACCTTTAAATGTACCAAGTAGTCAAAAACTACTGATACATCCACAGTTTGTGCAGTGACATGATGGGGAGTCGCACCAAATACTGAATCGTTTCCATTTTGAAGTGTAAATATGGGAGACTGATCAAAAAGTGGGGTGATCTAGGAGTGGGGGTCAAGACAACAGGGTGGGTGAAAAACTGTCTGAGTTGGAGGACCTAGAGGGTGGTCCTAAATGAAGAACTCTTAGAGGAAAAGGAAATCATGAGTGGGGTGCCCCAGGAATAAATTCTGGGACTGGTTCTCTTGAACTTTTTTTTTGATATGGGGAGGGGGTACAGGGAAAGATACTCCTATTCACAGAAAACACCAAGGTCCCTCAAAAAGTGGGCATCGATGAGGGGATAAGGGCCATAAAGAAAGATATGAAACTCTGAGAAGGTGGTGGAAAGCGTGGCAGCTGAAATTTAACCTGCAAAAGTGCAAGCTAATGCACGTAGGGGACAAGACCCTAAGAAGGGAGTATAGTATGAGTGGGATGATAGTGGACAGCACGTCAGATGAAACAGGAGTGGGGTGGATAATAATGAATTTGAAGACATTGGGCCAGTGTAGTAGGGCTATGAGCAAGGAACATCAGACACTGGGGTGATATAGAGCAGGATCACTAACAGAAGGAGAGAGGTAATAAAGCCTCAGTATGGATCCCTGATTCGCCCTCACATGGAATATTGTGTGCAGTTTGGAGCACTTGAGGAAGAGCAGTGTGCCTTACATATTTACCAATTTTATATAAATAAATAAGTTCTATTTCCAAAACAACACATCAAGGCTGAGATTGTGCCAATTGCATGACATAAATACACCCACTAGAGGAAACATTATTATGGTGGGTCATTTGTTCTTCATGGACATCCCTGAAAATTCAATGCCCCCTCAAGGACTCCAGCAATAAAACCATGTCCTTGGTGTCAAGCAGATCCCTCTCCCTCGCCTTGACCCACTATGATTGTCAGCGCTGTGCACCACCTAACCCCTTCCCTTGACAAAACTTACATTCCAGTTTGCAGTCCTGCTTCCCACCTGTGGAACTGCTTATAATAGTTATACAGGGTAGTAGATTCTGAGGCTCAGGAAGATTGTAGTGCCAGTCAGTTGTCATGGAAATGGCTGTATATTTAACAATAATTTTTATGTTGGCTCGCGCTAGCGCAGCCAACATATTGCAGTAGTAGCAGATTTGGAGGTGCAGTCACTGTGGGTGAATGCAGGGCACGCATCAGATGGTGCGTCCCTCATTCCCCAATAAGGCAGCTGCAGGCGCCGACACCCTCAACACGTAAACTGACCACCAGATCTACAGAAAGGTCCGCTGCAATGAGAGCCAAGCTTCTTACGCAGCGGCGTGCCTTTCCTGGTGAACCAGTTTACAAAACATGGCGGAATGCTGCCGCAGAGTGCCCCGACCCCTTCATTTTCCAACGGGGTGCCCACTCCCCATCGGCATAATGCAACCCCCCTCCCATTTAAGGTGTGTGCCGAGGGGGTGCCCAATCCCCCTCGGCATCATGTCCCCCCCTTCCAAGTTTAATTTGCCGACGGGGAGTCCACTCCCATAGGCATAATGCCCCCCCATTTGGTGTGTGTGTCCTATGGGGATGCCCAATCCCTGTCGGCTACAGAACCCCAAAAAAATACTCAGGTGGCATACTGGGAGCTCATCCCAGCGTGCCAAATGCCCCAGTAAAAGAAAACCATCCCGCAATGTTTTTTTTTTTGTTAAACCTCCAAAGCAGAAAACGGTCCCTTGTCGACTGTGGCCCTCCCAAGAACCCGCTCCCACCCTCTGCGACCCTGCCTCCCATACCCCCTCACCCCATACTTACCCTCCGGAGAACAGCGTGATGATCTTCGTGGACCAGGAACACGCCTGCACTCTTCAAAGCCGATCTAACTGAAGAAAAGCTGGTAAGCTGTATAATGGCATAAATAAGTTTTTTTTCAACTTTAGTGCATATCTCGGCGCTTCTGAATTTCGCACCACATTTTTAAACATGGGGTTATTGGAACCCTCCTCGAATTCAGTCACTGTCATGGTGTTATTTGGTCCCGAGGTAATTTACCATGATCACTGCGCGGGAATACTTCTTCGGGACCGATAATGAAACGACAGTGCCACTGTTTATGAGGTGGGCTCAAAGCCTATGTTGCAAATTTGGTGAAAAAATCCAAAAGTGGCTGTTTTAAGCATGTGTTGCGAGTTCTACGCGACGCCCGTAACTTGTGAATTTATAATATTCTGCACTCCAGATTTTCAACACTGGCATTTTCTTACACCTCCTTATGAACAGTACAGCTGTCATTTTACAAATCCTGGTTGAAATGTGTTTTCGCACATCCGCACAGAATAGCGCTGTTGCTAAGAAATCAGTTTTCAGGACAGTTTGAGACAATGATGGTGACACTGTTCGTGAGCAGAGGTCCTAAAAGGCATATGTTGAACATCTGGTGCCGATCGTCCATAAAATAACTGTGTTACAAGCATGTGTTGCGCAGTTTCCACACACCCTTGTAACTTCGCAAATTTGCAATATTTTCATGCCACATTTTCAACACTGGCATTTGTTCACATCTCCTTATGAACAGTAAAGTTGTCATTTTTCACATCCTGACCAAAATGCGTTTTCGCACCTGTGGCGCAGAATGGCATGGTCGCTGTGGGAAATCAACTTTCGGGACAGATTAACACAATCACAGTGCCACTGTTCATGAGGGGAGGTCCCAAAATGCCTATGTTGAAAATGTGTCTCTTCAGGCTGGGGGTGAGGATGGTGTCAGTTCAGTACTTCACTGCCATTCCTATTATGCATCTGTAACTCCTGCACTACCAATGTCAATGCCAGCGAGACAACATTTGGCATTGAAAAATGTTTCTCTAACATTCAGTACTGATTGTGATCTAGTCTTATGTGCAGCTCGGAAAATAGGTGCTCTATCTTTTAAAGATATTATTTGTTACATCTTTCCTGATATAGTGCCTGAAACACTTAAACGCAGGAAACAGTTTCTTCAGTATAAAGGTAGAAAAGGCACCAGGGCCGGATGGTATCCACCCCAAGGTGCTGAGGGAGATGGCGGAGGTGTTGGCGGAGCCACTGACCAATCTGTACAGCACCTCACTCAAGTCAGGATATGTGCCACTGGACTGGAGGATGGCACATGTAGTACCATTACACAAGAGCGGACCAAGGGATGAACCGGGTAATTATCACCCTGTAAGTCTCACCTCCATAGTGTGCAAACTCATGGAGACAATACTAAAGGAAAGACTGAGGTCATACCTGGAGGACAATGGCCTCCAGGATGTGAGGCAACATGACTTTGTTTCAGGGAAGTCTTGTCAAACCAGCCTGATACAATAGTATGACTGGGTGACAGGTGAGCTGGATAAGGGTCATGCGGTGGATGTTCTTTACTTGGACTTCATAAGGCCTCTCGATTTGGTCCTCATGGGTGGCTTGGGGAGAAGCTAGCTGGTGTAGGGTAGGGGCAAAATGATGAACTGGATTACAAGCTGGCTGGAGTGGGAGGCTGCAACGGGTGGTGGTGAGAGGGAGTCTCAACCCAAGGCCGGTGACGAGTGGAGTGCCACAGGGCTCTGTATTGGGACAGTATTGTTCTGGCTCTCATATCAGACATTGCACAAGGGGTGGTGAGCAAGATAAGTCTGGGGGGAACAGCCTTGGCACCTGGAGGCTGGATTGGGGACATACAATGGCAACAGGAAGCTCGACGCGTTCTCTCGCACTTCTCACCTTAGGTCGCCACTTTAGCTCAGGGGCCCAATCAGGTGGGTGTGGGAGGGCAGTAAACACAGAAATGGCCACCTGAGCCAGCTGGATGATGATGGCCCACCTCCCTGTCATGAATCCAGGACAGCCCCGAGCTGCGTTCTTGCCGCCCGGCGTAGATACAAGGAAGTGTCTCTGGGGACTTTGATCTTCCCTCCCGGGTGCCCTCACAGGTAGGGCAGTCCCCTGGATGAAGAGATATGTCAGGTCAGTTGGGGCGGGGGCAGAGGATGGCAAAATTAGGAGAGTGGTGGATGGAATGGCCACCCAAAGGAGAGGGCGGCTGGGTGACAGGAGATAAAAAGAGCATGCAAAAAAATGGTTATGTTTTCAAACAGTTTCTCATTTTAATATAAATGATGCTCCAAAATCATTGTATTATTAGGACTGGGTCAGAACTGGTCATGACAATCCAAAACTGGCCAACACAGACTGGGTCAAATCAGAGTCGAATACAAATGCCTCTGATTTCCAGGGTCGAGGCAGGCCATTCTTGGGGGAGGGGTCTGATCCAACACAGAGACAATCCTCCCATAGCTACTTTCTACTCTGATTAGTTATGCCACATCTTGGGGGAAAGAGTCAGAGGAAGTACATTTTTAACCTCTTTGATTTTTCTAAATGCAGAAAGCAGAGTTGCAGCAGTCTTTTGAGTCCCTGTTAAACTATGGGCTCAGACTTCTTCAAAATACAGGGATGTGTTCCCACTCACTGAACGGAAATCGAAGAGAGACTGCAGTCCCTGCTCAGGTTAGAAATCCTCATGTATCATCTAACACATGTAAACAAGATTTGTTGCTGTTACAGCTATTGCTTTTTACGCCAGTATTATTTATATTGTTCAGAGTTGGGCCAGATGATGTAAATCATACTGAAAGAGTTTTAATTTTGCGTTCAACTCTGTTTGTTTTGGTAAGCTTTTTCTTTCAGTGAAATTGTGTTGCAATTTTTTTTAAATAATTTATTTACCTGGAATAGCTCAGCTGGAAGGCAACATCATGTTTCTGGGGGGGGGGATCCTGCTTTTACCCAGTTCTACAGCTGAGTGGACTGCAGCACTGAGAGGTTAGACCTGCCTTAGGTCACCCAGTCGGTATTTGGCTCTAATGGGATTTGAACCTCATGATCCCACAGTTGCTCAAGCTACTACTTTAACCTGTAGATCACACAGTCATTCTACAATTTACAACTATTAATGTCTGACTGCCAGAGTTATGGTTAACATTTCTTTCTTCTAAATGCTTTCTTAAGACCGGCTTGGATTCTTCATTTAGTGTGATCTTACCCTGTATTTTACGTATGAAATACACTACTGCATAGGACCAGATGCTCCTTTGATTTTGAATATGTACAGTAATAGGGTAGGGTAGGATTCTGTATTTATATAACTCCTTTTCGAGGCTCAAAGCACTCTACAAAGTAAGACAAATAACACATCTTATCACAATCGTGAGAGTACAGGATATGACTTATCTGATGAATTTGGGAAATGCTAAGTATATGTATCGATTTTCATTTCTCTTTTTGATTTAGAACATCTAGAAATAACAGTGAAAGAGAAAAAAAAACTAGTTTTATACCAATGGAAATGGTGTGCCTGAAAAGGGTCTTTAGTCAAAAGGGGAGTGTGTGCGTTCATGAGTATGTGCAAGTGTGTGTGTGTATATACGTGTATACAGATAAGAGAACAGCTGAAGCTGTTTAACTCTTATTTCCAGTTACTACTGATTGCTAACTGTGAGGATTGAGAAAGCTTTGGAGTAGGGATACTGCCTGATTCAGCCTTATTGTCATATGACTGCTGATGGACAGGAAGGGCTTAGCAGTCTGGCTCACTGTTGATTGTGCTATGTAAAACCAGACCATCAACGACCACAAAGCATGAGTACAATGGAGCAGGAGTGTGACGTTTGACCTGGGAACACCTGCATGCTGTCTGCAGGTAGGTCTGCAGTCTGTAGGGGAACTCTGCAAGGCAGTACAGGTATCTGGCACTCCAACTTGTAAGTTGCAGAGCAGGCTATGCAAAGGGTCCTAGATATACTCTACCTGGGATAGCCTAATACAGTGCAGCATTGCAGTTAGGGAATGTATAACTATGTATCTGAGTAACAGTGCAAATCTGTAATAGGGACAACACCCTATCTAGAATAGGATGTTAAAGGGAACTTGGGAAAGGGAAAATGGCAGGGACAGGTTACTGCAGGGCAAGGTGTAGTACAAGGAAGGACGTATTAGATATTGAAGGAGGAGCAACAGCAGGAAGTATAAAGCACAGAATCAGTAGAGACACTGTCACCTGCGGGGACTATGTGGTGCTAATCTCCCAGGCTGTGCTCTATAGGATAGGACACTGCCCTATATTTTGAAGTTTTGTGGAGCTTCAGGCAAAGCTGATAGCAGCATGGGAAGAGATATCCATACTTCGTCACCAGCTAAGCCAGCACTTACAGAGACACCCTACAACCTAACTCCCCCAGAAGTCCACTGGCCCAGGGGAGTGGAGCATAGTTGGGAGGGGACAGAGTGGCTGGGGGAGAGAGAGACAGAGATACTTCACTTTGGGGTGGTTCTGAGCTGGTTGGGAAGGGTGAACAGGATGAGACTTGTGGCACCTAGAGTAAAAAGCAGCAAGATGGCAGGAAGGAGTATCCTAGTAGTAAGGGTACTTTGATTAGAGGGGAGGAGAAGGTGGTAAGGGGAAGGGTAAAGGGCAAGGGATTGGTCAGATGCCTCAGATGTATCAGCCATCATGGATGTGGAGAAGATAGGAAGGATGGTAGGGAAAAGGAGGGAGCTTGACGCTCTGGTACAATTGGTACCAACAATCTGGCAAACCAGTTTATTGAGGCAATAAAATTAATCTTTTGAAGTTTGGGGACAGATTGAAGACACATGCAACTTCCTTGTCCTTTTCTGAGGCCTTTCCTTCCTTGAGTAGGGAGAATGGGAAAAATAGGGTGAGGAAGGCTGGGCAGTGACTGAGGAATTTAACAGGTGGCTAAAGGGATGGTGTAAGGAGGAGGGGTACCATTTTTTTTAACCTTTGTTTTACCAGGAGAGACACATTAAGCTGAAAGCTTGTTTACAGGTGCAATCTGGGAGCACAAGAAAGTAAGTGACTTGCTCAGGGTCACACAGTATGCAAGTGGGGGGGCTGTGGGATTCAAACCCAGGTCTCCAGGTTTGAAGTTCAGAGCCCTACACCACTGCGCTATACTGTACCCAATTTCTATAATGCGCTATAATGCCTCTATTTTGTGGGTGACGGGGGAAGGGGGAGGCTTCTGGAATAGGAGGCTCTTCAAGGGTGACAGCCTCCACCATAATAAGAAGGGGTGCCAGTGCACTAGGGCAGAAGATTGATGCTTGCAATGTGTAGGTGGACATCTAAAGTAAGATAGAGAGAGACTGATGCTGTGGGAACCACAGAGGATGGAGATCAAAAGGGAACCTAGGCAGGAAACCCCCAGAAATGGGGACTATGGGCAGTGTGGAAGATAGCACCAACTCAGGGGTCCATAGTAAGTTAAGTAAGAGTGCTGGTGGGAGACTCACAAAACCAGCAGGGAGTAGGAAAACCAGGAAGTTAAGGAGAGAGAGGGGGAGAAGAAATGGAGAAAGACTGATAAGAAAGGAAAGGTTTTGTTTCAACTCAGTGATAGGGAAAATGATGGAATCACTTCTGAAGGAAAGAATTGTCGAGTATCTAGAGGCCAGAGGGGCACAGGACCCTAGGCAGCATGGATTCACAGTGGGAAGGTCATGCCAGACAAATCTGATAGATTTCTTTGGCTGGGTGACCAAAGTAGTAGATCAGGGAGGGGCTGTGGACATGGCCTACCTAGACTTTAGCAAGGCATTTGACGCAGTCCCACATAAAAGATTAATATACAAGTTAGCCAGCCTGGGAGTGGGTCCCAAGATGACAGCCTGGGTAAAGAATTGGCTGAGAATAGGACACAGAGGTAATAGTAAATGGGTCCACTCAGAAGAAAGGAGGGTTACTAGTGGGGTACCGAGGGTTCGAGTATTAGGACCGGTCCTCTTCAATGTCTTTATAAGCTTACATTGGGGGAAGGACTGGAAGGAAAGTATGTCTCTTGCAGATGGCACTAAGATCTGCAACAGAGTTGATGCCAGGGTGGGGTGGAAAGGATGAGAAGGGACTTGGCAAGGTTAGAGGAATGGTCAACTATATGGCAGCTTAGATTCAATGCTAAGAAGTGCAAGGTAATGCACCTGGGAAACAAAAACCCAGGGGAAGAGTACACAATGGGGGGTGAGATACTAACAACAACAAAAATGGAAAGGGACCTGGGGGTAGTCATATCAGATGACCTAAAGGTGGGCAAGCAATGTGAGAGGGCAGCAAGGAGGGCTGGGGGATACTGGGATGCATAGGGAGAGGCATCACCAGTAGAAAACAGGAAGTTATTATCCCTCTGTACAGACAGCTGGTGAGACCCCATCTGGAGTACTGTGTGCAGTTCTGGAGACCCAATCTCCACAAAGACATAGACAGGATGGAAGCTGTTCTGAGGAGGGCAACTAAAATGGTGCAGGGTCTGCACCGGAAGACATATGAAGAGAGACTTAAGGAGCTTAATATGTATAGCCTTGAGGAAAGGAGGGAGAGGGGAGACATGATAGAAACTTTCAAGTACCTCAAGGGAATCAACAAAGTCCAAGAGGGTAGATTTCAAAAAAAGAGGTGTGCAAGAACAAGAGGGCACAATTTGAAGATGGGGGGCAGCTCAGAGGTAATTTAAGGAAGTATTTTTTCACAGAGACAGTTGTGGATGCATGGAACGGCCTTCCGGAGGAGGTTGTGGAGTCAAACTCAGTGGTGAAATTCAAGCATGCATGGGACAGTCATAAGGCAATTCTGGGGTAGGGGTAAGAAGAAGTAGGCTGCTGGTTAACTAGGATCTGCAGCTTATCCAGTAGGTAGGGAAATGGGCAGACTGGGTGGGCCAAGCGGTCCTTATCTGCCGTCAAATTCTATGTTTCTGTGTTTCTATGTTAAGTTGGAAGGCAGTCTGCCTAAATGCCAGGAGCCTAGGACACAAAATTAGTGAGCACCAAGTTATGGTGGCTGAAACGAGGTTAGACCTCATAGCCATTTTGGAAATGTGGGCCACCAGATATAATGTCTGGGACCTGGCAGTACCTAGCTACAGTACGTATAGGCAGGATAGGGAGAAGGGAAAAGGAGGCGGGGTAGCCCTCTGTGTCAGGGAAGGCATGAAGGCAGTAGAGGATGTGTCCGTCAGAGGAGGGTATGGGAAAACAGAATCTCTGTGAGTACAGCTCAGAACAGCATCGGGTAGGAAACAGCAAAGGGGCGGTCTGCAGACTGCCAGGACAGGGGGACAAGGGCAATAGTGAACTAGGAGCAGAAATAGAAAAGGGTGCCACAAAATGGGAGGTAGTGGTGGTGGGGGATCTCAATCTGCCAGATACTGCTTGGGACATGCCAGCAGCTAACAGCACCATAAGTCAGGGCCTACTAGATACATTGTCAAATTGCCCGCTGTTGCATCTGCTTAGGAAACCCAAAAGGCAGTCTGCCATTCTTGATGTGGTGCTCACCAACTCAGAAATGGTAGGCATAGTGTGGGTTGGGGAAGCACTGGGGTCCCATGACCATAACACCATATAGTTCGAACTGGCCCTGGGTATCAGTATGCCCAGGTTAAAGGTTGAGGTTCTGGTCTTCAGAAGAGCAGACTTTGACCAAATGGGGAATTAGTCCAGGATAAGTTAGTTGAGTGGATGAAATTGGGAGGTTGGTAAAAATGTGGGAGTATTTAAAGGGAGATTCTGAAGGCATCTAAATCATGTTTAAAAATGCTTACCAAGAGAAACAGGTTCAAGAGACCAATCTGGTTCTCTAAGATGGTCAGGGAGGCAGTGAGGGCCACAAATGGGCCAACGCCAGACACAAGGAGAAGCAGGGGGGGGGCGAGGAATGGAGCAAATACCAAGAAGCATGAGAGAGGCCAGGAAGGCAGTTAGGGACACAAAAGCAGACACAGAGCTGCATATTGTAGGTGGAGTTAATGGAGGGGAAACACTTTTTCAGACACAGTTTTTTAGGGAGAAATGAAAAGAGGGGGAATTGTTAGGGTGTCACAGAGAGGCAGGGTAATAGAGGAGAACAAGCAGATGGCAGCTGTTCTTAACAACTACTTCTGCTTAGTATTCACAGTGCAGGATTGAGGGCCTTTGCTGGAAAGTGGCATAAAGGCTGCACGGGGTCAAAACAGCTAAAACAAAAACAGCGCGGTCAAATACAGTGCAGCAAAAACAACTAAAACAAAAACTGCGCTTTTTAAAAACAGCCACCGCTAAGACCACTAACATCAAACAAAAAACAGACTGACGTTTTGTGGGGGGCTCTTCTCCCCCACCTCACGATATGGGGGGCTGTGTCACCTGCTCCCCAACTTAATATAACTACCTCTAGGGAGGAGGCAACTCAGGGACAGGGAGAAACCTCGGGAATTGTTCTGAAGGGGACAGGAAGCCAGCAGGACAATGGGGGGCAAAGGTATAGGGTGGGAGACAGGCACACACAGAAAGTAAGTTGGGAAGGGAAGACAAAATCCAGAACAAAAAAAAATGTTTTCCTGGACCAGGAATCGGACATAAGTCCACCAACGCTCCACCACCCTCCACTGCCTGTGACCCTATCCTCTGAGCCACAGCAGCTGCTCAGTCAGCATACTCTGCCATAGAAGCTTTCTCCCAATCCCCCAAACAGCTACATGGACAGCACTAACTATACCTTAGCTATTATTAACCATCACTATTATGTCCCTGTAGCTGTTTTATCCTTGGCTGTTTTGACCTGCATTATTCTGCTTTCAACATTTTAACCTAGTACCCACCAGCGAGGTCACAGCTGGGGTGCCACAGGGGTCAGTCCGGGGACCATCCTTTTCAGTATGTTTGTAACCCCTAGATGGCGCTATCCCAGGGGCTACTACCCCTGCCTGATTTGCCACTAACAGGTTGAGGGGCCTGGATCCAATGGCGGGTGCCTCCACCCAGAGGTCAGGGTTTGCAATAGTTAAACTTACTTGGTCACAGCCCTCTGGGACACTGCAACCCCCCTTTCTTCCCACTAGTGGCCCACACAATATATCAGAATTACCTTCACAGTATACACTTACCCCCAGGACTAGTTCCGGCACTGGGACCTCCTGTGAAATAAGATATAGTGCAACAATCACAGTACAGTACTTTAACATAGACAAATACCTCAGGCAGTATAACTTTGCTGAAACAAGCAGCTCTGATTTATTTGGGATATAACAAGGACAGAGGAAATCAGGTTAATTAGCTTATCCCTTTACTATCTATTTATGGCTCTGTGCATTAGCCCTATCCCTCACCAGTTACTGTCCCTGGGTACCCAAGCCCTAGTGGCTAGTCCAAACCGTGGCAGCTGGTAGGGGCCCTTTCACACAGAGAAAATAAAAATTAGTTTAAACAGTCAGCAGTACAGTGATTCCATTTGGATTTATTGTGGCAATTCAACAGGGAGCGACCCTGAATTAGTACTCACGACCTCCAAACAAGATAGGGTCCTTCAGTGTCAACAGGGCTACTCTTGAGCTCGAGTCTCCTCACACATTTATATGGCAAAAAGAAAGTACTATACCAGGCAGGCTGCTTCTCTATCCCGATCGCAATTACTGCACAATACCCGGGAGAACACACAGCAGATTCAGTTCCTGACAGACCGAGTGCAATTCAACAATTTCTCCAGTCTTCTACAGGGTGAGCCTGGTTTCTACTCTTCAGATATCCTTTGATTCTCTTCACAGGACGGATTCAGTCCTAACAAGCAGTTACACAAGCTGCAGACGGAACTCTGGGCCTTACACATGTTTCCCGACTAAACTGCACACTGAAAAAGCACAGGGCCCTTCCTTCTTCACTATCAGAGCTCAACTGAAAAACTTCAACAGACAAAACCGGGCACTTCCTATGAGTTCCTCCCAGTTCTTGACTGGATTGGCTGTCACTCACAATAGACTGCTGCTGTTGGTCCAAAAAGGCGCCTAAGTCTAAACTACATCTCCCAGAGTCACTGCCCATGCAATCCTCTTGTGGCTGGCTCAGATTATGAGTCCAAGTTCTGATTCGTCCAAGGCACCATTTTACAGCTAGCTTACCCCACACTGATTGGTCCAGTTCAGCAGTTCAAAACCAGAATGGGAACTAGGCAGACACAGTTCTGACTGCAAAGAAAGCAGGTTAGACAAACTGTAATTTCATTATTACTCTACATGATTTCTGGCAAACAGTTACATCTTTCAGATAGGTTCCCTTGCACTCCTAGTGACTGCAAAAATAGAGTGAATTGGCAGCAGCTCGAGTGGTACTCAAACAGAGAAGCACACAGTCCCCATATACAACTAATTATGTCTGCAAGCAGACAGCTCTTAAAGAGACAGTACCAGAGGCTCTAAAAACACTCACTGATAAATGGCTTAAATGCCAAACACCATTCAGGCTTGGAGCATTCAAGCAAGCTCCTGGAAGTCTTTTGGGAACCCCCATTTGCAGGGGGGTTACATGTTCATCAGCAACATAAGAGAAGCAGTAAGGGCAAGATGTGTCTCTTCGCAGATGACACTATGCTGTATGGCAGGGTAGACAGTTTTGAGGGGAAAAGGGAGTTGCTGAGCAACTGGCATAGGTTAGAGAGGTAGTCCAAGGTCTGGCAGTTGAAATTCAATGCCATAAAGAGCAAGATGATGTACATAGGGAATAAGAACCCCAGGGCGGAATACTGGATGAGAGGAGTTAAACTGGGCACTACTGAGGAAAGATACCTTGGAGTATCATAAGTGACTCCCTAAAGCAATCTGGCTAAGGTAATAAGGCTTCCAGCAAGGCAACCAGGATGTTGGGATGTAGTGGGAGTAGAAATGCAGCAAAGGTTTACTTCATGGGCGAATATGCAGTGAAGTAGCCAAATTCGACTTTGCGGAGCAGTTCACAAAATTGTCCCAATTAAACAAGAATTCGCCATTTGTGTGACTTCGCCTTCTTTTGGGGTTTTTAAGTGCAAATTTCACTTAAGAAAACCCAAAGCAAGTAGAAGTTATGAATGGAGAATCCACCAATACTCCCCTGCCCTGATCGCTGTCCACAACATAAAAAAACATATTAAATCCCTAGTGTCTAGTGGTCCCTCTGCTGATCACTTTCCTATTTAAAATATAAATATAATATATATATATATATATATTAGAGCAAAAAACTCAGTTTAATGCATTAGTTATGGTTGTTCCACTGCGAGAAAAGCAGGGATAGTTGCGAGTTACTTTGACCCCCTGGCCCCCGACCGGCATAGCGCATTGGGCTGCTGGCCCCAACTCTCACCCCATCAGAGCGTGAAGAAGCAGAGGTATATAGGAGAAATGGGTGAGAGTTAGACCCATAATCCCAATGCGCACTCCGATGCCGGTTGGGGTGTGGGCGGGGTCCAAGGGGGCTTTCAAACCCTAACACCGATTTCCTACTTTTGTCCCAGTGGAACAACCCTAACTAATGCATTAAATGAGTTTTTGCCCCTATTTCCTTCTTTTGACAAGGATAATGAGAAATAGTGAATGTATGCGCAGCGGAGCTGGGCCCTTCCCGCCCACGTGATGTTTTGTCACATAGTAACACGGTGCCCGCGAAATGCAAATGGTAATGCGCATGGTGATGAGAAGCGAAACAGAAAGATAAACAGTACTGTAGACACAAATGGTTAAAATAACGCAAACGCAAGTGCAAATGAAAACGTGAAGGATAACGCACATGGTGCCATAGACGGGAACAGTAAGTGAAATGGTTACAGAACTGCAAGCAGAAGTGGTAAGGGTAACAGTAATGTAAGTGCACAGGCAGGTTTTCCCCAAAAGCTGCATACAGAAAGACAGTGAGTACAAAGAATGTATGCATAATAATGGGTCTCGGAGCAGAAAATGAGTTGGAATACTAAATTGCTTATATCTCAGGAAACGTATGACGTAGGAAAAAAAATGTAAAAGTCAGATAATTTATGACTTTCCTGGCTAGTTTTATACTTAGCCACCAGCAGGGGGCTAAGTATTTTTCCAACGAAAAGTGCGCATCTCGCACCGTTTCTGAGATACAGGCCCTGAAAGGCATGGCGAAAGCTGTAATGTTATCCTATGGGGAAAAAAGAGAAGTTCAGAGTGCCATAACTTTGGCTCCCTGTAATATTTTTTCACCAAACTAGTAAAAGGCACATCTGTGGGATGTTGGCTGTCTTCTCTCCAAATTTCAGCCCAAAAGACCAAACCGTTATTTTGCAGCAGGGCGGCAAAGGATTCCTGTAATGCGGCGGATGCCGTAATGTTATCCTATGGGAAAAAGCGTCAACTTTGGACTGCTGTAACTTTGCCATCCTGTAATATTTTTTCACTGAAATACTGATGCATCTGTGAGATGTTGGCTGCATTCCCTCCAGATTTCAGCCCAAAAGACTAAACCATTCTTTTGCAGCAGGGTGGCAAAGAATTGCTGTCATTTTCCCACAGCCTGAAAAGTACTGTCGAACTTTGCAAAAGCTTTCACAAATTCATTCGACAGTGTCGCAGTGCGAAGCGTTTCGTAAAAGTACTTTTCAAGAAATTTGAAAACATATTTCTGGGGTGTTTTTACCCCAAACTAAAGATCGTGCCTAGCATCCTCAGGGTCCCACTAGGTGAATACAAAATAATTAGGTTGCTAGAGGTCCCAAATTTAAATGCCAAGCAGTTTTCGATGACCAACTGAAAACAAAATGGCGGATTTTATGGCTGGAAAAGGGCCATTTGTGACACTGTCGAACTTTTGTTAACTTTTCCCATTGACTTATAATGGAAATTGTTTTTGAATAACTTTTGAACCGCATTATTTCTCAAATCTTCAAAAGGCACATCTGGGCCCCAGCCACATGTTCCTGAAGATTTCGGACAGGTCGCCAAACCGTATTGACCTGTAGAGACGAAAGCAAAGAATTCCAAAAGGGTAAACGCGGCACAGATCACGCCTTAATAACTCCGTAGTCAGAAGATCCGAACAGTATGAAAGTTGGAAGATCCCAAGATGTGTTTTTGATTGTGTATTCCAAATTTCAGGCAAATGCATTGAATGGTTGCAAAGTTATTAAGGTGCAAAATTTTAGGTTTAACATGTAAATGGCTCCTCAACCCTAACTATGGTAGCATTACTGTGCTATCATAATATATATATATTATTAATAACATACCTGCTATCTACAGGTGCCCCCCCAACCCCGCTGATCACTGGCATCAGTTTAAAAAATATATATATATGTTGTTATTAATAAAATCCCTGGTGTCTAGTGGACCCCCACCCAGTCAGGGAGTTCCCCATCAAATTCACCACCCCTCTCCCTCCCCAAGCAAATGACTAGCACAGCCCTTTACTCTCCACCATGGCTGGCCTCCTGACTGACCTGGCTGGAATGAATAAGTGCGTGCTTGTACAAGCACACACTCATTCATTCACAGTCCAGCTCATTCATTGAGCTTTTTGTGGGGGGCGCAGACATGACAGGAGGGCTGGGTCCATGACGCCATTCCCCCCCATCCCGGCACCCCCCTCCGGCCGGGATCAGAACAGTCCTCCGCTCTTGTCTGTGCCCCCCCCAAAGAAAGCTCAATGAGCTGGCTTGTGGCCTTAGTGAATAAATGAATGAGCACGTGCTTGTACAAGCACACGATCATTCATTCAGCCAGGTCAGTCAGGTGACAACCAACAGTTTTAAGTAGCACTCCACACTCCAACAGACAATTATTGGAATTCCAACTCCAAAGTGAGTTCAAGCTTTTATTTTCAGCAAAAGGTACAGTGCTTTACACCAGTGTTTCGGTCCTTCGACCTTCCTCAGGGGAGGTCAGTCATGGTGGCCAGCCGCGGTGGAGAGTGGAGGGCTGTGCTGGTCGCCTGCTTGGGGTCTGGGTGAGGGAGGGTGGTAAGAATTGATGGGGCACTCCTGACTGGGTGGGGGTCCACTAGACACTTGTGGATTTTATTAATAAGATATATATATAGATTTTTTTTTAAATCAGCTGTGATTGGTCAGAGGGGAGACCACTAGACACCAGAGATTTTATTAATAACCATATATAAACTGCATCCGCAATTGGTAGGGGGACTGCTAGACACCAAGGGATATATATATTTATTCATTGGGTCCGGCGATCGGTGGGGGGGGGGCACCCCTCTAAACAGCAGGAAAGTTTGTGGCGAAGTGTGGAATTTCATGGGTGAAATTCCACACTTCCCAGTCCATCCGCACTCCGCAAATTTGTGAATTGCACTCTGCGAATTTGGCACAGTTCACAAATTAATTCGCAGAGCAAATTTTCCCTTCACCCATCTCTAACTGGGAGGGGTTTAAATAGCAAGAGGAAAATGGTGAGATCACTGGTGAGGCCTCATCTAGAATACTGTGATCAGTTTTGAATCCTGAGCTAAGGAAAGACAAAGACAGGCTGGAGATTTTGAGCCATGAAACAGCCTGCCAGCAAAGGTGGTGGACACGAAACCATAAATGATTTCCAAGCACAGCTGGTACTGAGGTAAAGGCTTAATAGTTACTCAGTGGAGTAGCAGTAGGGAAGGAGGAGGAGGAAGGGGGAAGGGCAAAAAAATCCCATCCTGATGACAGGTCTTTGGGTAAGATAGAGTATGACAGGGCAGACTGGATGGATCAATGGTGTTTTTCTGCCGACATTGTCTATGTTTCTATATGCATCTGAGTGCAAGTATGTGATGTGGCTGTGTGTGTGTATGTTTGTGCTTGTGACTGCAAGTGTGTGGATGTTGTCACATGAGTGTGTGGGCATATTTGTGTTCACTCTGTCAGTAGCTTAAAACAAGCAGCATGGAGCGGCTGAAATATTGTCTGCCACTGATAATTATTGTGACAGACAAGCTGAAGAGATTTTGCACAACAGAGATTATGGAACAGCCAACATTTCAGGGTATGTACTAGGTGGTATGCAATAGCTTGCAAGTAACCCACATCAGGGCAGGACACTCTTGTTTGTTTTAACCCCTATGCAGTCCACTTTGTCCTGTATAGTATGATCAGATACATAGTACAGCTCTCCCTACTGGTGGGTACACTAAAGCAGGCTGATATGTTGTAATCAACAGCTTTCAATCACACCTTCTGTCCTTTAACCCTGTACTGCTTTTCCAAACTGACAGCGCCAGCCTCAAACAGTCAGCAGCAAACCCTATAAAGTTTGCACTTCTTTCAGCTGCTAGTTGTCCACAGTTTCAGCTAGACTGTAGCAGCTCTGTGAATCTGCCAATGCAGGGCTGAATGTACTAATGGCAACGTACGCGTGCTCTGGCAGAGCCGACTGTTTTACAAACTGCCTAGGCTATGTCTCACCATACATATTAGCTGGATTTTATATCAATTGGTTTACATCTGAGCATAGGGAGTAGGAGAACAATTGCATAGTGTGCTGACCCAGAAGAGCCTCCACGTTCCACCCCAGAGGTTTCTGCACTTCAGAGACTGTTCATCACGGAAGTATGTGCGGACTGTACAGCACTTTGAGATGCTTATATGAAAGGCACTATATAAATACAAATGGTAACATATACCAGCCAGTTACCCACTCGGTATTTTATTTATTTATTTATGTAATCATATTTTGTTAGCTGGAAAACATCATTTGGGGGATACAGGTACAAACCGACTGATAATGAACCAGGTTAATGTGTTTGTAAATTAGTGAATGGGTTGGGGGGATTTAGCCAGGACACTGAGGAAATTTCTCAACTTTTTTCAAGAAGTTCCTTGGGCTCTTTAATAAAAACAAGGTGCTGTATCAGCATGTGCACTGAAAGCAAAACAAAATGGTAATATTAAATCCACGCTGAAAATGGAAAATAAGAGTTAGAAATCTATGTTTTGAACTTAGGTCTTCTTCAGGAAATATCTAAAAGAGAAAAAAAGCAAAGTTAGTGTGGGATCTTTAATGTGTTGCTGAGCAAGCACCAGAGCAGGTGGACAGGACCTCAGTTTAATGTCTCATCTGGAAGACGGCACTTCTGGAAGCCCAAGGTTCCCCAAACACCATGCTGGGGCAGTGGTATGGGTACTTATAAACAGTGCTGGCACCACTTCCTGCAACACCTGGCGTTCACTGGGAATCCCCCATCCTACTGCAGGCCATGCCCACTCTGTTTCTGAGCTCTGACGGGATCAGGCTCTAATGTGAGAAGGCCTCTGTCACAGCTTACTGCTGTACAGTATGACTGTATATAAAGGTGAAAGGGAAAGGAATTGTTTAACCAGAAAAGGCACACTAAGCCGAAGCTTGTTTCCAGGTGCCACCTGGGAGCAAAATGATGTTAAGTGACTGGCTCAGGGTCGCACAGTATGCAAGTGGGGGTGCTCTAGGATTCAAACCCAGGTCTACAGATTTGCAGCTCAGTACCGTAAACCATAGCGCTCTACTGCTTCCTTGTAAAATGGTAATGTGTGGATCCCCCCTGTATGTACCTATTGCTATACTGTACTATTCTGTTCTGGTGCCATACTAAACTGTAGTATGTCACTGTATAGATGCTTTCTCTGTGTTTGTCAACTACAAGGTCCTTTGAGATGGTTTCTCGTAAACTCACTTTGTTTCATTTAAAAACAATAAACCTGTGTGAGTAGTAGTTGGCACTGAGGGTATGAGTCGAGATGTAGTATTCTACTGTCTCCTGTCAATTTTTAGAAATGGTCCCCACATTTTCCATTTCTTGTTCCAATTGTTAGGTGCTGGTGCAGATGTGTAAAATGAAGGCCTTCCGAACTTCTGTGACTTGACCCCTGACTTCAACGAAAGGCTCATCGTGAGTGCTCAAGGCACGTGCAGCTTATAGCAATTCTACTGAGACAAATGTCATATGATTGGTAGCAGGGGCCTGGGTGGGGGTGGGGGTTGTTGCTATCACTGGCCATCCTAGATGTCAGATGTATCAGTTTTTGCTGATTGTATGAGTGGTCATCCTCCGAGATTCTGCAAACAGACAACAAGGTTAACAAAACCTCTGCCAGTTATTTTTGTATACAAGAATCTCAACAAAAAAATAAAGATTTTAAAAGTTGCCAGGATTGAACAGATTGGTAAACCATGGTTTTATTAATGAATACTGATGCAACAATGGAATTTTTCTCTGAATAATTAAACGGAATCTGAGGCGAGATGTCCAGGGCTGGCTCATGCACTAGACTCTCATTTATTTTTTTGTTTATTTATTTATTTAAACTTTGGTAGCCGGGAGAGGCACACTGAGTCGAGGCTCATTTCCAGATGTGATGGGGGCAAAGTAAACAAAATCAATAAAAGTACAACTAGGTACAAAAATTAAATAAGATAGGCGGACTGATAGCAATAGTGCGGCTGCAGCATATAACATGCGAGTGACAGCCGTGTGCAATGACATAATGCAATTTAAAATCAGGGAAATAACCTACAAGATGAGGAACGAGGAAACATAGAAACATAGAATTTGACGGCAGATAAGGACCGCTTGCCCACCCAGTCTGCCCATTTCCTACCTAATGGATAAGCTGCAGATCCTAGATAACCAGCAGCCTACTTCTTCCTACCCCAACCCCCTAGAATTGCCTTATGACTGTCCCATGCATGCTTGAATTCCACCACTGTTTTTGACTACACAACCTCCTCTGGAAGGCCGTTCCACACATCCACAACCATCTCTGTGAAAAAATACTTCCTTAAATTACCTCTGAGCCGCCCTCCTCTTTCTTCAGATTGTGCCCCCTTGTTCTTGCACATCTCTTTTTTTGAAAGATGCTACCCTCTTGGACTTTGTTGATTCCCTTGAGGTACTTGAAAGTTTCTATCATATCCCCTTCTCCCTCCTTTCCTCGAGGCTATACATATAAGCTCCTTAAGTCTCTCTTCATATGTCTTCCGGTGCAAACCCTGCACCATTTTAGTTGCCCTCCTCTGGACAGCCTCCATCCTGTCTATGTCTTGTGGAGATTGGGTCTCCAGAACTGCAGAGTACTCAGATGGGGTCTGACCAGCTGTCTGTACAGAGGATAATAACTTCCTGTTTTCTACTGGTGATACCTCTCCCTATGCATCCCAGTATCCCCCAGCCCTCCTAGCTGCCCTCTCCACATTGCTTGCCCACCTTTAGGTCATCTGATATGACTACCCCAGGTCCCTTTCCATTTTTGTTGTTGTTAGTATCTCACCCCCATTGTGTACTCTTCCCTGGGTTTTGTTTCCCAGGTGCATTACCTTGCACTTCTTAGCATTGAATCTAAGCTGCCATACATTTGACCATTCCTCTAACCTTGCCAAGTCCTTCTCATCCTTTCCACCCCACCTTGTGCATCAACTCTGTTGCAGATCTTTGTGTCATCTGCAAAGAGACATCATTTTCCTTCCAGTCCCTCTGCAATGTCATATAAAGACATTGAGAGGGACCCAGTCCTAATACTGAACCCTGCGGTACTCCACTAGTAACCCTCCTTTCTTCTGAGTGGACTCCATTTTACTATTACTCTCTGTGTCCCTATTCTCCAGCCAATTCTTTGCCAGGCTGTCATCTTGGGACCCACTCCAGGCTGGCTGCTTGTATATTAATCTTTTTGTGTGGGACTGTGTCAAATGCCTTCTTAAAGTCTAGGTAGGCCATGTCCACAGCCCCTTCCTGATCTACTACTTTGGTGCCCAGCCAAAGAAATCTATCAGATTCGTCTGGCATGACCTTCCCACTGTGAATCCATGCTGCCTTGGGTCCTGTGCCCCTCTGGCCTCTAGATACTCTACAGTTCTTTCCTTCAGAAGTGATTCCATCATTTTCCCTATCACTGAGGTTAAACTAACAGGTCTGTAGTTTCCTGCTTCTGCCTTGCTCCCACTTTTGTGAAGGGGAATCACATCTGCCCTCCTCCAGTCCTCAGGTACCACCCCATCCTCGCATGATTTGTTAAAGAGGTTAGTCAGTGGTGTCACTAGTTCTACCCTTAGTTCTTTTAGAATTCTGGGATGGATCCCATCAGGCCCCACTGCTTTGTCCACCTTCAGTTTTAAGAGTTCTTTCAGAACCCTTTCTTCTGTAAATGGCTGGTATCAACTTCTGTATCCAGAGTGTTTCTACTGTTTGTTTTAGGGTACCTCCCTCTTTCATTTGTAAATACTCGAGCAAAATATTTGTTTAGTATCTCTGCTCTTTCACAGTCACCCTCTGCCCACCCTCCCTCCCCTTTCTTAAGTCTCACTATCCCTCCCTTGGTCTTCCTTCACTCCTGATGTACCTATAAAAGGTTTTATCCCCCTTCTTAACTGAGTTGGCTATCTTTTCCTCGGTTTGGGCCTTTGCTGTTCTGACTGCCTTCCCAACTTCCTTTTGCTTTAACTGATACAGTTCTCTGTCCTGCTCCTTCTGTGATTCCTTGTACTTCCTGAATGCTTTCTTTTTCTCTTGAACCTTCACTGCCACTTCCTTTGAGAACCATAGTGGTTTCTTACATCGTTCCGTTTTGTTTATTTGCTTCACACAAAGGCTTGTTACCTCTGTGATGGCAGTTTTTATTATTCCCCATTGTTCTTCCACCCCTCCTTCCTGCCCATTTGCTAGTGCATTCCTTAGGCACTCACCCATTTTGTCAAAGTCAGCCCTCCTAAAGTCCAGTACTTTTGGAGGAGGGCAGGATAATCTGATTGAGGGGCTTAGAGAAGTTAGCATATCACAGCAACTAAGCGGGGACCTGGAGGGGAGGATGGAAAGGGAACAGGAGTGGAGGAGGGGAGGGATGAGCAAGAGGAGTCAGAGGGTACAGAAGCAAGTGGTGCACAGGATTAATAGACTGATTAATGTACTGTATATGCATATTCATAAGTGGGTGTGACATTGAGCTGTCCTCGACCCACTCCATAAATATATGGTGCAAGTGCGAAGAGGTGACAAATAAATAGCACTGTAAGGGTGAATAATCTAAAAGCATTTCAGTTTACAAGCATACATAGAAAACTAAAGTAGCAACCACACAAACAGGGAAACGGGGAAAATGATGGCGAAATTGTGTTTTATAGAGGTCCTGTATTTCTATTCCCTTTGTTCTTCATTACTGGTTGATTTCCATGGACTCAGGATCGTGCTCTTAGCCCTGTCCATATTGCTCTGCAGCACTTGTCCAGAGCTTAGTTCAGACTGAAATCAATAAATATGCTTTGCATCAACATAAATGTGGCTTCAAAACTTTTTTTAAAACCATGTTCAAGATCAGGTTTAGGGGTAGTCTTGAGTCCATTTTTAAAAATGTTTTAAAACAAACACCCTTTTTCCTTGCAGTCTTAACAGTATTGTAAACCATGCTACAAATGTAACTGATAACAGTGTAAGTTTAAACATTTTTCAAACACCACGAATGACAGTGTAGTGTAAACGCAACCATGTTCAAACACACTCTGCAGGTAGTCTGGACTCACTAGCTCAATTTGTTTGAAACGTTTTAAAAATGTTTTTTTTTTTTGTATACATTTCTGCTCCTTGGCGGGCCAGGCTGGGGCTCCTTCAGTCCTCCCCACTGACTGATACCGTCGTGACATCTCCCCAGGACTTACCTGGTTGACCCGAATACCCCCGACAGATTTCTTTCCGAGTGGGGTCAGGAGGGCTGGACTGGCCCTCCCAAAGCCCAAATCCAGTCTCAGCCTCCCAGGTCCTGGCAATGCAGTGGTGAGGGATCGGCAGCCTGCCGTCATGCTAACCTGCCCCACTACCGTTTTCCTCCATTCTCTCCTGTTCCCCACACTGAGGTATATGCTTGTCAATGTGCGCATGTGGAGGCACGTGCACACTGCGGAGTTCCACAGTACCGCTCACTTCCTGCCACTCCCGCCCTCACACTTCCATCAGGCCTTCATCTGATGACAGTCATTCAGCAGAGCAAGCAGTCCTTCTTGCCCAGGAGAGGAGAGCAGTTCTTTGGATGCTCGATCCTTTCCCACTTGGCTGGTCCCCAGCAACCCGTGTTCATTCTCAAACACGGGCCACCGGCATGGAGCAAGGTGTGGTGTCCAGCACCTCAACCCTCAGCTCCACCACACCAGCCTCCTTTTAAAAATGTTTCCTAAGACACATTAACAGTCTGGACAAGGCCAAAGAGTCCGTCTGCTTCTGGCGCTTAATCCTTTGCTGAAGCCATAATTCTCTGTTTGTGACATCACAGCTTGTTGCCGTAGGAATGATTATGATATCACAGAGGATTGTGACTTCAGCAAAGGGTTTAAACAGCAGAGCAGATGAAGTCTAGGGGACAAGGATCCAGGTTCCATGCAAATTACCTCAGTAATGAAGCATAAAAGGAACAGAAATAAAGAAAATCAATCAAATATAAGCTAAATTGTATCGAAATATTATAATTTTCAACATTTTTCCTAAACAGAAAAAAACAGTTTTTATTATAGAATGCATGCAATATCTGTCTGCAATTACAGAGCCATAAAGCAATGCAGACAACCACAAGTACTATTTCAATAGTGCAGAGGTGCTTTAATATTTTTTGTAAAAATTAATCAGCATGCTATTAATGGTTATAGCAACCAGAATTATAGTGGTAAGCATGCTGAGCCTAAAAGTTACATATAACGAGCTTTTAATAAATAAAAGAAAATAGCCAGTTTTGTGGCTCTGTTATTTGTTAAACATCCCATGATGTCACACTTAAGGCCTGTTATAGCAAAGGCCCAAATTGAGAAAAAGATAGCCAACTCGGTTAAGAAGGGGGATAAAACCTTTTATAGGTGCATTAGGGAGCAAAGAAAGACTACAGCAGGGATACTGAGGCTGAATAAAGAGGAAGGTGGTTGGGCAGAGAGCGAGAGTGAAAAAGCAGGATACTGAACGAATACTTCTGCTCAGTATTCATAATGGAAGAGCAGGGGGAGATACCTAATCCAGTCAATAGAAGCACTCTGGATAGGGGTTGATTTTTTTATTTTATTTATTTATTTATTTTAGTCTTTGGTAACCGGGTAAGCCCACTAGGCACAGGTGTCTGTTTTCAGGGGTGACCTGGGAGCACTGGGTGGTTAAGTAACTTGCTCAGAGTCATATAGTATGCAGTGGAGGTTGTGAGAATCAAACCCAGGTCTACCCGTTGATGTGCCAAGTTTGTTCACACCCTCATTACTCTAACTCTTAGGCTATACTGCCATTAGTCCTTTCACAGAGAAAGGATTCTGAAAGAACTCTTAAGACTGAAGGTTGATAAAGCAATGGGGCCTGATGGGATTCACCCCAGAATTCTAAAAGGACTAAGGGAAGAACTAGTAACACCACTAACTACCCTTTTTAATAAATCATGGGAGGATGGTGTGGTACCTGAGGACTGGAGGAGGGCAGATGTGATTCCCCTTCACAAAAGTGGGAGCAAGACAGAGGCAGGCAACTACAGACCTGTCTGTTTAACCTCAGTGGTATGGAAAATGAAGGAATCACTTCTGAAGGAAAGAATTGTTGAGTACCTAGATGTCAGTGGGGCACAGGACCCAAGGCAACATGGATTCACAGCAGGAAGGTCATGTCAGACAAATTTAATTGATTTCTTTGACTGGGTGACCAAAGTAGTAGACCAGGGAGGGGCTGTGGACATGGCCTACCTAGACTTTAGCAAGACATTTTTATTTTATTTATTTATTACTAGGATTAAAATACCTTTGAACCAAGGATTCTTTTACAAAGGTTCCACGTCAGCAATGATTGCAAGCAAAACAGTGGTAGGATACAATACAAGGTCAGGAGGTTAACACAGAAGTAAGCAGAGGTAAGATACAATACAGGTCAGGAGGTTAACTTAGTAGCAAAAGACAGTACATGTGTGTAGACTAGCACAGTAGCAAACGGTCAGTGGCAAATAACAATGCTTAATTAACAATACAGGTGTATATATAGCAAGACACAGATACAAATGAAAACCATCCTGGGGTGACATAGGTGGAGCAAGGGGTGGGGGATAAGAGGGGGAGGGGTGGGGAAAAAGGGGGGTAGGCAGTCAAGGATTTGACATTGTCGTAAGTACAAGAATAGAAAGATAAGTGCTAGATAGTCTGGGGGTGGAGCAACAAGAGATAGGGTAATAGGGAGGGGGAGACAGGAGGAGAGGACCGAGAGAGGTGTGGAATGGTAGGTGGGAGGTGAGAGGGTAGAATGGTAGGTGGGGTGGGGGTGGGAGAGATGGGGAGTAGCAGGGATGGAGGGGCAGAGAGAAGTGGGAGGGTAGCAAGATAGGAGGAGGAGGGTGAAACAAAGCCGCAAACCTAGGGCAGAGCAGTCACAACTGCTGGAGGGTCATTGAGGTGCTGGTGGAGTTTACGCTTGAATGGGCCAAGCTAGTTTTCAACTGCAACTGGGGAAGGTTGTTTAGCAGCAGGGGGCCCTGGTGTGGAAAGCACGTTGAGCCTGGTTGGTATGGCAGAATGGAATGATAAATGTTGGTTTGAGGGAACTGCATTAAAATAAACAGTGATTGCAGGCAACATCAAGGCATGAGTTGCAGGGGTGTGAGGTTATGACAAATTTTCTTAGCCAGTAGGTAGGTCTGGTAGGCAAGTCTACTATTTAGATTGAGCCAGTTGGCACAGTCCCGCACAAAAGATTAATAAATAAATTAACCAACCTGGGAGTGGGTCCCAGGGTGGTAGCCTGGGTAAAACACTAGCTGGACAACAGAACACAGTGGGTATTAGTAAATGGAGTCCACAGTGAAGAAAGGGGGGTTATTAGTTGGGTACCGCAGGGTTCAATACTGGGGCTGGTCCTTTTTAATGTATTTATAAGTGACATTGCAGAGGGACTGGAAGGAAAAGTATGTCTCTTTGCAGATGACACAAAGCTCTGCAACAGGGTTGATACAGAAGGTGGGATGGAAAGGATGGAAAGGGACTTGGCAAGGTTGGAGGAATGGTCAAATGTATGGCAGCTTAGATTCAATGCAAAGAAGTGCAAAGTAATGTACCTGGGAAACAAAAACCCAGGGGAAGAGTACACAATGGGGGGTGAGATACTAACAACAACAAAAATGGAAAGGGACTTGGGGATAGTCATATCAGATGACCTAAATGTGGTCCAGCAATGTGAGAAGACAGTAAGGAGGGCTGGGGGATACTGGGATGCATAGGGAGAGGCATCACCAGTAGAAGACAGGAAGCTGTTGGCCCTCTGTACAGACAGTTGGTAAGACCACATCTGGAGTACTGTGTACAGTTCTGGAGACCCCATCTCCGCAAAACACATAGACAGGGTGGAGGCTGTCTAGAGGAGGGACAACCAAAATGGTGCAGGGTCTGCACCAGAAGACATATGAAGAAAGACTGAAGGAGCTGATGTAGAGCCTCGAGAAAGGAGGGAGAGGGGGACATGATAGAAACTTTCAAATACCTCAAGAGAATCAACAAAGTCCAAGAGGGTAGCATCTTCAAAAAAAAAGAGATGTGCAAGAAGGGGGCACAATTTGAAGATAGAGGGGGGATGGCTCAGAGGTAATGTGAGGAAGTAGTTCTTCACAGAGAGGGTTGTAGATGCATGGAACAGCCCTCCTGAGGAGGTTGTAGAGTCAAAAACAGTGGTGGAATTCAAGAATGCATGGGACAGACATAAGGCAATTCTAGTGGGGGGTAGGAGGAAGAAGGCTGTTGGTTAACTAGGATCTGCAGCTTATCCATTAGGTAGGAAAATGGGCAGACTAGGTGGGCCAAGTGGTCCTTATCTGCCATCAGATTCTATGTTTCTATGTTTACATGACCGCTCCACTAGAAGCTTTGTTCAGTCCTGATGCTTCCCAGACCTCCCGCTCTGATCTAAAGTTGCATTTAGACAGCAGGGGCTGTGAGTCTGAGTGGAATGCAGTTGCCTGGCAACATCTGTGTTCAGGCATCATGGAAAGGTCAGAGAAGGATGCTAGGAACATCCTTCACTTGTCAGAGCAAGTGGAGCAGACTGGCCACAGGGCTGCTTACACTGCTTGCTCCAGAACAGCCACATTTGCATTATAGCAACCTGAGTGTACTGGTTGCTGCAGTGCAAATGTGATTGTGTAAACTGGCCTTTAGAAGTGGAGGTAGCATTCCTTGTGTCTTTTGTAGTGTTAGAAACACTCACTGTCAGCCTCGATTCACTGATCTCACACCCAGAGAACACATGTGAAACCACTCATATTGCTCAGAGTGTCTCTGTGGGATGCATTAGCCAACAAATTAATTTGAATGGCCGCTGATATTGACTAATTCTTCTGCATCTTCCCCATCTCTCTCTCTCTCTCTCTCTTTCTCTCTCCCCCTCTCCCTCCCTCCCTCCTTCAGACTGGAGTTATAGACTGGTTTTATGCCAAGAAACAGCACCTTCTGCCAATGGTCACGGTAAGTGATCTTCTCATTTATAGTAGTAAAAATAGTAGGGATGAGTAGTAGTCTGGTAGTAGTAATCTTGGTTTTTATCTGATACCTTTCCCTGGAGGCACAGAACATCATTGCAGCATAACAACAGTAACAGCAAATTAAATAATGTCAATCACCGTAACAATTACAGACATTTTCCCAGGCTTAACTAATATAAATAGCAGTAAAAACCATCCTGAATAAATAAATTCATAAAGAAATCATTTAATATGTTAAAAAGGGACATTAGCAACTAGGGGGAAATTAGTCCCCAAATGCCAGAGTAAACAGAAAGGTTCTGAGTCCCCGCTTAAAGGCTTCCACCAAGAGGGCCTCCTTCAGAGCTCTTGGCAAGGAGGACTGGTCCCGCTACCTCAAGGCCCAGTCCCCAGAGGTTTTACTCCTCTCTGAAACTACTAAGAGGCCCTCCTCAGCGGAGCGAGAGAGTGCAAGGCGTGCGGAGGGTGCAAAAGCTCAGACAGGTAGCTCAGGACCAGCCCATGCAGAACCTTATAAGTTAGAAGAGGAACTTTGAAGGACATACTCCATTTGCTTGGCAGCCAGTACAGATCACGCAGTGCCGGGGAAACATGACACATCCTCGAAAGGCCAGCCAGCAACCAAGCAGCTACATTCCACACCAACTGCAGGTGTTGCATGGTACTGCCATTGACCCCAACGTACAGAGTGATACAGTAGTCAAGCCTCAAAGTTATAAATGCGTGCACCAGTGTGGTCAGATCACCAGGTGATAAGGGATTTAATCTGGCTGATGCTCTGCAGATAGTGAAAGTGATTCAATCTCAGCCCCTCATCCAGAATGACTCCCAGATGAGTACCAGTTCTGCTTCTGGCTTTGATCTTTTCCAAAAGGGTTTGTATTTTCTGGGCCCTGACCTGAACTGGTGAGTTGCAGCATGACCTGAGCTAGTCTTTGGAATGGCAACAGATCCAGAGACGGTCCAATGTATGGCTGCAGATATTGAGCAGACCCTAGGGGTGGGCAGGAGGTTGTCTTGAGCTGGCCCAGTGAGTGGCAGCAGGCCCTGAGCTGGCTGAGTTTGTGGCATCAGACCATGAGCTGGCTGAGTTTGTGGCAGCAGGCCCTGAGCTGGCTGAGTTTGTGGCAGCAGACCCTGAGCTGGCTGAGTTTGCAGCAGCAGACCCTGAGCAGGCTGAGTTTGTGGCAGCAGGCCCTGAGCTGGCTGAGTTTTGCAGCAGCAGACCCTGAGCAGGCTGAGTTTGTGGCAGCAGACCCTGAGCAGGCTGAGTTTGTGGCAGCAGACCCTAAACAGGCTGAGTTTGTGGCAGCAGACCCTGATCTGGCTGAGTTTGTGGCAGCAGGCCCTGAGCTGGCTGAGTTTGTGGCAGCAGGCCCTGAGCTGGCTGAGTTCATGGCAGCAGGCCCTGAGCTGGATGAGTTGGCAGCAGGCCCTGAGCTGGCTGAGTTCATGGCAGCAGACCCTGAGCTGGCTGAGTTTGTGGCAGCAGACCCTGAGCTGGCTGAATTTGTGGCAGAGACCCTGAGCTGGCTGAGTTTGCAGCAGCAGACCCTGAGCAGGCTGAGTTTGTGGCAGCAGACCCTGAGCAGGCTGAGTTTGCAGCAGCAGGCCCTAAACAGGCTGAGTTTGTGGCAGCAGACCCTGAATCTGGCTGAGTTTGTGGCAGCAAGCCCTGAGCTGGCTGAGTTTGTGGCAGCAGGCCCTGAGCTGGCTGGAGTTCGTGGCAGCAGGCCCTAAACTGGCTAAGTTTGTGGCATCAGGTCCTGAGCTGGCTGAGTTTGCAGCAGCAGGCCCTGAGCTGGCTAAGTTTGCAGCAGCAGGCCCTGAGCTGGCTAAGTTTGCAGCAGCAGACCCTGAGCTGGCTGAGTTTGTGGCAGCAGACCCTGAGCTGGCTGAATTTGTGGCAGCAGACCCTGAGCTGGCTGAGTTTGCAGCAGCAGACCCTGAGCAGGCTGAGTTTGTGGCAGCAGGCCCTGAGCTGGCTGAGTTTTGCAGCAGCAGACCCTGAGCAGGCTGAGTTTGTGGCAGCAGACCCTGAGCAGGCTGAGTTTGTGGCAGCAGACCCTAAACAGGCTGAGTTTGTGGCAGCAGACCCTGATCTGGCTGAGTTTGTGCAGCAGGCCCTGAGCTGCTGGCAGCAGCCCTGAGCTGGCTGGAGTTCAGCAGCAGGCCCTGAGCTGGATGAGTTTGTGGCAGCAGGCCCTGAGCTGGCTGAGTTCTGGCAGCAGACCCTGAGCTGGCTGAGTTTGTGGCAGCAGACCCTGAGCTGGCTGAATTTGTGGCAGCAGACCCTGAGCTGGCTGAGTTTGCAGCAGCAGACCCTGAGCAGGCTGAGTTTGTGCAGCAGACCCTGAGCAGGCTGAGTTTGCAGCAGCAGGCCCTAAACAGGCTGAGTTTGTGGCAGCAGACCCTGAATCTGGCTGAGTTTGTGGCAGCAAGCCCTGAGCTGGCTGAGTTTGTGGCAGCAGGCCCTGAGCTGGCTGAGTTCATGGCAGCAGGCCCTGAGCTGGATGAGTTTGGCAGCAGGCCCTGAGCTGGCTGAGTTCGTGGCAGCAGGCCCTGAGCTGGCTGAGTTCATGGCAGCAGGCCCTGAGCTGGCTGAATTCATGGCAGCAGGCCCTGAGCTGGATGAGTTCGTGGCAGCAGGCCCTGACAGGCTGAGTTTGCAGCATCAGACCCTGAGCAGGCTGAGTTTGTGGCATCAGACCATGAGCTGGCTGAGTTTGTAGCAGCAGGCCCTGAGCTGGCTGGAGTTCATGGCAGCAGGCCCTGAGCTAGCTGAGTTTGTGGCAGCAGACCCTGAGCTGGATGAGTTCGTGGCAGCAGGCCCTGAGCTGGATGAGTTTGTGGCAGCAGGCCCTGAGCTGGATGAGTTCGCGGCAGCAGGCCCTGAGCTGGCTGAGTTCATGGCAGCAGACCCTGAGCTGGCTGAGTTCATGGCAGCAGGCCCTGAGCTGGATGAGTTTGTGGCAGGCCCTGAGCTGGATGAGTTCTGGCAGCAGGCCCTGAGCTGGCTGAGTTCATGGCAGCAGGCCCTGAGCTGGATGAGTTTGTGGCAGGCCCTGAGCTGGCTGAGTTCATTGCAGCAGACCCTGAGCTGGCTGAGTTTGTGGCAGCAGACCCTGAGCAGGCTGAGTTTGTGGCAGCAGGCCCTGAGCTGGCTGAGTTCATGGCAGCAGGCCCTGAGCTGGCTGAGTTCATGGCAGCAGGCCCTGAGCTGGATGAGTTCGTGGCAGCAGGCCCTGAGCTGGATGAGTTCGTGGCAGCAGGCCCTGAGCTGGATGAGTTTCGTGGCAGCAGGCCCTGAGCTGGATGAGTTGTGCAGCAGGCCCTGAGCTGATGAGTTTGTGCAGCAGGCCCTGAGCTGGATGAGTTTGTGGCAGCAGGCCCTGAGCTGGATGAGTTCATGGCAGCAGACCCTGAGCTGGCTGAGTTCATGGCAGCAGGCCCTGTGCTGGATGAGTTCGTGGCAGCAGGCCCTGAGCTGGCTGGAGTTTGCAGCAGCAGACCTGAGCAGGCTGAGTTTGTGGCAGTAGGCCCTGAGCTAGCTGAGTTTGCAGCAGCAGACCTTGAGCAGGCTGAGTTTGTGGCAGCAGGCCCTGAGCTGGATGAGTTCATGGCAACAGGTCCTGAGCTGGCTGATTTTGCAGCAGCAGTTCCTGCCCTGTTTATTTCCTTCAAGTATTTAAATTTTTCTATCATGTTCTCCCTTGGCTGGCTGAGTTTGCAGCAGCAGGCCCTGAGCTGGCTAAGTTTGCACCAGCAGGCCCTGAGCTGGCTACGTTTGCAGCAGCAGACCCTGAGCTGGCTGAGTTTGTGGCAGCAGACCCTGAGCTGGCTGAATTTGTGGCAGCAGACCCTGAGCTGGCTGAGTTTGCAGCAGCAGACCCTGAGCAGGCTGAGTTTGTGGCAGCAGACCCTGAGCAGGCTGAGTTTGCAGCAGCAGGCCCTAAACAGGCTGAGTTTGTGGCAGCAGACCCTGAATCTGGCTGAGTTTGTGGCAGCAAGCCCTGAGCTGGCTGAGTTTGTGGCAGCAGGCCCTGAGCTGGCTGAGTTCATGGCAGCAGGCCCTGAGCTGGCTGAGTTCATGGCAGCAGGCCCTGAGCTGGATGAGTTTGTGGCAGCAGGCCCTGAGCTGGCTGAGTTCATTGCAGCAGACCCTGAGCTGGCTGAGTTTGTGGCAGCAGACCCTGAGCAGGCTGAGTTTGTGGCAGCAGGCCCTGAGCTGGCTGAGTTTGAGGCAGCAGGCCCTGAGCTGGCTGAGTTTGTGGCAGCAGGCCCTGAGCTGGCTGAGTTCATGGCAGCAGGCCCTGAGCTGGCTGAGTTTGTGGCAGCAGGCCCTGAGCTGGATGAGTTCGTGGCAGCAGGCCCTGAGCTGGATGAGTTTGTGGCAGCAGGCCCTGAGCTGGAAGAGTTTGTGGCAGCAGGCCCTGAGCTGGATGAGTTTGTGGCAGCAGGCCCTGAGCTGGATGAGTTCGTGGCAGCAGGCCCTGAGCTGGATGAGTTTGTGGCAGCAGGCCCTGAGCTGGATGAGTTCATGGCAGCAGACCCTGAGCTGGCTGAGTTCATGGCAGCAGGCCCTGAGCTGGATGAGTTCGTGGCAGCAGGCCCTGAGCTGGCTGAGTTTGCAGCAGCAGACCCTGAGCAGGCTGAGTTTGTGGCAGTAGGCCCTGAGCTAGCTGAGTTTGCAGCAGCAGACCTTGAGCAGGCTGAGTTTGTGGCAGCAGGCCCTGAGCTGGATGAGTTCATGGCAACAGGTCCTGAGCTGGCTGATTTTGCAGCAGCAGTTCCTGCCCTGTTTATTCCCTTCAAGTATTTAAATTTTTCTATCATGTTCTCCCTTGGCTGGCTGAGTTTGCAGCAGCAGGCCCTGAGCTGGCTAAGTTTGCAGCAGCAGGCCCTGAGCTGGCTAAGTTTGCAGCAGCAGACCCTGAGCTGGCTGAGTTTGTGGCAGCAGACCCTGAGCTGGCTGAATTTGTGGCAGCAGACCCTGAGCTGGCTGAGTTTGCAGCAGCAGACCCTGAGCAGGCTGAGTTTGTGGCAGCAGACCCTGAGCAGGCTGAGTTTGCAGCAGCAGACCCTAAACAGGCTGAGTTTGTGGCAGCAGACCCTGATCTGGCTGAGTTTGTGGCAGCAGGCCCTGAGCTGGCTGAGTTTGTGGCAGCAGGCCCTGAGCTGGCTGAGTTCATGGCAGCAGGCCCTGAGCGCGAGAGTGTGGCAGCAGGCCCTGAGCTGGCTGAGTTCATGGCAGCAGGCCCTGAGCTGGCTGAGATTTGTGGCAGCAGGCCCTGAGCTGGATGAGTTCGTGGCAGCAGGCCCTGAGCAGGCTGAGTTTGCAGCATCAGACCCTGAGCAGGCTGAGTTTGTGGCATCAGACCATGAGCTGGCTGAGTTTGTGGCAGCAGGCCCTGAGCTGGCTGAGTTCATGGCAGCAGGCCCTGAGCTAGCTGAGTTTGTGGCAGCAGACCCTGAGCTGGATGAGTTCGTGGCAGCAGGCCCTGAGCTGGATAAGTTTGTGGCAGCAGGCCCTGAGCTGGATGAGTTTGTGGCAGCAGGCCCTGAGCTGGATGAGTTTGTGGCAGCAGGCCCTGAGCTGGATGAGTTCGCGGAAGCAGGCCCTGAGCTGACTGAGTTCATGGCAGCAGACCTGAGCTGGCTGAGTTCATGGCAGCAGGCCCTGAGCTGGCTGAGTTTGCAGCAGCATACCCTGAGCAGGCTGAGTTTGTGGCAGCAGGCCCTGAGCAGGCTGAGTTTGTGGCAGCAGACCCTAAACAGGCTGAGTTTGTGGCAGCACCCTGAGCTGGCTGAGTCTGTGGCAGCAGGCCCTGAGCTGGCTGAGTTTGTGGCAGCAGGCCCTGAGCTGGCTGAGTTTGTGGCAGCAGGCCCTGAGCTGGATGAGTTCGTGGCAGCAGGCCCTGAGCTGGCTGAGTTTGGCAGCAGGCCCTGAGCTGGCTGAGTTCATGGCAGCAGGCCCTGAGCTGGATGAGTTTGTGGCAGCAGGCCCTGAGCTGGCTGAGTTCATGCAGCAGACCCTGAGCTGGCTGAGTTTGTGGCAGCAGACCCTGAGCAGGCTGAGTTTGTGGCAGCAGGCCCTGAGCTGGCTGAGTTCATGGCAGCAGGCCCTGAGCTAGCTGAGTTTGTGGCAGCAGGCCCTGAGCTGGATGAGTTCATGGCAGCAGGCCCTGAGCTGGATGAGTTTGTAGCAGCAGGCCCTGAGCTGGATGAGTTCACGGCAGCAGGCCCTGAGCTGGCTGAGTTCATGGCAGCAGACCCTGAGCTGGCTGAGTTCATGGCAGCAGGCCCTGAGCTGGATGAGTTCGTGGCAGGCCCTAAGCTGGCTGAGTTTGCAGCAGCAGACCCTGAGCAGGCTGAGTTTGTGGCAGTAGGCCCTGAGCTAGCTGGGTTTGCAGCAGCAGACCTTGAGCAGGCTGAGTTTGTGGCAGCAGGCCCTGAGCTGGATGAGTTCATGGCAACAGACCCTGAGCAGGCTGAGTTCATGGCAGCAGGTCCTGAGCTGGCTGATTTTGCAGCAGCAGTTCCTGCCCTGTTTATTCCCTTCAAGTATTTATATTTTTCTATCATGTTCTCCTTTCCTTCTGTCCTCCAGGGAGTACATGTTCAGATCCGCCAGCCTCTCCTCATAGGTCTTCCTCTGTTGCCCAGGTATCATTTTGCTTGCCTTCCTCTGAACTGATTCTAAGCAATCCTTGTCCTTTTAAAGATGAGAGTTCCAGAACTGCACACAATATTCGAAGTGTGGCCTCACCAGTGACCTGTAGAGGGGTAAAATCTCCTGCTTTCTTCTGCTAGAGAATGCCCTGCCTATGCACCCCAACATCTTGGCTGCTTTCTCATATATTTTATCGAATTTGGCGGTGGTTTTAAGGTTGTCACCAATAATGACCCCAAGGTCTCTTTCCTCTGAGGTCTAGTCTGTTCTGATCCTCACCCATCCAATACTGTGTTTTTTGGATTCCTCCTCCCATGTGCATGACCTTGCACATCTTGGCATTAAATATGAGCGGCCACATTTTTGAGCACTTTTCCAGTTCCTCTACTCTACTTCAATGTCCTTAATGCCTTTCTTGCTGTCCAGCCATTTTAGTGCCGGCCACAAAGAGACACATTGTGCACTCACTCCCTACCCCAGTGTCCCAGATAAAAACATTAAACCTCTGCATGATGACCTAAGGGATCCCTCTTTAACGGGTTCCTCCAACATCTCCTTTGAAGCCAACCCCAGTTTGCTGATTTCTTGTTTAATTGTCCACAGAGTGAAGATGAAAGAGTTAAATCTATTGTCAACCTGGTGTTGGAGGTGAACCTAGACCTTAAAAGCTGCAGGAATATATGGAACAAGTACTTCACTGGGTAATGATACAGAGACCTTCTTTAATCAGATAGCATTCTCTGCATAGTTCTTTTATTTATTTATTGAAAATGTCTTGACCAGGAAAGGCGCTTTTCCAGGTGCAACACCTGGGGAGTGGGTACAGGTAAGTGACACACAATGACCTGACTCTAGAGTATCAGTCATTTCCAGAATGTCTCCTCACAACCTTAAGTTAGGTAAAAGTCTTGTCCACAAGGCCTGTGTTGATGGACTGCATCAAAAATTCTTTGTATCACTAGCACACATACAGGCAGTCACCAGTTTTGAGTTGTATTTCTTATCTCAGCATCTCTGGCCACTTGCATGAACCCCAACGTGTGACCTCTCTCATATGAGGCTTTATCAGTGGAAGTGGTCCTAATAAATCAAAAGAATAAGAAAGGGACTTCCAGTTCCAGCATGGTACAGTGAGCGGCTTGAGACGAGACTCCCCTGCACTAAATCAGCCAAAAACAGAAAACAAAATGAATTATCTCCTACCTTCTGGCACAAATGGTGGGATAATCTCCCTAAGTGCCCAAAGAACTCCAACGGATCAAAGGGGCGCGGGGGGCATGGAGACCACACGATGTTCAGAGCCAGCCAAAGAAATAGGTTCCAACTGCTCGTCGATGAAGACCGTGAGGAGTATGGCAGGTCCGATGTGGAGCAGCCACTTAAACAAACAGCCACCGGGGAATCCACAACATCAGCAGGGAAAAAGGGCACAGCAACTCCCGGGGACAGAGCTACTAAAAAAATGCATACATAGCCCCAAAAGACACAGTACTGCAGGCAATCAGTGAATTCTGGTCCGAAATGCACGACTCCCTGAGAGACATTCGGGCCGACCTCAGCACGTTACAAGCCCGAGTCTCTGCGGCAGACCAGCAGATAGATCACAACACGGCACACCTAGACGAACTGAAAGATCACATTAAATCCTTGGCAACTGAGTAGTTGCTCATGTCTATGTGGCAGAAGGACTCCAAAATCAGGGACGGAGGAAAATATTCACAGTTATTGGATACCAGAGGACAAAGAAGGCCATGACCCAGCGGCATATGCGGACTACCTTTTGTGCCTTCTACTGACTTAGACCCCAAATATCAACTCGACTGCAGTGCACACAGGGCCCTTGGCCCAAAGCCAACCAGACCTGATGCAAGACCATGCTCATTCGTAGTGCGGTTCAAAAATGTACACATAAAGGGACAACTCCTAATTAAAGCGTGGGGGGGGGAGGTAATGTTGGGTTCCCATTGGTTAATTTTTGACCACAATTTTGCCCCATGTATCCAACTCTTAGAAAGGGAATATGCTCCCCTATTTCCTATCCTGCGCTCTCATCAGCTACGCTTCCATACCCCGTAACCAGCCAAGTTAACAGTATTATATCCAAATGGCAATAAAACATACACAACAGCCCAAGATGCCAAAAAAGACCTGAGGGACAGGGGAATTCTACAGGACAAGGATATTCAGAAACAAAAAAAGGCTACAACTTGGAGCCCCAGAAAACCAACCTCTGAACTTTCTTCTGGTGGATCTAATAGGCAAACTGTGCCAATTCAGAAACCCAGCCTTGCAGACATCACATTTTTCCACCAAGCTTGGAACTGGGTATGCTGCTGTTTCTTCTGTCCCATCTTCCTAATGTGTGGAGAATTGGGTAGAGGGGTGGGTTGGTGGGCCTGAGTGGGTGTATGGGACCCTTGGAGAGAGAAAGGTAGCTATCAGATACAAATGAAGGAAATAATCAAAATAACACTATGAGCCTTCTTCCTCAATCATATTCAGTTGATGGCAGAGCGACAAGCCTGGCTAGCTGAGCACTACTGGGTAAGATGGAACTACCCATTTTCTCCTCCTCTAAGTCCTTCTCCTACTCGGCCCTTCTGGCTCCCCTTCTCTGCCTCCCCTTGGAAAAGACAGGACAATGGCCTTAAATAGGATTAATATATGAACTGGGGAAAATCGTGGAAGGATAATTATGCTGAAACCATGGTTAATAAACTAGACTTTAACTCTTGTGGGAATACAGAAGCAGTTCCCCACTGGGACATAACAAACCTGGAAGTCATTAACTTACTGCCTGGATAAAAAATTGTTAGCTAGGGCTAATGCCCATAAAAAGCTAAAAGACATGTTTTAGTTGAGTTACCCCCTCCTTCTCCCGCCCTCTCTCTTTAACCCTACCCTTATCCCTCTCCTGTTCCCTCTTCCTCCCACTATTGAGAAGATTTAGTTTCCAGTCCCTGTGTCTGGGAGTACCACTCAGGAGAGAACTGACCAAAGTGCTACCTGGGAAAAATTATTTCTATTAGCCAGGGGATTCATACAGGCCTTCTGCTAGTAGGTACAGGGGGTGACTGGCTTTCTTTTTCCTCTTTAGTCCTCCTCCCCTTCCCCCCATCCTTTCCTATATCCTTTATTTTGTTCCCTTTTCTCTTTTCCCCTTTTCTATTAACCTAAACCCAGGCCTAAGCACTGCCAACCGTGTTTACCTCTCAGAGGCAGCGCAGGGACGTTTCCGTCTATCCCCTGCCTCTAATTGTGCCATGAACCTTTTTTTTTGTTACAGGTCAAAGTGTGAATCTCTCGAATGATGGTCAGTTAGCCACACTGAAACTAGTCAATGGGATGGCCCATGCAGACCATTCACCCTAAGAGGAATTACTCTAACTCTTCTGTGGATTCTCTACTCCTTTTAGGAGCTGAGGCCCACGCCCCACCCCAGGCTCCTTTTGGGGTCTTGGGTTTGGGACACCCAGAGGGTGCCCTGGTTTTGCCCCTCCACTATGGGAGTCTACCTGTATATAGTTACTTACTCCTTTCTGAGTTATAAAAGTTTTTCCCCAGAAATTAGGGGTCAGTTTGATAAGTTAAAGGGTGGGAGGGCTGGGGAGGGAACCGTTTGGACGAGTTTATATGTTAAAATGACAAATAGCATATGCAAAAAAAAAAGATGCAGGAAGCCAAGCTAATAGAACTATTAAATAATCTTCAGAATTACCAGCTACTATATAGGGACGGTGATCAGGTCCTTCAGCAAAAATCAGAGACACTAAGGTGGCAATTCAAAAGATAATGGATCTGACAGTCCAACAAGCTTTACTCTACCTAAAAACACAACCATTATGAAGATGGTGCCTGAGGTTCTTGACTATTGGCCCAACTAATTAGAATGAGTAAGAAGGCAGCTACCATCATAAAAATTATAAACCCCAAAACAGGGCAAACATCCCACAAGGATTCTGAAATAAGGAGAATTTTTTTTAGATTACTATTCATCCTTATATAGTAGAGAGACCCCAGAAGACCCTACCTCAAGCATAGATTTCCTAAATAACCTAGCCCTCCCTCAGCTATCCGAAGCCCAAAAACAAACACTAGTTGCTCCTATCAAATTAGAAGAAATCCAGGAGGGCGTAAAAAAATTAGCTGGAGGTCGTTGTCCAGGCCCGGATGGCCTACCATCAGAATGGTACAAAACATTTTCCACAGAATTATCACCCAAACTCCCCTTAGTGTTCAGTGAGATCTGGGAAGGTGGCCTCCCCCACCCTCATAAGATTATGCCATGGTGACCCCCCTACCTAAACTGAATAGAGACCCCTCCGATCCATCCATGTACTGTCCAATATATATCCTAAATACCGATTACAAGATATACATGGCAACTGGGCTTCTCGATTAGAGTCGAGTCTTCCCCACATTATCCACCAGGACCAGGAGGGATTCATAAAGAACAGACGTACCTCGGACAATACCCGTAGAACCTTCATTCTGATGGAATACATCAACAATAGACAAATCCCAGCAGCCCTGTTAAGTTTAGATGCCGAGAAGGCTTTTGACAGGGTGTCCTGGCCCTTTTAATGGGACACCCTTTCAAAATTTCAATTTCCGGACTCCTGTGTAAATTGGCTTAAAAATCGTTATAAGTCCCCAAAGGTGTACATCAGAGTTAATGGAGGAGTATCCCCCCCCCCCATATCAGATACAATGCGGAACCAGGCAGGGTAGCCCTTTGTCGCCTCGGTTGTTCGCCCTCTACACGGAACCCCTGGCGGTGGCCCTGAGGACAGCGGGGAACATAGAGGGCATTCCAATAGGTCAAAAGGAGTACAGGGTTAACTTATTTGCAGACAACATACTCCTAACATTGTTATCCCCCGAAACATCTATCCCTGCGGTTTGTGAAATTCTAAACCAATTTAAAAAGGCTGCTGAATTAAAGTTGAAGGTGGCAAAGACTGAAGTCCTACTGCTTAACTTGGCCCCTTCAAACCTCCTCCGAAGCAAATATCCCCTACGTTGGTGCACCACCAAGATTAAATATTGGGGAACACTCTTCCGCTTAACCTGAGAGTGCTAGAAATTGTAAACTATGAACCCCTAACACAGTCAATTCAATCGGATCTGACCAAATGGTCATCCATTCCCCTATCTCTCTTACAAAGGATAGAAATAATCCGTATGAACATTCATCCCAGATTACTATATTTATATCAAAACATACCTTTCTTCCCTTCCACTTTCTACTTCAAATCATGGGACAAAATGATCTCCGAATTTATATGGAAGGGTGAATGGCCTAGAATTCGCAGAGCTATCCTAAACCTCCATATGTCCCAAGGGGTTGCCAGCTTACCTAATTTTAGACTGTACGGAGAGGTGGCTTTTTAAAAAAATACTATTCCAGTGGTTGTCAGGGAGCTATGAGGCCCCTTGGAAAACATTGGAAGTTTCATTAATGATTTACGTGATATACAGTATGTCAGATCCTTTTCTCATCTGAAGACAAAAGCCCGCCCCTTAAAGACTTCACTTCAGTAACTTCCAATATACTTAAGATATGGTACAACATGCGGAAAAGATCTACCTATACATCAATCCATGCCTATTATAAAATTTTCTCTGAAGATGACTTATTTATCCCATCCCAGTCAGACCAGGTATTTTCCCAATGGTGACACCGGGGCTATCCCATGTGTTCCAGTTTCTGGATAGCAATGGAATTCTCCCATTTGATACCATAAGAGACAAATTTTGCCTCTGTGGAGATGATTTTTTTCAATACCTTCAAATCAGGAATTACATCCTTAGGCAGCATTCCACTGAAGCAAAACTACCGGTCCCTATGCCACCTATCATAAAAAATGTTATGGACTTTCTTCAGGGTCACACATGGGATCACATAATAGGGTCTATATATAGAATAATGAGGGACGTGGAAAAGGACTCCACGGAGACCATATTACCGAGTTGGAACCGGGACTTAGACATTGAGGTCTCTGGGACAGAGTGGTCGGAATTGGCACTTCGGGCAATTAAAATAACTTCCTCCTCTCTGTGGAGGGAGTTTGCATGGAAGTGCTATTCCAGATATTTTCCCACCAGCAGCACTAACCAAATATCTCACTGATTCATATGGTTCTTGTTGGAGAAGTTGTGGGTGCACGTTGGCAGACCTTAGGCATATAATGTGGAACTGCCCTTTTCTGATGCCCTATTGGTGCACCCTACAGACCAAATTATCGACCTGCTCTGAGTGAGCCATTGAGCTAACAGCTGAAATGGTGATGTTGTCGTGTATCTGATCGCTTCCCTCCTGGTCCAAAACACTGGTCCCCATTTACCTGTTGGCAGCAAAAAAAATGTCACCAGGCACTGGATGTCAACTAAGTCACCGACAATTGGAGAATGGCGAGATATAGTGAAAAAGACATATCAGATGGAGAGCATTACAGCTAAAATGCAAGATAAATTGATACAATTTCAAACAAAATGTAGATGCTGGAGCTTCTACTGTTCCAGAGTGGATCCAGAAATTATTCCCTAGGAAAAGGAAGTGAAAACTAAAAAAAATGGGACTGTCAGCATGTTTTTTATCCACAGGGGTATGGGACTAAAAACAGAGCAGAAACATAGATATGATGTTAAATATAACAAAAAGATGCAATGCCTGTAACTCTCAGATGAGCTCTCAATGATGATGTGTGTCTGAAAACTTTTCTTTTCAATAAAAGGATATTTAAAAAAAAGAATAAGAAAGGTTCATTCACTATTATTGTCTTTACTGTGTGGCTTACACAGTACAACATACACTATTTCAGCTTTAATTATTTCAACCATCATTCAAATGTGACATTATTTGGTGCACCACGTCACAATTTCATGGATGGAGTCACGTGATGGAGTTGACCTGCTAGCAGCTGTCCCTGTGTGCTGCTGCTCCTCTTCGGAATAACTCCACTTTCTTTACTAAGAAATCATTTTGTTTACTCATCTACCTTGGTGGATCAGTTTCTGGATTGTTATGGTGCTCCTAGATTGCAGTCAGCCTGGATATGGAGGCAGAAATGCTAGTCCTCCCCATGGCACACCACGCCACAATCGAAAAGGTCGCAAGAAACTAAGGCTCCAAGCTTTGGGAACAAGCCACATGCCAGCTAAGACCTCAGGATACACCACTAATGGAGGAGCACTTTCTTAATGAGTTTCTCCCCTGGCATGAGGAGCTTCAGTCCCTCACAAAGACCTAAAATCCCTGCTGTGTCACTGGAGGACTTACATAAGTGCACTGGAGACCACAAAGTGCAACTTGTGTCTTTGGAAAAGCAGGTTGATGGCCTGGATGCAGAACTGGTTGCCCTAAAACAGAAATGTGCATGTCTGAAGGCCAAACTCAAGGACTTGGAGAGTCATAGCCCCTGCAACAATTTGGTGGTAATTGGGCTGCCGGAAAAGGAGAAAGGCTCTAACCCTATCCTGTTTGTGCAGAGATTTGTGGAGAAACTTGCTGGCCCTTCACCTGTTGGTGCTCACAACCCCATCGAGTGAGCACACCATGTACTGTGCCCCATGCCCCCGTTGGGATCGCCGTCCAGGCTGCTTATTTTTTGTTTCCTAAATTGCCTGGAATGTCAGCACTTTTCATCTAAAACCTGGGAGCTCCAAGAAGTCTGCTGGGAAGGACACATCTCAGATAGTTCAAGATCTCCCGAGCTCAGTGGCGTACAGCGTTCCACCCTATTGTAAACAAAATCAATAGCTGTCAGACTTAAATTTAGGATGAGCTATCCAGCTTGGTTGCAGGTCTTCATTAAGGATGAATGGAAATCATTTGACTCTCCAGACTTGGCCGTTACCGAGCTAAAGCGGGCTCTGCCTGATTTGTCCCTGAAATAGGGCAGGGCACAGTACTACAAGAACAGTGATGGCCCTATTTTTCTTCTTTTTTTTTTCTTTCTTTTTTTTATATGCAGTTTATCTCCTGTCTCTGTCCCCAGCTGCCCCCTTCTAACTGAACCCCCCCAGCCCCATCACCCCGGTATCATCGGGACTTACCCTGCCCAGCCGCCATGTGCAGAGCCTGCGAGAGGGTCGGTCTTCAGTCTGCAGTGGGGGTGTTTATCCTCCATTTTTCCTGCTCTATTGGGGCACACATGCTGAACATGCATACATTGAGGTGCGTGGCGCATCCGCTGAAGTCCCGCTGCACCATCGCTCCATGACGCCCACAGTCCTGCACTACCCATAGGCCTCCACCTGGGGGCAGTCATTTGGCGAGAGCACCAGTTCTTCCTCCCCGGAGAGAGGCTGTCCTCGGATGCGCAGGCCTCTTCCTCCCTTCCAACCCTGGCGGCCCGTGCTCGTTCCAGAACACGGTCACCAGCGTGGAGCCAGGTGTGGCATCCAGCACCTCAACCTCAATGCCAGCAGGCTGGCTGATGGCCTAGTTTTTCTGTGTGCCCCATAGTGGAAGTATTCCTTGGGTTTACATTTATTTTATTAGTGTGGCTACCTCTACAATGTTCAATCAATCTATCTTTATTTTACCAGGCAAAAACGCCATTGAGTTGAACTCATTTGCAAGTTGGACCTGGACATAGTACATATAAACATGAAACAATGTAAATAAGGTACATAACTGAGAGAATAAACAAGATAAGATTAGAATATGAGGAAGTAAGAACACATTTAATACCTGATAAATACAGCAGTTATATACAACATATAAATATAAGTACAGTAGATATGTGCAATATATACAAGGAAGTTCAAGAGAAGGGGAGAACCAATAGACTTAATCTTGCTTTGGCCATATTGAGTGAGGACTGCACCTGTTCCTTACCGTGTCGCACTAAATTCCCTCTTTGCAGCATCTCACCTCAATTTCTGACACTCTACAGCCCGCTAATACCATGATCTGCATTCTCTCTCCACCATCGGCTGCGTCAGCAAACTGTTCCTGTGAGCTCCCTTAGGACTGTGGCTATAAGACACTGCCAGGTAAGAATCCTGCTATTGGCTAGGGAGCTGAACAGTTTTCAGAAGCCTTTGCTATCACTGCCTGTAGGTGGCTTTTGGTCAGGACTGTGTCACAGCTGGGACTGTCGGGTAGAGTAACGGGGTGCACTCTTCACAAGTCAAGTCCTGGCAGCTGCTGATACACATTGCAGGCATCGGGGAGTCATATTTCTTCCGGCTTAGATGGACACCTCCAGCGTGGCCTTTGGTTCCTGTAACTGTTTTGCACACTGCCCATCAAGCTATGTTAAAGGGACTGGTGACTCTGCTTTTGTTTTCCACAGATGGAAAGCATGGGATCCAGTTTTAATGGAGGTGAGTCCTCTAGTTTCTCTTTAGAAGGGCCTCAATGACGCATCTTGGAAGCTGTTCTGTGATACCGTCATGATGTACCACCACATGAACTGGCTTCTGCCTCTTCCTCCGTGGCTGGGGTAATGTGAGACTCATGCTAAGACTAAATATTCAGAGAGATCTGTTTGTTTTATTTCAGCTGTTATGTGTTGCCTGTTTATAGGGGGCATCATGATTGTTCATGCCTTTCCTTCAATGTTAATGGAATGTTGCCCTAGGTTCTGGGGGTTGACTCATGGTCCTTCTGAGGCCATGCTACCACTTCATGAAGGTGGGGGGCTCCTTTCCAGCAAACTTTGTAGCATGTACTGTACTTGTTGTGGTTTGGGGATTGGAGCTCACTTTAACACTAGTTGGGGTTTTCGGGGGTGAGAGGGACATGGGTTTAGTAGTTGGGTTCACCTCCTCATGGGCCGTACACTTCATTTTTCTTTGAAGGGGAGCGGCTTTGGGGTTCATGGCTCCCTGTTTGGTTTCTACTTTACCATTTGGAGTTTTTTGTCTAAGGCAGGAGCCACGTGATTACTGTTACATGTATTTTCTTACTCCATTTTCAGCTTGTTGTTTACCAGGATTGCTATTGGAACTGATTGCTTATTGTGGGGGTTTCTGTTTGGGGGTGGGGTGAGCTGGGTGGGAGGTGTTTTTTGGAGGGAGGGCTGGGGAGGGATGGAGGGAGGAAGTGAGGCAGTAGAATGGGCGTACCACCTACTTTTCAGGTTATGGGTACCTGGCGCACGACTCTTGGTCCACCCCTCAGTTCCCCTCAAACCTGATGGCCAGTTCCTATAAGTTTCTTACATGGAATGTCTGGGAGTCTATGCTAAATCAAGAGGTATCAAATTATTAAGCACATTCAGCACCTCAAAGGGACATTTCTTTTTACAAAAACCCACCTCCTTGAAGGGAAGTTCCTTTTCCTGGAGGCAGTGGGTTGGACAAGTTTTCGTTGTGGGGGACAGTACTCAGAGCAGAGGGGTGGCTGTTCTTATACCTCGCCATGTCCAATTTATATATTTATGGTGTCTGAGGGATCCTAAGGGCAGATTTCTGTTCCTACGGGGGACTCTGGAAAGGATGGCAGTGCTGCTTAGCTGCCTTTATGGGCCCAACACAAACACTCCCTCCTTCTTTACTGGTATCACTTCCGTGTTATCTCCCTTCTTGTCTCTTCTGATACTCCTGGGGGTAGACTGGAATTTTCCCTTTGCCCCTGATCTGGATCGATCGGATGGTCGTCAGGATGACTTGTCCCCTGCCCAGCATGCCCTCAGGGAATTGACAGCCTTTCTGGGCATGTGCGATCCATGGAGAGTATTACACCCTGAAACCAGGAAAATTCACTTTTTATTCCCCACTTCATGGATCCTTCTCCTGGTTAGATTACTTTCTCCTTAGTCAGTCTTCCCTGGCTGGGGTGTTGGGCTGTGGGATGGCCCCTGGTGTCATATCTGACCACTCGGTGGCATGGTGCAACCTGTCGCTCCTACCACTCCATGATAGGGACACGACCTGGAAATTAAATAATCAGCTCTGAAGGATGAGTAGGTAGTTAAACATATCTGTGAACATATAGATATGTTTACCTCCACCAGTCAGGGTACAGTTAGTCAAGTGGATTTAGAGTGGTGCACCTTAAAATGTTATCTCAGAGGGGGAATTTTTGTGCTTCATCTCCACCAGGAAGCATAGATGGGAGCAAGTGGCATCAGACCTGCTTACCTGCATTAGAGAAATTGAGAGGAACTTATTCCCGACCACCCTAGACTCCACTCACCAGGATCTCCTGGTACTGCAGGACAGGTATGCAGAGATGTTATGTGAGAAGGCAGAGTTTGCCATCCTTAAGACCCGGGCTCACTATGTGGATCAGGGTGAAAAAGCTGGGCATTTGATCGCGTTGCAGGTGCAAAAACTGGAAGCTTCCTGACTGGTTAATGTGATCCAGTCCTCTCTGGACGGAACCCTCAAAACCGCCCCTCGGGATATTGCCTCTGAATTTGAGAGGCATTACTGTGCCCTGTACAGTCTGATGGTTAACGCCCATTCCTTGTGCTCAGAGGTGGAATATTTAAATTCCATCCCTCTTCTGGTCTTGTCTGAGGCTCAGAAAGACTTCTTAGCGGCACCACTAATGGAGTCAAAGATTTCCTCAGTGATAAAGTCCCTCCCAGCTGATAAAGCGCCTGGCCCATATGGGTTTTCTGCTAATTTTTACAATGTTTTTTTTCCACTAGTGCCCTGGCTGCAGAAGTTTTACCAGCGTCTTCTCGCCTCCAACGTACTGGACAAATTCCAGTTGGAAGCCTTGATTGTGGTGCTTCATAAGAATGACAGGCCTCCAGAGCATGTATCCAGCTACCGGCCGATTTCTCTTTTAAATTGCGACATCAAAATATTGGCAAAAATTTTTGCCGATAGACTCGAGCAGGTCCTCCATCACTTATTGGTCCAGAGCAAGTTGGATTCATGGCTGCCAGGTCATCCTCCGATCATCTCCGGAAGCTGACCCATATCTTCTCCATGTCCAGGGACTCCGAGCATCCCATGGCCCTGGTCTCCTGGACACGTAGAAGGCCTTTGATAGAGAGGATTGGCAATTTCTGTTTTGTACCTTACAGAGGTTTGATTTTCGACCTCAGTTCATTGGTTAGATAAAAAATTTGTATTCCTCCCTAGCACCCGGATATACTGTATCGGGGTCTTTTCCCCCTCATTTCCCTTGTATTTGGGCTCTAGGCAAGGATGCTCCTTGCCCCCACTGCTGTTCAACCTTTATCTCGAGTCCCTACTTCTCAAGCTAAAGGCAAACTCCTCAATTCAGGGGATACAGATCGGGAGGCACACCCTGACATTGTCTGCATATATGAATGACATTCTGCTCCATCTCTCCCATCCCTGTAGCTCCATTCTGGCTGCTTTGGAGATGATCAGGGAATTTAGCTCCCTCTTGAATTGAAAGCTTAACCTGGATAAGACAGAGGCCATACCTTTGAACTCCTGCGTCCTCAAATCACACCTTTTCGAATTTGGTTTAGCTTGGTTTTCCCGTCATATTAAATATCTGGGTATTTTCCTGTCCTTTGTGAGGTGAAACTGAAGCAACTGAACTTGATGGAGTTAATCCGTAAGTTACAGCAGGACTTCTCCTGGTGAAAATCCCTTCTCCTGACTCTTTGGGGTCATGTTAACCTTGTCAAAATGAATGTTCTGCCCCATCTCTTATACCTGTTAAACATGCTTAATATCTGGTTACCCTTTTTCTGCTTCCAGCAGGTGCATCCCCTTGTTTCTGATTTAATTTGGTTAGGCAAGCCCCCACGATGTGTGTACTACAAACTGGTAGCACCCAAATTGCAAGGGGGACTTCAGTTGCCCCACTTCGGTTTACACTATTGGGTCAGCCATGCAGGTAAATACCTGCGATGGCTCTCCTCTACCTCTGAGAATTGTCCCTCCACTTATGTCCCCATCTGGCTGTCCTTGGAGCGTGACTTGATCTCCTCATCTGGTATCTCTCCCATGGCTTTATTGCATGTCCACCACAAGGACCTCTCTTTGTCCCTACGTACTTCCTTGATTGGGCTGTCTCTTCAGGTTCATACCCAACTATGTGCTTTTCTCAAATACAAGCACAGATGGGACCCACAGCCTATCTTCAGTAATCCTAAATACACAATTGGAAACCAGGTAATCCTCCTTGCTTGGTTGCCTCAGCTAGTGGAGGTTAGGGTGTGTGACTTGTTTCCGGATAAAATCTGTATTTCCTCCACAGATATTCTCAGGTTACATCAGTTAAGCAATACCCTTGTTTTTAAAGTCTATCAGTTCTGTCACACGCTGGTATGGCATTTTGGAGGACAATCTGGTCACCTTAATGACAGTGAGTTACTGGAATCAATCCAAGATCTAGCCAAATCACCTCATTTGGTCTCCAAATTATATGCTGTTTTCTATGCTAAGGCCTACCCTCCAGGTGGATGGAGTCTCTGCCTATTGGACCTCCCAATTCCTGATGCCACCCTTAACTGGCCCCGGATCTGAAAAGACAGTCACACATACATCATGCAAGATCAGCTAAGACTTATGCAATTCCAAATTCTAAATAATGTATACTACATGCCAGTTCAACTTTTAAAATGGGCAGGGCTCCATCTTCACTGTGCGTTAGATGTGGGAAAGGTGAAGGGACCCCCTACCACATTTTCTGGGACTGGACCAAGGTTGCCCAGCTCTGGTTGCTCATCAAACAGAGGGTAGATCCTTTGCTAGGTGTTAGCAATCATTTTTCCACAGAGATTTGTTTGGTGGGGGGACTACTCCACTGTCAGGGTACGGGAACGTAGATACTTTTTAGCCCTAATGGCTCTCTCTGTTAAAAAGTTGGTCCCGTGCTATTGGCATGACTCAGTGAGCCTGTTATAAACAGAGTGGCTATAAGAACTCTTTGCTAATCTGCGCCTTGAATGGCTGATAGCAGGTATTCATAACTGCCTATTGTGGTTTGATAAAACCTGGGGCAAGTCACACACCCTTCAATCATTACAGTATAGCTTGGGCTCCACCAAGTGACTGCTTGTTTCCCATCTACTCACGGGACTAAGAGGGGGTTTTGTAGTTTTTCACTGGTTGTCACTGCTGGGTTAGGCACTGTTCTACTGCTCGGAGGGGGGGTAGAGAAACAGGTGGGTTGGGGTGGTTTTCAGGGGAGAGGGGCTTGGGTTGGTATATGCTGTTTGTATATTGTTTGTGTTTGTTGGTTGTTGTGTCTGTTGTTGAAATTCAGTAAAACTTACTCAATTTAAAAAAGTCACAATTTCATGGCTCTCTCTCTCTCCAAACATTCCCCTATGAGGATCTCACAGGAGTGCTGCAGCGTGGATGCAGTGACAGTCAAACCATGCTGTCTGACATCTACCTCTTACTCCTAAATGTTTCCTGTCCTGGCGCTGCTCATATCATGACATTCTTGAGCACTATACAGACAAGTCCCAGTGTTACTAAGATAAACCCTGGTGCTGAACAAGCTGTTAATTTATTTAGTTTTTGTTGACCAAGAAAGGAGGACTAGGCAATTCTGCCTGTTTTCAGCCTTGTCCTGAGTGGGGTTTGGGTCGATACAGATTAAGCTGTTGGTGATATTTTTTAGTGAATTGGGAGGAATTTGGGAAAGACATCAGGGAAATTCCCTTACTCTTTTCAAGAAATGCTATAGGATCTCTGACGTCCACCTGAACAGCCACCAGAAAAGCAGATGGGACCTCGGTTTAATATCTCATCCAAAAGATGGCACCTCAGGAGTGCAGCACCCCCCTCATGCTGCACAACCGTGACAGTATTGGGATTTAACCCAAGTACCTGGTGTAAGCCTAGAACCCACAGCCTTCCGATATTCCAGCCTCAGGAGCAAGTGTGCAAGCTGCTGAGCCACTGGCACTGTTGGTTTGCTAATTTGCATAAGAAAATGCTAGTTCCTATCAGCCCTGTAGTGCTGAGGGCTGAGACGCTGGACACCTTACCTCGTGTCACACCGGCGACCCAGGTTCGAGAGCGAGCCTGGGTCATCAGAGAGCACTCTGTCTCCAGCTGTAGTTCCACTGCCCCGGATGGAGGTCTATGAGCAGTGCAGGTGAGCAGGTGGCAAACAATGGGAGGCGTCCCAGTACCGAGGCGTGTGCACAGCTGGGCAGGGTTGGGGGAAAATGGGGCTAAAATCAAGGTTAAAAAAATGCTAATTCCTTTAGTTTTAATCTTTTAAAACTATTCTGTCTATTCTTATTTATTGAAATTCAAAACTAACTTTGTACTCAATATACTGTATATTACAGTCAATGTGGCTACCTACCAGGAAGCACACAGGCTATCATAAGAACCATGAACACTGTCACTTGGTGAGTTAAGTGAAATGTTATATATGAGTGATTGCTGAAATAACGTATGTTGCCCTGTGTAAGCCACACAGTCAAGACAACACTAATGAATTAACCTTTTTATTATTTTGATTTATTAGGACCATGCCTTGATAAAGCTCCTCATGAGAGAGGCGACACATTGGGGTTCATACAAGTGGCCAGAGATGCTGAGAAAATAAATACAACTTTAAATTGGTGACTGCCCTGCATGTGTACTAGTGATACAAGAACTCTGGACTCAGAATATGACATGTACCTTTATGAGGGAGAGGGAGTGAGTTATACAAACCCTAGCTGCCCCCTCAAAAGGGATGGTTAGTGGCATATCCTGAGTCAGGCCATTTTGTGTCCAATTTATATAGTATATTTTGAATTGTAATGGTTTTTAACTGTTTGTTTGATTTTGCTGCTCTGTTTGAGTGCAGCATAGGTCATTGTGACATCATCTGAAATTGGTCAAGCTGCTGTCCCTTTGATTGAGAATAATGGCTGCCCCATTACCCCCTCCCTCTCTTTCCTATTCTTCTTTCTCATTTCCCCCTCCTCTTTAATATTCCCTATTTGACAGTCTACTATTTTGTTTGACTGCATACTTTGACAGTCTGTATTATATATGAATGCATTATTGTGCTGTAGATACTATTGTCCTTACTGTTAACCACAGTTTGCCCGCTGTTTTTCCCGTGTGTCTCCTCTGTAATATATCCTGTATATTTAACCCCAACACAATGTTATCTTTTCTGAATGTACATTCCTTGTTCCATCCCTCGATTATGTTTGTATTTGTCTTACTCAAATGATGTGGAACCTTTGTAAAAGAACACCTGGTTCAAAGGTACTTGTAATCCTAGTTATGAATAAATAAATAAAATGCATAACATGGAAGTATATACAATTGTATAAACTTATGGCATGCTAGGACATACAGTCATATAAGGACTACACATTTCCTAGACCATATTAACTATACAGCATACAGTTCATTGCAAAAATGTGTTAATGCACCAGTGAAGGTTCAACTTAATGCCAATAAATTAAGGAAATGTGGGAGTTGGGTTCCCAACCCTAACTCCCCACCCCTCCCAAACCATCAAAGGACGAGACCACACAAGTAACCACAGACTGCCATCATCAGGTAAGACAAACAAACACACAACTGTTTCCAGATGACACAAATGCAGTAGCACTGATGTGCTACCTTTAATGATTTTTGTATCTGTGGCATGCACATTGTTTGATATACACACTCACTTCTAGCTGCAGACAGAACTCCATGATACTTGAATCACAACACTACTTCTATCTGCAGAAGCACAGGCCCCTGCAGTCATAGATACCAATCCACAATACTCAAATTACAACAGTTCTTCTGTCTATAGAAGTGCAGGCCTCTGTGAGGCCTGGTCTTCTGCAGCTACAAATACTCATACAGATGACTTTTGAACTAAAATTAGTATTTGTGGAGACCAGGATAATAAAGAATCATCCACCAGAGCTGGTCAATTTGTTGAGAGCTGACTAGGATAAAGTACTCACATGCCGAAAGGTTTTGTGCTTACCAGTAACAGTAAGGTGAGGCTTCATCACCAGGACCTCACATGAAACTTTTGTAATGATTGGGCCACCCATGTTGACATGTCTTTGTGCATGGTGGCAGTGCGCCGCATTGCCTATTTATCATGGATGAGCCCCAACCACTTCAGTTTCCCACTGACAGTGAACAGAATTCTTACAGAGAACCATTCCTGCTATTTGAAAACAAATGAAAGGTAGCTTCCTTACCTCCATGGAAGCTCGTCTGTGGTAAAAGCAGCCTTTTTTGGTTATACCTCCGAAGGTAGGGAAAGGATCATAAATTGTTTCCGAGAGGCTAACAGTGTGATACCTTTCTACTTCCCTGTTGCTGGCCATGCCCTGTTTTATGACGTAGATGTAGGAGGAGCATGGGGGTGTGCTCCATTCAAGTCTATGAAGAGTGATTTGAAAATACAGTTTTTGGCTATTTAAGTGGCCATTTGGTAAAAATGGAGCTTGGGTTCAACCAACAGAATAGCTGGACCCTGGCTCCAGTTTGCAAATGGCCCTGCTTAGCTTTGAAACATGTGTTTTCAAGTCATACTTCAGAGTTGAATGGAGCACACCATGCTCTCCTATACCTAAGTCATAAAATGGGTATAAGGCCAGCAACAAAGAAAATGAAAGGGATCACACCACTAATCCCTAGGGGCAGTTTATTAAATCTATTCCCTTCCTTCAAGGGTATAACCAGAAGGCTGCTTTTACCACAGAGGAACTCTAATGGCGTGTAAGACAGCTTCCTCTTATTGGTGTGCAGCACTGAGAAAGGTACTCTTAAGATATCTTCCAACAACAGGCACCTTGTGTAGTGTCCTCATCCAACCATGTGAAAGGTTCCCCATCTTGTGAAGAGTTACGCTTACCTTTTGAAGAGTACCCTCTCACCTTGCATTCCCTTCCACCTTGTGAAGAGTTTCCCACATTGTGAAGAGAGTCCCACCACATTGTGAAGAGTTCCACTCACCTCATGAAGCATTCCCCCACCTTGAGAAGATGCCCCTTCTCCACCTTGTGTTTCTTTCCACCATGTGGAGTGTCCCTTCTCTCCACCTTGGGTTCCCTCCTCCATCCCCTTGTGAAGAGCCCCCCCACTTTGCATGGAGATGGTGAAATCCTGAATTCTTACAGTCCTGGCAACACCACATTGACTGGACCTTCTACTATAGTGATTGTGGTTTGATTGCCATCCTTATACATAAGTCAAGGCTCCAATTAACTAATTTTCTGAAGATGGCACTACTGAGGAAAAGGGGAGTGCAAGTTGCTGAAGTGTCCCACAGCTGAAAGTACCAGATGTGAGCAGTATGACTCCCTTCTAATGGGAAATCCTAAATAACTGTGGTGAAGTTTCTAGGAATTGAATGGGACAGCTATAGGACAGTTGCTTTTGATTAAAAAGAAGTTTTTATTGTCCCAAGGGCTGAAGAATGCTGCAGTTACTAGAAGAATACCATGTGCTCGTGGCGCAGGCAGTATACACAGTAAATGAATGCTGATTGACCACTGTCTAACTAGCAAAGACAGCACAGGATTTACAAGAAAATAAATGAATGGAAAAGCATAATTTACCTACAGTAGTGATCGCCTTCTCTCTCTACCCTGGGAGTTGGAGTGCCATGTTGGAATGCCAACACAATCTAACAAGAGCAGCAAAGTGTTTAGCCTCTCACTCTTCTACAGTAATGGCTAAAAACAACTATGGGCTATCGATTAGAAAGAAATAAGTGTCTGGCAATACAAAGCTTGGTTGAACAGAAACAAAAACTGCAGAAGGCATGGTAGGATTAAAAGTAATGCAAACTTCTCCTTTCCTGGTTGTTCTGCTGCTACTAAGCCCTATACAGATGCCAGAATCCATGAAAGGATGACTTGACAATGGTGCAAGTAATCGTGTAGAAAATCTCTGAAAGCAAAGAGATGTTACAAACAGACACACTTGTAAAGAGAATACGAGAAACTCAAGTGAGATGTGGGCTATCAGAACAGTAGCAAGTAACAGATTGGGTTGCATCTTATTCTAAGCGGAGATGGAAAAAAATGGACTTGAATTCTGCAGAGTCGTCATGTTTGGTAAATTCAAGCACAGAACCCAGTGCAGGAACTCAAGCAACAGAACAATGTAATGCAGCTACCTCCCAGCTGGCGATTTCCAGAAAAAATGTTGCAGAAGATAAACATCAATCAAGAAACAAAAGGTATGCCCGTTTTGAGATTTTGATGTACACCAAAAAGTACAGGGGTTATAAAAGTTAAGCATATGCAAGAAATTAAGGAGGATGGAGATCGTAGAGGCATAAACCCTCACATCAAGGAGCCAGAGCAAGTCTGTTTAACTAAAACAACAGAAAGGGAAATTAGTTCTCCTATAGTTAATGAAAACATAAAACAAGAGACTCTTAAATAACACCTGACAGAGTGTGGAAAAAACTGGACTCAGCCTCTATCAATGAAAAGGAACTAACAGTGGAACCTGATTCAGCGGGTGAAGGGGGGGACTTTCTTAAAGTTGCCTGAGATAACTGTCAGTCAGGAAGATCTTTCTGAAAATTCAGAACTGGAAGATTACAACACTGGACAAGTCTCTGTTTCAGATCATATTATCAGCAGAGCTGTCACATTCCTATGTGTAGTTTTTTCTTTTTTTACTAATTCTGTTCTGAGTACTTAAAGCGATATCTTTCCTCAACTGCCATGTTTCTGATGAAGAACTATGTGACTGAAAGCAAAAACATTTTGTAAATCTTTTGTTGGTCTAATAAAAGGTATCAGATCACGCATTTTGTTCATCTTTTTATACAAGGACCAATGTGGCAACTCACATTTTTCTTAATACTGGACCAGAGTCAGAATTAGAATCTGATCAAGAAATAGAGCCAGAGCAAAAGCATAATGATGGAGAAAACAGGGAAGATAAAAATTAAACACTTCAAGAAAAAAAGAATCAAGATTCAAGAACAATACCTGATTGAGCCAACCAACATTTTATTCAAATTAGAGGAGCTTAAACAAGAAATGGCACATACTGTATTAAAAATATTGGGAATGAACCAGAACTTTTAAATAAATGCTTTTCACAATGTAACAGTGCATTGAAGGAGGTTGTCGAGAGAACAGGAGAAGTGGAAAAAAGAATAACTCAGCTGGAAGATGACATAACTATAACCACAAGAACCAATCCACAAGCAAATGATTTGATACCTTTTATTGGACCAACATAGATGTAACATACAGAACAAAATGCTTTAGCTTTTGGACCAACCCAGCCCTTTCTCGGAAGTGTAATGACAGTTATTTAGAAAATCCCATACTTTTAACACTCAGATCATGAAGAAAAAAAAACTGAAAAAATTCCCATTGGTTTAAAATACTCATTTAAAAAATAACACAAGACACATCAGAGAAGCTGAATAGTACCAGTTCAGCTTCAGCGGAAAGGGCCTAAAGGTCAGACGTGCTTAGAGCACAACAACAAGCCGGGAGTACACTGCACATACATTAAAATGACTTAGAGATACTTTCAGAGTAAGATAAGAACATCTCTAGCAGAGAGCTGTATAAACCAATTATGAGTCAAAACCCACTCAGATTAAAGACATGTTAAAATGTGACATAATTGTAAATTGAAACCAAGCTCTTCAAAACAGAACTACAAAGTAAATATACATGGCATACAAAGGGTTTAAAGTTTAGCTAATGTGAACAATAGTTTCACTGTATGGAATATAAAACTTAGCTGGAAACATTACCCAACTATACTCTCAAACTGGTTATTATGCTCCATATACCTTAAGGCCTTTGGTGTTGTAACAGGAGTTTATACATGATAATATAAATTGGCAGTATAAGAGCCAAACAGAAAAGCTGCTTGTCAAGGACCACCAAGAAACTAAGACCCTACAATCTGATATGTACAGGTTTCAACTTGATGTACTGAAAATGTCTAAGGAATCTGAATAAGAAATCATAGGAATTAAATTCCACCCCCCGGGGAAGTTAACACACACACACACACACATATGTCTGAACCATCATTCACATCAATCACTTCAATTGTTACCCGAAAGAAATAAACTTGTTATGAACCTCCAAGTAAAAGAGATCATGCATCCTAATATGTACAGAGTTAAAAAATGCGACACTGTATAATCATATTACTATATGTGCAGTAACAGTCCAAGGACTCAGAATAGAACCCCAATGAAATAAAACCTCCACCCTCTCCAGGGTAGGATAACCAAGAAACTAGATCTTACCTACTACAGAGAACTGGAGAGTGACCCCACTACTCAGTGCAGCACAACAAGATTGGGACGCACTGAGTGCAGCACAACAACTCTGTTGCAGGCATGGATTTCATGTGGCACAGCGTTCCACCATACACTATGTATGCAGATCTACCTTCATAAATGCAACAAACATTAATAACCCTAATACATAAAAACAGGAAAAAATTACCATCCTATGGCTCTTCTAAGTACTGATTGTAAGATAATAGCAAAATTATTATTAAATGAAATAGAACAACAAATTCCGCCGATAGGCCATCACAGCCAAATGGGCTTTGTTAAGAGTAGAACAATTTTTGAGGGCCTTAAAAAAATTCAGATATTGATCAAATAGTACGCATCCACAACAACGGAATGTTCAGCCATTGCTTTAGATGAATCAAAAGGCTTTGATGTTTTGACTTGGGACTTCATTATGGTCTGCCTAGAATATTTAGAATTACAAAAAAACATATTTAAATGTAATAAAAGCTTTTCATAGTAAACCAACTGAAATACTCAAAATGAATCAGATAGTAACTGCTCCCCTAACGATGTCAAATGGGGTTAGACAAGAGTGCCCCCTTTCACCTATATTATTCGTAATGGGCTAGCTTTAGAACTATTATTGTCTTATATAAGAACTAATTAGGATATTTATGGGTTAAAATGGGAGAGGAAAATATCAAGATTATTGCTTAAATGGATGACGTAATGTTTGTTTTTTTCAAAAATCAGAGCTATCTTATCTAGGTTTTATGAAAAAAAATGAGAAATATGCCCTTTTATCAGGTTACATTATTAATAAAAGTAAAACAGTAATATTGCCAATTACGTCTTTTTCTACTGTCATATTGGACTTACAAAAGATATTATAAAACAAAATTCTATGAATTAGTTGGGAATTATATTAACTAATAACCCAACAAGTACAATGAAAGCAAATGTACTAAAAGTATGAATAAAATACAGACTTTATTGGATAGTTGGCAGAAGTAAATGCTTTCATTACGGAGAAGAGTGGAAACTTGAAAATGATAGCTATACTACATCTTATATGCATGTATCAATCAAATTTTATCCTCTGTTTCACTGGCTTACTTAAAAAGCTTTTAGGTAATTTTCCTAAATTTCTTTGGAGGGACGGAGTTCCAGGGATAGCATGGCAGGTTATTTGTGCTTTAAGAGAAAAGGATGGAATGGGTTGTCCAGGCCCAGTCACTTATTATTGTGCATCTAAGGGTGCAGACCTGTGGAACTGTATATCTACATTTAAGGAGAATGACTATACTTTTGGGATTTTTTGGAATTCTTTTGTATGTAACAGGAAAATATTTTTACCCATAACAAGAGTCTGGTTTATTACAGGTTTCCTTAAAACGAAAATAAAATCCATTTTTCTTAAAGATAGGATAGAGGCCATATTTAGATTAAAAAACTAGAAGATAAATTAACCCCTTTAGATACTTTTCCCCCAATTGGACTAGTTTCACTCACTCCTATAAAAATATGGGATTCACCTGTACTAACCAAGCTACACAGAATAAATCATTTTCTGTGGAGAAATAGAATGAATACACGAGGAATTATGACTGTTTCAGAAATACAACTAAATATATAACAAATTACAGAGTGATTAGAATATACAACTTTACATAAAATATATATGAAATATTTAAAAAGTGTACATGTTAAAGATAATGCTGAATGGCAACTTAAGACCAGTTAAAAAATCTTTCCATAGAAAAATATGCAAAGAAAACTATTAGTAAGACATACAGAGATCATGGGCCAAGTCACAATACTTTGCCCAGACGTAAACCCAGTTTGCCCAGGGAAAACTGGGTTTTGCCTGAAGTTGGTGTTCACAAAACCCAGTTTGCCCAGAGTTGGTATTCACAAAACCCAGTTTGTCCAGGCAAAATGAGTTTGCACCCAGGCAAAGTTGGGAGGGGGGGCACAATGCAAATGAAGGGAAGGGGACCTGCATATCCCTGCTGTACTATTCACAAAGGTTTTGCTCCATGCAAGGGCCATTTGTAAAGGTCCTTGCATGGAGAAATTACAGCCGACAAAAGCCTGGCAGTAATCTGCGGAAACCTAGTGGTTGGCGGAGGTACTGTGGCCCCAGCCTCCTCCCCGGTGCCCGATCTCACACTAATAGTGTTATTTCATTTTCCATAGTGTAGTGTTCCCTCCCCTCCCCGATCACCGATCCAACAGCAGAACACATTTTCCATAGTGTAGGGGTTCCTCCCCGTCCCCAATCACCAACCCAATGTGTGTGATTATATTTTCCATAATGTAATGGTCCCTCCCCTCTCCCCAGTCTCCGACTGCCCACTTGATGTATGTTATTATATTTTCCATAATGTAGTGGTCCTTCCCCCTCCCCAATTGCTGATCGCCATCCCCAAATAGAAAAAAATAATTCCCTGATGGACTAGTGTCCTTCCCCACTCCCCGTTGTCCAATCACCATCCCCTTATGATCCAGATTCCCTGGTAGTCTAGTGGTCCCTCCCGGTCCCCGATCCCCATCAACTGACAACACCCAGTAATCACTGGTGGTCTAGTGGTCCCCCATCCTCTCAGGTATTCACCCACCACACTGCTCCCCCCCATCATGACCCCATTCGGCAAGCAGCACAACCCTCCTCTCACCTCCACGGCTGTCCACCGACTGAGCTATGAATGAGTAATCATTTATAGTTCAGTCAGCAGACAGCTGTGGAGGTGAGAGGAGGGTTGTGCTGCTCACTGAATGGGGTCATGATAGGGGGAGCAGGGTGGTCGGTGAATACCTGAGATGGTGGAGGGTTGGGGGGACCACTAAGACCACCAGTGATTGCTGGGTGTTGTCAGTGGACAGGGATAGGGAACCGAGAGGGACCACTAGACTACCATAGATTTTGGATCATAAGGGGATGGTGATCGGACATCAGGGAGGTGGGAAGGACACTAGACCACCAGGGAATTTTTTTTCCATTTGGGGACAGCAATCAGTAATTGGGGCAGGGGAGGGACTACTACACTATGGAAAATATAATAACATACATCGGGTGGGCGACTGGAGACGGGGGACCACTACATTATGGAAAATATAATAACATACATTGGATGGGCGATCGGAGACCAGGGAGGGGAAAGGGACCACTACACTATGGAATATTTGTTCTGTTGTCAGATCAGTGATTGTAGAGGGGAAGGGAACACTACACTATGGAAAATGTGTTTTTATTATCAGATTAGTGATTGGGGAAGGGGAGGGAACAGTACACTATGAAAACATTCATTGTTTATCTGAGTTGGTGATCAGCAGGGTGGGCACTAGACCACCATGGAATTTGGCTGTCTGGGGCATCGGCTGGTGGGGGGGCATACTAAGCCACCCGCAGGCCATGCAAATGGGCCCTCTACATACTGAATCTGCTGGGCCCGTTGTATTAGTCTTTCTATTTGGACCTATCCTGGATTGGTTGTGTGGCATTTGTGGAGGTTCTTGGATCCTGACTTGGATTTGCTCTGGACTTATTGTTGAACTTTTGTTGAATTCTTGGGAAGTGTCTGCTGGTTTTGATCGACTGACCTAAGTTTTAGAGAGGGAGGAGGAGGAGGTAGAGAGAAGGTGAACTGCTGGAGAATTAACTGGTTGCAACCGACGGAGAGGAAAGTGAAGACCCCTTGGATTATGATTTTGGCCCTGGATTGTTTGATTGACTACAGTCTAAGTCTAATGTTGGCGTGCTGGTAGGTGTAGGAGGAATGGTGCAACTTGGTGCGGTTGAGCAGGTGGTCCCGACCCTGCAGGTGGTGTTTGTCTGCAGAGGCATGTGGCTACATGAAGGACTGGGCTTTGATCTTGCCGGGTAGCTGGGACCAGGCCTGCAGTCCCTTAGGTTTCCCTGGGGGGCCGACTGGTGGATTGGCTCAGGCGGAGAGCTGCAGTGTTGCCGCGGGCCTTTGATGTTTTAGCCCTCATTTGGGATATTTGGTCTCCGCTCCTGCACATGCACATGCTGGATACCAGTGAAGAGGATTCTGCTATTAACTTCTCTATGGTCAGATTTTTTACTATATTTCCTGTGTCATTGTTATCTACTTGGGATGGCAGTGAGAGTGCTTTGTTTTTTTATCAACCTTTCTCACAGTGAGAGTGTTTGGAGGTTGAAAAATCATTCGGGACATATTTGCTATTTTTAGTTAGTCTCCCTTGCAGTGAGAGTACCTGGGTGGCTGGAAAAACTATTCGAACATATTCATATTTCATTCTGCCCAGGGAGTGAGAGTCCTTGTGTTTCATCTGGCCTCCTGTGGCTGTGAGAGGGCCTCAGGGGGCTAAAGATTCTTTTACATTTGTGGATTTAAGTTATAGTTATAGTACTAAAGAATCTAGCATTCACCTTATAACTGTTTTCTTATGCTCTCCAAATCATTGCATTGGACTTTAAAACTGTTGCTTGTTTTAAGAGACTTGTTTTGTATATTTGATTTTACAAACTCAGTGTTCTATTTTATGTATTTATAGTTTAATATTGTTTTGCTCACCCCCTGAGACAGTGGGAGGGCCCAGGGGTGGTGAAAATTTTGTTTTTGTTAAATGATTTGTTTCTGTTTATTTTTGGGTTTATTTATTTAATTGGGTGGGGGTAATTATTTGGTTTTAAGTAAGATTTTATTTATTTTGTTTTATTTATAATATTTTGTGTGTTTGTGGTATAAGTTGGTTTGTTGAGAGGTGCTGTTTGTGTCAGGAAATGTGTTGGAGCCTACCCCATGGTTGTGCGCTATTCACCCTCTCTGCTCTCCGCTCTGTCTCCCTCTTCAGTTTAAAACTTACCAGTGCTGTAGGGCACTGGGCATTGTGCATGGGGGAAGGAGGGGGTGGGGGGTTGTGAGCAGTGGAGGGTGAAAGAGGGGGGCCACTGCATTGGGGTGGTGAGATCCAGAAGACACCCTGGGGCAAAATGGAGCCTAGAACGTGGTCCGCCATGTCTGGTTTCCATACCCAAGGGCACTACCAATTGTGGTAGGCAGGTGGATCGGGTGGCCCGAGAGGTTCATCCAGCTTGAGCGGTGTTATGCAATGCCAGGTCCGTTAAAAACAAGACTGCAATTATTGCACACCTTGTTGAAACTGTGAACCTGGCTTGCATCACCGAGACCTGGCTGGATGAGAACTCTGGCCACATTCTGGAGGCTGTAACTCCAGCTGGGTACTTGGTGATACACCGCCCAAGAGTGGATCATGGGGGGGGGGGTTGCAGTCTGTTTCAAGACCAAACTTAACCTCACGAGTGTACCAGTTGAGGAGACTGAGTCATTTGAGTGTACTGTAGTAGCAGGTGTAGGTTGTCGGATCGCCCTCATCTACTGTCCACCTGGAGATGAGAAGCGATTCCTTCAGGAAGTTGCAGACTTCGTCGTTGATATGACATTTGAGTCACCCAAGCTGATGGTCCTGGGTAACTTCAATGCCTGGATCAATGACGAACTCTCTCAATTTGGTCAGCACTTCCTCCAGTTGATGACATCTCTGGGCCTCACACGGGTAGTTACCACTGCTGCTCATAAACACGGTCACTCTCTTGACTTGGTCTTCCTCCTGGGAATTAAAGCCTCTGACTTGGTGGTGGAACCAGTTGGGTGGTTCTATCACTACACCTTGGGGTTTAGTTTTAGCACTCCCTTTTGTAGGCCTACCCCTGTGGAGATGGTTAGGTACTGTCCTTTACGGGATGTAAGTTCTCAAGGTCTATCGGCGGCACTTGACCTATCGTCCCTCCTAGTGGCAAACAGTGACCCAGAGACCCTTGTGATGGTTCATAATTCAGCCATTTTGGCAGCAATGGATGTCATTGTTCCAGTCCGCATTCGTCCTCTCTCCCTTCACCCTTGATCCCCATGGTTTGATGAGACTGTGAGGGAGGTGTGGCGACTAGGAAGAAGGTTAGAGCATTGCTGGCGGGAATCCTCCCAGGATGCCGACCACCTTAGATTGATGGACCATTATCAAGTCTATCAATCTGCAATCACCTGTAAGAAGGCAGAGTTCCTGTCCTGGGAGATTGTGACTGCTCAGAATCGACCAGCTCAGCTCTTTTGAACTGTGGACAGACTGTGCAACCCACAGTCTACAAGTCCAGAAAGCCTTTTCGCAAGTAGAGTGCGATGAACTTGCTCGATTCTTTGCGACTAAGGTTTCCAACATCAGGGTGGTACTCCAACCAGCACACTGTATGGGCATTGCTTTGGATCAGCACAAGGCCACTGCTCCTCGGCTTTCCTGTAGTACCTTCGACCGACCAGAGTTCACGGATGTCATGTGGTTCATCCAGAGTGCATGCCCTATGTGCTGTAGTTTGGACCCTGGACCAGCTTCCCTGATTCTGGGTTGTATGGATTCCATCAGTTCGGTCCTAGCATGGATAGTCTGGTGCTCCTTGGAAACAGGTGAGTTTCCTAGCTCCCTGAAAGAGGCAGTGGTGACACCACTCTTGAAGAAAGCTTCTTTGGACCCAGACTGCCATGCAAACTACAGACCAATCTCTAATCTTCCCTTTTTAGGCAAGGTGATTGAGAAAGTAGTGGCTGCACAGCTGGAGGACCATTTGACCATCCATGACATCTATGAACCTCTGTAGTCTGGTTTCAAAGAGACATAGTACTGAGACAGCGCTGGTTCAGGTGCTTAGTGATCTCCTGATGGCTAGAGACAAGAAGAGCCATTCCATCTTGGTTCTTCTGGATCTCTCATCAGCGTTTGACACCATGGACCATGGGGTGCTACTGGACCATCTAAGGTTCACCTGTGGACTGTCAGGTACAGTCCTCGGGTGGTTTACATCGTTCCTCACTGGAAGAACTCAGAGAGTGGTGTCGGGTTTATTCCTCGGACCCAGTTTCGCTATCATGTGGGTACCTCAAGGCTCAGTGTTGTCCCCATGTTGTTCATTGTGTATATGCTGCCCCTCAGAGGCATTGTAAGAAGGTATGGGCTGAGGTTTCACTGCTATGCTGATGATACCCAGCTCTACCTGTCTTTGCTGCTCACCAGAATGGAGCTCTCTCGGTCTTTAATAGCTGTCTTGCTGAAATCACAGTGGATGAATTTCAGTTGGTTGAAGTTGAACTCGGAAAAGACTGAGGTGATGGTTGTGGATCCAGGTCGCCGGATAGGGGGGTTGGGGGTTGGTTCACCCTATAGACTTTTTCTTGGGGCTTATCACTCCCAACTTCTGAACAGGTGCGAAACCTGGGGGTCATTTTTGATGAAGGGCTGACCCTGCATTCTCAGGTGTCGGCTGTCATCAAATCTTCTTTTACCATCTAAGGAATATCTCCAGGATTAAGCATCTTGTTCCATCTGGTGACCTTCCTACCCTGGTTCATACTTTTGTGTCCTCATGCTTAGATTATTGCAACTCCCTTTACCTAGGGCTATCAGGGGTGGAAATCCATTGCTCACAGCTGGTGCAGAATGCGGCGGCCTGGCTTTTGACGGTATCATCTCGATCCTGTCATATTTCGCCGATGCTGCGTGGACTGCACTGGCTGCCTGTTCAGTGGTGGATTACCTTTAAAGTCAGTCTTATGACTTTTAAAGCCCTACATGGACTGGGCCTGGACTACCTAAAAGAGCTTCTGGTTCCTTACTGCCCTGGGCGATCGCTCCGCTCAGCCGACGAGGGGCTGCTAGAGATTCTGAGGGTGTGTTTGAAATCTTCTGGGGCCAGAGCATTTATGCATGCAGCCCCAACCCTCTGGAATTCTTTACCCCATCGGTTATGGGAGTGCACGACCGTGGAGGGATTTAAGCAAGCCTTGAAAACTTTTTTATGGCTCCAGGCATTCGGTGACGGATGGTATGATGTTTTTACTGATTTTATACGATGTATGTTGTTGATGTTTGATTTTAAATATGTTAGCTGCCTTGGTATTTGAAAGGCGCCATAAAAATAAAGTTTTATTTATTATTATTATTATGAGCATGCTAATGGCCAAAGCACCTTCCATGCCCAATGTGCTCATTTGCATGGCTCCCTTAGTGAATAGGAGCTTAGTGCCTGTGCGCTATTGTTGCTGGCCCATTCTCTTGGCTGGCTGTGGGAACAGCGCTACTGTGCATCCTGGTAGTTTTCTTGGGTTAGCGCTGCCCCCACCTGCTCCATCTCTAGTCACAGTCGGATAGCGCACTGGGCTTTCCGACTGTGAATAGTTCCATTGCACACCAGTGCAACCACAGGGTGCAGCACAAACTTTTTGGTTGGCACTTTGCATTGTTTTGTGAATCCTTGCCCATGTGTATACAACAAAAAAGAAATTTCTAAATACAAGAACAAAATGCAAACAAGCATTTGTCAATGCTGAATGTTGCTTGCTGGCATTGGCATTGGTAGTGCAGGAGTTAGAGAGATGCATAATAGGAATGGCAGTGAAGTAGGGAACTGACGCCAACCCCACTCCCACCCTGCAAAGACTGACAGGCATTTTGGTGTGCCTTTTAGTTGCTGGCCATAACACTCATGCCATGTCACCTCACCCTATCCTGCAGACGCCAACAAGTGTCACGGTGTACCTTGGGATCTTCGGACCTTACGCTCATCCCATTCCATTCCATAAGGGAAATACACTGAAATGGGTGCTGTATAGGAGAATGGAGTGAACTTTGGGGCCAAAGACCCCAAGGCACACCTCGATGCCTGTCACTGGCTGCAAGGTGGGGTGGAATGGCATGAGCATTACAGCCGACAATCCCAAGTCACACCCCTGACACCAGTCTCTACAGGGTGGGGTGTAACAGTTGGAAACCCTAATGCCCCAGGCGTTTGTTGGTATTTGCACTCCAGATTTTTAACATGGACTTTTTGTGACCCCACCTCGTGAACAGTGGCACTATCAGTTCGTTAGCTGAAAGGTGATTTTGCACAGCGACTACGCCATTTGGCGCCACAGGTGTGAAAACACATTTTGGGCAGGATGTGAAAAATGACAACTGTATTGTTCATGAGGAGGTGTAAAAAATGACAATGTTAAAAAATCTGGAGAGAAAATATGAAAAATTGGTGAAGTCACGAGCGTGCATAAAAACTGCACAACACATGCCCTTAGCACAATTATTTGGGGGGACATTTTTAACCAGATTTTCAACATAGGCATTTTGGGACCTCTGCTCATGAACAGTGTCACTGTGATTTTGTTAATGTGTGCCAAACAATGATTTCCCACAGCGACCGCACCATTGTGTGCCACATGTACGTAAACACATTTCAGGCAGGATGTGAAAAATTACAGCTGTACTGTTCATAAGGAGATGTGAAAAAATGGCAATGTTGAAAATCTGGAGTGGAAATATTAAAAATTGCCAAAGTTATGAGCGTGCATGGAAACTGAGCTACGCACGCTTGTAACATAGTCATTTTCTGAAATTTTTTCACCACATCTGCAACATAGGCTTTTTGGGAACACACCTCATGAACAATGGCACTGTCGTTTCATTAATCAGTCCCAAAAGGTGATTCCGAGCAGTGACTGTAAAATGACCTTTCAGGACCAAATAATGAAATGAGAGTGATTGTGGTCATGAGGTGGGGTCCCAAAACCCTATTTGAAAATTTGGGACCAAAACTCCCCAAAATGGCTGAGATATCCACCTAAATTGAAACCCCCATTGATTGCCATTATAAGACTTACCGTCATTTCTTCAGTTTGTGGTCAGAGTTTGAAGAGTGCAGATGTGTTCCCAGTCCACTGAAGATCACTGCTCCCAACTTCTGCAGGTAAGTACGACTGGGGGGGTGATGGGAGGTGGGGTATGCAGAGGGACGGTGCGGGTTGGGGAAGGGGTCCGCCAGTAATGAGGGACCATTTTCTTGTTTTTCAGGTTAAATAAAAAAAAAAAGACATTGTGGGTCTGTTTTTTTTTTCACAGGGAAACCTGGATGTGGGCACACTGGGGTGGTTTCCCAGTGTGCCACATCACTGGGGGGATCAGTGCTGATCCGGGATTGGGCACTCCGAGGTCAGAAGATCTGTCGAGGGGCACATCTGACACCAGGAGTGAGCATCCCAGTATCCGAAACACAGCAGCAGGGTTTGGCACACTGGGGTGGGCTCCCAGCATGCTACATTAAAGAATGTTTGGGGGGTCATTAAGCACCCTGATGTTGCCAGGCGAGGGGGGTCCACCAGTGCGATCAGGATTGTGCTTACAGTACAAGTGCCTTCGTGCACTTAATATTCCCAGCTCGTATGGAGCTTAGGCTGTGGCCTGCTCCGCACGGCTGGGAGAAACTTTACAGTCTGGACACAGTGGGATGTGGAGGAGGCAGGCGAGGAAAGCACCTCTTCCCACTGTTCAGGCAGGGACTGGTGTGGTGGCGAGGCAGAGAGGTTACAAAGTTTGCTCTCCTGCCGCCACTGCCATGTTGATTCAAATGTTTCACCAAGAAAGACATGTAGGGGAGGCATGTCATCTGTGCCACTGCATGATGAGCTTGTCTCTGATTGCAGCAGCAAGTTTGTTTCAAGTTGGTGGCACTGCATTAAACTTGTGCCATGGCTAGCAGGCTCGCTAATTGGGGAATGAGGGACGTACCTTCTAAAGCATGCCCTGCATTCACCAAAACAGACACACCTCTGCATTTCTCTACTACCATCTCCTACTGTCACAAAATGTTGCTTGTGCATGTACAAGACAACATAAAAGGAAGAGGTAAGTGAACAAAAATTAATAAAAATAGATGGAAACAAACTTGGTATGGTTCCCCATCAAGATCAGCTATAAACAAAGATAGTGCAGTCAATAACCACGCAGTATATAACGTGAAAGGAATAAGCACATAGACAGGATTACAAACCGCATCAAGGAAAAATGTTTGAGCAAAAACAGATGTACCAAAACATGTATGATACAAAATTATGTATTCTGTAACTTGTTGATTAAGTAGTGGGTAATTTTATCTTTCACTTTTCTGTCTTAAACAGTTATGATGGAGCAGTTTTGACAATGCTGTTTTCGATGGCACAGTTTTGACAGGATACCATTTTGTATATAGCAAAAATACATAAATCAGCAAAATGAATCAATACTAATACAATTATTATCTCATGCCTATTTGACACCACATAGAATGTTTAAGATGGAATGAAACACCTCCAAACTGCTGGAGAAACTGCCCACAAAAGGCAATATTATTCATCACTTAAGCACTGTACATGTTCAATATTTGAAACACAATTGGGAGGAGATCAGAAACAGGCAGTAGAAAGAATGGTTATAAATATTCATTTTAACTTCAAAATATTTATAATTAATGATTTTCAAAATTAAGACTTACAGAAAAAAATCTGATAGCACTTATAATCATCACATCCATGCACATTATAGTAGAGTCATGGAGCGTCCCTATTTTCTACCCTTTAATCTTAATAGATGGAATAATATATTAAAAGATACATTATGAAGAGAAATTATATGAATATCAATAGTGCATATGACCAAGGATGTACATCTTGGAATGAAATTTATGAAATATTGCCACCACCACTAAGAATATGAAGTATATTATATTTATTATTCTCCTGATGCATTTAAATTCATTATGATATTGATGTAACATTGTATAACTCTGCTTCATGATGATTTTGTGATGCACTTTTAATGTTTTTTCCCTATGGAAGATTGTATATTTTTCCTATATGTAGAAATCTTTCAATAAAATAAAATAATCTAATTTTCCTGCCTTCAAATCATGACGCATCTTTTTCATTACAGCACTGCCAAAATAGACATCTTCAGCATAAGCTACTTAACGTTTGATCAGCTGGTAAGCTGTAATTCTGTTTTTTAGTTAGTTCAACTTTCCTTGTTCTTTTTTCTCCCTCTTTGCCACCCTAGGAATGCTCTTTCAGGAAGTCAATGCCCTAACTCGTGCCATGGGTACTTATTTCTCTGGCAAGTCTCATCATGGTTCTCTAAGAGGCCCATTCCATTCTCCTTGGTTTTGTTTCTTTCCTTAGAAGGGTGCCCTTCCCTCATGAACAGACATTTGCAGAGAGAAGGAAGCACATAAGTGACCAGTGTAGACCAGGGCATCTCTGAAGAATGACCATGAGGAGCATAGCCCCCCCCCCGTGTGATGCTGCACATAAGCAATCTTTCCTTGGTTTAATTAACACTTTTTGGGATTCGTAGAGGTGCTCCTGGATCTCAGATACTGCCAAAAAGATCTGTTACCATGTAGACATTTGCAGTATGGGCAGGAGAAGATTTTATATAGAAAAGTGTCATGTTCTAATGCAAATCTATAGCAAAACTACAATTTATGCTTATACAGTGATATAAAATCCACCTATATTATGCTGTAGGTTTTGGTGGAGATGGTAGGAATGTGTATTTTGTTCAGTTTACCCTGCTACAAAAGGGGTGTTATTCTGCTGTTACCGTCAACCTGTACTTATTAGTGTTTAGAGAGGCGGCCGGTGGCGCTGAGGTTGAGGTGCTGGAAGCAACACCTCACTCCATGTTGGTGACCTGGGTTCGGGAACGAGCCCAGGCTGCCTGGGGTCGGCAGGGAGAGAGAGGATTGAGCATCCAGAGAACTGCTCTCCTCTCTCGGGGGGGGGGGGATCCAGGCTCCTGCCCGGCACCACAGCAGCCCCGGTGGTAATTGGAGGCACTGCAATGTGCAGGGCTTGCTAGAGGGGACGAGAGCTGTGGTAGTGCCTGGCACCATTGCACATCCGACCTCTGCCCGGGGAGGGAGGAGGGACATAATGCAGCCAGAAAATCCCCCACTCGGAGATAGGTGACTGCACCACCCCTCGACCACCTCCACTGGCTGGTTCTCTAGCTCCTGTGCCAGAGCCAAGCCAGGCAGCGGCCTTGAGATACAGATAGGGTGCCCTGGGTGGGATAGAGTGGCCCCACCTCGGGAGGGCTCAGAGCCGAGGGGATAGCCGGGCTGGTGCCAGGAAGCTGGAGAGTTTCAGGCCTGGAGGTAGAGATGAGGATGTGTGGATGCCTGAGAGAGTTCTCCGGGGCCCAGTGGAGCTTGAAAAAGAATATTAAAAAAAATAATAATAAGTGTTTAGGAGCATAGGCACTGACTTCAAGGGTGCTGGGATACTCAAACACCCACAAAGTTGACTTAAGAACACCCTCAAGGTTTTAAGTATTTTTTGAGTGATGCGGTCTCCAGAACTGGGCACAGTACTCTGGGGTTTTACCAGCAGTCTATACAGAGACATCACCAACCTCCTTCTGCTTTTAATACCCCTCCCTATGTACCCCAGCATCCCACTAGCTATCCTTACTGCCTTTTCACACTTCCTAGTCACCGTTAGATCATCAGATATGATTACCCCAGGTCTTTTTCCTGCTTAGTGGTCATCAATACCACTCCACCTATTTCGTAATCTAGTCCCTGGTTTCTTTGCTTCAAGTATATTACTTTGCATTGAAACCGAGCTGCCATACTCTTGACTATTCCCTGAGTATCCTCAGGTCTCTGTTCACCCTTTCCAGCCCTCCCTGGAGTGTCCACCTTATTGCAGATCTTGGTATCTTCCGCAAAGAGGTAGACCCTCCCCTCCAGCTCCTCCACAATATCACTTATAAAGACTCAACACTCCCTTGTAGATTTAACCCCCTTAGCTCAAAACTCCCTTGCAGGTTTTCCCATCTCAGATCAACACCCCCTTGTAGGTTTACCCATCTCAGCTAAACACTCCCTTGTTGGTTTAACCCTTTCAGCTCAACTCTCCCTTGTTGGTCTAACCCCCTGAGTGCCACACTCCCTTGTTGGCTTAACCCTTCAGCTCAATACTCCTTGTTGGTTAAACCCCTCAGCTCAACACTTCCTTGTTTGTTTTAACTCTCAGTTCAACACTCCTTGTAGGTTTACCCATCTCAGCTCAACTCTCCCTTGTTGGTTTAACCCCTCAGCTCAACACTCTCTTGCTGGTTAAACCCCTCATCTCAACACTCCATATTGGTTTAACCCCTCAGTTCAACACTCCTTGTTGCTTTAACTCCCTCAGTTCAACATTCCTTGTAGGTTTACCCATCTCAGCTCAACAATCCTTGTTGATTTAATCCTGTCAGCTCAACACTCTCTTGTTGCTTTAACCCACAGCTCATCACCCTTTGTTGGTTTAACACCCTCAGCTCAGCACTCCCTGTTGGTTAACCCTCTCAGCTCAACACTCCTTGTTGGTTTAATCCACGCAACTCAACACTCCTTGGACATTTAACCCCTCAGCTCAACACTCCTTGTTGGTTTAACCCCCCAGCTCAACAATCCCTTGTTGGTTTAACCCCCACTCAACACTCCTTTGAATTTAACCCCCTCAGTTCAACACGCCCTTGTAGGTTTACCCATCTCGCTCAACACCCTTGTTGGTTTAACCCCTCAGCTCAACATTTCCTTGTTGATTTAACCCCCTCAGTTCAACACTGCCTTGTTGGTTTAACCCTCTTAGCTCAACACTCCCTTGTAGGTTTACCCACCTCAGCTCAACACTCCCTTGTAGATTTAAACCCCTCAGCTCAACATGCACTTGTAGGTTTACCCATCTCAGCTCAATACTCCCTTGTTGATTTAACGCCCGCAGCTCAACACTCCCTTGTTGCTTGAACTCCCTCAGCTCAATACTCCCTTGTTAGTTTAACCCCCTCAGCTCAACATTCCCTTGTAGGTTTATCCATCTCAGCTCAACACTCTCTTGTTGCTATAATCCCCTCAGCTCAACACTTAATTGTTGGTTTAACCCCCCTCAGCTCAACACTCCCTTGTAGGTTTGCACATGTCAGCTCAACCCTCCCTTGTTGATTTAACCCCCTCAGCTCAACACTCCCTTGTTGGTTTAAACTCCTCAGCTCAACACTCCCTTATAGGTTTGCCCATCTCAGCTCAACCATCCCTTGTTGATTTAACCCCCTAAGCTCAACACTCCCTTGTTGGTTTACCCATCTCTGCTCAACACCCCCTCTTTGCTTTAACATCCTCAGCTCAACACGCCCTTGTAGGTTTAGCCATCTCAGCTCAACACTCCCTTGTTGCTTTAGTCCACTCAGCCCAACACTCCCTTGTTCATTTAACCCCCTCAGTTTAACATGACTTTGTAGGTTTAGCCATCTCAGCTCAACACTCCATTGTTCATTTAACCCACTCAGCTCAACACTCTCTTGTTGCTTTAACTCCCTCAGCTCAACACTCCCTTGTTGGTTTAACCCCCTCAGCACAACACTCACTTGAAGGTTTACCCATCTCAGCTCAACACTCCCTTGCTGGTTTAACCACCTCAGCTCAGCACTCCCTTGTTGGCTTACCCCCCTCAGCTCAACACTCCCTTGTAGGTTTACCCATCTTAGCTCAACACTCCCTAGTTGGTTTAAACCCCCCCTCAACTCAACACTCCCTTGTAGATTTAACCCACTCAGCTCAACATGCCCTTGTAGGTTTACCCATCTCGCTTAACACTCCCTTGTTGGTTTAACCCCCTCAGCTCAACACCCCCTTTTAGGTTTATCCACCTCATCTCAACACTCCCTTGTAGATTTAAACCCCTCAGCTCAACATGCCCTTGTAGGTTTACCCATCTCAGCTAAACACTCCCTTGTTGGTTTGACCCTTTCAGCTCAACTCTCCCTTGTTGGTCTAACCCCCTGAGTGCCACACTCCCTTGTTGGCTTAACCCCTCAGCTCAATACTCCCTTGTTGATTAAACCCCTCAGCTCAACACTTCCTTGTTGGTTTAATCCACTCAGCTCAGCACTCCTTATAGGTTTGCCATGTCAGCTCACCACCCTTGCTGGTTTAACCCCTCAGCTCAACCCTCCCTTGTTGGTTTAACCCCCCTCAGCTAAACACTCTCTTGTTGGTTTACCCATCTCTGCTGAACACCCCCTTGTTGCTTAACACCTCAGCTCAACACACCTTGTTGGTTTACCCCCTCAGTTCAACATGCCCTTGTAGGTTAGCCACCTCAGCTCCAACATTCCTTGTTACGTTTAACCCTCAGCTCAACATTTCCCTGTAGGTTTATCATCTCAGCTCAACACTCTCTTGTTGCTATAATCCCTCAGCTCAACACTTCCTTGTTGGTTTAACCCCCTCAGCCCAACACTCCTTGTAGGTTTGCACATGTCAGCTCAACCTCCCTTGTTATTTAACCCCTCAGCTCAACACTCCTTGTTGGTTTAAACTCCTCAGCTCAACACTCCTTATAGGTTTGCCCATCTCAGCTCAACCATCCTTGTTGATTTAACCCCCTAAGCTCAACACTCCCTTGTTGGTTTACCCATCTCTGCTCAACACCCCCTCTTGCTTTAACATCATCAGCTCCATCAGCCCTTGTAGGTTTAGCCATCTCAGCTCAACACTCCCTTGTTGCTTTAGTCCACTCAGCTCAACACTCCCTTGTTCATTTACTCCCTCAGTTTAACATAATTTTGTAGGTTTAGCCATCTCAGCTCAACACTCCCTTGTTCATTTAACCCACTCAGCTCAACACTCTCTTGTTGCTTTAACCCCCTCAGCTCAACACTCCCTTGTTGGTTTAACCCTCACGCACAACACTCCCTTGTAGGTTTACCATCTCGAGCTTACACTCCCTTGCTGGTTTAACCACCTCAGCTCAGCACTCCTTGTTGGCTTACCCCTCAGCTCCATACTCCCTTGTAGGTTTACCATCTTAGCTCAACACTCCTAGTTGGTTTAACCCCTCAACTCAACACTCCTTTGTAGATTTAACCCACTCAGCTCAACATGCCCTTGTAGGTTTACCCATCTCAGCTAAACACTCCCTTGTTGGTTTAACCCTTTCAGCTCAACTCTCCCTTGTTGGTCTAACCCCCTGAGTGCCACACTCCCTTGTTGGCTTAACCCCTCAGCTCAATACTCCCTTGTTGGTTAAACCCCCTCAGCTCAACACTTCCTTGTTGGTTTAATCCACTCAGCTCAGCACTCCCTTATAGGTTTGCCCATGTCAGCTCACCCACCCCTTGCTGATTTAACCCCCTCAGCTCAACACTCCCTTGTTGGTTTAACCCCCTCAGCTAAACACTCTCTTGTTGGTTTACCCATCTCTGCTGAACACCCCCCTTGTTGCTTTAACACCCTCAGCTCAACACACCCTTGTTGGTTTACCCCCCTCAGTTCAACATGCCCTTGTAGGTTTAGCCACCTCAGCTCAACATTCCCTTGTTCGTTTAACCCACTCAGCTCAACATTCCCTTGTAGGTTTATCCATCTCAGCTCAACACTCTCTTGTTGCTATAATCCCACAGCTCAACACTTCCTTGTTGGTTTAACCCCCCTCAGCTCAACACTCCCTTGTAGGTTTGCACATGTCAGCTCAACCCTCCCTTGTTGATTTAACCCCCTCAGCTCAACACTCCCTTGTTGGTTTAAACTCCTCAGCTCAACACTCCCTTATAGGTTTGCCCATCTCAGCTCAACCATCCCTTGTTGATTTAACCCCCTAAGCTCAACACTCCCTTGTTGGGTTTAACCCCCTCAGCACAACACCCCTTGAATGTTTACCCATCTCAACTCAATACTCCCTTTCTGGTTTAACCCCTTCAGCTCAGCACTCCTTTGTTGACTTAACCCCCGCTCAACACTCCTTGTAGGTTTACCCATCTCAGCTCCACACTACCTTGTAGGTTTAACCCCTCATCTCAACACTCCTTGTAGGTTTACCCATCTCAGCTCAACATTCCCTTGTTGGTTTAAGCCCTCAGCTCAACACTCCCATGTTGCTTTAATCCTTTCAGCTCAACACTTCCTTGTTGGTTTAACCCCCCTCAGCTCAACACTCCCTTGTAGGATTGCACATGTCAGGTCAACACTTCCTTTATGATTTAACCCCCTCAGCTCAACACTCCCTTGTTGATTTAACCTCCTCAGCTCAACTCTCCTTTGTTGGTTTACCCATCTCTGCTCAACACCCCCTTTTTGCTTTAACACCCTCAGCTCAACACGCCCTTTTACGTTTATCCATCTCAGCTCAACACTGCCATGCTGCTTTAATCCCCTTAGCTCAACACTTCCTTGTTGGTTTAATCCCCTCAGTTCAGCACTCCCTTATAGGTTTGTGCATGTCAGCTCAACCACCCCTTGTTGGTGTAACCCCAGACCAGCTCAACACTCCTTGTAGATTTAAACCCCTCAGCTCAGCACTCTCTTGTTGGTTCACCATCTCTGCTCAACACTCCTCTTGTTGCTTTAACACCTCAGCTCAACACACCCTTGTAGGTTTAGCCATCTGCTCAACACTCTCTTGTTGCTTTAGCCCTCAGCTCAGCACTCCCTTGTTGGTTTACCCCACTAAGTTCAACATGCCCTTGTAGGTTTAGCCATCTCAGCTCAACACTCCCTTGTTTGCTTAACCCACTCAGGTCAACAGTCTCTTGTTGCTTTAACCCCCTCAGCTCAACACCCCTTGAATGTTTACCCATCTCAACTCAATACTCCCTTGCTGGTTTAACCCTTTCAGCTCAGCACTCCCTTGTTGACTTAACCCCTCAGCTCAACACTCCCTTGTAGGTTTACCCATCTCAGCTCCACACTACCTTGTGGGTTTAACCCCCTCATCTCAACACTCCCTTGTAGGTTTACCCATCTCAGCTCAACATTCCCTTGTTGATTTAAGCCCTCAGCTCAACACTCCCTTGTTGCTTTAATCCTTTCAGCTCAACACTTCCTTGTTGGTTTAACCCCCCTCAGCTCAACACTCCCTTGTAGGATTGCATATGTCAGCTCAACCCTCCCTTGTTGATTTAACCCCCTCAGCTCAACACTCCCTTGTTGATTTAACCTCCTCAGCTCAACTCTCCCTTGTTGGTTTACCCATCTCTGCTCAACACCCCCATTTTGCTTTAACACCCTGTAGCTCAACACACCCTTGTAGGTTTAGCCATCTCAGCTCAACACTCCTTTGTTGCTTTAGTCCACTCAGCCCAACACTCCATTGTTCATTTAACCCCACAGTTCAAAATGACCTTGTAGGTTTAGCCATCTCAGCTCAACACTCCATTGTTCGTTTAACCCCACTCAGCTCAACACTCTCTTGTTGCTTTAACTCCTCAACTCAACACTCCTTTGTTGGTTAACCCCTCAGCTCAACACTGCCTTTAGGTTTACCCACCTCATCTCAACACTCCTTGTAGATTTAACCCCTCAGCTCAACATGCCCTTGTGGTTTTACCCATCTCAGCTCAACACTCCCTTGTTTTAACCCCCTCAGCTCAACACTCCCTTGTTGCTTTAACTCCCTCAGCTCAATACTCCATTGTTAGTTTAACTCCCTTGTAGGTTTATCCATCTCAGTTCAACACTCCCTTGTTGCCTTAATCCCCTTAGCTCAACATTTCCTTGTTGGTTTAATCCACTCAGCTCAGCACTCCCTTATAGGTTTTCCCATGTCAGCCTCACCCACCCCTTGTTGATTCAACCACCTCAGCTCAACACTCCTTGTTGGTTTAACCCTCTCAGCTAAACACTCTTGTTGGTTTACCATCTCTGCTGAACACCCCCTTGTTCCTTTAACACCTCAGCTCAACATGCCCTTGTTGGTTTACCCCCTCAGTTCAACATGCCCTTGTAGGTTTAGCCACCTCAGCTCAACATTCCCTTGTTCGTTAACCCACTCAGCTCAACACTCTCTTGTTGCTTTAACCACCTCAGCTCAACACTCCCTTGTTAGTTTAACCCCTCACACAGTCACGCTCTTGAAGGTTTACTCATCTCAACTCAATGCTCCCTTGTTGGTTTAGCCTTCAGCTCAGCACTCCTTGTTGACTTAACCCCTCAACTCAACACTCCTTGTAGGTTTATCCATCTCAGCTCCACACTCTTGTAGGTTTAACCCCTCATCTCAATACTCCCTTGTCAGGTTTGCCATCTCAGCTCAACACTCCCTTTTTGGTTTAACCCCTCAGCTCAACACTCCCTTGCTGCTTTAATCCCTCAGCTCAACACTTCCTTGTTGGTTTAACCCCCACTACTCAACATACGCCTCAGGTTTAGTCATCTCAGCTCAACACTGCCTTGTTGCTTGAGTCCACTCAGCCCAACACTCCCTTGTTCATTTAACCCCCTCAAATTAACATGCCCTTGTAGGTTTAGCCATCTCAGCTCAACACTCTCTTGTTGCTTTACCCCCTCAGCTCAACACTCCCTTGTAGGGTTACCCATCTCAGTTCAACACTCTCTTGTTGGTTTAACCCCCCCATCTTAACACTCCCGTGTAGATTTAACCTCCTCAGCTCAACATACCCTTGTAAGTTTACCCATCTCGCTCAACACTCCCTTGTTGGTTTAATCCCCCAGCTCACCCTTTTAGGTTTACCCACCTCATCTCAACACTCCCTTGTAGATTTAAACCCTCAGCTCAACATGCCCTTGTAGGTTTACACATCTCTGCTCAACACTTCCTTGTTGTTTTAACCCCTCAACTCAACGCTCTCTGTTGCTTTAACTCCCTCAGCTCAATACTCCTTGTTAAGTTTAACTCCTTGTAGGTTTATCCATATCAAGCTCAACACTCCCTTGCTGCTTTAATCCCTCAGCTCAACACTTCGCTTGTTGGTTTAATCCCCTCAGTTCAGCACTCCCTTATGGTTTGCCATGTCAGCTCAACCCACCCTTGTTGGTGTAAACCCCTCAGCTCAACACTTCCTTGTAGATTTAAATCTCAGCTCAGCACTCTCTTGTTGGATTCACCCCATCTCATAACTCAGCGCCCCTTGTTGTTTTAGCACCTCAGCTCAACACACCCTTGTAGGTTTAGCCATCTCAGCTCAACACTCTCTTGTTGCTTTAGCCCCCTCAGCTCAACACCCTTGTTGGTTTAGACCCTCTCAGCTTTAACATCCCTTGTAGGTTTAGCCATCTCAGGTCAACACTCTCTTGTTGCTTTAACCACCTCAGCTCAACACTCACTTGTTGGTTTAACCCCCTCAGCACAACACTCCTTGAATGTTTACCCATCTCAACTCAATACTCCCTTTCTGGTTTAACCCCTTCAGCTCAGCACTCCTTGTTGACTTCCCCCTCAGCTCAACACTCCTTGTAGGTTTGCCCATCTCAACTCCACACTACCTTGTAGGTTTAACCCCCTCATCTCAACACTCCTTGTAGGTTTACCCGCTCTTCTCAACATTCCTTCTTGGTTTAACCCTCAGCTCAACACTCCCTTGTTGCTTTAATCCTTTCAGCTCAACACTTCCTTGTTGGTTTAACCCCCTCAGCTCAACACTCCTTGTAGGATTGCACATGTCAGCTCAACCTCCTTCTTGATTGTTAACCCCTCAGCTCAACACTCCTTGTTGATTTAACCCCTCATCTCAACACTCCCTTGTAGGTTTACCCGTCTCTCTCTCAACATTCCTTCTTGGTTTAACCCTCAGCTCAACACCCTTTGTTGTTTAATCCTTCAGCTCAACACTTCCTTGTTGGTTTAACTCCTCAGTTCAACACTCCCTTATAGGTTTGCCCATGTCAGCTCAACCACCCCTTGTTGGTGTAACCCCCTCAGCTCAACACTCCCTTGTAGATTTAAACCCCTCAGCTCAGCACTCTCTTGTTGGTTCACCCATCTCTGCTCCACTTTTTTGATTGCTTTAACACCTCAGCTCAACACACCTTTGTAGGTTTAGCCATCTCTGCTCAACACTCTTGTTGTGCTTTAGCCCTCTGCTCAGCACTCCCTTGTTGGTTTACCCCTAAGTTCAACATGCCCTTGTAGGTTTAGCCATCTCAGCTCAACACTCCATTGTTAACGCTTAACTAACTCAGGTCAACAGTCTCTTGTTGTTTTAACCCCTCAGCTCAACACTCCCTGTTGGGTTTAACCCCTCAGCACAACACCCCTTGAATGTTTACCCATCTCAACTCAATACTCCTTGCTGGTTTAACCCCTTCAGCTCAACACTCCCTTGTTGACTTAACCCTCAGCTCAACACTCCCTTGTAGGTTTACCATCTCAGCTCAACATTCCTTGTTGGTTTGCACCTCAGCTCAACACTCCCTTGTTGCTTTAACACCCTCAGCTCAACACGCCCTTGTGGGTTTAGCCATCTCAGCGCCAAGAATACCCTTGTTGCTTTAGTCCACCTCTAGCCCAACACCCCTTGTTCATTTAACCCCTCAGTTCAACATGCCCTGTAGGTTTAGCCATCTCAGCTCAACACTCATTGTTCGTTTAACCCACTCAGCTCAACACTCTCTTGTTGCTTTAACTTCCTCAACTCAACACTCCTTTGTTGGTTTAACCCTCAGCACAACACTCCCTTTGATCCACTTAAATTGAGCCTCGCCTCATTTGCATCGTTGCGCTTTATAAATGCAACATGGGCTGCAGAGGCCATAGTCTGGTATTGCAGTCTATGTGGTGGGTTGCATGCTGTTTGCCAGCATGGACTGTGGTGTATGGGAAATGCATGGGACTGCACATTCAGAGGTAACACCTGTCATCCCCACAGGATCAATAATGACCGAACGTGAGGAGGAGGAGGAACAGAGACGTGGGAGACGGAGGAGGCCCAACTTCACCCGGGCAGGATCAGATGCCCTGTTTGAGGCCTATCTTGACTTGGAACTGCTGCTCAATGGGCAGCGGGGAACACCACAGACCTGTGCTACAGCATGGGATGAGGTGGTGTGTGCCGTCAACAAGCATGGCAGCTACCAGCGGTCCATGCAGAAGTGCAAGAAGAAGGTGGGCACAGACAAGAGGAGGATAAAAAATAAGGTGGCTGCCATCAAGGCAGCATGTGCTACGACTGGTGGTGGACAGCCTGACGTGCCATGCCTGACGCCACAGGAAGAGCGGGTGGCTGGCAGCATGCAGCGTTGTGCCCTAGAGGGCATTCCAGGTGGTGGCTTCTAGATGGGTGGCAGCCCATCACTGCATAGTAAGTCCTGATCTGTCACTGTGTGGGGGTTGGGGGAATGCCACAGGGTAGGGCAGAGACATTAATACTACTGTGTTCCCTTACAGCTCCTGAGCATCTACATGGGTCAGCAGTGGTGGGTTCATCCACTGAGGGCGATACCCTGGACACAGAGGAGCACCCATCCACCTCCACAGGTGTCCAAGGGTCAGGACAACAGTGTACCCACCTGTCTGTTCGGACTGAAGTTGGTGGTGCTGGTGCAGAGGAGGCCCTGCCAGTGTCCCAGCATGACAGTGTCCATGGATGCCAGCATGCTAGGACTCAGACTGGTGCCGGATCTGTCACCAATGATGATGGAGCTCACTTCATGGACAGTGATACATGTGGGCTGCAGGATGGCCCCACAGCAGGTAACAGCGTGGGCATAGCCGTGGGTGGTGCCACAGTGGAAGCCTGCGTGACATCGCAGTCCCAGCCTGTGCCTGTCTGCAGCAGTGGGGCAGCACTGGTGTGCATACAGGCTGGTGGGACTGTTGCGCCACTGCGGTGGCACCGTTGAGCCCTGGCAAGCGGCGGCCGGAGGGGCAGTGTCAGCAGTCAGCCAATGGGGATGAGGGGACAGTGTTGGGAGGCGGCATCAGTGCACCACATGTGGCCATTCCCTGGCATGGCTCTGGTGTGTAGTGCCCATCATCAAAGGGTGATGCCCAGCAGGGCCAGGAACACCATGAGGAATGTCGTGCCAATCCGGCAGATGACCTCTTTGATGAGCACAGCTGACTGCTCCAGGCTTCCATGGATCAGCAGTCACAGCTTGTCAGGGCAGTGGATGCACTCAGTGCGGTTCTGCACCAGGCAGAGGAGCAGCACAGCAGAGACCACGCTCTGCTCCTGGCAGAGATGGCCCGTCAGCAGGAGGATGTGACTGCTGCCATTGACAGGCACACATGTGCATTCACAGCTGTCATGGCCACATTGGGAACACAGTTTGTTGCCCATGCGCTGCAGACACCACGCAATGTCATGTCCACCCCCTGTTCCCGACGTTGTGTGACACCATCCATGTCGACACCGGGTTCTGCTGTGGGCATCCCAAGCATGCCTGGTGCAGGCGTGTTCGGTGAGCTGCAGACCCCTGCTCAAACACAGTTGTGTTTCTGCAGTGTCACCCCTGGGGGACCATTGGTGCCACCCCATGAGGCCAATGGTCAGCCTGTCATGGCTGGCAGGTCTCAGCGGGGATGTCCATGCATCCGTGGTGGCCGTGGCACTGTGCCACGTGACTGACCTGTCTCCCACCATGGCTACTGTCTGACACTGCCCTGTGTGCAGTGTGTTGTTCAACGTGCGATGCACGGGTGGGGCATCTGGCCCTGCACACACACACAGTCCATGCGCACACCCTCCCGGCTGCTGGCCACTGTGGTGTGTGCATGATGATGCCTGCGTTGCGCTGTCCGCCACTGTGCAATGGTGCCCAGTGTCTGAAAGATGCACAATGATGGGCACTGGGCATGGTCGTCTGTGGACCTGTGTGTGGCTAGGGGTAACGGTCGGGGTCGGCGTGCCTTCTACCCCTTGTGCATGTCTTGTGGGTTGGGGGTGTGTGTGTGTGTGATCACGTGTCATGTTAGGCCTTGCCCATCCCTGATGGTGTATGTGGTTCCACACTCAGCCAATTCCCTTGCCGCCATGCACCCCTGGGTTTTGTCCATGTGAGTTTGTGGGTTGTGCCCTTTCCATTGGCAGTTGCACATGGCCCCATGACTTACCTGGGTTGGTTGAAGTGCTCCTATATGATGGTGTCCCGGTGCAGTTGCGACATCCGGATCAGGCAGGGGTCCCTTCACCCAAGGGGGGGCTGCCCATCACCGTCTGCACTGGTGTCCTCATCGTCCCCATCGCTGTCCCCCTCTTCGACCTCTACAGCTATCCCACAGTCATTGGCCATGTTGTGCAGGATGCAACAGGCCAGGAATAGCCCGCAGGCCTTCAAGGGGCTGTACTGTGGGGCACTGCCAGATGTGTCCAGGCAACAGAAACGTGCCTTAAGCATCCCAAACACCCGCTCTATGACATTGCGTGTGGCAGCATGTGCCTCATTGTACCTTTGCTGCGATGGGGTCGCAGGCCACCGGTATGGTGTGAGCAGGCAAGAACAGAGTGGGTAGCCACTGTCACCTGTGTGTAGAGGGTGGACATTAGTATGGTGGTCAGTGTCGCTCTGCCATGGGTCATCAAGGACAGTACCCATGGCACCTATGACTATGCCCCTCCTGGAATCCATGTCATCCTGCATGTTTGCATACTCACCCAGTAGGTGGCCAGTGGGGATGTCCCCACTCTTGAACCTGTGGCACAGTGTAGACTAGTGTCAGATGAAGGCATCATGTGCTCCCCCAGGGTGCGTGGCACAGACATTTGTTATGCGCCCCCTAGCATTGCACACCACCTGGCAGTTGATGCTGGCATAACCCTTTCGGTTGATGTAAGCGGCACCTTCCGGGCCAGGTGGCCTACGGATGGCCACATGGGTGCGGTCAATGGCCCTGAGCACACCAGGCATTCGTGCTACCCTGTGAAACACTTGTATGTGTGCTGTGTGCTCTGCCAGTGTGCTGGGGAAACGGATGTACTCCACAGCATGTAGTAGCAGTGTGCTGAGGAATTGTGTGAGTAGGTGTGACGTGGTCAACTGAGTTATGCCTGTTGTGTCCCCTGTTGGTCTCTGGAAGGTGCCCGTGGTGAGCAGGCACATGACAGCTGTCACCTTTGTCTCCACTGACAGAGCATGGCTGCGTCGTGTGGGTGCCTGCATCTCATCACTGCACAGCTCACAGAGCCGCCTCAGGATCACCCGGTTCAGGTGGTACTGGCCCACAATCTCTGTGTCACAGTAGTGCTCGAAGCTGGTGTGGGATCAGTACTGCCTGTTGGGGGCATACTGCCGATGGTCCCTTCCACGGCCGCACCCCCCTGCTGCCTGCCTTCTCACACCCCTCATTACCACCTCCATCTGAAAGGTGGCACTGGTCATGTCCCTGGCTGGTGTTCCTCCCCCCGGCAGCTGTTATCCTATTCCCCCGCTGTCCTTTGTGTTGCTCCCCCCTGCACCGGGTACACCTCCAACCTTTGGCTGTCCTGCCCACTGCCACTGCCCTCAGTCCACTGTGGCACTTCCCCTGTCTCTCCTGCACAGTGGCACAGGCTCCCCCCTCCTGTCCTGTTGCTGGTTGTTCCCAGGTGTGCCCTGTCCTGCTCCTTTCCAGTCCCACTCACTGCTACCTTCTTTTCTGTTGCTGTCACCTTGCTCCCACCTCTGGCTTCCCTATAGCATTCTTGTGCCTCTCTCTTGTTCCTTTTTATTTTGGATCATTTCCGCTATCACACAACTGCCACTTGCTCCCCTATTGCGCATGGCGCATGCTGTTGAATATCGCACTGCGCCATTTATTCATGGTTCCTCCCCCTACGGTTGCACATGCATTCATTACCATTGCGCTCTTGCGCATTGCAATTTGAGCAGCACAGCTGCCTCCCACTGAATATCGGAGAATGGCACATTTTTTGATTTGCGCTGGTGCATCTCTGTTGCGCATGGTGCAACCCTTTTGAATATCTGGGCCAAGATAGATACCAAAGTGGCCCAACGGCTGTAGAAGGGGCTTACACAACTAGTTTAGTATCTGCATCACATCTGTGTTTTACATAAGCCAGAGTATGTAGAAGTAGGAAACTGTATCTAGAACAACAAAAGACATCACATTCAATGACTATTCGCCTAGCTCCCACCCATGCTAGTTTCAAGAAACTCCACCGTGAACATCTACTGGCCTCAAATCCATGCACATGCTTCCATCCACCTTAGCCCATTCCACTCCTTTCCACCTTCCACCCTGTTCTTTCCTGCACTTGCATTTGTCCCTCTCACCTCTCTTCTCCCTGTCTCCCCCCCTTCCTCTCTCTTAACATTGCGTCATACGATGGCACTTACTGTTGGACTGGACCCTCCTGATAGCTCCAACACAGACCTGTTGACACTTGTTTTGTATAGTTTTACTTTTTCTAGCTGTCTTGTCTATATTGTTGAACACTGTATAACAATCCAGTTGTCAATATTGCTTGTATCGCAGATTATCTTATTGTCTACCTCTCCCTTGTGCTGCGTCACATTGTACTGCCCATGTATTTTTCACTTGTATACTCCCGGGTCATGCCTGAAAATAGGCATCTCTATATCTAGTGCACCCACTTGGTTACCAAAAGCAAATAAATAAATAAATAAAAATTAAGCTCACAAGATTGCTTAACCCCAGTAGTCTGTCAGTGTCTGTATCCAGAAGCAAGAACTACACTGCGTGTGTAGAGTACTGGCTTTTTATTTCAAGAGTGGCCAAGGGGCGGGACCTTGGAAGAACCGTGAGATTTTGACTCTGTCAGGCTGAGAATACAGTTGCTTAGCAACTGTATACAACACACCAAGCCATGAGGTTTGGTGGATGCTTTCAGCCCCATGGCTGCCTCAGTGTATTTCATTCATTTGGTGAACCTGCAGGATGATTAGCCTGACCTGCAACATGTATAAGATTTAAAGTGCTAAATATGTCTATAATGTATTCTATGGCTATACATAGGTTATAGATACATGGTGATGAGATGAAGGGATGTTATATTTTGTATAAAATGTCTCTATTTAAAGCTGGCCTGGTGGCACTGAGGGTTGAGGCGCTGGACGCCACACCTCGTACCACACCGGCGACCTGGGTTTGGGAGTGAGCTCGGGTCGTCGGGGGTCGGCCGGGGCGGAGAAGGATAGAGCGCCCGACGGCAGCTCTCCTTCTCTGGGGGGGGTAGCTGCAGGCTTCTGCTGCAATGCTACCACCAGGGGAGCCTGGGTGGATAGCACGGTAGGTGGAGCAGCTGCAAGTGGATTGGGTGGATGTCGGCAGAGGGACGGAGCAAAGAGATACATCTCAGCGTGCCTCCCAGCTCATAGCCCCTCATTGCACATCGACATCGGGGGGAAAGAAACTGGAAAAACCACCTCAGCTTCTCCTAGGTAATGGCACCTCGCTGGCAGGTCTCCAGGCCCATCGAACAGACTTCGCTGCTCCGATCCCACAAGCTTCAGTGTGCTGGTTTGGGGAGGTAAGGGATTCTCCTTCTTACCCGGGGATACTGGGGTAAGATTGTGTGGTGTCGGATGCTCTAGGGGCAGATCTTGATGGGGAGTGGGGTCTGTGGGTAGTAGGATGCCGGAGACAGTGGAGAAGGGAGGCAAGTAGGAGCATAAATACATAGTTAAAAAAAACAAATGTCTCTATTTAACAAGATGACACACTACTGCTAGGGGCTTGTGTGTTTGTTTTTTAAGCGTTATATCTTGGTCACTTTGTAGTATTTGTTAGAGATTAGTTTCAGACTTCTAGTCAATAAATGGTTCTAGGCCATCATGGAGCAAGGTCACCAGTTGAAAATGTTGAAAATGTTTAGAACCTCTTTATATCTCAGTGCAACTGTACTTTTATATGTGTAGTTTGAACACTTTATAATAACTGTGTTGATCATTGGTGTGTGTTTTTGTTTTTTTCTTTGATACATATTAAGCAGGTCAATCAATGTGCAGGAGGTCATGGAGGAAGAAACTGCATACATACAGGTAGTTGCTGTTGGCACATTCTTAGATACATATAGTAGTGTGTTCAGCATTCTTTATGCCATAAAAGCATAGAATGGTGGTGAAAGAACAAAGGAGAGAGTTGGGGGGGTTAGCTATCATGACTAGGTTATGAATGCTGGAATTACCAGGTGGCACTCCAGTTTTCCTCTTCATTTAGTCCATATCTATCACTAGTTGTATTGAGATTGTAAATCCAGTATATCTCTTGATGCTCTAGCGCCTGTGTCCAATTGCCACCCATAGTGGGTTGTTCGACATGTTCAGTGCCCCAACATTTTAAGTCTGATGCTTGGTGTCTAGCCTCTGTAAAATGGATTGCTACATGGGAGACTTTGTTCATGAGTCTTATATTACTTTTATGTTCAATCACCCTCTGTCTGAGAGGTCTAGTTGTCATGCCCATATACAGTTTGGAGCAAGGGCAGATGAGAATGTGTACTACATGGTCAGTATCACATCTTATGTGAGTTTTGATGGGGTATTTTTTGTTGCCATTTGGGTGTGTGAATTCAGTTTTTTGGATGTGTTATTACAGTGGCAACATCTGCCACAAGGAACCATCCTAGATACTAGTGGCCCTAGTAACAGTTGTCCATATTTAGTATCAATGGCCTTATGTTCTGAATGGACATGTCTGTCCCTCAGAGTGTTTAAATGCTTAGATGCTATGATAAGTTTATTGCAAAGCTCTGGTATCCTCGTGGTTCTAAGGGTATCCCAATGTTTGTGTACAATTTTTTTGATTGGTTCACTGAATCTTGAATATATCAAGGGTAATACTATTCTATTACCAGTGTCTTCACCTTCCTCATTTCTTCTAGTGGGTTCTACAGGTACCATGGTCTTCTATATAGCTTCATTCACAGTTCTCCTCCCGTATCCCCTGTTTAAGAATCTGTTGAACCTGTCCACGTATTACTGTTTTCTGATTAGTGTCTCACTACAGTTTCATTTTACCCGTAGCATCTGTTCATGTAAATAGTACATACATCAACTTATTTTTGCTTTATTTTTGCTCATGCTTAAGAATGTGAGAACTATAGTATGTAAAGTTTGAACCAGAGTTAAATAACAATAGTGGTCACATGCCATCTAGTGGTGAATAATATGAATAACAGAAGCTTAGCATGAATTTGAGTTATAAACAAGCATTTGTCAATGCCGAATGTTTGCTTGCTGGCATTTGCATTGGTAGTGTAGGAGTTACAGAGCTGCATAATAGGAATGGCAGTGAAGTATTAACTGAAGCCAACCTCACCACCACCCTTCAGAGACTGACAGGCATTGGGGTGTGCCTTTGGGTCGTCAGGCATAATGGCCATGCCATTTCACCACACCCTACCCTGCAGACACCGACAAGTGTCACGGTGTGCCTTGCAGTCTTTGGCCCTTGTGCACACCCCATTCTATCAGGAAATAAGGTGAGATGGGTGCGGTATAAGAGAATGAAGTGAACTTTCGGGTCTAAGAGTCCAAGGCACACCTTGATGCCTCTCACTGGCTGCAGGTTGAGGAATGGTATGAGCATTACAGCCGGGACTCCCAAGTCACACCCCTGATGCCTGTTATTCTCTACAGGGTGGGGCGTTATGGTCGGAAACCCTAACACCTCAGGCATTCATTGGTATTTTCACTCCAAATTTTCAACGTGGTTTTTTTGTGACCCCCACCTCATGAACAGTGGCAATATCAATTTGTTAGCGAAAGCTGCTTTTGCACAGTGACTACAGCATTTAGCACCACAGGTGCAAAACATATTCGAACAGGATGTGAAAAATGACAGCTGTACTGTTCATGGGGAGGTGTAAAAAATGGGAATGTTGAAAATCTGCAGTGAAAATATTAAAAAAACTGGTGAAGTCACGAGCGTGCATAGAAACTGTGCAACACACACCCATAATGTAGTTAGTTTGGGAATTTTTTTTTACAGCAGATTGTCAAAACAGGCATTTTGGGACCTCCAATCATGAACAGTGTCACTGTGATTTTCTTTATGTGTCCCGAACAATGATTTCCCACAGCGACCATGCATTTCTGCGCTGAAAGTGTGAAAACACATTTCGGCCATGCTGTGAAAAATGGCAGCTGTACTGTTCATAAGGAAGTATGGAAAAATGCCACTGGTGAAAATCTGGACTGAAAATATTATAAATTCATGAACTTACGAGGGTGCATGGAAACTGCGCAATGCTCACTTGTAACGGTCATTTTATGGACTTTTGTCACCAAATTTTCAAAATAGCCATTTTAAGACCTCTGCTCATGAACAGTGTCACTGTGATTTTCTTAATCTGTCCCAAACATTGCTTTCGCACACCGACTGCACAATTGTGCGCTGCATGTGTGGAAACACATTTTGGATGAGATGTTAAAAAATGGCAGCTGTGCTGCTCATAAGGAAGTGTAATAAAATGGCAATGTTGAAAATCTGGCGTGCAAATATTAAAAATTTGCAAACTTAGGAAGGCAGCATAGGAACTTTTAAAATGTACACTCCTAAAACAGTCATTTTGGGGAATTTTTTCACCAAATTTTCAACATAGCTATTTTAAGACCTCTGCTCATGAACAGTGTCACTGTGATTTTCTTAATCTGTCCCAAACATTGATTACAAGATAATTCACGCGCCATTGTGCGCCATATGCAGGGAAACATATTTTGGGTGACATCTGAAAATGACAGCTGTTCTGCTCATAAGGTGGTGTGGTAAAATGGCAATGTTGAAAAAATCCTGGAGTGCTAAATGTTGTACTTAGAACTCATTGAAGCTGTTATTTAGTAGAATCAAGAATGCATCAGAAAACAGTAATTTTAGAAATTATTTCCACCAAATTTCAACATAGCCATTTTAAGACCTCTGCTCATGAACAGTGTCACTGTGATTTTCTTAACGTGTCCCATACATTGATTTTGCACACCGACTGCACCATTGTGCGCTACATACGTGGAAACACATTTTGGGTGAGATGTGAAAATGACAGCTATACTGCTCATAAGGAGGTGTGGTAAAATGACAACGTTGAAAATCCAGAGTGCAAATATAAAAAATTTGCAAACTTATGAGCGTGCGTAGGAACTGCGCAATGTATACTCATAAAACAGTAATTTTTAGGAATTTTTTCACCAAATTTGCAACATAGGCTTTTTGAGAGCCCACCTTATGAACACTGGCACTGTCATGTCTTTAGTCTGTCCCAAAAGGTGATTTCATGCAGTGACTGCGAAATCACCCTTCGGGCCCGATTAACACCATGACAGTTCAAGAATTCACGAGAAGGGGTCCCAAAAACCTCATGCTGAAAACTTGGTGACAAAATTCCAAAAAATGCCTGAGATATGCATTAAAGTTGAAAAAAAACATATTTACTACATTATACAGCTTACCAGCATTTCCTCAGTTCGCGATCGGCATTGAAGAGTGCAGACGTGTTCCTGGTCCACCGAAGATCCTCACGCCACACTCCGGAGGTAAGTATGGGGTGAGGTGGGGGTGTGGGGAGGCAGAGGCGCAGAGGGTGGGTGCAGGTGGGCAGGGAGACCGCAGAGACCGTCGAGGGAATTTTTTTTGTTTACTGGTTGTTGTTTTTTTCTTGGATGATGCGGGATGTTTGCCAAGCTGGGGTGGGCTCCCAGCATGGCAGCTGGAAGGCTGACAATGCGGGTCATTTGCCACACTGGGTTGGGCTCCCAGCATGGCAGCTGGCAGGCTGTTTGGGGGGGCCGTGGAGCCGACGGGGGATTGGGCACCCCTGTCGGCCATACAATCAATTGCCATGCTGGGGTGAGCTCCCAGTGTGGCAGCTGGAAGGCTGTTTGGGGGGGCTTTAGCCGGCGGGGATTGGGCACCCCCGTCGGACATACAGTGTGTGCGTGGGGGGGGAGCGCATGAGCACACAATGTGCGTGCGTGCATGTGGAGGGGAGAGCTCTGCTCACTGAAGCAGAGCTCACCCTTTCAACTGTATGGCACTGCATTTTCAACTGCTGTCATAGACAGCTGTGGCATTCATTGGAGAACTGGGGCCATGCCTGCAAACACATTGATTGAACTGGAAGATGGCTGCCACACCTCCGAAAACTCAGATGATGGCACTATGTTTCTTGCACATGCATGCAAGCAAACGTAATGGAAGTAGATTATGAACAATGTCTAAAACTTGTACAAATATGTTTAAACACTAGATCCCCACTCTGAAGAAGCCTACACAGGTGAAACATTGGTGTTAGAGGATCTATCTCTAAAAGAAACATGCATTTGTCAATGCTGAATGTTGTCTTGCTGGTATTGGCATTGGTAGTGTAGGAGTTAGAGAGCTGCATAATAGGAATAGTAGTGAAGTATGGAACTGACACCTACCCCATCCCACCCTGCAGAGACTGACAGGCATTGAGGTGTGCCTTTGGGTTGCTGGCCATAACACTCATGCCATTTCACCTCACCCTACCCTGTAGACTCTGACAAGTGTTGCATTGTGCCTTTGGGTCATCAGGCCATACGCTCACCCCATTCCATAAGGAAATATGTTGAGATGGGTGCAGTATAGGAGAATGGGGTGAACTTTGGGGCTGAAGAGTCCAAGGCACACCTTGATGCCTGTCACAGGCTGCAAGGTGGAGGTGGGGGTGGAATGGTGTGAGCATTACAGTCAACAATCCCAAGTCACACCCCTAGCGCCTGTCAGTCTTTACAGGGTGGGACGTTATGGTTAGAAACCCTAATGCCCCGGGCATTTGTTGGTATTTGCACTCCAAATTTTCAACATGGGCTTTTTGTGACCCCCACTTCATGAAAGCATTTGGGACCTCTGCTCATGAACAGTTTCACTGTGATTTTGTTTCTCTGTTCTGAATGTTGATTTCCCACAGCAACCACTCTATTCTGCGCCAGATGTGCGAAAACACATTTCAGGCAGGATGTGAAAAATGGCAGCTGTACCATTCATAAGGAGGTGTGAAGAAATGGCAAAGTCGAAAATCTGGAGTGAAAATATTAAAAATTCTCAAAGTTATGAGCGTGCATGGAAACTGCACAATGCATGCTAGTAACAGTCATTTGGTGGAATTTTTCACCAAATTTTCAACATAGGCATTTTGGGACCTCCACTCATGAACAGTGTCACTGTGATTATCTTAATCTGTCCTGAATGTTGATTTCCCACAGCGACCACGCCATTGTGCACCAGATGTGCAAAAATACATTTCAGGCAGGATGTGAAAAATGACAGCTGTATTGTTCATAAGGAGGTGTGAAAAAATGGCAAAGTTGAAAATCTGGAGTAAAAATATAAAAAATTCTCAAAGTTACGAGCATGTGTGGAAACTGCACAACATACACTCGTAACAGTCATTTTTTGGAATTTTTTCACCAAATTATCAATACAGGCATTTTGTGATCTCTGCTCATGAACAGTGTCACTGTGATTTTCTTAATCTGTCCTAAACATGATTTCCCACAGTGACTGCGCCATTGTGCACCAGATGTGTTAAAACACATTTCGGGCAGGATGTGAAAAATGACAGCTGTACTGTTCATAAGAAGGTGTGAAAAAATGGCAATGTTGAAACTCTGGAGTGAAAATATTAAAAATTCTCAAAATTACAAGCGTGCATAGAAAATGAGCAATGCACACTTGTAACACAGTAATTTTTCAGAATTCTTTCACCAAATTTGCAACATAGGCTTTTTGGGAGCCTACCTCATAAACAGTGGCACTGTCATTTCATTAATCAGTCCCAAAAGGTAATTTCACGTAGTGACCACAAAATCACTTTTCAGGACAGAATAACAAAATGACAGTTACTGAGTTTATGAGGTGGGGTCCCAAAAACCCCATGTTGAAAAGTTGGAGCCAAAAGTCACAAAAATGGCTGAGATATCCCCCTAAGTTGAACCCCCCCACCATTGATGCCATTATACAGTTTACCATGATTTTCTTCAGTTCGCAGTCGGCTTTCAAAGAGTTCAGACGTGTCCCACTCCACCAAAGAACATTGCGCTGGGCTCTGGAGGTATGTATGGGGTGAGGGGGTTCAGGGAGGTGTGGTGCGCAGAGAGTGGGTGTGGGTTGGGGAAGGGGGTGCTAAAACTCAATGACAGGCCATTTTCTTATTTTCAGGAATGGACATTGCGGGAAGGTTTTCTTTATTTACAGGTGAAATTAAACAATTGTTGGGCACACTGGGGTGGGCTCCCAAAGTTCCCCATGACTTTGGGGGGGTTATGTTGGCCACATTGGGTGGGCTCCCAATGTGGCACACAATGGGGGTGGGGTGTGGTGGGGGCAGGAACATGCCGACATGGTCAGCTTCAGAACACACACAGGCACACTGGGGGTGGGCTCCCAGTGTGCCACACAATCTTTAGGGGGGTTGTAAACATGCTGACAGGGGGATTGGGCACCCCCAAAGTAGGCTTGCCTGGGACTGTGAAAGGCGGATGGCGACAGCCGCCATGTTTATAGAAATGTTTCACCAGGCAAGGCATGCTCTGTAATGATGGGGCACTCCCTCATTGCAGCAGTGAAATTCTTTCAAGTTGGTGGCATACTTTTCAAGGGCTGTCATAGACAGCATGCTCATTTATTGGTGCCACAGAGACCAGCCCCAAAAAGCAGTGGCACCATTGACCACAACACGGCGCACCTCCACAACCTGCTACTCCAGCAAGCTGTCACAAAATCTTGCTTGCACTGTGTGCAAGACAACGTAAAATTAAAATAAAATATCCAAAACATTTTATGAACATTTATGGAGTGGCCGGACTTTTTTCCTTATTTACTTCTGTGACTTTTCCCACCAGCCCCCAAACTTTACTATAACTTGAACAAAGGGAGGGAACCCATGTCCCACCACTGCTTTGGTGAACAGGAGTGGCCACAGAATCGATCCTTGGGGGATACCAAGGTTCACCTCCCTAGGTTCCGAGAGGTTGCCGTTTATTTTCACTCTTTGTGTCCTGTGTGTGAGGAAGCTGCCAAACCACACCACCGTGTCAGTGGATAGGCCTGTGGATAGTAGACAGTTCAGGAGTAGTTGATGGTTAACAATGTCAAAAGCCTTCATGAGGTCTATAAAGATAGACCCCACTACCAGGTCAGTATCTATGGCATTGTAGATCTGAGAGGTGTAATCAACCAAGGCAGTAATGGTGGAGTGATTTTTATGGACTCCATGTTGCTTTGCACAGATACGGTTATGCTTTTCCAGGTATTCTGTGAGTTGATTGGAGACCACTCACTCCAGGACTTTGGAGAGTGGGGGGAGGAAAGAAATGGGCCTATAATTGGCCAGGTTGTTTCCATCTCCAGCTTTAAAGATGAGGGTGGCCAGTGCTGCCTTCCATCTGTCTGGGAACACACCCATTCTTAGTGAGGCATTAAATACCTCAGTGAGTGGAGTGGTGAGCTCATTTAGAGTGAGGGTGACCAACTTAATGTCAACTAGGTCACTCCCCATCCTAGTCTTCCCTAGGACTCATTTAACAACATTTCTCCATACCTTTATTTTTGAAGTGTAACATTTCACCTTACCTTTATTTATAGGAACATAGAAGTTGTTGGTAGATAAAGACCCTTTGGCCCATCTAGTCTGCCCATTTTTCCTGCCTACTGTGCAACCGCAGACCCTTCATGATTTCCGGTTATCCCCACCCCTTGTGTTACTTCCAAGGTCCCCTTGTATATATCCCATGCATGCTTGACTCCTGCAACTGTTTTGGCACCTACCACCTCTGCTGGGAGGCCATTCCAGGCTTCCACCACCCTCTCTGTGAAGAAATATTTCCTCACATCCCCTCTGAGCCTTCCCCCGCTAGCTTCATATCCCTTGTCCTTGAGTCTGTCTTTCTGAGGCAAATACTACCTTCCGGTACCTTATCATCCTTTATTTACTTGAATGTTTCTATCATATCCCCCCTTTTCCTTCTTTCCTCCAGCGAGTGTTTATTCAATTCTCTCAGTCTCCCCTCATAGGGCTTTTGCTGCAGTACCTGCACCATTTTGGTTTCCCGCCTCTGTATTGCCTCTACCCTATCTTTGTCCTTCTGCAGGTGGGGCTTCCAGAACTGTACACAGTACTCGAGGTGTGGCCTTACCAGTGAACTGTACAGTGGTAATATTACCTCCTACCTCTTACTGGTGATACCCTCCCTATGCACCCCAGGATTCTACTAGCCTTTCTCACTGCCCTTTCACTCTGCTTGGCTACCTTCAGGACATCAGAAATTATTACCCTTTGGTCCCTTTCCTGTTTTATGTTTGCCAGTACCTCCCAGCCAATTGGTATGTAGCCCCTGGGTTTCTGCACTCCAAGTGCATGATTTGCATTTTTTAGCATTGAAACCCAGCTGCCAGACACTTGACAATTCTTCAAGCCTCCACAAATCATTCCTATTTTTCCACCCTGTTGCAGATTTTGTGTCATTCGCAAACAATGTCACTAATAAAGACATTTATGGGGGGGTTGGGACCAACATTTCTCCATACCTTTTATGGGGGGGATTGTTTTCCTTCACTTTTATGTATGCATGGCAGCATTTCTCCATACTTTTATTTATGAAGGCAATAAATGAATAAGACACACCAGTTTTGGTTTGTTCTAGTTTTTACTAATTGTTTACAACTTTACTGTACTCTAATGTGTCACCAGTTGTAGCAGGATCAGTTTAATATGTAAGTTGATTCTTTATAAAATTTCTCTGTGACATACAAATATGGTGAACTCTGACAGTCATGGTACTCTACTGTAATGTCCCAGCATTTTATCTCATTACATCTGAGGACGATGGATGCAACAAATGAAGTGCTGCCAACAAACACTGCGTAATGGTACATTGACTGAACGGTATAAGAAATAACAACTGACTCGTGTGCTGAAGCATAGAAACAGAGGGCCAGATATTCAAAAGGGTTGCGCTATACGCAATAGGGTTGTGCCTGCGCAAGTCCGAACTTGCTCCATTCTTCCATATTCAGCAGGAGGCAGTTGCACCACAGAAAACATGCTGAGCAATAGCGCAATGCAAATGAATGCATGCTGAACTGGAGGGGGAGGAACCGTGCATAAACTGCACAGCCCAATATTCAGCAGGGCTGTGCAGAGTTGTTCAGGCGCAACCCCCAACCTGCGCCTGCACAACTTTGAGGCAAAAAAAAGGCTTAAGTTGAGGGCCACCCACAGGTGAGCTGCTGCATTGCAGGGCGCAACACAGCAGCTGCCACCTGTGGCTGGTCCCCAACCCAGTCCCTGTGCCCCCCCCGCAGCCCGATCGTGGGCAGCTGACTGTACATTCATTCATTCACAAAACTGGACTGTCTTGTACGGTATGGGCTGCATGCCCATTGGCTCTTCTCTGCATCAATGGGCGTGCAGCCCTACCGGGCAGTCAGTCGGTGGTGGCGGGCGGCAGGCGGGTGGGATGCTGCCTCCTGCCAGCTGCCGGAGGGAGGGGGTGGTGGGGCTTCGTGGGTGGGTGGGTGGGGTGGGTGGACACTAGCCACCAGGGCTATGTTTGGGGGTTCTTAAATGACTACCACCCGCGATCGGGCTTATCGGTCCACTGGATCACCAGGGATGAAATGCGGAGGGGGTTTTAAACAACTACCGCTCCGCGATCGGGGCTTTTGTACACTGGACCACCAGGGATACGCTCGGGGAGCTATATTGCTGCCCGCGATCGGGCTGGTGGGGGATTAAACTATGCCCGATTGGGCCAGTGGGGGTGGTGGTGGGGATTGCACACTGTTTCCCAGCCCTTGATCGGGGTGCAGAGGGTGTCGGTCCCCGGCGGCTGCTGCCTGGCAGGGTGCCAGGCACAAGTCTTCGGGATCGGCGCACACCTGCATGCTAATGGCATGCAACAGACAGAATCAGATGCAATGGCCCCTGGCGCCTTTGCAGGAATTATGGCCCCATTTGCATGTCACCGTTTGAATATGGGGATTTTATGCATAAGCGCAATGGTACTTGTACCACCGCAAGTTGAATGCTCCACTCTGACCACTTGCGGTGGCGAAGTTCCACTCGCCTATGCACAGTGGCTGTGGCTAGGGGTGATATTCAAAGGAGTTGCTCAAGGGTGCAACTTCTTTGAATATTGCTCTGGACACACCCCTGCACAACTATTTTGTGCAGCACAAGGGCTTGCGCCACAAAATAGCGCAGTTTGAATATCCAGCCCATAGACTTTGACAGCAGATAAGGACCACTTGGCCCACCTAGTCTGCCCATTTCCCTACCTTTTGGATAAGCTGCAGATCATAGTTAACCAACAGCCTACTTCCTCTTACCCCCCCTAGAATTGCCTTATGTCTGTCCCATGCATTCTTGAATCCCCCTACTATTTTTGACCTCACTACCTCCTTTGGAAGGCTGTTCCATGCATCCACACCCTCTTTGTGAAAAAAAACTTCCTCATGTTGCCCCTGAGCCATCCCCCTCTATCTTCAAATTGTGCACCCTTGTTCTTGCACATCTCTTTTTCTGAAAGATGTTACCCTCTTGGACTTTGTTGATTCCCTTGAGGTACTTGAATGTTTCTATCATGTCTCCCCCTCCTTTCCTCAAGGGTATATATGTTAAGCTCCTTTAGTATTTCTTCATATGGCTTCCAGTGCAGACTCTGTGCTATTTTAGTTGCCCTCCTCTGGACTGCCTCCATTGTGTCTATGTCCTTGTGGATATGGGGTCTCCAGAACTGCACATAGTACTCCAGATGGGGTCTCACCAACTGTCTGTACAGAGGAATAACAGCTTCCTGTTTTCTACTGGTAATGCCTCTCCCTATGCATCCCAGTATCCCCCCAGCCCTCCCTACTGCCTCTCACATTGATTGCCTACCTTTGTTCATTTATTTATTAAAAATCTCAGAATTACAACACCTTTGAGCCAAAGGCTTGTTTATAAAGCCTCCATGTCAAAATAAGGGAAAGGAACAAAACAGGGACAGTATACATGATGTGAGGGAAAACAAACAGGCATACAAAATTACAAAATACAGTGCACAAACTGACTAACTTAAGTTACAGTACATAGTAGGTTCAGTAGTGAGTGCATCTGGTATAAGGTGAGATACAGGACCACAATCATCTTACACCAAAAATGAGCAGTCAGGGAGGCTGACCTTGTCATTGGCCCAGAGGATGGGGATACAGTGTAGGTAGAGAGCTGTTTGGAGAGGAGAAATAGAAGGTGAAATCTACCAGCCAGGCCAACCTACATATAAGCAAGGATGGGGCAAAAAGAACTAGATATGGGACATTGAAGAATGTGTGCAGGAGAGAAGGGGGGAAAAACAACAGGGTGTGGAGGTAGGACATAAAGACTATGCATAGGGGAAAAGGGGAGAAAGAACAGGGTGTGGAGATAGGGGTTGGGGAGGGGGAGAGAGTGTGATGTGGTTAATTGCAGAGGGCTAGGTAAGCAGAGGGGCTGGAGTGGAAATTTTTAGGAAGAGTAAGAAGAAGGTAACATTTTCTGGGTGGGTGGGGCAGAAAGGGAGATGGGATCAAATGTGCCGTAACTATATTGATCTCAGTGCTGGTAGATTACTTCTGGTTTTCCCCTGATTGCATTAGGCAGGGGTAATAGCAGTCTTGAAGTAGTAGCTGCCAGTGGTGGCATGCTCTGGAAAAAAGTGGTCCCCATGCTCGTCTGCACATTTTAGAAATGATGCCTTTCCTTGTTTTTGCTGTAACTGACCCCTTTAACACAAAAACAAGGAGTCTGTTATGGCTTCCACCCCCCCTTTTGCTTAAAGTGAAGAACATCATTATGGGTTTGCATTAGATGTACAGTGGCAGCCATAGATGCAAAATATCGTGAAACAGTATTGAACTGTATGTAAAAACTCTTTTCTTTTTTTAATGTGTGCTTTCTTAATGTTGTCAATACCACTCCACCCATGTGTACTCTACCGTTGGATTTCTGCACCACAGGTGCATTATTTTACATTTTTGTGTTTAGGACAAAAATGCCTTTCAAATGAAGATCGTCACTAATCTAAATTATTGCACATGTGCAAGAAACATCTTGTGGTAGAACAACATTTCAGAGGTGTGCCCGGAATGAGTCCAATGCACAGCAGTCTACAGTGGGCTTGTCCCTGGCAGACCAATGAGCATGCAACCAGACTGTGACACTAGTCACAGTTTCACAGATGGAATCTGTTTTCTAGTTGAAAGAAATAAAGTGCTCGAATGAGACTGCTTCATTCCATTCATTCATGCCCTTACTGATCTTACTGCTTTTCTCCCCACCTATCCTGCAGTTGTCTGGGTACCCAGCCATATGCTGCATCCCCCACTGTCTGTGCCATAAGCAGTAAACAGTCCTAGCAGTAAAGAACAAATAAATATTATTTATCCTTCCCCAAATAGAAGTCCGTGTTGAACTTATTTGTGTCTCTGTGTGAATGACAGTGCATGTTCTTGTCCCTGAGCTCCTCTCTCCAGTGCTTCATACATGCCACAATGCCCAGCCTGAGCATTGCTCTCTGTGATGGTACCCACTGACCCACCCCATGGATATCCTAGTATCCATGCTGCCTCAGTGTGCCCCCCACCCTGCTGCACAATACAAGGAACAAGAATGCTGAGAATTGAGGCAGCATTGCCTGCAGAGCTATAGCCTAACCCTGGATGGTGGGGAGAGAGAGAGAGAGAGAGACATGGGCTGCAGGGACAGACATCAAGAAGGAGAAGCAGCAGTGCCCTTCCCCCGAAAGAGAGTGCAGGATTGAAAGAGGTGATGAGTGGCACAAGTGTCAGAGACAGAGTGGAGAGAAAGCCCCCAAACAGCAACAGCAACATGCTGAGATGTGGCGAGTAAGTGGAATGAGAGTGATCACCATATGACAGGCTCTCACTACTGCAGCACCACCTTGGCAGTATGAAATTGGGGGCAGTGCAATGTAGTGACCACAACCACAATGTCTGGTGGCTCCCAGACCTGCACCTGAACAAACATTCATTTAAATGGGTGGTCTGTCCCTGAGCAGTGTCTACTCCTCCCCCAACCCCTCCACCCACCCCCAAGAGAAACACAGCAATAGCGAGAGCTGCTTCCAGTGCGGCATATATGTGCAGGTCCAATCTGTTCCAGTCAGAGAGGGTGTCACCCCCCCAAACAGAGAAGTGGAGTACAGTGTGTGACCGAGCTTGGTTTCCATCTATTTTATTTCTGCTCACTCTTCCAGCACCTTGCTGTCGGTCTGACTCTGTTTGTCTTTCTAAAGCTCAGTGGAAGCAGACAGCACATACAGAGAGGCAGAGAGAGTGGCAGCAAGTGTGCCATGAGTGCGACAGAGAGCAATGCTGCAGAGTTTTAAGGAGGGAGATGGAGAGTGGGAGGGGAAGGGAGAGGGAGAGAGAGAGAGAGAGTGAGTGAGAAAGAGAGAGAGTGAGAAAGAAAGAGAGAGAGAGAGAGACTTGGTGCATCTGTTCCACTGCTGCACAAAAGTAGCACCCAGACAGAGACAAACATGTAGGTCACATATCTGCCGCTTCACATTGACTAGCACAATGTAGGGTTGGCACTGGATGGGCACCTCTGAGTAGCTGCCGCCCCCTACACCTCCAGCTCACATCAGTACATATGGAACAATCTGCAGTAGCCACAAACTGATGTAGGTTACCCATCTTCCCCTCCACACCCATCCCATTCCACACAGGTTGGCAGTGACAAGATGACCTCCAGGTGGGCAGCCCAATGTAAATAGTGGACTGTGGCCTGGTAGAAGTTGGTGATGGGTGCCCCCTCCACAACCGTCCCACCACTGCACATTGGTTGCCCCAACCAGAGACGGAAATGAGAGTTCCACATTTGCCATGTCACACCTGTTTCTATCTAGCGTGGTGGGTGCCAGATGAGTGGAAATGGGGTTGTGGCCCAGATCCACTGGGTGTCCCAAGGCCATTGGCACCCAACACATCTTTCTGCATTTCTGCACATGTGAAGCATTTTCTCCTTCCATTCCACCTCCTGCACATGAGGACCACTCTGCAGGAGCCAATGATGGATGTGGTTCACACATCTGTCCATCTTCACCCATCCAAGTTCCATGAAAGCTGTCACTGGCATTGGGTGGGCTCCAGGCAGGTGGCTCTGGGAGAATGATGCCCCATCCCACCTCCACACAAGGGTAGGATCCTGCAGCAGCCAGGGACAGAGATGCAAGTTGCACATTGGCCCCTTCATACCTGTCCCTGCTCCACCAGGGCTAGCATGAAGGTTGGAATGGGCTTCGGGTGACTGGCACTTCCTCACCCTATGCCACACCTCTACATTTGCAGAACACTCTGCTTCAGTCAGAAGCTGTACCACCTAACATGCTGTATCCATTGAGAGCACTCTGAGATACTGAGATATAAAAATGTGGATCTTATATCTGCCTCTTTACAACTGTTCCCACTCTGTTGGGTGGGTGTGGGGTAGGATTCAGTGGGTGCTCCTGAGTGACTGGTGCCCCCTCTTGCACCCCACTCCTCCCTCTCCATGCCTCCTTTGCATATGGGGAATAACTCTCCTTCTCCAGCCCTCTTCCACATGGTGGACATAGTGTCTTATGTAATCATATTTGCACATGGGAGCACTCTGCAACAGCCAGAGACAAAGATCTCAGTCAGGCATCTGCCTTTCCACACCTATTCCCACTCCACATGATAAGCTCCAAGTTGGGCAGAACATCAGTGGGGCTGAGATGTAATGAGCAGGTTGCTCTGGGAGATGGTGCCAATACCCCTCGCCACCTCTGTGAATGAGAGAAGTTCCCCCCCAAATCAATCTTTATTCTTTTCTCCACTCACCACTCTTCTGCTGATTATCCTCCTGTTTGCTTGCCTTACCAGTTGCTCCCCTCCCAAGACAAGACTACAGGCCTCTGGGCCAGGGCAGATTTTTCCTTGACCTCTCCTGTCTTCTCTTTGGACCAGTCCAGCCAGCGTTCAGCACAGTCAAGAAGATGCATTGCACATTACTTGCAGCTTAGCACTGGATGGGTCAGTTCTTTCTCTAGTAGACCATACTTCAAGTTCTCCCACAGTTCAACTGAGGCTAGAGAAGAGCAGCACACAGTCCCACTCTACCATCAGGACAGTCGACAGGACACCACAACTTGCTTGGTGCTGTACAGACAACACAGCACAGCAGCACACTCACTAGTCTGTCTAACTAGGCTTCTCCTGCTCTCCCTGTTGATGATGTCTCCATCTCCCCTGGCCATCAATGGTCCCACGTATGCACATTGTGTTGCAGCTATCTCCAACCACTATGGAGACTGCTGAGACACTGAGTTTTTAAGCAGTTGAACCTGAGCCAACCAGGAAAATAAAATACAGGAATTTGAAATTTTCTGAGGTAATTTGGGGGGGGTTGAACACCCTGAACACCCCTCCACCTATGCCCATGCAATCCACAACAGTTCAGACACATGCAATGCTTAGGTATGCCCCCGAACAGTGACATTTCTACAATGACATGCATCGATATTGACAACAGTGCCATGCCACTGTAGAAGTGCCACTGAGACTGGGCAATCCCTTCCTCCAACCTGCACCCCCTCCCCGAACTAACTCAAACCTGGAGTTAAAATCTATTAGTACAGGGGGTGCGGCTCCATGCTGACTGCAAATCACGGTCAACATGGAGCCTGGCGCTGTGATGCCGCTCGATGTGTTTCTTGTCAAACCGACATCATAAAGCCCAATGCTTACAATTAAAGGCACTCCTCCCAGCCCAGCCAGCCCCCGACTACCCTGGCACACAAATGAACATCAACCATGACCCCTTCCACTTCCTCTGCAAGCATTGAGGATCCCTCACTCTCAAGCAGTCAGTCCTGTACAAGTAGCAGAGTTGGGGGTCTGGGGCTCCAGTTGGACCTGCTGCTGTAATGGAGCTTGAGCCTGCCTAAATACAATAGGACAGCTAAACTGAGTCCTCTTAATCCCTACAGATGGAGGGCTGCTGCACAGATGATTGCTACAGCCACTCAGGCACCACAGGGGATTTAAAACAAGAGCTGGACTATGACAAGCAGCCTGTCATCTGCCTCTTCCTCCTCCTACACTGACTGCTTGCAGCACCTGCCCAACTTCTCCTCTGCTACTAGTGTCCACCAATGGTCAGTAGTGTTGGTGGGTGGCCCCTGTTGGAGTGGTCAAGCGAGCTCCTTGACTTGTTACTAGCCCCCACAACCAATACTCTCTTTTGACTTCCTTCTATGTGTGGTTGCATTTGCCTGTTTTCAAACACCCAATAAACTTTTTTCTAGTGTCTACTTAGGTACAGAATATTAAATATATCAAATATATATATCAAAATAAAATATAATTGCTTTGAAGAAAATAGAAGCCTTTATCATGGCTCAACTTCAATGTATGGTTCGAGAACACTGAAATCTCATCTTGATTGTTTTACTTCCTTATTGCTCTTTTGCATTTTCAGGTCAAATCAAATATCATAAAATACAATTTTTTTTGGGGGGGGGGGTTGAGAAGAAAGAAGCTTTTATTATGGCTCTTTTTGGTTTGATCCACACACACTGAAGTGTTGAAGCGGTGAGATCACCACAATTTTGGTAGCCATGCACCAATCCTCTGATCCAAAAAATATGTATCACAATGGTTGTATAATTGTAGGTCTATATTCAAATGTCTTTAATTCATTATAATTACATACTAATTAGAACGGTCTTAATGAGTTCATTTAAGGTTTCATAATTTGACCTTTTGCAATTTTAATGACCTCCCCATTCTGGAGTCTTCAATTTGTTTTATCTAAACATTTATTTGCTCAGTTCATCAATAATCCAATAAGATTTAGAATAAAATTACTTTAGAACAAAAGCTGTATAAACTTTGGGTCTGATTTTGCACAAATATTAACTTCTCTCTGAGCAGAAAATGCATAGGAGATTAGTTGTACATACTTTTGTATTTCTCCACACTTTTACTTTGGAAATTTGTAAAAAAATATGAAAAACTAACACTCAACTGTCCAATAAGGTTTAGAATAAAATAACTGTAGAACAAAAACTGTATAAACATTGGGGTTGATTTTGCACAAACAGTAACTTCTCTCTGAGTTGAAAATGCATAGGAGATTAATTGTACATACTTTTCTATTTCTCCTCACTTTTACTGTGGAAATTTGTAAATAAATATGAAAAAATAACACTTGACCTTTTGCACAGGTCTTGACCTCCAATAGAGGGAATGGCTTAAAACTTATCTAGGAGTCATTCAAGAGTTACCCCAAGATCAAGATTTAGTAAACTATACATTTAATGCATTTTAATAATACAAGTTGCCAAAGAGGACATAATATATGACAAAATCAGTGTTGAAGCATAGATGCCTAAAAGTTTTACAGACAGCCATTGTTTTTCTTCTCTGTCTTCCTTCTTTCCCCGTCTGGTCAGCATCAGTTTTACATAAAGATCTTATATGATATTGCTGGCTAATACTTCCTAAAATGAATCTGCTGCTTTTGTTCTGAAAAGATTTAACATGATCCCATCCTGGAAAGATCTAATGTGACCCCAATAAGCAGATCATTTTGTTTCAAGCTGGAAAGCACTAAATAATTTCATTGGCATACTAGTAAGTCAGGATCTACTGTTAAATTAGACATGACAAGATGAGAAATGAGGCTGTTATAAGTGTAATAGGAGTTATGCCAAACAAATGCAAATATCTCTAAAAGTATACAAATTATGCATAAACCATCAGTATGAAAGTTGTTCAGGACAAAACAACCTTTCAAATGAACATATTCATTAAGCTGCACTAATTATATTTTTTAAGCTATGGCCATCTGATTACCTGAATTTTCATTTTTCTTCATGGTTGTCACTTTTTGGATGGCTATATTTAAAAAAATCTAATGAATTCAGATTAGTGACTACCCTCATTTGAAAGGTCATGTTGTCCTGAACAACTTTCATGTTGGTTGTATATTGGTAACTTTTATACGTTCCGAGATATTTACATTTGTTTGGCATGACTCCTACTGTGTTCATGCAGAGAGAAAAATGAGATTGTTTGGAAGACCATATTTTACAAAATATAAAGAATTTAGATTAGTGACTACCCTCATGTGAAAGGTCTTTTTGTCCTGAACAGATTTCACACTGGTGTGCACATTGAATAGTTTTAAATATATTTAGATTTGTTTGGAAAGTGTGCACATTTGCTCTCAGAGAAAAGCAGCTTGGGGTTATGTGTCCATCATTCTAAAAAGAAAGAAGGGAGTATTTTTTTAACTGCTATAGGGATTTGTAGAGTTATGAAGGATACACTGAAAACTACTAAAAATTTTGTTCAACAGAACCCCCTTTTCAAGCTAAAGTGATATGGCTGTAGGCTCCGCCCACAACCATAAAAATGAAAGCATTGCAGGCAGGTACTGGAACCAGTAGCTGCCAAGAAAAGGCAAAAGGAAAAGCATGTCCATGCCACTCCACCTGCAAAGGAAGAGGAACAGGCAGCGGACCTAAGACAAATGCCTCAACAAAGGACATGTCCGTAGCATGACAGTTTTTCCAGGCCTTCCATGCTATGGGAATTTTCTCAATATGCCTGCCATCTCTCCCCAGGCTCAGGCTCTAGACCACCTGCCTGTGGAGGTGGACATGTAGTAAGAGGAGGGGGAGGAAGGTGAACCTATAGTGTTGAATGGCTGACCTGAACAAGAGTTTGGCTCCCCTCCAAGGCCTACAGAGGATTATACCTCTTACTCCTCTTTCATCATGCAGATGGTGAGCAACCTCGACATCCCCTCTCATGAAACAGAGGAGGATGAGAAGGTAGTACCCTAGGTAGAAGCCTTTAAAACAGATCTTTAAATGCTCCTTTTTCAATAGGCATTTTATTCATAATCATAATGAAAATTGGATACAGTATCCTATTTTATGTGTGGATAGATGCGTTTTTAAGAATTTTTATCCTTACTGACTTGCAATTTTTGAAAAATTGTATTGCATTAAAATCTTGTTTTTAATGTACAGCACTCTGAATCCCCTGAAAGGGACACTCTATAAATAAAGCATCTATCTATCTAAGTGGGAGTTTATAGGTATGATGGGGCTAGCTTCTACAAGAAAGCTGCTTGTCCCCACACACAAATCATTCCAAAAAGCATCTTTCAAAACTCATGTTGGCATCTAATTCTGCTGCTGGCATAAATAAAAATGTTGAAAAGAAATATCAGGTGGACAGACAGGGGGTGAAATATATGTTTGCCCATCCTGGTCTTGAAAGAGTGGTCCAAGCAGCTGCTTGTGAGAAAGCTAAAATGCCCTTCTCTCTGCAGCCTCCTGAGAAGAATTCCAGAAAACTGGATACAGAGGCCAAAAAAGTGTATGTGACAGTGTAAAGTGTAAGTGTATATGACAGCCTCTTTGCCCCTTAGGCATGCAGCTTATCTAGCATATACAGCCCAGTACCAGAAAGCACTGTGGAATACAGTACTGGCATAAGGTTGATGATGAGGTGGCAGCAGGACCTGGCTGCCACATGAAAGCCAGCCCTGGATGCCACTAAATTCCAGTTCCAAATGGCTGTGAACAACAATGACTCTGCTTCACAGGTCTTAGTCTGTGCAGTGGCATTAAAAGGATCACCTAGCTAAAGGCTACCATCATTTCATACGACACCCAGACCAGGGCCATGAATTTCTTCTTTGGAGGAAATTCCTTATTGGATGACAAAACAGAGGCTTACATGAAAAAAGTGGATGAGTACAAGACCACTTACAAAAGTAACCCTGAGGAAAAAAGGCCTCTTCCTATAGGCCTTACAGAAGGGGAGGCAGGGGTAGGGGCTACTATCCCAGGCCCTATGCCTCTTACGAGTACTGACCACTTAGAGGTTACTACAGAGGCAGAGGGCCTCCAGATGTGCTGATGCAGCATCAGCCCCCAAGCCACAGTCAAAGCAAACCCCCTGACAAATCTGCCCAGGTCATCCAGCCATTGCCAGTGAGGGGAAGGCTGACCCACTATTTCCAGGAATGGGTAAAAATGACTGCAGACAAGTGGGTTCAGGAAGTAGTGAGTGAAGGGTTGTTTCTGCTGTTCAAAAAGTTCCCAAGGCTGTGGAAACCAAAAACTTTCCAGCTCATTCACGAACAGCAAGATTCTGCTGGAACTGGAAGTAAAGAAACTGCTGCAGGCAAAAGCAGTAGAAAAGGTCCCTACCTTACAGTGGGGAAAGGGCTTGTTCTCAGGATACTTGCTAACCCACTGCAGGCCTGTACGCTGGTCAGAAAATGCGGGGTGGGGGGGTTCTTTTTTGGCCAAGGTGGAACTGCAGTCAGCCAAGTCATACTGACATGCAAGGTTAATTATCACTATGAATGAGAGGAAGACTCATGGTTTTGAGGCACCCTAATTGATCTTTTTAAACTTCTTTTTTAACATACAGATGCTGGGGATGTGTTGCTTTGCAAATACTCTAAATGCAAACCCCTTGAAAATCTAGATGTCTAAACCTAAACTGTGAAAAAAGGCATGCAAGTCAGAAATCCCAATGAAAAATCAAACCCTTAGTTTCTGCTTGTATGTCAGACAGCACTAGGCACAAAAAACTGAATTATGAAACACCAGTCCAGCATTTTTTTTGTGTGTATGATTTAAAATACCCATGTGCATATAACCAGGTTATGCAATTGTACAGGGTGAACACTCCAAATCTAGAAATTCAATAAATCAAATTACGCACAATCATGTGGTGGCCACTGTAGATTTTTAAGTGGCTATTATCCAGCTGGCCTCCAGAGTGTTTTTTCAGCCTGTCACAGAGTAGTCTTTATCACTCAGCAGGTATTTTAAAATCCAGATCTGCTTGGGACCAACATTCTGCTTCCCCCGGATGATGAGGGTTTCCAGTCCCCCACTTAAGGAAACACAGGCCAAGATTTGGGATGACTTCCCTGTTCCACAGAGGGCAAGGGCAAGGCAACTTTTATTTATATGGCACCCATTCCTGGGGGATCTGGGCACCTAACAATAAAACAGTACAAATAATAAAGACAAAGAATATAAATAATAACTAAAGTTTGTAAAATTCAAATCACAGCTTTCTCATGTATTTTATTTATTGCATTTTGATAACAGGGTGAACCCACTGAGACCAGAGGTCCCTCTTTCAGGGGCGACCTGGAATTAATTACATGCATCATTTATACAGATCACATACATCCCACATAGCTCAGCAGTTCACAGTATACATTTGACTCAGAAATTATAATAGTAGAAGCAATAGACATTGGATTCACATACAGAGTACTGCAACAGCAATTAGTCATTAAGGAAGGAGACAGTTGGACATTGAGATTAGAGTCACAACATTATAAATAATTTCCACAAGTTCTTATGCTAGGAGGAATGTGTTCCACATGTCAAAGACCTACTATAGCATACAGGACCTGTTAGACCTTTATTAGTGTATAGGAGAACAGCATTCAGGGCTAGGAGGGGGAGTTAACGGTAGCAGCCGCAAAGACACTGCCCCAACATGTACGCTTTTAGGCCAAATTTGAACCCTTCCAGGGCGGAACTTCTGGTCAGTTCCTCTGGAAGTGTGCACCAGAGGTAGGGTGCTGAGTACCCAAAGGATCTCTTGCCTAGGTTGGTGTGTACACAAGGGATATTGAGGAGGCAGCTACCTGATGACCACAGAGTTCACTGAGAAGCCTTTAGATTCAGGAGGTCAGTTAAGTTAGGGGGGTGCCAACATTGGTGAATTTGTAGGTCAGACATTGTAAGGGATAGGACAGTTTATGCCCTATTAAAGGTCAAATGAGGTCTGCAAGGGCCTCACAATGATGCCTCCTGGGTGAGGAGTGGGTAGCAAAGTGTAAAAGCCTATTATAGAGGACAGACAGCTTGTGGTGTTCACTCTCCTTAAGGAAATGTAGGAGGGGAGTACCATAGTGGAGGATGGAAAGTAGTGTGCCTTTGGCTATAATGAGTCATGCGTTGTCTGTTAGGGAGTTTCCAAGTCTGTAAAGAAGGCCAAGCTTCTGGTGAGTGGTCATAGCTACATAGTCAATATACGGCTTGTAGGACATTTCTTGATCTAAGTAGACTCCGAGGTATTTAATCTCATCCATGACTTCAATTCGTGACCCTGAGGCTGTGTGGAGCAGAAGCAGGTGTTGCCTGTCAACTCCCAGGCATCTAGTCCCGAAAAGGACAGCCTTGGTCTTTTTGTCATTCAGCACCAGTAAGTTAGAGGTAAACCAAGCCTCTATTACCATGAGAGTGGCCTGCAGCTTTGCATTAATGACGCTTGGTTGAGGATCACTCCAGTAGGCCACTGAGTCATCCGCATACAGGATCAGGTTTTCCAAACTACAGTCACACCCAATATCGTAAACAAAGAAGGTGAATAGAAGAGGGCCTAAAATCGAGCCCTGGGGTACTCAAGTTGTCACAGATCTCCAACCTGATTGTACCCTTTTCCATTTTACCTTTTGAGTCCTGTTGAGCAGATAATTTTCTAACCAAGTAAGCAAGAGCATGTCAAGTCCAAGCAGTTGAAGTTTACTGAGAGAAGTTTGTGGCTAACCAGGTTGAATGCCTTCAACATATCAATGGATATAGCCCCAGTAGGGGACCCCCTGTCCATGGCATCCAGGGTGTCAGCCGTGAGTTTGATTAAGCCAGTGTCAGTTCCATGGCCTCTTCTGAAGCCATGCTGATTGTTGGCCAAGAGCTGAAGCCGTTCGAGGTAGCTCTGCAGTTGGTTGTAGACCAGTCTCTCCTGCACCTTCGCCAAAGGGCAGAGTATGGCGATAGGCCTGTATTTCTCTGTGTTTACACATGGCCCTGTCTTATGAACAGGGACTACAACAGCCACCTTCCACTTACTAGGTACACTCCCTTCCAGTAGGGACCAGTTTATTAGCATGGTGACGGGCAGAGCATTCACCGGGGCAGCAGCCCACAGCAGTTGAGGCTCTAGTTGGTCAAAGCCAGGGGATGAGTCAGGGTTTATCTGGTTCAGGAGGGCTAGCACTTCTGATGGCTTGACCAACTTCAGATGAAATTGAGGCCAATGGAAATCCCATTCAGTAGCTTTTCTTAGAGGAGGGGTAGTGGGGGTAGAATATTTATACTTGTCTAGATCAGTAAAAAGGGTATTAAAGGCCTCGGCTACTGTGGAGGGGTCATCTGTCAGTATACCATTGATCAGAACAGCTCCGTCCTGAGTTCTGGTGCCACCTCAGAGGCAATCAGGCCCCTGGAACAACATCCAGATTAACTACATTGGCCCTATGCCAACCACTAAGAACAGCCAAAGTGACTGCAAATGTCTTGGTAAACCAGCTATTTACCAGGTGGGGTTTATCTCTAAAGGTAAATTCTGGTCAAAGGGATCTGGCTTTATAGCCAAAATAAAGCAAACAATTCTGGATTTGTTATGGTAACACAAACGTTTTATAACACTTACCACCCACAGCCATCAGAACAGGTAAATTGGGCTAACAGGCAAATCAAAGTTGCTATCCAAACTTGTTCAGAAAACCCCAAAGGACTAAAATTCATTATTGCCTTTACTCCTTATGGCAAACAATAGGGACACCCTCTGCAGGTACACAGTGTATCCCGTTTTTAAAATCATGACCGGACAGTCCATGAGACTCCCAAAACATTTACTTCTAAACCTGTATACTGCCACTGCTGATAGAGCATCAGTAGATTATCATGTTAACTCAAACAAGACATCCAAAAGGTACACTTGTTTGCTGCACTATATATGGGCAAGGCCCAACAACAGGCCCTATCCCATTGTAAACAAACTCAGTCCAGCAGTCTACCAAGTTAGACTGTCTCACAATAACAGTCAATGATAAATGGCTACATGCCAATCAATTAAAACCTGTTTAAAGGAGATTAAATTACTTTTCCATACCCCAATGGGCAAAATAGTACTAAACAATGTGTTTTCTTTTCTCTTTCCTTTTAGGTTCCAGAGAGAGAGATGCTTGCTTTTATGCTTATTATTTTTTTTAAAGTATGGGTCTTCTTACAAGCCCAAACTGCACATTTTATTGCAAATAAGAACCAGTGACCTAAACCTAAACAGCTTGTTGAGACAGAGTACCTGACAAGCCCACATGATCTAGTTGCATCCTGTAAAATTCACACTAAAGTCCTAAAAGACACGTTAATCATCCAGGAGGGTAGTGAGGCCCTACTGAATATTATGAACATTGCTTTGGATCAATTCTAGCAGCTAGACTTGATATGGACACCTGTTTATATTTTATTGATAATCAGGAATTTTGCATCCAAATTTATGTGGTAATAAAAGCCATTAGACCTTAAAGGTTTTACCCTATAATGCCCCATAATTTGTGACACTTAATACTACATGCCCAAAATAAAACCGTGGCCCACCCAGTGGACTAATAGGCACTTCCCAACCAGGTACCCTAGTTAATAATGTGCAGCTCATGCACAACCCAGTGATTTTAAATCTCACCCTTTAAACTTAAAATGATTTGTTATATTTTTAACAACAAACATTTCCCACTTTTGTTAAATAATGATGTTGTTGAATACCCTGGCAGCATACCAGGTACTCATTAATGACCCCCTATACAGGGATTAATAGCAACACACACACACACACACACACACACACACACACACATGATTTTCACATCCTGAGTGTTAGTGGTACATCTTATAATAGTAAACCTATCCAAACGCACGCATTTTGTTTTTGTTTTTTTTTTATTAAAAAAAAAACACAGGTTTAAACTCAGGCCTATTTGGCTCTGACATATCTATTTAAAATAAAGCTGATATAGCCATTATTCAAGCACATATGTTAAAGGTTCATAATAGTGTAAAATATAATATCATACCCCCCATTGCATGGTATACATGGTTTTGCTCATAAAGAGTGTCTGTTGAGGTAATCCAAAATGGATGACCACCACATCACGTGCTTGGCATAAGTAGTACAATAAACATTTATTAGTAGTCTTGCTTGTTTACGAATGTTTCTTGGCAGACCCAGAAGACATAAGAATCTGTATTATTATTATTATTATTTGCTGTACACACTAAGAGTGTTTAGGCAACATGGTGATTGGGTAGTGAGGGAGATTAGGACTGCCAGCAGTCTTAGATGTCCTGTGGCTGGGGGGGGGGTGAAGCTTCTGCCATGGATGCCTTCAGCCCCACGCTGCTGATGCGGCCAACCAGTCCTCCTCAGTGCAGCCGAGCAAGTTCTTTGCCGCTGATGCAGCCAGTATCAGTTCCCGCCAATGGACCAGTCCTCCTCGGTGCAACGGACCCAAATTCCTTGCCGCTGGTGTGGCCAATGGCAACCCTCACTGCCTGGTGGCCGAGCAATCCCCCCATTGCTGCCGATGCGGCCAAAGAAAAAATTGTTCAGCAGTGAGGTTGTTTCTGCAACTGGGCCCTTAAATAACCCTCACAGTGAGTGAAAGAGACCAGGGTCACCAGCAGTCTTAGATGTCCTGTGGCCGGGGGGGGGGAGAAGCTCCTGCTGTGGATGCCTCCAGCCCCACCCCGCTAATACAGCCAACCAGTCCCCCCTCAGTGCAGCCGAGCAAGTTCTTTGTTACTGATGTGGCCAGTATCTACTCCTGCAAATGGACCAGTCCCCCTTGGTGTGGTGGACCCAAATTCTATGCCGCCGATGGCACCCCCTCACTGCCCAGTGGCCAAGCGATCCCCCCATCACCGCCAAGGCAGCTGAAGAAAAATAGTTCAGCAATATATATTTATATACACTGTATATATATATAGATATATATATATAATATATATATATATATATATATATATCTATATATATCTATATATATATAGATATATATATACAAAATTAACTTAGACGGTTGGGCGTGGAGAATTATTCCAAATAGGCCAGGTGGAAGAGGTGGGTCTTTAGCCTCTGTTTGAACACCCCAGTGAAGGGGGGCCTCCTGGACTGCAGGTGGTAGCAAGTTCCACAGGGTCAGCCTGGTGACATTAAAGGCATGATCACCCGATGTCTTGAGCTTAACCCTTGAAACATCAAGGAGGCTCCCTTGAAGAGGACCAGACAGAAGTTGCAGGTGTCAGGAGCTCATTTAGGTAGCCAGAACCCAGCCCATATAAGGCCTTAAAGGTGAGCAAGCCCACCTTGAAAAGGACCCTCCACCTGACAGGCAGCCAGCGCAGAGCATGCAGGACCGGGGTCACATGACTGGATCTGGACAGGCCCGTCAGTAACCGGGATGCTGCATTCTGCACCAGATGCAGTCGATGGAGGGTCCCTCCTTTGACCCCGAAGTATAGAGAATTACAGTAATTGAGCCTAGAGGTAACAAAAACGTGTAATAGAGTCAGCAGCTCTCCGGGTGGAATGAGGCGGGCTTGATCCTGGCAATGTTCCTCAAGTGATAAAAAACAACTTTTGACAACAGACGACACCTAATCTTTGAGCGTCAATCTGCTGTCCAGGATCATGACAAGATTGTGCACCCTCAAGGAGGCCACCAACAGAGAAGACCCCAAAAAAAGACCTGTGTCAGCTCCAGGGGTCAACCCATCATGCCCACAACCTGGCTCGATCACCAGCACCTGTTTTATCTGGGTTCAGTTGCAACCAGCTGGAGGACATCCAGTCATTGATTTTAGCCAGACAGATGTTAAGCACCTCTACAGCATCAGATGTTCTGGATGCAAATGATAGATACAGCTGGGTAACATCTGCATAGCAGTGAAACTCCATGCTGAACTGCCGAATGATCTCATCCAGGGGCAGCATGTACACTGTGAACAGCATCATTGACTAGATCAAGCCCTGGGGCACTCCACATGACAGGGGCATTGGGGAGGAGGGGAAATTCCCTAGCACTACGTGCTGTAGCCTATCAGAGAGATAGGACTCAAACCATTTGATGACAACACTGGTGAGTCCACAATACTCACAGAGTCTATTGAGGAGCATGAAGTGATCCACAGTGTTAAAAGCTGAAGAGAGACCGAGGAGAACAAGAACTCCTTTGTCTCTAGCCCTGAATAGATCATTATGCACCCTAACCAATGCTGTTTCCATGCTATGTCTGGCCCAAAAACTCAACTGGAATGGCTTGTAAATATCAAAGGACATGAGGTGATCCTCGAGCTGTTGTGCCACAAGTTTCTCAACAACCTTGCTCAAAACTGGCAGGTTGGAGATAGGATGATAATTCGCCAGGACATCTGGGTCAAGAAATTGTTTTTTTCAGGAAGGGTCTCACCAGTGCTTCTTTCAAAGTCACCAAGAAACCCCCCTCTGCCATTGAACACTTGGCAATCCTGGTGAACACCGGGCCAACAGTCCCAACGCATCTCATTAAGAAGTGCATCAGGGCTGGGTCCAGTTCACAATATGTATGCTTCAGCTCTAAGATCACCTCAATGACCTCCACCATCTCCACTGGTTTTAAACTCCTCCAAGATTGATGGAGTGACTCTTTTTCTCCCAGTCCAGCCACTGTGAGGAATTGATTGCCTTGCCGACAGAATCCCAGCCCGGATAGATGACTCTGTCAGGAAAAACAGACAAACTCTTCACACAAAGTGGATGAAAAAGTCTTTCTTGGCTGTAGACAGACAGGATGAAGTAGCCTATCCATTGTTCGAAAAAGGTGAGAAGGTCTGTTTTTCCCTACAGCAATTTCCCTGGACAGAGGGTGAAGATCTGTGAAGACTCCCCACCCCCATAAAAAAGCATCAGTGGAGTAGAGGGAGGCACAGTAGCAGCCAAGAGCACAAGAAGTCAACCACCCTAGACAAAGTAATATGTGTGTTTTTCTTTTTCTTTTTTTGATATAGTATATAAAAAAGAATTAATAGAAAGTTTGCTGAAGTTTAGTGGGGGTAGTGACTGTGACGCAGGCAGCCAGTTCTGAGTGCTGTATTATATATTTTTTGATATAAAATGTATTAATTTCTCTGCTGAAAATTCTAATGCTCTAGGAATGACCTCTCTCATCTCCCCCCCTCCAGATTTCAGCTGACAGACGCAGGCCAAGAGAACTGCTGACAGCATTGTATCACACACTCAGTCTTTTTAGAGACAAGGGCCCAGATATTCAAACTGCGCCATAAAAGTGTGCAACAGCAGAAGCAAGTGCAAGTCCACTGCACCCATGAGCAATAAGCGCGATATTCAAACACTGTGCAGGTCAAGATGTGCCTGCGGCACATGGCTGAATATCGCGCCAGCTGCGCCATAGAGCAACCAGGGATGTGCAGTGGCGCAGTTCAGATGCACAATAGCACAACCAGGGATGCTCAGTGGAGCAGGGCAGCAGCACAACAGCACAACCAGGGATGCTCTGTGGAGCAGGGCAGCAGTGCAACAGCACAACCAGGGATGTGCAGGGACAGGATGCAGGGGCCCACCACCCATGCTACAGATGGGCAGAGGAGCACACAGCAGAACAGACATCACCCCCACACCCCATTCACTGTACAACTGGGAGAGAGCTGGAATAACCACCAGCCCATGGATACCAGCAAGAAACCCACAGCCGGGGCATGGTGCCCCAGCACACCCCCTGGCAAGCTGTGACAAACACACAAGGAGGTCCAACCACCCCATGCCACACCATCCCACCAATGCAGAGCACACCCTGCACCATGATCCCCAGACACCCTGCCCAGGAGCAGCACTCACCAGTGCAGGACACCCCATGCATGCCACCAACCCCACTGTGACAATGCAACCCTGTGCACCACAGAACCATGCAAGGCAGCCCCACCATGAGCACCCGTCAGCAGGTGGCAGCAGACAGCGATGCAATGACTGCATACACAGTGCCACCATGCACGTCCCCCTGAGGTACAGCTGAGAGACCGACCATGTGTCGGCACACAAGGTACCCCACACGTGACAGGGCATGTCCCGGACCCCACCACCAGTGGTACAGCACCCTGCACACCCTCCCAAGGACACATCCTGACCCAGCACTGGCCACAACAGCCAGCACAGACACCCACAGTGGTGCATGGAAGCATGCGCCACACAGGATGCAACACAGTGCATGGACAAACACCCACCCATTAACAAGGGCACACCAACACAGGGATGCAGTAGCAGGTCAACCAAGCCCCCAGCGTGTGGCCACGGAAACTGTGTACACACGGCCAGCACCCCTCCATGGCACAGGAGTGCCAGCCACCCTGCGCAGGCACCATGGAGCTGTACGCCACCAGCATGCGCCTAGTGCACAAGTGAAAGACAGTGGAGCACATCCCCTGCAAAACACACAAGCGACAGCATGGAGGTGGGACAACAACAGCGGAGTCCACAGTGCCACCCGAGGCAGACATGCACCACACCAGTGACAGGAGGCAACCCGGCATTGTGCTGAGTACAGTGGCTGTCCAGCATGGACAGCCACCACTGACATGCCAGTGGACCATGCAGGTCACAGGCATGCAAGGGTGTCAGCTGCACAGGCCATGGATGGTCTGACAGGTGCGCCATGGACACAGTGCATGCACCATGGACCACTGCACACAGTCATCCAGTGCACAGGGAACAACACACAAACCACAGACAGTGACTGATAGCTACCCCCACACCATAGTCATGTCCCCTACGGACACACACACACGCCCATGACTGCACCACCCCTGACACCATGCACACCACTGCAGCTGAGCACCTTTAGCCCGCTGTAAATCAGAGATCACCACAGTAGGCATAACAAAACAAATGTATATTAAAAGATAGAAAACAACTATTTACAAATATGTACAAAAGGTTGGGGGTGAGGCCACAAACCAGGTGGGGGTGGGTAAGGGGCAGGGGTGAACAAATGGTAGAGGGAAGGGGGATGTGAGGGTGGGTCCAGGGGGGTAGGAGAAATCTTGGGGTGCAAGATGTTCAGCGGGAGCCCCAGTCCCTGCTCTGAAGGCACCTCCCGCCATGCCTCCTTTGGAATCCTAGCTGGTCGATGCACTGTAAAATCTCCAGAGAGGCCCTGGCCACTTGCAGTATCTCCTGCAGCGCCCGCTCAATGTTCTGCAAATGCCATCCACCTAGAACAAGGGAGCAGAGTCAATAGGTGCAGCGCCCTGCAGCCCACCTACTGTGCATGGCATACGACCATGGGACATGCCTCTGTGATGGTGTGCGACCACCCACAGTGATCGGGTCCACAAGACCTGCCCACCCAGGCACGCACAGCCATGCGGACCACTGCACACACACACACTGCCCAAGTCATGCACAGCACCACCATGACATTGACGCACTCCCAGACATGCAGTGCCACTGGGCAGTGCTGACTGTACCATGTTGCGTGCATGGCAGTGGTGTCAATGGATGGTGGCCATGCCCCGCCACCCGCCCTGTTACACAGCATGCACAAAAACTCCTGGATGTAAGGCACTCACCATCATCAGGCTGGTCCTGGCTCTGGTCTGGTACGGTTGCTCTTGCATCCTGATGTGCCTTACACCGCAGCCGCCCCTCCCTGGCACGCCGGCGCTCCTCAGGGCCTAGGGTGCAAATATGGAGAGAGGAACATCAGTACAATCCGGTAGCAAAGTCCCCTCACCCCTGGGTGTATGCGATCCCACACAGCCATACCCATCTGCCCCCCACCCCTATACCACTACCATGGCCCACACTGGACGGCTCCCCATGTGCTGGACACATACCACCTCAATACCCGTATGGACGTAAACAGTGTATGGATGGGGCACCTACCTGGCCATGGAACCGCGCCCCTCCTGGTGCATGCCCACAGGCGGGCAAGCCTGTCCAGGTCCCTATGCTGCAGGTCCCCATACCGGTGCCTGCACTGCTGTGCCATGCGCTGGATGCCCGTTGCCTCCTCCAGGGCCACCGCCACCTCCTCCCACACAGCACTCCTGGCCCTGTCCAGGGGTGCCTCCCCAAAGAGTGCAGCAGCATGGGGCTCCGCCAGGGACACTAGGTTAGCCAGTTCAACCTCGCTCCAGATTGGTGCCCGTCTCCATGCCATCCTTCAAGCATTGAGTATAAAAATGGCACTCTGTAGTGCACATCTGCCACATGCGGATGCTGCGCGGTACTGTGCTGCCATTCCTCATCATGCTGTCACCGAACAGCATGATAGAGATGCACCCATGTGGAAGCATGGCACCTAGGGGCAAAGGTCAGCACAGGGTCAGGGGTCTCTCGTGCATGGACCGCCACAGCGTGATTGGTACTCACCGCGTGTAGCATGGTAGGGCACCTGTGTGGCACTTCCTGTAGCAGCCTACTGTGCTGTGGCTCCATGGCGCCTATGGCGCCACAGTGCAAGAGCGCCATACATGTGAACAGCACAGTAGCGCCACTGGCACAATGGTGGCCATGCCCTGCACTGTCTCCTGTGCACAGCATGTCAACAGTGCAGCAGGCATCGTGTCAGCACCCAGGGCATGCGCCGTTCGCTGTCTACTGCGCACGTCACAGAAATGCGCCCTTGCCTGAGCACGTTCAACACAATTGTGCAAGGCGCAACAGCGCGATATTCAGCCAGCATATGCAAATCAGCTCATCAGCAATTCAATGGCGCAGATACTGCATTAGCATCCACTTAAAATTGCGCCTCACCTCATTTGCATGCGTTGCGCTATATAAATGCAACATTGGGCTGCAGAGGCAATAGTCTGGTATTGCAGTCTATTGTGGTGAGTTGCATGCTGTTTGGGAGTGTGGGCAGTGGTGTGTGGGAGATGCATGGGACTGAACAGTCAGAGGTAACATCCGTCATTCCCACAGGATCAATGATGAGCGATCGTGAGGTGAGGAGGAGGAACAGAGACATGGAAGGAAGAAACTTCACCAAGGCAGAAACAGATGCCCTGTTTGAGGCCTACCTTGATCAGGAGCCGCTGCTCAACAGACAGCGGGGAACACCACAGGCCCATGCTGCTGCATGGGGAGAGGTGGCACGTGCCATCAACCAGCATGGCAGCCACCAGCGGTCCGTGCAGGAGTACAAGAAGAAGGTGGGCACAGACAGGAGGAGGATTAAGGATAAGGTGGCTGCCATCAGGGCAGCATGGGCTGTGACTGGTGGGGAACAGCCGGCCGTGCAACGCTTGACCCCACAGGAAGAGCGGGTTGCTGGCAGCATGAGGTGTTGTGCCATCGAGGGTGTTCCAGGTGGTGGATTCTAGATGGGTGGTAGCCCATCACTGCATGGTAGGTCCTGATCTGTCACTGGGGGGGATGACACAGGGTAGGGCAGATACATTAATGCTACTGTGTTCCCTTAAAGCTCCTGAGTGTCTACATGGGTCAGCAGTGGTGGGCTCGTCCACTGAGGGCGATACCCTGAACACAGAGGAGGGCTCATCCACCTCCACAGGTGTCCAAGGGTCAGGATGACAGTGGGCCTTCCTGGCTGTCCGGACTGATGTTGGTGGAGCAGGTGTGGAGGAGGCCCTGTTCATGTCCCAGTGTACCAGCGTCCATGGATGCCAGCATGCTGAGACTCGGACTGGTGCCAGATCCATCACTGATGATGATGGAGCTCACATCATGGACAGTGATACGTGTGGGCCGCAGGATGGCTGCACAGCAGGTTACAGCACGGGCATAGCCATGGGTGGTGCCGCTGTGGAGGCCTGCGTGATATCACAGTCCCAGCCTGTGCCTGTCTGCACCAGTGGGGCAGCACTGGTGTGTGTCCAGGACAGTGGGGCTGTTATGGCGGCACCATTGAGCCCTGGAGAGCGGCAGCCAGAGGGGCAGTGTCAGCAGTCGGCCAATGGCCATGGGGGACAGTGTCGGGGGGCAGCATCAGTGCATCACCTGAGGACATGCTCAAGCATGGCCCTGGTGTGCAGCGCCCAACTTCAAGGGTGCTGCCCATCATGGCCTCAAACACCGTGAGGGACAGCATGCCGATCAGGCGGATGACCTCTTAGATGAGCACACCCGCATACTCCATGATTCAGTGGATCAGCAGTTGCAGCTTGTGATGACGCTGGATGCACTCAGTGCGGTCCTGCGCCAAGCAGAGGAGCAGCGCAGCAGGGACACCAGTCTGCTCCTGGCAGGGATGGACTGGCTGCGGGAGGATGTGACTGCCGCCATTTACAGGCAGACACAGGCAATCACAGCTGTCATGGCCACAATGGGCACACAGTTATTTGCCCATGTGTCGCAGACACCATGCAGTGAAATGTCCACCCCCGTTCCCGGTGTCATGCGACACCCTCCTTGTTGACACCGGGTTCAGCTGTGGGCATCCCGAGCATGCCTGGTGCAGGCATGTTCAGTGAGCTGCAGACCCCTGCTCGAGAATGGTCGTGTTCACGCAGCGGAACCACCGGGAGACCGTCGGTGCCACCTCATGAGGCCATTGGTCAGCCTGTCACTGATGGCGGGTCTCAGCGGGGCCGCCCACGCATCCGTGGTGGCCGTGGCACTGTGCCACGTGACTGACCTGTCTCCCACCATGGCTACTGTCTGACGCTGCCCTGTGTGCAGTGTGTTGTTCAACGTGCAGTGCACGGGTGGGTTACCCAGCCCTGCACACACACACACACATGTTCCATCTGCACACCCTCCCGGCTGCTGGTCGCTGTGGCATGTGCATGATGATGCCTGCGCTGTGCTGTCCACCACTGCGAAATGGTGCCCAGCATCTGACACACACACAATGACAGGCACTGAGCGTGGTCGTCTGTGGACGTGTGTGTGGCTAGGGGTGGCAGTTGGGATCGGCGTGCCTCCTACCCTTTGCGCATATCTTGTGGGTGTGTGTGTGTGTGTGTGTGTGTGTGACCGCGTGCCGTGTTAGAGCTTGCTCATCCCTGATGACGTGTGCGGTTCCATGGTCAGCCAATTCCCTTTACGACATGCACCCCTGGGGCTTGTCCATGCATGTTTGTGGGTTGTGCCCTTGCCATTGGTGGTTGCACATGGCCCCATGACTTACCTGGGTTGGTTGAAGTGCTCCTCTGTGATGGTGTCCCAGTGCAGCTGCGCCATCCGGATCAGTTGGGGGTCCCTTCGACCAAGGGGGAGCTTCCCATCACCATCTGCACCAGCGTCCTCATCGTCCCCATCACTGTCCCCCTCTTTGATCTGTACAGCTATCCCATAGTCGTTGGCCATATTGTGCAGGATGCAACAGGCCAGGAATAGCCCACAGGCCTTTGAGGGGCTGTACTGTAGGGCACTGCCAGACGTGTCCAGGCAACGGAAACGTGCCTTCAGCATCCTGAACACCCGCTCGATGATATTGCATGTGGTGGCATGTGGCTCATTGTAGCGTTGCTGCAATGGGGTCACGGGCAGCCGGTATGGTGTGAGCAGCCAGGGACAGAGTGGGTATCCGCTGTCACCTGTGTGTAGAGGGTGGACATTAGTTTGGTGATCAGCATTGCCCTGCCATGGGCCATCTAGGGCAGTACCCATGTCACCTCTGACTATGCCCCTCCCAAGATCCATGTCTTTCTGTGTGATTTGCATACTCACCCACTAGGTGGCCAGTGGGGATGTCCCCTCTCTCGAACCTGTGGCACAGTGCAGACTGGTGCCAGATGAAGGCATCATGTGCTCCCCCAGGGTGCGTGGCACAGACATTGGTTATGCACCCCCTAGCATCGCACACCACCTGGCAGTTGATGCTTACATACCCCTTCCGATTTATGTATGCTGCACCTTTGGGGTCAGGTGGTGTGTGGATGGCCACATGGGTGCAGTCAATGGCTCCGAGCACACCAGACATATGTGCTACCCTGTGAAACTCTTGTATGTGTGCTGTGCACTTTGCCGGTGTGCTGGGGAAATGGATGTACGCCGCAGCATGTGGCAGCAGTGCGCTGAGGAATTGTGTGAGTAGGCATGACGCAGCTGACTGGGTTATGCCTGTTGTGTCCCCTGTTGGTCTCTGGAAGGTACCCGTGGTGAGCAGGCACATGACAGCTGTCACTTTTGTCTCCACTGACAGAGCATGGCTCCGTCATGTGGGTGCCTGCATCACATCACTGCACAGCTCACAGAGCCGCCTCAGGATCACCCAGTTCAGGCGGTACTGGCCCACTATCTTGGTGTCACTGTACAGCTCGAAGCTGGTGCAGGCTCGGTACTGCCTGTTGGGGGCATACCGCCAACGGACCCTTCCACGGCCGTGCCCCTGCAGCCTGCCTTCTCACACCCCTCATTACTGCCTCCATCTGAATGGTGGCACTGGCCATGTCCCTGGCTTGTGTTACCCCCCTGGCAGCTGTATTCCCGTTCCCCCCACTGTCCTTTCTGCTACTCCCCCTGCACCGGGAACACCTCCCAGAATTGGACGTCCTGCCCACTGTCAGTGCCCTCAGTCCAATGTGGCACTTCCCCTTTCCTCCTGCAAAGTGGCACAGGCTCCCCACTCCTTCCCTGTTCCTGGTGATATCCAGGTGCTCTGTCCTGCTCCTGCCCTGTCCTGCTCACAGCTACTGTGTGCCTGGTTGCTGTCAGCTCTCTCCCACATCTGGCTTTCCTGTAGCCTTATTGCACCTCTCTCTCTTGTTCCTTTTCATTTTGGATCATTTCCGCTATCGCTCAACTTCCGTTTGCTCCCCTATTGTACATGGCGCATGCTGTTGAATATCGCACTGCGCCATTTATTCATGGTTCTTCCCCCTTCAGTCGCGCATGCATTCATTACCATTGTGCTCTTGTGCATTGCGACTTATACGCAGCTGCTCTCCTGCTGAATATCGCACAATGGCGATTTCGGACTTGCGCTGAGATCCCCTGCTGGCGCATGGCGCAACCCCTTTGAATATCTGGGCCAATGTGTTACTGGAAGACGTTTACTAAGGCTCCTGTTTCTCTGAGCTAATTACAGAGTTGTTAAGTTAATTTTGTTAAGTGAGAAATCATAAACTAGGTTTATGATGTTAAAATAAGAGAAGCTAGGATGTTACATAGAGGTGTACGGTTGTAAATGACCCTATGAAGTCTGTGTGAAGAGGGCACAGCATGAGATCAAAAGAGGTGTCATTGAAACTTGAGTTATGCTAAGATTACAGAATTAATACATCCTGTATAGCTGTATAGTATAGATTAATAAAATTACATCCTGTGGTTGTATAAAAATATATTTTTGTTAGATATTTGACCAGAGGAGGGGCTGGATGACTTCATCCAAAAGGGGTTGGCCAATACTGCTTGAAAGATTATTCTCTTTCACTATTGAGATGCATTTGTATCTGACACTGACTAAGGAGACATCTGAGCACTGAAAACAGGTATTTAGAAAGCTAGACAAAATCTAAATATAGTTGTAGGAATTGCACCGTTTTAAACCTTGTTTTGTTTAAAGATATGTATGTCTTGTGTTACAAGAGTTCTGTATTGTATGTTTGACATATTATGATATATTTTAGTAAAAACTCTAATTTTAGAAGGTGGCGCATGTAGTGCCTATCCACAAGGGGGGATCAAGGGAGGTGGCAGGGAACTACAGGCCTGTCAGCCTGACATCAGTGGTGGGCAAGGTGATGGAGGGCATTGTCAAGGAGAGGCTAGGGGGAGACTTGGATAAGTCAGGGTGCCTGGACGATAGACAGCATGGATTCATCCCGGGGAAATCGGTCAGACAAACCTGGTGGAGTTCTATGACTGGGTGACAAGTGCCTTGGACCTGGGTAGACCAGTGGATGTCCCTCTTCTAGACTTCAGCAAGGCATTTGACTCTGTTCCTCACATGGGCCTGTTGGATAAACTAGGAGAAATGGGGTGGGAAACCAGATGATCCGATGGATAGGCAATTGGCTCCAGGACCGACCCAGAGGGTCGTGGTTGGTGATAGTCTCTTTCCCAAGGAGGGTCATTAGTGGGTCCTACAGGGATCAGTCCTGGGCCCCTTCTGTTCAACGCCTCACGTATCTGACATAAGGACAGGAATCAGGAGTGAGATGAGTCTCTTTGCAGATGACCTGAAACTGGGGCGGTGGTGGATGGGGAGGAGGGAGGTGGCCCTGCAGGGGACCTGAGGCTCTGGAAAGATGGTCTAGAAAGTGGAAGCTGAGGTTTAATGCAGGGAAATGCAAGGTACCCACCTGGGCTGGAAACCCAGGCCAAGTGTACACCCTGGGGGAATACTACAAGTCTCAATGGCTGAGAGGGACCTGGGGGTGGTGGTGGATGTCAAGATGAACAACTCTGAGACTTGTAGGAGGGCAGCAGCCAAGGCCAACAGGATGCTGGGATGCATCGCTAAGGGGATCACCTCCAGAAGGAGGGAAGTGATACTCCCTCTGTATAACTGCTTGGTGAGGCCGCACCTGGAGTACTGCGTGCAGTTTTGGAGGCCGCACTTAAAGAGGGATATTAACCTCTTGGAGAGGGTCCAGAGGAGGGCAACCAAAATGATTTGGGGCTTGGGGGACAGGACCTATGAGGAGAGGCTCGAAGAGCTAAATATGTACACGTTGGAAGAGAGAAGGGACCGGGGACATGATAGAGGTCTTCAGGTACATGAAGAGGGTAAATAGGGGAGGAACAGTGAGGGTGCTTAAGGAAGGAGGAGGGGCTGCTAGAGGGCATGGGGTGGAAGCTGGAGGGGAAGATTCAGGGAGAAAGGAGGAGGTGCTACTTCACTGAGAGGGTGGTAGAGCCATGGAATGCACTACCTAGGGGGCTGGTGGAGGCAGAGACAGTGGAGGGGTTCAAGAGGGGTGGGACAGGTACAGGAAGGGTTCAGGAAGCAAAATCCAATGCAGCAAGAATATCTGGAACTGGGAAGGGAGAAGCCAGAGAAGGCGAGGGGGACAGCAAGGTCAGCACCCAGGGTGGGGGCTGACCAAACGAGCAGACACGAAAGACCATTAGGCCTATTCTGCTGGCATTTTAGTATGTTAGTATGTTAGAGCAAACCTGGTCTGTCTGAATTGCTTTCTTTTGCTAAGAAATATTTATGGTTCAGCAGACATATAGCTTGTATGGTGGTACCAAACTGGAAACAGAAGCATTTTAAATCTGAGGTCCTTATAAAGTTTTAATGGGTTCATCTCTGAATACCTGGTTAGGTGCCCATAGGCAAAGATATCTGGCCCCCCGAAGACATATATATCTGAGCCTGTGCATTGGGTATGCTAGAAGGAGGTTAACAGTTTGAATCCCTCCAGAACTGAGACCAAAGATTGATCCAAACTCACAAAAACAGACAAAAGTGTTAACTTGTCTGTTACACTGTTCACAAGACTGCGCTCAGTGGTTGGCACTTTGGGAGTAGAGGGCCTGACCTGCTGAGTGAATTTGTGACAGTGACTGTGGGCAACACTTGCCATGCCTCGGTGGTTCTTAAACAGAACAGGCTACAGCAGCCTTTGGATGTTGTTTTTTTCTTTCTTGCTGCAGCCTGTCATGTTTAGATCCTGTACCACTGAAAAGAAGGTGAACATAATACCGTGGCACAGTGATGTAGTGCATCATTGGTGGTCAGCAGGTTGGGCCAGAAAAGAGCATTTTAACCATCCTAGTCTGGCTTTATTTTACCTACCTCCTGAAGTCCTGTCACATAAATTAATTGGCACTGCAGGTAGGTTATCAGATGGCATCCGAAATAAATAACTTTTCCCTTACTGATGACCGATCAGCAAGTGCGGAGTGATCACATGTGGGCAGACTTTACTTCGATTCTCTAGTGTGCAGTCAAAGTGGTGGCAGCTCGGCAAGCGTGAAGCCCTAGTATGTCTCGATGCCACTCCACAGCTGATGCTCCCAGTGGTCCAGCCTTGTAACTGCCCCGGACTGCCCCGTCGACTTCCAGTTTTCATTAGCTTAAGAAGAAGAAAAAAACTCTGGTCAGGCGGAACTCAATCTGTCTTGCGGGGGGAGGTGGGGGTCATTCGAACTTCCCCACAGCATACGGGCCTGCACTGAAAACACAGGGAGTGGGGACCCATTTTACATCTAAGATATCTGAACAAACATACAAAAAAGAAAGGTTCAAGTTGGTCACACTGGGAAGAGTGATACCATCCCTACAGTCAGGAGATTGGCTGAGGTCACAGGATCTTAAAGACCCCTACGTTCACATTCCAGTGAGACCCACCCACAGAAAATGCCTCAGGTTCAGGCTGGGAAACTGCCTGTACCAGTATATAGCCCTCCCTTTGGCTTCAATTTAGCACCAACAGTCTTCACAAAGTGCCTAGTTGTTGTGGCAACACACCTGAGAAGACAACGTGTGGTGGTTTTTCCTTACTTAGACAAATGGTTGGTCTCTGGGAAAACAGAGCATGAAGCAAGGGGCCATATCCAAAGGGTAAGGAGGATTCAGGAGAACCTGGGATTCCTGATAAATCTGCAAAAGTCCCAAACAGAACCTGTTTGGAGGTAGAGGAGGGAAAGGGGGACATGACGGATACCTGTAAATACCTCACAGGGTGAGTAAGATGACAGATACCTAAATACCTCACGGGGGTGAGTAAGGTATGGGAGGGGGCTATTTTGCAGCAGTGAAGGAGCACGAGAACCAGGAGGCATGCAATGAAGTTGGAAGGGGGGAAATTTAGAAGGGGTATGAGGAAGTACTTCTTCACTGAAAGAGTGGTGGATACCTGGAACAGTCTACCACCTGTTGGGGCAAAAACAATGGTGGCTCCAAGCATGCATGGGACAGACACAAAAGAAACCTTGCTAGAAAAGCGGGGGGGGGGGTAGCTGCAGCTCAGTTAGGTTCTACGATGACAGTATAGGCAGGGAAAATGGAAAGACCGGGTGGGTCAAGTGGTCCTTGTCTGCCAACACATTCTGTGTTTGTAAACAAGAAGGTAGGTGGCTCAGGTCTTTGCTCAGAGCCAGGTAAAAAGAGTGAGTACCTACAAAGTTGAAGAACTCTGCTGTCTGATCCAACTGTAATACTATTCAAAACCTTGGAAAGGTTAAACAGTTTTATTAGGATAATAATCCAAGCCATGAGTAGCACCCCCACGCTGTCCACATTTCACATTATACTGATGCTTTTCAAGACCAAGAAAAAGTATCAGTGCAACACAAAAGGTTCTGTTGCAGACCTTGAGCAAAGGGCACACTCCCAGAAGACGCCCTAGTTCTAGACTGGACAGGGAAGTTCATGTGTGCCTTCCCATCATTCCCACTCATACAGAGAGTGTTGTCATAAAGCTCCGGAGAGCGCCAGCAGCAAGGATCTCTGTAGTCCCGGACTGGACCAGACCGGCTTGGTACTCAGTGCAAGACTCCTATCAATACACCACTGAGATACAATCTGCTGACTCTATCTCAGGGCAGAATGACTTCCCCAGGCCTCAGAACATTACACCTGAGGGCATAGTTCATAAGGAGCTAGAATTTTCTAATTTAAATTTGATAGAGGAAGTGCTAAAGCTGCTGAATGTTTTCAGAAAACCAGCAACAAAAAAAATGAGGTTTTTATCGCCCTATCTCTTACTCTGTTTATTGTCTTAGTCCAAAATTTATTGACCCTGTCTCTGTGGTCAATCCAGTACTCTGTTAGCTGTTTACACATTGTTATATCTTTTCTGAGCTGTTAGCTGTTTAGACATTATGATATCTTTTCTGAGGCCTAAGGATTTTGTTTATATATTTCCAATATGTAATCCTTATTGTTTCAAATATTATGCTGTTACTGATGTTGTCCTTTTGTTTTCTGAAAAAAAAAAGGTTTTAAAGTAAAAAAAAAAAAACAGCAACAAGGAAAACATACTTCTCTAAGTGGAAGAGATTCTCATACCTGTGTGCCCCCAGGAAGATCATCCCAATGCAGGCAGGGCTCTCTACGGTTCTGGACTATCTGCTACACTTGCAGTCCTTAGGTCTGAGACCAACAACACTGAAGGTTTATTTGGCAGCAGTATCTGCATACACGTTAGCAGGCAAAGGCAAGTTCTTGGCCTCACAACTTGTTTTTAAAAGATTCTTTCAAGGCCTTAGTCACCTGAATCCACCTGTAAGGCACTCAGTCTCTCCATGGGACCTAAATATCTGTCTTGCCAACCTGATGGAGGCTCCCTTTGAGTCTATGGCTACTGCTGACTTAAAATACTTCATATGGAAAACAGTTTTCCTGATTGCCATGTCATCTGCTAGGAGGGTAAGCGAGCTGCAAGCCCTTTGAACAGATCCAAGCTACATAATCTTCCACATGGAAAAGGTGGTCCTTAGAACCAACAGGAAGTTTCTACCCAAGGTGATGTGGTAATCCCACCTGAACCAGTTAGTCACCCTTCCTGTGTTCTACCCTCAACATTCCAGTACAGGTGAACAGAAACTGCACTTTGGATGTAAAAGGAGCACAAGATCATTACTTGGACCAGAAAAAGGGTGTCAGGTCCCAGGGTACACAGGTTTTTGTTTTTGAGGGGTAGGCAAAGGTAAGCCAGCAGCTGGGAGAACTATTTCCCATTGGATAGTCTCCTGCATACAGTTCTATTATGAAAAAGCTGGTAAAATGTCTCCCAGAGGCCTAATGGCGCATTCCACAAGGTGTACCTCTGCTTCTGTGGCAGCTACAAGGGACATCCCTCTTTTTATATATTTGTAAAGCAGCTACCTGGAAAACCGTGCACACCATCACGAAGCACTATTGCCTGGACATACAGTCCATAAAGGATACCAGTTTTGGAACTGCTGTCTTGCAGAACCTTTTTCTTAAACAGGTTCTGAATGCATCATCCCAAGGTATTGCTAGAGAGTCTACTTGGGAAGCATCATTGATGGATTCATGGTGTTTGAAGAAAAAAAAATTACTCACCGTAGTAATGTTGTTTCTTCTTAGGGATCCATCACTGAGATTTGTAATCTCTGACCCCGCCTCCCCTTCCAAAACCTGAAAATAATAGGTTCACACAAAAATCCATTCTTCTTTTAAGGTTGCTTGAGCATTCCTTATTGCAGTGCCTCAACAATTGTTAGAATGTGATCAGTTTCGTGATGTCTTGTTTAAATATGTTTGTTTAAAAAAAAAAATGTTTAGAAGCCATTTAGTTAGTTTTATTGGTCACTGATCCCCTAGATGTAGAAAAATGTTTTACGTTAGAACACTAGGGGGCACGTGATCACAGTGCAGAGTTTAAACTTGAAGTCTAAGTTCTAAAATTAGCATAAACTTCTAGCTCCAGGGTATCACTCACTGGCAGGAAGATGATACTTATTGTAGATCTCACTGATGGATCCCTGAAAGAAACAACATTAATACAGTGAGCGTTTTTTCTTATAAGTCAATTATGTACCAGTCAACCATTATATATTTCCCAGAGTGCATTGGACATAATAATTACAGCATGAGTAGTCTGTAACAACCATTTGACATACAAAACATTTGTATTGTTCACATTAGTTATTAATGTGTTCATGATTTTATTTCTATAGAGTCATTTCATTTGGCTGGGGTGCTGGCTGATTCTTCAGCCCCTTCCAGAGTTGCAGAACAAATCTACGCTAGCAGCCACCACTGGTGCCGCCACTCAGAGGCTGGAGATAACTAAACATGACAAAAAAAAGGTGCAGTCAGCAAGCTATAGAAGCAGCGCAAGATGTACTGATACATACAAAAACAAAGTGCTGACCAACAGCCAACCACCCGGCGCATCGTGGCACTCTGCCATTTCATCAGGGGAGGTGTGTCCACAAGATTCATGTCTCCCGTAAATACACCAAGCAGTCACATGAATGTGAAAAAATTTTGCACTGCTTTAGTAGCTTGAGCAGTAAGTGTGTGCCAGCTGGCAGCAGGACAGTGCCTGACCTCTGGTAGCTGACACCTTGGTGTCATCCCCTAAAAATGTTTTTAAATAATTCTTCACCTTCACAGCTTCATGTTTCCTTTCGTGGCAGTTTCAAACTCTTTACATTTGCCCAGGTTGCAGGCTTGCTTGCAGCAGTTACTTCTTCCTTCTCCCTTCTCCTGAGTCTTGAAGCAGCCTTTTGTAGTGAGAGCTGGACAACAGGTTGGTACCCAGCCCATGGTAGCTGTCATCTTGGTGGCATCCCAGAAAAAAACTTTTTAAAAATATGTTTTTCTTTTTGTGGCACTTTTCAAATTGAAACTATCAGTCTTTAGACACCCCCCAAGTGGCTGCGGTTTCTTCCTCCCAATTCCTGAAGCAACCTGTGTGTGTGAGTGCTATTGCAGTGTGATCTGGGCAGTTGGCAGCAGGTGTATCCCACTTGGCAGTGTGCCAGTGCCTGTCCCTGATAGTTGGCATATTGGTGGCGTCCCATAAAAAAGGTAAACTAAATAATAAAATACTCCACATTCTCTCAAGTTGCTGACGTTCCTTCCTCCTCCTGAATCTTGAAGCAGCCTGTGTATATGTGTGTTGTCCTGAGCTGTGCCGTTGCAGTGTGGCCTGGGCAGTGGGCAGCAGGTGTGTGTCAGCTGGTAACGACTCAGTGTCTGGCCTCTGGTAGTCCTTGGTGGCATCCCATTGATAAAAAATAAATTAAAAAAACTAAAATAAAAAAAAAATTACAAAAAAATAAATAAAAAAAGTCCCTTCATGTACTTGAAGGTCTCTATTATATCACCCCTCTCCCCTCTCTCTTCTAGGGAGTACAATTTCAGGGCTCTTAGCCTCTCCTCATATGACCTGTCCTGTTGCCCCTTGATCATTCTAGTTGCTCTCCTCTGGAACCTTCTCCAGTATGTTAATGTCCTTCTTAAGGTACAGAGGCCAATACCTCACCCCATATTCTAGATGTGGTCTTACCAATGTCCTGTACAATGGCAAAATAACCTCACTCTGCCTGCTACTGAAACCCCTTGCATTATATCCAAGCATCCTATTTGCCTTCATCACAGCCTTTTTGCATTGAGTGGAATGTTTCAGGTCACTAGTAATCATCACCCCCAGGTCCTTTTCCTTACTCTGTCCTTGGGTTTTTGGCCACAATGTGCATCACTTTGCACTTTTTGAACCCAAGCTACCATATTCCTGGTCATCTATCCAATCTGGCTAAGTCCTCCCTCAGCTCTTGTATCCCCTCCTGGGTATCTGCTCTCCTACAGAGCTTGGTGTCTTCTGCAAACAGACGCATCTTGCCTTGAATGTCTTCTCCAGTATCACTAATAAAGATGTTAAACAATACTGGCCCCAACACTGACCCCCTGTGGGACCCAGCTGGTGACCTCTTTGGTGCTGGAGAACCACCCTCCACACAACTACTCTCCATGTTCTGCCACTCAACCATTTTGAACCCATCTTACCAGTTTCTCCCTCACCTCTAGGTCCTTCAGTTTCATTATCAACCTTCTGTGTGGCACAGACTCGAAGGCCTTACTAAAGTCCAGGTAAATGATATCCATTGCCTGGCCTTTGTGCACTGCCCTCATGACCCCGTCAAAAAACTCTATCAAGTTCGTCTGACATGATCTGCCTGCCACAAACCTGTGTTGTTTCCTGTCCTCCTGTCCAGCAGACCATTCCCCCTCCAAGTACCTTACCAGTTCTTCCTTCAGTATGGTCTCTATGGGTTTATATATTATTGAGGTCAGGCTGACTGGCCTGTCATTGCCCGGGTCCTCCTTGGGTCCACTCTTGTGGAGTGGCACAACATGTGCTGTTTTCCATTCTACATCAAAGAAAAACCAAAGCAGATTAGACTTGGTCATAGACCCCATGCCTCAGTAAGAGCTACAGGTGTAGAAGAAGATGACAGTAGTGGTTGAACAGTCCATAAAGTATCACAAATTGTAGGAACCACTTGCAGTGGCACTTTAAAGGCATGGAAGCTGTTACCAAACATTCAGGAGCAGAACCACCTTCCCCTCCATCACCTGAAACAGGATGTGGCAACAAGATGGAGTTTCACCTACAGTATTACATGATGGAACGGCTACTAGATCAACAGAAGGCTATCCACCAGTATGCCATTTAGCATGATATTGGCAAGGGAGAGGAAACATCAACCCAAATCCGTGGTGCCTGATGGAAACCCCCTGCACTGTGCTGAAGCTCTTTGAGGAGGCTAAAAGGGAGGTAAGTGATAATGCAGCTGGTCTAAGCCAGGTATTACCCCTCATGGACCTCATTAACCTGAAAGTTCTTAATATGAAAACTCAATATGAGGAAAAGGAAGATACCACTGCTCTCATTCTAGTAGAAAGGTAAAGATCACATTTCTGGAATAACACCTGCATTTCAAAGATGCACACAGATGACCACTACATCATAACCACTCTCTTGGGCCCTTTGTTCAAAGACACATTTGAGACATTCTTTAATGCACAAGAGTGTGTAAGGATCAGCAATGCTATAAAGCTTGGTTTATCCATCTGGTGTCTGTACATATGGAACAAAACAAGAGGTGGAACACAAATAGAGCTGAAGAACAACACTCATCATTATCATCCCTTGCAATCACACTGACAGGCCAGGTAGAGGAGAGGGGAGAAGGAGGATCCCAATATGTTTCCACTGCTACTACTGAATGTCACAGGAGTCACTCATTTTTGTCTTCAACTCAACATGCTACTGCCGTTATTGTTACTGCACCCCCCCCCAAAAAAAAGATAGCCATTGATAAATGGAAGAGTCAGTGGTCACTGCCTGCTCCATCTCCCATTTGGATGGTCTTAAGATTAGCCAGTCATCCAAATATGGAAAGACCTGGAGTCCCAACTCTCTGTGGTGCACTGCAAGTAATGCAGAGCACTTTGTAAAGACTCACAGCTCCGAGGAAAGCCCAAAGGGTAGGACTTGGAACTGGTAAAGTTGCCCCTGCACACATAAATGAAGGTATTTGTGGAGAGTGGGGGTGCACCACTATGTACTGGTATGTATCTTGCATATCCAGGGAAGCTTGCCAGTCCTTTGGCTTCAGGTATGATGGCAGAAAACCCCAGAGAAATCATTTTGAATTTTTCTCAATCTGTGAGTTTGTTCAGATTTCAGAGATTGAAAATGGGGTACATGCCCCCTGATTTATTTGGTACCCAGAAGTAGTGGGAGTGGAACCCTGTGTTCTTTTCTGACTGTGACACTATTTCCACTGCCCTGTTGCTCAGAAGGCCCACTATCTGCTGTGCCAGAAGCTCTGCCATATGAGCTGACAAAGGGTTCGCCTTCTGGGTGGATAGTCCTGATGTGTTTCTATGAAATCCACAGAGTATCCCTCTCATATAATTCTGAGGACCCCTTGTCCATCGTGATGGATTCCCACTGATGGTAAATTGGGTCAGGTGTACTCCCGCCCCCCACTGGGAAGGAGAGTCCACCTTGTGCAGCTGAGGCAGGACCAGGATTGGAGCTTCACATAGTGGCAGTAAGTGCTTTTGGTGCCAGTGCTTTCGACTGTGCATTCTTCTGAGGCTGAGGAGCTTGGTTTTTACTGTGTTGGTCTCCCCTTCCTCTGCCACAAATTACTACTTGTTGCAAAAAGAACCACTTCCCTTGCCCCTCTATGGATTAAATGAGGCCAGTCTGGAAGTCTTAAGAGACATTCTAGTTTCATTAGACTCCTTAATAGACTGCTCCACCTGCTGTCCAAACAGATAGCTGCCATCGAAGGGCACAGTCCTGATCTGTTGCTGAACATCTGGGGTGAAGCCAGCAGTCCAAAGCCAGGAATGCACACATCTGCATCAAAGGCATCTATAGAGGCTTTGAGCTGGTGACTGTTAGATTCAATATCTTGTTTCTTTCATCATGGCTTTTATCCTCTGGGTAGACTGGGTGGCTGATCAGCACTACCCTGGTGTCACGATCCAGCCTGCTGCCTCTCTCCTACCCTGGGGAGCCATTCCCCTGTGGATTTTCCCCATGGCAGGGCATGGGTGGCTATCCTCCCCCACTGCTGGAGACTTACCTTCAGATTCCCCCTTACCCCTCCTGGAGTGTCAGGGTGGGATATAACACTCCGGACAGGGCTTCATTTAGCCTGGCCTCCCTCCATGTTCCATCTTCATTCTCCCAGGGCTATGGCAAACTGGGATGGCACATGTGCGTAGAGGTGTGCATGTGCTCTGGAACTGCCAGCCCCTTCTACCTGACTTTACATCAGCCTCCCTCACATCGGTACTACTACAGACCCCCACCTGGTGGCAGCCAACAGCCAAGACAGCTTACCACCCCAGTCCAGAAGAGGAGAGGAGAGCTGTCAGGTGGCTGCTCAATCCTCTCCCAGCCCTCCCCCCACCATCCCCAACAACCCAAGCTTGTTCCCAAACTAGGATTACCAGCGTGTCGCGAGGTTAGGCATGTTGCAGTGCCTCAGCCTTCTGCACCATGGAGCCAGCCTTCAATCCCTTGTTTAATGATAAGCAGCATGTCTTATTTAGTCTCAGATTCTGTCAGAGCCTCTACCAGAGTACTGAGCTTGCTCCAGTGGGTATATTCATACTTGGAGACATGGCCCTTGTAGTTAGCTAGTCTCATGCCCAGGGTAGCCAAGGCATATGCCCGCTTACCCATCATGTTAACCTTGCATGACTTCTTGTTCATGGGGTAAGCAGTGACCTCCCTGGGACCTATGACTTTGTCATTGTCAGCGAGAATAACAATAGCATCAGATATAGACTGAGTGAAATACACTGGCTCAGTTTTAAGAGCAACATATTTCCTGTCCACCTGTTTGGGGACAGCTGCCACAGTAGCAGGCCTCTTCCAAACCATTTCCAACAGGGTCTTTAGAGCTGGTTGAATAGGAGGAATTAAGCTGACTGGGATATTAAGCATGTTTAGAAACTCCATTTGGACATACCTAGCCTGGTCTATGGTTGCTACTTTGAAGTTCAGTGTAGAATGCATATTTCTGACCAGAGCCTGGAAGTAAAGATCCTCCTGAGGCACAGACAGAGAGATTGGGTCCAAGGCCTCTAGACCACAAAAAGTGTCATCGCCACACTCAGAGATGATAAGGTCAGGGTCATCTCCCTCTACACCCTCCTCACTATGGGGATTGTAGAGGGAGGAGGGTTGAAGAGCTGACAGCATAGCATGTGGCTGCAGCAACACCAGCAACACTGGCCCTGGGGCCTAAAGAATGGCATTGGAGGTGGTGCCATGGCTGGCACAATGGGTGGCATCGTGAGGATTTCTGACACTGCAGCTAGCCCTGGGAAGGTTCCTGGGCCCCAGGTCCTGCAAACTCTTGAGACATTGCATCCAACACTGCATGTGGCACAAGGACAGGTCCCAAGTGGCCTGACCCATCACCACACACAAGGCCACGCATAGTGTTGATGACCCAGCTGGCAATAAGGTGACTGGTGGTAGTACTGTGGCTGTCTGCATCCCCAAAAAAGGACTGAGGTCAGTGGCGGAGAAGTAGCCAGTGCAGTTGCACAGGGGCCCATGCACTTAGAGGGCCCCGGCAGGCTCAAATGTTTATATCAATTATATTACCAATGTGTTCATTTGCAGGGCCCTCCACCTGCTCTGTTTTTTTGACAGCTTATGTTCTCCCTTCTGCACTAGTTCCACAGGTCCGACAGTCTGACAACGTCAGGACTCACACATGATTAAATATATGGCACAGGTGAGAGAGCTGAATTGGTGAGTTGGGAGCTATGAGTTTTATTAAATATATGTCATAGTTACTTCTAGTTTGTACTTTTAGCATTCTCTTTACAAATGTGCCCTCCCGTTTTCTAGGTTTTTAATATAGATATAATATATGTATAGATTTTTTGTTTAATCAGTTTTTGGAGCTCTGTAAGACAGCTATACTCAACAGAAGATAACTTAAGTGTGTTGCCATAACCATTTCCGTTTTGGTGGATGTCACATGATTGCTTGGTTGTGCAGTGGAAAAGAGGTCGGAGATTTATGGTGGTTTAATGAAGATAGTTTTATCTTGTGATTTACAATAGTGTATGTTTGGATGTAAAGATGCCTCCAAAACACAAACGTGTAAGCAGAAGAAGGAAGGACTGATGCTGGCTGCAAAGCTTCCTAAAATCAACGTTTTTTTCCTAAAGTATGACTGAGCCTGACAACACAGCTAATAAGAGTGAAAGTAGCAAATAGCATGACTTTGGAGGACCTAGTACCATGGCTGAGATGGCCTGTGCTGAAGCTAACTTTGCTAAAAAGTCTGAAAAAGAACAGGACATTGAAAATGTATTGGAGAAGAAAGAGCTCAGCAAAACAAGTGCTGCCTTAAACAGTGAAGAACCTGCTTTTCCAGTTCCTCCTGCTGATGACAAAAACCCCACAGACAGAAGTGATTTTCCTTTACATATTAACGACAGCCAAGTAAAAAGATATATAATATCGCAAGGTTCGTGTAAACCTGACAGACCATTTCCACAAGACAAAAATCAAGAGGGGCACTGTTTCTCCAGGACCTGCTATTATATTACAACAAAGGCAGGAGTTACATTACCATGTACTTGGCTTTGTTACTCCCCCAAATTAGACTGTGCATATTGCGAGCCATGTTGGTTGTTTGCTTATGGTAGTGCACCTGCATATAATGTGGCATGGGTCAGAGGAGTTCTAGACTGGTGTCACCTAAGAAGCAAAATTGAATATCAAGAAACATCAACAAATACATTCAGATTCTTGTTCAGTACTGTATATGAGCAGTGGCGATTACATGGAACAATTGATGAAGATTTCAAAACTCAGATACAAAAGGAGAAAAACTTCTAGAGACAAGTTTTGGAGCATCTAATCAATTTGACATTTGACTCTTACATTATCTATGTACAATTTAGCTTTCAGGGGACACAGAGAGGTTTTAGGGTATGCTGATAGTGGGAACCTCTTTTTGATCTCAGAACTGTTAGCTAACTATGATCCCATATTGAAGCAACTTGTTTCTATGCCCACTGGTTCGATTCAGTACCTTAGTCATACTATACAGGATGAACTCACTGAAATTTTGTCTAAGCGTATTGCACGAGGTATTGTTGAAGAAATAAAGGCTGCACCTTTTTTCTCTGTAATAATGGATACCACCCAAGACATTTTGAAGACTGACCAACCCAGTCAAATCTTTTGATGCATAACAATTAAAAGGGATGAAAGGAACATGGCAACTGACGTGAAAACCAGCAAATCTTTTCTGAGTTTTCAGGAAATTCGTGATCAGTTCACCAGTGGACTTGAGAAGATAATTGTCTGTATTGAACAGAAAGGTTTAGATTTAAATTGTCTGTATTGAACAGAAAGGTTTAGATTTATCTAAGTGTCATGGGCAGGGGTATGATGGGGCCTCTAATATGAGTGGAGTACACGCAGGCGTGCAAGCAAGAATATCCAAGCAGGAATCGAATGCTAAAGATGTACACTGTAGCATTCACAACTTAAATCTTACCATGAATGATTCTGTTAGACGAAAACCAGAAGTGAAGCATTTTATGATGTGATCGAAAGACTATGCACTTTTTTGGGCCACAGCATAAAACGCTGGGCTGTGTTATCTTCATTCAATTCTACTTCCAAGCTTTCCAGCAAAATTAGCGTGAAAAAGCTTTGCACTACCTGCTCATCATCCCAGATTGACTCACTCCTTGCTCTGAGGTTTCGTTATTTAGATATTATGAAGGCACTCACAAAAATAGTTCTTCTGAGCAAAAATGCCAATGAGCACATGGAGGCTTTAGCGTTAAAGAAATTATTGGACATTTTTAGTTTTGTTTTTCTCAACAGAGATTCTGGAAATGGTAAAAGCTGTGTCAAAACTGCTACAATCTAAAGACATAGACCTTTACAAAGCAGCAAAATTACTTCACAAAGTACCTTCAAGATTGCCTTCTTCCCTACTGCCCCTCTCGCTCACACTGCTCCACCGATGAGGGATTGCTAGAGATTCCCAGGGTCCAATTAAAGACCTCTGGGGCTCGCTCTTTCACTTATGCAGCCCAGACCCTGTGGAATTCTCTACCTTGTCAGATTAGAGAGTGCCCGACTGATGAAAGCTTCATATCAGCTCTAAAAACGTATTTATTTACTATGGCTATTGTTTAGTGCTCGGTCATATATATTTTATTGATCTGTTGTATTTATTACTAATTCTGTAGTTCAGTGTTTTATGGATTTTATCATTTGTATTCTGTACAGCACTATGATCTTATGTAATAATGCTTTAGAAATAAAGATTACTTACTTACTACTTACAAAGCCTCTGAAGATCTAGTTATGTTTCAAAATGAGTTCAAAGAAGCCAAAAATTCAGCAATTAAATTATCAGAAAAATGGAGTGTACAAACCCAGTTCAAAAGAAAGTGCATGAGGAAGGTGAAATGCCGTTTTGGCGAGCTATGTGAAGATGAAAGACTTGCCAACTCAAAGTTTTTTCAAAGTAAACGTGTTTTACAGGTGCCTCAATATAATAAATGCACAGCTTTCCAATCGATTTCAAAGATTAGGCAGTCGCAGATAAATTCAGCATGATCCAGTCAAGAACGTTTATTTCTGCAAGTGATGATGATGAACCTTATGAAGGAGCTGAAAAACTAGCCCATCATTTCAACAAATATATTTCTCCTGCTTTTCCTGGGCAGTTGCTTTCATTCAGATCTTGTTTGAAATCTAAGATCTCAAAACAGTCATCAGTGAAAGATTTGGCAAAAGTTCCAATTGCTTGACAATAGTGCATTAACATCCCGTTTTCCAGAAGTTTGTACTGTACTTCTGCTGTTTCTCACCATCCCAATAATAGTAGCCCGTGCTGAAAGCTCTTTTTCAAAACTTAAAGTTATAAAGAACTACCTAAGGAGTACTATGGGACAAGAGAGACTTCCGTGGATTGGGAATGTTATCTATTGAAAAGTAATGAGCCAGAGAAATGAACCTAAAGCAGATAATTGAGAGGCTGCAGAATGAAAGGCATGCAAAATTGATTCCAATAGGTGAGTAGAAAACTTTACTATTGTATGTTGTCATACACTGTTTCACAGATGATAACCTTTTGATAATTAAATGTTATGAAGCGTTGAACAGTTGAAGTGGCATGTTTAATGTGTATAAATGTTATATATGTATTCAAATTTGAGGGAGGGGCCCACAACAAAAACCTGCATTGAGGCCTATCTTTCTATTCCTCCACCAGTGACACAGGTGACACCACAAGTGGGACAAATGTCAGCTGGGCCACTCATGGTACCAGCCTGGAGAGTGGTGGTGAAGACGGATGTAACCAGGTTGCTATGGATGTTACGGTTACTATCCCTGCCTTGTAGGCTCAAAGAAGGTTGAGGGGCTTGGGATTTGTTTTTCCTCAATGGGGGGTTCATTCCCAACAAAATTAAATATAGTGCGGTGCCTCCACCCAGAGATAAATTTAAGTGAACCTGGTGACAAAGTGGTACAACCCCCTGGGATGCCATTTCTACTCACCTCCCCCACACAATCACCCCACACATGGAGCACCAAAAACAAATACAGCATTTCAATGAACATGCAGTTACTAGCTTTCTTTAATAATATGTTGGCAATAGTATGCTCACAAGACAGGCTCAGGTAGAATAACAATTTATTAAACAGGGTAGGTATAGAGGAAGGGGATGCAAAAAATAAGTAACTGTTCAACTGTATCAACAGACATTAGAAATAACAGTGCCCACCCCCAACAGCAACACAAACAGAATTAACCCACCTCCCAACTGGTACCAGTTCATTCAGTCAGCTAATGGGAGCTTTCACTGTCCTTTCTGGGTACCCAGCTGGTGAAATGTGGCAGGCCTACTGTTGGTACAGCTTGTTGACCGGCGTTGGTGCACTTTAAAAAACATTGATTAGATGTAAACCCCTTTGAATGGATGTAAATTACTATTTTAGTTAGAACCTTTCAACTCCTGGGCGGATGGCCAAACAGTGAATTTAAAGAAACCATGTACAACACCAGGTTCCAGGGCAGACCCTCAGTTTACTCATGGTTCTGGAGATACAGTTCTTACAAAGCCTGGGCGGTATGCCCCGAGGACAGCGACACTATTACGGTGAAAATGTTGCTACTGACAACATCGACGTTTTTGCTGTAATAGTCTGCCCGAGACCCCAGCACTCTCTGTCCTAGTCCTGCACCCCCTCCCTGATCCAACTGTGACTTGGAGTTAGAATCCTTTAGATAGGGGGTGCGGAGTGCTGAGCTCCTCATGTGTGGGGTTCGGGGGAAAAGCCCCCCAGTGAAAAAACAGCCAGGGTCTCCAGTCATATTTATGTGAACTGCAAGTTGTGGTTGACATAAATCCTTTGCTGTGATGGTGGTCGAAAATATAGTTGGCGAACCAGCCATTGTAGAGCCAGTCTGGGCAACAGACATGTCTCTCAAGCTACAGCTCTGGGGTGCTTTGAACAAGGACGAAGGTTGTGACAGTCGGGATAGATGGCAAACTCTCTTAACAGGCTTGTCACCTCTTTCTGCTTCTCTTGCAGCTCTCTCTGCTTCTTCTGCAGCTCTCTCTGCTTGTCTTGCGGCTCTCTCTGCTTCTCTTGCAGCTCTTGCTGCTTGTCTTGCAGCTCTTTCTGGTTCTCTACAGCTCAGGGTGGACTACTGTAGGGGTCAGAGGCACACACCTCACCCACCCAAGCATCCAGTCCTCAGGGTGAGATGAAAGACAGTGTCTGACTGCGACACTGCTTAGCCGATTCCCCAGACAGTCCCTGCTTATCACCTCCTCCTGCAGCTCAGTAACACAGTCTTCTGCATTCTGCAGTCTAACAGCCATGGATCACTTAGTCCAAAAAACTGGATCACCCCCTCTGTTTGTAGGCAGTATTCAGTCCCTCAGCAATTTGGCAGGTGTCTAGGCTCTGTTCTACAAGTAGCATGTCACACTTCAAATACTGGCTTTCCAAATTGTGGAAAATTTCTGAGAGGCCTCCTGAAATGTGACTGTGGAACCCTTAGGCAGACCTCCAAGATTTAGAAGGCACACAGTCCACACTCCTTACTTGTGAAGAGCTCAAGGCCGACAGCCCCAAGATAGATCTACCGTTTGGGTCTGAGAAAAATCAGGGCAGCATCCATTAGTCAAACAGGCTAACAATGCACAGAATTAGTATGCAAAATGTTCACTCGATGCCTGTTTGGCTGACTGAAAGGGCCCCAGGAGACAGTCCTCTCCTTCTCCCAGGAACCCCCTTTCTGTAGTTCTCTGGGCTCTTCAACCTCCTATTGGCTGCTTAGTAGGGTTAGGGGTGACAAAGATGGCTGCTTTAAAACAGTTTATACAGAGTCCCAACTTTCAGTGTCTATTGCAGGGTTCTTGAATTGTTTTTATTGTAACAGTCCCCGAGGTCTGATAGTTGTCCCTCTGCCCTGTTGGCAGAGTGGGGCTTGAAAGGGATGCCCCCTGCATGTCATGAGTGCCATAGTGCTCTCCACCTAGGTGGCAGTCAGGGCACATACAGAATAGCAGTTTTAGCTGCTCTTAAAGTTACAGTGCTTAAAAACGCTTAATCAGAGTTTATTTCTCCCCCTCCCTGTGTGCCTTCAGGATCCCAACTTATATTTCTGGAGTCCTGGGGGTCAGAGTACACAAAAAGGATTGCTGACAGAGTCACATAAATGGCTTTAATAAATGAGCACCACAGCACTTCCCTAAAGTGTGAGCAGATCATTGCAGATCGCACGTTTGAGCAGGTGCCAGCTCGAACATGCGTACGCTGAACTGTATGGCACTCTGCAAACCGCTGAACTGGAGGTGTTACATTAATAATGCATTAATAACACTCCTCAAGTCCTCACAGCAATGCAGGCCCACAGGGCTAGCAGGAGCACACAGGGACCACAGAACTGGACCAGAGACCTGTGGGAGGGCAACACAGCACCCAGGGAGCCAGACCAGGTAAGCCTCACCCATTGGGAGATTACATGGATGCACATTCAAGTCAAGCAATACCACAGGTGATGCCAGCCTGACCCTGAAGGGTCAGGGGCTGGTGCCAGAAGTGGCGTTACATGACTTTGATGCTGTACCTACTGCTCCATAAGAGCTGCCCAATGACTGAATTGCCCACTGGGGCTTTGTCCCCCTTATACAAGAGTCAGAACATAGAGGAAGCGGGAAACTACAGACCAGTCAGCTTCACCTCAGTAGTGGGGAATATTATGGAAGCACTACTGAAGGAGAAATTAGTGGAACACCTTGTGTCCAATGGTCTACAGGACCCAAGGCAGCATTGTTTTACTGGGGGGAGATCATGCCAGACTAACCTCATGGAATTTTTTGACTGGGTGACAAGGGAGGTGGATCAGGGGACAGTGGACATGGCCTATCTGGACTTCAGTAAGGCCTTTGACACTGTGCCCCACAGGAGGCTGTTAAACAAGCTGGGCAATATTAGTTTGGGTAGGACAGTAGTGCGTTGGGTGGGGAATCGGCCGAATGGCAGGACACAGAGGGTGGTGGTAAATGGCTGTCACTCCACAGAGGGAAGAGTGACCAGAGGAGTGCCACAGTGATCAGTGCTGGGTCCAGTCCTCTTCAACATCTTTATCAGTGACATTACGGATAAAATAGAAGGGAGAATTTTCCTGTTTGCTGATGACACAAAACTCTGTAACAGAGTGGAAACGCTGGAGGGAGTGGATATAATGAGGAGAGACGAGCAGAAGGTTGAGGAATGGTCAAGGATGTGGCAGTTGAGATTTAAAGCAAAAAAGTGCAGACTAATGCACATGGGGCGCATAAACCCTGGAACAACATATCAGCTGGTGGGGGGAGGATATAGCATGCTCCAAGCAGGAAAGGGACTTTGAGTTATCATCTCTGATGACCTAAATGTTGGGAGTCAGTGTGACAAGGTGGCGGGTAAAGCAAATAGGATGCTGGGCTGCATAGGCAGGGGCATCACCAGCAGGAAAAGGGAGGTCATAATTCCACTGTACAAGACATTAGTGAGGCCACACCTGGAGTACAGTGTCCAGTTCTGGAGGCCTTACCTATGTAAGGATATAGACAGGGTGGATACAGTTTCGAGGAGGGCAACCAAGATGGTACAGGGTTTGCATCATTGTAGGTCTACAAGGACAGGCTGAAGGACTTGAATATGTACTCCCTGGAGCAGAGGAGGGAGAGGGGGATATGATAGAGATATACAAGTACCTCACAGGGATGAATAAGGTGCAGGAAAATGCTATTTTTCAGAGGAAAAGATTTTCCAGGACTAGGGTTCATGGGATGAAATTGGAGAGAGGGCTGTTCAGAGGTAATGTGAGGAAGTACTTCTTCATGGAAAGGGTGGTGGACAGGTGAAACGTTCTGCCAGAGTATGTGGTGGGGGCTGAAATGATTACGGGATTCAAAAATGCATGGGATAGGCATCGGGGATCCTCGAAGTTGGGGGAAGGGGACAATCCAGTTCAAAAGAAGCTGGAAGGGGCAAAATGACATTCACAATTAGGCAGACTAGGTGGGCCAAAGGCTCTTATCTGCCATCAGTATCCATGTATCTATGTCATTTTCAGCCACAGCAACAATGGCATCTATTACTGGTCGAGTGAAATACATGGGCTTAGATTTAGGCACCATGCATTTCTTGTCCGCCTGTTTGCCACAGTAGCAGGCCTCCTCCATGCTGCCTCAAAGGGTGTCTCCAAGGCTGGCTGGATGCGATGAACTAGATAGATGGATATTTGGCACATTTAGAAACTCCATTTGAATGCACCTAGCCTGGTCTATGGCTGTTGGCTTGAAATTCAGTGCAGAATACATATTTCTGAGCACAGCCTGGAAGGAGAAATCCTCCTGAGGTATGGTGATAGGAACTGAGTCCAAGTTCCATAGTACGAGTCATCGTCCCCACCATTGGAGATGATAAGGTCAGGATCTGACTGGTCCCCCTCTACTCCTTCCTTACTTGGAGAGTAGTAAAGAGGAGGGGGTCAAAGGGCTGACAGTGCAGGCCACTGCCTTGTCAACACCAGTGACAGAAGACCTGGCCCCAAATGGGGCCTCAGGAATGGAACTGGCAGTGGCACTGAGGATGGCCCTGGGACCATCACTCAAAGGGAATGATCCTGACATCACAGGCCAGTGCAACTCCATCAGCAGTGTTGGCACCGGCACCAGAGTAGGCCCCAAAGAGCCTGACCCTGGCACTGGATGTGGCACCCTTAATGGAGCTGAAAACCCCGCCAACCCTAAAGGAACCAGTAGTGGCACTGTGGGGAGGGACAGGAGGTGACACCACAAGCCAGGTGATGCCAAAAGCAGCTCCAAGCCCAGTGGGCATGTGCGGTGACACATGCGCTGGGCTTACTTGTGCTGCCAACCTTCCAGAAAAGTTCAGTCTCCTGTGGATTTTTAGCACCTCCAGCACAGATCCATTAGTGGGACTCTATGGAGAAGATTGATTCTTGGATGATCAGGTCTTTCTCATGAGATTGTTCAATATTAGCCAGTTTGCCTGTTGGTAGCTTGAGAATTGAAACTGGGAGTTAAAATAATATTCCATTTTTGTGTACATAATTGTTCACATTTATTATAGCTCGGTGTCTTTAAATAAAACACACAATCCAGTTTTCTTGTTGAAATTATATTTTTGTACAAAACATTATTCTAACAGTCTGGACATAAATAGCATCTGTCTTCCTCTCAGCTTCCCACAGACCGTGCTGACAATATTTAGTTCCTGTGCCCTAGTAATGTACAGTGTCCTTGGCATGGTACAGGTTTCTTCTTGTAACACTAGTCAAGATATAAAGCCAATGTAATCCCTCCCAGTCACAGTATGGGGCTTCTTGCTGTAGGCAACTGCCAGTGAAGTAGAGTCACTGTAACCTTCCCCCCCCCCATATGGAGTTCTTTGCCATAGCACTGTTTGCTTTCTAAAGGCACTGTAACTCCCTCCCTCCCCAGTATGGGACTGTTTGCTATAGCACTATCTGTGTTGTAGAGTCACTGTAATGCCCCCCCATAGGGGTCTCTTTGCCATAGCACTGTCTGTATTGTAGAGTCACTGTAACCCCCCCATACAGGGCTCTTTGCCATAGAACTGTCTGTGTTGTAGAGTCACTGTAACCTCTCCCCACGTATGGGGCTCCTTGCTATAGAGCTGTCTGTATTGTACAGTCACTGTAACACCCCTCCCACCCACAGTACGGGGCTCCTTGGTATAGCAGTATCTGTGTTGCAGAGTCACTGTAACCTCCTTCCCCTCAGTACAGGGCTCCTTGCTATAGCACTGTATGTGTTGTAGAATCACTGTACCCCCCTCAGTACAGGGCTCCTTGCTATAGCACTGTCTGTGTTGTAGAGATACTGTAACCCCTTCCCCCTCAGTACGGGGCTCCTTGCAATAACACTGTCTGTGTTGTAGAGTTACTGTAACCCCTTCCCCTCAGTACAAGGCTTCTTGCTATAGTGCTGTCTGCATTGTAGAGTCACTGTAATGCCCCCCCGCCCCAAAGTACAGGGCTCCTTGCTATAGCGGTGTCTGTATTGCAGAGTCACTATAACCTCCTCTCCACTCAGTACGGGGCTCCTTGCTATAGCACTGTCTGTGTTGCAGAGTCACTGTAACCCCTTTCCCCTCAGAATGGGGTTGCTTGCTATAGTACTATCTGTGTTGTAGAGTTACTGTAAACCCCCCCCGTACACCGCTCCTTGCTATAGCACTGGCTATGTTGTAGAGTGACTGTAATTTACCCCCATATGGAGAGGATAACCTCAGATACCCAAACAAAAAGTAAGGCTATTGTTGCCTAGTATTTGGGGTGCTAAAGGTGGCAATCTTCTTTAGGGCACAGGCTCCTCCCTCAAAACACAAACTGCTAATTATGTTCCTTCGAGTATCCACTGGAAGAACAGATGTTGGATCTCAGTAAGATAGGTGACCTGCACAATGAAATCTTATTCTTGTGAATGCATTTTGACACTTTAGTGGAGTACAGTGCTCCCTCCTTTATCTGCCCCCCATCTGACCCCCTCACTTAACCAGTGTGAGCTCCTGTCCCATTTTCCAGAAATGTTTTCTCCCCCTTTAACTGCCACCCTCTGTTATCCGCAATTCTTTTTTATCTGTCCAAATTTAGAATATACAGAGGTTGGTAGATTAAAGAGGGAGCAATGCACTTCCATTCTAAAACAAAAATAAAACAGCAGTGCATGTTATGGGAAACATTTTAACTATAATGTTGTATTCTGCTGCATTTATTCAGTGTATACTGGCTGATTGGAAGTGGGGGAGCAACTGGACTACAAGGGTCTATTCAAACAGTGTACACTGGGTAATCGGGGGTTGGGGGAGCATGCACCACCAGGGACTCTTATAAGAGTGTATACTGGGTGATCAGGGGTTGGGGAAACCACTGGACCACCAGGGACTGTTCAAACAGTGTATATTGGGTGATTAGGGGATGGAGGGAACCACTGGACCACCAGGGACCATTCAAACAGTGTATACAGGGCGATTAGGGGATGGAAGAACCACTGGACCATCAGAAACCATTCAAACAGTGTGTACTGGGCAATCAGGGAGTGTGGGGATCCACCAGTGACTGTTCAAACAGTGTATACTGGGTGATTAGGGTTGGGGGAACAACTGGACCACATGGGACTGTTAAAACAGTGTATACTGGGTGATCAGGAGGTGGACCAGTGGACCACCAGGGACTGTTAAAACAGTGTATACTGGGTGATCAGGGGTGGGGGAAGACCTGGACCACAAGGGACTGTTCAAACAGTGTATACTGGGTGATTAGGGGATGGGGAAGCAACTGGACCACAAGAGGCTGTTCAAACAGTGTGTACTGGGTGATCGGGGGGAACCACTGAACCACCAGGGACTGGTCAGACAGTGTATACTGGGCAACCGAGGGTGGGGAACCATTGGACCAGGAGGTACTGTTCAAACAATGTATATTGTGTGATCAGGGGATGGCGGGAACCACTGGACCACCAGGGACTGTTCAAACACTGTATACTGAGCAATTAGGAATGGGGGAACAACTGGACCACAAGGGGCTTTCAAACAAAGTATACTGGGCAATCGGGGTGGGGGGATCCACTGGACCACATGAGACTGTTATAACAGTGTATACTGGGTGATCAGGGGTGGGGGAAAAACTGGACCACAAGGGACTGTTCAAACAGTGTATACTGGGCAATCAGGGGATGGGGAAGCAACTGGACCACAAGAGGCTGTTCAAACAGTGTGTACTGGGTGATCGGGGGAACCACTGGACCACCACGGACTGGTCAGACAGTGTAAACTGGGCAACTGGGGTGGGGAACCACTGGACCAGGAGGTACTGTTCAAACAGAGTATATTGTGTGATCAGGGAATGAAGGGAACCACTGGACCACCAGGGACTGTTCAAACAGCGTATACTGGGTGATCAGGGGATGGAGGGAACCACTGAATTGACTGCCAAGGACTGTTCAAACACTGTATACTAAGCAATTAGGAATGGGGGAACAACTGGACCACAAAAGGGCTGTTCAACCAGTATATAATGAGCAATCAATCAGCAGGTGGGGGGAACCACTGCACCACCAGGAAGTATTATAACAGTTTATACTGAGCAACTGGGAGGGGAACCACTGGACCATCAGGGACTGTTCAAACAATGTATACTGGGTGATTAGGGTTGGAGGAACAACTGCACCACAAGGGGTTGTTCAAACAAAGTATACTGGGCAATCGGGGTGGGGGGATCCACTGGACCACAGAAGACTGTTATAACAGTGTATACTGGGTGATCAGGTGGTGAGGGGAATCACTGGACTGCCAGGGACTGTTATAACATTATATACTGGGTGATCAGAAGGGAGACCAGTGGACCACCTGGGACTGTTCAAACAGTGTATACTAGGCAATCAGAGGTGGAGGTAACCACTGGACCACAATGGACTGTTATAACATACATAGATACATAGACAGGGTCGGCAGATAAGGGCCTATGGCCCACCTAGTCTACCCATTTGAGTATAACAGTGCATACTGGGTGATTGGGGGGGTCACTGGACCATAAGGGCAGTGCTTTTACTACTGACAGGGCTGCTAAAGAGCTACTGAACCCCATGCAAATAAGCCCATAATGGGCATGCAAATAACTCCTTAGCACAGAAGAGCTTCATTGAGGTTAACTTGGATGTGGAAGGAAGCCAGTTAGAGGTGATGTGAAGGTCACAACGGTGGAAGTCTGGCTTCATGTTAAGTATAAATCTGCAGGCATGGTTGAAAGCAGTCAAAATTATGCTAAGGACAGTGTTATTAGCGGCAGAATAGATGACCACACCTTAGTCACCAAGATAATGAGGCTGGAGACAAGTCATTTTTTTGTGCATGCGTGTGTGTGTGTGTGTGTGTGTGTGTGTGGGGCAACATAGATGTAGATATACTCTGCAGCAGAAGGATGTTCCTGTGGCTGTGTTAGCAAGAATGATTACTAATGAACTCTGTCTCGTCAGAGACAATGAGTTTCAAACTGTTAGAAAGAGGGATTTTGATTATCTCTTGAAAAATGTGACATGGCTTTAATAACACTGAACAGGGTCTGTGGTGCGGTATGTCAGAGCGTGGCAAAGGACTTATTTATTCCATTTTTCCCTTATACTTGCTTTATTCTTTTGTAATATTTTTTAGATGCATAGGGACTTGCTTTCTGTTTATGATTTGTTCAGATTTATTGCTTTGTTCTAAACTGATACTTTCTTTTCATAAAAATTCCCCTACTCTACTCGAGAAATGCCATGGGATCTTTAAAGTCCACCTGAATAACCACCAGAAAAGGCAGATGGGACCTCCATTTAACATCTCATCTGAAAGATGGAACACCCCAGCAGTACAGCATCCCCCTAGTACTGCACACAGGCACCAGTGTTTATGGTATGAGCCCAGTCCTGTTGCAGGACTAGAACCCTTGAACGTCTGTCTCAGAGGCAGAGGGTGAAAGAGCTGGAGATCAAATAGGGTCTGTGGTGATATTGTAGGTAGGGAAAAATGGGCAGACTGGGTGGGCCAAGCAGTCTTTATCTGCTGACAAATTCTGTTTCTATGTAGATCACCCTCTTTCTATTGTCTTCTTAGATGCCAGCTTCCCCTATTTTCAGTCTGTTTTATTATTTATTTTTGATGTCTGAAACAATAAAAAGTGCTGCATTTAATAGGGCTTTTCCCAGGCTGGACCACTGGTGCAGCAGGTAGTGCTACTGCCCCAGATGCTAGTAATCCAGGTTCAGAATCAAGCCTGGGTCATCAGATGGCCAGCAAGGGAGGACTGAGCATCCAACAGGATGCTCTCCTCCCTGGGTGAGAGGCGAGACCCACTACGGTCATTCAGCTGCCACCTTGGTGACCACAGGTGGCAGTGCAGGCTGAAGTGTGAGTAGGGGCAGGGTGGGGTACGATTCCCTGAGCTCAACCGACATCTTGCATTCCACCGACTCTACTGTGTACAACCCAGGGGGAAGAGGAGTGGGGCCAACAATCAGGAAAACACCTCAGTCGATGCAGAATGACGGCCATGTGGAAGCTCACAGACCCCGCACCCACTGACCCAGCCTAGCTCCCTGCACACAGTGCATGCCTCTCTGAGGGAACTGGGTCAGCCCAAGGACCTCCATTATGAGGAGGGGATACCATGGGTGCAAACACAGGGAGCACGGTAAGCTCTGGGAGAAGGTGGAGTGATGGGGTTGGGGCTCAGGGTGGCCCGAAGAAAGCCGGAGGCAGGCAGGGTAGTAAAGGGCAGAAAGTATCAATAAAAAAGAAATAGGGCTATTCCCAGGTGTTCATCATTATTCTCAGCTGTTTTTGAACATTTATTATTTAATACTACTTTTCTTGTGACTAAAGGTGAACTCGGATGCAACAGACAGTACTCACTGGCCTTATGGGACTGTGACTGCTCACAAACAATAGAGAATTATGCTGAAAACCAAGGATAGCCATACTAAAAGTAACACTCCTTTCATTATTTCAGTTGTTAAAATAGTGCTTGAGCAGACTCAAAATGAGGGCAAAAGGGCAGTCCACAAGAGAAAAAGGGGAATTTAAAGTAGAATAAAACGTTATGGGTAACAATTGTGCACCATAACATGCACTGCTGCTTTAAATAAATCATTGGCAATAATGGGTGAGCAGGAAGACATTAGGATGCTCACATACATGTTAAGTTGCAACATCCCAAGGAGGGGGTTTACATGGTATCAATTCCTATGAGTCACACTTGACAGCAAGATCTGTCTCCAGCCTCCATACCCTGGCTCTAGATTATATGTTTACTGCTGGTGGTGGCCTGGATGAGACCCACCCTGACTCGAGGAAGTAGTCGTGGTGTTTTTGGTGGCAACTGATGAGCACAGTTCAGCTCCAGCTCTTGGGCAACAAATGTGCAAGTGGAAAAAACTGGTTAGGCATTCTGAGGAGTTAAACTGATCCCAGCTTTCCCTTCTGTATCTTAGACCTTTTGGTTGCACTGTGGAGAATTCCATGGCAGGTTATGTCTGAGAGAAGCACAGTTTCAACAGCAAGTCTGCAATGCACACTGTGGCACTGACAGTAAAAATCAGAATAAATACCCCCCCCCCCACAATTTTGTATTAGAAGGTTCTATATTGTGCATGGACTGGCAAACAACTTATTTCAAAGAACTGACACTGCCTGCAGCTCCTCCATGCCCCAACCTGAAGGGCTGTCATATAAGCAGGGAAAGGCTGTGTGTTCAAGGATTATAACAGAATACCAGACTAATACTAACAAATGCAACACAGCACAGCCCCCGAGATAATACCAGAAACTGTTTTTCTTACTGTTAGTATGTTTTTAATTAGTATTTGTCATAGAAAATCTATTCTAAGAGTCCAGATTCCATCAGGTGTGGCTCCACCTCCAACTCTTGGATTGGCTGTTGCAGGAAAAATAACCATATCCTGTTATTGCCACTGGGCTAGCATGCATTATCGTTCGCTCTTCATAGACTGCTTCAGCCGCTGTTTCCGCATCTTCAGGAATGCCTGGGCCTCCCTGTCTCCTTTCCGGACTTCTAGTAACTTCAAAATGACATCTTCTGTGGAAGGGAAATGTACAGATTTTTAAATCGACATCCAACTTGACTCATCAGAGAGTTACCCATGCAAACAGAAAAACAAAACACACAATTCCACTTCTACATCCTCTATTATATATTTGTGTGTACAGCAGCGGTGTCCAACACAGTTATTATATATTATCAGTTCTAAAAGAACCAATTAGCACCAACTTTTACTTAGGCCAAAGAACCTCTTAAAATACAAGAGGCCTTTGCACATGTTTTGAAAATATGGATTGTTCTAATTTTTCAGGGAGGACAGTTTTAGTTTTGTTCTTTTTTTTGTACAGTTCTTTGCTCCTCACTCTCCACCATGTACCTGCTTCAGGCTTCTGCCCAGCACCCCTAGTTCCAGCCACCACTTCCCTGGCCATCTTACAAATGGGGAGCCACATAGGATGAGATTTGAGGTCACTGACACAGCCATCAGTAGCTACTGGTGCATATATCTTTGTGTCTTTTCTCCCATTTCCCCATGGGTGTAGTCACATGCAATAATGCTTGTGCATGTGCTGACACAAGTGCACACTGCAGGCATCCGTGACGGTGCCCCTTAACTAGGCACTGGCCTGTCATACCACCATCCTCCATGGGGTGGTACTAGTGCAGCGAATCACACTATCCTTCTCCCTGAAGGAGGAGAGCAGTCTGTGGAATGCTCAATCCTTTACCTTCTTCCAGCTGCTCCCCAAGCAACGCTGGTCAGTTCTCAAACCTGGGTTGCCAGGGTGTCAGGCAGAAATGCAACCAGTGCCTCAGCACACCTCACCACTGGGCCGGCTAATCTTATTTTCAAAACAATTTTTATTTCTGACTTGGTAGTATTTAATATTATGCAATGGCAGTGTGAATACATTTGCCCAAATAAATAGGGGCTATTACAGTATATAGGCTGACCAAACATTAGCTTTTTATTTACAGTAAAAATGTTTCCCTTTGTGCTGTCTGGCAATCAGTGGTGGAGCACATTGGAGCAGTCAGTGCTACATGACTGGGGAGCTATTGGTGTAACATTTACTAGTAATGGATAAGCAGGTTCCAAAAATATCCCCCCATCCCCCCAGAACATGGTCAGGTCTAAGCCTCAATATCAACTGGCACTTTCACACAAATAAAATGTATTTATTTGTTTGAAGTTTTGGATTACAACCTTTTGAGCTAATAGTTCATTTACAAAAGGTTCCACGTCAGGGAGATATGAGACAAATAGTAAACAATTAACAATACAATATGTACACAATAAAGAACGTCATATATGTACAGAATTGGTTTATCAGTAACGATTGTCAAAGGTTTAGCTAAACAAGGTGCCTTGGACAAAGAAGGCTAAAATGCTGGGGGGGTAAGGTAAGGGTGTGGATAATGAGAAGTTTGGGAAGGGGACTGAGAAAATAGGGGTGGGACACCATTAGGGTTGGTGTTCCTTGTCGAGTAAGAAGACAGGGAAGTGCTTAAATAAAAATTGCAGACAAGCCTGGTGACAAAGAGAGCAGATTATGGAAGGCAGGTGTATTTCATTTGCCTAGTGAGGTTAGTTTGGAGTCCAGATTTAAAAGGTCAAATTTTGTGTGAGTTGAGTAGATCAACTGGAAGGGAGTTCAGCCAGAGCGGTACCCGGTACCCGAAAGATCTCTGCCCTTGGGAGGTGCACCGGAAGGGACCTTGATGGAGTTATTGTTAGCTGCTCTAGTAAGCCTACTAGACTCAGCCAAGCAGAGCACAGAACAGACACCAGGAGGTAAGAGACCTAGGGCTGCTTTTCTGGCTAGCAGACATATCTGGTAATGAATCCTGTTTTCCAGATTCAGACAACCAGATTGAATATAAAGGTGGCAGGTATGAGTTAGGCATGGAGCACCTAATAGTAACCTGCAGGCTTTATTCAAGGTGATGGCAATCCGATCGAGGGTGGCGTCAGGGGCCACACTGTAAATAGGAAGGCCATAGTCAAGGATAGAGAAGACCGAGCTAGTTAGAGCAAGCTGAAGGGCGGCTTCAGTAAAGCAATGCTGGTATTTGTGCAGCTGACCCAGTTTACAATTTGCAGAGCTAGCAACAAGGTTGACATGAGTGTAGTAGGAGAGGCACTATCTAGTGTGGTGCTGAGATATCTAAAATTGGGGACCATTTCAATGGCTTCACTATGTTTGTTCCTAATTGTAATCGTGGATGACTTCTGTCAACTGTGGGTTGAGGCAAAGAGCATATCTTTGTTTTCTTATAGTTTAGAAGTAACCTAGCATTACAGAGCCAGTCTTCAATGTTTTTGAAGTCCTGCTGAAGTCGTTGTTGTAGAGTGGTGGAGTCAGGGTGGCTGGTGTATATGACTGCGTCATCTGCGTAGAGAAGGATTTTGTGTTGACATGTTTGGGGAAGTTAAATTTAGGAAAAGACGGAAGAGTAGCGGGCCTAAGATGAAGCCTTGGGGGACTCCAGTACACACACTTTGGGAATCAGAGAGTGAGTTAGCTATTTTTACCTGCTGTGCCCGCCCAGAGAGGTAGCTCCTGAACCAGCACAGAGAGTCAGATGATAAACCAGTGTCACCTAGTTGGGAGAGGAGGAGGTCATGGTTGACAGTACTGAAGGCCTTGGTGAGGTCTATAAAGGTAGCCCCCACCAGGTGCCCATGACCAAAGGCATTATGAATGTACCCTGTAAACTCGATAAGTGCAGTAGTAGTGCTGTGAAGTTTACGAAAGTCATGTTGCTGTTGGCATTGCAGTTGGCATTTGTTGAGGTAAACAATAAGCTAATCATAAACTATCCTCTCGAGGGCTTTGGAGATTGGAGGGAGACTAGAGATGGGTCTGTAATTTGTGTGAATTGTCCTGTCTCCGCTTTTGAAAACTGGGGTGACAACTGCGGCTTTCCACAACTTAGGGAATTTACCAGTGATGAGGGAGAGGTTAAGGATTCATATCAGGGGTGCCAATAGCTTGTCGAGAGAAAGGGAGACAAGTTTCAAGTTTAAGACGTCACCACTATACCTGGTTATACCTAGAACTTTTGAGAGATATTTTGTTGCCTCCATTTTAGTTATAACCCTGAGGTAGAAAGGAGGGGTTGGGTTTGGAGGTGAGGTGTTTTGAGGCTTTTGTATATCCCCATTTACTGGATTTAGGAAGTTGGTTGGAAGCACCCCGCTAGGATCTGTGAATGCTTTATTGAAAATGTTGGCAATGGTCTCAGGGTCCTGAGTAATGAAACCTTCTAGGCTAAACATAGTTGGTGTTGTTTAGTCTGGTTTTCAAGTGATCACATTTATGCTTTGCCAGAATTCTCGGCTTATTGCCCCAGGAGGAGTACAACTCAGATGTAAAGTAGATGGCCTTTGCCAGATGGATGACTTGGGTACATTTGTTCTGTGCTGTCTTGTAGTTTTGTAGGTCAGTGGGTGAACATGTCCTTTTGTACTTGTACCAAAGGAGGTCTCTAGCACGCAACTGGGCAAGAAGGTAAGGAATAATCCAGGATTTATGGGGTCCTTTGACCGTCCTCTTAGTTATTGGGGCAAAGGCATCACAGGCAGTATTGAAAATTTTGATAAAGTTTTCAAGTGCAGCATCGACATCCATGGTAGTAAAGATAGGGAACCAGGACTGTTGCTGGCGGTGCTGTTTGAGGAAACCTAATTGCCCTTTTTTTTAGGATCCGGGATGTTACGACTTTTGCAGGTGGTCTAAGAGCCTTGTTTGACCAGGTGAGGATAATAGGGGAGTGGTCACTTAATGAGTCAAGGAGCACGTTTAAGCTTATAATTCATTTGGGGGTGATTTGTTAATACCCAGTCTAGTAATGTGCATGATCCAGTTCTATAATTAGTTTGAGTGGGTAGGTCCACTAATTGGTGAATGTTAAATGAGAAGAAGGCATCTTTATAGGGAGCAGAGTCATGGGATAACCAATTTATACTGAAATCCCCCAGTACTATTACTTTGGAATTTGAGCGGTGATCCTCGAGGTATTCATGTAGCACTTTGAAACCCTCAGTTTGCTCCTTTAGAGGGATATACACTGAGATTAGGGTTAAGCCCTTACCCTGTGATCCAAGAATTAGCTTCATAGATAGTATCCGCACATTTTCCCCATATTTAAGTGAGGCAGGACTCTGCCCTGAAGGTGACTTTTTATGTAGATTATATAGCCACCACCCCTTTTACCCAGCCTATCAAGGCAGAAGGAGGTGTACCCTGAAAGTTGAATTTGAAAGGTAACTGATAGTGGAAAGTGAATGCAGAAGCAGAAGGTGTGTGCTAAACTGAAGGGGGCGGGGCACGATAAGCAGAAACATCAGAAAATATTATTTCTGACATGGATGGATGGATGGAAAGATAGATAGATGGTTGATAGATAGATAGATAGACAGACAGACAGATAGGTAGATAGGTGGATGGATGGATGATATACAGTATACTTTCTATAGATAGACAGACAGACAGACACATGGATGATAGATAGACATATACTGTCTATGGATTGATAGATACTGCCTGTAGACCGATCAATAGATAGATAGATACAGACAGATAGATATTGTTGATAGATAGATAGATAGATAGATACTGTCTGTTGATAAACATAGACAGACAGACATACAGACAATTGATAGACAGATTGACAGATAGCTGGATGATAGATATATACTTTCTATAGATCAATTGACAGATACTGTCTGTAGATGGATAGATAGATAGGTAGATAGATAGACCGACAGACAGAGACTGTCTATAGTTCCATACATAGATACTGTCTGTAAACCAGTAGGTAGATAGACAGACAGACAGATACTGTTGACAGACAGATAGATAGATAGATAGATAGACAGACAGACAGACAGATGATACAGACAGACAGACAGATAGATAGATATGCGTCCCCTTTAGAAGGAGCTCTCTCGGCCAGCATTCAGTTGCTTACAGGGCTCCCCTCTGGCTAAATGAGCTCCTGGTTGAAGTGAATAACTCAAGAGAACTTCCCTAGCTTTAAGCGTGTCCTGAAGCAATCACTAATCAATATTAGAACTTGCAAATGCTAACCTGCGTATGGCACTTAGAAAGGCACTCACTAACCATATAAGGACTCTACTGTGGATTATCAGACTTTGTAACTCCTACCGCATCGATTTAAATCCCTGTAGTGTAGATCATTCTCTTACTCATGTTCCTTCCTACCCCTCTCTTTGCTTGCACTTGCTCAAATAATTACGATCCCACCTCTGCGACTCTTATCCTGTCCCTACCCTCACACCTCCACTCCCCTTCCTATCTGTCACACCACCATAACTTGGCCTTACTTCTTACTCACAGTATCCTGTGAGTATAGCGAACCAATATGGGCGCTGCATCAAAATGGTGACTCATACTGGGCACTATACTCCTGGGCTACCCTGCAGGGGTAGTGACCCTACACGAACGTGAGGGTAGTGAACAGCGACAGGAAGGGGAGAATACCAAGGGGAAGGGGAGGGACAGGGAAGGGGCTTTGAGGGACTAGTGTGCCTACTGCCACCGAGCTAGCCATGTGGTGTGGGTGGCTAGCTCTGGTGCAGCAGGTACAGGGACTGGGACTAGGTGTGTGGAAATTTTGCCACTGCCTGCGGCATTTAATTTTTTTGCAATTTACGGATTTTGCCCCCTCCCTGACATGCACCTGCCTGGAGTTGAGAATCTATATTTGGGGGGTGCGGGGCCAAAGACCCCCATGGGGGGGCACGGGGGAGTGCAGTCCCTCCACAAAAACACTTTTTAATTTACCGGATATCGGGTCGCCTGGAAGTGCATAGTGCTGATTTGCTTTTTGGAGATATACACTTGCCGTAATAGTGATTGCTATTTTGCAATTGCTGTTATGACATGGAACCCTTACTCACCATTATCTTTCCTTCCTCGATTCTCCAGTTGCTGTCCTAGCACCAGTTTTTTCCAGCCCACTTCTGGGACTGAGCCTGTTTTATCTCCCACCCCCTTACCCCTCTCCATCCACATTACATCTGCATCTATTCAGTAGAATAAGGATCTGAAACAAGTGATAATGCCTGGTCCCAAGGCAGCTATTTTTACTTCTCAAACTTGTAATTTTGTAACTGCTTGTATCAACTGCTTATAACTATCTTGTCCTGTTAGTATTCCTATGTTGATATTTGTATTTCTGTCTATGTGAACTGTGCCATCGGACCTGTCCTATTTGTCTCATGATGTGGAACCTCTGTAAATGAGCTCCCAGCTCAAAGGTGATATCTGACGCATTAAATAAATAAATAAACATTCAGATAATTAGATAGATAGAATCTGTCACTACTTAGAAAGATTAATAGATCTCTTGAGGAAGTAAAATAGGGAAGGAGTATATCATAGTGGTTAAGAGCACTGAGCTGCAATCCTGGAGAACTGGGTTTGAATCCCACAGCCACCACTTGCATATTGTGGGATCCTGAGCAAGCCACTTAACTTCTCTGTGCTCCCAGGATGAACCTGGAAACAAGCGTCAGCTTAGTGTGTCTTTCCTGGCCAAAAATTGTAAAATGAAAATAGATTAGATAGATAGACAGACAGACAGACAGACAGATACAGTAGATAGCTAGCTAGATAGATACTGTCTGTAGATAGATAGATAGATAGATAGATAGATAGATAGATAGATAGATAGATAGATAGAAGCTAGATGCTGTCTGTAGATGGCTGGCAGTATAACCTAGTAGTTAGAGTAATGAGCTGTGAGTGAATTTGGTGCATCCAGCAAACCTGGGTTTGATCCCCACAACTTCCACCTGCATACTGTGTGACTCTGAGCAAGTCACTTAACCAACCCAGTGCTCCCGGGTCAACCCTAGTGGGCTTTACCCAATTACCAAAGAATTAAAAAAAAAAACCTAGATAGTGTGACACCAATGCAATTTTTTTATTGTCTATTCTTTTTCTATAAAATATTAGCTGATATGGGAGCTACGCGGGGAACTGGAAATGCATTTTCTTTTCCCTTTTGCTGTGCTAGGTCTGAGATCAAACAGTCCTTTGAGCTCACCAAAGAATAGGGTTCTATTCATCCTGAAAGTAGCTATTAGTTTATATAGCAATAAATGGACAGTACAGGCTAGACATCCCCTCGAGAGCAGTTGGCCACGTGAGCAAAAGAGAAAGGTACAAGTCCACATAACTAGCTCAGACCAGGTCTGTTTTGGAGGTAGGCTCACAAAATCAAAGGAATATCCAGGGTATGATGTAAGATAGGCAGGACGGATGGAGCATACAAAGGAGCCGGCCTGCCATGGGTATTTTGGTGACTGCATTTTCCATATGAAAGTCAGTCACATCTTTGGAACTGATGCTACAACATCACTGTCAGTCAGCTATGACTCAGGAGATCCCAGTTGAGGTAAGCTTAAACTATCTACTTAGAATCTAGTTAGACATTAGTTAGGTTAGTCTGTATGTATTCTTCTTGTTCAAAAGTGTTCTTAAAGAGGGAGTCTGGCCAAAAGTGCGACATTGCAAAATTAGAATTAGTATACCACCAATAAATCTCTTACCAAAAATCAGGTTTTTACGTTACTTCATTTTAAAGTTATGAGCTATTTTGTAACCCTAATTTCACTACATGTTCAAAAAAGCCAGTTTCAGTGAAGAGCCAGTGATGAAGTCATAACCTGAACTCACAGTATAGTCCTCTCTGTCAGCAAGCTTATAGGACATGTTTCTCCAAAGTTTAAAGATGATGTGCAATGGTTTTCACAAGTAAAACAGGCAGCACCATTAAATAAACATTGCTATAAAAACTATGTGTGTTTCAGGTTTTGTAACAAAGTTGACAAATTCGTATTTTGTGGTGCCTTTTTGGTGTAGTCCATTTCTACAGGATTGCTGGGTGCTAAGTCAGCATGCCTCTAGGCTGCTAATGTCATTTGGGGTGCTACTCTACTGTGATTGTTAGGAAGTTGTATTGCTACTAGTATTGTAATGTTGGGAACTTCTTTGAAGTTTGTCAGTGTCTGCTTTACGGTAAGTTTTAATAGGGGTCTTATCTGTGTTAATTCCTACTAGGGATGGAAGTGTTAGCCCTGGTAAAATGATCATTTTAATGTGGAGTAAAAAAATAGATAAGCCTGAATGTAGGTCAAGTAACGGCCTGCCAGGGAGAAAACACTGGGCTGGCTACTGCATACAAACTCTTAGTAAGATTTCAAAACAGCATTACCTCTCCCACACCCATTTACAGGGAGATGGGATAATTGTTTTTAAGTGCATCCAATTACCTCAGTTCAATGACAGGTGTGAATGATCACAGCATTTCACTGCGTCAGAAAGTTATTCAGTTCGCAAACCTCATAGCAATGTGCTATGGCTCAGCATCCAGCAACCCTGTAAAAATGGACTACACTAAAAAGGCACAAAAGAAATATGGATCTGTCAACTTTGTTACAAAACCTGAATCACACATAGTTTTTTTATAGCAATGCTTATTGAATGGTGCTGCCTTAGTTACTTGTGAAAACCATTGCATACTATCTTTAAACTTTGGAGAAACAGGTCCTATAAGCTTGCTGACAGGGAGGACTAGACTGTGAGTTCAGGATATGACATCATCACTGGCTCTTCACTGAAACTGGCTTTTTTGAAGAGGCAGTGAATTTAGGGTTGTAAAATGACTTGTAACTTTTAAACATAGTAACTTAGAGATCTCAATTTTGGCGTGAGGCTGACTGAGGCTATGCTGATCCAAAGTCTGAATTTATTGTTGTCAGAAAATATGACTGGAGTCCCTGTTTAACCATTTCTGTAGTGTACTGTATGCCCATAGACTTTAGTGCATATAATCTTGTATCATATATAAACATTGTGGAGAATTTAAAGGGGACAGGAAATCATTTCTAATTGGCAGCTGTTTAAAAAGTTCTAATTCTTGGAAATTATATGCATTCCCCTAAATTATCCATATTTAACTGTATCTGACTAAAAACAAGCATTTGTCAATGCCGAATGTTGTCTTGCTCACATAGGCATTGGTACTGCAGGAGCTAGAGAGATGCATAGGAATGGCAATGAAGTATGGAACTGACATTAACCCCGCTCTACCCTGCAGAGATTGCCATCCAGTATTGATTTGTGCCTTTGGGTCATCAGCCATATCGGTCATGCCATTTCACCTCACCCTACCCTGCAGACACCGACAAGTGTCAAGGTGTGTCTTGGGGTGTCTGGGCTTTACACTCACCCCATTCCATAAGGAAAAATGCTGAAATGGGTATAGTATAGGAGAATGGGGTCAACTTTGAGGCCGAAGAGCCCAAGGCACACCTCGATGCCTGTCACTGGCTGCAGGGTGGTGGTGGGGGTGGAATGGCATGAGTATTACTGTTGACAGTTCCAAGGCACACCCGTGATGCCTGTCAGTCCCTACAGGGTAGGGCGTTATGGTCATAAACCCTAATACCCTGGGTATTTCTTGATATTTTCACCCCATGTTTTCAACATGGGCTTTTTGAGACCCCACCGCAGGAACAGTGACAGTATCAGTTTGTTAGCCGAAAGGTGATTTTGCAGAGCGATTGTGCCATTTGGCACCATAGGCTGAAGGGCAACATGTGTCTAACATTTAGAGATTGGAAAAAGCAAGATCTATGGGAAATCCTGAGCTTTCAGAGTAAGGATAAAACTTATGAAACCAGATCACACCCCCTCCAATTGAAAGCAAGTCGGTGCACATTAAATAAAAGTACTTGGGGGTTCAATCAACAAGTAATCCTTACATGAAACACACTCTCTATAGAAGTAGTGGGAAGCAAAACAGTGGATCAGTTTAAGACAAGATTAGATTGACATTTTGGGGTATGACATCACTGTATATTCTTAATAGCAAGCATAACGGATGAAAGTCTATAAAAGCCCTATAATACCTATGATACCTATGAGGTGTGTAAACACATTTTGAACAGGATGTAAAACAATGACAGCTGTACTGCTCATGAGGAAGTGTAAAAAAATTATAATGTTGAAAATCTGGAGTGAAAATATAACAATATTGGTGAAGTCATGAAGCGTGCATAGAAACTGCACAATGCACACCCATAATGCAATTATTTTGGAGATTTTTTACACCACATTTTCAACATAGGCATTTTGGGACTGCCGCTCAAGAACAGTGGCACTGTGATTTTCTTAATCTGTCCCAAAAGTTGATTTTGCACAGCAACCACGCCCATTGTGTGCCACAGGTGCGAAAACATGTTTTGGGCAGGATGTGAAAAATGACAACTGTACTGTTCATAAGGCGGTATGCAAAAATGACAATGTTAAAAATCTGGAGTAAAAATATAAAAAATTGTAGAAGTTACGACCGTGCATAGAAACTGCACAACGCATGTTGGTAACGCAGTCATTTTTGGGAATTTTTTCACCAAATTTGCAACATGGACTTTTTGGGACCTCTCCTTATGAACGCTGCCACTGTGATCAGCTTACTCTGTCCCAAACATTGATTTCGCACAGCGACCATGCCATTATGTGCCATATATGCGCGAAAACTCATTTTGTGCCAGATGTGAAAAATGACAGCTGTACTGATCATAAGGAGGTATGGAAAAATGCCAATGTTGAAAATCTGGAGTGAAAATATTAAAAATGATTGAAGGTAAGAGCGTGCGTGGGAACTGCGCAATGCACGCTTGTAACGGTCATTTTTTGGCATTTTTTCACCACATTTGTAACATAGGCTTTTTGGGAGCACACCTCATGAACTGTGACACTGTCATTTTGTTAATTAATCCCGAAAGGTGATTCCGTGCCGTGATCGTGAAATCACATTTCGGGACCAAATAATGAAATGACAGTGACTGAGTTCATGAGGTGGGGTCCCAAGAACCCCATGTTGAAAATTTGGGACCAAAACTCACCAAAAATGGCCAAGATATCACCCTAAATTGACCCCGACCCCCATTTATGCCATTATACAGCTTATCAGCATTTCTTCAGTTCAGTAGTTGACTTTGAAGAGTGCAGACGGTTCCTGGTCCACGAAGATCGTCATGCTGGACTCTGGAGGTAAGTATGGGGTGAGGCGGGGGAGGTGGGTGCGCAGAGGGTGGGTGTGGGTTGGGGTAGGGGACCTGACAGTGAGGGACCGTTTCCTTTGTTTCAGGTAAAAAAAAAAGACATTGCAGGAAGGTTTTTTTTTGCAGGTTTGCTTTGTGCACACTGGGGTGGGCGCCCAGTCTTCCACCTGTGTTTTTGGGTAGGCTGACTGAAGCCGACGGGGATTGGGGCCCCCATCAGTATAGAAAGCATGTTTGGGGTGGCATGATGCCGAGGGGATTGGGTACCCCCCTTGGCAGATACATTCAAATAAGGGGGACATTATGCTGATGTGGACTGGGCGTCCCTGTCGGCAAATGAACTGGGAAGGGGGCATGCCAACAGGGAGATTGGGCACCCCCGATGTCAGCTTTTATGGGGACTGTGAGAGGCGGACAATGAGAGCTGCTGCCATGTTTACTGAAAATTACACAGGCAAGAGCCGCCCCTGCAATGACAGTCGCTCCTTCATTGCAGTGGCGGATTCGTTTCAAGTTGGTGGCATGCTTTTCAACTGCTGTCATAGACAGCGTACTGTTTAATTCATGCCACAGAGCCCAGCCTGAAAAGGCAGTGGTGCCACTGGCCACAACACTACTGCATCTCCAAAACCTGCTATTCCAAGCTACCACAATATGTTGCTTGCACGTGCGCAAGACAACATAAAAAAACTGATACTAAAACTATACTTTGCTGCAATGTTTTGTTTTTAAGACAAGCATTCTGTTACAGTTCTCTACATGGAACCAATAATTTGCAGTTTTTACTATGTCACAGTTTGTGTACAGAATGTTAATTATGTGCTGTTCACATATCAGAACTACGCTTGGAGTTCATTGCTTTTCAGAGTATAGATAACCTGGTGTGATTGGCAAGTTCATGATCTGTTTCTGAAGAGGCAGCCTACTGAACTGTCCAAAGCATACCTGATCCTAATACAGGGCAGATGAAAGAGTGTTCCCAGTTGTGACTATTGTGGTGGGTCATTTGCCCTTGGGAAAGGCCATTCTACCATGTGAGCAGTGGCTGGTGGTGGGATTCTGATCTAAGCATATCCTGAGTGAGAGTCAAGCTGGGTGGTGGCAGATCATCAAGGTCAATATTCATGTGTCTGAAGGGTCATGAAAACTGGCAGCACAGTGTAGACTGAGTTGTTGGAGGACCAGTCTGTATCAGATAGATAGACAGCTAGATAGATTAGATGGATAGATAGATAGATAGAAAGATAGAAAGATAGATAGATAGATAGATAGATAGATAGATAGATAGATAGATAGATAGATAGATAGATAGACAGACAGACAGACAGGCAGGCAGGCAGACAGACAGACAGGCAGACAGACAGCTAGTAAGATAGATGGATACTGTCTGCAGATAGATAGACAGACAGAGATGGGTAGACAGATACTGTCAGATAGATGGATAGATGCTGTCCATAGACAGAGAGAGAGAGAGAGAGAGAGAGAGATGATAGGTAGGTACTGTAGATGGATGAACAGATATAATTTGCCAACAGATAGGCAGACAGACAGATAGATAGATAGGTAGATAGATGGATGAACAGACATACAGACACTGCAGATAGATATAACTCCCCCCCCCGGGGGCTTACCTTAATCGCCTTTGTCCTCTCGTTCTCTCCCACTGCTGCTGGCATCCCGTTTTTCCTCCCATGCAGTCCAGGTCCATGTTGTGTCCCCCTGAGTTTTCCTGGTGCCCCAGTGTTCCCCAAAGCAGCCCAGTATTTTATTTCAGTGCAGTTTGGGCTTGAAACATTAGTCGCGATCCATCGCTGGTTGTCCCACTACATGGAGCAAGTGGGGATGGCATGTGCGCACTGTAGTGCTTTGATCTTACTGACCACCAGTATTGCTGTTGATTGGGGAAAGTGTCAGCAGTCCCAGTGCCCCTCCTTAGCTAAATGGGGGCTGGTGACCTTAGCAGGCTTATGAGAAGCCTTGGGGGGGATTTTAAGAAGGGAATTTGACTTGGGGCTAAATCAAAGGCTCATAAATAATAAAGTAAGCCTTATGAATATTAATGAGGTGCTGCCTGCTAACTAGGGGGACAGTATTGTGGCAGTAGTGACAGCAAAAGTAGGGGGGACAAATGCTGGAGAGTGGACTTAACTGAGAGGGCACAGTAAGGGCTATATGTGTGTGGGGATATTGTAAATAAAGAGTACATTTCCTGGCTGCACCAGAGCTTAAAAGGTGGGATGTTGATGTACTGCATCCAAACTGTATCTGCAGCCACCATCTTGCAGCCCATTAGCCAATCACGAGCCTGGATTTCAGCCAGAAACTCATGGGGCAGTACTAAAGGCCTTTGGGAGATAAAACGGGTTAATCTTGGTGCCTAAAATCCAACCAACCAAGAGACTGAAACTGTGAATGACAGCTTAGGCAGCCAACTGAATTTCTTAAACTCTGCCCTTCATTTAAGTGGGACGGTTTGAATTCAGTAGTAAGGGAGAGATTCGGGGAAGACTCCAGCTCGAGACACCGAGGAGTGAGGAGCCTGGCTGGCTCTGTGCTGTGTTTCACAGGAGAGGCCTGTATTGCCTCCTGTGAGCCATCCTCAGTCATAAAGGGATTGAGGTCCTGGAACTGCCTTCTAGCAGACCAATAAGAGTTTCTCAGCAAGCTGCTGAGGGGGAAACCAGCAGAAACTGAATAGGAATGAAGTTTGCCGTTTTTTCAGCCACACTGCCTGTGGACTACCCCGTGTGTAGAGAACTTGATCTTGGGACTTCTGAGCAATCCAGGCACTGCTTGTGAGTCACCTGAACTGTGCAAATTACCAGCTGGAGGGTTTACCAGCATGCCATACTAGAACTTCTCAAAAGAATAATTTCTCTAACCTGGGCCTATGTCACCACAGGCCCATGCAACTTGTTCCTGTACCACGCAGAGCACCATCTCAGTGAATGACCAGATCTGGTGAACCAGCCCCCGTGCCACAGCCTCATGCAGGTTGTGGCCACCTCATGGGAAAGGCCGTGAAGTGGAGGTGAGTCATGTCGTGTTGGCCCTGGTCCCCACCAACAAGCCAAGCAAGCAAAAGGTCTTCATGTCACCAGCGCCTTATTTCAGCATCTGGTTACAGTAAGTAAAATCAAGGTAGCTCCCTGCAACCAGCTAATTATTCATGATACCATCTAATCTTCTTGCCAGTTTAAAGTGTTCAAATAGACTGGGCCATCTGGCCACAGATACAAATAATTACTGGGTTCACAAATGATTGTTTTGCATTTAATAATGTTTTCCATCAGGGCCTCAATGCAGCTGCAATGCTGGCCACCCCGTGGCACTGCTCAGGCATGCCATTTAGTCACTCTGGGTACCTAGTAGTTGCAATAACTGTGAATACAGGGTTTGATTAAATTTAAACGCTAAGCAATTCAATGCATGAAAAGTGCTTTACTATTTGCTCTGATTCTCACCCCTCTCTTATTAACTTCCTCTAAATAAAGCTGTTTACTGTTTCACGTTAAATGGTGCCCTGAGAATATCACTGGATTACAGTGCTAAGATACATTCTAAAAAAACTTACAAAAGCATGGTTGTATTTAAACTGTCTTTTACAGGGGAATACAGGGTGCAAGCCAGAGATCCAGACCCTGTGGGTAAGTGGGTTGAGTGTGAGCATATCATTAACGTGGAAACTGCTTTGTATTCTGATTATAAAGCACTGTGACTGTCCAGTTAAGCATAAAAGGTCACTAGGCGGGACTGCGGGTGGTATTAGCTTCCCAGAGGGCTGTACCTACTGTGATAGTTACCCACTGAAGCTTTACTCTGAGTGGAGGCACCATAATTATAATACTACTACGGTAGGGATACCCCAGGACCAGCTAGTCGCGAACCCAGGCCCCTCAACCTGTCATTAGGAAGGCAGGTAGGGATAGTAGCCCTTGGTTTAATGGTGCCAAGGTTATATGGATAAATAGAATATGTCAATAGACAGACACAAAGATAGATACTGTCTGTAGATAGACAGACAGCTAGATACTGTCAATAGATAGATACTGTTGATAGATATACAGACAGACAGATGGGCAGACCGACAGCTTGATACTGTCTGTAGCTAGAGACAGATAGATAGATAGATAGACAGGCAGACAAACAGACAGATGGATACTGTCTGTAGATAGAGAAATAGACAGACAGACAGATAGATACTTTCTGTAGATAGAGAGATAGAGATAGATAGACAGACAGACAGATAGATAGATAGACAGAAAGAAAGAAACAATAGAATACAGAAAGAACAAAATAAATGAGTCAAGCTAGTGCAATAATATATTGTTAAAACTAAAATAATAAATAATGTCCAGGGTACCAAGGAATAAACTGAGAACATATCAGAACAGCAACAGGGCAAAGTGGGAACACTAAGCAGAAATGAAATCAGCAGTGATGCAACATGAGGCATATTGGAGAGAGTCAGTATGTCAAAAAGTTGGAGAGCTAAAACACTCTAGGCAGGGTCTGAGCTGAACAGGTAAGCTGTTTGATGGAGAGGCAGGAAGATTACAGATGAAGTGGGGTAAACCATTCTTCCAGATGGAGTGGAGATGAGAGGAGACAGTGGTTGGCAAGAGGCAGATTTGGAGAGGAGAGTAGAGAAGATGTAAGAGTCCGTAGAATGGAGCGAGTAAGAAGCAGAGTGAATGGGAGAGGAGAGGAGAAGAGAGGTGAGGAGGGAGAAAAAACAGTATGTAAAGAGAATAGATGCACAATGTGCAAGGCAGCTGGAGGCAAGAGGAGAGATGGAGAGATTATATAGAAGTCCATTCCTCCACCCAAATACCATGTTCTCCTGTATGAGAGGCAAAAGGAGTCAGTCTGAGAAAGAAGGTAAATGACAATACCATTGGGTTTCGGATGCATTAGCTCTAGCCTGGTCTGTGGAACACTGGCAACATCCACCTTCTCCTCATTTTCCAGTCCAGGAATGTCGTTGAGAGGGAAGAAAGCTTCTCCTTCCAGGTCATTGGGTCCAACAGTGTCGTAGTCAAAGACTGTGAGTACCAAGCAGGCGCCTTCACTTTGACACTGCTCCGGGGTGACTAGGCTGCACAAACAAGAGCACAAAGACCATACATAGTTAGACTGATAGCAGAGAGACCGCCCAGAAGGTACTTGTTGGGCAGAACCCTTTTTATAGTTCATGTCAGCATCATTTTTTTACATCCATAATAGTCCTGTTTCCATTTCATACCATCTCCCCTCCCTTGAGAACCTTCTCCACAATCACATTGTGTTCTCTGTTACAGGAGGACTGGTCTGCAGCTAAAGTGTCTGCTTCCTCAACTCAGAACACTGGGCAAAAACAGAACAGTGTATGCCTTCACAGTCTGTGGGTGAGGATGGGAGAATTTAGCTACACCTACTGATTCCCCTCCTCATCCCCAAGACAACTGCTTTAGAAGCCTTAGATGCTATTCTGATTGGGGGGGGGGGGTGTAACGTATCAGGTGCACAGTCTATGGATACAGACAGACCAGCTCTGCATTTGTTCTCGGGGCACATGCAATGAATGTACCATATATTGATCTAGTATCAGTTCAATTTGCTTTTAATCTGAAAACAAGTTGTAATGATTACTTCGTCAGTTGGAAGTTCATATCTCAAATGGATTTGACCAATGTCTGCTGTTTTTTTGTTGTTATTCCTCTAATGATAATGAAGACCACTGATTTACGGTGATTAAAATAAAATTCCGTTTTCAAGACTTGAAATTCCGGGAATTATACCGGTGATAGTTAATCTGACTTCTGGATTTTACAGAGATTCTACCGTCGTTCTTTTAGTATGTGTATAGATAATCAGAATAAAAGAAGGTTTAATATACACAGCATTAAATGAAGCAAACTGAAAATAGTATTGGAAGCAATTATAAGGAAAATACAGGTTCTGTAGATTTTCTGATCTGGTCTAAAATGTCTGTGATATTCCATGAAGCTCTTTGTTTTTACTAGTATGTAGGCAGTCCAATTTTCAGAATGTTACCATTTTTTTCAGGTAAAAAACGAAAACTAGTGGCCTTGACAATAGTGAAAGGGAACAGAAAGTTACCCACCATAATTCTATCTTTTCAAGCATATCTTCTCCATACAGCCACACATTGTGGTCTTAATGCAGAAGGCACTAGGATGTTGGAGGAGTAAAATGTTTGTGTTGGAGCAGAATGTAGCAGGAAGGAAGGAGCAGAGGAGAGGAAAGGGGAGGGTGGGTCAGAATCAAATATGAAAGCATGCTACAAAGACAAAGTACCTCAGCACAAAAGCACTGAGGAAGGGTTACTCAAAAAGGCATTGGTCACAAAGCCAGGATTTAAAGAAATACAAAATCTTTGTCTTTTTAGCTTGCTTCTTATTTTGGGACTACCATGACCCAAACCTGTACAACTGCATAAGGGCTGGTTCGTTTTCTCCTGGGCTGAGATACAGATAAGGCACGGTGATGAGTCCTCAGAAGGACAAAACACGTGTCTCTGTCTTTTGTTCTCAGCCTTTGCAGATTGTGAGAGGCCATTAGGCACCATGCATTCCTGCGTAAAGCAGAACCAGCCTGAATTTTCATGATGATTTGCACACACATCCCAAGATGCTGTGGATTATTAGGGTATTTGCGATTTTGTATTTCTTTGAATGCTGTCTTTGTTGCCAGTGTCATTTTTGGGTAACCCTTGCCTCAGTGCTTTTGTACCGAGCTTCTTTGTCTTTTTAGCTTGTGTTCTTATATAATGTATCTGTTTCATAAGGTATAAAAATACAAAAAATGACCCCAGTAGTGTGGTCACTGCCACACAAACAGGGGCACCCAAAAGGTACCTTTCCAAACTAACCGGGGGGAAAGGTGGAGTGTGGCTCTTTGGCAAAGATATTCTTGAAGATCTGGCATTATAGTATGCAAGTTTCCTATCTTCAGCAAACCTGTCTTCTTCATAGAGTTGCACTCTACAACTGGGCAACAAGCAGTTACAAAACACCAGAGTGGAGGTTATGTAGACTCACTGAAGGCCAACAAGAGGACTAAGGTACAAAAAAGAGGAAGAGACCTTCTTATACACTTCCATGTTTTTTAGATGGAGTCCTTATAGCCTGCCTTGGGAGGGACAGGATTTCTTGAGAAAACTCACATCTATCTAGGGACTACCCCCCACCCAAGCTAGCAGATGAGCTAATGAAGTTAAAAAAAGAGTTCCTCCTTTTTTGAGCCGGAGAGTGAGATGTACATTTCAGAACCGTGCCTGATGGTGATGACATACTTCTGTGGTGTCTACCCTGGCAGCTATTTCGGAGGTGGCATATGCTGCATAGACTAGGTGACTAGTAGCCCCAGTCTCTTAAGCAGTTGTACTACTAAGGGTGGGCAAACTCAGCCTTGGAGACCTCATGCATATTTGAGCATTAATCCTCTCCCATAGATGCACCTGAAAATACCTCATATGGGCCTGGTCATGATCCTGGCAAATGTCACAGAGGAGGCATACAGCTTCTTACCCATGGCATCTGTCTCAGGGGTTGGGGTGGGGGGCTTTTTTGATCCAGAAGGAGGAAAGCACATGAGTGGGATGTGATGGTAAACTAAAAGCCCTCTCAAGCTTAAGGTAAATGTTGCGTATCCCAGGAGGGACAGCTGGGAGAGTGAACAGATGGTACCAGGCAACCCAAGCTCCTCTGTTCAAGGCTGGGATTTCTGGAGGTGTAATAACCAAATCTGGACACAGGAGCTGAAGAAAATCGTAGTCCCCCCTTTGAGGATTAGGCACTGAAAGGATCAACCATAGTAGAGCTTATTGAATGTCGGCCTCAAACTTCAGCAAAACCAAGTCCTCTCTGGAGGAGGTTGGGAGAGAAACGGAAATGTTGTCCTTGAAAGAGGAAAGGGAAGTAGGGGAGGCTGGCCAATTAGCAGAAAGTGGAGCAGAAGAAAGAATAGAGTTACTTTCTTTGAACCTCTTTTTTTTTTTCTCTCTTCCGGAGCTCCGGCTGCAAGCCTGCTATCTGTTGTCCCCCTAGCGCCAGCCCCCAAAGATCAGACCCCCTCCCTTATGCACCCCGTGACTTATCTTTCATGGCAGAGTGGTGGGGAGCGACTCGACCCACCCCAACGGATCCATGCCAGGGAGGTGTCTTCTCGGGCACAACTTCATTCTGCCGGGCTCTATTTCCACTTTTCTCCCTGCAGGCCATGGCGTGCAATGACGCCAGCGACTGGGTGCACGCATGCTCCCATGCGTGCCCCATTCAAGCGTCTGCCACATCCCACTCCCATGGCTTGCAGCTACATGCCACTGATCCCCAGCCTCCGCTAGTAGTCAGGCAAGCACTGGCTGCCAGAACCCCCGGAGATGGAGAGCAGTCCATTGGACGCTCAATCCATCTCCTCCCTGCCGACCCACGGCAACCCGTGCCTGTTCCCTAACACGGGTTGCCGGCGTGGCACGAGGTGTGGCGTCCAGCGCCTCAACCCTCAGTGCCACCAGGCTGGGCATGGAACCTCTGTTTTCACAGAGTATAGCCAGGTCTCAGAGTGTTATCCTGAGAGAAACCGTGGTGGTCTAACAGAATAAGTGAGCCAGGTAGACACTGTAGGATCCACCCCTCCAACTGGAGGGAAAGGGCCTTAAGAAGGAGCAGAAGTATCTTGGGCTCCCAAGAAATGGGATGCACCTCTAGGGATTGCCCTGGAGGCCTAGGAGCAAATAACCTAGACTCAGCGGTATTGTACGCAATGAGTTCTGTAGGCAAAAGGGAATCCGAGTGCTGCTGAGACTCCTTTAAAAGGCTGTTACTGCCATGTCCTCTGTGCTCACTCCCCTCCCTCCCACTCTCCCCCCAATACCATTCCACTCTCCTCCCATTAATGCTCGGCCCGACCGTCCCCTTGCTGACTATTCTGCTTTTGCCCCTTCTCATTCTCCCCACTCTGTTACTTGACAAAACCAATAGTCTGACTGCTCAAACGTTGCTGTGTCACACTATTGGTGCACCAACCTGTAATTCATATTGCAAACTTGTATTTTCTACCTGTAACCCCCTGACCTGTTTTCCTCTACACTTTCATGCTGTTACCGTTCCTCATTATTTATCAGTTTACACTGGGATTGGAACCCCATGCTCTTTTGACAGTGTCTCCTCACTGATGGCTCAAGTGTCACCTAATGTTCTCATCTTCTGAGCCCTAAATTATCATCTGCACCCACTGTATCCACAAATGTACACAATGCTAACTGTTACCCGAATGTGTATACATTTGTTTACCACATAATTCTGCCTTGTGATTCAATATCTCATTGTCTATACTATTTTATTGTACTTTGTATTCTAACCTATTGTACACTCAGATGTGGAACCTCTGTAAATGAGTCTCTGATGCAAAGGTATTTGTAATTACAAGAAATATATAAAATTAAAAAAATAAAAAAGAAGGAGTACCCAGAACAGAAAGGTTAGCATCAGTAACAGTACTAATCACCTTTAATGGCATGAGGCTACCTTGGTCATAAACCCCAAATGGAACAGTGGATCCCAAAGGTATCTACAGGAAACTAGGCTCAGTGACGTGATCCCCCAATGGCTGCTGATGACCATAATGGTGCAGACTAAGATTTGAATGCGGCACATGCAATAGAAGGTGCCAACTGAGAGGACTATACTGAGACAGACCACATTATGGATAGTAACATGGCCAAAGCCCAAGACACTGCTGTGGGTGACTGGTCTGAGACCTCAGTGGAGCCAGCAAAGATGGTGCTAAAGGCAGCTGGTCCAAGTCCCCAGTGAAGCTGGAGAAGGTTGGTGTCAAGTTCAGCATCCCAGGTTGTCCCAGAACAGGTGCCATGGGAACAGGAGCGAGTGCTGTAGGATGTGGTACTGATGGTGGTGACAGCCCAGAGATGGTCGAGGCATGGCCTTTCATCACCAACTCCTGAGGAGGGGAGGGCCCACATCTGATAGTACCCCCAAAGAAGTGGAAATAACATCATCCTGCACCAACCACATCAACCTACGACTGAAGGATGAATCCTGGAGAACTGCGCTTTGCAGCTTACAAGACCAGTATGTCCAGCTGTCTTTGGGTCACCAATGGCAATGTGGCTTCTTTCTCACACAGTTTGTGAGTTGTCAACACACTCAACATAATGACATGTTGACATGAGACTGAGACAGAGAGAGTGAGAAAACAGCCACAGCTTCCTTGAATCAAGGAAGTTAGTTCTTTTCTAGACTACACTGAACTGCCAGACTGCCACCCACAGTCTAGGTCTGAAGCCACCAGCCCCTCAAAGAAATGCAGGTAGTCTGAGACCCACAGCCGTGATTCTCTGATGAACCCGACCTGCCAGACTGCCACCCGCAGTCCAGGTCTGAAGCCACCAGCCCCTCACAGAAACGCAGGTAGTCTGAGAGCCACGGGCGTGGTTCTCTGACGAACCCGACCTGCCAGACTGCCACCCGCAGTCCAGGTCTGAAACCACCAGCCACTCACAGAAATGCAGGTAGTCTGAGAGCCACAGCCATGGTTCTCTGATGAACCCGACCTGCCAGACTGCCACCCACAGTCCAGGTCTGAAGCCACCAGCCCCTCACAGAAACACAGATAGTCTGAGAGCCACAGCCGTGGTTCTCTGAAGAACCTGACCTGCCAGACTGCCACCTGCAGTCCAGGTCTGATGCCACCAGCCCCTCACAGAAACACAGGTACGGACTTGCCCTCAGGGACTGATTACCTCCAGGAAGGGAGCCCTAGCTGCCAATTGTTGGTTTCTTTTCATAAGGACAGTTGTCTCTGGGTTTAAATCCAGAGTCTTTTACTGCTGTGGCCACTGCTGCAGTCAGCCCCAGGAGCACTCGATTGGCTCCATATAGCTCTGACACTGTTAATGTTTGATTATATTGTGCTAGATTATGTTTTCTGTTAAAACTGTCTTGTTTGTATTTTATAGCTGAAGTTTTCTGATTTAATGTAAATGCCTGTATTGTGTTCCTCATAAGACCAGTAGCGATCTCAGCTCAGGCCTTTGAAACCCCCCCTTCACCTTTTTACGCTAGTATTGTGTTTTAAATAGCCCTGTTATTGCTCACTCAGACTTGGAGGCACCTTGCTAACATCTTGGTCTGCAACCCCGTTTAAGCCAGTCTCATTTCTTTTAGCTCCATGAGCAGCGCCACCCCTCTGACTTTCTTAATTAATTCTCCTCTGCCTTCTCCTTCCAGGTAGTCTGAGGAGCCACAGCCATGGTTCTCTGGCGAACCTGACCTACCAGACTGCCACCCGCAGTCCAGGTCTGAAGCCACCAGCCCCTCACAGAAATGCAGGTATGGACTTGCCTTCAAGGACTGATTACCTCCAGGAAGGGAGCCCTAGCTGCCAATTCCCCCGGTCCTGATTAAATACACATAAACCCCGCCCGCTTTCTAGCTCACTCCTCTCTAGCCCCCCATCCTTATTCCACTATGTGTGTCAAATCGTGGATCCTGTTCTGGTCCTTCTTCTATCTCATATCGCATGCAAAAATATATGCCACCTCAAGCCTGTATTACTGTGGATACTAATCTGATCTGCTCTGTAACTAGTTCCTGCCCCTACGTGGATATATGCCTTTTCAACTCCCCAATTCTTCAACACTATTTTCATATTACCTTTAACTCTGGTACATGAAATGAATTACCACCTCAGTTTATGACTTCTGCCAACATCATAGAGGCATCACCCCTACAAATAGCAGTCAGAGTACTCGTCTCTGCCACCCTTAGTGGGAAGGGCAAAAAATGTTGAGGCGCACCTCCCAGGACGATGGCCCACAACGACGTAAAGGGGTTACCAGTACAAAGCTTATTATTGCCACTCTAAGAAAACTTTTAACCCTTCTTCTCCTATGCTCAGGAAATGTGGAGCTCAATCTGGGGCCATCAGCTGCAATCACATCACCCTCTGACCTTGCCACACTGAAAGGCATGAGGTTTCTCCACATTAATGTATGCAGTCTGTTAAAAAAGTTCTCCATGATCCAGGCCTGGGTCCTCCATACTCGACCAGACATCCTAGTGGTTTCAGAAACCTGGCTTAGACTGGCCACCTCCGACAGGGAAGTCAATATCCCTAACTGTTTACTATTGAGAGCAGACACTCCAGGGGTGGAGGGCTTGCCATCTATGTCAAGGATAGGTATATGGCATCCTGTCCGAGTGCTTTATCTGTTGCAAATGCCTATGAATGTCCATCTCTTCAAGTCACCATCTTGCACACTTCAACATTATGTATCATAGGGTGCTATAGACCTCCTTCTGCCGATCTACAATTGTTTCCTCATCTGAGTAATATCATCGAACAATCCTCAGAAATAATTATTCTTGGGGATCTTAATTTAGACTGGCTATCTAAAACCGCCGCTCCTCTCGTAGCTTTCTGTGACACCCATATATTATCGCAACTCACTGTCGAACCAACACGAGTAAATAAAAAGAACGTGGATAACACCTCCCTGCTAGATGTTATCCTAGTGAATAAACCACATCTCTTCTCCTTTGCCGGCACCTTCTTCAGTGATATCAGTGATCACTCATTTACTGCTTGCATAAGATCAAGCAACAAACCTACTACTTTGCCGAAGTTTGCTGCCAAGAGATGTAGACAGAACTTTGATCTCACTGCCTACATAAATGAACTGAAACACTCCTTGTATTGGCAAGAGTTCTGTTTGGCAAAAAACACGCAATCAGCATTGGACATATTCAGCAAAATATCCTAGACACCCTAAATAAATATGCCCCCATAGTTAAGGTACGAATAGCAAAAAATGCATGTAGATGGTTCACACCATTATTAAAATCTGCATTGACTGAAAGAGATAACCTATGGAAAAAAGCATGCAAAACCCAGTCTGCTGTGGACTGGTGCAAGTTCAAAAGGGCACGAAACTCATGTACTAGAATGGTTAGAGATACAAAAGCTGCATACTATCATTCTGAATTTCCCTCTGCCTCCAAAAATCCTACAAAATTTTGGAAAACCGTCAAGGACTTGTCTGGTCACACATCCGGTGGCTCACTACCTGATGAAATCTCCTTAAACAATAACACCATTAGAGACAGACTGGAAGTTCTGGATGCCTTCAATAATCACGTCGCGACTGCAGGCTTAGCCTTTGACAATTCCCCTGCAAATTTGATATGCTTTCAGGTGAATAATCAAGGTGCAGATCCTAGCGTCACTGATTCAGTCTTCTCCTTGCGTCCTACTACTCTGAAAGAAGTTGAAGACCTATTGCTAAAACTGGATTTAAAAAAAAAGAGCTGGTGCAGATACCCTCGACCCATATTTTTTGAAGGTGGTCATCCATGTGTTAGCTGTGCCCATAACACATTTATTTAACCTATCATTAACTCAAGGATCTATTCCTTCAATATGGAAAACAGCGCACATCATACCTCTGTTCAAGTCCGGAAATCCCTGTGATCTAAATAATTACAGACCAATTTCAATTCTCCCGGTCTTGTCAAAATTACTGGAAAAAGTCATAAGTAACCAGCTGAGGCAGTATCTATAAGCTAATAACCTGCTTAATCCAGTCCAATCAGGGTTTAGAGCTAAACATAGCACCATCACAGCACTTGCCAAAGTGACTAATGACTGGCAAAGAGAGCTAGACAACAGGAATTACACCTGCGCCTTATTCTTGGACCTGAGCAAGGCCTTCGACACTGTCGACCATTCTCTGCTACTCTCTTCCCTGACCTCACTAGGTGCTGACCTATTATCTTTACAGTGGTTCAACAACTGCCTCTCTGATCGTTTCCAGCAGGTGAAAGCAGAAGGAGATCTCTCAACTCTCAAACCTCTCCTAAAAGGTGTTCCCCAGGGTACTATCTTAGGACCGATCTTATTTGCAATATACATCAACAATATTGATGAACGCATAACTAAGGCCAACATTCATCTGTTTGCAGATGACACAGTTCTTTATGTAAGCCACCCGTCATTACAATCTGCATGTAATGACTTTCAATCTGAGTTCAACCTGCTGCAACACCAACTCCTAAACAAAAAACTATTACTTAACGCCAAGAAAACAAAAGTAATGCTCTTTTCTCCTCTGCCCAAATGGTAAATTCAGCCCTATCAGATCCTGTGCAGTAGATTACTACAATTATTGGCAAGAAGTTGGAATTTGTCCCTAAATTCAAATACCTGGGAGTATGGCGGGACCATAGGCTCTCCTTTATAGAGCACGTTGAAGAATTACTCAAAAAATTATGACAGAGACTTGGCCTGTTCTTCAGGATAGTCCGCTTCTTAACTAGAGATGCCAAACTACAGCTGGTACAATCAACCTTTCTATCCTTGATAGATTATGCTGACATCTTCTACAGTCACTGTCCCATTTCCTACCTCACCAAACTTGACACATTATATCATAGAGCTTTGAGGTTTATCACAGGCCTGCCTTATTCCACTCACCACTGCTCCCAATATCAATCAGTGGGGTGGAGTTCTCTTCAATTCAGGCAAGATAAAAATGCAGCCTTATGGACCCTGAGAGCCATCTCCAAAAAACTGGCCCAATACATTACAGGCTGTCTTCCTATAAAACCAATAGGCAGTTACGCCCTGAGAAGTTGCAAATCTCTCCTACTGATGGTTCCCAAAGTTAACTCTCATTTTGGCAGGGCTGCTATAAGCTTTACACTGTCCTTCTTGTGGAATAAATTGCCAAAAAAAACTGAAACTGAGGTCACCCATCGGCATCTCATCTTTCAAGCTCTTATAGTCACATCTCAGAAATGATCAGTGCAATGGTTTTCCATGACCATGAATTGTCATCATGCTAACCTGTACCATTTAACCATGAACAAATTACTTTTAGTGCTTGTCTCCTCCTTGGCCCTGGTCTGTCATCATGCTTTCATGTAACACCTTGATGCCTCTGTCCTCCCTTTGATACTGGTCTATCTTCCCACTTTCTCCAACCTTCTTTTCACAACTCTATACTGCACTCATTCACAATCTACATGCAATCATACTATAAAGTCCTAACTCCCTTTCCCTCTCCCCATAGGCCCCCACCGCGCATCAGTTCTACCGACCTATCCTTGGGACTTCACTTCTCACAATGTTTATCCTTCACTTGCATATTACATACCCCACCTGGTACCCCATCTGCCATTAGTTGGTGGTTCTCTAAGCCATTTTCATGGCTAGTACTAGTGACTGCCCCTGGTAAATGAACTAACTGGTACTTCTATACAGAGAACATGGTTTATATACAGTTGCATGGTTCAATGGTGGACCTGCCCCCTTGTATTTGAATCCTCCTCTGTTATGGCTTGCCTTGTCTTCCTTTTATCATTTGACTCCCCTATTACTGCACCATTATGTTTGTGTTTATATACTTATTTACATGTATTTATATGTTTTTATGATGGATGTTACCCGACTCTGTTCTAACCAGGTCCATCTAGTAAAAGCTCTGCTCAATGATGTTCGCCTGGATAAATAAAGATTTTGATTGATTGACTGATTGATTACTTTTTGGACCTGTGTAAGTAACTAGTATTGATTCTGTTTTTGGGGTGGACTTTTCTTAGTTTTAACTTTAATTTGCCAGGGAGGAACTGTAGCTGGGAGATATTTGCAGTCAGTTGTGATGACTAGACCTGTTACTTAGACTTTGTGAAATCAGGGTCTGAAAGGAAGAAAGGCACTCCCCGGGGTGGAGGGTAAGAGTTGTAGGTGATTGTTTCTGGATGGCATGGTTTACTCCACCCACCCACCTTCCCCTCACCCACCACCTCAAGTGCATAACTTCCTTTATAGCAGGAGCTTTGACATCACTTACACAAAACTGCTAACAACATGCACCTGTTCATATCCTTAAAGGCACAGCACACTGAATAGGGGTACATAGAAACATAGAAACATAGAAGTTGACGGCAGATAAGGACCTCAAGGCCCATCCAGTCTGCCCATTTCTTTTTCTACCTTATAAATGTGCCATCGGCCTTTGCTCTGTCAGTGACCTATCTATTCATAGTCATTTGTATTGCTCCCTTATGCCTATCCCATGCCTGTTTGAAGCCCTGCACTGTATTCATAGCCACCACTTCTTGTGGTAAGCTATTCCATGCATCTACCACCCTTTCTGTGAAAAAGAATTTCCTCACATTCCCCCTTAATCGGCCTCCCTCTAATCTCATGCTGTGTCCTCTTGTCCTGCAATTTTTCTTATATTTAAACATGTTAGACTCTTTCACCTTGTGGGTAGAGATACTCACAAGCTTGCACACACTAAAACAAGAACAAAAAACAAAAAAGCATCTGTAACTGGAAGGGACACAAACATGTGGGGAGTGGTGCAATGCACTGGCTGTGGAGCAGTATTCTTCTGGGAGACATTCTGGAAACTGCGTTGCTGACCTATTTGCAGACACCTCTCTGGTCTGAGGGAGGAGGTCATCTCCATGCTGACCTGGCAAGGATCCGGGAAACCTGCTCCCCAACCCAGGCCACCACCACTACCTCAGAGGTTGCCAAAAAAGAGGAGTGGTTGGACCACGGTGGGCTCAGGGAGGTTGAGAGTGGTGGAACCCCATCCCTCCAGTTGTGTCTCTCCACAACTCATTAACCACTCTGGTGAAGCATGGTTCCTCTATGGAGGCACCTGCAGGGGAGACCAAAGAGAATGCTGGGAACCTCCACAACAGAGACCCACAGGAGGGTGGCCCAGGACCCCACAGGGAAGGAAACAACTCCTGGTGGGGGACTCAATTGTTAGGGGGGTAGAACTTGGGGAGGGAGGGGAAAGGGAGGTAAGGTGCCTGCCCGGCGTCAAGGCTTGGAGGGACAGGAAATGAATCCTCAGGATTGTGAGAGCAGGGGAAGGGAGCTGGATGTCATTATCCACCTAGGGATGAATGACCTGGCTGAAAATGGGATCAGACCAGTGCAACAGGAGTTTGTGGAGTTGGGGAGGGGCCTTAGACAAGTAGCACACATGGTAACTTTCTCAGAAGTGCTACTTGTCTATGGCAAGGATGAGGCTAGGGTACTCCACACCATGGGATTCAATGACTGGTTGAAAAGCTGGTGCAGAGCTCAGGGATTTGGCTTCATTGGGGACTGGGGCTCCACCTGGAGGGATGCAGGCCTATACAGGTGCGATGGTCTGCATCTATCCAGGAGGGGAACCAGGATCCTAGGTGATAGATTTAAATGTTTAAATGGCAAGCATTTAAACTAGCCAAGGGGGGAGGCACTGAAGAGGAGAAGGGAAAATCCTAGCCCCCCCAACGAAAATCAGGATAATTAGTGAGGTAAACACCAAGATAGAGCAGTCGATAGGGAGAAGGGCAGGGGTAAATGGAGAAAAAGACAAAGGCAGTAGGGATAGGGATGGGGCAAAAAGAAATAAAGCCATAAAATAATAGAGGGTAATGAGTACCAATGCCCATAGTCTAGGTATAAAGCTCCCTGAAATGGCGGCCTTCCTGGAAGAGGGATGCCTAGATATTGTGGCAGTCACAGAAACATGGTACACAGAGAACCATGACTGGGATGCCAACATACCAGGGTACACAATCTATAGGAGGGACAGGGAGGGAAGAAGAGGAGAGGAGAGGAGAGACAGGGGGGACATGATTGAGGTTTTCAAGTACCTCAAGGGAATAAATAGGGTAAACATGGAGGCAATCTTTAGACTAAAGCAGGAAGGTATCACCAGAGGGCATGCTTTGAAGTTGGAAGGTGGAAGGGTGAGGGGGGAAAAGAGGAGGAGGTTTTTCACTGACAGGGTTGTGGACCCTTGGAATGCACTGCCTGGCGAGCTGGTTCAGAGATCCACAGTGGAGGGCTTCAAGAGAGGGTGGGACAGACACAGAAAGTGGATGTACCAGATGATGGCCTGGCCCAGGGGGGTGGGGATGGATGACAGGGGTTTCTGGAACACAAGGGGGGGGCCTCGGCACCCAACTAGGGATCTGAGGTTCGAGCAGACTCAATAGACCGTAAGGCCTAATCTGCTGGCAATTAGTATATTAGTAAGAGGAGGAGGAGGAGGAGGAGTAGCTCTCTATGTAAGGGAAGGGATCAAAGCAACAGAACTAAAGGGTAAACAGGGAGGAGAGGAGGCACTGTGGGTCACCCTGGAGACTGGAAATGGCTCCACAATCTGCACAGGGGTTGTATACAGACCCCCGTCTCATGGGGAGGAGATGGACAAGAAAATGATAGAAGGCATCCTTGGGATGGCAGAGAAAGGGGAGATACTGCTGATGGGGGGCCTGACTATGCCAGATGTTGAATGCAGCACCTTTGCTGCAGCCATATCCAAGAGCAGGACCATTCTCGATGCCCTACAGGGGTCATGCCTCAGACAGCTAGTTTTGGAACCCACTCGGAAGAGAGCAATCTTAGACCTGGTACTCTCAAATCGGGATGGAGAGAGGATCTCTGATCTTGAAGTGGGTAGCCATCTGGGAACAAGCGACCACCAAACAGTGTGGTTCACGATAAACTTAGCTGTATAGTCAAGCCACACAAAAGTTGAAGGTACTGGACTTCAGGAGGGCTGATTTTGTCAAAACGGGAGAGTGCCTCAGAAAAGCACTAGCAAACAGGCAAGAAGGTGGGGTGGAGCAACAATGGGGAAACATTAAAACTGCCATCACAGAGGCAACAAGCCTTTTTGTGAAGCAAAGAAACAAATCAAAATGAAAGAAAAAAACACTATGGTTCTCAAAAGAAGTGGCGGGGAAGGTAAGGGAGAAAAAGATAGCATTCAGGAAGTATAAGGAAACACAGAAGGAGCAGGACAGAGAACTGTACCAGTTAAAGCAGAAGGAAGCGGGTAAGGCAGTCAGAATAGCAAGGACCCAAACCGAGGAAAAGATAGCCAACTCGGTTAAGAAGGGGGATAAAACCTTTTATAGGTACATTAGGGAGCAAAGAAAGACTAAGGCAGGGATACTGAGGCTGAACAAAGAGGAAGGTGGTTGGGCAGAGAGCAACAGTGAAAAAGCAGAGATACTGAATGAATACTTCTGCTCAGTATTCACAATGGAAAAGCAGTGGGAAATACCTAATCCCGTCAATAGAAGCACTCTGGATGGTGGGGTTGATATTAGTCCTTTCACAGAAGAAAGGGTTCTGAAATAACTCTTAAAACTGAAGGTGGATAAAGCAATGGGGCCTGATGGGATTCACCCCCAGAATTCTAAAAGAACTAAGGGAAGAACTAGTAACACCACTGACTACCCTTTTTAATAAATCATGGGAGGATGGTGTGGTACCTGAGGACTGGAAGAGGGCGGATGTGATTCCACTTCACAAAAGTGGAAGCAAGACAGAGGCAGGAAACTACAGACCTGTCAGTTTGACCTCAGTGGTAGGGAAAATGATGGAATCACTTCTGAAGGAAAGAATTGTTGAGTACCTAGATGCCAGTGGGGCACAGGACCCAAGGCAGCATGGATTCACAGTGGGAAGGTAATGTCAGACAAATCTAATTGATTTCTTTCACTGGGTGACTAAAGTAATAGACCAGGGAGGGGCTGTGGACATGGCCTACCTAGACTTTAGCAAGGCATTTGACACAGTCCCGCACAAAAGATTAATAAACAAATTAGCCAGCCTGGGAGTGGGTCCCAGGGTGGTAGCCTGGGTAAAACACTGGTTGGACAACAGGACACAGCAGGTAATAGTAAATGGAGTCCACAGTGAAAGCAGGGTTGTGGTGGGGTACCACGGTGTTCACTACAGAGGCCAGTCCTTTTAATGCCTTTATAAGTGACATTGCAGAGGGACTGGAAGGAAAGATGTCTCTTTGCAGATGACACAAAGATCTGCAATAGGGTTGATACACAAGGTGGTGTGGAAAGGATGAAAAGGGACTTGGCAAGGTTGGAGGAATGGTCAAATGTATGGCAGCTTAGATTCAATGCAAAGAAGTGCAAGTAATGCACCTGGAAACAAAACCCAGAGGAAGAGTACACATTGGGGGAGATACTGACAACAACACAAATGGAAAGGGACCTGGGGATAGTCATATCAGATGACCTAAAGGTGGGCCAGCAATGAGAGAAGGCAGTAAGGAGGGCTGAGGGGATACTGGGATGCATAGGGAGAGGCATCACCAGTAGAAAACATAAAGTTGTTGGCCCTCTGTACAGACAGTTGGTAAGACCACATCTGGAGTACTGTGTGCAGTTCTGGAGACCCCATCTCCGCAAAGACATAGACAGGGTGGAGGCTGTCCAGAGGAGGGCAACCAAAATGATGCAAGGTCTGCATCAGAAGACATATGAAGAAAGACTAAAGGAACTAAAGCTGTATAGCCTCGAGGAAAGGAGGGAGGGGGGGGACATGATAGAAACTTTCAAATACCTCAAGGGAATCAACAAAGTCCAAGAGGATAGCATCTTTCAGAAAAAGAGATGTGCAAAAACAAGGGGGCACAATTTGAAGATAAAGGGGAATGGCTCAGAGGTAATGTGAGGAAGTATTTCTTCACAGAGAGGTTTGTGGATACATGGAACAGCCTTCCTGAGGAGGTCGTAGAGTCAAAAACAGTGGGGGAATTCAAGAATGCATGGGACAGACATAAGGCAATTCTAGTGGGGGGTAGGAGGAAGTAGGCTGTTGGTTAACTAGGATCTGCAGCTTATCTGTTAGGTAGGGAAATGGGCAGACTAGGTGGGCCAAGCGGTCCTTATCTTCTGTCAAATTCTGTTTCTATGTCATGTTCATGACCGAGACCCTCAAAGCAAGATGTACGGTGGTTGATGCAAGCCATTTTATTACCACTGCTGCATTACAGAATACAAACATAGAAACATAGAATTTGTTGGCAGAAAATGACCGCTTGGTCCACTCAGTCTGCCCAGATGTTCCCTGCCTAGTTTGTCTTCGCAGATCCTAACTGGTCTTCAGAGACCCTCCTTCCTCCCTGCCTAGGGGAAGGGGGGGATTGTTTAACCAGAAAAGGCACACTAAGCCAAAGCTTGTTTCCAGGTGTGACCTGGGAGCAAAAGGAAGTTAAGTGACTTGCTCAGGGTCACACAGTATGCAAGTAGGGGCTGTGGGATTCAACCCCAGGTCTCTAGGTTTGCAGCTCAGAGCCTTAAACCACTGCGCTATACTGCCTCTTTATTATTTACCAATATTCCCGTATGTCTGTGCCAAGAATGCTTGAAGCCCTTTACTGTTTTCTCCTCCACCACTCCCACTGGCAGTCTGTTCCAGGCATCCACCACTCTTTCAGTGAAGTAGTACTTCCTCACATCTCTCTTAAACTCTCCCCCCCAGCTTCATCGTATGCCCTCTGGTCCTGGTTTACTTTTGCATTTGAAAGAGTCTCTCTTCCTGCATCCTATTCACCCCTGTGAGGTACTTTGTAGGTCACTGTCATGTCCCCCTCTCACTCTCCTCTCTTCCAGGGTGTACATGTTGAGATCCCTTAGTGTGTCCTCTTATGGCTTTTTGTGCAATCCCTACACTATTTTAATTGCCCTCCTCAGGACTGCTTCCACCCTGTCTATGTCCTTTGTGAGGTGCGGCCTCCAGAACTGGACACAATACTCCAGGTGGGGTCTCACAAGTGAGTGACACAGTGGCAACACCACATCCTTCCTCCTGCTGGAGATATCTCTCCTATGCATCCCAGCATTCCACTGGCTCCTACCCACTGCTTTTGTCATGTATGGTCTTCTGTTACTTTAAGGCTACTGATGTACAACCCAAGGTGGTTTCCCCTTCATCATGTTGGCAATTAAATACAAACCGTGACATGAGGCCTAAGTGGATGAATCAAAAGTTCATCGCCACCACAGAGATGCACATTCAACTGCTGAACAAAGGCAACTGAGGTGACTGAGCTGGTGGCACAGCCTATCTGTGTCAGTGCACTGCAGCGGTGCCACCAGCCCAATTTTTTTTGCTCCTGTTGGGTTCTAACCCCTCTATCACTTAAGATGACAGAAGCTGGCCCAGTGGTGCAGTGGCAGCACTACTGCCTGACACGTGTGACGTGGGATCAGGAGTGATCTTGGGTTGCTAGGTCTGGCCAGGGGGGGGCAGAGGATAGAGTATCTGACAGACTGCTCTCCTCTCCCTGGGAGGCGGGCTGCCATTTCCGGTGCACGTCTGCCCCTAGGTGGAGGCCTGGTGGTAGGACAGACTGAGAGTGGCAATGAAGGGAGAGTGTTATGGGACTCTGTGGCGAGTGCATGCCTCCACATGTATGCACCGGCCAGCATGCCCCAGCAACTGGGAGGGACCAAGAAAACCAGGAAAAGGGGCTGGGATGGGCTCCATGACACTGAGACCACTCCTCTCCGGCCTGCACCACCACCACCCAATCACTGGCACTGAATATGAAGGTACTGGGGGGAGGACAACCCTCCCCCTCGTAGCTCTGCCACACAGGGCAATCCACAGTGGTTTTCCAGTGATTGGGGGAGGTGGGTTTGAGGTGGAGAAAGGGGGACTTGGCTGATATCCACCCATCCACCCTGCAGAGAGAAAAACCTTTATAGCAAAAAATAAAGACCACAGAGTGTGGCTCTATGGAGACGATTGATTCTTTGGTGAGCTGCATGCTCAGGGAGCTACAAGAGCCCTTCAAACATATTTAGGTACAACACAGAGCCATTTGTACACTTGATTCTGTGACTCCAATGCTTGGTACTATGGGCAAAACTGGACCCAAAACTTCACTATAGAGAGAGAGTCACATGCCCTTAGTCTAGAGCCACCCTTGAGATGTTTCAGTTGGGGGTGGGGGGACACAGGTTCTCAGGGAAGAGAGACCAGTTTGAGTGCGGCCCAGTTGCCATGCCATAGATTTGGGTTCAGGAGCATCCTCCAGTCTCACTCATCAGTTTATAGACAGTATTGTGTAGTTACATAGTACCATGGTAATTTAAGGTCAGAAGGGACTCTAGGTCCATCATGTCTGCTTACCACAGTATAACTTAATAATTTAAGGTCAGAAGGGACACCGGGTCCATTATGCCCCCCACAGTGTAACACAGTTGCATAATAATTTAAAGTCAGAAGGGACTCTGGGTCCATCATGTCCAGTTATCACACTTTAACATAGTCATTTAAGGTCAGAAGGGACACCAGGTCCATCATGTCTCTACCCCCCACAGTGTAACATAGTAATTTAAGGTCAGAAGGGACTCTAGACCCATCATTTCTGCCCATCACAGTGTAACATAGTAACAGTAATTTAAGGTCAGAAGTGTCACTGAGTTCATCATGTTTACCTCCCCACCCCAGTTCTTTCAAAATGCTTGGCCAGTCATTACAATTAACAAGGTACCTACAATTCAAAAGCCTCATCAAACAAGGGGTTCAATTCATTCCTCTTACAGTCTGTTGTCCTCATTTCCACTTGGGGGAAGATGTGCTTCGGCTCCAGCGTCAGCTGGACAAATGGGTCACTATAACCTGTGAAGTGAGAAACAAGGTACAGTCAATGTCAGCTTTTGGGGCAGCTTGCCAAGTATGCCACCTTTGCCAAGTTGTTCCGAATTTCACACAGTCTATCTTTTCCCCAGCACTCGATTTCTGTTATAGGTCTGGAGAAGCAGTTCCTTGCGGTAGTATTTTTAGGTGTATTAGTCAATCATAAGTGTCAGCTCTGATGAGGTAATTGCTGAATTCATAACCACTGTTCACTGAACACTCAAACCTGAAACATTTCAATGCTTGGCAGTATTAACTCTTACATTGCCAGTCCCAACTTGGTCTATAAACTGCTTCTTGAATTGCTCAAAGGGCCTATCCCGCAGTGCTGAAGACCAGACCAGTTTAGTTGCCCTAAACTTTACCATACCTTGTACCACAAGCTAAAACCTCAACTTTGGCTGACATTTTGTTTGGAACTGAAATTTAAATAGTGCAGTGCAGATGGCAATTGAAACCGAGGCTCTCTCTAGCCACTGGTCAAGACATGTCTGAGGAAGCTTCCCGTAGTGCCCCCACGGCAAGCAGGTGGACCAGTCTATGTTCATGCCTCTTCAATGCTGGGCCTCTTGCAAACCAAAAGTGACAATTGCTCCATATTATACTGGATGGGCTTCAAGGCCATTTTCTGCAGACAACTTTTTTTATCTTGTTCTTTGTCTTGCTGACACCATCATAGCTGCTGGTACCTGACACTGTCATTATAGTTGCTGGTGCCTGACGCTGTCATTATAGCTGCTGGTGCCTGACGCTGTCATTGTGGCTGCTGGTGCCTGACGCTGTCATTGTGGCTGCTGGTACACTTCGGTTTTTCACTGTTTTTTTCCTTGTTCTGCCCAGAATGCCAGACAGTGTCTCTGCAGACCTTGCACTTATGTCACATTCCCCTGCAGAGAAGCAAGCTTCCAGGACAACTACAGGTATCCTTCTCTCCAGGCAGCTAACTCCCAGGTCTACCACGGGCATCCTTTTCTCCTAGGAGCAAAGTCCCAGGCCCACCACAGGGCATCCCTCTCTCCTGGGAGCAAAGTCCCAGGCCCACCACAGGGCATCCTTCTTACTGGGAGCAAAGTCCCAGGTCTACCATGGGCATGTTTCTCTCCCAGGAACAAGCTGCCAGGCCCACCACAGGGCATCCTTCTCTCCTGGGAGCAAACTCCCAGGCCCACCACAGGGCATCCTTTTCTCTCAGCTGGGAGTGTAGCCATGGGGCAGCACCTCCCCAGCCCCCCACCGGTTGCATGGCCAGCTTGGAGTCCACCTCTGACCTCAGGTTGCCAGTATGGGAGCATATAATGCTATCAATTGTGCCACCATGCAGCCTTTTGCCAACAACTTTTCTTTGTAACTGTTTAGATGGCAGGTGAGCACCACAATGGACCCGGCTCATTTTCCATCCAGAATATATTTCTATGTAACTGAAGTGGCAGGGTGTGGTCCCCTCACCCACGCGTGCACACACACACACACACACACACACACACACACACATATTTACCTACACTGTTTTGCAACCTGAACTGTACTACGGTAGCTGTGCTATCATACCTGTGTGCTTCTTGGGTCATGACAAGGGGTGTGCAAGTAATGAACAGTATTTCCCAAATCCTCGAATAATGCACAGTTCATTATTTGGATATAAATAATGAATAGTGGCACTATTTGTGCCTGTTGGTATTGGGGAAACACTAACAAAAAGAAACAGCCCCCACCCTCCTCCTGATCAGCTGTTTTACTATGTGAACAAGTGTGAGAGTGCTTTCATTCACTAGAAGGCAGCAGGCCATGGAGGAGGATGGGTTGAGACGCTCGCATTCATTGTTATGCGGGAGGGAAGGGCCTTCTGCAAAAATAAATTTGGGGGCTGGGGGAGGAGGGTGGGAGATGGGTGTTACTGCTAGGAGGGCATTGATTTCTGTAAAGAAAAAAGTGCTAAAGACAAATAATGGATGCTGGGGGAGGGTGGGATAGGGGTCGTATTTTAAATGACTGGACTGCGAAGGAGGGTGGAGGCCTGTTTTTTTTACTTTTACTTTTTTCCTCACAGGCATAATAATAATGAAACTGAATACCTAATTTTTGAATATTTGGGGCCCCGAATCCGAATATTCAACCAAAAATACGAAATAAGGCATTGTCCCACCCCTAGTCATGGCCGTTTAAGCATCTGCACTTGTACATGATGGTGGCTTAGAACTGCTGTTGATATGCTTAATAGGCATAAGATTTGGGAAAGCCACTTAACCTCCCAGCCCACCCAGCTATGGAAACAAGTAGCAGGAGGACCCCACTGTGAATGAGATGTTGCATACAGCTGGGCTAGCCTGAATAAATAAATTGTAAACAAACAAACAAAAAAAAAAAAACCTGATAGAATGCAAACTGGTTCATAGAGTGCACTTTAGTTTTGTGGATACTATTTAAACTTCTTGGAGGAAAGTTTGAACTTATTAACATATTCATGACCACCTTTGCAACTGTGATTGTGTGTCTACTGATAATTGGGTTTGTCGCTTTGCAGAAGTGCAAACTACCGAACTATGGAGGCATCTGCGTGTGCAGTGTATTTGCTATAGCAACAAGAACTCTGTGCTGCATTTTTGCAGCAGAGAATCAGGCCTGTAGTTTAGCAGCAGTAGTGCATAATAGCTGTGAAAATGCTGACCTATACATTCTATTTTGGATTGCCTCTTATCTCCTGACTTGTATGATACCCTTCTTTCCCCAGTTTGATTCTGCTTTAGCACTTTTTATTCACTTTTGAAATAATAAAAGGAGCGCTCTTTTAAATATAGCTCAAACCAGATTTTCATTGGTATTCGCAGCTGGTTTTGTACACCTGGGGCCCGATATTCAAAAGTTTGATGGGCACAAACGGTGTTTGCCCGTACGTATCGGGTTTTGCACTGGACCACAATATTTAAAATAGGCAGTTGGACACGCTAACAAGTTAGCATGTGCACAAAAAATAATGTATGCATGTGGGCAAAGGGAGCGGTGGGGAAAAGAATACCCACACAACCCAATATTCAATGCAAATACAGCTAAACAAAATCCTATCTTACTCCAGGCAACCAGTGGCCACCAGATGTACTCCAGCAAACAACCATGTTGGTAGTGGGGGAGGCACACCTGCTCCCTGGTGGACAGTGGCACCCCCTGCTCCCGAACCCTGGCCTCCTGAAAAAAGAAGTCCTGAGTGGACAGTGTCCCCACCCGCACTCCCCATCCATGCACCAATATAGAAAAGACATTCCTGGTGCCTTGGAGTCCCCCCTGCCCTTGGATCACTGGCCCATACACTTTGCAAAACATCCCTGGTGGCTAGCAGTCACCCAGATCCTCTGATCACCGGTCATACTGTTAGTAACACATCCCTGGTGGCTAGCAGTCCCCCTGATGTCTGATCACCAGTAAGTACACTCTGCAAAACATCCCTGGTGGATAAAGGTCCCCCTGCCTTCTGATCACCAGTTTATACATCCTGCAAAATGTCCCTGGTGGCTAGTAGCCCCCCCTAACCCTTCTATCACCGACCCATACATTTTGCAAAACATCCCTGGTGGCTACTGGTCACTCCCACCTTCTGATCACTGGCCCAGTAATCCAACAATGTTTCCCTGGTGTCCAGTGGTCCCACCACTCTCTGATTGCTAGACTTGTAAATTGCACTGGTGCCCATTGTCCACCACTGCCACTCGCCAGCGCCGGTATGTCAAAAAAGAAGGCCTTGTGCCTAGTGTTCAGTACCAAAACAAAGGAAGTGAAGCACTCCAGCCAAAATAAAACTTCAGACTCAGGATAGCCAGGGCAGGATATTTAATCAGTGATCCTTGGTTAACACAACTACTAGGAGCAGGTCCCCTAGCGCTTCAGCATCAATCTAGGCCTTCATCAGAGGGTATCACCCTCTGAAGTTTTATTTTGCCTCAAGTGCTTCACCTCCTTTGTTTTGGTACATCATTTACTTATTTATTTAAAAGAAATTTACCAGGAAAGACATACTGAGCCATGAAGCTCGTTTCCAGATGCGTCCTGGGGAGGAGGTAAGAGATAAGTACAAACAAGTAGAAGCGCAGTAATAACAATACAACAATACACAGTATGTACAATATATACATCACCAGTAATAACAACACAACAATACACAGTATGTACAATAATATTCATTACCAGTAATAACAATACAACAATACACAGTATGCACAATAATATACATCATCAGTAATAACAATACAATGATACACAGTATGTACAATAATATACATTACCAGTGGAAATAATAATGCAGGTTAAACATCAGAAGTGTGAAGTACCCGGCACACACAAGAAAGTAACATCACAAATATAGGAAAGGGTGAGAGATAGAGAGTAAGAAGAGGAGGGTGAGAAAGAGAGGCTAGAGGGGGGTGAAAAAGTAAAGTAGTGGTGGGAGTAAAAGATAGAGAGGGAAAGAGAACAAATTATGGTGAGTAGGGTGGGTGAGTAGAGTGTTGAGGATTAGGAAGGGGTAGAAAGGGTAATTACTGGAGGTCATAGTGAGTGAGAAAGAAGTAAGGGAATGTGAGAAAGCAGTGGAGGGGAAAGGGGGGAGAGGAGGGGAGGATGAGGTGGGGTGTCGAGAAGTATAGAGGTCAGAGTAGATAAGAGAAGTGTATTGCACCGAACTTAGGGTGAAGTTTTTTGTACATGCCATCTATGTGCTGAGAAAAACCAAGGTGGCGGGCAAGGACTCCATCCCTCCTTACTGTGTGCTCTGCCATTGGAAATTGGGTGCGGACACAGGGGTTGCTACCATAGCCCCAAACTCCTTCAATAGTATCCAAAAATTGCTCTGCACTCCCAAGTGCAAACAAAATGAAGAAGTATTCCTTTCCAATTTCAAACTGATCTATTGGTGACAAAGTAGATTCTTAACCACCTTAGGAAGACCACACACCTGGTCGAAGCACTGGGGAGTGAGTTTGGCTCATGGAGACACCAGCTCCACAACATGCACCCGTGAAGAAATCTACTTTGTCACCAATAAATCATTTTGGAATTGAAAAGGAATGCTTCTTTGCTTTATTTGCACTTGGGAGTGCAGAGTAATTTTTGGACACTATTCAAGGTGGCAGCCAAGCCAGACACCGATATACTTAAATGAGGGTATGTCGTCAATTTTTCCCCCATCAAGGGTGAGGAAGGTGGGGAGTGAAGGGAATCTAGAAAGCCTCTGTCTTATGCCGAAACACATGGAAACCATTTTTTTAGCATTAAGGGATAGTTGATTAGCCTTGAACCATTTCTGAACAGTGTCGAACTCAAGTTGAAGCCTGGATGTTAACTCTGATGGAGAAGAGCCAGAAGAAAACAGGATCATGTCATCTGCATACATGTGGATGGATGCAGAGGAGTAGGCTGAGGTCATTGAAGAATATGGAAAAAAGCAAAGGGCCAAGGATGGAACCTTGGGGAATGCCAGTGTTTATGGGTAAGGGGAGGGTCTTCAAGTCTCACTGGCTGAGATCTACAGTACCTACAAGGTAGGAGCTGAACCACCTCATTGTGGAGTCAGATAGACCCGCTGATTTTGGTTTGTCCAGTAGAAGAGGGTGGGAAGACAGTGTCAAAAGCTGTTTCTAGATCAACAAAGATGGCAGCAGTGAGGAGGCCTTGTTCCATGCCAGAATGAATGCAGTCTGTGAGCCTGAAGAGAGAGAAAGTGGTGCTGTGATATTTACGAAATCCAGACTGGAAGGGGATGAAAAGGAGGAGGAGTTGAGGAAAGGGGAGAGTTAAGATAGAACTATGTGTTCTTGAAGTTTGGATAAGATTGGGAGGAGAGGGATTGGGTGGAAATTTCCAGGTGAGGAGGAGTCACCTCCTTTTGGAAGGGGAATGACAGTTGCATGCTTCCTGGTATCTGGGACTGAGGCAAGAGAGAATGATAGGTTGAGCAAGGAGGAGATGGACAAAGCAACAGCTGGTGCAGAGAGGTGTAGGAGCTTGGGATCAAGCCCATCAGGGTCCCACCTTTCTGGGGGTTGAGAGCCAGGAGGGTTTTAAGAGCCAAGGCAGGGGTGATAGGCGAGAAAGTGAAGGGGGAATAAGGAAGGGAGGAAGGAGAAAAAGGGAGGGCGAGTAGCGGGGTGTGCAGACAGGAGTGAAGAAGCACAGGCGGTGAAATAGGATTTGAAAATTGTCATGTTGGCTTGCAAATCTTTGTGAAGCACCCTGGAAAAACCTGTGTCACACCTGAGCATTTTCGAACAAAGAAAATGCCTGGTATTCAGTGCAGTACAGCAGGGGCACAACATGTGCTATACATAGGCTGTGTACTCCCAGCCTTTCATATGGTGGTCGGCCGAGGAGGTGAGAGGAGGGCTGTGCCAATCACCGTATCTGGCCATGGGATTGCCGATTATGGTAAGGGGGATTTGTCAGGGTGTGTTGACAGTGTCCATGGTGCGGGGGGCCACTAGATGACAGGAAATAATGTACAGCAACAGAAACAGAGATCGAAGGGTGGGTGGTATAACTGGATGCCAGAGAATATTGGATTTTCTTTATTGTCCATTACATCTTTTGCAGATATAGAAAGGAACAAAGGAACTCACAATTACAGTAGGACTTTTATATTTGTACCAGGGCCGGGGATCAGAGACCATGGGGGGGGTATAGGCACAATAATTTTATCTTTATCATACTGAGGCTGATGAGTGGCAGGGAAGGGGGACACTGGGCACCAGGATAATTTACAGGGTTTACAGGGCCAGTGATCTAAGGGTGGTTGTTGGATTACTAGGCCAGTGATCAGAGGGTGGGTGAATCACTGGACACCAGAAAAACATTGTTGGATTATGGGGCCGTCGATCGGAGGGTGGGGTGACTGCTAGCCTCCAAGCACATATTGCAAAGTGTTGGGGCTGGTGATCGAAGGGCGGGAGGACCGCTAGCCACCAGGGACATTTTGCAGGGTGTATGAGCTGGTGATTGGAGGGTAGGGGGACCACTAGCCACCAGGAAAGTGTTACTAATAGTACAGGCTGGCCATCGGAGGTTGGGGATTACCTGTAACCACTAGGGACTTTTTGCAAAGTGTACAGGCTGGTGATCAGAGGGTAGGGGGACCACTGGACACCAGGGAAACATTGGTGGATTACCAGGCTGGCAATTGGAGGCTGGGGGAGACCACTAGGCACCAGGGATACACCTATAACATCCCGGGCCAGGAATCAGAGGGAGGGGGAGGACCACTGGGCTCCAGGGATTAATTTATTAGTTAGTGGGATGGTGGGCAGATGGAGGGATGATCACTAGACACCGTGGATAGCCTTCACCAGTTACATGACAGAGGTTGGGGTGGGACTACTGGACACCAGGGAATTCCTTGTGTCTACAGGTCCAGATAATCGGGGTGGGGGCAGTACTGCACAAACCTTCAACTACTTCCCATGCAGATGGTCCATTAGCACCATGCATGCCCAACAGGCTCATTTGCGTGGGTCCATCTGAATATGGTGCCTAGTGCTCTGGCGCTATCAGGTCAGATGGTGCTCTTCCCTGCACATACAACAGGGCTCCATGTTGGGGCAGCACTACTTGACATAGCACTGTACCAACATGTCCCTATATTCAGTGGGTAGCACTGGTGCTGTGATATCTTACAATGTGGTTACCTGGGACAGCCCAGCTGAGATGCAATGTATGTAATAATGTTGGCGAATGCCAGCCCATCAGTGAAACAATAGTGCTACAGTTTGTCATCATCATCATCATCATCAGGTTAATTGGATAGCAGTTTGTGATAAATAATCTCATTTACAAATGCAGCCATACATAAAACAGATTTCATAACATACAATCTATACAAACATATAAACATAAGTTATATTAAAAACATCAGTAAGTAATTAAAACATTTACAGTTATCCATAACAATTACAATGCTTGTTATATAAACTAATTAGTGATGCTTTAAAATGCCCTAATGGAAGCAGTGCTTGGACTTTTAATTGTTTATATAACTTATCCCAGGTTCTAGGGACTGTGACAACCAGTAACTTGTCACCATAGCTAGATTTACTTCTCGGAATTTGATAAGGAGTCCAAGTTGTTGATCTCAGAGAGTATTTATGTGAAGTTTTTATCTTTAATACACATAGTAAAAATGAAAACAAAGTCTGTATAATAAATTTGTATACAAATGTATTCCAATGAAAATCTCTGCGGTCTGACAATGAAGTCATACCAGCCACACTATATAATGTACATCTATGGATACTATATAGATGCCAGGGATCCAAATATGGCAACACATTTGTGTCAACAGGGGGAGGATGATGGAGCATCCCAGAGGATACTGTCCTTCTCTGGGAAGGGAGGGCAGCTGACTTCAGTGCACTACTACTGTACCACCTAGGTGATCCTAGGTGGCAGTGTAAAGAGCACAGCTTACAGGTGGGAGACAGATTGGTGACATGCTAAGAATGCTTGTATGCATAGCGTGTGTACCCTAGTATGTTGGCAGCCCAAGGGGATTGGAAAAAGTAATAAACCCCCAGCCAGCAGCAGAATGCAGGTCTGGCCTCCTGCAGGCCCCACATTTGTGGCATGCCCATCCTCCGGGCTGGAATCCTGACTCATGGCAAAAGCTGGGGAGCTCTGCTTTTCCCCATCATTGAAGGAAAGCCATGGGGAATATGGAGTTGTGGTAAGTCCACGGCAAGCAGGGTGACAGGGTTGGGAGGCCGGAACAGAGGGGGAATGATATTTAGGGTTGGAAAGAGAGCAACGGTACTGAGTGGCACCAGGGTATGAATGTGTTAATTTTGCGTAGTGAAAGGCACATATACTGATAAACTATGTACATGTAGATGCTATGCAGTATAGACACCTACATGCATGCAAGCACACACATACCACACAAGATAAACAAGCAAACCCCATACAATACACATGCACCAAACTTTTAACCTGACCAGTTCCTACACTAGGGCCTCTGGAGTCAGCATAATCTTTTGTTAAAAAGGAAAAAGTCTCATTGGCTGGGATTGATGAGACTCCTCTGCTCCCTCGTGACTAATTTTGATGGAGTTGGACAGTTACATTTTCAATGTTCTTGGTTCCTAGGTCACTAACAGTTTCATGGTCTGAAAACCTACTCCAAGCCCTGAAAGTCATTTGCCTGACATCAGCAATGACGTCTAACGTTGTCTCTCATACAACATAAATTGAGTTGTGAAAGTAAAAATGTGCCCAACTGGGAACTGAACCTAAGCTGCCAAAATACTGTTCTGATGCTCTGCCACTGTACTCTTGGTCAGATGTTTGGACAGGGTTTCTAGACACAGATGCTTGCTATAGTAATGCATATCTTGCACTTAGGAATAATCAGGAAGGCAAAAAGATATATGGTGCAGTTTTGTTCCAAGTTTAGCAAGTAGATCACAAATTATAAACAGAGAAAGAACAAACATTGCAAGCAATCAGTAAGGAATTCACCAGTGCCTGTCTTTGTGTAACAGTCTGTATATGAATTCTGAGTGCAGATCCATCTCCCACACATAGCTCCAATGGAGTTTAGTAATGAACTCTGCAGCTGTAAAAAGTGCTTCCCAGCAAGTTGCATTCAAGCCCACACAAGCTCCAGAACTTCAACTGGAACTAATTAAGCAGGCTGCAACATAGAACTAGCAATTCAGTACTCTAAAGCCCTACTCCAAGCCCTGAAACCCTATCACTGACATCAGCAATGACATCTAACAAGTTCTCTCATACAAAATAAATTGTAGCTGGAAGAAAACCATGTGCAGTACTAGGAATTGAACCTAGGAACCTCAACTACTACCCTGGTGCTCTGCCACTGCACTATTCATCAGATGGTTGGACACAGGGTTTCTAGACTGAGATTCTGGCTATGGTAATGCATAGTCTGCAATTAAGAACAATCACAAAGGCTATTAAATGTTTGGTGCAGTTATCCTCAGCTTTTCAAGTAAATCACAATTGTAAACAGAGAAAGAACATAAGAAATAATATATGGGCACCCACATACAACAAGGCTGTGTTTTCAGCAAGGGGTTGAGATACCAGTGTATGGACTTCAAGAGCGAAGCTTGAGAGGTCCATACTGGTATCTCAACCCAGAGATGGAAACATGAGACAAGTTGTGTATGGGTGCCCATATTTTATTTGTGATAGTGTATGGTTTAAAAAAAACGTGTCTGGCATTTATTTCTTTTTAACTGCATAACACTGAGGTACAGTGAGCAGGGAACATGAAACCAGGCAGCTGGAATCAGCGAGAGGGAACCATAGCTGCAGTTAAAGATAGAACATGCACAATAAGGTTTTTAGAACGTGCACAACAACTTTACAATGTTTAGTTTTTGGTAATTAGCAATTGTGCAATATAATTTGCTTTACAACTTACATATGCATATTAAGTACTGGCACTTTAACAGGCCCCCTTAAAAGATGTACCTGTGAAACAGGTGACCACGCCTTCAAAAACTGTCCATATGACGTGAAATGTCGGCGGGTATGGGTGCTGTGTTTGAAATGGATTTTAATAGCATTGAAATAAATGTAGTTTTAACTTGACCTAACGCTTAAGGTCTTTTGTGGTCAGTACACTGAGTAGCCTGACTCTTTTGCCTTTAATATTTCTACAAGTTACATCGTGGCACTGGTAGAGTTTTATGTTTTTTTTTTTTTTTTTATTTATCAAGTCTAGGATTACAAATACCTTTGAGCCAAGCCTCTTTTACAAAGGTTCCACATCAGAGAAATACAAATTATGGGGAACATCAAGACAGACATTACAACAATGTGGACATTGCAAACAGATTACAGATTAATACAATTCAAGGGTAACATTGCAAGCAAGGCAGCCAGTGGCATTTGTCAGAGAAAACAGACAAGAGATAAGAAGTGCCAGAGTCATAGGGAGAGGAAAGAGAGGAGGGAGGAGGGGGAAGAAGGAATGTAGGCAGGGTGGGGAGAGGGTGAAAAGTGCAGCATTGGGTATACCAAGATGTGAGGGTAGAATCCAGTGAGGAGGGAAGGGGGGACCACTAGAACAGGCAGGGAAGTGGAGAAACAAGGTTATGTTGGGCAGTCACAGGAGCTGTTGGTAGTGAGATAGTCCCAGAGCCTAGTTTTAAACATACCAATTGTCGGGGCAGAGGAGATGGTGAGGCTGAAGCCATTGAACCAGAGTGGCTTATGTAGCCTCCTCCTTCTTGTTGTTAACTCTAGAACATGCACAATAACTTTAAGATGTGCATAACAAGGTTTTTGAGCTGCTTGAATTCCATGCACAGTAAGCCCTAGCCATACACTATAAAGAAATAATGTACAAGATGCAAGCAATTGGTAAGGAATTCATCAATTTGTGTATCAGTCTATGTAAGAATTCTGACTGACTGCAATTCCCCCGTACATAGCTAAAGGAGAGTTTAGTAATGAACTTGCTGCTGCAACTGGAAGGAATGCTTCCAACCAGCTTGCATTCAAACCTACACAAACCTCAAAGCTTCAGCCAGAACTAATTAAAGCAGCAGTGCCATCACTGTTAAATCTTACATCACTTACACAGTGTTGTTAGGGATTGTGGAAAAATATCAATGACATTTATTGTTTTACATTCAGGTATCGATTAGAGGAGTCGCTATCATTTTTCCTTCCCAGGTTGAAACTGATCGCTGCCAGGATTGCCACGTTGTTTTTTTGCCACTACCAACAAATGAGGCATGTGCATTAGCATCCACTATCAGTTAATGAATCATTCTGCATGTCTCGTGCTGTATAACTACAGAGCGGTGAGGTTCGAGGCTGTCAGAACAGCCGCGGCGCCTTGAATTGCTGAAAATCTGGCTTCACAAACACCTCAGTGAGGAGATTCTTCAGCTGTCTAAGAAACATAAGCTGAGTGTAAACAGAATTTTAGAATGTGCTCTAGTCCTAGCTCCAGTGAAAATGACATATCATGATCAGTGTGACTGTTTAATTTCCTTTTATTTTTAATATTTATTTTGTCAAATTTCTTCATAGTTGAATGGGTGTGAAATAGTAACTGTGAGAGTCAGTGTGTGGAAGTGGTGGTGGTGGTGGTGGTGGTGGTGGTGTGTGTGTGTGTGTGTGGTGGGGGGGGGTGACATTGTACTCTTATTTCTACAACACTAGGGATTTACACATATTTTCGGATATTATTTACTAACCTGTTCTGAGAGTATGCAAATGTGTGTGACGAGTGTGTGTGGGGGCTGAGAGCACTAATATGATTTATATATGTTCACCAATATCATTGGTATTCTGCAATAAGATGTGACAAATTGGTTCAACCTACTTTACCAGCTACCACTTTCACCCTACTGGACATCAGCTTAAATTAAGGGATCAATAATTACATGTTTTCATTTTTTTGTTTACTGTACTGTAAAGTCCTCCCTTTCTGTGCTCCACCTTGGTACTTGTTAACATTCTAACAGTAGCGCTACAATTTGGCCGATCAGGTAGTTCCCACCAGACTCCAGATGTAATCCTCGTATTTCTGTTTATGTTGACCCTTTTCACATTTACTATTATTAAATTTTGCCAGTCATTATTCACAGTTTGCCAGTTAGCTGTAATAGAGACAATTATAGAAGAAGCATGCAGATGTCTGATCAGTCTTTTTTTGTTTGTTTCCTTGGGTGGATTAAATTGTGTTGGCTCTAGGGAAAATATTAAAGCCATCATTTCTGATATTTTGGTAGAGTGATTTATATGGAAGGTCCCAAAGTAGCGGCTTTATATATATAATATCGTCCTTAATGTTGACAACTTCATGTAGACCTAAGAGGGTACTGTGACATGGAGCTCCTGCCACTCCTGAGGACCAACCTTTTCTTAAATCTGTTGCAACAGTTCTTCTATTTCTTAGCCTAACCTATTCTTTACAATATCTAGCTCATAAGGTTGGCTACCTATGGGCACCCCCTTCTCTTGCTTGACTGTGCTATAGTGTCCTCTTTTATTTTCCTTTTCCCTCTCAGGTCCTCATACAGGGAGGTTATTGTTGTGACCTCAGAGCTGATATAAAACAACAGGCTGTGTTCCTCGTTGTTGGATATAGTATAGTAAAATATAGTATAGTAAAATACTTTAATGTGTATACCTTATGTGTATAAAACCTGTAAATGTTGAAAATACCATGGCACTAGGTGTTTTTGATAAAAGTAAAAAGTTACTAGGAGACTGTATGATAAAAATGAAGTTAGTTGTGCTATTTAAAATGCATGTAAATTGCTGTAAACTGAACAAGTCTGAAATGTCATGGTGATTTGCATATATCCCATGATGTTTTGCATTATGGAAGTATGTGTGATGTTGTGTTTCTTTGAAACTTGGCTTATTGTCAATGCCCTTTGGGGTAACCCTTGTTTCAGTGCATCTGCACTGAGGTTCTTTGTCTGTAGCTTATTATTTTTTTTTTTGAGCCCCCACCACCCAAGCAAACAAGGCAACCATATGGATGAAGGGTTTTCACTGAAAAGTTTAGATCAGAGATCAGTGAGTCAGTAGGTGCTGGCAAAGTGTAGAGGAAAGACTGAAGAAGGGATATGCCATTGCTGAAGGTAATCCTCTGCATTTTGAATAGCCATCACACAGAGACTGTGTGTTGAACTTGAAGTTCAGTGTCTGGTTCATCTGTTATTCCACAACCTCTCCACAGGTACTGAGAGTTATGACTATGACAATGCTGCAGTGTGAAATTGTCCAAGTATTTAGACAGATCTATAGTGCATGACAGCTCCAGATACATAATGTTCAGACTCTGTATAAAAAGTTCTAGTCATATGACTTGCAATAGTTATTCTTAAGATTTAATAAAAAAAAATAATAAAATTACAGGTACTAAACACTGATCTATTATCATCTTCTAGTCTACCCTGATCTCCTCAGTCTACTGAAAATGCATACAGACACACTCACGCAGAAATTGCCTTTTTTTTTGGTTTGAGAGTTTTATGTGTATGAAGTCCTATGTAAACTGCTTTGTATGTCCAAAAGCAGTGCTAATTTTGAGAGATTAAACTGACAGAGCAAGTGAGGGCTTTCCATTTCACCTACACATTAGAAAAAGTAACTTATATACCCATTACTTGGAGCTGTTTATGTCAAGCTCTCAGAGAGAGGGACTCGAGACAGAAAATTAAATGGAATCTTAGCTGAAACCATTAGTCGTTTCAAATGTTAGAGGCATTATATGTGTTTGATGTTATAGGGACTTTGTAAGGACAGATGCATCTGTGTTGAAATGTTAGTTTCTGACTATGCAAGCTTTATGATTTCTCATTTGGTAAGACCACTATTGGTAAGGTAGTGGAATATTACGTAAATGCAGAAATGTTAGATAACATAGATCAAGTGATTTCATACTCACAACCACCCCCACCAAAAAAACAAAAAAAAACACAGTTGTAATCATGTGATACTGATGACTACCACAACACTAATTTCAATAGTGAAACAGGTAGTGATAATTATACATTGAATGTGTATGGAATATGACAGCTTATGTAAACTCATGATAAACAATGAATTGCAAAAATAATTTTTTTTTTCGAGATCCATCACAATTTAATCCAGCCAGGTAAAAAAAAAAATGACTGATCATCAGATGTCGGCAGGCTTTTTCTATAACTGTTTCTATTACAGCTAAACCAGCAGACTGTGAATAATAACCAAGGGTGAGCATAAACAGACATTAAATGATCATGTCTGGAGTCCTGTGGGAACTACATGAGCTGTCAAATTGTAGCACCAATGTTTGAAAGTTACTGAGTATCAGGGCAAGCACAGAGAGGGAGAGCTTTGCAATATGCTAGAAAAAGTAATTTTTGATCCCTTAATTTGAGCTGGCAATGTCTGCCAGGGAGAAAGAGACAGAGAGAAGAGAGAGAGAGAGAGAGAGATGGAGAGAGAGAGAGAGATGTCTAGTGAAAAGGGTTGAAACAACTTGTCACATCATAGTGCAGAATACCAATGGCATCACTGAATACATATAAATCATATTAGTGCTCTCAGCCCCCCACCTCACGCTCATTACAGTCACTCACACACTAAGAACAGGCTAGTAAATAACATCCAAATGTATGTGTATAAAGTATGTGTATAAATTTGTAGTGTTGTAGAAATGACAGCTGGAACAACGGTCATCTTCTCACCCGCCACTAACACCTACAATTTCAAAAGGTTCTGATAATCAAACTAACGATGCCATCAAACATAACCTTAGTTATGACACCACTGAATGCAATTAAAGACTGAAATTAGTCAGTAGTGCAGACAGAAGAATGAGCCTTCTGCTCAAATCTTTATAGTCTCAGGAGACAACTGTCACGCTGTCAGTGACAGTTGTCACTCTCCAGGAACGTCCACTAGTACATGGGCCCATGATGCGTGCATTCTCACACTTATCACAGCACCATGTTGAGTGCTGAGCACGTCCATCCTTAGCGCCTAACAATACAAAAAGACACACGTCTTTTTCCTTTTTTTTAATTAATTTATAAAAAAATAATGAAGTGCAATACTAAAGACAGCACACAAACAAGTATGGATTCACGTTTATTCTGAACTAAAATCAGGCAATAACTTAATTTTGCTGTGATTCATGCACTACTACTTTAAGTCGATGGCAACATAGAACTAATGGTTCCATGGCCTGAAACCTACTACAAGTCCTGAAACCTTATTACTAATATCAGCAATGAAATCTAATGGTTTATCTCATACGACGTAAATCGTAGTGAGAAAGAAACAATGCTCCCCACTAGGAATCAAACCTAGGACCTCCAAATACTGTCCTGGTGCTCTGCCACTGTGCTACTGGTCAGACATTTGGACATAGGGTTTATGTACAGAGATGCTGGCTATGGTAATGCATATTCTGCAATTAGGAACAATCACAAAGGCAATTAAATGCTTGGCACAGTATTATCCACAGCTTTTCAAGTAAGTCACAAATTGTAAACAGAGAGAGAACAAAGAATTAATGTACAACATACAAGCAATCATTCAGAAAAAACATCAGTGCTTGTCTTTGTGTATTAGTCTGTATAGAAATTCTAACTGATTGAAGATCCCCCATACATACAGTAGCTGAAGGAGAGTTTAGTATGAACTCTTTGTAGTAACTGGAAGGAATGCTTCCCACCAAGTTGCATTCAAACTTACACAAGCCTCAAAGCCCCAGCCAGAAATAATTAAGTAGACTGCAACATAGAACTAAGAGTTCCATGGTCTGAAACCCTGCTTTAAGACCTGTGCAACCCCTATCACTAACATCAGCAATGATCTTTAATAGTTTCTCTCATACAACATAAAATGTAGTGAAAAATAAGAAATGTGCTCTACTGGGAATCAAACCTAGGCTTATGTAGGTCTGACACCCCATACCAAGCCCTAAAAGCTCTATCATTGGCATCAGCAATGACATCATGCAGCCAAATCACTCTGAGTGAATGCAACTTTAAATTTCCCAAATGCAGAAAAGAACACACATGACTGCAAGGGGCGCATACAAGCTACACTTGCTGATGTGTAAAATAAGTGGGGAAACTGCTTCCACACAATTTCTCAGGATATGATGGTAAAACATCAAGAATATTTGACATGAATGCCTGTAAACTCAAGGATTTTGGATGAAATCTTGCCAACTTCTGCTTTCCATAAAATTCTATGGCTTTTACATTTTGAGGTTTCATTGCTGTAATGTTGCTGAAAGAACCTGATTAGGTTTCATACAGCCCTAATTACAATGCAAGAGACCCCCACACACTGTTTGAGTCTGATTTAATGTTTCTTACCATTAGAATCCATGGGGATAAGGTTGACAGCATTGAGGATTTCAATGTGCAGCTTGTGTTCCGAGCTGCGATAGAATCCTTTGATGGTCACTGCCCCATATTTTTCAGTCACAGATGAACTCTGATGAAGAGAAACAACAAAGGGACACCAACTTTAAAAAGTGCTTTTGCAATAATTACAAAAACAAGGGGTAAAACTCTGTGGTATGGCAAGCAGTCTTTAGTTATGGCAAATAGTAGAGAATGTTAGGTCAGAGGTCATGTTGAAAAGGTTCCAGTCCCCCTTATAACAAAGTAATAACTCCTTTTACGCTTGTTCTGTTCTCCTGAGACACCACTGTTAAAGGGGGTCTAGAACTGATTCTTCCTGTATGCATACAGAAAGATTCTTTGATTGCATTATGTCATTCTCACCAAACCGTACCATACAAAAATAACAAGAAAAGTAGGGGATATGCAATAGGCTAACTCAAAATATGCAGTTTATCTTCATGACCTAGGGTGCAGCAGGGCTGGCATCGGGGGGGGGGTGCAAGGGATGCCACTGCACCAGGGCCCAAAGTGCAGGGGGGCCCAACGGCCACTGAAGTAAAAATTTGTATTTTTATAAAATTACTATGCTGGCGCAGTGCCGCGTTCGCCGGTCGGCAAGCGTGCACCGTCCAGCGTCTGTCCTCGGTACCAGTGCTCTTCTCAGTGCCCCCCCCGAGCAATAAGCCATTTAAATCCCACACACATAGAGCCCAGCCATTTAAATTGTAGAGCATGCGTGTGCGCTCCTTTCCCCATACCTGCAAGCAGTGCTGGCATTCACTGTCCTCCTTGTCTCCTCCTCCTATGTTGGGCGGGCTCCGCGGACCGCTCCTCCTTCATGTTCTACCCTGCGCCAATAGTGATTTCTCCGCTTCTCCCCCTGCTCACTCAGTATGGTGTCAGGCTGACACTCCTCCCTCCTCCCTCCCTCCCTCCCTGGTTGAGTACTAGCTGCTGCTGCTCTGATTTGCTGGTGGGGCCTCTGGGGTGGGGCTCATCTCAAGCTCATCAGCTCGTGTGTAAGGCTTGGATCCTCTCAAAATTAGAGTCATCTGGCATCAGTAGACAGACTGAGCGCGAGACAGTGTCACGCAGCGAGTGGCTGGCGGTCTGTCTTACCTTCATGGAGTCCCGAACGATGGTAATTACTGTAATAATCAATCAATGTCCTTTTGTTCTTCTGTATGCCAAAATAAACTGTGCTGTCTGAGTCCAGTCAGTGATGATGGTGATTCAGCAGGAGGAAACTAAACAAAAAGAATAAAGATTTATACAGCAACAGCCAGCAGGAAAGAAGGGGTCAGAGGGAAACTGAGAGAGAGAGAGAACAGATAACACCATGATTTACACCTTTCAAGTTCACAAAATGAGCGAGCAGCATATTATTTGGGGCCAGGGGCGGTCGAGAGGAGCAGCTGGAGGGGCCCCAGCCAGGCGTACACAGTTTTGCACCAGGGCCCAGCAAATCCTAGAACCGGCCCTGGGGTGCAGAACCATAACTCATGAGTGGCAGAGCCAAAAGTGACTTATAAAAGCTCTGCCCCCTCACAGGTGAAGATAAATTACAACATTTCAGTCAGCATATTGCACATTTGATTTATACAACAATAGTTCACTTGTTATAGCTTTAAATCTTCTGTTTGTTAGAAGATGTAACTCTTTCTCAATGATTTCAACTGCTGGCTTTGGTGCTGAACATAGAGGATTGTGTATGAGCAATCATACACAAAAAGGATATTTTTCAACTGAGAGGTTTCCATGGGAACTGGAGATCTTGAGAGAGTAGCTCGAGAGGGGTTCTATGTGATAAAGGTGATTGCGGAAAGGTGATTGCCATTAGGGTGAGTGCACATCACCAAAATTCAATTTCGGGGATGTACACTCCTGGCGCACAGGAAAATGGCGCCAGGGACTTGTTTCTTTTTGTTTATGTGGGGGGCTGTGCCTCCTCACCTCCTACTAAAGGATTCTGAACTCCGGGGGTGCATGTCGGGGCGGGGGGCAAACCCCCCCCAAAAAATGTAAGTGGGGCATGTAACTAAATGAACATGTGCCTGGATCCGAACCTGGCACTCTTGCAACCCTAGCTTACTACCCACCTAACACGCCACAGGGCCAGCTCAACAACCCACCATTGCACTATGCCTCACAAACACTTCCTCCCTCCCCTTCCGCCCATCACACAGCATGCTCGCTCCCCCCCCCGTGCGCGTGTACATATAGCGATAGGATGTCGCTATAGCTGTATTTGCCCCCCTGTCCAGTAGCCCTGTGAACAGGTGCTACTATTGAGTCACCTTCTTTGTAAGCGCTCAACAGCAGACGCCCTTATCACAGGATACCCTCGAGAGGTCTTGTTACCATGGAAACCTCGAGATTGAAAAATATCCTTGTCTGTTCATGGTTGCTCACACACAATCTTTTATAGTGTATGGGCAACCATAGATGTACCCCTCCTTTAGACCCTGTTATAAAAAATCCCTTACTTGGCCACAGATGTAGCAACTCATTTCAGGACTGCTCTTTTTCTCATCGCCAAAGCCGCTACATCGTGCATGCACGAAGATGTTCAATGTTGTTATGCTGCAATAATGATGTGCTCAGTGCAGCCTAACAACATCGTGACGTAGCCAAGACAGCACAACAATGCTGCTCCAGGCGTGGATTTCCATACAGAACAGCATTCTACCATACACTACATGGCTATTGTGATGTCATCAGCGTTATGAAAGCTGCTTGCTGTCTGGTTCAGTACTCCTTTGTGGAATACCCAGCTTTGTGGAATATCAGTGATGACAAACCTCAAAATTCAAGATACTGTATCATGATACCTTGCAAAGTATGTCCAAAAATATTAGTTTTATTCTGTGGCGTCTCTTTTCACCTCTTAAATAAAAATTTATATTTTATGCCTAACTCACAAGATATCGTGTTAGACTGTGAGATGGGTATGTCACAGATATCTTTCCCTGTTGGGTACATCAAATGCATACTGAACCACTCAGAGATCAGTTTTCAAAATGCTGATGACATCACAGTACTAACCACATGCAGTACTGAAGCAAGCAGATGAAAGCAAAGAGAAACAGTTAAATCTTTGTACGAACAGCCAATTTAAGTATCTGCTACTAGTGAACTGATGTTGAATAAACTGAATATACAGTACAATGATCTGACTCAAAATATGCAGTTGATCATTACTTCTGAGGGATCAGGACTTTCATAACTCACTTGTTGCTCACCACTCATGAATTATGGTCCTGCCCCCTAACATGTAAAGATAAACTGCATATTTTGATTCAACATCTTGTATATACCACATTTATATATAGCAGCATTCATGCAATTTTTAGAAAGTGCTTCAGATGCACGCAGTTCAACCTCAAACTCAGTGCAGTGGAAGTACCTATGTGGTTGAATGTGGTAGTCCACTACACAACAGCTCTCCTACTCTCTGCACTCAGATGCAAACCAGCTAAGATTAATTAATGTTATAACATGGGTTGAGTGAAGCACTCAACCCTATTAAGCAGCCTATTTAATCCACGGTTCTGCGGCGTGACTCCTGTGAAGTTGCGTTGGCTCTCGTTCCCTCTGTGAGACAGGAAAAGTGCAAGGCAGCCATGTTAAAATGGGGAAGTGAGTGACAGCCCAGGAGGTTGAGAGAGAGAGAGGCACAGCAACAGCAAGGTGCAGCAACAGTGACAGGCTGTGAACTGGAATGGCAAGGTTTCATCGAGAATGTCTTCTATGTTCTCTTTCTCTGTGTTGTGGTGGGTGTCTCTGTCCCCATAGCATAGTGACCAGAGAGTTGCCATGATCTGTGTGTGGAAATTGTGTATGTGTGTGGGAGGGGCCACAAAGTATCCTTTTGCAGTCAGTGACAGTTTTGAGTGAGAAGCGACCATCCCAGCGGTCACTTAGACAGATTTCACTTCCTCAACAGTTGCCTCACAGATAGAGTGGATGGACTACGGTGGACTTAGAGAGGGTGAGGGAGGGAGGTAACAGGCACATCCCCCAACTGGTGAAACTACAAAACTTATACCCTGTCCTGGGGGAGTTGAAAGATCCTACAGAGTCTCCCAATGTAGTTACCAGTGGGGGATGAGCAGGTCCTCCATGATGGAGTCCCAAGGGTAGGCAGCAAGAGACCCAGAAGAGGAGGAGGAGGAGGAGGAGAAGGAAGCAAATCCTGTTTGGGGACTCCATTGTGAGAGGAATATAGTTAGGGATAGACAGTGGGGAGGGCAAAGTTCCTACCTGGAGGCACAGCTCAGTGGGAGGGGCGGATCCTAAGAATCGCCATGGGCAGTAGTAGGGAGGAGCTGGATGTCATTGTCCACATGGGGACAAATGACCTAGCGGAGAAAGTGGTGGACATAGGAGTAGTAAAGGAGGACTTAAGGGACTTGGAAGGGGCCTTTAGTAGGTTGCACGCCCTGTAGCTTTCTTGGAGGTACTGCCTGTCTATGGCAAGGTGGAAGGCAGGGACATCTGCACCAAGGAATTCAATGAATGGTTGAAAGATTAGTACATAGAGGAGGGGTTTGGCTTCATTGGGGACTGGGGCCCCACTTAGGGGGATGAAGGACTGAATAAGCCGGACAGCCTGCATCCATCCATCCATCTGGGGATACGGTACTAAGATCCTTGGTGAAAAGTTTAAATGTTTTATTTCTCTGCAATCATTTAAACTAGCTATGGGGGGAGGTGAAAGCAAGCAGTGAATATCATATTGCCCCCCCCCACAGAAAGAGACAGTCATAAAAGAGGATACTAGGGTCAAAAGAGCACCAAAAAAAACAGAAATCCCACAGAGGTAACAGAGGAGGAAATAAATAACAGGACAATGTGCAACAAGCATTTGTCAATTCCGAATGTCTCGCTGGCATTGGTATTGGTAGTGCAAGAGCTAGAGATGCATAATAGGAATGGCAGTGAAGTATTGAAGTGACACCAACCCCACACCCACCCTGTAGAGAGCGACAGCTATTGGGGTGTGCCTTTGGGTCGTCAGCTATAATGTTCATGCCATTGTACCTCATCATACCCTGTAGACACTGACAAGTGTCATGGTGTGCTTTGGGGTCTTTGGGCATTATACTTACCCCATTCCATAAGGAAATACGCTGATGTGGGTGCAGTATAGGAGAATGGGGTGAATTTTGTGGTTGAACAGTGCAAGGCACACCACGATGCCTGTCAGTGGCTGCAGGGTGGGGGTGGAATGGTACGAGCATTACATACAATGATCCCAAGTCACACCTCTGGAGCCTGTCAGTCTGTACTGGGTGGGGTGCTACAGTTGGAAACCCTAACACCATAGGCATACGGTGGTATTTTCACTCCAAATTTTCAACATGGGCTGTTTGTGAGCCCACCTCATGAAAAGCGGCACAATCAGTTTGTTAGCTGAAAGGTGGTTTTGCACAGCCGCTATGCTATTTGGCGACACAGGGACAAAAACACATTTTGGGCAGGATGTGGAGAATGGCAACTGTATTGTTCATGAGGAGGCGTAGAAAATGGCAACATTGAAAATGTGGAGTGAAAATATGAAAAATTGGTGAAGTCATGAGCATGCATAGAAAGTGGGCAACACACGTCCGTAACCCAGTTATTTTTGGGAGTTTGTCACCCACATTTTTAACATAGGCATTTCGGGACCTCCCCTTATGAATAGTGGTGCTGTGATTTTGTTAATCTGTCCCCAAAGTTGATTTCCCACAGTGACCACGCCATTGTGTGCCACAGGTGCGGAAACACATTTTGGGCAGGATGTGAAAAATGACAGCTGTACTGTTTATAAGCAGTTGTGAAAAAATGCCAGTGTTGAAAATCTGGCTTGGAAATATTGCAAATTTGTGAAGTTACAAGGGTGCATGGAAACTGAGCAACACACGCTGGTAACAGTCATTTTATGGACTTTCAGCACCAGATTTTCAACATAGGCATTTTAGGACCTTTGCTCATGTACAGTATCACCGTCATTTCCTCAAACTGTCCCGAAAAGTGATTTCGCACAGCGATCGTGCTATTCTGCACCGGACTTGTAAAAAGACATTTCGGCCAGGATATGTAAAATGACAGCTGTACTGTTCATAAGGAGGTGTGGAAAAATGCCAATTTTGAAAATCTGGAGTGAAAATATTACAAATTCGCAAACTTAAGAGCGTGCATGCAAACTGCGCAACGCACACTCGTAACTCAGTCATTTTATGGAGTATCATCACTAAATTTTCAACATAGGCATATTAGGACCTCTGGTCATGAACAGTGTCACTGTCGTTTTTATGATCTTTCCCGAACACTGATTTCCCACAGCGACCGTGCTATTCTGAGCCGGAAGTGCGAAAACATATTTGGGCCAGGATGTGAAAAATGACAGCTTTACTGTTCACAAGGAGGTGTGGAAAAATGCCAATGTTGAAAATCTGGTGTGAAAATATTGCAAATTCACGAAGTTACAAGCGTGCGTAGCAACTGCACAACACACGCTCATAAAGCAGCCATTTTTGGAACTTTTTCCACCAAATTTGCAACATAGGCTTTCTGAGAGCCCATCTCATGAACACTGGCACTGTCATTTCATTAATATGTGAAATCACCTTCCGGGGTCGAATAACGCCATGACAGTGGCAGAATTCATGAGGAGGGGTCCCAAAAATCCCATGCTGAAAATTTGGTGCACAAATTCCAAAAAATGCCCGAGATATGCATCAAAGTTGAAAAAAACCCTATTCATACCATTATACAGCTTACCGGCATTTCCTCAGTTCGCGGTTGGCTTTGAAGAGTGCAGACATGTTCCCGGTCCACCGAAGATCATCGTGCTGGAGTCCGAGGTAAGTATGGGGTGAGGGGTGTGGGGAGGCAGGTGCACAGAGGATGGTGCGGATTGTGGAAGGGGACAGGGACTCTGCGAGGGACCGTTTTCTTTTTTCACAGCTTTAAGAGAAAAAAAAACATTGTGGGACTGTTTTTTTTTTTGCAGGGCATTCTGCACACTGGAGTGGGCTCCCAGCATGCCACCCAAGTCTTTTTTTTGCGGGGAGATTCTGTAGCAAACGGGGGATTGGGCACCCCCATCGGCACATACTGAGGGAGGGACGCACGAGCCGAGAGGGATTGGGCACCCCCTCAGCAAGCAACTAAAGGGCTGGGGGACACATTATGCCAACGGGGAGTGGGCTCCCCCATCGGCAAAATAAAAGGGACAGAGGATAAATGCCGATGGGGAAGGAAACTTGTTGGGCGATGATGCCGAGGGATTGGCCACCGCATACATTGTGCACGTGAGGGGGCACATTATGCCGATGGGGAGTGGGCTCCCCCATTGGCATTGTGACAGGCAGTGGCAGCAGTCACTGCCGCCATGTTGCCTGCACTTCGGGAGGCATGTTGTGGTCACGCTGCATGAGAGCTTCGCTCTTATTGCAGTGGACCTTTTCCTTGTTCTGGTGGCCACATTTGGTAAGCGTGAGGTCAGGTCCTGCTGCTGGCTGATTGGGGAATGAGGGACACACCTTCTGATGCATGCCCTGCATTCGCCCAACACTGTCCATGCCTCCAAATGTGCTACCACTGCAAGATGTTGTTGGCTGTTGGCACAAGCGCCTAAGCTAACATAAAAAAAGAGAATAGATGGGGAGACAGGGGTGTAGGGGGGGAGGTGACTGAATGTGGAGAGCAATATGTACAAATTCTCGCTGCCTGAGAAACAAAATCCCAGACCTGGCGGCATTGATGGTGGAGGTGGACCTGGACATAGTGATGGTTAGAGAAACATGATACACAGAAAACCATGAATGGGATATGGCCATACCACAATACGCACTTTTCAAGAAAGATAAGGAAGGAAGGGAGATGTACGTGAGGGAAGGAATTAAAGCAACTGAGGTTCAAGGGCTGCAGGAGGGAGCAGAGGCACTGTGGGTCACCCTACAGATATGAAATGGAACCAGCATAAGAACAAGGGTGATCTACAGACCTCTGACATGGGGGAAGAGACAGACAAAACACTAGTGGAAGCCATCCACAAAATGGCAACTAAAGGTGAACTACTACTACTACTAGGGGACTTCAATCTGCCAGATGTAGACTGGAGCACCCAGACTGTGAGTGCAGCCAAAAGCAGGAACATCCTGATCGCACTGCAGGGGGCATGCCTAAGACAGCGTGTGGCTGAACCCACCCACAAGGGGGCTATACTAGACCTGGTGCTCACCAATGGGGACAGGTCAAAGATGTTAAGGTAGGCAGCCACATAGGAATCAGTGGTCACAGGACAGTATGGTTCAATGTAACCACAGTAGCAGAGGCTAATCACACAAAAGAAAAGGTCTTGGATTTCAGAAGAGCCAATTTTGACAAAATGGCAGAATGTCTCAGGGGAGCCCTGACAAAAGAGAACATTGGGGGTGGAGTGGAGAAGCAGTGAGCTATTTTCAAGGGAGCCATAACAGAGGCAATGAACCTTTGCGTTTAACAGCAAAGTAAGAGCAAGACAGAGAAATTGCCACTTTGGTTCTCAAGAGAAGTGTCCAAGAAAATATGAGATAAAAGAGGGGCCTTCATGAGATACAAAGAAACACAAAGGAAAGAGGACAGGAAGCAGTATCTAGAGAAGCAGAGAAAGGCAGGGAAGGCAGTCAGGAGCACAAAGGCACAAACAGAGGAAAATATAGCACAGGCTGTAATGAAAGGTGACAAGACCTTCTTCAGTTATATCAGCGAGAGGAAGAAGACAAGGAATGTAATTGTCAGGATAAAGAAAGGAAGGAGGAGGGTGTGCAGAGGAGGACATAGAAAAAGCAACAATACTGAACAAATACTTTTGTTCCATTTTCATGAAGGAAGGGGAAGGGGAAGGCGAAGGTCCACAACTCAGCAAAAAAAGCAACCAGGGAAGGGAGGTAGACACCACTCCATTCTCAGCAGAGAGAATCCTTGAGGAACTCAAGAAACTGAAAATAGATAAGGCGATGGGACCAGATGGGATTCACCCCAGAATATTAAAAGAGCTCAGAGAGCTGCTGGCAGCCCCGCTGACTGCCCTGTTCAGCAGATCATTGGAGATGGGGGCAGTCCCAGAAGACTGAAGGAGGGCAAATGTGGTTCCTCTCCACAAAAGTGGGAGCCGAGAAGAGACAGATAACTACAGACCAGTGATCCTGACTTCAGTGGTGGGGAAATTAATGGAGGCACTGTTAAAGGAGAGGATTGTGTCATTCCTTGAATCTACCGGAACACAGGATCCAAGGAAGCATGGATTCACAGCGGAAAGGTCATGTCAAACAAATCTAATAGATTTCTTTGACTGGGTGACAAGGGAGGTAGATCAGGGAAGGGCAGTGGATGTGGCCTGCTTAGATTTTGGCAAGGCCTTTGCTACTGTCCCACACAGAAGATTGATAAACAAGTTAGGCAGCATGGGTGTGGGCCCCAAGGTTATGAACTGGGTCAGAAATTGACTGAGGTGCAGGACACAGAGGGTGTTGGTGAATGGTGTTCAATTGGAGGAGAGGGTGGTGACCAGCAGGGTGCCACAGGGATTAGTCCTGGCAGGGGTGCCGATAGAAATTTCCAGGTCCAGGACACACCTTAGGTCGCAGGCCTCCTTCCATACCCAAGACATATAAATGTGTAAATTTGGGGCCACCTGGGCCAGGAACAGTTGTCCTGTCTGTACCCCCCTGTCAGCACCTCTGAGTCCTGGTACCAGTCGACTTCAATGACTTCATAAGTGACATTGCAGAGGGACTGAAGGGGAAAGTATGTCTTTTTGCAGATGACACTGAGACCTGCAACAGGACTGACACTTCAGAGGGGATATAAAAAATGAGAAAAGACCTAAGCAGGTTGGAGGAGTGGTCAGAAATGTGGCAGCTAGGATTCAATGTAAAAAAGTGCAAAGTCATGCAGTTGGGGTGCAGAAATCCAAGTGAGGTGTACAACATGGGGAGAGTGGAGGTACTGGCAGCCACCAAGCAGGAACAGAACCTAGGGTACTCATATCAGATGACCTAAAAGCGACCAAACAATGTGAGAACGCTGTGGGGAAAGTCAGTGGGATGCTGGGGTGCATAGGGAGAGGTATCACCAGCAGAAAGAAGGAGGTAGTTATGCCACTGTTTTGATTACTGATGAGACCTCAGCTGAAGTACCATGTCCAGTTCTGGAGACCACATCTCCAGACAGACTGGAGGCAGTCCAGAGGAGGGCTACAAAGATGGTACAGGGTCTGCATGAAAAGCCCTGTGAGGAGAGGCTTGGGGAACTCAATATATATTTTCTGAAGGAGAGGAGAGAGAGAGAGAGAGAGGATATGATAGAAATGTTCAAGTATGTCAGGGGTATAAACAAGGTACAATAGAGTAGCATCTTTCAAAAAAAGTAGATATGCAAGAACAAGGGGACATGAAATGAAGTTGGGGAAGGTTGAGGGACAACATGAGAAAGTAGTTTTTCACAGAAAGAGTGGTGGATGCTTGGAACGGCCTCCCAAAGGAGGTGTTGGGGGCAAAAACTGTTAGGGAATTCAAGAATGCATGGGACAGACATAAGGGTACCCTAGAGACAGGAAAGAAACGGTGAGCTGCAGATCATCTAGGATCTGTGGCTTAAAATAGGTAGATGAATGGATAGACTAGGTGGGCCAGACGGTCCTTATCTGCTGTCAACTTCTGTGTTTCTATGTCCCACATACAGTAACCATAGATAGCTGCTGACAGGCTGTGCAGTGTTTCCCTGTCATCCAAGAGAGAGAGAGAGAGAGAGAGAGAGAGAGAACCAGGAGGTGTAAGTCAGAAGTAGTGCATTGTCATAATCCATGCTATACAGCACATGGGAGCCCATTTCCCCAAACCTAGTGATAAAGATTGTTTCATGTCTCCTGTGAGGTGTTTGCGTGTTTTGGGGCTCCTGTTACAGCAGGTACATTGACAGCGGCTGGTCCGGGGTTGAGGGGTGAAGGTGGCAGTGAGCGGTGTAAGAAACATGACAGTGAGTCAGAAACTGGGAGAGTGAGAGACGTTCAGTTACTGGTTGGAAAGTGTCAGAGAGTGAGAATGGAGAGAGCCAGCTGCAGTGTGGCTGTACTTATTGGTGGTTGTGAGAGGTCAGGGAGAGACAGAGAGAGCAGGTGAAGATTAGCGCGCTCCAGGCAACTTTTCTGGGGTGATGTCAGTTGTGTTCTGCAATGAGCAGCATGTTAGATGGAAATGGGGAGAGAGAGAGTGAGAGAGAAAGAGTGGGGCCATCTCACCGCGGTGCTGTGACAGAGAGAGAGAGAGAGTGAGAGAGACAGCGGGACATTGAGTTCAGTACGGTCCTCTCACAGCGAGAGACAGACAGTGGGACAAGTCATGCAGCAGTGCTGAACTATGTACCGGTTTGACAGTGAAAAAGTTTATCTACCTTGTATGCTGCTAAAAATGAGTTTGCTCATAGTTGATGACAGTGCCTCTCCACACTTATCAGAGCCAGCACACAGCACCACACAGCAGTTCCAAATCAGGAGAGTGTTAGAGAGTGCAAACATCATAGGCACAGTTATGTTATGAACAACAAATGGCAGAAATTAGGGTAATAGTACATTTGCAACATTTGTGTTTTCATAACATAAGTGTGCTGTGCATTATTTCTGCAGGACTACTTTGTGAGGTGGAAGGATACATTACCATTTCATCAATATAAACATCAATAAAGGTGCTTATGTCACTTAGTTTTGTCTCATTATACAACCCATGTTATAAGTGCAAAAACTCATTCTCAGGTATGGAGTTGTTGGGAATAATCATCAAAATTCTAGGTGAGGACACTCGGCCTACAGCCTCATGCCTCACAATGCACCCAGGGTGTTGATTAATCCCCAATAACTCCATACTCTGTCATGAGTTATTGCTTACTTAATCTGCATGTTGGGTTAATGAATGGAGGGAATTTGGCCAGGACAGTGGGAAAATTCCCCCTACTGTTTTCGAGAAGTGCCATGGGATCCTTAACACCCATCTGAACAAACTACATTTAGTGTTGCCTTTGCCTAGCGATGGTTACCTCACCAACACAGACTCTTGTCCTATGTGTAAGCCCAAAAATACTGTTGCACATTAGTCCCAATCACAGTCACAGGAGTGAGCACCTTAACTTGCAGTATCTAGGAAATATGACTAAAATAACATTAGTCAGGACTGTATTCCAAAACTCACCTTTAATATGAGCTCAATTTATTTTGCGTTAGTACTTTCTAGTCACTATACTAAATAATGCATATTTTTTTTCAGGTAATGTCAGCAGGAATAGTTATCGTACAATCAAGATTAGTCAGCCCCCTGGCTCAGTGTTAGCGCTACCATTTCTGGCGTCGACGACCCGGTTGCAGGAATGAACTCGGGCTGTTGGAAGGACAGCCAGGGAAACAGGATTGAGCATCTGAGGGAGTGCTCTCCTGCTCCAGGGAAGGGTGGTGGCGGTGGTGCAGAGGCCAGTGTTAGCCTGGCCCCTGGAGGTGGCTAGGGGTAGAATGTCTGGACAGCTTGGCAGAAATCAGAGCACTGGGAGGTCGATGTACCATACACAAGAGCGTGTGTGGTGCCACCATTGTCTCCACACATGCCACCTCCTTGGTGAGGGAATGAGAAACTTAAGGAAAAACACCCCACTTGACAGGATGACTCCTACTGCCCACAGACCCCCCCCAATGGAACCGGATCAGTTTCACAGCAGGGAAGTGGGAGCCCTGGAGCCCCTGCCGGGGGGAGGGGGGAGTAAGCCCTGGAGGAACATGCTGGCAGGGTAAGTCCTAGAGAATTTGGGTGATGGTGCTGGGGCAGTAGTCATAAACGGGGCTGCCCGGTGATCAGGGGATAAACAGCATGAATTGCAAACAAACTTACAGTCAAGATGGCATTGTTTGTGGCAGCTGGCCTACTGTGTGTAGTACAGATAGCCAACATGGTAGATTGCGTGGTAGTGTGAGTGTGTGTGTGTGTGTGTGTGTGTGTGTGTGTGTGTGTGTGTGTTGTACTGATAGCCAAGCTAGCAGAGCGTAAGGTACTGATAGTCAGGATGATAAGATATTCTGTACTGATAGCTAACATGGCAGTATTTGTTTAATACTGATAGGCTAGCCATGATGGCCTAATGTTTGTTGTACTGATAGCCAAGATGATAGTGTGTTACTAATAGCCAAGATGGCAGTGTTTGTGTTTTACTGATAGCCATAATGGTCTAAAGTGCATGATAGTGATGATAGCCAAGATGGCAGTGTTTTTGTAGTACTGTACTTATAGCCAAGGTGGCCTAGTGTGTATAGTATTGATAGCCAAGGGGGTCTACAGTATGTAGAAGAAATTCTATCAGATGCACCCTGTTAACTCCAATGTTGTCACTGGAAAGTCTTAACATATTGGCAAAATGAACCCCTGTTAGGGACACTGGGACAGCTCAAAGATTTAACATCAGCATGGAATGCTGATGGTATCAGAATTCATTCCACAACCTCAAACTGGGAAACAAGCCTGTAATGTTAGAATAGGGCAAGCAAGAATGATCATATGCTTGCCTTACATAGTACTGAAGGCAGAAGCCTTTGCTCTTTCAGCCCAGGATGTTGGTATGGCACTTAACAACTGTGCCCTAGTCAAAGCAGGCAGTTTCAGTTTTGATACTACATAAGCATTTCCTATACATTCCTGACTCCACATTGCCAAGTTGGCCTTGGAAGCATTTTCCATTCCTTTGCAGCTAAGGGAAGCATGAAAAAAACCCTGTTACACCAGAGAAAAGTATGTGTTCTTACCAGGTACATTCTGACCACTCTGCGCAATTCAAAATTGTGTAAAAGACATTCTTTGAGATTTGCTGGCTTCGGGGCAAAAGGAACAGATGACTAACATTTTGGTTTACATGAAAGGCAGAAGGTGCTTATGGGAGAAAGGAGGACATAGTCAGGAGGATGATCTTGTCATGGAAAAAGAATGAGATAAGGTTCCACGCAGGAGAGAGCCTGAAGTTCACTAAACAGTCTAGCAGAACAGAGAGCTATCCAGAAAACACACCTTGATGGTGAGAATTACTTTGGGAACAGTGGTCAAAGGCCCCAAAAAAGCTTGCAGAGAACTCTGAGAATCAAAATAATGATTCCACGGCCACAAGCAACTGGAATGAGGATTTTGTCCAACAGAATGCTGGAAAAAAATCTGCTTATATCCAAGGGTGAAGAACCATCCATAAGGGCCAGAAAAGCCAAAAAGCTAAAAACAATGCCTAAAAGGAGAGCTTAGGGCAAAGCCCTTATCTAATCTGGCCTGAAAGGTATCAAAATCTAAGCCACAGAGGCTTTTATCAGTTAGAACCTGGAGCCTTGTGCCCAGTTTACAGTGGAGTTCCATACCCTCTCATAAGCAAAGGATGTAAAGATCTTCCTGGAGAGCATGACTGTCAACCACCTAGTCAAATAAGCAAGGGTTTATCAGCCTCCTCTTTTCAAAAGCCATGCAATCAAGTGCAGATTCAATGGATTCATGAGAAAACACAGGACCCTGTCCCAGCAGATCCCTGCAAGGAGGAAGCTGAAATGGTCCAGGCCACTCTGAAGCTGTCAAGAGGAAGTTTCCTCTTGTGGTATCTTAACCCTTCATAGTACCATTGGAAGCAATTATAGTGGGGGGAAACAGGTGGACTATCTTAGACTGCCATGTTCAAGATATGAAACTTACTTATCGTAACTGTTGATCTTCCAGAATATCTTCACCATTGATTACAATTGATTACAATTTATGGGTCTGGACCAGAGGCACTGGGATCCCACAAGAGACAAGCTTTTGCCAGGGAGAGGTATGGCAAGCCGTTAGGGACATAATTCATAATCTCTGGCTGTTCAGTAAAACACATACACTATATGGTGAAATACATACATCATATAATGAAATATATACATTATATATAGTGAAATACATACACAATGTAGTGACCCACATACAGTATCTACTGAAATATATACATCATATAGTTAAATACATGTACTGTATACTGAAATACATATATTATATAGCGAAACACATATGCTGTATAGTGAAATGCTTACACTGTATAGTGAAATACATACACTATCTACTGAAATCCACATACTGAGTGCTGAAAATCCACATACACCATATACTGAAACAAATGTACTATGTACTGAAACATATACACTACCTATTGAGGTACATACACTACAGACTGAAACATCCAAATAAACTATCTACTGAAACAAATACTCTATAGATTGTAAGACATACACTATATATTGAAAAAATCTGCATACACTATATACTGAAACACACTATATATTGAAATACATACACTGTCTATTGAAATGCATACACTACACACTGAAAAAAGCACATACACTATATACTGAAACAAATACACTATATATTGAAACATCTACACTTTATATTGAAATACATACACTATCTATTGAAATAAATACACTTGGCACTGAAACATCTGCATATACTATATACTGAAACAAATACACTACATGGTGAAACACATACGCTATGTATTGAAACACATACACTGTAGAGTGAAAAATTCACATACACTATATACTGAAACAAATAAACTATATACTGAAATGGACTATGTTCTGAAACTATCCACTCCCCCTGCCCCTCCCCCTTGAATGGCCTGCAGCTGCACTCCTTGCCTATTGCATTCAGTTAGCTGCTGGCTTGATGAGAGGATGTTTAAAACAGCAGAGCAGGTAAACAAAACAGGGATATCTCTTATTCTACTTCTTTATGGGGTTTTGCATTTTGTTTTGCTTGCACACCTTGAATCAAATTTCAGAACATTGTGATGTGACAAGAAACGTTTAGAACTAATTTAAAATGCTCTAGTTTATTCTTTTAAATAAGTGCTGCCTTCATTTACTATTAGACAACACATGTGTATAGGAAGCTAATACAGGCTATTCCTAACATACCTGTATACATAGGGGGCTGCATGCATTTTTCAAAGTTAAATTGTTGATTGGTTTTATGTGTAATTAATTACTGTGTAAGTCCAGTAACAGGAGCTGTGGAAGTGTAAGCCAAAAACATTGCAAGCGTGTACTCTATGGACTATTTTTTGAATAAGTTTTTATTTTAATGTTTTGTTTAATAAACATTTCTTGGTTAAGAAATAAAAATATATATTTTTGCTGCAATCCCTCAGTATTCAGTTCTCATCAGGAGTTTAGCTGGCATATGCATATAATTTGCATTGCTTTACTAAATAACTTTACTGTGATGCCTCACTAGAGGCATGCGCAGTCTGTTTTGGGGTTTGAGCTTCTCAGACTGTTTTATTTATTTTTTTCCCATATAGATTTTTAACTCCTTAGTCACCCTGCTACCCCTTTGCCCACTGACATCTCCAGCCCAATCACTTACCACCCTCAGGACATACTTGCTCTGAGATCCCCCCCCCCACACACACATCCCCTGTGTTGGGGCCAAGAGGGGGAGGGCCAGGGCCACTGACAAAGAGATACATATTAAGACAGAAGCAGAGTCTGGTTAGCAGTGCAGAATCTGCATCAGATTGTTGGATCATTCTGCCATTGGGGGTTTCTACCTTTGGTTTCATCCCCTGGGCAGCCAATCATGCAATGATGCAATTGCATATAAAGACACATGCTTGCTTTGTGCCTGCCTGAGCCCACCCACTTATGCAACTCCACTGCCCTGCCAGTCCTCCCCAGCTAGGTGGATGTTGAAGAGCGGGGTGATCAGACTTCCCCTCGCTGAGAGGAGTGCAATCCCCAAGACGCTCAATCATATCTCCCCCCAGCTAACCCCTGTGCAACCCAGGACCACCCCCAAAACTGGGCCACTGGCATGGGAGGCAGTGCAATCACTACTAAGCTGCTAGGCCAGTCCACCAGACTGTGTTTTTATAAATAAATAAAGACAGTATATAGGAAAAGAAGAAAAAAAACAACAACTGCATTTTAACTAGTCTGTTATAAACATTTTAAGTCACATCACAATGTTTTGAAATCAGATAAAGGTTTTGCAAGCAAAATATGATAAAACAATACATAAACAGATAGATAAGATAACCCTTTCATGTTTACCTTCTGCATCTTAAGAGGCATCGGCCAGGAGTTTTAGTCAATTGGGGCCCCATTTTCAGAAGGTTAGTGTGCAGAGCTAAACATTACACTGTGGGAACAGCATGGTTGGATCGGTGTCATATTCAGCATCACCCGATGATAACCTGATCATGTGCATGTGCATATATACTACTACGGCCATGTAAATGAGTAATCCTCTCCTGCATACAAAACACAGTGCTGTATAAAAGGTTTCCCTAGTGGCCATAAGTACCTCCCCTTACATTTTATACTCAACCTCTAGGCTTCTAATCCCTAGATGCTTGATTCTGCAATTTTTGGCTTTGAACCCGAGCTGCTATGTCCCATAGCACTCTTTAAGTTTTCTAAGGTCCCCACTCATTCTCTCCATCTGCACCTATCAATATTATTACAGATTGTGGTTTCTTCTGCAAAAAGGCACATCTTCCCTTCCAGTTCTTCTGTTATGCCACTTATAAAGACACTGAAGAGGACGTGTCCCATTACTGAGCCCTCCAGCACCCTACTGGTCACTGTCTCCTCAATGGAGTGAGTGCAATTTACCACCACCTTCTGTGGCTGTGTGCTATCTCAGGTGCAGCACTTAGGAGTGCACAACACTAATCTGAAAATGGGGACCCACATACCACTGTAACAGAATTAGCACTGCATTGTGATAAGCATGGCTGGTACTATTTTAAAAAGCATTTTTCTGTGCAGTGCTAACCTGTTAATGTGGCACAATTTTTTTTTTTTTTGCACAGGATTACTAATTGCAACCAGGTGCTCATACAACTGGGGGTTACTCTAATGCATATAAGACATACAGGTATATTAAATGCTTTCTTGAAGTGCTTACACACTGCGTGGTTAGTGCTAGTTAATGATTCTGGGAATCGTGTTTTAACTGCACATACGCAGCCTGCCAGCAATCCCCCCACACACATACACACACTGTCAGTTCTGGACACAATAAAAATATAATTCTTTGGTAGTCTGGTGGTCCCCACTCACCTAATCCAGGTAGATCTACAAAATGTATTCCTCATTCCTGCTGCTGTTATACTACACATATTTCTCAGCCTGTCTGGTGCTGGGGAAAACAAGTTTCATTGTTAGCAACTGGCTGGAAAATATCTAAAAATGCTAAATTTTTTGTTTGGCCATCAGCGGGAAGAGGCTGCTAAAGAGTAGAACTTCAATGAAGACTCTTGGGGGGGATACTGGGGACAGTCTGTGCACCTTTTTCAGCAACCAGTGAGGTGTTACGGGAAACTTGTACAGGTTAATTTTGGTTGACAGTAGCTCCTGCCAATGGGGAGCTGCCAGAAAGCTTCTAAGGGGGAAGAACTTTGGATTCAAAGTTCAGTTTTATGGGAGCCCCTCCACAAGGACGGGGTCTCCAACCCCTAGGGAGAAGATGCGGTTGTGGGGCTGTGAGGGGGGCTGCCAGCCATCTGTCCCTCAGAGCTGGTTGTGCCTTTCCCTACCTAGAGAGAAAACAGAGGATTTTGTGGGCAGCTCTGCAGAGAGGGAGATCTGCAGTATTCTGTCACTGCCAGAGAAATTGCACCACAGCGATGAAATTGTTCAGAGTACAGGTTAAATGGATTGAGAAAAAGGATAAAGAAAATGGATTTGTGTCAAGAGGATGGGGAGAAAGCCTCTTCAGTTTTATCTGCGCCATATCAGTGAGACATAAATGATCAAAGATTTTTGATGAGAGAAGTAAGAAGAAGTGTAAAAGGTTCTGTCTGACCCTGGCAATGACAAGACATCAACAGGAAAAGGGAAAGACAAGGTTAAAGGACTGTTTTTTGGCAGAAAAAAATGAATTGTAGAAAATGGACATGAAAACTGGATTTGAACCCAGGTTTTAAGACAAGAGAGCTTCTGTCTGGAGTTGACTAGCACCTGCATGGTGAGAAATGGGACTTTCTTGATGTATTTTTGAAAAAGAGTTTCTGAACTTGTGTGTGAGCCAGAGCACAAAAGTGGCCACTATGTTGGAGTTGAAAGATTGTGGGGGCAGGGGAATGAGCAGGTGCTGTCTGGGTGGATGCCTGCTGTCTACTCCTGAGATGCAGCAAGATGGGAGACTGTTGTTTTAAATCCCTGGAATTTGAGACTCTGCACAGTGCTCCCAGAGCCTGATATTCGAGAAGGTAGCTGAGGCTGCTTGACTACACAGAGTAGCAGGTAACTGAGGAAAGAATGAAAATGATCTGAAGAATCAATCCTAAACATACCAGGTGGGGAGCCCGCTGACCCCTATCAAGTGGGACTGCTGGCAGCAAGGGATTGTGGGTTTGTGCTCGGCTGCTGGGGTGCTTTGACCTGTGGGGGAGCCAGACCGTGGGCACGCTCCCATGTCTGGATCCCTTGTGGCTGATGAGTCTTGTGTGATGCCCTGCAGTGGGCCTCTGTGGGCCCGGGAGGCAGGACTGCAAGACCTTGGGTCACACTGAAGATCCAAGCTGCAGCTTCCACACCTTCAAGTGTTAAGCATCAGGCCTGATTCTGCGTCTATTGATCCATCCTCCCTAGGACTTCAGTCATATGTGCCATCCTAGGACTAATACAGCAGAGCTGTGAGTGAGGACAGGAATTGCCATGCACCTGGGGAATATTATATATATATATATATATATATATATATATATATATATATATATATATATATATATATATACATACACACACACACACACACACACACATATAAATGCATATGTATAAATGCACCATGCATTTTTGCATAAAGTTGAACCAGCATATTATTCTGTGGTGATTTGCATATGCAGCCCATGATGCTTTGCATTGTGGGGGCATGTGTGATTTTGCATTTCTTTGAAACTTGGCTTCCCTGTCAAATGCCCTTTGGGATAACCATTGCTTCAGTGCTTGCGCACAGAGGTTCTTTGTCATATATATCTGTATCTATATATACAATAGGGGTGAGTGGTAAATGAGTGAGATAAAACAGTGTATCATCCACTGCAGTGTGATATTTTTACCCTCTGCTCTACTGTGATGATGTCAGACATTTACACACAGGTCACAAAAGGTCATCACTCTAGGCTGCTTTCCCCTCAGCTTGCAAGAAACACCTGTGCTGCTACCATAGACACAAATGCAGAACTACTTCAGAGGTCTCACTGCTGTCTACAGCTAACTAGGGCCCTGTCCACACTACCCCTCTGTAATGTTACAGAGTGCCCAAACCATTACAGCAACAGTTTGCATTTACACCTGTAACGTTACAGTAGGCGTTTTCATAACTGTTGTTGAAACCACATATGAGGTGGTTTCAACAACAGTTATGAAACCGGTTACACCTCAGTAACGTTACCGGACATAGTGTGGACATGTGGCACTGGTCCCCTAGCACAGCGCAAGCTGCATTGTGGGACTGGATGCCACGGTAATGGTCGCCCGGCTCCCGCAGTGTGGACCGGTGGTGCCAGTCCCGTAACGGACACCACGGCAGTGTGGACACACTGCACCACTCCCCGGTTGTAACGGTTTCTATCCGTTACGGGGTCTGAGCGGTGCAGTGTGGATGGGGCCTCAACGAGCATTACAAAGCACATCTATCCCCCCCCAACTTCCAGCTCATTACTGTGATACTGTCAGCTTGACTGCAGCCATAATTCTAAACAGCACAGCTTCACAGAACAGTCTAAACTACTGACTGCAGCTAACTCAACTACCACTAAAACACACACTCACTTTTTACTCAAACTCTGATTCTCACCCATTACAATTACTGTGATACTCTCAGCTTGACTGCAGCCAGAATCCTAAAGAGCACAATTTCACAGAACACTCTGCACTCTACCTGCAGCTAACTTAATTACCACTGAAAACAGTATCAGCTGTTCTGACACTCTGCCTCTCAGCTCATTACAATTATTGTGATACTCTCAGCTTCACTGCAGCCAGACTTCTAAACAATACAGCCTCACAAAAGTATGTTTCTCACTCCTACCTAAAACTAACTCATTTAGCATTGCAAAACACACTTATGTGTCTCCCAGAGTTTATAACACTGCCAGCCCATTCAGAAAAGCTCACACAGAATAAGCAAACACATAAACAGGAACAGAACACAAGACAGCATAACAAACTTCTGAAACTCTTGGCCCTATTGTATATCTCAAGATACATGATGGGCAGATCATTATCTGTGAAATATTGTCACTCCTGCAGAGTGAGCTCTGGATATCTCATCAGTGCCTTGGCACTCGTGAGATATCCAGAGCTCACTCTGCAGGAGTGAAAATAATCGCCATATCACACTCATGCCCATCATGCATCCCATATATATATATATATATATAATATATATATATATATATATATAATATATATATATATATATATAATATATATATATATATATATAGTTATCTGTGTTCAAGTCCACTGGCTCTGAAAGCCAGGTCAGGATTTAAAGACACCAAGGGAAACATGTTGGGGGTTGTTTGGTTCAGGTGGGTGTGCCAGTGCCAGCCAACCAGCTGCACCTCAGGCCTGCCACTTGGCATTTAGGTATTCAGGGACAAAATTCAGGGTGTCTTCTTTGAACTGATACCAGTAGGTTTGGGTTTGGTAATACCTGCAGCAGTTAGATAGTCAGGTAGTTTGGTGGCTGCATTATCAAAAGGTGATTTGGGTTCAAATCAAAAGGAGGAATGCTGTTTGGGAATTTATTTTTCCTTTTTTTACCAACTCTTTTTCCTCTGATCACTGGAGATGTGTCCTCTCTCAGGCGTCATCCCCCAGTTCTCTCCCACCCAACCTGTCCCCCCGTCCAAACTCTGGGTCTCCACCCGAGGTTCCGTTAATGCCTGCCTCTGCCTGGCGAGAGATTTCCCTGGCTTATCCATAGGCCGGGGCTGCCACTCCTTATGGCACCCAAGACATCCAGTATCATCAAGGTAGAAGAGGCAAGCAGAGGACTGGGACCCAGGTGGGCGGGGTCTGGCAGTGGGCATGGGGTCAAGGTGCACCATCACCAACCACAACTCTGGGGTGTTTCCTTGTTCAATTAACAGAGTTACAATGGTTTTAAAAATCCCTAAGGCAGAATATTCAAGCTTTTTTGTGAGTGTTAGACAGGTTATCAGCTTGCTAATCCCAATTTTCACCTCTAAATCAAGATAGTACTGTACAGGGTCATATGATTGCTTGGTTACCAAGTCACTAGCCCATGTGTAAGTGGCCCTAATCCATCCGTGTGCACCTGTGTAAAGCAGCTGACAGCACATTGCACATAGGCATGCTGGAAGGGTTGGGGAGGTGTAGCTATCCATTAGTGCAACACTAGTTACTGGTTCCCCAAACCAGGTGTTATGGACTGTGCATTCCTACACTCCCAACACCTGGCCATGTCAGGCTACCACTAGTCCTGGTGCCTCCACTGGTACATGACATAACTGTCCCGGTGTTCAGTGCCCCACCCCCAAGTTGCATGTCTGTGTAATAAATCATCTGTTCCATGTGTCCAGCAGAACCCCCACCACTGATCAACTGGACCCCAATCAGACACTTGATAAGATCAGTAATTCCTCGGTACCATTTGCCTGATATCCAGACCATGGTTCCCCACGTGTCCCAATTAGCAGTCTGTGAAGAGCTGTAATTCTTCCATACCACATCCTTGGTGTTGAGTAATTCCCCTGTCCCATAAGTATAATGTCTACCCCCCCAACCAGCCCATCCAGTACCACTACAACTGCCCCCACTTGCCCCTAACCTATGGTATATGGTGACCAGCACAGACCCTCCACTCACATCCATAGAAGCCACCAACTTAATGATAGTCTATAGTAGGTGTGTGATCATAAACATAGAAATACTGAATTTGTCTTCAGAAAAGGATCACTTGGCCTGCCTAGTTTGCCTAGATATTTCCTGCCTCATTTTCCTTCTCAAATACTGTCTGATCTCCATCAACCCTCCCATCTCTTCTCTAATATACCACTATGTCTGCGTCACATATGCTTGAAGTCCCCTACTGTTTTACCCTCCACCACTTCAGCTGGTAATCTGTTCCAGGCATCTACCTATATTTACTCACATCTCTCTGTCGACCCCCCCCCCAGCTTCATTGCATATTCCCCCTGGTCCTGGTGCTCTTTCACATTTGAAAGTGATTCCCTGGACCCTGTTCACTCCTGTAAGATACCTGTAGGCCTGTATATTGTCACTTTTCTCTTTTCTCTCTTCTAGGATGTACATGCTGAGATCCCTCTGTCTCCCCTCTTAGGGTTTCTCATGTAAATCCTGCACCATTTTAGTTGCCCTCCTGTGGACTTCCTCCACCCTGTCTATGTTTTTTCTGAGGCTTGTTCTCCAAAATTACATCGCACTCCAGGTGGGTTCTGGCAACACCACCTCCATCCTCCTGATGGAGATACCCTCCCTGCACAACCCCAGAATCCCACTAGCCCTACTCACTGCTTTGCAACAGTGCCACCTTGAGGTCCTCAGACATAAAAACCCCAAGATCCTTTTCCTGTTTATTGACTGTCAATACCCCCATCATATACTCAGCTCTTGGGCTGCTATGCCCTAGGTGCATGATTTTGCACTTTATGGCATTGAATCCAATTGCCATACTTTTTATCACTCCTCAAAATTCACAAGATCCCTGATCATTCTCTTCACCACTCCTCTGTGTCTACCCTATTGCAAATGTTGATATAATCTGCAAAAAGGCATACCTTCCCTTCAGTTCTTCTGCAGTGTCCCCTACATTCAGAAGGATTGGCCCCAGTACTGAGCCCTGTGGTACCCCACTGATCACTCTCCCATCATTAGAGTGCCATCAACCACCACCCTCTGTTTCTTATCCATTTACTAGCTACTGTACTAATTGGAAGGCTACAGTCTATAGTTTAAGGGGGTGGTGCAACTGGACACATTCCCATTCAGCCCATTTAAGGGCTGCTCTCCTCACTCCACACACAAGTATTTTTTCCTTGCCCCTCCATCCACCCCTACTTCTCCAGCGGCATGCCTTTCTTTCCCATGGGCTTCTTCTTAAGGTACCATTAGCCAAGGGAATCACTGTGGCACCTCAAAGGTGGAACCCTCCTGTAGGGTTCCTTCCTTCATACCCATACAGGGTGGTATATCCCATGGATAGAGAGGTGAACAGCCAAAGATTATCTATGTTACACAAGCACAAAACCAGTTGCACAGGCACACTGAACCCAATTATTTTTATTTATTTTATTTTAGTTTTTGTTGACCAGGTAAGTGCACTAGACAAATCCTGCCTATTTTCAGGCACGACCTGGGGAAGGGGGATACAGATGAATGCCAACTGACCTTGAACCAGATTAAGCTGTTGGTGGTATTTTTAGTGACTGAGGGAAATTTGGCCAGGACACCGGGGAAATTCCCCTACTCTTTTCGATAAGTGCCATGGGATCTTTAACATCCACCTGAACTACCACCAATCCAGGCAGATGGGACCTCGGTTTAACGTCTCATCCAAAAGATGGATTTAACCATTACTAACCAAAATTAACCATTTTGGATCCCACCCCTAGGCCATTCAGGTTCTTTATCAGCCTCCTGTGTGGCACAATGCTGAAGGCCTAGCTAAACTATGTCTCAATCATGTTCACTGCTCTCCCCTTATCTATTTCCTTGGTCATCCAGTCAAAGAAATCTACCAGATTCATTTGGCATGACCTTTCCCCTGTGAATCTGTGCTGCCTGTGGTCTTGCAGCCCACTGGATTCAAGATACTCTGACTCTTTTAGTATGGATTCCATTAATTTCCCCATGACTCAGGTAAGACAGACCGGGCTATATTTGCTAGCCTGCTCCCTGCTGATGCTCTTACAAAATGGAACTATGCCTGCTCTCCTCTAGTCCTCTGGAACCACTCCTGTTTCCAATGAGTTGCTGAATAAGGCCATGAGTAGAACAGCAAGCACCTCCCTGCCTAGTTCCCTTAATACCCTTGGGTGTATCCATCCGGTCCTATGGCCTTGTCCACCCTAAAATCTGAAGTCCCTTCAATAATACTCTTTCCTTTGAAAATAGACTTATGTCCACTTCCCCCTACAGTGTTCATGCTGCTGCTTGGTGAACTGTCCCTGTCTCTCTCTCTACTGTGATAACAGTAGAAGTACCCATTCAGGATGTATACTTTTTACTAATCTCCTCTGTGCAGTCTCCCTTTGTCATCCTCAGAATCCCTCCCCTTGCCTTTTTCTCCTTGCTTATGTTCCTGAAGAAAGTCTGGTCTTCTTTTCATACCCTTTGGCTATGCTTTCTTCTATTTGAGCCGTTGATCCCTTCATTACCTTACCTGTTTCCTTCTGTTTTACCCGATACACCTCTCTATTCTCATTCTTCTGTGTTTCATCATACCTCCTGAATGCCATCCTTTTACAAGCTTCTAAAGAAGGCTATTCAGATGTATTTCCCCATGTCAGTGAAGTCTGCCTTCCTAAAATCCAAAATGTTTGCCCTTGTGTGACTAGACTGGGTCCAGGATTCCATGCTAAACTACACCATGTCGTGGTTGCTGGATCCCAGTTGTCCCTCCACACAGATATCCGCATTTCATCCCCATTGGTCAGTATCAGGTCAAGAATGCCCTTTTATCTGGATCAAGCACAAGCTGCCTTAGACCTGCCCCCTGTAGGGAATCCATGATGCCTCATCTTCTGGCTGAAGCAGCTGCCTGGGTGGAACAATCCACATCTGGCGTATTTAAATCCCCCAGCAGCAGAACTTCACCGTTTGTTGTCATATTCTGTATTCCATCTGCAAGCTCCCTGTCCACTTCTTCCACCTGTGCCGAAGGCCTGAAGATCACCCCTGTTCCTATTGCTGAGTCTTTGCCAGGTTCAAGGATGACCTACAGTGCCTCAGTCTCCCCCTGTCTACCCTGCACCTCTGTCTCCTTTATAGCCTCTCTGTCATACAGGGCCATGCTCCCTCCTTTTTTACCCTCCATCTCTCCTGAACAGAGCATAACCTGGTACATTAATGTCCCATGATTAACAGTGTACCATGTCTCAGTTATTGCTACTATGTCCAGATCTGCCTCTACTATCAATGCCTCCAGGTCTGGGATTTTATTTCCCAGGCTGCTGGCATTTGTTACCATGCCTTCCATGTTTTGCATCCTATTCCCCTCCTTCTCTTGCTGCTGCTCTCCTGCTTCCTTCCCCTTCCCCATCTCTACTTCACCCCCCTCCCCAGTTGTCTTTCTTATGTGACCTAGAATTCAGTGCTTCTCATTCTACTTCTGCTCTCAGTGTTCCAGACTTCAACTAATTTTCCTGCATGTGCCCAGGGGAGTGATACTAGGTCACCTGACCTTCCTGACTCCCCCACCTCTCCCGGCCATTTTAAATGTTTGTCACTGAAGCATTCACACGTCTTACTCATGTCACCTTCCCTGATGGATGCAGGCCATTATTTTTATACAGGCTTGGGTTCGTCCAGGTGGGACTCCATCCCCCATGAAGCCATAACCCTCCATTCCATGCCATTCCTTCAACCAGGAATTGAATTACTAGATGTGGAGTACCCTAGCCTTTCCCCTGCCATGGACAGTTGGCACCTCTGAGAAGGAGATGGAGTTTTTTTTTTTTTTACCAGGAGAGATGCACTAAGCTGAAGTTTGTTTACAGGTGTGACCTGGGAACACAAGGAAGTTAAGTGACTTGCTCAGGGCCACACAGTATGCAAATGGGGGCTGTGGGATTCAAACCCAGGTCTCCAGGTTTGCAGCTCAAAGCCTTAAACCACTGCACTACACTGCCCAGTTGAAGTGTTCTACTTGCTTCTGACTCCCCCAACTTCCTAAAATTCTTTTGGATTCTAGCTACTTCCACTTTGTCTCCTGCCAAGTCATTCATCCCCGGGTGGACAATAACATCCAGTTCCTTCCTCCCTACCATTACCCTTGTGATCCTATTGATCCACCTTCTCATCCCACCATGCAGTGCCTTCTGAAATGCACTTTACCTCCCAGTCCTTCCTGCAGGGTTCCCTTAAAGTCACTCCTTGGGCAACTGAGTCCCCCACCAAGAGAAGCTTCCTCCTCCTCTGGGATTTTCTTTCCCCCTTTCCTGGTGCTGCATCGCTGAGGATTTGCCCCTCCACCTTAGTCTCAGCTGTGGGTGCCATTGTGGGGCTAGCCCACTCATCTAAAACAGTGAGGGAATTGCTTAACCAGACTGGTTGCGGGATGTCCTTCAGGCACCTTTATGGAAACTTCCCTACAGTACCATAATGGTCCTTTTTATGTTGTCTTGTGCACACAGCGTGGGCAATGTATAGTGGTGGCAGGTTTTGGAGGTGTGGTTGTGGCCAAAGGCACCACTGCTTTTTTGGGCTGGGCTCTGTGGCATAAATGAAACAGCACACTGTCTATGACAGTACTGCAAAAGCATGCCACCAACTTGAAATAATTTTGCCGCTGCAATGAGGGTGCTCCCTGTCATTGCAGGGCATGCCTTGCCTGGTGTAACATTTCAATGAACATGGCTGAGGCTGTTGCGGTCTGCCTCTCATAATCCCCAGCAAGCTGACTTTAGGGGGTGCCAATTGTCCTGTTGGCATAGTTAACCCCTCAAGATTGTGTGACACACTGGGAGCCCACCACAGTGTGCCTCTGTGTTCAAAAGCTGATTGCGTCAGCATTTGCCCCCTGCCCACCACAGTGTGGCTAACATCACACCACACATTCATGGGACACTGGGAACCCACCCCAGTTGTCCAACATTTTTCTTACACCTGTAAAAAAAAGAAAATGGTCCTCGGTGTTCTTTTTTTAATTTTTATTATAACCTGAAACAAAGAAAATGGTCCTTTGCCATCGGGTCCCCTCCCCCAACCTGCACCCAACTTCTGCACACCCCACCCCTCAACCCCCACCTCATACTTACCTCCAGAGTCCAGCGCTGTGATCTTCAGTGGAGCAGGACCATGTCTGCACTCTTCAAAACCAACCACAAACTGAAGAAATGCTGGTAAGCTGTATAATGGCATCAATGGTGTGGGTGGGTCAACTTAGGTGGCTATCTCATCCACTCTTGTGACTTTTGGCTCCAAATTTTCAACATGGGGTTCTTGGGACCCCACCTCATAAACTCAGTCACTGTCATTTCATTATTCAATCCCGAAAAGGTGATTTCACGGTCACTGTGCAGAATCACCTTTTGGGACTGATTAATGAAATGACAGTGTCACTGTTCATAAGATGGGTTCCCAAAATACCTATGTTGAAAATTTGGAGAACAAATTCCACATAATGACTGTGTTATGAGCATGCATTGTGCAGTTTCCATGCACACTCGTAACTTGAGAACTTTTAATATTTTCACTCCAGATTTTTCCAATATTGCCATTTTCTTCACGCATCCTTATGAATAGTAGAGCTGTTATTTTTCACATCCCACCAAAAATGTGTTTCCTCACATCTGGCACAGAATGCCACAGTTGCTATGGGAAATCAACATTCAGGACATATTAACAAAATCACAGTGCCACTGTTCATGAGCAGAGGTCCCAAATGCCTTCATGAGGTGGGGTCACAAAAAGCCCATGTTGAAAATCTGGAGTACAAATACCAACAAATGCCTGGGGCATTAAGGTTTCTAACCATAATATCCCACCCTGTATAGACTGACTGGTATCAAGAAGGTGACTTAGGATTGTCGGCTGTAGTGGTCACACCATTCCACCCCACCCCCACCCTGCAGCCAGTGACAGGCATCAAGGTGTGCCTTGGACTTTTCGGACCCAAAGTTCACCCCATTCTCCTATACTGCACCCATCTCAATGTATTTTGTTATGGAGTGGGGTCAGCATACAGACCTGATGGTCCCAAGGCACAATGTGACACTTGTCAGAGTCTTCAGGGTAGGATGAGGTAAAATGGCATGAGCGTTATGGTCAATGATCCAAAGGCACAACTCAATGCCTGTCAGTCTCTGCAGGGTGGTGTGGGGTTGGCGTCACTTCCATCCTTCACCGCCATTCCTATTATGAATCTCTCTTACTCCTGCACTACTAATGCCAACGCCAGCAGTACAACATTCAGTATTGACAAATGCTTGTTTTCTCCTGCTTTTGCTCACTTCCTTCATGCAGATGCTGGTTGCCTTCCCTGTGCCTTTACTTAATTTCTCCATTGTTCCTCTACCCCTCTCTGACAATCCTTACCTGCTAGGCTGCTTCTGAAGAAGTCTCAGATTTCTTTAAAATCCAGCCTACTAAAGTCCAGAACCATCGTCTTTTTGTGGCTTGCCTCTGCACCCATCGTAATATTGAACCACAGTGTACAGTCATCACTGGTTCCCATTGGATAGCCCACTATGGCATGACTAGGCACTATCACAGCCTCCAGTAAGACAGGGATTCAGAGGAACAAATGGAGAAAGCATGTCCCAAATAGGATAGCACCTTTACCCCATGAGTCATTTTCAACTCTCAGCATGCTAAGTCCATAGGGCAGAAAAGGTGCTAGTGGGACATTTGCCGGCCCATATGGGCTAACTAACATTTCCACACAATACCTCTGTGCATGACTGCATGGAGGAATTATACACAGCAGTGCCAGACCCCACATCCTCATCACAATTCAGATGCCCTTGATAAAGTAAAATGATCCCTGGCATCTAGAATTTTCCCACCCCAATCACCATTCAGATGCACCTGAATAGTATATTAAGAGGATCCCTGGCATCTAGATCACCCTGATTGCAAGTGTGAGCCCCCTCCCAATTCCATCCATTAAAGTCCTTCCACCCCCTCCCCATGGTGGCTCATAAATTTCCCCAGCTGCCAGTCCCTCCCACTGCAACAGTGACAGGTCCAGCCCCTCTGCTCACCACCTCAGCTGGCCACTTTGAGTGACACAAAGTGAGCACACACCTCCTATAGAAACAGATGTTCTACAGTAGGAGCGCACTCACTCCCTTTCACTCAGACAGTGATCTTGGGTAAATGGGGGGCCAATGGGGAAGGGGTGGAGGGACCTGGCTGGATAGCTTTGGGAGGGGGCTCAGATTTGTGACTGGCAGGTGGGGCTACTAGATGTCAGGGATCATGGAAAAACAGAAACACAGAAACATAGACGATGGCAAAAAAAAATGGTACATCCTGTCTGCACCTATTTCCCCTATAAAACCCTAGAACCTACTGTTCATACAGGGTACTAGCCTTCACTATCCACTCCCTTGCTCCCCTCCCTACTACTATCAGCCTGAGTAACCATTATACCCTTCACTTTGTCACAGCCATGCTTGAAACCATTTATGGTTTTGGTGCCTGCCATCTCAGTTGGCAGAATATTCCACATTTCCACCACCATTTTTGGAAAATAAAACTTTCCAATATCCCTCTTGAACTTCCCTCCCATCAGTTTCTACTTGTGCCCCCATGCCCTTGAACTATTACTCATGCTAAGTAGTCCTTCTCCATTCACCTTGTTTATTCCTTACAGGAACTTGAAGGTCTGTATCATATCATTCCTCTCTTGTCTGGTCTCCAGTGAAGACATGTTCAGTGCCTTGAGCAGATCCTCATACAATCTGTCCTGTCAGCTCTGAATCATCCTGATCACCCTTTGTCCTCATCTTTTCTGTGGTGAGGTCTTCAGAAGTTCAGAACTCTGAACAGTATACCAGGTGCAGCCTCAACAATGATCAATAAAGAGGCAGTAAACCTCTTTTCTTCTACTATCAGAACCCCTTCTGGCACATCCCAGTATCCTATTTGCCTTACTAGATGCCTCACTGTACTAGCTTGATTGTTTAAGGGAGTCACTAATAATAAATATTAGGTCCCTTTCCTCAGCTGTAGTGCTCAGCTCTACCCCTTCTATCCAGTACTCTGTCCTGGGTTTCTTGTCCCCTAAGTGAATCATCTTGCACTTTTTGGCATTGGATTTCAACTGCCAAACCTTAGGCCACCACTCTAATCTTTACATATCAGTCTGCAGTTTCCTACTTCCCCCATCACTATCTACCATCCCATGAGCTTGGTGTCATCTTCAAAGAGTAACAAACCCAGATTCATTCTCAAACATTGTTAATGAACATATTGAAGAGAACAAGAGTCCGGATGGATCCCTGTGGCATTCCACTCTTGACTTCCCTCTCTTCTGATATGATACCATAATCACAACCTTCTGCTGCCTCTCATTCAACTAAAGCCCCCTCACCCCCATGAAAACACTGCTTATATTTTCCTTCAAATCCCTGAACCTCACCCACTTGTGCCATGACCTAAGCCGCTCTGATTGGGCCCCTATCTCATTGGTCTGCTCCACTAACTCCATGCTAACATATTTCAAAACAAAATTCCTCAAAATATGGGACTGCCATGCCCCCCAGAGCAGGACATAAAAAAAGGTACCCCCCCACCCCTAGATCATGGCAGAGCTCACAGCTTACTTGCAAGTATATGATTTGGCCTGGTCAGAAAATAAACGTAATGCATTCTCCCATGGCTTCCAGAGGTATGTTCACCTCCTCAGCACCTGTACCATGGCAATAAGCTTGCCAAAGGTGAGTATTTTACATCTAACTTCAGTACCAACATTGGTTACCTGTCTAAATTTTGGAAGGCTGTCACAATCTCTTCCCCCCCCTCCCACTCCTTTGCCTGTCCTCAGAGTTAGTGACACCCCTATCTCTAACCTCTCCTTCATCACCATAGAGATGTAATTCCTTTTCATCACCTGCACTTCTTCTCTCCCCTCCTTCCTCACCTCCTCTCACCCCTGCCAGCCTGCATGATTGTCATATCCTTCCTTCCCCCTATTGTTTTTTTTCTGTACAGTAACTCCATCCTTTATCACCGACACATTTCCCTTCCTTAATCCTTCCAAGGGTAAGAGCCCAGATGGCCTGGATAGCAAGCTCCTCCATCTCTCTCTGCTTCTGCAATCTCCTCCCCATTGGCTGACCTCCCTAACTTCTCTTTCTGGTGTTCCTCCATCCCTGCTGACTGGAAGACTGCCACTGTTACTCTTCCTCCAAAAGGTGGTAACCCATCTGGTGCTAACAGCTACCGACTCATTTCTCTCCTCCCTCCAAAATGCAGGAACAAATTATCTTGTCAGAACTCTCTCCCTTTCTGGACTCTTCTTCCTTCTATATAAGTCTGGTTTCTGCAAAAATCACTCCACCACCATCTCCCTGCTCAGGCTCACCAAATCCATCCATAATGGTATGGATCACAGCCTCTGCTATATTTGTCAATCTAGCCAAAGCATTCAACCCTGTCTACCACCCCAATTATTAGCCAAACTCCAGGCTGCAGGCCTCTCTGACTTAACCATCAACTGTTCCACTCCTACCACAGGGTAGGTCCCAAGCAGTCAAAATTGGTGACCACCTCGTTCCTCCCTGCCTGTATCCACTTGGGTCCCACAAGGATCTGTGTTAGACCCACTACTTTTCTCCATTTTCCTTAATGATCTCCCCTCCATATACTTGTCTGCATCCATTCACATGTACATGGATGACACGGTCCTCTCCACAGCAGGCCCACAGACTCCAGCTGGACTTTGATCAAGTTCAGCCCTGACCACACACAAATCAACTTTTCCTCAATGCCAAGAAGACTGTCTCTATATCCTTTGGCACAAGGCACAGACTCTGTAGGCTCCCTCCCCTTCCTACTTTCTATACCCTGGATGGCTCCCCTGTGGAGGATGTTACCACCTTTAGTTATCTTGGTATCTGGCTAGACCAGCACCTAAACGTTTCTGAACAAGTTGATGCTATAGTCAAAAAGCTGCACCTCAATTTGGTGCACTTTACAGGAACTGTGACTGTATCCCACCTCCAGCATACTGTGCTATTATCCAGAGAATGATCCTCCAAATATCTGACTATGGTGATGTGGTCTACAGCATAGCCCCAGTCACTACCCTTGCCAGACTGGACACAATCTTCAACAATTCTGCCATTGCACTCATGACTATCCTTCTTGGACTCACCACTGTTCTATATATAAATCTTTCTCCTTTTCTTTTCTTGTGGACAGACACCACGCCCACTGTGCCAGCTTTGTGGGCAAATCTGGTTTGTTTCCCTACCCTCCAATCTCTCTGACATACCCCCATAGCCATACCATCAGAAGCTGAAATAGTCAAACCCTAGCAGTCATTTCAGTTTCCACAACCAACAGCCACCGCTTCCCTAAAATCTGGAACTCCCTCACCCTAGCCATTCTCTTATATTGTGCTGCTACATTTTTTATATAGGGTATTGTTTAGTTTTTGTGGATGTTTGTTAGAGTATTTGAGTATTGTATGTTTGGGTGTGGGTCAAATCTGTATTTTGGGGTTGTTTACTTGCTGGTATTTGCTTAGTGTGGTAAAGATGTGTGGGGAAGGCATAAGGAAGGTCGGGTATTATTTCCCCTTCCAGGCTCGGGGACCTTTGTCCTTTTTTTTTGTCCTCCCCTATCGCCAGAAGTGTACAGATGGTGTAGGGCTCTGGGGATTGTTAGAAAGAGGAGGAGGAAGAGTGTTGAGCCTGGAGAGGGAATGGAAAGAGTGGGTGGATAGGGATAGTGGCGACAAGAAGACGCCCTGGGGTGAAATGGGTCCAGGAAAGGGGTCCTCTCTGCCTGGTTCCCATACCCAAGGGTTCTGCTCATAGTCAGCAGGTAGCACGGTCATCCTCGGATTCTCATCCTACTCGGGTGGTGTTATGCAATGCCACGTCTATTAAAAACAAACCGCTATTATAGCAGATTTTGTTGGATCGTCTGACCTGGCGTGCATCACCGAAACCTGGCTGGATGAGAATGCTGGCCCAGTTTTGGTATCAGCAATTCCAGCTGGGTATTTGGTGATACACCACCCTAGGATGGATCATAGGGGCGGGGGTGTTGCTATCTGTTTTAGATCAGAACTGGGTCTAATGGAGGTACCAGTGGAAAATATCAACTGCTTTGAATGCATCATGGGCGAGGGTGTGAGGTGCAGGATACTTCTTGTCTACTGTCCACCAGGTGACGGGAATGTTTTCCTATGGGAAATCGCAGACTTCATTGTCGACCTGACATTGGGATCCCCCAGATGGTTGGTTCTGGGGGATTTCAATGCTTGGGTTTACGATGAACTTTCACAGTTTGGTCAGGACTTCCGCCAGTTAATGATTTCACTGGGCTTCACACAGGTTATTTCCTCCTTGACCCATATTGGTGGTCATTCATTGGACTTGGTGTTCCTACTGGGGATGGAGATATCCCATTTGGTGGTGGAACCAGTCAGTTGGTCTGACCATCATACCAATGGGTTCAGTTTTGAGGCCAGCCCGTATGGAGATGGTCCGGTACTGCCCTTTGAGGGGTGTTTCCCCAGAGGGCCTGATGGCGGCACTGGACCTATCGGGTTTACTGAGTGATTGCATGGATCCAGGGGAACTGGTACTTGCCCATAATAAGGCGGTAGTAGGGGCCCTGGATTCCATTGCTCCTGTTTGTGTTCATCCCCTCACTCTTTGCCCCAGGTCTCCCGGTTTGATGAGACTCTGAGGGAGCTGAGGAGAGTCGGACGAAGGTTAGAGAGGTGCCGGCGGAAGTCAGGCCTGGATTGTGACAAACTTAGTTTGATAGACCATCATGTGGTCTATCAATCAGCAATTTCTCGTAAGAAGGCAGAATTCCCATCCAGAGAGATTGCTGCTGCACAGAATCGACCAGCTCAGCTTTTCTGGACTGTGGACAGATTGTGCAATCCAATCTGTCTTCAGCCCAGAAGAGCTTTTTCTCAAGAATGGTGTGAGGAGTTTGCTCAATTTTCTTCAGATACGGTTGCCACAATCAGGTCTGATATCTGCTTGACCCTCCCTAATGGGAGCTGTGATGGTCGGCAGAAGATGTCGGACATCCAGTTTGTGTGGTTTGACTTCAGCCTTCCCACAATCAGTGACATTGCGATGGTCATCCAGTCATTGCGTCTGACCAACTGTGGTTTGGACCCGGGTGCCACATGTCTCTTAGTGAACTGTGTGAATAAAATCAGTCCGTTCCTTGCTGAGATAGTCTGGAGGTCTTTGGAGATGGGAATTTTTCCAAATCATCTGAAGGAGGCCATGGTTCAGCCCCTTCTTAAGATGTTCTCTTTGGACCCGGATTGTCTGGCTAACTACAGGCCTGTCTCTAACCTGCCCTTTGTGGGTAAGGTTATTGAGAAGGTGGTCGCGTCGCAACTGGATGATCATTTGACCAACCACAATGTCTATGATTCTCTCCAGTCTGGATTTAGGAAGAGACATGGTACCGAGACAGCTCTTGTCCAGGTACTAAATGACCTCCTAATAGCGAAAGATCGAAGGACCTGTTCCATCTTGGTCCTTCTTGATCTCTGCAGCATTTGACACCATGGACCATAGTGTGCTATTGGAGCACTTGTGGTTTATCTGTGGGCTGTCTGGTACAGTCCTCAGTTGGTTTTGATCTTTCCTCGAGGGTAGGACTCAGAGGGTGGTGTCTGGGATTTTTTCCTCGGCATCATTGCCCCTATCCTGTGGGGTGCCGCAAGGTTCCATTTTGGCGCCCATGTTGTTTGTGGTGTACATGCTGTTGTTGGGAGCGATTATTAGGTGGTACGGTTTGAGTTTTCACTGCTGTGCAGATGATACTGAACCGTGCATGTCCTTTGTGCCCAGCCAAGATGCTGCCATTTCGGTCTTTAACAACTGTCTCACTGAAATCCAGGACGGGATGAAGGTGAGTTGGCTGCGGTTGAATCCAGAGAAAACTGAGGTGTTGGTTGTGGACCCAGGTTGCCGGGAGGTGGGATTGTTGGTGGGATCACCTTCGGGTTTATGGCTTGGGGGTGTTCAGCTAACTACCTCAGACTGGGTGCGGAACCTGGGCATTGTGTTTGATGACTGTTTGACACTTAAATCTCAGGTGTCGGCAGTTGTCAAAGCCTCTTTTTACCATCTGTGGAACATCGTCCGGGTGAAGCACCTGGTTCCTCTTGATGATCTTCCTACTTTGGTCCACTCCTCTGTTACCTCCCACCTTGACTACCGCAATGCCCTTTACCTTGGGCTACTAGGGGCTGGTATTCGCCCCTTGCAGCTAGTGCAGAATGCGGCAGCCAGGCTACTGACTGGTTCTTCTAGAGTCAGTCATATAACGCCTGTGCTCCGCAGACTGCACTGGTTGCCAACATGCTGGTGAATCACCTTCAAGATCGATTTGATGACCTATAAGGCCCTACATGATCAGGGACCTGGTTACCTGAAAGATCTCCTTTGGCCCTACTGTCCCTCCCACTCTCTCCGATCCACTGACAAGGGATTGCTGGAGATTCCCAGGGTTCATTTAAAGACATCTGGGGCCAGATCTTTTAGTTTTATGGCCCCAACCCTGTGGAATTCTCTACCTCGTCAGGTGCGAGATTGCCCAACCATCCAAAGCTTTAAGGGGGCATTAAAAACATTTATTTTTAGCCATGCATATAATGATTTTTAATGTTGCTGCCTTGGATTAATTTTAATTATTGTTTTAATTATTTATTGATTTTTTATTATGTTATGTACAGGTGCCTTGGTTTTGGAAAGGCGCCTTTTACAAATAAAGTTTGATTTGATTTGATTCATCAATCTCCCTCCCATGGATTTTTTTCAAACCACTTCAGAGATCTCACCTCTTCCTCCTGCACTTGCTCTAGTTTTCCCACTTGCTCTCCTATGACTTGTTTCCAGTTTAGGTACAGTTATAATTTGGCCCTTATGCTTCCACTCTAGGCACTATGCACAAATGTTTATAGCCAGCATTGATTTAAACTGCTCTGTATTTGATCGCCAACATATGTTTGTGGCTTCTGACTGCGCTGTATATGCATTGTTGATTGTTTGCTTGTCACTCAAGTTCTTATGTCTTGCATGTATTATTGCCAATGTAATTTGTGGTTGTGTACCACTCTGCTCCATGTATGTTATGTATTTTGAACTTTTGTGCTACCTAAGCCCCACTTCTACAAGTCCCCCTTCCCCCAGGGTGCATCTAGAAATGAGCTCCCAGCTTGGCATGCCAAGTGGAGGGCACTAGACACCAAGGATCATTTTACTATAATAATTGGAGCCATTTAAACTGCAATCAGGAGTGTAGAACCTTTACATGCCAAGGATCATTTTGATATACTACTTGGGAGCATCATAATGGTGACCAGGGGTAGGGTGACAATATGTACCACTGTGTGCTCAAAAGAGGGCAGGATTTTTTGAAGCAGTAAACAGTATTGCAATTTCAGTTGTTAAGCACCTTCAAAACCTTTTATATAGCACTGTGCTCTGTATGCAGGAGGGAATCCCTCATTTGCAAGGCTTTAGTAGTACATATGTACATGCACACGATCAGGTTAGTATCTTGGGCTGCTAAATATATGGTACCTGTTCAACCATGCTGTTCTCCCACATGGCACAGTGCTTAGATGTTTATCATTCTGCTAACCTTCTGAAAATGGGACCCTAATTGACTAAAATCCCCTGCCGATGCCGCTTAAGATGCAGAAAATAAACAAAAATGGATTATCTTATTCTACATCTTTATGTATTATTTTATGTTATTTTCCTTGGAAAACCTTTAATCAGTTTCAAAACATTGTGATGTGTCTTAAATATTTATAACAACTGTAGCTAAAATACAATTTCTTCTTTCATCTGAGTGCTGTTTTTATTTACTTATAAAAATACAGTCTGGTTTAGTTTAGGCTTAGTGGTAACTGTACTGCCTCCCAAGCCAGTGGCCCGGTTACAGGGTAGGACCTGGGTCAAACAGACGTTAATTGACAGGAGAGATGACTGAGCATCTCTGGGACTGCTCTCCTCTCAGGGAGGGGGAGTCTGACCACCCCGCTCTTTCACAGCCACCTAGGTGAGGAACGCTGGCAGGGCTCAGGCAGGCACAAAACAGTACTTGCCTTTAATTGGACTGGAATCATTGTATGCTCGACGGCCCAGGGGGTAAGCCAAATGTAGAAAACCTCCAATGGCAAAATAATCCACCAACCCGCCACATGCTTTGCACTACTAACCAGGCTCTGCTCCTGAATATGTGGCTCCTTGTGAATGGCTCTCTCCCTCCTGGCCCCACCATGGGGGGGGGGCCATGGGAGCTCTCACAGCAGGTAAGTCTTGGTGATTTTGGGTGATGTGGATGGATGGGCCAGTGCACAAAGGGGTCAGTGGGTGACCTTGAAGATAAACATCTCATTTGAAAAAGAAATAAAATGCAGTTTGGGAATATCAGACTCAATAACACAGTCATACCATATAAACAGCGTAATTATGCACTATAAGGCTAGACCAGGGCAGGTTTATTAGTGGAGACCAAGTGCCTGGCAAAGCTCTGTTCACCTTGCAATGCTCTACAGATATGTAGTGGGGAGGTTAGGAGCTGTGAGAGCCACAAGTAAGGCATCACAGTGAAGTTACTCAGAACAGAAAGTGCAAATTATGCATATGTCAGCTGAGCTCCTGACGAGAATTAGGCCCTGCAATTGCTGTAATATATATTTATATTTTTTTTCTTAACCAAGAACCTTTATTAAACAAAGCATTCAAATAAAAACAAAAACTAAATCAAAACTAACTCGGTAGAGTACAACCTATGAAAGCATTTGACTTACACTTTCACAGCTCCTGCAGTACACATCCCAAGCATTCAGCTCAGATAAGTTGCTTGACCAACACAGTCATTTATTACACATAAATCTAATCACAATTTTAACTTAGAAAAATGCATGCAGTTCACTGTGTTTATATGGTATGAGAGTGCTATGTTAGGAATATCCTAAGTATTAGCTTCCTATACAAAAGTGTCTAACAGTAAATGAAGGCAGCACTTCTTTAAAAGAATAAACTAGAGCATTTTAAATTAGTTCTAAAAGTTTCTTGTCATATCACAATGTTCTGAAATTTGATTAAAGGTGTGCAAGCAAAACAAGATGTAAAACCCCATAAAGAAGTAGAAGAGATATCCCTGTTTTGTTTACTTGCTCTGCAGTTTTAGACATCCTCTCATCAAGCCAGCAGCTAACTGAATGCATCAGGCAAGGAGTTCAGCTGCAGGCCATTCATGGGGGAGGGGCAGGGGGAGTGGATAGTTTCAGAATGTTGTCCATTTCAGTATATAGTTTATTTGTTTCAGTATATAGTGTATGTGAATTTTTCAGTCTACAGTGTATGTGTTTCAATACATAGTGTATGTGTTTCACCATGTAGTGTATTTGTTTTAGTATATAGTGTATGCAGATGTTTCAGTGCATAGTGTATTTATTTCAATAGACAGTGTATGTATTTCAATATAAAGTGTAGATGTTTTAATATATAGTGTATTTGTTTCAGTATATAGTGTATGTGCTTTTTCAGTGTGTAGTGTATGCATTCAATAGATAGTGTATGTATTTCAAAATATAGTGTGTTTGTTTCAGTATATAGTATATGCAGATTTTTCAATATATACTATATGTGTTACAATCTATAGAGTATTTGTTTCAGTAGATAGTTTATGTGGATGTTTCAGTCTGTAGTGTATGTATCTCAATAGGTAGTATATATGTTTCAGTACATAGTACATTTGTTTCAGTATATAGTGTATGTGGATTTTCAGTACTCAGTATGTGGATTTCAGTAGATAGTGTATGTATTTCACTATACAATGTAAGCATTTCACTATATAGCGTATGTGTTTTACTATATATGTATTTCAGTATACAGTATATGTATTTCACTATATGATGTATATATTTCAGTAGATACTGTATGTGGTTCACTACATTGTGTATGTATTTCATTATTTAATGTATATATTTCACTATATGATGTACGTATTTCACCATATAGTGTATGTGTTTTACTATACAGCCAGAGATTATGAATTATGTCCATAACGGCTTGCCATAGAGAAGGCCACAACTAATGGACATGGCACCTGTGCACTCCCCATGTTGTGCTGCACACCAGCCCGTAACAATTGCTGGCTCACTCCAGTTCTGTTCTCCAGTAAAGAAACAAAGTTGTGAAAAAAATAAAAAATAGGTTAAGAACTTAGGATAGGGAAAGAATTTAGGAAATATAAATAAACAACAAAATAAAACCTGTCTTCCCAGCTTTGAATAAAGGAAAAAGGGACACAATAGGTGGTCTAAAGGGGGTAGTTACTGTAGGTATTGAACCAGGCAGCATCCCTTGAAGCATGTGACTCTGGCAGAAAAGCAAGAGGGGATGTCCAGAACTGGGACCCCCCCTGCAATTGAGATGGCACAATGTACCAACATAAAAATGAATCAATCCCACAGGCTCCTGAAAAAAAAACAGAAAAAACCCCAGAAACAAACCTGATGCTACCTGATAGATAATTGTCTTGTTAGCAAGTCAACATATGTCCCTTTTTTCCTATCAGGGGAAAATGAAGCATGCATTTGTCAATGCCGAATGTTGATTGTGTTGGTCCGTTGAGCTTGCTCACTGCCCTTCTGTCACTCGCTCAGTCTGTTTCTCCCGGTGTTGCAGGCTGCTCTTTTGTACTGGACTCCTGCCTATGTTGGCACCTTTTTCTGCCCATTAAGAAATCTGCAGCTGTCCCAACAGAGCTCCATTGAGTTGGCTCACTCCCCCCCTCTCACTCGCTCATTCCATTTCTCCTGGTGCTGCAGGCTGCCCTTTTTTACTGGGCTCTTGCCTCTGTTGGTGGCTTTTTCTGCCCACAAAGAAATCTGCAGCAATCCCGACACAGGTCTGTTGAGCCTGCTCACTCCCCCTGTCTCACTCACTCATTCCGTTTCTGCCGGTGCTGCAGGCTGGCCTTTTGCTCTGGATGCCTGCCTGCGTTGCCGCCTTTTTCCTGCCAACAAAGAAATCCACAGTAGTCATGATAGAGCTCTGTTGAGCTCGTTTCCTCCCCCTCTCTCACTCAGTCGTTATGTTTCTCCCAGTGCTGCAGACTGCCCTTTTGTACTGGGCTCCTGCCTGCATTGGCACCTTTTTCTGCCCACAAAGAAATCTGCAGCTGTCCTGACAGAGCTCCGTTGAGGTCGCTCACTCCCCCTGTCTCACTCACTCATTCTGTTTCTCCTGGTGCTGCAGGCTGCACTTTTGTACTGGGTTCCTGCCTCTGTTGGTTCCTTTTTCTGCCTACAAAGAAATCTGCAGCAGTCCCAACACAGCTCCATTGAGCTTGTTCACTCCCCTTCTCTCACTCGCTCATTCCATTTCTGCTGGCGCTGCAGGCTGCTGTTTTGTACTGGGCTCCTGCCTGCATTGCCAACTACTTCCGCCCACAAAGAAATTTGCAGCAGTCACAATAGAGCTCCGTTGAGCTCACTCACTCCACCTCCCTTACTCGCTTGTTCTGTGTCTCCCACCATTGCAGGATGCCATTTTGTACTGGGCTCCTGCCTGCGTTGGTGGCTTTTTCTGGCCACAAAGAAATCTGCAGCAGTCCCAACACAGCTCCATTGAACTCGCTCACTCCCCCTCTCTCACTCACTCGTTCCATTTCTGCCGATGCTGCAGGCTGGCCCTTTGTACTGGGCTCCTGCCTGTGTTGCAACCTTTTTCTGCCCACAAAGAAATTCACAGCAGTCATGATAGAGCTCCATTGAGCTCGCTCACTCCCGCTCTGTCACTCGCCCGTTCTGTTTCTCTTGGCGCTGCAGGCTGCACTTTTGTATGGGGCTCCTGGCTGCGTTTGTAACTTTGTCTGCCCACAAAGAAATCTGCAGCTCTCTCAACTGAGCACCATTGAGGTTGCTCAGTCTCCCCCTCTCACGTACTCATTCTGTTTGTCCTGGCGCTGCAGGCTGTCCTTTTGTATGGGGCTCCTGCCTGCATTGGCCCCTTTTTCTGCCCATAAAGAAATCTGCAGCTGTCCTGATAGAGCTCCGTTGAGCTCACTCAGTCCCCCTGTCTCACGTGCTCATACTGTTTCTCCTACCACTGCAGGCTGGCCTTTTGTACTGGGCCCCTGCCTGCATTGACATCTTTTTCTGCCCACAAAGAAATCCGCAGCTGTCCTGACAGTGCTCTGGTGAGTTCGCTCACTCCCCCTCCCTCACTCGCTCTCTCGTTCTGTTTCTTCCAGTGCTGCAGGCTGCCTTTTTGTGCTAGGCTCTTGTGTTGGGGCCTTTTTCTGCCCACAAAGAAATCTGCAGCAGTCCCAACAGAGCTCAGTTGAGTTCGGTCACCCCCCAACTCACTCGATCTTAATCCCACAGCGACTGTGCTATTCTCTGGCAGGAGTGCAAAAACATATTTTAGCCAGGATGTGAAAAATGACAGATGTACTGCTCATAAGGAGGCATGAAAAAATGCCCCTGTTGAAAATGTGGCGTGAAAATATTACAGATTTGCGAAGTTACAAGGGTGCATGGAAACAGTTCAATGCACGCTTGTAATACAGTCATTTTATGGAGTATCATCACCAAATTTTCAAAATAGGCATTTTAGGACCTCTGCTCATGAACAGTGTCACTGTCATTTTCTTAATCTGTCCCGAACACTGATTTCCCACAGCGACTGCGCTATTCTGCGCCAGAAGTGAAAAAACACATTTCGGTCAAGATGTGAAAAATGGCAGCTGTACTGTTCACAAGGAGGTGTGAAAAAATGCCAATGTGGAAAATCTGGCATGAAAATATTGCAAATTTGGAGTTATGTGCGTCGTAGTAACTGTGCAACGCGCGTCGAAACAGTAATTTTTTGATTGCCCACCAATTTAAATATAGGCTTTTTGAGAGCTCCACTATGAACACTGGCAATGTCATTTCATTGTCGGCCCCGAAAGATGATTCCACGCAGTGACCGCAAAAATCACCTTCGGGCCAATTAACGCCATGACAGTGCCAGAATTCATGAGGAGGGTCCCAAAACCCCATGTTGAAAATTTGGTGCCAAAATTCCAAAAATGACTGAGATATGCATCAAAGTTGGAAAAACCCTATTTATTCCATTATACAGCTTACGGCATTTCCTCAGTTCGCGGTCGGCTTTGAAGAGTGCAGATGTTTCGTGGTCCACCAAGATCATCGACTCCGAGGTAAGTATGGGGTGAGGGGGTGTGGGGAGGCAGGGTGCGAGTGGGTAGCTGGTTGTGGGAGGGGGGCAGGAGACTGCTGAGGGACCGCTTCCTTTTTCACAGGTCAAAAAAAAAAAGAAGACACCGCGGAAATGTTTTTTCTTTTCAGGGGCATGTGGCCCACTGGAGTGGGCTCCCAGCATGCCAATGGACTCGTTGTTGGGGGGCAGCTGTAGCCAACGGGGGATTGGGCACCCTCATTGGCACACAACAAAAGGGAGGGGGCCACATCATGCCGACGGGGATTGGGCACCCCATCAGCACTGAAGGGGGGAGCAAGAGCCAAGTGGAGTTGGGCATCCCCTTGGCACAAATGTTCTGGGTGTTTATGGGGGGGGCATTATGCCGACAGGGAATGGGCTCCCATGTCAACACATGAAAGGGGGTAAGAGACATAATGCCGAGGAGGAGCGGGCTTCCCCCATTGGCAACATTAAAAGGCAGGGCCACTGAAGCCGATGGGGACTGGGGCCCCTGTCAGCAAACAAAACCTGTTGCATCAGGGATGCATGCTGCCAAGAGGATTGGGCACCCCCTTGGCACTGGGGGTTACTTAATATTGTTTGTGAACATGGCGGCAAGCCACCGCCATGTTCACAAACAATATTGCACTTGGAAAGTTCCACCTAGCAATGACAGATCACTCCCTCATTGCAGCGAATGGCTGATGCTGCAATGATGAGGTGGACCCTGATTGCAGTGGCTGAAACTTTTCAAGGTTGTTGCGCGCTGACTGAACTAGTAACAGCAGCAGTGTGCCATGGCATTGGGGAAAGCTGGCCAAGCCTTTAAAGGCTGTGGTGGCATTGGCCACGACAGTGCCATGCCTCCACAACCTGCTTCTGAAAACCTACCTCAGTATGTTTCTTGCACATGCATGCAATCAACATAAAAAGGGATCTCAGGTGTATGTGGAACTGCAGGATTGAACAGCCCAAAGGAGTTGAGAATAGATGTGTTAATTCCCTTAGGGTAGTAGGCTAACAGCCCAGCTGGCATAATGGAAGAAGGGCTGTACACCAACCAAAAAAGGACTGCCTGGCATAACCAGAAGAAAAAACATCAGAGAACATAATCTGTTTAACATGCAAGACAGAGGTGTACTTTGTGTAAGAGCTAGTGTAATTTGATCCAATCCAGTGCACTCCTCCACAGAGAGTGCAACTGCCAAGTGGAGTTAGACTGGCTAGTGCCTAGAGGCACAGAGTGCATTTAAGAACTAATAGGGATATATACCCCAACACAAGGCTATACCCCATGCAGGGACAAGGAGGACAAGATGAAAAGGAGAAAGGGGAGCTGCCTTGCCTCACTTTTGCGGTGGTGGCAGTAAGATGGCCTTGAAAAGAAATCCTCATTCCAGTTATAAAGTTTTGGGGGATGTAACGGGGGTCCTGTTTTGAAGTATAAACCAATTGCTAAAAGATGCAATAACCACCCCCCCCCTTTTCTTTTCACTCTATCCTATCCCCTATTACATTTCTATATCTATTCTATATTTTCTTGTTAGGGTGGCCAACCTGGCAATCTTCTGTCTTTCCTTTACTGTCACTTTGCCCTGTCAGTAATTAATTGCTAGATGGTTTCAAATATATATCTTTTAGTATGATTGTAATTATCATTGTTTGACTTAATTAGGGGTGTCACATGACTCATGAGGTCACTCAGTAGCATTATAAAAGGTTCCTCTAGGAGAACAAAAGTAGATAGGTCATTAGTAGGGTTCTGACTAAGGACAGAGAAGGATCTAGAGAAGTAATTGTGCAGATTTCACATTACTGAAGAGAAAGGAGAGAACTCAGGAATTCTTTATGGTATCTCTGTTGGAAGAAGTATAGCCTGATGTTTGAAGAGGTGTGAAGGAATAACACCATTTATTTTTCCTTTCTGTATATATTAATTTTTTTTTCAATAAAATGATAAATGCAGACGTGTGCATTTGTATGCATCATTTATGGTTGTATGATCTGTGTACTGGAACCCACACTACCACAACTGGTGTCAGCAGTGGGATTTCAACCTCTGGGCTGTCAGAAGGTACTCCAGAGGGGGTGTTGCACTGATAATACCCTAGCAGATGCAACAACCAGAACAAGTGAAGCCAGATGCATTATATCTGACCAGGTCTGTAAGACAGAAGGCTTGTGTACAGTTGTTGCGCAGGATCGAACCTGCTACCAGATCAAAAAATATGGAAAAGGAGACATGGCAGTGGCTGGTAATCCTAAGAGGGAGGAATGTCAGATGACCCCAGCACCGGAGGATCCTAGCGAATTACTGAAATGGCTTTATTTATGCTAAATTAAGATGGAGTGCCAGAGAGAAGAGGACCAGAGGCAGAGGGATGAAGACCAGAGGATACAAGTGGAAGAAAGACAGAGACAAGATGAAAAATGGACACCAACTTTAAAGGCTATTCGGGACATGACCCGGGGGCAGAAGGAGAGATCTGTTCCTAAAGACATAAAATTAACTAAGTTGACAGAGGTTGATGATATTGAGGCCTATTTGACAACTTTCGAGAGGGTGGCTCAAACCTGCAACTGGCCCAGAGACCAATGGGTGATTTGTTTGGTCCCATACCTCTCTGGACGGGCACAATTAGTCTACCGCCTGTTAAGTGAAGCTGATAACTCAAACTACGACAGAGTTAAAGAAGAAATCTTACACAGGTATAATATAAGCATGGAAACATGCAGACGATTTTGTTCCCAGAAAATGGCCAGCGTAGATACCCCAAGAGAAACCTATGCCCGTTTGAAGGGCTATTGTGTGGGCTACAGCCCACCACCAAAACTGTAGCCCAAATAATGTAACTGATAATAAGTGAGCAGTTTATCCAGATACTACCCGTGGATGTTCAATTACGGGTGAAAGAGCATAAATGCGAGACAGCCGAAGACACCATTAAGTTGGCAGAAGACTACCTAGCAACACCAAGCACTCGAGCCAGAGGTAACCAGGGCAACCCAGGACCATCTAACATGCTGGTAAGACCACCTTTTAAAGCTTCTACTAATCAGAGACAGTTCTATTGAAGGGAGAAAGGTGGGAGAGTTCCATATGCAGAGATAATATGCCATGGTTGTCTCAGAAAAGGGCATATAGTATCGAACTGCCCAAATAAAAGGTCTGATTTAGCGCATCTTGCCCTAGCAAATTCTGGGTATGTGACCTCTGTGGGTATTGGGGAACAACATACTTTGGGCTTACTGGACTCAGGGAGTATACAAACTACAAACTTTGATCAGAGCTGATCTAGCACTGGATATGCCCCAGAGTGACTCCGGTACTACTGTTCGGTGTGTTCATGGAGACATACACCAATACCCCACAGCATGTCTGAATATAACTATAAATAAAGAAATCCATGACATGTTGGTAGGCCTTGTTCCACGACTCCCAGTACCTGTAATTGTTGGGCAAGACTATCCTCATTTTGACCTCTTAATGCAACAACAGAAGATTTCTACAGGAACTGTCAATGCGGTTACTAGGTTCCAGGCCAAGATACCAGACTTACAGGATGTCTTTCCTTTTGATAATGGCTATTTTGAGACTGTCGGCAAGGACAAAAAGTCCAGGAGGGCTAAACAAAGAGAAAAAAAAAACTTGGAATGAAAATAATCAGGCTACAGATCAACTTGGTATCCCAGGGACTCTAGTGCAATATATTGTACATGACCAAAAATGTGATGACTCTTTAACATCTTTATTTTTACAGGTGGACAAGGTTGGACATCTGGGACAATCTAGATTTATTGTCAAAAATAACATACTGTGTAGAGTTGTTGTAGAACCTGGTACAAATGAGAAGATTGAACAATTAGTAGTGCCTAGTAAATATAGGGAGCAAATAATGCACTTGACACATGACATTCCCATGGCTGGTCATGAGGGTAGAGACCGGACAGTACATCATATTTTATTCCGATTCAGCTGGCCGGGGTACACCAGGATGTCGCCGCCTATTGTAGGTCCTGTCCCCAATGTCAGTTGGTTGCCAAGGGAGGGAGGAAAGATCTGGTGCCCCTACAACTATTTTATATGTAACCACCCCATTTGACAAGGTGGCAATGGATGTGGTAGGACCATTATTAAAGAGTTCCAAGGGAAATCAATATATCTTAGTCATTTATGACTATACAACCAGGTACCCAGAAGCAATACCAATGAGGATGGTTACTGCCCCTCGTATTGCAGAAGAACTAGCAAAAGTCTTCAGCAGGATGGGGAATACCCAAGGTTATTCTAACAGATTGTGGTAGTAATTTTTCCTCCATCATGCTGCAAGAATTATACAAATTGCTAGGGGTATCTGCTATAAGAACATATCCATACATCCCCAAACTGATGGGTTAGTGGAATGATTTAATAAGACAATGAAATGCATGCTACAAAAGTATGTACAGGAGGAAGGTCGTGATTGGGATAAGTTTTTGCCCTATTTGCTTATAGAGAGGTGCCCCAGGCTACTACAGGATTATCCCTCTTTACCATGTTATATGGGCGTAACCCTAGGGGTCCCTTAGATGTGGTCAAAGAGCATTGGGAACAAGGGTCTAACGTGGCTTGTAGAAATATACTTGAATACATGACTGCATTGCGGAAAAGGTTAGTAAAATATGTGACCATTGCACATCAAAATGTTGAGCAAAGACAACTTAAACTAAAGGAACGATATGATCTGAACCTAAAGCATAAAGTGTTTGTACCTGGGGAGAAAATGTTGTTGTTGTTACCATCTACTGAAAATAAGCTGCTCATGTGTTGGCAAGGACCATATGTGGTCTTACACCAGGTAGGCTTGGTGAATTATGCCGTTGAAATGCCAGGACATATACCGGTAAAAAGAATTTATCATGCCAACCTGTTGAGAAAAATGGGTAGAAAAAACAGAAATCCTGGTGTTGTATATCCAGACTGATCCTGGTAGAGCAGAGCTAGACACAGCATTTGACAGGATTGATAAATCTGTTACTGACATTGAAGTGCACATCAATCCTGAATTAACCCCTGCACAGAGACTAGAGATTGATAATCTCTTGGAGTACTTCTCGCATACATTCACAAAGAACCCAGGGAAAGCTAAGGGAGTGGTCCACGAGATCAGGGTTACCCAAACCAAATCGATCCATCAAGAACCATACAGATTACCAGAAAAGATCAGACCAGAGGTAGTGGCTGAGATACAGCGAATGGAACAAGCAGGAGTGATAGATCTTACTTCAAGAGGGCTCTTGCAGTAGGTATTTACATATAGGACTGAAGCCAGCAGGCGTCAGGACCCCACAGAAAAATTTCTAGCTAGCAGTCTCTAGCGGGCACCACCCCCACACAATGTCAGTATAAAGGGGCGGTCCCTCACGGCCGCCTTCCAGTTCTTTCCCACCGTTAGCTCAAGTTAGCGCCTTGTGGTTAAGTTCACTGCTTCGCCAGTCTATTGTCAGTAGTTTTACCGTCTTTTTGTCGAATTTTATTCGATTTTCGTCAGCCTTTCTCTTCAGCTGCCGTGTATGTCATCCCCTACTCCTTCCGAGTACAAAAACAAGTGCGATTCCTGCGGCACCAAGCTCCCACATAAGGACGGACACTCCCAGTGCCTTTTTTGCCTAGGCCCCGACCACCCCATGGAGAAGTGCCAGCACTGCCAGCAGTTCAACGACACCACCCGCAAGCGGAGGCAGCAGTCCCTGGAGGCCCACATTTTAAAATGAAGATATCCTCCATGGAAAAGGGTCTGAAAAACCTTAGGCAGGCCTCTACTTTCCCTGAGGGTCATCGAAAGAAGAAGCATTGGGACCGGGACTCCTCTACTATGGTTGCCGTGACTCAGCTGGGGTCACGGTGCTGAGGGTAACATCCCCTCCGGTGGAACCGTTCCACGACGGCCATCTTGGAGGCTTCCATGTGGCGCCGACATCTGTCGGATCCTCACTTGGGCCCCTCGGGAGCCTCCGGGTCAAAGGAGGTTGCCGCTCCCAGTAAGCCTGCCACTGTGCGGCCTTTCGGTCTGAGCAGCCCTGGTAAGCCGGACGTCGGCTCCTCTGATGCCCGCCAGGGTATGGCTAAGGAGACGCCTGACCCTTCAGGGCAGTGCATGGCCTCCAAAGTGCCCGCCAAGGCTGCCCTTCCCTCGCGGCCTTCATTGAGCATAGGCTCCGATAAGTCGGATGCCGGCTCCTCAGACGTCTGCCCAGATCCCACCAGTAAGCTGGATGTCAGCCCCTCTGATGGCGGCATGGCGTTAGAGCTGACACCAGACCCTTCGCACCTGTCCATCATCCCAGGCTCACTGCAATGCTCATTGCACTCAGAGGCTCCAGCATCTCCCTTGCTGGATCCCTGGGATGTTAGCCCCCCTTCCCTGGGTGACACTGAGGATGTAGGCATGCTGCCGTCAGGTATCCCTCCCTCTGGGCCGGATGACCTGACATCGGACCCTCGGATGCCTGCTCCGAAGCCGGCCTACCCAACACCAGATGACATCCCCTTGCCGGATGCCGTCCCTACACCGGGCCCATTGCTCACCGGGCCTCCTGTTCTGGGGCCGCCTGCTGGGCCATTCCCAGGGCCTTCTGCTCCGTGAGAGCCCCTGGTGCCTGAGTACCCAACTCCATCGTATCTGACGCCATCCTACCCAGGGCCGCAGTATCTCGCACCACAGTACCCGACGCTGCAGTACCCGGTGCCCCAGTACCCGACACTGGGCTTTCCACAGTCGGGTTATGGATACTCACCATACAGATATCCCCAGTATCTGTACCCCCCTCCTCTTCCTCCTCCACTGCCCCCTCAGCCACCAGTGGATCTGAAAGAGACTCTGGCTTCCTGGTGGGCTGAGGCCAAGGTTCAGCTCACCAAAGAAGTAGAGAGCCATCTTCAAATGCCGGACACAGTTCCGGATGTCACAACCCCACTCAGCAGGTCAGGCCCTCTGCTCCCACAGTGCCAACCTCCGAGCACAGTCTTGTGAACAGGAAACAGAAACAGGGTAACCCTCCTGTCTGTTTTGTGAGTTTGAATCAACCTTTGGTCTCAAGCTCTGGAGGGATTCAAACTGTGAACCTCTTGCTAGTGTACCCAATGTACAGACTCAGATAATTCTGCTCTTCGGGGGGGGGCAGATATCTTTCACCTATGGGCACCAAACCAGGTGTTCAAAATGAACTCTTAAGAACTCTATTAAAGACCTCAGATAAACTCTTACCTTTTTCCCAGTTTGGTAAAACCAGTAAGCTTTGCACAGTGTCAGCTTTAACCATATATGCTTCACTTGTCAAAAAAAAAAAAAGAATTTCAAAGGCACACCAAGTAGTCTCTTTAAAATGAGATGTCTACTTAAAAATAGATAAAAATGTAAAATGTAAGTACAGAACAATAAATCACAAAACGTACACTCACTTTAAAAGAATAAGGTTTAAAAGTGCAATTTCCTACCAACCATACACTTAGACTTATCTAATGTATTCTTCTAATCTTACAGTGCTGAAAGATGTTGTAGCTTCAGAGTCCAAACATGTGCATCTCTCTAAAGGACAGTCACAGCATAATTAAAACAACTGTCTTGAGTCTGCCTTCTCCATGATGTCACCCAGCCCCTCCTCTGTTTATTAAAAATTATACAATCAGGATGTCTTATCAAGCAGGAGGTAAATTAATAAAGGTGACCTCAGCAAAAACTCATGTCCCCACATGACTTCCCAATCAAGTCTGTAATTTTCCAAGTTCTTTCTTTCATCCATGAGCAGCATCCTGCTCTTTCACAGACATCAAAGATCATTTATGACCGTAGCACCTAAGTGACATAACTTATATTCTCCCTCTAAATGTCATAAAAGTTTATGATTTTTAGCCTAGCAGCTGGCAGCTACAATTAAGCTAGATAAACAGGAGATCCTTAAATTAGGTCTCTTCTAGCCTTTAATTATCTCCTGGTTTTTATCTTTTAGCTGAAACCTGGGCGGGGGGATGTTAACCCACAGGCTGTCTCAGCATGTCTCATGAGAGACACTCAGTAACACATTTTTATATTAAAAAAATCATGACGTAATCAGAACCAGCTGTACAAGCGTCACAATCCTCCATACCTAGACTGAATTTGGGGGCTCTATCCACTGCATGGGATAAGCTTTCCAAATCAGTGCATTCCTCATAGAGTCAAGACAACCCATCTAAGTTCTGATTTTTCACTCCAATCCTATGTCGAATTGTCATGTCATACCCTTGCAAAGCAAGACTCCATCTTAGCAATCTACCATTGCTTTTTCCCATCTGCGTCAGCCAAACCAGAGGGTTGTGGTCAGTCTGTACCACAAAATGCTGCCCATACAAGTATGGCTCCAACTTCTTTTGGGCCTACACTATGTCAAGACACTCCTTTTCCATAGTAGAGTATGCCTTCTCCCTGGGAAGTAACTTTTTACTCAGATATGCTACACGGTGATCTTTCCCTTGGCCGGATGTCTGACTCAGTACTGCCCCAATACCCACGTCTGAGGTGTCAGTCTGAACTATAAAGGGTCTGCTATAGTCAGGACTTGTCAAAACAGGAGCACTGCACAATGCCTCCTTCAATGTGGAAAAGGCTTCTTCACAGGCTGGCCCCCAGGTAATTTTATTTGGCATCCTTTTCTTTACCAGGTCAGATAAGGGAGCAGCCAGGGCACTGTAATTGGGTACAAATTTTCTATAGTACCCTGCTGTCCCGAGGAAACTCCTGACCTGCTTCTGTGTTTCTGGTCTAGGCCATGCCTGGATTACCTCTATTTTTATTTGGTTAGGACGGAGCTGTCCTCAGCCTACCACATGCCCAAGGTATGCCACTTCTTCCATGGCCACCTGGCAATTCCTAGCTTTGACAGTAAGCCCGGCCCTCTGTATCCTGCCCAGCACTTCCCTAAGGTGGAACAGGTGTTCCTCCTAGCTGGCACTAAAGATGGCAATGTCATCGATGTACGCCACGGTGTACTCTTCAGCACCATTTAACACCTAGTTCACGAACCTTTGGAAAGTGGCAGGGGCGTTCTTCATTCGGAAAGGCATTACTTTAAATTCAAATAAGTCTATCAGAGTGGTGAAAGCCGACCTCTCCCTAGCTCTGTCCATCAACTCTACCTGCCAATACCCCTTGGTCAGGTCAATGGTCGTAAGGTAGGTCACCCCTTCCAACTTGTCCAGGAGTTAGTCCGTCCAGGGCATCGAGTGGGAATCTGACTTCATGACTACATTCAGTCTACAATAGTCCACACAGAAATGAGTAGAGCCATCTGGCTTGGGCACAAGGACTACGGGTGAGGCCCAGGGGCTGTGGGATCTCTGGATTACCCCTAAATCCAGCATCTCCTCCACTTTCCTTGTAATGTCCTTTTGGACAGCCTCTGACACCTGATATGCTGTCTGCCGTATGGGCGTCTGTGTCCCTGTCTGCACATCATGAGTCGCTAAGGGTGTTAGTCCAAGCTTGGTGCTAAACAATGGGGCAAAGTCCGTTAAAACCTCCCTTACTTCCTGGATCTTGTCTGGGGTCTGCTGGGGAGACAATTTAACTGCCTCCACAGAGGACTCCTGCTTATTTTCTTCCATCAAGTCCAGAAGGGGGTCTCCTTCGTCTGTCCCTTCCCCAGGACTACACAAAGCAAACACCATGTCAGCCCTAATGGCATATGGCTTCATCATGTTGACATGGTATATTTACTGGATTTACTGGATAAAGTAGGACAAAAGAAGGCTCAAGGCCCATCTAGATTGTCCTCCCTCAATAGTGGGACATTTGGTTAAATATTATTATTATTCGGCCAATAACCACAGATCAAGTCTAGTTTTGAAAATCTCAAAGTTAGCTGAATCTACAACTGTGGGTGGTAAAGAATTCCAAGATTTTTCTGCCCTTATATTGAAAAAGTTTATATATATATCCTTTCTTTCTGTCTTTGGTCCGGTAACTCTATAATATAATTCACATCATTTACCTTCCTAACTACTTTGTACGGCCCTGCCCACTCAGCCTGCAGCTTGTCTTTCTGGACCGGAATAAGGACCATGACTTCATGACCCACCATGTACGGGTGAGCTCTGGCTCTGTGGTCGTACCACACTTTTTGTTTCTGTTGGGCAGCTGCCAGGTTGCTCTGAGCTGTCCCCATAAGCTCCTTCAGCCTTTCCCTAAACCTAAGGACATAATCCACTATGGGAGATCCCTGGGTGGTGTGCTTGCCTTCCCAGTCCTCCCAGATCAAGTCTAGGGGCCCACATACCTGGCGTCCATATAAGAGTTTGAAGGGTGAAAATCCTGTTGACTCTTGGGGCACCTCCCTGTATGCAAACAACAGGTGGGGAAGGTATTTCTCCCAGTCCCTCCCATGCTGTTCAGCAAACACCCAGACCATTGACTTCAGGGTACCATTGAATCTTTTCACAAGCCCATTGGCTTGTGGGTGATATGGTGTCGTGCATCTCAGCACCACCCCACACTTCTCCGATAAACACTTCATCAGGTCCGGCATGAAGGAACCCCCTCAATCAGTGATAACCTCCTGTGGAAACCCAACATGGGAGAAAATCCCAAGTAAGGCATCTGCCACTTTGTCTGTCCTCAGTGAGCATAGGGCAACTGCCTCTGGGTACCGGGTGGCATACTCCACCACAGTCAGGATGAATCTCTTCCCAGAGGAGCTGGGGGTATTTAAAGGCCCCACAATATCCTTTTCCACCCTCTGGAATGACTCCTCCACTATGGGCAATGGAATCAGGGCAGCTTGGGTTTTCTTGCCTGCCTTCCCTATTTCTTGGCACTGGTGACAGGACCTGCAATACTCCTTCACCTGCTGGGTGAAGTTAGGCCAGTAGAAGTTCTGGACCAACCGCTGTGTAGTGCGCGCAATTCTCAGATGACCAGACAAGGGAATATCATGTGCAATTTTGAACAACTGCTCATGATACCCCTGGGGAACGACAAGCTACCTGCCTAGCACCCCTCCCTCTGTCTGCACAGCCTGAGTATACATCAGTCCATCTTCCCAATAAACCTTATATCTGACGTCACCTCCCTGTGCCCCGTCAGAGTCTGCCCAAACCCTCAGCTTCTCTAGACTAGGGTCACTTCTCTGAGCAGCTGCAAACCCCTCACACAGTCCCAAGGCATGGGACAGGTCCCCTTCAGTTGCTAAACTAGGGTCCCTAGCACTAGCATCAGGGTACTCAGGATCACTGTCATTTCCTAACCCTCTGACAATGGGTCACCCCTCCCTCCTTGGAGCAACCCTCTGTAGCTGTGTGGTTAACTGCTACTGGGGAAATTTCTACCCCCTTTTTGTTAGTCTCCATATCAGGAGACACAGACTCGGGAACCAGCCTCTCAGTGGTTTCCACAATGGCTTCTGTGGGGTCCAGGGAACTACAGTATTCCTTTGCCACTTGGCTAGGGGTAACTGCACACACCATCCCTTGTTTAAGATTGTTGCCCAGAATCACATTCACTGCTAAGGTTTTGGCTACAGCCACCTGTTGCACAGTCCCCTGTTTCACCCCAGTCCAGAAGAACACTGGCCAGTGGCAATGTCTTCTCTTCACCAGTGAACCCTTGTACAGTGACATATTTATTGGGTATAAACTGACCAGGCTCTACTAGATCCCCCTTTACCAAGGTCAGGGAGGCCGCTGTGTCCCTTAACCCTTGTGTCTGCACACCATTCACCATGACTGGGTGCATGTGCTCTCTCATGTTCACAGGCATGCTTCCAGGGACACACAAACAACCCACTTCTTTCCTAGCCCTCTGTTGTGTATTGCTCGCCTTTTTGGAATACTGTCTCACAATATGCCCAGGTTCTTTACACCACCAACATTCATTTCTTTTCTCAGAGAAATCTTTTCTCTGAAACCTGGGGCTAACTGGTTTCGGTGGAGGCAGTAAGGGTTTTAGCTGCCCTGAAGGTGCGCTTTTCCCTTTCTGCGCTGCCACGCCCACCCCATTCGCTCTCAGAGCAGGTCTGCTCTTGGTATAGCGGTTCGTGAGTTCAGCAGCCTCTTGCACTGTTTTGGGATCTCGGTCCTCCAGCCAGGTTTTTAGCTCGGCTGGGCATGCCCAGAAAAACTGTTCTAACAAAATCACATTTTCAATTTTATCAACAGAGTTTGCTTCAGTTCCTTCCCACCAACGTTTTAAAAACTGACGTTGTTTCATGGCTAGCTCCTCGTAGCTCATGTCAGGGCTTCTCCTGAGCTTATGGAATTTAGCTCTGTATGATTCAGCAGTTAATTCAAATGTTTTTAACAGTGCAGCTTTAAGTTTGCTGTAATCATTACTGTCCTCATTGTCCATTTGACCCAATGCATCCCGTGCTTTCCCAGTAAGTAGCAGGGATAGCTGGAAGCTCCAGTAGGGTTGCCACCTGTCAGGTTTTTTACCTGGTGATCAGGTTTTCATGGTCCCTATCAGGTAATCCGGTTTTGCTCTGTGCTGGTCAGGTTTTTGAGCCATTTTGATTGTTCACATACTTTTGAAACAAATTCATTCATTGTTTCAGCTACATGCCAGGTTACAAACAAATTCTGTTGTCAATGTAGCCTTTTGTTTGTGAATGCAGTCACCCTGGCAGGTGTAAATTATGGCCATTAACACCATTAGCATCTACTTAGCCTAATCTTTCCACTGCATCTTAAAGTGGCATAGCAGAACAGCTGCTCCTCACCTTGTAACAGTAACAGAGCCAGTTGTCCTCCATTTTCATTTGCTGGTAAACATTTTCATCTCTAACAGAATTTAGGCATTTTTAAATGTTTTACATTATTGTTTTCCTCAAGAAAAAAGTATGGTCACTTCTTTGGCTTTGAAATAGTACTTTGGACAAGAATAGGAAATGGAGCCAGAAAAAGATATAAAGTATGAATACTATTGTATGCTATTTACAGTATTTCCCTTGTCTCTCCCCGGATCATATCTGTAAATGAGATTTATTTTATCTCTGTATGTTTATTTGGTTAACCAATGTAAATAAATACATAAGTAAATAAATAATTAGGAAGAACCTAGGAAAGTAACTTTAACAGGCACAGTACAGCATCTTAACATTTTTATTTAACTGCTGCATTGTTCTTTTTTATTGATATAACAAATGGACTTCTAGGAGGAACAATGCATGATGAATCATGAAAAGGGGTGGGGCTAGGGGCGGAGCTTATGATCCGGTTTTTGCCTCATCCAAAGGTGGCAACCCTAAGCTCCAGGACTCCATAGGAATTTTAGCCTGAATACAAACTTTTTCAAAAGAATTTAAAAAGGCATCCATATCCTCCCCCTCTTTAAATTCGGCTATCAATTTGGAATTCAATTTGTAACCCAGTTCTGTAGTCCCAGTTAAACCCAAGCCACTTACCTGCTCTGGTGCTGCTGGTTGAAGTCGTAGCCTCTCCAGTTCATGTTGTCTCTGGCGCTCACACTCCTCATGGTCAGCCTCCCGCTGTTCCTGCTCTGCCTTTCTGCGATCTCGCTCCCTCTTCTCCTCTGCAGCTCGCTGTTCTCACTTCTCTTCTCTTTGGAACTCCAGCTCCATTTTGTGCAACTCAATTTGCAGCCTGAGTACTTCTGGATCCAGGATACTGGTGACCTTCCCCTCTGCTGTGGCCCTTCACTGACAGTGGCCCTGCTGCCCTCCTCATTGGATCTGGAGACTGCACTGGCCACCAGCCCTTCCACATTCATGGTTCGGTCCCTTACAGTCACTGTTTGTGACTCGATGCTCTGGGTATCTGCTACCATCAGGGCATCCATGAGGTTCTGCTTGGTGGCTTTCACCTTGAATGGGACTCCTCTGTCCCTGCACAACTGCTTTAAGTAGCCTACAGTGTGCCCACTGTAGTTGGAAGCCATCTTCTTCCCTAACTACGGCTACTCTGACTTGCACTTTAGAAAGAAAAATTAAAACAAGTAGGAACTCAACTGTAAGCCAAGTGATATACTGTAGTTCTGTTTCCTTTTAAAAATAAATCACTGCCTTTTTCTTTTTTTGTAAGTGAGCTGACAGTATCAAGCTGACACACTGAACAATAAAAGCTTGTAATACCAAACTTATGCAGACCACTGTCAACCAATCTGTCACAACCCCACTCAGCAGGTCAGGCCCTCTGCTCCCACAGTGCCAAGCTCTGAGCGCAGTCTTGTGAACAGGAAACAGAAACAGGGTAACCCTCCTGTCTGTTTTGTGAGTTCAAATCTACCTTTGGTCTCAAGCTCTGGAGGGATTCAAACTGTGAACCTCTTGCTAGCGTACCCAATGTACAGGCTCAAATAATTCTGCTCTTCGGGAGGGCCAGATATCTTTCACCTATGGGCACCTAACCAGGTGTACAAAATGAACCTTTAAGAACTCTATTAAAGACCTCAGATCAACTCTTACCTTTTTACCAATTTGGTAAAACCAGTAAGCTTTGCACAGTGTCAGCTTTAACCATATATACTTCACTTGTCAAAAACAAAAAGAATTTCAAAGGCACACCAAGTAGTCTCTTTAAAATGAGATGTTTACTTAAAAATAGATAAAAATGTAAAATTTAAATACAGAACGATATATCACAAAACGTACACTCACTTTAAAAGAATAAGGTTTAAAAGTTCAATTTCCTACCAACCATACACTTAGACTTATCTAATGTATTCTTCTAATCTTACAGTGCTGAAAGATGTTGTAGCTTCAGAGTCCAAACATGTGTGTGTCTCTAAAGGACAGTCACAGCATAATTAAAACAGCTGTCTTGAGCCTGCCTTCTCCATGATGTCACCCAGCTCCTCCTCTGTTTATGAAAAATTATACAGTCAGGATGTTTTATCAAGTAGGAGGTAAATTAAAATAATGGTGACCTCAGCAAAAACTCATGTCCCCACATGACTTTCCAATCAAGGCTGTAATTTTCCAAGTTCTTTCTTTCATCTATGAGCAGCATCCTGCTCTTTCACAGACATCTAAGAGCATTTAAGATGTAGCACCTAAGTGACATAACCTATATTCTCCCTCTAAACGTCATAAATGTTTATGATTTCCAGCCTAGCAGCTGGCAGCTACAATTAATCTAGATAAACAGGAGATCCTCAATTTAAGTCTCTTCTAGCCTTTAATTATCTCCTGGTTTTTATCTTTTAGCTGAAACCTGGGGGGAGGGTTAACCTACAGGCTGTCTCAGCATGTCTCAGGAGAGATACTCAATAACACATTTTTATATTACAAAAACCATAGAGTAATCAGAACCAGCTGTACAAGCATCACAATGGACTCCTGTCATCGGAGGTGAGAGACTCCTTCCCCCCTCCTGACACCAGAGGTGAGCCCTCCGATTCCAGGGCAGGGGAGGACATGCTTCCCCAAGGGTTTCCCAAGGGGTCCGTTCCTCCCCCGCACCGGTAAGTGTCTTCCTCTTCTTCTTCATCCTCTTCAGAGACCTCGGACTACTCCGAAGGGTGCTCCAACCCGGACGATGAGTCACGCACTCCAGACAAGCCCAGGCCAAGGACTCCTCCGAAGTCCCCTCCGGAGGATCCTTCCTTCCTGGAGTTGCTGCGTAAGATCCAGGCTGTTCATCAGAGGCAATCTTTGGAGCCGGTTCCACAGCAAAAAAAAAATCGCTGCAGACCTGGATTTACCCGAGACCGCTCCAACTCTGATTCCACCCTGGATCGAGCCTCATGCTGACCTTGTTTCCATTATTTGGAAACAACCATCGGCATTAGCCCCCCCCCCTTCAAGGAAGGTGGACAGGCTACACCAGTCTCCAGAGGGTGTCAATTCCCTGAATTCACACCCCAAAGTGATTCGGTCATGATTAGCGCCGCTCACGGCCATACGGCTAACCCCAAGCATTTGAGCTCATCACCACCTGACAAGGAATCCTGCCTTTTGGACCAGTATGGGAAGAAGGTCTATGCTTCCTCCACGCTGGGAACGAGGGCCCTGAACTACATTGCTCACATGGGGGATTACCAGAAGGTGATCCTTAGTGAGGTGGATGCTAAATTGGACTCCCTTTCTGAGTCTCAGACTAAGCAGGAAGTGGCAGATCTGGTCTGGTCTGTGCATTCAGCCAGTTGGTACATGCTTCATGCCAGGTATGACGCAGTGGATGCTGCTGGTCAAAGCTCGGCTTTCACCATGGGTTTGCGGCATCATGCCTGGCTCCTGGTGTCAGGTTTGGTCATGGAGGTGCAGTCTACTGTCCAGGACGCACCCTTCAGGGGTTCAGTGTTGTTCGGTGGCGATGTCAAGGACATCATCACCAATTTGCAAGAGAAGGGTACTGTACTAAAGTCTGTTGACTCCATGTACAGGCCCCCTCAGTGTCAGCGTTGCCCCTTTTGCAGACGTTCTCGGCCCAAAGTGAAACCTCAGGGAAAGCGGGCCAACAAACGTTGAGCCCCTCTGGCTGCCGAGCCCCCCCCGCCCAAAAAAGCAGAAGCTTCAGCCGCAGCACTGCCCCACACCTCCTGACTCCTCTCCTCTCCCACAGCCTCTGGGCCTCCCAGAGGAACTGGTAGGAGGGAGATTCTCCTTCCATCTACTGGGTTGGGAGAGGGTTACTTCTGACACTTGGCTGCTCCAGCTGATAGCAGAAGGACACTCAATAGACTTTCTTCAGAAACCACCAAGAACCCCCCCCCCCCAGGTCGACTTACTCCCCGGAACATTTTCTTCTGGTTTGGGAAGAAATATCCTCCTTTCCTCTGAAGGCGGCGATAGAACCCCTCCCATCCCACCTTCGGGGGATGGGTTACTATTCCCATTTCTTCCTGGTTCCGAAGAAATCAGGAGATGTGAGGCCTATTCTAGACCTCGGCTCCCCGAACCTGTTCATGGAGTACAAGTGGTTCAAAATGCTCTCTTTGAAGAGTCTTCTGCCCCTCCTTTGGCCGGGAGAGTGTCTGTGCACTCTGGACATGCAGGATGCCTACCTGCATATCGCTATTCGCCCTTTCCACTGCAAATATCTTCATTTTTCATTCCAGGGGGACCACTACCAGTTCAAGGCCCTCCCATTTGGTTTTTCCTCAGCGCCCCAAGTGTTCACCAAATGCCTTTCTGTGGTAGCGGCCTACCTATGTACCCAGGGAGTTCAGGTTTTCCCATACCTGGACGACTGGCTCCTGGAGGCACAGTCCAGGAAGGAGCTCTGGTGCTTCCTTTCCCTTACCCAGCAGGTTTTCACCAGCCTGGGTATTACCATCAACCAGGCCAAGTCCCATTTGATCCCATCCTAGAGGCTCCAGTTCATTGGGGCAATCCTGGACACGACTTCCAGCAAGGCGTTCCTGCCACTGGACAGGGTGGCCACCTTCCAGTCTCATGTAAGCCTGTTGTCCAGTCACAGGTGGGTCAGCACCAGGTCAGTCCTTCACCTCCTTGGGCTCATGGTGGCTGCTATTCTGACAGTCCCTCATGCTCGGCTCCACATGAGAATCTTTCAGTGGATGCTTCGGTCTCAGTGGGATCAATTGGTGGATGACCTAGATCTACAAGTCCTGGTCTCCAATCGTATGGTTCTGGACTTGCAGTGGTGGATGGTTCAGGAGAACCTTTGCCAGGGAGTTCTCTTTTGCCTCTCTCCCCCCCCTCACGGATGTTAACAGACACCTCGGGCGAGGGTTGGGGAGCCCACCTGGGGTCTCACAAGACTCAGGGCTCCTGGTCCAAGCTCGAACAGACTCTTCACATAAATGTGCTCAAGCTCAGGGCCATGCTGCATGCTTTACAAGCTCTACATCTGTATCTGCTTCCCGGTCATCTGGCTGTCCAGACAGACAACATGTGTGTAGTCTGGTACATCAACAAACAGAGAGGAACCTGTTTCTACCCTTTTTGTAGGCAGGCGATGCGAGTTTGGGATTGGGCAGTGCAATACAACCTTCACCTCATGGCAATTCACGTTCCGGGGGTCAAGAACACGTTGGCAGACCACCTCAGTTGGTTGTCTGCCCAAGCTCATGAGTGGGAACTGGATCAGGGGGTAGCAGATGATATCTTCCTATACTGGGGAACACCTCAGGTAGACCTGTTTGTGTCTCCTCACAAAGCAAAACTTCCCGCCTTCTGCTCGCTCGCTCCAGGGCGAGGCATTTTTTTGAGAGACGCTCTGTCTCTAGACTGGAAGGGCAGATTCATCTGTGTCTTCCCCCCGATTCCCTTGATTCCGAGGGTCTTACAAAAACTCAGCTCAGAAGGAGCTCACATGATCCTAATCGCTCCTTTCTGGCCCAGGCAAGTTTGGCTCTCTCTTCTGCAGCAGTATTCAGAAGAACCTCCTCTTCCTCTGTCATAGTATTTGCTGATCCAGGATCTGTGGACCCTGGTCTATCCAGGCCTCAAGTCCCTTCAGTTGCACGCGTGGCTCCTGCAGATGTAGCTCAAGCCTGATTCTGAGTTCCTCTGCTGGTGGCTGAGATTCTGGTGGAGGCCAGAAAGCCCTCCACTAGATCTACTTATGCCATGAAATGGAAATGGTTCTATATGTGGGCCTCTTCCAAAGATTTTGAGCCATTCTCTTGTCCTGACGGGAGACTTCTGGACTACATGTGCCATCTCTTTGATCTGGGTCTCAGTCATTCCTCTCTGAAAGTTCACATGGTAGCCATCTCTGCTTACCATGTTCCTTTTGGGGACAGAACTTTTGTGCAGCTGGAAGTCTCTAAGACTTTTCTTTGAGGGGTTCTCCACTTGAAACCCCCTATTCACGTTCCTACCCCTCCTTGGGATTTGAATTTTATTCTTGAGAAGCTTACTCTGCCTCCTTTCGAGCCAGCAGCCTCAGCAGACCTAAAGTTCCTTTCCTGGAAGACTCTCTTCCTAGTGGCCATTACTTCTGCTCAAAGGATTTCCAAGCTCCAGGCCTTGATGTGCAAAATCCGTATTTGATTTTCTCAGGAACATGTGGCTCTAGCAGTACCAACCTAAGTTTCTCCCCTAAGGTAGTAGCAGAATCTAAACTGAACAATCCATGGAACTGCCTGCTTTCTTTACATAACACTCAATCAAGGAGTACCTCTTGCATACTTGGATGTTCACCGATTTCTGAGATACTACACCACCAGGACGAAGGATCTCAGAAAGACTGATCAACTGTTTGTCTCTTTTGCTCGCAAAAGAGAAGGCAATGCTGTCTCCAAGCAATGCCTATCTAAATGGTTGGCTCATTGTATCACTTTCTGTTATGACAAGTATCACAAGACCCTGCCGGGTCAAGTCAGAGGCCACTCCACCAGCAGTGTTGCTACGTCTGCTGCTTGTTTCAAGAATGTGTCAGTGGCAGACATCTGTGCAGCCGCAACTTGGGCTTCTGTCCATACCTTTACGAAACACTTCAGTTTGGACATTGCCTCTCGCCGTAGAGCTGGCTTCGGGTTGGCTGTGCTGCAAGGTCTTCTTTCCTAAGACCTTCACAGCGAGAGGGTCTACATTTGAGTAGTTTCCTCCTCCCATGTGCTTATCCTTATTCCATACTGCTTGGGACTCAGTCCTATATGTAATTACCTACTGCAAGAGCCCTCTCAAAGTAAGATAGTACAGTTACGTAAGAACTTACCGTAACAGTAGATCTTCGAGAGAGGATCTTGCAGTAAGTAATACCTTCCCACCCTCCATCCTTCTTAGCTTCTTCAGCTCCTTTTCCAGGAAGAGAAATATCCTCTTCTCTCTCATCTTGCCTTTTTTGAGCCTTTGGTGGGAAAGAACTGGAAGGCGGGCATGGGGGACCGCCCCTTTTTACTGACGTTGCATGATGTCGGTCACCTGACATGGAGGCGGTCCCCTGCCAGAGACATAGAAACATAGAAACATAGAGGTTAATGGCAGATAAGGACCACAAGGCCCATCCAGTCTGCCCATTGCTTTTTCTACCTTGTAAATGTGCCATCGGCCCTTTGCTTTGTCAGTGGCCTATCTATCATACTCATCTGTATTGCTCCCTTATGCCTATCCCATGCCTGTTTGAAGCCCTGCACTGTATTCATAGCCACCACTTCCTGAGGTAGGCCATTCCATGCATCCACCACTCTTTTTGTGAAAAATAATTTCCTCACATTACCCCTTAATCAGCTTCCCTCAAATCTCATGCTGTGTCCTCTTGTCCTGCTATTTTCTTATATTTAAACATGTTAGACTCTTTCACCTTGTTAATGCCCTTAAGGTGTTTGAATGTTTCTATCATATCCTGCTCTCCTCCTTTGCTCAAGGGTATACATATTAGCTCCGTTAATCTGTCCTCATATGTCTTCTGATGCAGTCCCTGCACCATTTTGGTTGCCCTTCTCTGGACTGCCTCAATTTGGGTAATGTCCTTGTGAAGGTGTGGCCTCCAGTACTGCAAGCAGTACTCCAGATGAGGCCTAACCAGTGTCTTGTAAAGAGGGATTATTACCTCCCTCTTACAACTTGTGAGACCCCTACTAATACACCCTAACATCCCCATCGCCTTACCTACAGCTTTAGAGGTCTGCTTGGATGATTTCAGGGCATTGGTGATGATGATGCCCAAGTTTCTTTCTTCCTTTGTGACTGCCAGCAACTCCCCTCCCAGCCTATAGGTGGCTTCAGGGTTTCTCTTCCCTATGTGCATGATCTTGCACTTCTTTGCATTATATCCCAGTTGCCACTCTTCTGACCATTTTGCTAGTTTATCCAGATCTCTTCTCATTCTGTCCACCCCATCTGGATCATCTACTCTGTTGCAAATCTTGGTGTCATCTGCAAACAGACAAGCCTTACCCTCTATCCATATGCAATGTCACTAATGAAGATATTGAAGAGAACTGGCCCCAGGACTGATCCCTGAGGTACCCCACTTGTGACTCGCATCTCTTCTGACTGTATACCATTTACCACCACTCTCTGTTTTCTGCCCGTCAACCAGTTTGCCACCCAGTTGACCAACTTCGGATCCACCCCGAGCCTACCCAGCTTATTTATTAATCTTCTATGTGAACAGTGTTGAAAGCTTTGACTGAAGTCAAGGTAGGCTTACATCAACTGCCCCCTTGGTCCACCACTCTGGTTACCCAGTCAAAGAAATCCATGAGATTAGTTTGATAGGACCTTCCTTTTGTAAACCCATGCTGTCTTGGATCCTGTGCCCCGATGGATTCCAGGTGTTGTACTGTCCTTTCCTTAAGGAGTCCCTCCATAATCTTGCCCACTACTGAGGTAAGACTGACTGGTCTATAGTTCCCTGCCTCCTCCCTGCTACCACTCTTATGGAGCAGGATCACATGAGCCCTTCTCCAGTCTTCTGTGACATCTCCTGTGCTCAGAGACTCACTAAATAGTTCTGCTAATGTCTCTGCTAGTTCCACCCTTAGCTCCTTAAGTACCCTGGGATGTATGCCATCAGGCCCCATTGCCTTGTCCACCCTGAGCTTAGCAAGCTCTTGTAGGACCCTTTCTTTTGTGAAGGGAGTAGTCCTCACCTCCCTCCCCCCTGTGTCCATGGTGCTGAGCTGTGGGCCCTGCCCTACCTTCTCTTCAGTAAATACTGAGCAAAAGTATCTATTTAGGATAGATGCTTTTACAGAGTCCTCCTCCTCACATGCCCCCTTTTCTCCTTTGAGCTTAGCAATACCCCCTCTGGACTTTCTCCTTTCACTAATGTACCTATAGAAAGTCTTGTCACCTTCTTTTACTGTCCGTGCTAGTGTTTCCTCAGTTTGGGACTTTGCCTGCCTTACTGCCTTCCCTGCTTCCCTTAGGTCAGTTTGGTATGCCTCCCTATCTTCATCCCGCTGTGTTCCCTTATATTTCCTGAAGGCCAGCCTTTTGGCTTTGACCTTTTCTGCTACTGTATTTGAGAACCAAAGTGGTTTCCTTCTTCTTTTGCACTTCCTTTTCTGTCTAACACAATGCTAACTAGAAATTGTTCCGTGGGGTCCTGACACCTGCCAGCTTCAGTCCTATATGTAATTACCCACTGCAAGAGCATCTCTTGAAGATCTACTGTTACGGTAAGTTCTTACATAACTACTTTCCTTCCCGTAGTCCTTGGTCCTCTCCATTGGTAGTCATGCATAAAAAGGAAGGGGGCATCAGGTTATGCCTGAATTTTCAAAAGATTAACGAAGTGTCAGAGTTTGATAGGTACCCGATGCCGTGCATCGATGATCTCCTAGATCAGATTGGGTCTGCTAACTATATTAGCACCCTAGATTTAACAAAAGGGTATTGGCAGATTCCCTTAGCTCCAAAAAACCCAAGAATTGACTGCTTTTTGTACCCCACTTGGTCTACATCAGTTCACCACGATGCCGTTTGGTCTGCATAGAGCTCCGGCTACCTTCCAACGGTACATGGATTATGTGCTGAGCCCTCACAAACATTACAGTGCTGCTTATTTGGATGACATTGTCATCTATAGCCCTGACTGGGAGACCTACTTAATACATCTTAGTGCTGTGGTCCAAAGTATCCAAGAGGCAGGGCTGACCATCAACCCGTCTAAATGTGCTATAGCTAAAACAGAAACATGCTACCTGGGTTTTATCATTGGACATGGGAGGATTAAACCAGAAGTAGATAAAATTGAATCTGTGGCTAACAGTCCCATACCCACGACAAAGCACCATGTCAGGTCCTTCCTTGGACTAGCAAGTTATTATAGACGCTTTATCCCGGATTTTTCCACCACTGCTACTCCTCTCACTGAGCTTACAAAAAAACAATTCCCAAATAAAGTAAGATGGAGTCCAACCTGTGATGAGGCATTTAAAAAGATCAAGGCCATTCTGTGCTGAGACCCAGTGTTATGTAGCCCTGATTTCACTAAACCTTTTGAATTACAGACTGATGCCTCTGACACAGGCATAGAGACAGAATTGACCTAACATAGCCATGGACAGGAGCACCACACATTATATCTCAGCCGGAAATTGCATGAAAGGGAGAGAATATATTCTACAGTGGAAAAAAAATGTTTGGCCATCAAGTGGGCAGTAGACGCCCTGAAATATTATCTATGGGGAAATCAGTTTACAGTAGTAACAGACCATAACCCATTATGCTGGCTGAACTTAATGAAAGATAAAAAATGCTCGCATTTTAAGGTGGGATTTGTCTTTGCAACCATACAAATTTACTGTGAAACATAGAGCTGGTTCTCAGCATCAGAACATAGACTTTATATCATGCTTTGGTGGTGATCAAGGTAGTGCATTTGTTCCAGATATGGAAAATAAAACTGAATGTGCACCACATGGTGCCGTAAAGGCACAACCCCAGGGAAAAGAATGGATTACAAACAGTATTGTGTAGTCTGTAGTGATGCTTTGAATACTGTTTATCTTAAAGGGTCCCTGGGGGGGGACTTCTGGAGTGAGTGGGTGAAAGATCCAACCCTTCTAAGGTTGAAGGGTCTCAGCCAACTAAACAAAAATTATGTTGCCTTCTTGTGGTGGGAAGAGTGTAACAGGGGGTCCTGTTTTGAAGTATAAACCAATCGCTAAAAGATGCAATAACCCCCCCCTTTTCTTTTCACTCTATCCCATCTCCTATTATATTTCTATATCTATTCTATAGTTTCTTGTCAGGGTGGCCAACCTGGCAATCTTCTATCTTTCCTTTACTGTCACTTTTTGCCCTGTCAGTAATCAATTGCTAGATGGTTTAAAATATATATATATATATATATATATATATATATATATAGAGAGAGAGAGAGAGAGAGACAAGTGGTCCATAGGGTTCTGACCAAAGAGAGAGAGAGAGAAGGATCTAGAGAAGTAATTGTGCAGATTTCACATTACTGAAGAGAAAGGAGAGAACTCAGGAATTCTTTATGGTACATCTGATGGAAGAAGTATATCCTAATGTTTGAAGAGGTGTGAAGGAATAATACCATTTATTTTTCCTTTCTGTATATATTGATTTTTTTTTTTAATTTTTATTATTATTTTTTTCAATAAAATGATAAACGCAGACATATGCATTTTTTATGCATCATTTATGGTTGTATGATCTGTTTATTGGAACCCACACTACCACACGGGGATGGGAGTGGGAACCCAGCAATAGGTCCCAGCCTTTTTTTTTTGTCTGTTATTTGCTATTTTTGAAACTACTCCATAGGGAGTACAACTGGAGAGATGCCATGGCACTAAAAGGTCTGACCAGCACCATCAGGAAGAGCTGCCCAGAGGCCCTGGCTCTGCAACATAGCGGGGGATGGTGGATGGGTGTGGTAATAAGTGGTGAAAATATTCTGGAAGGTCAACAATTCTGGCAGGTATGTAATGGTCATATCTTCCCATAATCAGTCTTCATCATTGATTCCCACTTATGGATCTGAATGCCAAGCTTCCCTTCTTATCTGAGGGAGAAGCTAGCACATTCTGAGGGTAACAGATATCCTCAGCCCTGTGCGTGTTGGAAAACACCAGAGGTCAGGTGCTCCTTACAGGCCTGGTGAAACCTGAGACTGATCAGGGCTGGGTGGGGGCTCACATGGCACAGGAGCAGGAGGGTTCCACGACAGTTCCTGCCTGACCCTAGGGGAGAAGACATGAGCCCCCTGGAAGTACAAGTTAAGCGCCTTATGCTTGGCCAAAGGTGCCAGCTGGAAGAGGCAAAGCCATGCTATCCACTAATGCCGACTGTGATTCCTTCCAGTTTGGAGGCCACTTGTTGGCATCTTAAGATACCTCCAACCAGTGCTGTGCTACCTCCAGATCCCAGGCAGAAAGGTCATTGGTATGCTGGACTGTCTCGCTTGGTGTCAGTGCAGCTAATAGGCTGCACAGCTGCAACCACAGGCAATGGTTATTGGTCACCATATGTGCCTGATGTGCAGAGATACACATGAGAGCATGTGCCGAGGTGAAAGCCTTCCTCCGAAAAGTAGCCATATGAGTGGAATCTGCACCTGGGGGTTTGGTCACACACAAAGCTCCTGGCTCCAATGGGGCCTGCAGTACTTGAAGCCCCAAGGGGGGTAAAGTACCTCACCTGCAGACCCTGTTGGTGCACAATACTGTGTGACGAGTGTCCCTGGGGATGGCGGGATTGGAGAGGGTATGCCTCCACACTACCCTGAATGCCCCCTCCTCCTTGGCCCTAGCCGAAGGAGGAATGACTACAGTGTCAATATTGGGAATACCAAGAAGTCCCAATGGCAGGACTACCAGATCACAGCTTGTATGGCCTTTAAGATCAAGCACCTGGATCATCACCATCAGGAATCACTGGTGCAGGATGTATTCAGCAGCAGAAGGGAGGTGGACAGATGATTCATTGTCCTCACTAGCGAACAGCAATGAAGATGAGGCACTGCATCTAGACATAGTAAATATCAGAGAGAAGTGCCTGCCCTGGTCCCTGTTTGACTCCCTATACCAATCATCTACCAGCCCACACCAGGTGTTATTCCCATGTTTGAGACCCCTCAGTGCCTATCAACTAGGGCATCCTATCTAGGAATTGATGAGGCCCCTCTAGAAAGGGTTGAGCCTCCAGGTCTCTGGGGCCTTGTCCAGGGCTGCAGAACTGCATAGGAGGAGCTAGCCTCAGGGGTGAGCCTACCAGAGTCACCTGAAGGGTGTCCTCCTGTATCCAAGGAGTGACCTGCTCAGTGCCCATGGGGAGAAACACCCAGGAGGAGAGAGCAGAGCCATACAGGACCCACACAGTGACCCAGGTCTTCACCAGGAGTGGTGACATCTAGCGGCTGTCAGGAGGAAACCCCACCTCTGGGCCATCATCTGACCTTGAGTCAGCACCACCTCCAAAACCGGGCTCAGGATCAGTGACAGCCCCAGAGATAGGGTCATCCTTGTCACCGTGTCCAGCACTGCACTCAGCACCATGCTGTATGCTGACTTCAACACCATGCCCAGAGCCATCACCCTCCTTGGTGTCATGGGTGATGCCAGAGTAGGAGATGATGTCTGAGGCAACATCATCATCATCATCATCATCATCAGCACCTCACCTGGAGCCAGACCCAGGACCGGCACCATGGCTATCATCACCTCCATCACCATGTCCGGAGTCGTCACCTTGAACATACAACTGGCAACAGTGTGGACAACAGCCTCAGTACTGGTCTCTCTCCTGACCCTGCAAACAGTATTAGGAGGGGGACTGATATCATCCCTGATACCAACTTCCATGTCATTACCGTGAATGGTGACATGAGCACAGGTGATGCCAGAGGATGTCGTTGCGGTATCCATGGGTGCAGAATGAGCAGATAGCCGCAGACTCACCACCGCGAATGTCTGCTGCTCAGGGCAGACAAATTGTGGAGTGTTCACAGTCGACTGCCCAGAAGGAGACAACTGTCCTTCAGACTCATCCACTGAAGTCTCTGATGTCTCAGCGTGGTGAGGTTAAGAAGAACTCCATACATTTACAGAACCAGAGCTCCTGGGAACAGGCCAAGGGGAAATACCTAATGACTTGTTCTTGGACACATGCATGCGAGGCCAGCCTCTGAGGGTGGGGGATCAATGACCCCACCTCAACGTGCGATTCTTGAGGACCCACGGAGAACCAGGTGTCGCATGCATCCATGTCACGCTCTGGTCCAAGACAGGCCACACAGGTCTGATGCTAGTCCAGAACAATCATCGATTTCCCACAGGAGCAATGACGCATAATGGGTGGCTGTCAGACTGTCTTCGATGACTTGCCCCCTTTTTATCAGACTTCGGCATTGTGATAAAATCAGAAACACTAGAAACACTGTAAATAAAGAAAGAATTACGGTGATGCAGAAAGCATAAACACCAATTAGGCAGACTGAGGCATTGCACTTTCATGGTGTTCATTCAACAACGAGAAAAACAGAACTAAAGTTAGTGAGAGAGCTGGCAATGCTTATTGGCTACAGCATATCACCATGTGAGGAATGTGCATGTTCTATGACCAGTAACTGTGGCTGGTCTCCTGGCAAAAACTTTGCTCCCACGGGGTCCTAGTGCCGGCAGCCCACACCCATAAGTGGGAATCAATGATGAAGACTGATTCTTGAAAGATCATGCATCCATTGCCTTAGCCTGTGGACACCAGAAGTGTTTGAAAGACCTGAGAGCTTGAACATGCCTGTGAAGGCAACAAATTGATTATGTTTACAATTTTTGGCCATGAAAGGCACACTGAGCAGAAGTTTGTTTCCAGGTATGAGCGGGGAGCACAGGGAGGTTACATGTCTTGCTTAGAGTCGCACAGTACAGTGGAAGTTGTGAGACTCAAACCCAGGTCTGCTGGATGTACCAGGCTTATTTACAGTGGCACTCTGAAGTATCAGCACACGTGAGGAAACCCATCTGGGTTCAGAAACTGCTCATCAGGATGCAGGACCTGGCAACTGAGGCAGTCTGCCTAACGTTAAGCCATCTCCCTAGATAAATGGTTGATAGAGAAAGGAAATTCTCTTCCACCCATTGAAGCCTCCTAGGGCTGAAGTGAGCAATGTGTCTTGTTTTTACATTCTTGATTGTTTATGTGTACAACTGTCATTGTACTGTCCGAGCGCACTTTCGCTACTTGGAACTGGATTTGTTCCTGGAAATGGAAAAGGGAAATAGAGTTAAAAAAAAAAGGAAAAATGACTTTCAGGTTCTGCACAGTTCTTCTTTACTTTGGCCAGAGTCTGATCCACTGTCTCTGTGTTCCTAGAGTTGATCAACACTGGAGATTGGAAAGACTGCCCCCCGAAAAGCAAAGATAAGAACTTTATTGCACAGCATTCCGATATGAACTCCAGAGCCCAGGGGCTGGTCACTGTTTGGACCCATCTTCCATAAAAATTCTGAAGATGTCCTCCCAGAGTCTGCTGGACAAGGTGAGCCTGTGAATCCTATGCAGATTATTCACCCCCTTCAGTAGGAATCACCAGCGTCTCTGTGGGAGAAAAGACCCCTGTTCTGCCACCTGTAGACATGAATGCATGATCCTCTGTTATGCCGGTTACCAAATCCTCGATGGGAACTAAAACTGCCTCTGGGGAAACTGAAGGTGACCAGAACCTGTCTCACTAGAGGAGGAGTTAAGAGTTCTGTTGACCACTATACATGGGCAGCAGCCCCTGGCTGCAGGTTTTAAACTAAACAGCATGTTGCCAGAGAAGAGGACTCAAAAACAAATATGGCTTGGAAGCCTAAATTGCAGACGAGTAACGTAACCAGATGGCCCTCAGTGCAACTACAGCAGGCAATGATAACCAAGGTGTCTTAGTGTGTGTAGTACTAATAGCCAAGGTGGCCAATGTGTGTAGCTGAGTGCGTGTTATTGATAGTAAGGTGGTGTAGTGTGTGTAGTCCTGATGGCTAAAATGGAAAGAGTGTGTGTGTGTGTGTGTGTGTGTATGTGTGTGTGTGTGTGTCTGGTGTTGATCGCCAAAATTACATAGTGTGTGGTACTGATAGCCCAGATGGCAGTATTCATGTGGTACTGACAGCCAAGATGCAGAGTGTATGTTACTGGTGGGCAAGATGGCAGATTGTGTGATACTGATAGGTAAGATGGCAGAGTATGTGGTACTGACAGCAAGATTGCAGCATATGTGGTATTGATAGCCAAAGATGGCATAGTGTGTGTGTGTGTGTGTGTGTGTGTGTGTGTGTGTGTGTGTGTGTAGTACTAATAGCTAAAATGGCAGCATGTGTGCCACTGATAGGCAACATGGCCTAGTATGTATAGTACCAATTGCCAAGATGGCAGTGTGTGTGCGCATGTGTGTGCGTGTGTGTGTGTGTGTGTGTGTGTGTGTGTGTGTGTGTTGATAACCAAGATGGCATGGTGTGTGTGTGTGGTACTGACTGGCAAGATGGCAGTGTGTGTGTTTGTGTTGGCATAGTGTGTGCAGTACTAATAGCTAAGATGGCAGAGTGTGTTTGGTGCTGATAGACAAGATGGGGTCAGGTCTATGTCATACCAACAGCTAGCATTGCGGATTTTATAATACTGACAGCAAGTATGACCCTTTTTTAATGGTGGATTCACTCAAGGGATGCGTCACCTCCTACCTGCTGCTGAATTTTGTTCAGGAAGTATTTCTGAATTAGTTGTCTGGTGGTACACGTGTTCAACTTCAGGTGGTGACTGAGAGCCTGAAACAAAAGAGGCAAAATAGTAACAGGGTTCATTGTGTACAGAAAGTCACAGGGTTCATTGTGTACAGAAAGTCATAAGATTCATTGTGTACAGAAAGTCACAGGGTTCATCATGTACAGAAAGTCACAGAGTTCATTGTGTACAGAAAGTCACAGGTATCCTTGCAGAGAAAGTCACAGGGTTCATTGGGTACAGAATGTCACAAAGTTTATAGTGTACAGAAAGTCATAGGGTTCATGATGTACAGAAAGTCACAGGGTTCATTGTGTACAGAAAGTCACAGGTATTCTTGCAGAGAAAGTCACAGGGTTCATTGGGTACAGAATGTCACAAAGTTTATAGTGTACAGAAAGTCATATGGTTCATTGTGTACAGAAAGTCACAGGGTTCATCGTGTACAAAATTTCACAAGATTCATTGTGTACAGAATCTCATAGGGTTCATTATATACAGAAAGTCATAGGAATCATAGTGTCCAGAAAGTCACAGGATTCATTGCGTAAAGATAGTCAAAGGGTTCATCATGTATATAGAAAGTGACAGAGTTCATTCTGTACAGAATGTCACAGGGTTCATGGTGAACAGAAAGTCATAGGGTTCATCATGCATATAAAGTCACTGGGTTAATTGTTTATAGAAAGTCACGGGGTTCATCATGCATAGAAAGCGTTAGGGTTCATCATGCATAGAAAGTCACGTGGTTCATCGTGTACAGAAACTTACAGAGTTCATTGTGTACAGATAGTCACAGAGTTTGCCATGTATAGAAAGTGACAGGTTTCATTGTGTACAGAATGTCACAGGGTTCATAGTGTACAAAAAGTGGTTCATCATGCATAAAAGTCACAGAGTTAATTGTTTACAGAAAGTCACAGGGTTCATCATGCATAGAAAGTCACAGAGTTCATTGTGTACAGATAGTCACAGGGTTCATCATGTATAGAAAGTGATAGGGTTAATTGTGTACAGAATGTCATAGGGTTTATTGTATACAGAAAGTCACAGGGTTCATAGTGTCCAGAAAGTCACAGGGTTCATTGTGTAAAGATCGTCACAGGGTTCATCATGTATAGAAAGTGACAGAGTTCATTGTGTATAGAATGTCACAGGTTTCACAGTGTACAGAAAGCGGTTCATCATACATAAAAGGTCACAGGAACGATTGTGTAGAGAAAGTCATGGGGTTCATAGTGTCCAGAAAGTCACAGGGTTCATTGTGTAAAGATAGTCACAGGGTTCGTCATGAATAGAAAGTGACAGGATTCATTGTGTACAAAATGTCACAGGGTTCATAGTGTACAGAAAGTGGTTCATCATGCATAGAAAGTAACAGGATTCATTGTGTACAGAAAGTGGAGTGGAGACAGTATAGTGCAGTGGTTTAAGGCTCTGAGCTGCAAATCTGGAGACCTGGGTTTGAATCTCACAGCCCCCACTTGCATACTGTCTGACCCTGAGCAAGTCACTTAACTTCCTTGTGCTCCCAGGTTGCAGCTGTAAACAAAATTTCAGCTTAGTGTGTCTCACCTGGTTAAACAATTGGAAAAAAATAGTCACAGTGTTCATCATGAATAGAAAGTCACAGGTTTCATTGTGTTCAGCCAGTCACAGAGTTCGTCATGCATATAAAGTCACAGGGTTAATTGTGTACAGAAAGTCACAGAGTTCATCATGCATAGAACGTCACAGGTTTCATTATGTACAGAAAGTCACATGGTACATCATGTACAGAATGTCACAAGGTTCATCGTGTACAGAAAGCCACAGGGTTCATCATGCATAGAAAGTCACATGGTCCATCATGTACAGAATGTCACAGGATTCATAGTGTACAGAAAATCATAGGGTTCACCATGTACAGAAAGTCACAGAGTTCATCATGTACAGTAAGTCACAGGGCTCATCATGACATATAGAAAGTCACGGCATTAATCCTGTACAGAATGTCACAGGGTTCACCATGCATAGAAAGTCACAGGGTTCATAGTGTCCAGAAAGTCACAGACTTCATTGTGTAAAGATAGTCACATAGTGCGTCATGCATAGAAAGTGACAGTGTTCATTGTGTACAGAATGTCAAATTTATTTTATTTATTTATTCAAATTTCGGAATTACAATCCTTTACGTCAATGACTCCTTTGCAAAGGCTCCACATCAGTACATACATACATAGATTAAAGACACATTGTACAATGCTTACTAGACAAACATTACATTAAGACAAATTATACATGGTTACTCTGTACAGGTTAATTTTCAGGCTCATATTACATTGCTTTGTTAGATTCTCTAGGGTTGTTTATGGACCCTGGATCATTGCAGCGGAGAGGGACTGGGTCCCAAGTTTGAGGCCATCTCCAATACGGTAGTATGGGTTTATCGGCATAGCTAGATATTTTGTTGTCCTTGGTTTGGAGCTCAGGGAAATGCTAGCTTAATGACACCTATCGTGTTAGTGAGGACTGGTTGTTACAGCCACAAATCTCTAAGTCAATGAAAAATCTCTTGATATCATTTTTGAATAGGCCAAGACTAGGGGCCTGGGAGATGGTGGAGGGAACTTTATTTAGCCAGAGTGGAGCATGATACCGGAAAGACCTTTGTCCTGTGGCAGTCCTGCAGTGAGGGACTAGGAGTGGGGTGTTTGCCAGGTGCCTAGAGGCGCTCCTGTGGGGCTAGGTTGGATGAGGGGGTGGAAACCCTAAGGACCAAGATTAATTTGGATCTTTTTTGCTAGGAGGCAAGTGTGGTACCTTAGTTTGCCTTCAAAGGTCAATCAGTCTGCTCGCTTATAGAGCTCACACGTATGGGTTAATCTATCGCTGCATGTATCCAGTCTGCAGGCTTTATTGAGAGCTAGTTTGATGCTGTTTAAGGCTGTGTTGTCAGCCATGCTGTAGATTATTATGCCACAATCAAGCACGGAAAGGACTGAGCTGGTTACCACCAGCCTTAGTGCCTGGGGTGGGAGGCAGTGTTTGTGTCTGTATAATATCCCAAGCCAGACGTTTGCAGAGGTGGAGAGGTGCTTAATGTATAATGTGGTAAGTAAGTGATGTTTATTTTATTTATTTTTATTTATTTAGCTTTTGTTGACCGGGTAAGTGCACTAGACAAATCCTGCCTATTTTCAGGCATGACCCGGGGGAGGGGGATACAGATGAATGCCAACTGACCTTGAACCAGATTAAGCTGTTGGTGGTAATTTTTTTTAGTGAATGAGGGAAATTTGGCAGGACACGGGAAATTCCTACTCTTTCGATAAGTGCCATGGGATCTTTAACATCCACCTGAACTACCACCAATCCAGGCAGATGGGACATCGGTTTAACGTCTCATCCGAAAGACGGCACCTCAGAAATGCAGCACCCCTCTCATGCTGCATTATAGTGTCAGTACTGGGATATTAACCCAAGTGCCAGATGTGGGAACTGAACCCACAGTCCTCTGATCTCCCGGCCTCAGAGGTGAGTGTGCTACCTACTGAGCCACTGACACTGCATAATGTGCCCAGAGTGATGCCCAAGTATTTAAAGTTAGGGACTTGTTCTGTGTGAGTACCCTGAGAAGTTAAGAATGATAGCAGGGCATTACCCCTGGAGTTTTGACGGTGAGCAAAGATCATAGATTTAGTCTTGTTGTAGTTAAGTAGTAATCGATGTTCAGAGAGCCAAGATTCTAGTTCTGTAAAGCTGCCTTGCAGGAAATTTTGTACAGAGTTTGAATTGGGGTGTTTCCAGTATACTACTGCGTCGTCAGCATAGAGCAATAGTTTTCCATTGCAGGCCAGCAGGAAGGAGTTTAGATAGAGAGTGAATAGTAGAGGGCCTAATATCGACCCTTGGGGGATTCCTGCATACAGGTTGCATAGCTGAGAGGGTGGTGTTGATTTTGACTTGTATTCAGTCAGTGAGATAGTTTTTGAGCCAGGAAATTGTTTCTTGGGCAAGATGGAGGGAGGGAGAGAGTGGATAAGGAGTGAGTGGTTGACGGTGTCGAAAGCTTTGGTCAGATCCACAAAGATTACTCCTGCTACAGACCCCAGTTCCAAAGTTTCTTGTATGTTCATTGGGTTCATAGTGTACAGAAAGTGGTTCATCATGCATAGAAAGTCACAGTATTCATTGTGTACAGAACATCACAGGGCTCATCAAGCATAGAAAGTCACAGGCTTCATTGTGTACAAAAAGTCACAGGATTCATCATACATATAAAGTCACAGGGTTAATTGTTTACAGAAAGTCACAGGGTTCATCATGCATAGAAAGTGACAGGGTTCATTGTGTACAGAATGCCACAGGGTTTATAGTGTACAGAAAGTCATAGAGTTCATTATGCATAGAAAATCACAGGATTCATTGTATACAGAAAGTGATAGGGTTCATCATGCTTAGAAAGTCACAGGTTTCATTGTGTACAAAATGTCACAGGGTTCATCGTACATATAAAGTCACAGGGTTAATTGTTTACAGAAAGTCACAGGGTTCATCATGCATAGAAAGTGACAGGGTTCATTGTGTACAGAATGCCACAGGGTTCATAATGTACAGAAAGTCATAGGGTTCATTATGCATAGCAAGTCACAGGATCATTGTATACAAAAAGTGATAGGGTTCATCATGCATAGAAAGTCACACGTTTTAATGTGAACAGAAAGTCACAGGGTTCATCATGCATATAAAGTCACAAGACAAACTGTTTACAGAAAGTCACAAGGTTCATCGTGCATAGAAAGTCACAGGGTTCATTGTGTACAGAAAGCCACATGGTAGATCAAGTACAGAATGTCACAGGGTTCATCATGTACAGAATGTCACAGGAGTCAGTGTACAGAAAATACAGGTTACTCACCTGTAACAGGGGTTCTAGGAATGGTATATGTTGTTCATCCACACCGACTGGCAGGTTCCTTGCCGCTTTAAATCTTGCCGGAAGGTCTTCAAGCTGGCTCCTCCCACCTACCCGGGTGGTAAAACTCTCTGCTCCGCCCCATGATGCCATATCTAGCCTGCTGGAAGCCAGATCAGCGTCAAGCCGAAGTTAGGTCGTAGGGATGAGCAACATATACCATTCCTAGAACTCCTTGCTACAGGTGAGTAACCTGTATTTCTAGGGACATGGATATGTTGTTCATCCACACTGACTGGCAGACTCCTAGTAGTTCTCTGGGAGGAGGGAGGCAAGGTGCACACCCTCTACTTAGGGAATAAAGACTGGAGAACCGAGGCCCCAAAACCAGCATCCCGGCATGACTCAAGATCAATGTGGTAATGGGTGATGAAGGTGTGTGCTGACTTCCAAGTAGCAACCCTGCAGATTTCCTGGATAGGGACGTCCCTGGAAGCAGACACCGATGCAGTGGTATGGCAGGTAGAATGAGCTCTTATCCCTCTCAGAGGCTTCATGCCCACCAACCTATAGTAAGAGATCTATGCAGGAGGTGACCCACCTGCCTATCGTCTGCTTGGCTGCAGGTCTGCCAGGTGCGGCTTCAGTGTAGGTGACAAACAGCTGGCGAACCTCTCCCCGAACGTCAGCCATCTGCTCCTTATAATATGAGAGCGCTCTTCTAGGGTCCAAAGTATGGAGCCTATATTCGGCCTCCGAGGAGTGATTGGGGTAGAACACTGGCAGAGTCAACACCTGGTTAAGGTGAAACTCCGACACCACCTTCAGAAGGAATTTCGGGTGGGGGCACAGGAAAACCTTGTCCCAGTGGAAGACCAGATAAGGAGACTTGATGGAAAGCACCTGGAGCGCTCCCATCCTTCTGACTAACGTGATAGCCACCAAGAAGGCGGTCTTCCACGACAGGTGAGAGATGTCACACCTGTGCATCGGTTTGAATGGCCTGCCCATGAGCCTAGCCAATACCAGCAGTAGATCCCACGGAGGTGGAAGTTCTCGCACCGGAGGGGATATGCGATCAAGGCCTTTGAAAAAGCACCCGACTACCTTCTTGTGCACCACTGACGGCTTCAAGGCCTGCACCTGATAAGCAGAGATGGCTGCCAGGTGCACCTTAAGCGTTGTCGACTGAAGTCCTTGCTGAGAAAGGGACCACAGGTAGTCCAGAATGCTTGCCAAGGAACAGGAGGAAGGGTCCAGGCCCTTGCCCTGACACCAAATGGAGAATCTCTTCCATTTGAAGGCATAGCATTTTCTGGTCGACTCCTTACGGGACGCTTCAACTACGTTGAGGACCTCATCAGAAAGACTCAAGGCCTGGAACTCTAGCCACTCAGGAACCAGGCCATCAGGTGCAGGGATTGAAGGTCTGGATGGAATACCTTCCCCTGATTGACTGAGATCAGGTCCGGGTGGGCTGGAAGCCACCTCAGGAGCCTGGAGCTAAGACTGAGGAGATCTGGATACCAGAACTGGTGGGGCCAGTCTGGGGCTACCAGAATCACCTGTGCCTTCTCCCTCCCCCCTCACCTTGAGAAGCACCTTGTGGATCAAGGGAAATGAGGGAAAGGCATAGAAGAGGCCCAGGTCCACGGCCTCGAGAAGGCATCCCCCTGCAGCGAGCCCTGCTGAGGAGAGCGGGCATGAAACAGACTCAGCTACGCATTCTCTCTGAAGGCAAACAGGTCTGCCTGAGGTGTGCCCCAGAGGGAGAACAGATCTTGTACTACCTTCAGCAGAAAAGACCACTCATGAGATGCAGCCCCTATCTGGCTTAGGGCATCGGCCAGGGTGTTGGAGGCTCCTGTCACATGAATGGCGAGGAGATCCACCTCCAGGCTGCGCACGAGTGACCTAATGCGGAGAGCTTCCCTGCACAGAGGCATGGAGCACATCCCACCCTGGTGGTTTAGGTAGTACATGGTCATGGTATTGTCCATCTGGACCTGAACCACTTGACCCCATAGAAACAAAGTGAAGGTGGTGAGGGCTAGATGAACCACTCAAAGTTCCAGCAGGTTGATGTGGCATCTGGACTCCCAAGGGGACCAGAGGCCGTGCACTCTGTGCTCCCCCAGATGGGCACCCCAACCCATCAGAGAGGCATCAGTCGATAGAGAGACTGTCGGCTCGGGGCGGACAAATGGGATGCCCTCCTGCAGATGTGCTGGAATGGTCCACCACTGGAGAGCGTTCCACATCCCCTGGGTCACTGTCACTAGCTGATCCAGTGGATCAAAGTGCTGTGACCATTGACTGACCAGTCCCCATTGAAGGGGACACATATACCAGTGGGCCCAACGGACCATGCTGGTGCAGGCCGCCATGAGGCCCAGGAGGCACAGGAAGTCCCGGGCAGGGCGTGATTGCCCAACCTGAAATGACTGGGCAAAGGAGGAAAGAACCTTGGCCCTGTCCACCAGGAGCCATGCTCTGGCTCGTAGAGAGTCAAGCTCTGCCCCAATGAATTGTATCACCTGCTTTGGCACGAGTTCCGACTTGGCCTCGTTGATGAGGAGGCCAACCTGAGAGCAAACCTGGAGGGCCAGATCTCTGGACCGCTCCACCTCCACTCTGGAGGGGGCTGCAATCAGCCAATCATCCAGGTAGGAGTACACCCAGACCCTTCGGCACCGCAGGAATGCTGTCACTACTGCCATGCATTTGGCGAAGACCCTGGGAGCTAGGGAAAGGCCAAAGGGCATGGCCTGGAACTTGTAAAGGGATCCCTCCACTCCGAAGTGGAGGAATCTCTGGTGGGATGGATGGATAGAGATGTGAAAGAATGCATCCTGAAGATCCAGGGAACAGAATCACATGCCTCGTTCCAAGGATGGGATTATCTGAGCCAGAGTGACCATCCTGAAGGTCCGAGACCTTAGGAACCTGTTCAGGTCATGCAGGTCGAGAATGGGGCACCAGCCTCCCATCCGTTTTGGGACCAGAAAGTACCTGGACACAAACCCCGGGTCTGGAGGAGGATCTGCCACCTTCCTGATCACCTCTTTTTCGAGGAGCAGGGCAATATCGGCTCGGTGGGCCGACAGAGAAGCTGCGGACCCCGTGGCCCCTCGAGGCGACAGCTCGGAAGGGTGGGGCCTGCTCGAACTCCAGAGGCAGACCCTTTCCTACCACCTCCAACACCCAGCAGTCCATGGTGATAGTGGACCAGGTGGAAAGGAAGTGGTGGAGCCATCCCCCCACAGGGGGAACCCGGGGGGAGTGATGAGGTTGGGGGTGACACCCCTCAACCCGTCACTGGGCAGGCTTGGAGGAGGGACCGGCCGAGGGACCTCCTGGGCCTTTACCTCCCTGCTTCCTATTGGAGGAAGCTGCGGGCTTGGGTTTGGGATGCCAAGCGTGAGCCTGCTGGCCCTGGTGCTGGTGCTGTTAGGGCCAGATGTGCCACAAGCGCAGAAGAGCGAAAGGACTTGTGCCGCTGCTGTCAGCAGCCTTTGTCCTTCTGGGCAGAGGTGACAAAGTCCAGAGTGGCATTGGACTTCTCGATCCGCTGGAGGTGACCTTCCACTCCAGGGCTGAAGAGGTCAGTCCCCAAGAAGGGGACGTCTGCCAATTTGTGCTGGCTATCTGCCGTGAAGGTGGATATCCTCAACCATGCTCTGCGGAGCATGGCCACCGCAGCCGCAACCGATCTGGCACAGGAGTCTCCTATGTCCAGAGCCGTTTGGAGCTGCTGCTTAGCCACTGCCCGACCCTGGTCCCAAACCTGCCGGACCATGGTCTGCAGGTTGGCCGGGAGATGAGGGATCACCTCATCCAGGGAGCCCATGAGGGCGTGGGAGAAGTGTGCCATCAGCACGGCCAAGCTGGCCTGGCGGAGGCCAAGGGAGGATGCAGTGTACACCTTGCACCCAGCGTAGTCCAGCTTTTTGGACTCCTTGTCAGGGGGCTTGTCCACATCCCTAGCATTCCCGGAACACCGGAAAACACTGTCGGTGACCAACCCCTCGGCAGAGGGGTGTTCCGAAAACCTGGGCAAAGAGCCAGTAGTGACTGCATACTTCTTGGCCATCCTGGCCGAAGGCACAGGGCAGGAAGCAGGCCACTGCCAAAGCTCCAAGGCTGGGCCAACAATGGCCTCAGCCACCGGAAAGGCCTCCGTGGGGGAATCCCCCTCGGTCCAGTATCTCCGTCAGGGGATACTTGGCCCATTTGGATATGGGCTCAAGCTGCATCCCGGTGGACTCCGAGATGAGCCCAAGCAAACCCATGAAGGACGATGGGCTTTTGTCCAATGACTGGCCCCCGGAGGACTCCAGGTCAACCGGCCTGGAGAACAGGGAGGAGTCATCTTCGGACTTGGAGGAGTCCTCGAAGAGCTGCCTGGGGCCTGAGCCATCCTCCACCTGCCAAGGACAGTCAGGAGTGAGGGTGACCGACAACCTGTGGGACAGACCTTGACCCAACTGAGAGTCCTTGGTCGATGCCCCTGATTTCGGTTGTGGAGGCGGAGGTTCCACCACAATCAGTGGGGCAGCAGGATTCGGCCGAACAACCGCCCAGGCTTAGGCATCTCGACTACAGCGAGGGGTTGTTTCGGCCGCTCGGGTGACAGCCACTTGATGGCTGGGGGAGGCGTCGGCATGGACTTGCTCCCGGACAGAAGTAACTGCTGCCACATCAGGTCCTCGTAGCATCAACGCAATTTTCGCCGAAGCCTCTCCTCTTCTGAGGAGGAAGATGAGGACGAGCGGCGGCACCACTTACCTCGGTGCCGAGACCGAGACCGCTGATGTCAGTGGGATCGGCTAGACCGAGAAGATGTCCGAGACCGAGATTCTCAGTGTTTCCGAGGACAAGTCTGGGAAGGAGCGAGGGACACCCGCTCTTCCCTCGGCTCGGACGCCTTAATCGGGGACTGCTGCACTGGGGGCGCAGGCAGATCCTCGGTCTCCACCGGGGGAACCGGTGAAGAAGGGTTGTCGGCTTCACCAATTGACAGCCCGTCTGACGGGTTGAGAAAAATCTCGACCGCGTCGATGGGTGTCTTGGCTGGCTGGTCTGATGGAGATGCCGTGAAGCCAACGGTCTTAGCAGCAACCTCGACCGAAGTCGACAGTCAGCTGTCCGGGGAAGGAGACCTCTCCCGCTCCCACGATCGCCGATGATGGGACTTACCCTTAGAGTCCTTCTTTTTGGACCGAGAGGAATGTCCCGATGGCCCCTCTCCCTTCGTGGAAAAGGATTGGCAAAGCTCCTTGAATGAAGCTGAAACGAGGTACCCAGAGAGCGGGATAAATGCCGCGACCGAGGAAGAGGATGATGCGGCCTGGGCCGCCTCCTCCTCGAGGGCGATCATCTACTCGAGCTGCTCAGCCGAGCCAGCCACCATGGTAACCGCCCAACGGGCCTCCTTTGACTTAACCAGCGGGTAGCACTTCTCGGGGTGCCCCAGCTGTAACCGGGCAGCGCAGTCCTCCAGGACGCTGGCCGAAAATGAATGGCATGACTCGCAGGCCTGCGGGTCGTGTTCTAGGCCGAGGCAGTAGACGCACGTGGAGTGTGGGTCCATCCTGGACATCTTCTGCCCACAAGGGCACCGCCGAAATCCAGGAGTCGATTTGTCCATCGCAGCCGCGAGGGAAAAAGTTGACCGAAGTCTTGAGTTTCGGGCAAACCAAAGAATAAGGATCCAGTCTATCATGCAGAGCGTTAAGGAGGGAACCTGAGCTTCCAAGCGGTAAGGAAGATCTGGCATCACTGAGGCGGAGCCGAGAGTTTTACCACCCGGGTGGGTGGGAGGAGCCAGCTTGAAGACCTTCCGGAAAGATTTGAAGTGGCAAGGAACCTGCCAGTCAGTGTGGATGAACAACATATCCATGTGCCTAGAAATCATAGGGTTCACCATGTACAGTAAGTCACAGGGCTCATCATGGCATACAGAAAGACACAGCATTAATTGTATACAGAATGTCACAGGGATCATCTGCATAGAAAGGCACATGGTTCATTAGGTACAGATTGTCACAGAGTTCATAGTGTACAGAAAGTCACAGAATTCATTGTGTACAGAGTCACGGGGTTAAATGTGTACAGAATGTCACAGGGTTCATCGTATATAGAATGTGACAGGGTTCATTGTGTACAAATGTCACAGAGTTCATTGTGTACAGAACGTCACAGGGTTCATTGTTTCCAGAAAGTCACAGGGTTCATAGTGTACAGAATGTCACAGTGTTCATAGTGTCCAGAAAGTCACAGGCTTCATTGTGTACAGATAGTCACAAGGTTCGTCATGCATAGAAAGTAAGAGGGTTCACTGTGTACAGAATGTCACAGGGTTCGTAGTGTACAGCAAATCATAGAGTTCACCATGTACAGAAAGTGACAAGAGTTCGTATACAGAAGGCCACAGGGCTCATCATGGCAACCAGAAAGTCACAGCATTCATCGTGTACATAATGTCACAGGGCTAATCATGCATAGAAAGTCACAGGGTTCATTGGGTACAGAATGTCACATGGTTCATCATGTACAGAATGTCACAGGGTTCATAGTGTACAGAAAATCATAGGATTCACCATGTTCAGAAATTCACAGAGTTCATCATGTACAGAAAGTCACAGGGCTCATCATGGCGTACAGAAAGTCACAGCATTCATCGTGTTCAAAATGTCACAGGGTTCATCATGCATAGAAAGTCACAGGGTTCATTGTGTACAGAATGTCACAGTCTTCATTGTGTACAGAAAGTCACAAGGTTCATCATGCATAGAAAGTCACGGGTTCATCGTGTAAAGATAGTCACAGGGTCCGTCATTTATAGAAAGTGACAAGATTCATTGAGTACAGAATGTCACAGGGTTCATAGTGTACAGAAAGAGGTTCATCATGCATAGAAAGTCACAGGATTCATTGTGTACAGAAAGTCACAGGGTTCATCATGCATAGAAAGTCACAGGTTTCATTGTGTACAAAATGTCACAGGATTCATTATGCATATAAAGTCACAGGGTTAATTGTTTACAGAAAGTCACAGGGTTCATCTTGCATAGAAAGTGACAGGGTTCATTGTGTACAGAATGCTACAGGGTTCATAGTGTATAGAAAGCCACAGGATTTATTGTGTACAGAAAGTCACAGGGTTCATCATGCATAGAAAGTCACAGGGTAAATTGTTTACAGAAAGTCACAAGGTTCATCATGCATAGAAAGTCACAGGGTTCATTGTGTACAGAAAGTCACATGGTTCATCATGTACAGAATGTCACAGGATTCATAGTGTACAGAAAATCATAGGGTTCACCAGGTACAGAAAGTCACTGGGTTCATCATGTACAGTAAGTCACAGGGCTCATCATGGCATACAGAAAGTCACAGTGTTAATCATGTACAGACTGTCACAGGGATCATCATGCATAGAAAGTCACAGGGTCCATTGGGTACAGACTGTCACAGAGTTCATATTGTACAGAAAGTCACAGGATTCATTGTGTACAGAATGTCACAGGATTCATTGTGTACAGAATGTCACAGGATTCATTGTGTACAGAATGTCACAGAGTTTATTGTGTACAGAAAGTCACAAGGTTCATCATGCATAGAAAGTCATAGGGTTCATTGTGTCCGGAAAGTCACAGGTTTCATCGTGTACAGATAATCACAGGGTTCATCATATATAGAAAGTGACAGGCTTCATTGTGTACAAAATGTCACAGGGTTGATTGTGTACATAAAGTCACAGGGTTCATAGTGTCCAGAGTGTCACAGGGTCCATAGTGTGCAGAATGTCACAGGGTTCATTGTGTACAGATAGTGATGGGATTGGTCATGTATAGAAAGTGACAGGATTTATTGTGTACAGAAAGTCACAGGGTTCGTAGTGTCCAGAAAGCCGCAGGGTTCATAGTGTACAGAAAATCATAGGATTCATCATGTACAGAATGTCACAGGGTTCATCATGCATAGAAAGTCACAGGGTTCATTGGGTACAGAATGTCACATGGTTCATAGTGTACAGAAAATCATAGGGTTTACCATTTACAGAAAGTCACAGGGTTCATCATGTACAGAAAGTCACAGGGTTCATCATGTACAGAAAGTCATGGCTCATCATGGCGTACAGAAAGTCAGAGCGTTCATCATGTTCAGAATGTCACAGGGTTCATCATGCATAAAAAGTCACCGGCTTCATTGTGTACAGAATGTCACAGTGTGCATTGTGTACAGAAAGTCATAAGGTTCATCATGCATAGAAAGTCACAGGGTTCAGCACTGGACCACCGGTGGGTAAGTAAGGGTTAGGGGTGTGGGGTTGTAGGTGTTGAGTGGGAGGGTCATATGGGGGGGATAATGGTGCAACAGACATTGATGGATGTTTTTCTTTTTTCCAGGTTCCCCCCTCAAATAAAAACCCCGATGAGGGACAGTTTTCATTTTTCAGGTGAAGACACTGGGGGATTGGGCACCCCCAGTGTCAGTATTGTTTTAGTGTGTGTGGGGGTGCTGAGAGGGAGAGTTGGGTGGGGGGAGTTGCGCAGCATTTTATTTTCTTTGGCTGCCACTTTACAGCACTGCACAGAGTGTTTAATGTCACCCCTGACTATCACCCCAGATCCAGTTCCTCCTTTGAGCTGGACACCTATTCACCCCCCCAGCCAGTAGCTGGTTCCTGGGTTCCTAGCTTCCAGGAGCATGACCTTGCACGTCTTGGCATAGAACCCCAACTGCCAGATGCCAGACCATTTCACTAGTCTGGCCTGATCCTCCTAGAGTTCCTGTCTCTCCTCTTCTATGCCCACCCTCCCACAGAGCTTAGTATTGTCTGCAAAAAGCAGACTTTACTTTTGACCCCTACCACTATGTAACCAATAACAATATTGAATAGCACTGGACCGACTACTGATCCCTGTGGGACCCCGCTGGTTACAGATCTACACTTGGATAGTTCACCCCCTAATGTCATGCTCTGTTTCCTTTCTTACAGCCAGCTCCTTACCCACCTCAAGAGCTTGCCCCAGACTCCCAAGTTACTCAGTTGCTAAGCAACCTTTCATGTGGCAAGGAGTCGAAGGTCTTACTGAAGTCCAGGTATAGTACATCCTCTGCCTGGCCCTTGTCTAATGACCTTGTGACCCAGTTGAAAAATTCTATCATGTTCATCTGGCAGGATCTCTCCATGACCAACCCATGCTGACTATTGTTCTGGAGACTGTTATCCTCCAGAAAGTTTACCAGCCTTTCTTTTAGAATGGTCTCCATTAATTTTCCTACAATGGATTTTAGACTGACTGGTATGTAGCTACCAGGCTCATTTCTGGGACCACTCTTCTCCAGTCCTATGGCAAACACCCTGTCTCAGGTGAGGTGTTAAACAGATCCACCAGGAGGCCACCAGTACCTCCGCCAGTTCTCCCAGGACCCTCGGGTGACTGCCATTGGGCCAGGTGCCATGTCCACCCGAAGGGCCCCAAGACCCTCTAAGGCCCTGTCTACTTCAATCACCCCATCTGTTTTATCCCCCCCTTTCCTACCTCTATATTCCCTGTGGCACAGGGCCTTCCTTTTCCCTAGTGTGTTTGTATGTTTCTATTATGTTCCCTCTTTCCCTCCTGTCCTCTGGAGTGTACATGTTAGACTGTTATATCTTGCCTCACAGGTCTTACCCCACTACCCCAGGATCATTTTTGTCACCCTGAGTTGGAAGGTTTCTAGCCTCCCCTGTCCTTCTTCAGATGTGTGTTCTACAACTGCACGCAATACCTCAGGTGTGGTCAAACCAATGACCTGTGCTAGCAGATGAATCAGGGTACAGTGATGCTGTTTTTATGTTAATGTACATAGTTATGATAAACATATATTAAATATACACTGTGGAATGTGTCTAACAATTGTTGATTTTTCCTTTCAAAGTGTCTCTTGAGGTGTCAGGAACTCCCTAACAATGTAGCTCTTACAACACACACCATAATACAATTGAAAGATGCTACAATTAGATCTGAGACTTATGATGCTAATGAAAAGGGATGAACAACATGAGGGCACTATAACTGTGAACCCTACTAATTCCCATCACTGACTCACATTTAACAAGTGCTTACCGTGAAACTAACTGTGTGAAGAGTCTCCAAAGACAACCCCATGCCCCCTGCATGAAAGCACTGCTCCAGGCTCTGAAAAGGGAAGTCCAACAAGAGTTAATAACAGAGTAGAGCTCTTCTAATTAAAAAAGTAGTATTCATAATCTTAATAAAAGACAAACTACCTAGCCAAAAAACTACTGCATGGCAGTGGCATCACCAGGCTGTTTTTAGGGAGGCTGAAGCCCCCCTAATGTAAGCTCTAGCATCCCCAATCATTTTCCCTGAAAAATGTTAAGACTCACAGCTTCACTGCTTGCTGAGGAAAAAAAGAAGCTATGGTTTAGAGTCAGCACTTTAAAGCTCTACCACATGGAGTGCACTTCCTTATTTTTTGCCTGGCCCGTGTCCTCCGGATCTAGCTGTGATCATTGGCGGTGCTAGTGGTGGAAGTCGGGGAGTCCTGCTCTCACCCAATGTGTTGGTTGCCCCTGAACAGTGGTAGGGTGGAATGTTAGTGGTCCGGGTGCTGGTTTCCGCCCAGACACACTTTGCTGCTGCACCTCATGGTCCGTCTGCCCAAACTTGTCCCCTCTTGGTGAATGCCGCATGGACCGTGATCAGCTGTGCGCCCAGGTCCGCGACTGCAGTGGTACTAATTAACTTTGGAAGAGAGGTGGGGAAGTGAGCTGAGCAGGGGAACTCCACTACCAATGACCACCAAAACGGATGCCGTCACCTAATTCTTGGGGGGGGGGCTACAGAAGAAGGACCACAGTTGGGGGGTCATCTCAGGGGAATGGATAAAGAAAGGGGTTCGAGGAGTCCACAAAACAGATAAACATAAAAACAAAAAAATGGCAAAACTGAAGGCAGAAATTAAAAAGTCCCCCCCCAAAAGGGCACCACACCCCGCAACCAGCCCAGAAGACCAGTCAAATGGATGGGAAGCAACCTGGAGCCCCCACAAAGGGGAAGAGAAAGAAATTTAACAAAACAAAGAAGAGAAAAAAAAAATAACCACTCCAGCAAAGCTGGGCAGGGCAACAGCCTGCCGACCAGCAAGTGGCAGTAGAAGCAGTAAACAAGGGGGAAGGACAGGGGACTGCAATGGCAGCCCCATGTGTGGCAACACCCAATGTCAATGCCAGAAAAAACACAAAAAACAGCCAGCATACTGGAGGGAGGAAGACAGGGGAACTGCAATGGCAGCCCCCAAAAAACACAAACCATGCCACACTTGTTCTGCAAAATAACAGGAAGCAAACTAACAGACTTGCCAAGCCATATTTTTATTCAAACAAAAGAGAACCTGGGTGAGCATTACCCTCATCATTTTGCATCTGAAATGAGATGCTTGTGCTACTTGTACTACTTGGCACCCAGCATCAGGACACCCCAATACAAAAACTGCAAATCGAGGGAGCAGACAACTAAAGGGAGCTCACCCTATGGAACTGGCTGCTGCTGGCCATCAGGAGGACTGCTGGCCTTTTTCCAGAGTTAAGGTGTGACTGCTACTGCTGCTGCTGGAGACCTCTGAGGACCACTGGCTATAGAGGAGCAGCCATCCAGGAGCTACGAACCCGAGCTTCAGGTAAGCCTCCAGCCATCTGTACTCCTGTGCTCACTACTCTGTCAGTCACCCAGTCCAGAACTGCCACTGGTTAGCATGGAAGACCCTTTCTAGCCTAGAGGTGGACCTGGCTTTTGGACAGATGATTAGGCATCTGAGGCTAAGATCAGCCCATTTGGGTGATTTATGGCCCCTTTAGGCACTGGCCGGAGATCTGGCCTGGCCAAGGCAACGGATCCAGCGCCAGAAGGCTCCAGGAGGGGAGGAGAGGGGAGCGGAGGGTGAGGGGGATAGAGACAAGAAATGGTCAGCCAGCCAGTCTGGTCAATAAACCAGCTGGTTGTGCATGGGGTGGGTGGGGAGTTAACCCTTTCCCTCCCTGAGTCCTCTTTGGTCTGCTTGCCTGGCAAACTTTGGGGCACTACACTCGTCCACTCACAAGTCTGATGGAGAAAAAGGAAAGTAAGTCTTGTGAATGAACTAAGTGCACTGGTGGCTGGCTGCTGTGTACTGTGCTGTCAACAAAGAGAACATTGGAACAGGAGTCAGGACATCACCATGTGAAAGCTCAGAGCTTGGGGCAGGGATTTGTCATCATCACTCCCAGGTTAGTTGGATCCCAATCTAACAGGGAGTGCTGGGGGGGGTTTACAACAAATGCACTCTGCCTCCGCTAGTCTCTTGGACTCTGTTCAGTGGGTTCAGAAGCATGAGAGGCTTGGCATGCCTTGCCTTGTAGGAGGGTATACCTGGACAGGACTGGGAGTGATTGACATAGATTGGGATTGGGATTGGTGACCACCTTTTAGTAACTGCCGTGCCAACACAGTCAGCATTGCTTGCACAGCAGGTATATTTTTCAGACAGACACAGATGTGGTACACATCTAAAAGGCTGTGCAGCATGAGTCTTTACACAGTTTGACAGTTCAGAGAAGGAAGATCTGTGCCTGTGGCTTGTGTGAAAAGAAATTTTGATTTATATAGTACCTTTCATACAAACTATATTTCTGAGTGCTTTACAATCCAAAGAGGGGAAGGAGAGAATTTTGCTGCCTTTTTATATAGCAACCTACATAGACAGGGACCCTGGTTTTCCATTTTTACCGGTAACACCGGTAACAATCATAGAATCCTGTTTGGTTTGCGGATTTTGGATTCTTGTACCGGTGCCTCACGGAAATTGCATGTCACTGCACAGAATCTCTAAGATTTCAGCATCTTATTAAATTGTTTTTATTTTCTCTTTCTATGCCCCCTTCTCACAGCATCAGTCTCCACTTTTCAGAGATCTTTAGGCTGGGTATCCCCTAGTTTCACCCCCAAGTAATGCTCAGGAGCTCCTGTGGGCCTGTCCCTATCCAGCCTGGGTTGTACCCCCCCAGGTGGGAAGGAAGGGGACCGCAGGTCACCCCCTCCACACTCCCTTAGTGTGTGTCAGGCAGCCCAGTGGGTCCCTCATGGAGCCTGGTTATGTAGCCTGGGGCTCCTGGGTCCCTTCTGCTAGTGGTCGATGTGGGGCGATTATTCCTGGTTTTCTGGTCTCTGTCCCTGAGGGCATCGGTACTAGAGGAAATCCAAGGAGGTAGGTCACATAGAGACATGCCACTGCTCCAGATCCTGGCTAGCGTCCTCCCCTCCTGATCACTCTGTAGCACCATTGCACCATCACCTGTGGTCACACAGGTGGTGGTAAAGCAGCAGAACCTGCAGTCCACCCTCCCCGGAGGAGGAGAGCAGTCCCTCGGGTGCTCGATCCTACTCCCCTGGCCAGACCTCCAGCAGCCCGAGTTCGCTTCCAACCCTGGGTAGCTGGCATTGCAAGCAATAGTGCTACCGCAGCACCAGCAGGCTGACCCAGATTTCAGCATCTTACAATGAATGCTGCTGTGCTTCACATTCTTTCTGCTTTGCTGAGTATAGAGTTGGTAAGGAAATCACCCACACTGCTTTGTTGTAATCAGCCATTCAGTGTAACCACCCATGCTTCCCACCAACATCTCCATCACCTGAAGACTGCTTTCCTCGCTGAAACCACAGTTTTCATGTGGGATGTGCTCAAGAGTCTTTCACTATTTATATTATACTGTATGATACAAAAAAAAAATACAACTATCAGCACACATGGGCAGGGCCACTGGAAAATTGCAGGAAAAGTAACCTGAAATTGCAGAGATTTTTTGCAAAACTTGCTGGGAAATTGTGAGAGTTCTACTATAGATCCTAAGTGCTTCACAATAAATCCTTTACTGTTTTCTACAGCATATATTAGTCTGCATAAACTACTAAATGAATACGCTGACACTTGAATATGTTTTAAATACGAAGAAAAACTTCTGTTTCTAACATGAATCCTAACTGGATAAGATGTGTTGCCTCTTCCAAAATGTAAAAACATCTGCCTCATACAGTGCTAGATTCTATTTAGTGAACCACAGAAAATCAATATTAAATAAATCCTGAATAAACAAATTGTATCTGTTTCTGGATGTAGATTAATGAAGCCTGATCAAAAGCTATTTACAGTGGTCTGTCAACTATTCACCGATTTTGGTGTAAGAAAACATAAGCAGATGGAGTGGCAAATAGTTCAGTTTTAGTAAAATGTTATAAAGTGTTTCATGTTTATAATTTGTACTGTAGGTACTGTGCACTATTATTAAAATCATATATTAAAACATTATATATGGGTGTTATTATGGCTGGCAGTATAGCCTAGTGGTTAGAGTAACAAACAGTGATTGAACTGGGTACATCCAACAGACTTGGGTTTGATTCCCAAAACCTCCACTTGCATACTGTGTGACTCCAAGCAAGTCACTTAGCCTTCCCAGTACTTCTAGGTCACTTCTGAAAACAGGCAGTTCTGCCTAGTGGGCCTTACCTGGTTTACAAAGAACATAAAAAAAAAAAAAAACAATATATGTTTACTACATCATAGAATAGTAATCAGGGTGCCATGTAATTTACCTGAATTTTTCTTGGGCAGCAATGATTTTGTATAGGTAAAGATAAATGTTCAGATACATTTTATGTGTTTTATAAGCTTGTTTTTAGATTTTAGTCAGGTTTTTATTATATTCTTTGCATATGAGCATCTAGGTTGTAGATTGCTAAACCCAGGATCACTGTTACCAACTAGCTTATTCAAGTTTATAATCAGCAGGGCCATGCAAAATCCTCAGTTGCTTGAATAAAAACTAGTCTGAATGAAAGTATGTTACAAGGAACAAACTTCACAGTCAGCATCCCATTTAGGTGAATTGGATCATTTGTACCTTTTCTTCCATCTGTTGTTTCAGTCTCTGTGACAACAAAAAGTTTTCTGATAGACTGCGTCAACAAAAAGCAAATGCTAAGTATTTAAGTGTACTTATGTTTGGCCAGTGGATTTTGAAAGCACATTCAATGACACACAGAAGGTAAGACCACAGGGGCTGTATGATGCTGGTGGGCAGAGTGGTGCTCAATTCACATCTGAGCTCAGACATAAAAACTGGGAGACACCCTTTTCATGGACACCAAGTAAAAAAAAAAGCATCCACTTGTCTGGGAGATGCATGAATCCATTTGAAGGTCCTCTATTAATCACTTGTGGATTTTTTAGGTGAGGACACTTTATTTCAAAGAAGCAAATTCAAGCAGTTTTTTTTTTTGCTCCTCCTACCCCCTGGCCATGCACTCCTTCAGGCCTGCCAAGGCTCCCAATCACTGCTGCTGAGTCCTGACCACCATCCACTGCCCTTTACTGCTGTGCTACCAGGTAACCCAAAGTAACCCTTCATTGAGTGGGCCCTTACCCCTGTGGGAGGCTACCAAGGGAGGAGAATTGCACCAAAGAGCTTCCTGTGTATCCTGGGCATGGCAGGGGTCAGAACGGACACATGTCTGGGGCTTCCAGCTTATGGAGAGACCAGCAGCCATCCTTCAGTTGGCCAGCAGGTGTTTTCCCATTTTTCTGGGAGCGTGACAGGTCACATGGTGTCAAGGCACAAGCCGACGTCCATCACACTCCTTCCCGCAGTGAGGACTGATGTGTTGTCATGCCTCAGGCCTCCACCAGGGGCCAGCAAATGCTGAGCTGTGAACCCACTCTCCCTCCCAGGAGAAGATGAGTGGTTGTTGGACATTCAGGCCTTCACCCACCAGCTGGCCCTCCAACACTCAAGTCTGTTCCCTAACCCTGGTCAACAGTGTCACAGGCAGAAATCCAATTCAGGCAGTTAAATTATAGATAGGAAAAAACAAAAGTAGTCCACCTTAGTGGTAATGGTTCAGATTAATTCACATCTGAGTTCTAACAAGCAAAGAGACCAAGTCATTCGTAACTTGTGCATGTGGGATGTGGGTGTTGAAGAAAGGGGATAATAGTGCTGTCACTACTGCCACCACCCCAGAGGGATGTGGACTGCATTGTTGGTACCACCATCACACCGAAGGGGTGGGGGCTGTAGTGCTTCTGCCATCATCACTGGTGGATGGGGAATGTAGTACTGTTGCCATCACACCTAAGGGATGGGGGCCACATTGCTGCTGCTTCTGTCACACCTGAGGGAAGGAGGTCATAGTGCTGTTGCTGCTGCCATCACACCAGAGGGATGGGGGCCGTAGTGCTGTTGGTGCTGCCATCACACCTGAGGGATGGGGCCATAGTGCTGATTCCATCACACCTTAGGGATTGGGGCTGTAGTGCTGCTGCTGCCATCACATCTTGTACTTAAAATAACTTTAAACTGTTACAAGGATGGAAGGATGTGCAATAGTGGAGGTCAAAATTGCTAAAATGCATGTTAGCGGAGTTAAAAATTGTCAAATATAGTACATAGAACCAAATACCAGTAAAACCGGATTTTTGGCTTAGCAGACACCGGTGACAATATCGTTTTTACAATGTGCAAAACGGAATGTGCCCTTTCTCAATCCCGGTAAACCAGTGTCCCTGTACATAGACACAATCACCAAGTCATCCCCAAACTCCTTAGAATCCAGGAAGAGGGGAAGGGGAGGGATAGATTGCAGCACATAGGGAAATGCAAAGATTACAGAAGTTGACAACAGAGAGAAAGAGAGGGCATGCAGAGAGATTAAGGGCAGGAATATTGAGTGACTTATTCAGAATTATGCAGTGTGGAAGTGGTGGCTGTTTGCTCTGGGATCCTGTAACCTTCCCAGCAGATCTGCTGGGATAATGGTGTCTGGCTGGTCTCTTTCTTGCTCTGTGTCCAGTAACCTTCCCAGCAGATCTTCTGGGATAATGATGTCTGAATGGTCTCTTATTTGCTGTGTGGTGACTGTAACCTTCCCAGCAGATCTGCTGGGATCATGGTGTCTCTCTTTCCATTGTTCTCACTGGTCCAGAAACCAAAGTTTTGCACATGTACCATTTAATAGATGTCATGAAAACCAGTCTTCTCAAACATATATTTCACCATTAAAATACAGGAAAAGCCACCATTTGAAGGTTAAAATCTCAAAATTTTCTGGGGGGATATGCCCCCGGACCCCCCCAGTTTTCTTAGGATTTTGACTGTGGGGCATTTGCCCCCCCAGCATTATACCTCTGTCGACGCCCCTGCTGCATGGGTAGATGTTTTTTATTGTTCTGGTGTGCCTTTCTGTGGCAGCACTATCTGTCCACTAGTGTTTGTAAGAATTGAAACATCTAACACCAGAATCTGAAAATCAAACCAAATATCTACCACCACCTTTGGAAAAACAACAGAATATCTATCACCAGCATCTATAAAAGGATCCTAACACCAGCAACAGAAAACCAACTCAAATATCATCTACCGCCAGCATCAGAAAACTGACCTAAATAACTACCACCAGCATCTGAACACCGATCCCAAATATTTACTACGAGCACTGGAAAACCACCCCAAATATCTACCTGCTAGCATCAGAAAACTGCTGCAGGTACATGGGTAGGAAGATAACACTGGACACAGTAATAGGGTACAACACACCCGCAGTGCGTTTTATTTTATACAAAAGTAGAAAAAAAATAAATAAATAGAAATAAAACAGTTCAAACAGAACAAGAAAATAAACAATAGCTCAAGGCTGTTTCACCTTATATCAGGTATCTCAGAGCAATCCATCAGCTTTCCTGCTGTTAGAGATCAATTCCTGTTCAGGCACAGGTCCTTCTGCTTACCTTGCTCCAGGTAAATGAGACTGTCTATGCAGCTAATCTAATCTGACTCTTGGTGTTTGAGGAGGACTTATATGCCCCTCTGATTTATGGGAAGTCCCTCCAGTAACATCCGCTAAGCTTTAGAATGGTCCCTAAATGGGGAAATGCCTCCTCTATTACATAATGAGGTTTTAACTCACAGGGTATAAATACAGCCCTCTAGGGGCTGCTGTCCCCCTATAGATAATCCCCTTTTCTGAGGTCTTGCTAATTGGTCAGCACCTATTTTGTATATATGCAAACAGTGCAAATATTTATTTCATTTGTACATGTGCTGTATTGTTATAGTATGGACACTAGCCCTTTATTTTATATCTCAGGACTCTAGTCTCTTTATTCTTTAATTTGCTTTCTTCTTTTTTCTTTATTGTGTTACTATTAACACTAATAATATTGTGTTATTGTATTCTGTGAATCTGTGTTATGTTTATTTTACAGCCCTCTCCTTATTCTGAGGGCTAATCTATCTGTAAAGTATTTCCATACATGGGGACATTCCTGTCCCTTTAAATCAGTTGATTTCTATGTTGCAGCAGAGCGGCAGGATGCCAAAATAATCACTGTCTAGCCACTCTGCTATGGGGCTCTGCATAGACTTGGTAAGCCCCCTTTTATTTCTTTTTATTCTGGGCTGTTCTTGTCCCTTTAGATCAGTTGATTTCTATGTTGCAACAGAGCGACAGGATGCCAAAATAATCACTATCTAGCTGCTCTGCTGTGGGGCTCTGCATAGACTTGGTAAGCCCCCTTTTATTTCTTTTTATTCTGGGCTGTAGCTTTTATGTCCAGGGACAGCATGGTCCCTTTTTATTTTCAAGCACTCGCTTTTCAGAGTGCTCTATTCATTCAGGGAAGCAGGGTGGCTGAAAATGAACGTAAATGCAGCCCTGCTTTGAACTGCGACACAGCAGTTCACTGAGAGAGAGAGAGAGAGAGAGAGGCAAGTGAGGCACGAGCGCGCTTCTCCTTTCAACAATGTTACTGCTCTCTCTTTCTCCTCTTAGATCCTTCAGGGTCTTTTCTCTATTTTAGTACTTTTCTTGGGGTATTAAAGTGGAGCCACGGAGCAGTGACAAAGTAAAAAGTGAAAGTTTGCCAGATCGTGGAAGCCTGCCTCTCTAGCAGCCTGGACTGGCTGCACACATGCCACAGACTCCTCCACGGCTAGCTGGCACAATTCTACAGCATATTTTATACAAAGCCAGCAGCTGGGAGTCCTAATAATACAGGGTCATCAGTAATTATTTACACAGATACTGAGCGGCAGCAAAATAATTCAAACAACATAAGCATAATGCCGCTCCATTTGTATCCATAATCCACCTATGAGAGTGGACGTTATTTTGTATTTAACTGCCATTTTAAACATTTTTAAACATCCCTGCATCATATACATAAAAATGGCTTAAGCATTAACTTAATTAAGCACTGCAGCACTTTAAACTCATAATATGGCTCAAAATGCACTCCACGAACTTTATTTCAAAAAATGTACTTTATTTAACCAGCACCTTATATACTTAAATGCACTTTATATCTTTTGGCATTAAATGCCATAATGCACCTTATTTCATTCCTGCCAGCTGGCCTTAGCCTGATGCATTATTTTGTGGAGTTCTTAGTGAGGGATGGCTATATAGAAACTAGAAATAAAGGCAGTAGGAAAACAGATTTAGTAAGAAATAGAAAAGGCTGACATAGGTGGCTAACCTACACCAGGGGTGGGAAAAGGTAAAGTATAGCATAGGGAGGTAGTGTTGCACAACAGGTTACAGTAGGAAAAAGAAGAAGATAGGAAAGGCATCCCTCCACTGGGGTTATCAGACTGGCGGAACACAGTTGTGCCACAAAAAAAAACCCAAATATTTATCGCCAACATCAGAAAACTGACCTAAATAACTACCACCAGCATCAGAAAATCAACCCAAATAACTACCACCAGCATCTGAACACCAACCCAAATATATAACAGTAGCATCCACAAACCAACCCACAATATCTGCCAGGAGCATCTGAAAACCAACCCAAATATCTGCCAGCAGTATCTGAAATCCAACTATAATGTTTGTCAGCAGCATCTGAAAACTAACCCAAATATCTGCCATCAGTATCCAAAATCCAACCATAATGTTTGCCACTAGCATCTGAAATCCAAACCAAATACCTACCACCAGCATCTGAAATCCAACCATGATATCTACCAGCAGCACCTGAAATCCAACCACTTTATCTACCACTAGCAGCTGAAAATAAACCCAAATACCTACCAGCAGTATCTGAAACCTAACCACACTATCTACCACCATCATCTAAAATCCAAACCAAACATCAACCATCAGCATCCGAAAACCGACCCAATTATCTACAACTAGCTTCTAAAAATCCACCCAAAATATCTTCCACCAGCATCTGAAAACCAATCCAAATATTGGCCACTGGCTTATGAAAACCAAACTGAGTAACAGAGACTGGTATCTGAAAAGCAACCCAAATTTTACTCACTGGAATCTGAATATGAACCAAAATTTCAGGCCATGAGAGTCCATCCTTCAACCTTGTAACACTAAACCCAGGTGCCATCATCGTTTAACAGGGACACAAGCTCTAGTGAGATTTAGGAGAAAATGCATTCCCACTCCAGTCTCCAGCTTGGGGCTGTAGACCTCAAAGCCTGGGTCACATGAATAGGGGAGGTGGGATTTAAACTCCTATCTCTAGAGATGAAAATCTAAGGCATGTATGTCTGCTAGCATGACATTATGTACTATATTACAGGAGCAGGTATGGTATTTAATTTGAGTTATCCCAATGGGCACATTTGTAATAATCCTACATTTGCAGCTATATATGTTCTGTCATAAAAGGGTGTCACTTACCAGGAGGGTATACTCAAGTCGTCTGTAAAACTGCAAGGAGTTGACCTGCTGTTGTGAAAATTCAGTTAGAATGCTTATGACATGGGTCCAGAGCAGAGCAAGGAGACTGAAAAGAGGGAAGGAGACAGAGACAAATAAAATGATGATCAGTATCAATATTTATTGGAAAGCAATAGAGAGTAAACTCTCATTTTCAATTGCGTCCATACATAAATAGTAAACAGACATATCACATACACAAAATCATCAATTTTTAAAACATACAAGCATACAAGCGTCATAGTCAGGTTTCAGTTAATCATCCATAACAATCATATCTATGTAATAACATATTTATTATACGATTCTTAAAACCTACATATGATATTTGTGTAGTCAGATTAAGTTTCTTCTGAATAAATGCCCAAGCTCGTGTAACAGCACATGCTAAGTTATTATTACCATATTTAGTTTTACATTTGGGGAATGGAAATTGTGATGTCCTTGGCCGTGACATAGAGCAATGAGTCTCTCACACTTAGAGTGTTTCACGTACTTTGTGCAGTATATTGGAAAGGTCTGTGGGTCCTAAGTGGTATTTGCGGCTTGGAAACAGGGTTACTGGGTGCCAAATGAGCATTTAGCTAGGCCTCATCTACATTGGAAGCTGGAAGTTTGCAAGGCACAGAGTGGTTTACGGGTACTTGTAAAGCCAGATCCACAGTACACGCTAATGAGAACTGCTGGTCATACATAAACAGAAACATAGAAAATGTGGGCAGAAAAAGACCACTAGTCCATCCAGTCTGCCCTGTTTTACCCTATCCTATTCTGGGGCCTATTGTCTACTTGTGCACAAGTCCTAAAGGCATATTAGAAGCCCCAGTGACTTCATTAAATGCTGATTTGTGCTCATAAAGTTAATGAGTGCTTGAAACATTCTTTAACCACTCACAAATGGCTGCAGGACCTTAGCAAGCACTGTCAATGCTCTGTAAAAGGACTTAGGAGTATTCTATCACCATGTGCTCCAGTAATGAAAGTAAATATATTTGGGAGGGAAAAAGCACATCCTTGGAAACATAAATACAGTTGCCCCTAAGGGACAACATATATCAGTAAATAAAGAATCAGCAGATGTATTTTTAGGCAATTTAGAAAGTAATAGTACTGCTGGGGAAAGCACCTTTGGCTTCTGTTCTTCCTTTTTGTATTGTCTACACAGAGGATTGTTTTTGGGCAGGAACTGTGACCATATGACAAATGTAGAGAGGTAGTTTGATAACCTTGTACTAGGTTCCCTCATGAATTAGATGCAGAGGGAGCATTTTGGGAGATATTTATATAGGAGTTGTTCTAAATAACCGAGTATATAACAGTTACAGGGCACTGCTGTCCTGTTTGTATTTCACATAAGTGAGGAATTAAAGATCGGATTTGAGGTAAGGCATAATTTGGGAAAAAGTAGGCCTGGCCACATGGCCGGGAGTTTGGGCATGGGGGCCTAGCAAGGCCACACGGGCTGGAAGGCAATAGCGGGGGTGAATAAAATAATTATTGGGAGAGGCCACTTACGACCAAACCTGTGGTGGAGACGCATTAATAACAGAAATACAACAAAAAAAATAAAATGGTTGTAATTTAAGTGTAATGGCTGTTGGTCTTGGTAGCCAGAATACTGAAGAGGCAAAATACAGGTTTGGAATTTGGGACCACATTGGGGGGGGGGGGTAGGAGCATTGTGGCCAGTAAGGGAAGAGTTACCAAAGCGGGGGGATTCGGCTCTCCAGTTGGAGGGGGCTCCCAAGTGGGGTAAAAAGCATGGGGAAAATCAGAGTTTATTCCATCTTGTAATGTAAACAGTAAAACAAATATACCTGAGATGCAGCTGGATTGCAAAGGGTCCCGGGAGTCAAGGGTTGGATAGGGCTGCACACAAGAAGCACAGGGGCCCAGGATTCTCCTCTGGCGACATGTGCTGCCGTTCTTCGGGCCGCTGCTGTTGCAGCAGCGGCTATAGGGACTGTAGTGCCAATGTGGTGGTGTTGGGCGTGATTCCTGCAGTGGCATTATTGCAACAGAATGTTGCAAATGTGGTTAAAGGGCAAGTTTCAGCATACGCAATGGTAATTAAAATGCATCTATGGATTACATGTCTCTTTCTCTCTTGCCCTTTCTTTATCTATATCTATAGAAAACATTTTCAATTTGAGAATTTTGTGGGAAAAGGCAGTGAACCAGGGTAGGGAGCAGCATGTAAAAAAAAATAAAATCTAAGGGGGGGGTAGATTCAGGGCAATTCCTAGCTAGAAAGGCGATGGAGACTGGCCAAAAGATGTGAGGCCATCACCGGAAGAGGGGACCAAAAAGGGGGTGTAAGTTCTGCAGGAACTGCTCAAAAACTGTGGGGGGCATATATTGGGGGATTTCAACGCTGGACAAGGGATAACTTGGTTTGTTGTATACCCCTTTAAGTATTTAATTATCCAGGATGGCAGAAGTAACAAGCATGCAGGAGAGTCAGGGAAGAGCCCAGCGGAAAAGAGAGCCCCAAGAGAGGTGCCGGATCTGGAGCGGTTGGTGGACCTGGACGCAGACAAGGGCATGAGTGGTAAGGATACGGGCAAACAGACCCCAGAGGGGGATTTGACTGAATATCTAGCAGGTTTGTTGGGGGACATGGGAGAGAAGGGCTTAGAGCAAATGGAAAAGGCATTGCAGGAAATTAAGGCTGCAGGGGTAGAAGGGAATACAAAAACTAGAATGGGTAACGAGGGGATACCAGGCATGACAATGGGGGGATCATGTCCCCCTAAGAATAAAAGATATGCAAAGGGGAATATGTGGATTTATTTGCACTAGTGGATAAGGAGTCGGTGAAGAGGTACGAGCAGAAAGAGACTGTAGGAATCTCTGAGATGGCAGAGGCTTTGGCAATAGCTGGAAACAAGGTAGAGGGGACAAGTTACAAGGACAAGAGTATATAGGCCTGGCAGGCAGGGTTCTCGATATACAGTGCCATCGTGCCGGAGAAAATAAACAGACCTGGCCATCCTGCTGCTCACGTATGCAACCACTATAAAAGATGCCTATAAGGCAAGGATGGGGATAGGTTGGCTAAAGTATGATGAGGCCTTCCAGCAGAGAAAGGCAGCCAGAGGGGATCTGAGGTGGGATTCGACCCATTCTGAACTATGGGTAAGGAGCCTAGTAGGTTTTACAGGAACAGAAAAAGGGAATAGACAAGGAGGAGGCGGGCTGCAAGAAAAAGCATGTTGGGGTTTCAACAAGGCATTGTGTTCCTGGAGTAATCACAAATTCAGGCATATTTGTTCAAAATGTGCAGGTCAGCACTCGGCAACACAGTGCAGAGCAATGGGGGACAGAAAGAACGGGCAATGGGGAAATGGGCAGCCATTTCGAGGGAAGGGGGGATACCAATCGGGGAGAGGGAGAAGATTTCAAGGAAGAGGGGGGTTTGGGAATGGAGGTATGGGGAACCATTGAGAGGGTAGGAGAGGTTGGGGGGGAGGTTTTAGGCTGGTCAGAGTAGGGGTGCTAAAAGAATGGATGAAGGGATACCCAGAGGAGAAGACAGGACAGATGTTAGTGGAAGGCTTTGAAAAGGGATTTAGTTTAGACTATCAAGGGGAGAGGGAAGGCACGAGAGCCAAAAAATTGTTGTCCAGTAAGAGGAGGGAGGACACAGCTTTCAGAAAAATAGGGAAAGAAATAGAAGCAAGGAGGATGGAGGGGCCATTCTGGACACCCCCATTACCCAACCGGTGGGTTTCCCCATTGGGCCTAGTGCCCAAGAAGCAACAAGGGGAATTCAGGCTAATTCATCACCCGTCTTACCCAGAAGGGACCTCGGTGAATGACCTTATACCAGACGAGTGTAGCACAGTTTCGTATGCAACCCTGGATCAAGCAGTGGAGTTGATCAGAGCAAAGGGGGGCCTGGCTAGCAAAGACCGATATAGAGTCAGCTTTCCAGCTACTACCAGTTGGGACCTGTTGGGATTCTGCTTCCAAGGGTCTTTCTACTTTGACAAGGCAATGCCCATGGGCTGTTCCACAGCCTGTGCCAAGTTTGAGGCATTCAGCTCCTGGATATAATGGGTGTTTGGGAACAGATACGGGCACAAGGCAATGGTGCACTATTTGCATGATTTCGTCATGATAGGGGGTGTGAGGAAGTGGTAAGAACAATGCTTGTGGACTTTGAGGAGATGTGCAAGCAGTTAGGGGTGCCCTTGGCAGAGAGATAAAACAGAAGGTCCAACCAGGAAGCTGGAATTCCTTGGGACTGAGATTGATGTTGATGAGCAAGTCTTCAGATTACCACAACAGAAAGTGGCCAGGCTCAGGGCTTTGCTACAAGAGGTAAAATGTAGGAGGAGAGCTCCCTTGAGGCAGGTTCAGCAGCTGTTGGTGCACTTGAACTTTGCATGCTGGGCGGTAGCACCAGGGAGGGCATTCACCAACAGGTTAGCCAGGGCAACAGTGGGCAAAAATCATCCACACCATTGGGTAGACATATCACAAGGGATTAGACAAGATGTGGAAGTGTGGGAATAATTCTTAAAGGAATACAACGGGGTTACATTCTGGCAGAAAGAGTGGCTAGGAAATAATGATCTGGATCTATATATGGATGCATCCGGGGCTATTGGTTTGGGGGCTTATTTCTGAGGGAGATGGATAGCAGAGGTGTGGCTGGATTCTTGGAAAGAGAAGGGGCTGCTAAAGGACATAACTCTACTAGAGATTTTACCAATATGGGTGGCGATGTTGACATGGGGAGAACTCCTAAGGAATAGGAAAATAATGTTTTGGTGCAATAACAGAGCCATAGTAGAGGTTATAAACAGGCAGGGAGGGTAGTCGGAGACTGCAAACAAGGTCCTGAGACAGTTAGTGTTGAGGGGATTACAACTAAACATGTCATTTAAAGCCAAGCACATAGAGGGGTTAAAAAATGACATTGCTGACATCCTTTCCCGTTTACAGCTGGAAAGATTCAGGTCCTTGGCACCACAAGTGGCTACAAAGAGAACACCGGTGGCAGAAAAAGTATGGGAAATTGGCTGGAAGGAGCCCGACTGTTATACAGGAGCTCCTGGTCCACCAACACACTGAAGGCATACGAAGGGGCGTGGGGGGCCTTCCAGGAGCTCCAGAAACAGGAAGAGTTCAAGGTAAGTGAGCCAGTTTCACAGGACCAGGTAACAAAGTACATGGTGAAGAAGTGGAAGGCAGGAATGGCTAGCAGTACAATGGGGGTGCAGCTGGTGGGGATAGGATGGGCATGCAGCACAAAAGGTAGGGCCGAGCTGAATAAGTTTAAGGTGCTGCAGCGCGTGTTGATGGGGTGGCAATGGCTAAAAGGAGGGAATGTAGACATAAGAAAATCTATTGCTGGGGACAAACTTGAAGGGCTGGTGAAAACCTTGGTAGAGATTTGCACCACACCCTTCGAAGCCATGTTATTCAGGACCATTTTCATGGTGATGGCAGGAGGCACATTCAGGGTCAGCGAGGTAGTAGTGGCCAACAAAACGGACACAGTAGGGGGATTGTGGGAGGAAGAAATACACTGGGAACAAGAGAAGATCACAATTTAGCTGAGACGTTCAAAAACAGACCAGATAGGAAGGGGGGCAGAGATTGTATTAGACAAGCATGAGAGTGAGAGAACATGCCCAGTAGTGGTGCTATGGAAGTACAAGGTGAAGAGACAGGGAAAAAAATCAGGCAGTTCTTTACACATATAGACGGAAAACTGGTGACACGTTTCCAGGTAACGGGGGTGTTGAAGAAGGGGATGGTGCACCTAGGGGAGAACACGCAAAATTATTCTTCTCATTCATTTAGAATAGGAGCCACATCCACACTAGCAGAAAAAGGTGGGTCTGAAGAAGAAATCAAGAAAGCAGGCAGGTGGAGGTCAAACTGCTATAAGACATATGTGAGAAAAATAGTCTAATATCTGCACTTGCTTTTCACAGGTCGGGGAAGATGCAAACGGGTCTGGATACTAGGGCACTCTTACATTTACTGGGCAGAGAGGTGGGTTGCTAATCATCAAGGATGGAGACAGCTAGGACAGGATCCTGACAGAATGATGGTCCACTGGAAGGAGGTAAGGGGAATGAGGTGGGCATAGATTATGCCAACCTTAGAAGATCTGAAACAGAAATGGCCGAAACCGGACCTGTTAATATTGCACTTGGGAGGTAATGATTTGGGGAACGTCCATGGGGTTGCTGTGCAAGGAGATGATAAGGGATGTGGGGACAATTCAACAGTGGTGGCCGTAGGCAAGGATAGCCTGGTCAGAAATGGTGCCCAGGATGGTGTGGCAGCAGGCCAGGGATATGAAAGGGGTGGAACAGGCCAGGAAGAGAATTAACAGGAAGGTGGTGGCTTGGCTAAAGGGGAGGGGGGAGTGAACATAGAACATAAAGGAATATCCTATCCCAATCCAGGAATGTACAGACAGGATGAAGTGCACCTTTCAACGGTAGGGATGGCAACATACGTATTGCAATTGGAGGATAGCATAAAGAAGTGGGAAGAAGAGGGTAAGGAGGGAGGGCTCATCATTCCATCGCATAATCTGGAGATGGGCTAGTGGAGAACATTTTCAGAAAATTAAAAATTAAAATGGGGGGGGGGGCAAGTAGAAACCATGGGCCAGGCTCAGATGCCTGGACATGGAGGCAACCAAAAAGGATGAGGTAGGAAGGGTTTAATATGAGGCACAGTTGACATTGTCAGCCAGAAAAGGGAGGGCAGCAGGGGAATAGGAGAAGGGGTAATGGGCTTCCAAACGTCCAGACCCCAAGAAGAGTATGGACAACACAAAGACGAGGACCACAAGAGGAAGAGGACCAAGGGGTATTGGGCTTTAAAGCGTCTGGACCCCGAGAAGACAACAGAAAAAGGGACAGTTTGAAACATGTGATTTGAAATATGTAAATCTTTGAAAGATGGAATGTGAAATGGATAGTTTTGGAAATGAAGGACTGTTGAAAATGTAAGAAAAGTAAAATGCAATCATTGTAAGACATGTTTAATAAATCAAATTGCCAGTCGAGCACCCACAAAAAGTTGGTGTGCCTCTTTTTTCTGGGGGATCTCCATCTGACAAATGCGGTTGCCTCAAGGGACAATCTAAATTGTCAGAGGGATCCCAAAAGAAAAGGGGGCACGGGGGGTTGAGGAGGGAAGGCTAGGCAAGTCAAAGGCAGGTCAGATCCAGGGGTGGGGAGGTAGGAGGAAAGAAGGGGAGGGAAGGAGGGCTCAGGAAGGAGGAGGGGCGTGATGTCATACCTTGATATGACCAGGCAGGTAGGCCAGGTGAGGATTGGCCGGAAGAAAAAGGGGAAGGGGTCTTGAGGGTATTTAGGAGCCAGCAGAGGAAGGGGTCTCCCTCTTTTGCTGGGTTTTCAGGATTAACACCTACCCACCCACCCTGAAATTGGCGGGGGGGGCAGGAGGATTGGGGTGTAAGGGGAGGAGAACAATGGGTCACCAACTATAGGGTGACGGAGATGAGGAGTGAGCCCCGCAAAGAAAATGTGGTCTATGGGTTGGCAAAGGAAGCCAACAGGGAGAGAGGCAAGGCAGGAAGAAGGCAACAATTTGGTCACCAGAAGGGGTGACAAGGCAAGGGGAGAGAGCCCCAATGGAAGCGGGTTGGCAAAAAGGGGCCAACAGGCTTAGATGCCTGGGCAAGCAGGGCTTGCGGGGAGGGCAGGAGTACCTACAAGGAGGCAATGGATGATCATGGGTTGCCAGGAAAGGGCAACAAAAAAGATGGGAAAGAAAAAAGGGACAAAAACGGAGAACAACTGACTGAAGGGGCAGAAAGAAAAGAAAGCTGCCGGAGGAGAGCGGAGGAAAAGGAGGAGAAAGGACAGAGAGCCTGAAGTGGGGACAATCAGGAAATTTTCAAAAAAATTAAAAATTAAAATGGGGGGGGAGGGGGGCCAAGTAGAAACCATGGGCCAGGCTCAGATGCCCGGACATGGAGGCAAGCAAAAAGGATGAGGTAGGAAGGGTTTAATATGAGGCACAGTTGCCATCGGCAGTCGGAAAAGGGAGGGCAGCAGGGGGAATAGGAGAAAGGGTATTGGGCTTCCAAACGTCCAAACCCCAAGAAGATTATGGACAACAAGAAGACAAGGACAACAAGAAGAAGAGGACCAAGGGGTATTGGGCTTTAAAGCGTCCGGACCCCGAGAAGACAACGGAAAAAGGGACAGTTTGAAACATGTGATTTGAAATATGTAAATCTTTGAAAGATGGAATGTGAAATGGATAGTGTTGGAAATGAAGGACTGTTGAAAATGTAAGAAAAGTAAAATGCAATCATTGTAAGACATGTTTAATAAATCAAATTGCCAGTCGAGCACCCACAAAAAGTTGGTGTGCCTCTTTTTTCTGGGGGATCTCCATCTGACAATCATGTAACTCATGTCATGCTTATGTTGTTGTTTTTTTTTCAGTTTTAGAACTTATTTACCTAGGACAGCTCAGCTAATATACAACATCTCATTTTCATGGGGGTTCTGCATATAAGCATTTCTACATCGGGATGGACTGGAACTCAGATGTTAACGGATATGCACAAAGTCACACAGTGAGTATGCTGGCTCTGGTGGGGGCTGCACCACCTTTTAGTCAGTGCTTGGGGCACTGTGAGACTTGTTTTTAAATTAATTTGGAACAGGTAGTGTGGGGAACCTACAGTAGCTCAGGATATTAATCTTGGGGTGAGTAGGTTCAAAAAGTCCCATGAACTAGGTGTGTGACTTGGGGGGGGGCAGCAGAGGCTTACTGCCTCCTAAAAAGACTATAAAAGACTCCCTTGCCCAGTGTGTCCCCCATCATGCTCTTGTCCCAGCGTGTGAGTGGAACAGTGCAGGAGTGGGAAATCTGCCTCAGGCACCAGCAGGAATCCACATATAGTCTTCAGTTTACAGGAGACTCTGCAGGAGAAACACCAGGCCAAGGTAGGAGATAGCTCACTACTGCGTTCTGGTATACTGAAGCAGTCAGCTTTGGGGTAGGTAAATATAGGTAGTGTGTTACCATCTAGTGGGTAAGGAAAAGAAGGCACTAAAATAAAGTGGGTATCAGTAGGGGGGTTGAAAAGGGAAATTAGGAGGCACTCTATCTAGGGAAGGGTAATGAATAACGTTCAGGCAAGGAGGTAAGATGTAATAGACACCCAGAGCAGGTTAGGCACAGGAAGGTGAGTTAAAAAAGGGAAAACAAGAGACACCCTATATAGGGTGGGATACCAAGTGTGTCCACCTAAACTATTGCAAGCGGTACTCAGTTCTTTTTCAAATCAGTCACAAAAAGTGAAGTGCTAAGATTGCAAAACCATATCATGGACAGCTTGGCAGCTGGCTTGGACAATCTAGAGCCCTGGCTCCTAAAGATTGCAGCCCCTTCCATCGCTGCCCCCCTAGCCAGGATTTTCACGCCATCCCTATGCTAGGGACTCATCCCTGACATATGGAAAACAGCTAGGATTACTCCTGTCTTTAAAAAAGGAGATCGTAGAGATCCCTCAAACTACAGGCCCATTGCCATCCTGTCTGTCCTAAATAAGATTCTTGAGAAGCTTGTAGCTGCCCAGACAATTGACTTCCTGCTGAAGCATGACCTACTCTCCAATGCCCAGCATGGCTTTCACAAAGGCCATAGCACCACTACTGCCCTTCTCAAAATTCACACCTGATGCCCAGATGGCCATGGACTCAGGTCTCCTCATTGGTGCAGTATTCATTGACATGACCAAGGCATTTGACCTAGTTGATCACTCCATCCTTTTGACCACCCTGGCATCTCTAGGTTTCTCTACTAATGTTATTAGATGGTTCAGGAAGTACCTAACAGATAGGTCTCAAATTGTCAAATACAACTTGACCCTCTCGGAAAAAAACACAATAAATATTGGTGTGCCACAAGGCTCCATCCTTGGGCCCTTTCTTTTCACTCTGTCTTCATAAATAATATCTCCGTTGACCTCCATGCTACAGCCTCCCTGCTTTATGCTGATGACATTGTGCTGTATACTAATGCAAAAAGCATTGATGACATAAATAAACGACTCTCTCTTGGCTTCTAGCAAATACAAAAGTGGCTATTTAACCACAAACTTGTATTAAATGAGTCTAAAACCCAAGCTATGCTCTTTGGATCAAATGTGAAGCTCAGGCAGGCCAATCCTAAATTTAAAATCACCTCCTTAATTGGCTCTGCGGTTGGGGTAGTAACTTCTTATAAATATCTGGGCGTTACCCTTGACCCATCATTAAATTTCGACTTACACATCAATCTAATTTGCAAACTAGTATATGCCAAACTTGGCATTGCCTACCGTACCAGCTACATGCTCACTCTCTCTGCAAGGCTTGCCATTGCCTGTGGCATTCTCCTACCATCCCTTACCTATGTGCTGCTACATATACCACTGCTTGCAAATTGGCCCTTAGGAAATGGGATGTTACTTATAACAACATCTGTCGTTATGCCTCCTCCTCACAGACTGAAACACCACTGTCTCCTCCATTCTGACCTAGGTTGGCTTCCTCCCAATGAATTAAGACTACATGCTTATGGCTCTATCATTGACAATATGGTCCATCTACAAACACCCAGATCCATGGCAGGTCTTTTTCAAAACATTACTACTTGCTATGGATTTCGCTCCTCCGAACTGGCCCTTGTGCTCATCCCCAGACACTGCACCTCAAAAGGTGCTAGTGCTTTCGCCTGCCATGCCCTCAGCTACTGGAACTTCCTTCCTCTAACCTTGTGCCAATCAAGATCCCATGCATGTTTTAAAAAAGGGTTATGTACATACAGTATCTTGAAATTTCCCACAAATGTTCATGTTTTAAACCTCCCTAGCGCTTGTCTTCCTAGCCTTATCCCTCCTTCTGATCTGCCTCCCTACATGCTCTGCACTTTTTCTCTTTTATTATCCCCCCCAATATAACTGTGCAGTTCCCTTATTAGTGCTGGTAATGGTCTTTCTGTAGTATCTTTTCCTCCTCAAGGCACTCTGTGGGGAGATTTTAATTATTGTATGGCTCCAGACGAGCTAATCTTTATTTATTTTTGTTTGCCAACCTGATTGTAAACTGTTGTAAAAAATCTCTGTCGAGCACTGTATATGTGTACCACTCCTTGTTAGCAAACACCTGCTTGGAATCTGTAGTAAATTACATTTATTGTACCTGTATCTGCATGTCTTTCTTGATTCATTGTTCTGTATCCTTCCGGGTCGTGCCTGAAAATAGTCATTGTTATGGCTAGTGCACTTACCCGGTAAACAAAAACTAAATAAAGAATAAAATGAAAATACCAAATACTTTGCATACAAGCAAAGAGAAAGGTAGGAATTCAAGGGGCATAGAAAGGAGGCAGTAAGGTACAGGAAATATCAAAAGGCACTAAGGTAAAGGAAGGAAGGGGCATGGGAGTGGTGCACAGCAGTGGGTATGGAGCTACAGTCTTTTGGGCCACTTTCTGGAGACTGAGGTGCTACCCCATTTGTGCTCACTCCTCTGGGTTGAGGGCAGAGGCTGATGGACTCCAGTCCAAACTGGCAAGGGTGCAGAAAATGGCTGCCCCACCTAGAGGCCACAAAGTCTGCTGCCGCTCCCCCGAGGATTCTTAGGCAGAGGCAGAGTGGTTGGACCTCGGTGAGTTCCAGCAGGGTGAGGGTTGTGGGAAGGGTGCACACTCCTCAGCCTGTGCCACTGCAGAATTCCTTTGCTGTACTGGTGGATGGGGCAGCTGGGAGGAGGCATCTGTAGCAGTGACAAGGGAGTAAGTGTGGGTCCTCAGAAGGGGAAGCCCCAAGAAGAGAGGAAGAGGCCCCCAGCCAACAGGGATGCAACTACTAGTGTGGGACTTCATTGTTAGGGAGATAGACTTGAGAGCAGGGGGAGGAAGGGAGAGGAAGGGAGGTGAAGAGCCTGAGATGTGCTTTGGCTTGGAGGAATGGAAAGTTGGATAAAGCACTTAGGAACGCCATCATCAGGATAGAAAGTAAAGGGCAGGTGCTGCTAGTTCGTAATTTCAATCTACCAAATGTGGATTGAAGCCTTCCACTGCAGATTTGGCAAGCAGCTGCACCATCCTTGACTCCATACAAGAGGATTTTCTCAGGCAGCTGGTCAATGAACTCACTAGGGATGGGGCAGTGCTGGACATGGTACTTACAAACAGGGGTGGCATTGCAGATGCCACAGTGGACAGTCCCCTAAGTACCAGTGACTGCCTTATAATGTAGTTTAACATTAAGATGGGAACAGAGGCAAACCACACAAGGGTCCTGGACTTTAGGAGGGTGGATTTTAAAAAATTGGGATACTGCCTCAGAAACTGCTGTGTATCTGTGTGTGTGTGTTGGGGGGGCTGCAAGTGAGCTGTAGAGGTAAACTGGGGGAAAATAAGGGAGAATAAGGGAGGTTATAATTAAGGCAACTAACCTCTGCAAGTCTGCTTAAATAAATTGAGTAGAAGTAGAAGGAAAAAGAGACCATTATGTTTCTTTGGGGACGTGACCAAGGTAGTAAAGGAAAAAAGGGTGGCATTCAGGAGGTATAAGGAAATGTATTGGGAGGAATACAGGGAAGTGTACCAAGTAAAATAGAAGGAAGTAGGCAAGGCAGCGAGGGGAACAAAGATGCAGACAGAGGAAAGGATAGCCAAGGGGGTAGCTAAAGGGGACAGGACTTTCTTCAGAAACATAATGGAGGAGAGGAAACACTGAGGGAAGAATGGTGCATGACAGCTACGACTGGGACATGGCCATACCAGGCTACTCTCTGTTCAGGAGAGAAAGGGAAGGGGGAGAGACTGTACTATATGTAAGGGAAGGAATCAAGGAAACAGAAGTGTAGGGGCGCCTGGAGGTAAAGGAAGGGCCGGAGGTTCTGTGGGTCATTCTGGTGCTGGGGCCGCTATTTGTACAAGGGTAGTATACAGACTTCCAGCACAGAGAGAAGAGTTGGATAAGGTGCTTGGGAAAGCCATAATCAGGATGGCAAGTAAGAGGGAGGTGCAGCTAGTGGGTGACTTCAATCTGCCAGATGTGGATTGCAGTCTTCCAACGGCAGCTTCGGTAAGGAGCAGGGCCATCCTTGACTCCCTAAAAGGGGCTTTTCTTAGGCAGCTAACCAATGAACCCACTAGGGACAGGGCAGTGCTGGACCTGGTGCTTACAAACAGGGACGGAATTGCAGACATCACAGTGGGCAGTCCCCTAGGTGCCAGTGATCAGCTTGCAGTGTGAGAGGCAAACTGCACAAGGACGAGGGTCCTGGACTTTAGGAGGGCAGATTTTAAAGAAATGCTAGACTGCCTCAGAAACTGCCTCAAAGGAGGGATTGACAGGGTGAGGAGGAGGTACAGTGTGGAAAACTAAGGGAGGGCATTATTAAGGCAACCAGCCTCTGTATGAAGGAAGTGCATAAAAAGCAGAAGGAAAAAGAGACAGTTGTGGTTCTCTAGGGAATTGGCCATGATGGTGAAGGAAAAAAGTGGCATTCAGGAGGTATTAGGAAATGCAGAGGGAGGAGGACAAAAACAGAGGGAAGCAGGAAAGGAGGTGAGGGGAGCAGTAACAGACAGAGGAAGGGATATAGCCAAAGGGGTAACTAAAGGTGAAAATACTTCTTTAGATACGTAAGTGAGAAGAATAAAGCAAGGGGAGATACAGTGAGGATTAGAAGGGCAGAAAGGGGAAACTGCACAGAAGAGGACCAAGAAAAAGATGAAATCCTGTACAGGTACTTCTGCTCAGTCTTCACAGTGGAGTGATGGGGTACTGAAGACCATGGAGTAGCAGAAATGGGGGGGGTGGGTGGATAAAAGTCAGTTTTCAGAGGAAAGAGTCCTGAAGGGACTCACAGTTCTGAAGATGGACAAGGCTAAAGGGATCAGACAAGATACACCCCAGGGTACTAAAGAAACTCAGGAAAGTGCTTGCTGTACCACTGACAGCCTTATTCAAAAGTTTTCTGGAAACAGGCATGGTTCCAGAGGACTGGAGGAGAGCAGATGTGGTCCCTCTACATAAAAGTTGCAGCTGGGAGGAGGCTAGCAACCATAGGGTGATCAGTCTCACCATAGTGGGTCAAATTAATGGAACCCTACTGAAAGAAAGACTGGTGGAGTATCTTAAATTCAATGGTCTGCAAGACCACAGGCAGCATGGATTCATGGGGAATGTCATACCAAACAAATCTCAGTTTTCTTTGATTTGGTGACCAGAGAAATAGACCAGGGTAGGACAGTGGACATGGCCTATCTGGACTTTAGCAAGGCCTTCAACATTGTGACACACAGGAGGCTGATAAAGAAACTGAACAGCCTTGGGGTGGGATCCAAAGTGGTGAACTGGGTTAGAAGCTGGTCAATGGACAGAAGACACAGGGTGGTAGTTAGCGGCACTTTGGCCACTTCCTTGGAGAATCACAGGTTTCTTTTTCCTTCAACTTTTACTCACTTCCTTCACACAGAGGTTGTTGATTGAATTATGCCCTCCCTTATTTTTCCCCACTGTGCCTCTACCAACCCTGACAACCCCCCTTGCCTTCCTAAAGTTCAGGACCCTCGTTCTCATGTGGTTTGCCTCTGTTTCTGTCTTTATGTTAATCCACACTGTACAGTGATCACTGGTACCAAGGGGACTGCCCACTGTTATGTCTGCAATGCTGTCCCTGTTTGTAAGCACCAGGTTCAGCACTGCTCCATTCCTAGTGGGTTCTTTGACTAGCTGCCTGAGAAAAGCACCTTTTAGGGAGTCAAGGATGGCCGCACTACTTGCAAAAGTTGCAGTTGGATGGCTCCACTCTACATTTGGCTGACTGAAGTCCCCAAATAGCAGCACCTCCCCCTTACTTGCCATTCTGATGGCGGCTTCCCCAAGTGCCTTATCCAGCTCATCTGCTTATGCTGGAAGTCTGTACACTATTCTAGCATGGACAGTAGTTCCAGAGCCCGTCTCCAGGATGAGCCATAGTACCTCCAGCCATTCCCTTCCCTTTCCTCTGGGTGCCCCTGTACCTCTGTAGCCTTGATTCACTCACACATAATACAATCCCTCCTCACCTCCTCCCTGCTGTGTCTACCCTGAACAGAGAGTAGCCCGGTACAGCCATGACTCAGTCATGCTGCTCAGTGCACCACAAATACATTATGGCCACTGAATCCTTGTCAGTCTCTGCCATCATGGCTCCCAAGTCTGGAATTTTGATTCCAAGACTCTGTGCATTGGCTCACATGGCCCTTCATGCCTACGTCCCCTCTGCCTACTTCCCAGCTTCCCCCCACCTGCCTGTGTTGTACCTTGAAGACACCCGACCAACTTCTTCTCTTTTTACCTTCACCATTCCCTGTCTACTTCAATGGTTTACCCTCACTTACCTGACTTATAACCCCCTTTTCCTCTGTCTTGTCTCCACCCCTGCCTTATTGCACCCCAGCCCTAGTACAGTTTACTCCCCCAGGCCCACCCTCCCTGCTGCTCCATCATCTGGTGGGGACATTTTTGCCTCATTGATTTTACTGTCCCCCGCTGGCTAGTTTAAATGCTCACCCAAGTAGCATTTAAACCTCCTACTAAGGACTATGATCCCCTTCCTGGAAGGATGTAGACTGTCTCCCTTACAGAGACCCATATTCTCCCAGGCTGACCCCAAGTCCCTCATATAGATGAAGCCTTCCTCCATGCACCATGCCTTCAACCAGGTGTTACATACCTTGGAGTGGAGTACTCTTGCCTCTCCTCAGTTGTATCCAGGTAACACCACAGCAAAATCTACTGTGTATGTCACCTGCTTGAGGCTCCTCCCCAGCTCCCTGAAATTACTGTGCACTGTTCCTACTTTGCCCCTTGCCAGGACATTTGTCCCAGACAGACAATGATGTCTAGCTCTCTCCTATCTCCTGCAGCCTCAGTGATCCTCTGGATATGCTCTCCATCCCTCCAAGTCAAAGCATTGTTCAAGCACACATCCTCCCTATCTCTTCCTCCCCCCTCTCACAAGTCTATCCCCCTAACAATAGAGTCCCCCACCAGCAACTGATTCCTCTTTGGTTGGGAGCCTCTTCTTCCCTCCTTGAAGCCTCCCCTTCTGAGAAATCCAACTTCCTCCCTTCCTACTGCAATAGGTGCCTCCTCTCAGCAGTGCTATCCCACCAGTACAGTGGAATTCTTCAGTGGCATAGGCTGAGAAGCACGCACTCTTCCTACCAATCCTACTCACCCAGAGCCTATCAAGGTCCATCTGCTCTACCTCTACCTCTACCTAGGCATTTTCTGGGAGAGTGGCAACAGACTTGGTGGCCCCTGGATGGGGCAAAAGGTCCTCTGTATCCATGCCAATTTGTACTGAAGTCAAGCAACCTCTACCTGCAGTGCAGAGAGGTGAGTATATATATGGGCAGCATCTGTCTCCAGAAGGTGTCCCAAAAGACTGCAGCCCCACAAGCATTGCATTGCACCACTTCCATGATCTTTCCTTGCTTATCCTAGTGTCTGTTAAAGCTCTGCTCTACTCTTCTATATCCTTCGTACTCCCTTGTTCTCCTACCCTCTCCCTTTTGCTTCCTTGAAACGTTTTGTTACCCTAATCTAGATAGGGCATCTCTTGTTTTCCCATTTGTAATCCTCTAACTTGTTCCTACCTTTTCTGGAAGACTACTGCCCCTTACGCAGTTGTGCTATGGCTACAAACTGTAGTTACATAGAAATACAGAAGTTGTCGACAGATAAGGACCACTTGGCCCACCTAGTCTGCCCCAGATTTCCTACCTACGGTGTGATCTGAGACCCTATTTGGACTCCAGCTTATACCCCCCCTTTTGTCCCTAGGATTCCCTTGAGTCCATCTAATGCATTCTAAAATCCTGTGACTGTTTTAACTCCCACCACTTCCTCTGGAAGACTGTTCCAAGTGTCCACCACTCTCTCCGTGAAGAAGTACTTCCTCGCATTTTTCCTGAGCCCCCCCCAGCTTCATATTGTGTCCCCTTGTCCTTGAGCATCTTTTCCTTTGGAAAATGCTCCTTTCCTGTACTTTGTTTATCCCTGTTAGGTACTTGAACATCTCTATCATATCCCCCTGTTCCCTCCTATCTTCAAGGAAGCACATGTTCAAATTCTTCAGTCTCTCTTCATAGGGCTTTTGGTGTAGGCCCTGCACCATTTTGGCTGCCCTCTTTTATACTGCCTCCACCCTATCTATGTCCTTCCAAACTGAACACAATAGTCAAGGTGGGGTCTCACCAGTGATCTATACAGGGGCAATATTACCTCCCTCCGCCTGCTGGTGATACCACTCCCTATGCAACCGAGCATTCCACTAGCTTTTTCCACTGTCTTGTCACACTGTCTAGCTACCTTTAGGTCATCAGATATGATCACTCCTAGGTCTTTTTCTTGCTTTGTGACTGTTAGTACCTGTCTTTCCATTTGATATGTTGCCTCTGGGTTCCTGTGCCCTATATGCATGACTTTGCACTTTCTTGCGTTAAAACCCAGCTGCCAAACCATTCTTTCAGTTTTTTAAATCATCCCTCATTTTATCTACCCCCCCTGTGTGTCCACTCTGTTGCAGAGCTTCATGTCATCCATGAACAAGCACACCTTCCCTTCAAGTCCCTCTGCAATGTTACTGTATAAAGACATTGAAGAGGACTGACCCAGCACCAACCCCCACGGCACCCAACTAGTCACTTTGCCTACTCCAGAGTTGATGCCATTTACCACCACCATTTGACTCCTATTGCTTAGCCAACTTTCCATGTATTTAACCACTTTAGGACCCACGCCTAGGCTCCTCAGCTTGCTTAGCAGCCTCCTATGCAGAACGGTGTCGAAGGCCTTGCTGAAATCCATGTAGACCACGTCCACCGCCCCGCCCTGATCCACCTCCTTGGTCACTCAATTGAAGAACTCAATCAGGTTCGTTTGGCAAGACCACCCTGCTGTGAAGCCATATTGTCTTGGGTTCTGCAGTCCACTGGTAACAAGGTAGTCCTCAATCCTTTACTTTAGTAACAATCCCATTACCTTGCTGACCACCGATGTCAGGCTGATAGGCCTGTAATTCCCTACCTCCTCCCTATTCCCACTTTTCTGTAGTGGGACTATATCCACCCTCCTCCAGTCCCATGGCATTTCCCCTATTTCTAATGACAAATTGAAAAGGGTCATCAGAGGTGCAGCCAGCCCCTCCTTCAGTTCCCTCAGTATCCTCGGGTGCACCCAGTCTGGCCCCATTGCCGTGTTATCTTTAATGTTGATAGTTCCCTAAGCACTCTTTCCACTGTAAAGGGACTTGTGTCCACCTTGTGCCCCATCATACCCTTGTCCCCAGTCTTTGGCCCACTTCCATTCTCCTCCTCCTCCTCCTTGTCCTCAATCTTTGGCCCACTTCTATCCTCCTCCTCCTCCTACATACCTGCTCTCTAGCTGGTTACCGAAGTATGCAGTAAACAGATTATATGTTACCTCCTACCTTAAGCTGGTGTTCAACCTGCAGAGTCTCCTGCAGACTGCAGCATTCCTATAGACCCCCTCAGATGCCCTAGGGTAGATTCTCCTCTCCTCCTCTGTGCCATGCACATGATGGAATGAGCATGATGGGACATGCTGTATGTTACTCCTTTTATCTCCCCTTTCTACTCACTGGTGTCACCTGACTGCCTGCCCCATTGAGCCTGTTCCAGCTCCTTCTTCTCAGTCACACACCTGATTCACAGGACTTTCTTAATGTACTCACCCCAGGGATTAATTTCTTGAGCTAGGTTCCCTATGTTACTGGTTACAAATTTAAAGACAAATCTCAAATTGCCTCAAACACTGAGTAAAAATCTCTTGTCTCCACCTACCCACTTGCTCTGTTATTTTAAGTATAGAGAGAAATATAACTCGAGGTTAAAGCTGGATGCTTAGTCCCCTTCCTGTCAATAATTCCAGCTTCTGTCAGTGCACTGTCGAGGGTACAAACTTTATTAAACAAGGTTTGTTTTAAATGCTAAACATTCGGTGCACCGCTGTATTCTGCTTTCTTCTTTAGGCTGTCTGTCTGTACATAAATGTGTACAATATCTTCTGGGGGTTATGGCCTGGAAGGCAATCACTGGGACAACTCCTACAATAATTCAAAGTTTGTCTGAGTTAGAGATGAGTCTATATGGTATGAGATTGTTTCATTTCAGTATGTAAGTTAAGATTAACATTTCAGAAGCCAGCTGTCAGCGCAACGGTAGTGCTACTGCTTGCGATGCCGATTACCTGGGTTTGGCAACGAGCCCAGAACACTGGAGGGCCAGTTGTGGGGAGATGGGTTGAGAATCTGGCAGACAGTTTTCTTCCTCCAGGATGGGAGGTGAAGGCACCTGCCAACAGCCTGATTCCTGGTGGCAGCCAGAAGTAAGTGACCTGGGATCTCATCAGATGCAGGGATTGAAGGATGTGGAGGATTTTGGTGCATCAAGTACTGGAATGCGTGTAATGCATGAGGATGTCATTGCACATCCGCTCTTCAAGGGACAGCAACAACAAGGAAAAAACCCTGCGGCATGATGCTTGGGTCCCACTCCATTTTCCCACCACTGCACAAGTAATGGCCAGCCAGCCGATGGTGATTCCAGTCTCTCCCCATTGCACCTGGGGGGAACCTTGCAGTGGGGGGGGGGGCAAACCATGATCAGATAAACCGATCAGGTTGTTCTGGGAAGGTGCTTGGGTAGAAGTGGAGGGGGTACCACAAAGGGCAGATAAAGGCGGCATCACTGCTGGTACAACAGAGATAAATAGAACTGGAAAAAAATATCTTTCAGAAAAACAAAGCATGTCCAAAACACTCTTATATCAGTCTATTAAATTTTGGAATCAGGTACCACTTTCCATTTTAAGATCAAATTCCATGTCAACTGTAAAGTATTTATGGAAAACGAATTTAGTTTCTTTGTATAAATTTCAGAGTTTATCTTTGTGACTGTTTTATTATATGATAAGTTCTACACAGCTTTTAATTGTATTTTATATTATAGTTCTAAACTTGTTGTGCTGTGTACCCAGGTTGTTGTTCTGAATGGGCATTTCCACCCAATGAACCTACTTAAAGTGATTTTCCGACTAAGCTGAGAGCAGCTATCACTCATATATTGTGGTAGCTGCCCTCAGTGTTAGTTATTCCAGCCTGGTTTAACAAATACATTTTTCCCCATACCTTAGTTTCTTCACTTGTAATTTTCTATATCGCTATGCAGTCCAATCCATTCTGAGTGCCCCGGTTCTTCTGCGGCCCCCCCCCCCCCGTGCTCAAGCACATAATGACGTGTGACCAGGGAGAGTGCGGGGGTGCACCCCATTAAAATGAATGGAGCTGGATTTCACATTAATTTTAAGCTCAAGAATGGCCACTTACAGATTAATGAAGGACACCACTCGACTAACCAAGGGTCGTGTTGAGCCGGTGGTGTCCTTCGATAATTAACCATTGAAAATAGTATGTCAAATCCAGCTCCATTCATTCCAAAGTTACTGACGCGCTCTCCCTGATCACCGTCATTCATTACTGAAAGCGCGAGGGCATGTCAAAAGCACAGGGCACTCAGAATGGATCAGCCTGCATAGCGATATAAAAATACAAGTGGCACAAGGTAATGGAGAAAAATATCATTAAACAAGGCTGGAATAACTAACGCTGAGGGCAGCTACCACAATATGTGAGTAGCTGTCCTATATCTGAAATTTCCCTTAACAAAAAAATAAAAATGAAGTAACTAAATACTTTCACCTGGTATCCACAGGTGGCAGTGCACAGGAGTTAAGCTGAGGGAAGGAAGGATGTCAGATGGAGTTGTGTGTAGGTGACCACAGCTGGCAGAGCACAGGAGGTAAGCTGAGGGAGGGGAAGATGTCAGCTGGAGTTGTGTGTAGGGAACCACAGGTGGTAGTGCACAGGAGGTAAGCTGAGGGAAGGGAGGATATCAGCTGGACTTGCTTGTGAGTGATGACAGCTGGCAGTGCACAGGAGGTAAGCTGAGAGAGAGGAGGATGTCTGCTGGAACTGTGTGTGAGAGACCAAAGGTATCAGTGCACAGGTGGAAAGCAGAAGGAGGGGAGGATGTCAGCTGGAGTTGTGTGTAGGTGACCACAGGTGGCAGTGCACAGGAGGTAACCTGAGGAAGGGGATGATGTTGGCTGCAGTTGTGTGTAGGTGACCACAGGTGGCAGTGCAGAGGAGGAAAGCTGAGGGAAGGGAGGATGTCAGATGGAGCTGTGTGTAGGTGACCACAAGTGGCAGTGCACAGGAAGTAAGCTGAGGGAAGGGAGAATATCAGCTGGACTTGCGTGTGAGTGACGACAGCTGGCAGTGCACAGGAGGTAAGCTGAGAGAGAGGAGGATGTCTGCTGGAGCTGTGTGTGAGAGACCAAAGGTATCAGTGCACAGGTGGAAAGCGGAAGGAGGGGAGGATGTCAGTTGGAGTTGTGTGTAGGTGACCACAGGTGGCAGTGCACAGGAGATAAGCTGAGGGAGGGCAGGACATCATCTAGAGTTGCGTGTGAGTGACCAAAGGTGGCAGTGCACATGAGGTAAGCTGAATGAAGAGAGGATGTCAGCTGCAGTTGTGTGTGAGTGACCACAAGTGGCAGTGCACAGAAGGTAAGCTGGGGGGGGTCAGGTTGAATTGTGTGTAGATGACCACAGGTGGGAGTGCACAGGCAGAAAGCTGAGGAAGAGGAGGATGGCAGCTGGAGTTGTGTGTAGGTGACCACCGGTGGCAGTGCACAGGAGTTAAGCTGATGGAGGGGAGGATGTCAGCCAGAGTTGTGTGTGAGTGACCACAGGTGGCAATGCAGAGGAGATAAGCTGAAGGAGCAGAGGATGCCTGCTGGATTTATGTCTAGGTGACCACAGGTGGCATTGTGCATGAGGTAAGCTGAGGGAGAAGAGGATTTCAGCTGAAGGTGTTTGTGACCACAGCTGGCAGTGCACAGGAGGTATGCTGAGGGAGGGGAGGATGCTGGCAGGAGTTCTGTGTAGGTGACAGTGCACAGGAGGTAAGCTGAGGGAGGGGAGAATGTTGACTGCAGTTGTGTGTGGGTGACCACAGATGGTAGTGCGCAGGAAAGAAGCTGAGGGAGGGGAGGATGTTGACTGGAGTTATTTGTGGTTGACCACAGTTGGCAGTGCACAGGAGGTAAGCTGAGGGAGGAGAAGATGTTAGCTGGAGCTGTGTGTAGGTGACGACAGGTGGCAGTGCATAGTAGGTAACTGAGGGACAGGAGGATATCAGCTGGAGTTGTGTGTAGGTGACCACAGGTGGCAGTGCAGAGCAGGTAAGCTGAGGAGGGAAGGACGTCAGCTGGAGTCGTTTTTGGGTGACCACAGGTTGCAGTGCACAGGAGGTAAGCTGAGGGAGGGAAGGATGTCAGCTGGAGTTGTTTGTGGGTAACCACATGTGGCAGTGTGGAATATGGTAAGCTGAGGGAGGGTAAGATATTGACCAGAGTTGTGTATTGGTGTCCACAGGTGGTAAGCTGAGGGAGAGGGAAATGTCAGATGGAGTTGTTGGTGGGTGACCACAGGTGGCAGCGCACAGAAGGTAAGCTGAGGAAGGGGGGATGTCAGCTGGAGTTGTGTGTAGGTGACCAAAGGTGGCAGTGCACAGGAGGTAAGCTGAGGGAGGTGAGGATGTCAGCTGGAGTTGTGTGTAGGTGATCCCAGGTGGCAATGCACGGGTGGTAAACTGAGGGAGGGGAGGATGTCAAATGGAATTGTGTGTAGGTTACCACAGGTGGCAGTTCAGAGGTGTTAAGCTGAGGGAGAGGAGGATGTCGGCTGGAGTTGTGTGTAGGTGACCAAAGATTGCAGTGCACAGAAGGTAAGCTGAGGTAGGGGAGGATGTCAGCTGGAGATGTGTGTTGGTCACCACAGGTGGCAGTGCACAGGAGGTAAGCAGAGGGAGAAGAGGATGTTGGCTGGAGTTGTGTGTAGGTGACAACAGGTGGCAGTGCACAGGAGGTAACTGTGGAAGAGGAGGATGTCGGCTGCAGTTGTGTGTAGGTGACCAAAGATTGCAGTGCACAGAAGGTAAGCTGAGGAAGGAAGGATGTCAGCTGGAGTTGTTTGTGGGTGACCTCAGGTGGCAGTGCACAAGTGGTAAGCTGAGGGAGGAGATGATGTTGGCTGGAGTTGTGTGTAGGTGACCACAGGTGGCAGTGCACAGGAGGTAAGCTGAGGAAGGGAAGGATGTCAGCTGGAGTCGTTTGTGGGTGACCACATGTGACAGTGCAGAATATGTTAAGTTGAGGGAGGGAAGGGTGTTGGCTAGAGTTGTGTATGGGTGACCACAAGTGGCAGTGCACAATATGGTAAGCTGAGGGATGGCAGGATGTTGGCTGGAGTTGTGTATGGGTGACCACAGGTGACAGTGCACAGGTGGTAAGCTGAGGGAGAGGGGAATGTCAGATGGAGTTGTTTGTAGGTGACCACAGGTGGCAGTGCACAGAAAGTAAGCTGAGGGAGAGGAGGATGTCAGCTGGAGTTGTGTGTAGGTGACCACAGGTGGTAGTGCACAATATGGTAAGCTGATGGAGGGGAGGATGTCAGCTGGAATTGTGTGTAGGTGACCACAGGTGGCAGTGCACAGGAGGTAAGCTGATGGAGGTGAGGGTGTCAGCTAGAGTTTTGTGTAGGTGACCACAGCTGGCAATGCACAGGTGGTAAACTGAAGGAGGGAAGGGGAGGGGAGGATGTCAGATGGAGTTGTGTGTAGCTGACCACAGGTGGCAGTGCAGAGGAGGTCAGCTGAGGGAGAGGAGGATGTCATCTAGAGTTGTGTTTAGGTGACCACAGGTGGCAGTACACTGGAGGTAAGCTGAGGGAGGGGAGGATGCCATCTGGAGTTGCACACTCACACTTTGCATATCATGCAAAGAGACCCCTACTTGTCGGTGTCCTTGGGGGAGAAAACATCATGGAAAAGCTCCAGAGCAAGCAGGATTATGGGACATATTCGGGCCCTTGCCCAGCCACCCAGCCACCCTACCAAGGTGGTCCTGTGCAGAGTGAACCTTGCCTTGGCCGTAGTGGGCAGCTGAGTGATCCTCACCAAGGAGGCAATCAAAGGGGTTGTACCAAGGGGTAAGTGCTGGGGATGGCTTGGGATGGAGCAGGGTTTGGACCACCAGCTGGAGCAGTGCTGGAAAAGAAAGGGAGAATAAGAAGAAAATTTAAAAAAGAAGCAGTTTTGTAATGCTCTTAGGTACTTGCAAGGCAAGGGCTGGCAATATAGCCTAGAGGTTAGAGTAGTGAGCTATGAAGCTTGGTACATCCAACAGACCTGATTGTAATTCCCACAAAATCCACTTACATAGTGTGTGATTGAGCAAGTTGCTTAACCTCCCCATTGCTCTTTGTTCTCCCCAGAAAACAGGTACTTGTGTCTAAAGATAGACCAGACATGTTTGGTCTGTGCTCCTAGATGTCCCAACGGACCGAGTGGGCAGGCAGCTAGAGGACCAGCCATGCCCTGTAATCCTCTTTGACTAGTGCTTTACAATGGCAGGTTGATAGGGACCAAGATGACCATTTTTGCAGACTTAATTTCCTTTGATGACCTGGCTTGCATCACTGAGACCTGGTTGGGTGATGATGCTGGCCCAGTTCTAGAGGCTGCCATCCCCACTGGGTACTTCATAGTGCACTGCCCAAAGAAGGATTGCAGGAGCACAGGAGTGACCATCGTTTTTAGATCCAGCCTGAGCTTCACAGTGCATCCGCTGGTAATACCACATCCTTTGAGTGTTTTGCCATGCATGGGGCCAGGTGCAGGTTGCAGGATTCTCCTTGTTTACTATCCTCAAGGGCCGGGAGGGGAATTCCTGCAGGAGGCAGCGGACTTCATCATTGACCAGGTGTCTGAGTTCCCCAGGTGCTTAATCCTGGGGGACTTCAACGCCTGGGTCAATGACCAATCCTCACAGTTTGGTTATGAACTCCTCCAGCTGATGCCATCACTGGGCCTGACACAAGTGGTTGCTTCTGTGACCCACCAGCACGGCCACACACTCTATGTGGTGTTCTAGGTGGGTCTTGGGGTTGACAGCCTCAGGATTGATTGGGTCTCCTGATCTGATCACTGCACCATGGAGTTCCCATTTGGGGCCCCCCCAAATGCCATTCCCCCTCGGAAATGGTCAGGTACCACCCTTTAAGGGGTTTGGCACCCAGAGGGACTAGTGGTGTTAGCTTGACCTATCTAGAGTAGATGTGGCTTGTGCAATTGGCACCAGTGAAGCAGTAGACACTTATAATAGGGTAGTATCCGAAGCACTGGATGTCATTGCTCCAGTTTGTATATGACCCAGATCCTCTCTCTTGAGAGCCCCCTTGTTTGATGGGGATCTCGAAGTGATGAAGATCAAGGGTCAGAAGTTGGAGCGTTGCTGGTGAAATACCCGGTTGGAGGCCAACAAACTGGCCCTGCATGCTCACTACGGTGAGTACCAACAGGCAATCTCCCATAAGAAGGGCAGAATTTCTGTCCAGGAAGATTACTGCAGGGAGAAATAGACCTTCTCAGCTTTTTTGGACTGTGGACAGGCTTCTCCATCCCACCTGTCTGCAGCCAAGAGAGACTTGTTCATCTACTTTATGTGAAGAGTCTGCTTAGTTTTTCTCTGACAAAGTGTCGGCTAGCCAGCTATCTGGTCAGGGATTCCATCAGGAAGGCATCTGCCTCACAGTAGCAGGGCTGGGAGGAACAGAGGCACTCATTCTGGAAGGAGTTTAGGCCAGCAGAGTTGTCTGAAGTGACTGGGGTTATCTTAGAGCTGAAGGACACACATATTGCGAACTAGATACAGCCCGACTCATTTCTTAATGGGATGCACCGAGGCTGTTAGCCTGGTGTGCGTCAGGATTTCCAGGTGCTCTATGGCGGGGTAGTCCCAGTGACATTGAAAGAGGCACTGGTGAGACCTCTCCTGAAGAAACCGTCCCTCAACCCAGACTTCCTGGCGAATTACTGACCGATCTCCAAACTGCCAGTTTTGTGCAAGGTTGTTGAGAAACTGTGCCACAGCAGCTCGAGGACTACCTTGTGTCCTTTGACATCTATGAGCCATTTCAGTTGGGTTTTGGGGCTAGACAGCACAGAAACAGCTCTAGTTAGGGTGCATAATGATCTACTTAGGGCTAGAGATAGAGGAGACAGGTCAGTTCTTGTGCTTCTCAGTCTCTCATCAGCATTTGACACTGTGGACCACGTTCTTCTCGATTGGCTCTGTAAGTTTTGTGGACTCGCCAGTGCTGTCATCAGATGGGTTGAGTCCTGCAGCGGGTGGTGATGGGGAATTTCTCCTCCTCCCCAATGCCCCTGTCTTGTGGAGTATACAGGGTTTGATCTTGTTGCCGATGCTGTTCGCAGTGTACATGCTGCCCCTGGGTGAGTTCATTTGGCAACACAGCATGGAGTTTCACTGCTATGCAGATGACACCCAACTGTATTTGGCATTTGCACCCGGAAATTCTGGTGCTGTTGATGCGCTTAACAGCTGTCTGGCTAAAATCAATGACTGGATGGCTTCCAGCTGGCTGAGACTTAACTTGGATAAGACGGAGGTGCTAGTAATTGAGCCAGGTCATGGGTGTAATAGGTTGCCACCTGGAGCTAACACATGTCTGTTCCTGGGGTCTGCTCCACTGGTGGCTTCTCCGAGGGTGTGTAATCTTGGTGTGATCCTGGACAGCAGGCTCACCTTTGAAGAACAGGTATCATCTGTAGTTAAAAGTGTTTTTTACCACTTGTGAAACATCACCAGGATTAAGTCCCTTGTTCCACCAGAGGACATGTTGACTCTGGTACATGCCTTTGTTACCTCTAGGCTCGACTACTGCAACCCTGTATACTTCAGGGTCACAGGAGGGACTCTCTGCAGACTGCAGCTGGTGCAGAACGTGGTGGCCCAGTTTCTTGCAGGCCTGTCCAGGTCCAGTCATGTAACCCTGGTCCTGCATGCTCTGCACTGGCTGCCTATCAGGTGAAGGGTCCTTTTCAAGGTGGGCTTACTCACCTATAAGGCCCTATATGGACTAGGTCCTGGTTATCTGTTGAAGCTTCTGACACCTGTGTCCTCTGCATGCTTCCTTCTCCTCCTCCCTTGAGGGGCCTCCTGGATAATCCCAGGGTTAGGCTCAAGACTTCGGGTGACCGTGCTTTTAGTGTCTATGGGCTGATCCTGTGGAACTCATTTCCATCTGCAATCTGGGAGGGCCCCATTGATTGGAGTTTTCAAGCTGGGTCTGAAGGCCCACCTCTTTCGCCTGGCTTTTTTTTATTGTATTTTTTATCTGTTTTATTTTCTGGATATGTTCTGTTAGGCACCCAGAGCCACAAGGAATGGGTGCCATAAAAATAAAATTTGCCTTGCCTTGCCTTACCTAGTTACCAAAGAATAAAATAAATTCCTCCAAGTTTCATTTTGTGACTTTGGACAAGTTTCACAGTTCATTTATGCCATATAGATGTTTTTGCCTGCACCACCATACCTGTATTTTTTTTTTCTATTTTTGGCGCCTCCTCCGGTCATGGACCTCTCGTCTGTGGCTCCCACATTAGCCGCCCTCCCGGTATCCCCTTGCTTGCCCCCCAGGGCAGGGTCGTGACACCCGGCCCCTCTGAAGGGTGCCGCGAACAACGGGATAGGGCTGGAGTCGGCCTGGGAGCTGATAGCAGCCGGTGGGCAGGTGTCATGGAGGCGGTGGGAAGGCCTTGGCTTATTCCCTCTGTAGGTGGGGGCGGGAACATGCAATGATGCCAGCATCCGTCCCACCCCTTGAAGCCTTGCTGGAGCCAATTGCTGTGGTGCCCCCTGGTCTCCACCAGGTGTCCCTCAAGCACTGGCTACACACCACACAATCCCCCCAGAGAAGGAGAGCAGTTCGTAGGATGCTTGATCCTTCTCCCCCAGCTGGCCCTTCAATGACCCAGGTCCATTCCTGAACCTGGGTCACCGGTGTTGCAAGTGGAAATCCAACTGCTGCACCGATGGGCCGGCGAGTACTATACCTGTATAATACAATATGTCACTGGAATGTATTGTTAAGGAGTGACCCTCGACTACAGACTGTGATGTGTTCCTTCTGGTGTTTTATTCACAGTACAGGCTACCTGTATGTCATACTATGAGACATCACAAATCTCTCATCATCCAGGACAGCAGCCAAGTTCCAATCCTGCAGCTTGTTAGAGCAATATGACTTGCTGTATTGGAATCCTCCGGGAACAGCACGTAAGGAGCCCTCCATTGTTGCAAGTAAAATAGCCAACTCCACAGGTGCAGAATACTCAGTCTGGTGGATCCCCTTTGCATCAACCCTGTAGCATTTTGTTCTTGCAACCTTGGCAGGGCTCAGTGTGCGCCAGTCTCTATAGATTACTTGATCTGTGGCCAGTAAGCTTTGCGTGGTGCCTCACTTGAACTGCAATGCATTTTTCTTTGATGTTAATGCTTGGCTTTTGTGCCTTTACCTGTTGAAATTCTCCTGTACCAGATTCCGATTCATGTGCTTTAGCTCCGACTCCAGGAATGTCATTAATGGGATAATCGTCTGTAACAGTAAAGTAACTACAAATGAAAAGATTCCAACAACTGTCAGCTATTCAGCTCACCTGTGAGAACATTTCAAATAGTACATTGAGTAGAGAGCCCTGTATTATATCAGTTATTGAAACATGATTTGCCATCACATTCATTGCAGTGTTTTACTGTTATTAAGTGCCACCTACTGGCTGAAGAATGTAGTTGCAAAACAGGTCATTCTGTGCTTGCAGCTTCAAGTAGAATAAATGAGTTCACACAACTGTGATAGAAAGAATTGTTCTGCTACTAACACATGCTTCGTGTGATTGTATGGTTTCACTCAACTGTCGGAAACTGCAGAAATATTACAGCCATAGGCAGAATATGCTTAACAAACATGTGTTGATCACACTTGCTATAAATGATAAAATGTCCGGCTAAAGCTCAAAAAGCTGATTCGCAGCTGACTCATTGGTCCAGCGGTAGCGCTACCCTTCACAATGCCAGAGACCTAGGTTCGGGAACAAGATCTGGTTGTTGAGGGCTAGGCGGGGGGGGGGTTGGAGAAGGAATGAGGGGTCCCACAGGATGCTTTCCTTCTCAGGAATGGGTGGGTCTTGGGCGCCGCTGCACTATGATCCCCTGGGTGATTGTACATGGTAGTGCAACTAAAACATGGTGGGGGGGTCACCGGCTGTGATTAAGTGCAGTATGCCTTGCATGTGTGCATGCTCACTGATGCCTAGCATGCCAGCATCTTGAGGGAGCAACAAAGGAAGGTGGAAAAGCCCCCAAGGTTTGCAGCATGATGCTCAAGCCTTCAGGCCCTGCTGATTAGACTAGCAATCTTGTATACCAGGTAAGATGGACCAGATGGGGGGTTGCTAGATAAACCCCCTTGAATGGAGCATATCTTAGCAGTGAGAGTTGCACCTGTGATGCACCCCCGAGCAATGACAAGCACAAGAGATGGCAGGAACAGAGCTAGGGGGTCAAGTTGAGATGGGCCATTTTTTTTCCAATTGTTTAACCAGATGAGACACACTAAGGTGAAAGCTTGTTTACAGGTGCAACCTGGGAGCACAGGGACATTAAGTGACTTGCTTAGGGTCACACAGTATGCAAGTGGGAGCTGTGGGATTCAAACCCAGGTCTTCAGATTTGCATCTCAGAGCCTTAAACCACTGTGCTATACTGCCTCACTGGCCATGCCAGTGAAGAGGTATTAAAAACAAAAGCTGATTGGTTAACCATCATTCCAAAGTGGGGCATTACTGTCCAGTAACACCACACCATTGACACCAACAGTAACAGAGTACCAAAGGAAATCATTGCAATAAATTCTTACAGGTCTTTTTTTTTAATTCAACAAATATTTGTTCAATACAGTAAGCCAATAGGGTAATGCACCATCTTTTAAAAGGCAGCAACTCTGGCAGTTGCATTTTAGAACAAGGCCTCAGCTGATAGGAGGTCCACCTTGCCGACTGGTGTCTGAGCTTACTTTCACAACAGAGCGCTGATCTAAAAAACTGAGAGACCCCCACCCCCTCTGGGATGTAATAAGTGAACGATCTATTGACTTGTCAATGTTGCAGAGGGAAGAGGGTGTACAGTGGTTCTTTTGTTTTAATTTATGTATGCCATAACCAGTAGTACCCCAATGAGAAAAGCAATTTAGAGTTTGTGAAAGTGACTGGATTGAGTGACTAATTTTGGATTTGTTCAATAAAACAGATCCATATATATAGTTATTTCCACATGTGTGCACACTGCTCAGGACAGCAAGATTTGCGCATGCAACAACATTGCATATAAACATAAATTAGTTTTCCTCACATTTCAGCACTTTTACTAACAACTGTTGTAATACTGCAGGCAACTAAGGTGATTTTTTCTGGCAGCCGTGCTCACTTGAAAGCACAGTTCTTTTTATTGTCTCCATTCTTTGGCGGCAGCAGACGGAGTCTGTAGGACTGACACCTTTTAATCTGCATATGCAACAGCAATTAACACCTATTTTCCCCATAATCTGAGCAATCAATGAATCAGAATATGTCAGAATACTTGGAAGGAGCAAAAAAAAAAGAAAGAAAGAAAAGAAAAGCCGCATACAGCTAAAACCAGCAATTTTTTCAATGTTGTTTATTCTCTACGCACGCAGATGTGGATGGTATGTCAGACCCCATTGTATCCTCCCAACCAACATCCTCCATCAACTGCCCAGAGCAGAGGTACCATAGCTTACAGTGGAGCTCTCATTGGAGAGACTGAGAGCCACCTGAGTTCTGACTGAGGCTTAGGCTGGTGGTGTGTTTCAGAGAGAGGAACAGAAACTTCATGGTGCAGCTACAGCATAGAATTTTTCACATGTGGTTGCCCCAAAGACATATAGCCAAAGGAGGGAGGTGATCTTGCCTCTATATAGCTGAAGGAGGAAGGTGATCCAGCTTCTGTATGGCCTAAGGAGGAAGGTGATCCAAATTCTATATGGCCAAAGGAGGGAGGTGATCCTGCCTCTAGACAGCCAAAGGAGGAAAGTGATCCAGCCTCTATATAGCTAAAGGAGGGTGGTGATCCTGCCTCTATATAGCTGAAGGAGGAAGATGATCTTGCCTTTAAACAGCTGAAGGAGGCAGGTGATCCTGCCTTTATATAGCTGAAGGAGGGAGATGATCCTGCCTCTATACAGCTGAAGAAGGGAGATGATCCTGCTTCTATATAGCCAAAGGATGGGGGTAATTCTGTCTCTGTATAGCTGAAGGAGGAAAATGATCCTGCCTCTATATAACTAAAGAAGGGAGGTGATCCTGCCTCTGTGTAGCCAAAGGAGGAAAGTGATCCAGCCTCTCTATACCTAAAGGAGAGAGGTGATCCTGCCTCTTTATAGCCAAAGAGGGAAGGTGATCCTTCCTCTATATAGTTGAAGGAGGAAGATGATCCTGCCTCTGTACAGCTGAAGGAGTGAGGTGATCCTGCCTCTATATAGCCAAAGGAGTGAGGTAATCCTGCCTCTATATAGCCATAGGAGTAATGTGATCCAGCCTCTATATTGGTAAAGGAGGGAGGTTATCCTGCCTCTACATAGCTGAAGGAGGGAGATGACCCTGCCTCTCTATATAGCTGAAGGAGGACAGTGACCCTGCCTCTGTATAGCTGAAGGATAAAGGTGATCCTGCCACTATATAGCTGAATGAGGGAAATGATCCAGCCTCTATTTAGCTGAAGGAGGTTATCCTGCCTCCATATAACCAAACAAGGGAAGTGATCCTGCCTCTATTTAGCTAAGAGAGGGAAGTGACCTTGCCTCTATTTAGCTGAAAGAGGGAGGTGATCCTGCCTCTGAATAGTCAAAGGAGGGAGGTGATCCAGCCTCTACATAGCTGAAGGAGGGAGGTGATCCTGATTCTATATAGACAAAGGAGGGGAAGTGATCGTGCCTCTATATAGTTGATAGAGGGAAGGGATCTTGCCTCTGTATAGCTGAAAGAGGGAGGTGATTCAGCCACTATTTAGCTGAAGGAGGGAGGTGATCCTGTCTCTATATAGCTGAAAGAGGGAGGTGATCCTGCCCCTACGCAGCTGAAGTAGGAAGGAGAGCCTGCCTCTATATAGCCAAAGGAGGGATGTGATCCTGCCTCTATATCGCTAAAGGAGGGGGTGATCCTGCCTCTATATAGTCAAAGGAGGCAGGTGAGCCAGCCTCTATATAGGTGAAGGAGGGATTTGATCTTGCCTCTATATAGCTGAAGGAGGGAGTTTATCCTGTCTCTATATAGCTGAAAGAGAGAGGTGATTCTGCCTCTATATAGTTGAAGGAGAGAGGTGATCCTGCCCCTATATAGCTGAAGGAGGGAGGTGATACTGCCTCTATATAGCCAAAGGAGGGAGGCGATCCTGCCTCCATATAGCTGAAGGAGGGATATGATCCTGTCTTTATATAGCTGAAAGAGGGAGGTGATACTGCCTCTATATAACTGAGAAAGGAGGTGATCCTGTCTCTATATAGCTGAAAGAGGAAGGTGATCCTGCCTTTATACAGCTGAAGTAAGGAGGAGACTCTGCCCTGTATAGTCGAAGGAGGGAGGTGACCCTGCCTCTACATAGCCAATGGAGGAAGGTGATCCAACCTCTGTACAGCTGAAGGAGGGAGGTGATCCTGTCTCTATATAGCTGAAAAAGTGAGGTGTCCCTGCCCCTATGTAGCTGAAGGAATGAAGTGATCCTGTCTCTATATAGCTGAAAGAAGGAGGTGGTCCTGCCTCCATATAGCCGAAGGAGGAAGGTGATTCCGTCTCTATATAGCTGAAAGAGGGAGGTGATCCTGCCTCTATACAGCTGAAGTAGGGAGGTGATCCTGCCACTATATGGCTGAAGGGGGAAAGAAGATCCTGCCTCTATATAGCCAAAGGAGGGAGGTGATCCTACCTCTATATAACTGAAGGAGGGAGGTGATCCTGCTTCTATATAGTTGAAGGAGGAAGATGATCCTGTCTCTATATAGCCGAAGGAAGAAAATGATCCAGCCTCCATATAGTCGAAGGATGGAGGTGATCCTGCCTCTGTATAGTCAAAGGAGAGCTGTGATCCAGCCTCTATATAGCTGAAGGAGGGAGGTGATACTGCCTCTATGTAGCCAAAGGAGGGAGGTGATACTGCCTCTATATAGCCAAAGGAGGGAGGTGATCCTGCCCCTATATAGCTGAAGGAGGGAGGTGATACTGCCTCTATATAGCCAAAGGAGGGAGGTGATCCTGCCTCCATATAACTGAAGGAGGGAGGTGAACCTGTCTTTATATAGCTGAAAGAGGGAGGTGATCCTGCCTCTATATAACTGAGAAAGGAGGTGATCCTGTCTCTATATTGCTGAAAGAGGGAGGTGATCCTGCCTTTATACAGCTGAAGTAAGGAGGAGACTCTGCCCTGTATAGCCGAAGGAGGGAGGTGACCCTGCCTCTACATAGCCAAAGGAGGAAGGTGATCCAACCTCTGTATAGCTGAAGGAAGGAGGTGATCCTGTCTCTATATAGCTGAAAAAGTGAGGTGATCCTGCCCCTATGTAGCTGAAGGAATGAGGTGATCCTGTCTCTATATAGCTCAAAGAGGGAGGTGATCCTGCCTCCATATAGCCGAAGGAGGAAGGTGATTCTGTCTCTATATAGCTGAAAGAGGGAGGTGATCCTGCCTCTATACAGCTGAAGTAGGGAGGTGATCCTGCCACTATATGGCTGAAAGGGGAAAGAAGATCCTGCCTCTATATAGCCAAAGGAGGGAGGTGATCCTACCTCTATACAACTGAAGGAGGGAGGTGATCCTGCTTCTATATAGTTGAAGGAGGAAGATGATCCTGCCTCTATATAGCCGAAGGAAGAAAATGTTCCAGCCTCCATATAGTCGAAGGATGGAGGTGATCCTGCCTCTGTATAGTCAAAGGAGAGCTGTGATCCAGCCTCTATATAGCTGAATGAGGGAAGTGATCCTGCCTCTGTATAACTGAAGGAGGGAGGTGATCATGTCTCTATATAGCCAAAGGAGGGAGGTAATGCTGCCTCTATATAGCCAAAGGAGGAATGTGATCCAGCCTCTTTATAGATAAAGGAGGGAAGTTATCCTGCCTCTACATAACCGAAGGAGGGAGATGACCCTACCTCTATATAGCTGATGGAGGACAGTGATCCTGCTGCTGTGTAGCTGAAGGATAAAGGTGATCCTGCCACTATATAGCTGAAGGAGGGAGATGATCCAGCCTCTGTTTAGCTGAAGGAGGTTATTCTGCCTCTATATAGCCAGACAAGGGAGGTGATCCTGCCTCTATTTAGCTAATAGATGGACGTGTCCTTGCCTCTATTTAGCTGAAAGAGAGAGGTGATCCTGCCTCTGAATAGTCAAAGGAGGGAGGGAGGTGATCCAGCCTCTACATAGCTGAAGAAGGGAGATGATCCTGATTCTATATAGACAAAGGAGGGAAGTGATCCTGCCCCTATATAGCTGATAGAGGGAAAGGATCTTGACTCTATATAGCTGAAGGAGGGAGGTGATTCAGCATCTATATAGCCGATGGAGTCAGGTGATCCTGTCTCTGTATAGCTGAAATAGGGAGGTGATCCTGCCCCTACACAGCTGAAGTAGGGAAGTGATCCTGCCTCTATATAGCCAAAGGAGGATTGTGATCCTGCCTCTATATAGTTGAAGGAGGCAGATGATCCAGCCTCTATATAGCTGAAGGAGAGAGTTGATCCTGTCTCTATATAGCTGAAAGAGAGAGGCAATTCTGCCTCTATATAGCTGAAAGAGGAAGGTGATCCTGCGCCTATATAGTTGAAGGAGGGAAGTGATCGTGCCTCTATATAGGCAAAGGAGGGAGGTGATCCTGCCTCCATATAGCTGAAGGAGGGAGGTGATCCTGTCTCTATATAGCTGAAAGAGGGAGGTGATCCTGCCTTTATACAGCTGAAGTACTGGTGTCATCTGCACCCACGGGGACACTCGATACTATCCCACCACCCAAGTGACTCTGACTGTTAAGGGTGTGTTGCATCAAATGAAAGTGGGGATAGTACCAAAGTTACCCATACCTGTGATTATTGGAAATGACTTTCCAGGATTTACTGAATTGATCAAAGAGGGAATAAATCCTGATGTTTCAGCAGCTGTGGTCACAAGAGCTCAGGCAAAGAAAATTTCAAAAAATAGGGACACTTTTCCTTTCAGTGATATTGATTTGGACTTGTTTGATCACAGCTCCAAGATCCAGAAATCCTGAAGAAACTGTGGCAACAAATGACTGATGGATATGAAGGGTTCAAATATGAAAATGCTGAAACTAAGTTGATAACTGATTGTGATTTTCTTTCAGAACAAGCTAACAATGTTTCTCTCCAGGGTTATTTGAAGCTGTTGGGGGTGAAACCAAAACAGGGTTGATCAATGTTTAAAAAATGTAATAGGTTTCTGTACAGAGTTTGGGTTAAACCACAGACACAGGAACAGACAGAACAATTGGTTATACCACAGAAGTTTAGAACAGAATTGTTACAGATAGCACATGATAGTCCTATGGCTGGTCACTCAGGGAAGGATCGCTCCCTTGCCAGATTGCTGTATAGATTTTACTGGCCTGGAATTCATGAAGATGTTGCTACCTATTGTAATTCCTGTGCTGAGTGTCAGAAAGTAGCCCCAGTCACTAGAAAAGACAAGGTGCCCCTGGCACCCCCACCCTTAATAGATGTGCCTTTTGAGAGAATTGCAATGGATGTGGTTGGTCCTTTAGACAAAAGTAAAAAGGGTAATAGATTTATCCTGGTAATATGCGACTATGCTACTCGATACCCAGAAGCAGTTCCAATGTGTACTGTTACAGATCCAAAAGTTGCAGCAGAGTTAGCCAAAATTTTCAGCAGAGTGGGCATACCAAAATAAACTATTACTGATCAGGGTAGTAATTTTGGTGCTGCACTGCTTAAAGAGCTATACAGACTGCTGGGTATCACTGCCATAAGAACCTCTCCCTATCACCCTCAGACAGACGGTCTTGTTGAGCGTTTTAACCAAACCCCAAAACACATGTTAAAAAGATTTGTAAAAGGGGAAGGGAAAGATTGGGACCATTACTGGCCTTACCTACTTTTTGCTTACAGAGAAGTGCCACAGGGATTTCGCCATTTGAAATGCTGTATGGCAGGCAGTCAAGAGGGCCACTGGATGTGATAAAAGAAACGTGGGCAGATAACCCCACTCAGAAATAATCTATATCTTCTTATATGTGTGCCCTAAGAAAGAAGCTGGCAAAATATGTTGCAATTGCCCATAGCAATCAGGAAGAGGTTCAAAATCAGCAGAAGGTATATTATGACCATGGGGTAAAAGAAAAAGTTTTCGAGCCAGGTGAAAAGGTTTTGCTACTGTTACCCACAACAGAAAATAAGTTATTAATGAAGTGGCAAGGGCCATATAAGGTTCTTAGACGTACTGGCACTGTTAACTATGAGACTGAGACCCCTGACAGAAAAAATCCTTCAAAGATATACCATGCTAACCTCCTCAAGAAATGGGTTGAAAAAATGCCAAAAGCAGCCTTGCTAGTTTTACCAGAAACCGATAAGGAAGATATTGATGTAGCTTATGATAGATTAGAACAAACTGTAAATGTTGATACTGTAAAGGTGAATGTTTCCTTAACCTCAGAACAAACTGCAGACACTCACAATGACAAATAAAGTTTATTCTTGGTCGCAGTGTGGCTGTGTGGGTACACAGGACAAGAGCAGACAGGCAAAATAAATCTTTGACTTGTGCCACCATCCAGAGGAGAAAAAGAGAAAGAGACTACTGGGGGCCAAAGAGAAATGTTTTAGTTACAGAACTCACAAATAAAGTTTATTCTTTGTCCCAGCGTGGCTGTGTGTGCGCGCAGGGTAAGAGCAGGCTGGCAACATAAATCTTTGACTTGTGCCACCATCCAGAGGAGAAAGAGAGAGAGAGAGAGAGAGAGGGAGAGACCATTGGGGGCCAAAGAGAAATGCTATAGTTACAGAAATCACAAATAACATTTATTCTTGGCCTCAGTGTGGCTGTGTGTGTACACAGGGCAAGAGCAGGCTGGCAACATAAATCTTTGACTTGTGCCACCATCCAGAGGAGAAAAAGAGAGAGAGAGAGAGACTATTGGGGGCCAACGAGAAATGTTATAGTCACAGAAATGAAATACAAATTTTATTCTTGGCCCCAGTGTGGCTGTGTGTGTGCATAGGGTAAGAGCAGGCTGGCAAAATAAATCATAAAGTTATGACCCTGCATTGAAATTTGCAAACACAGGCTCTTAACATTGGCAATTTTCCATATTTTGATCCCGAATTTTCAACATAGCCATTTCTTTACTGCACCTCATGAATGTGACAGCTGTCATTTTGCAGATCCTGGCCAAAATGTTTTTTTGTTTTTTTTTTTGCATCCCAAAAGGCGATTTTGCAGTTGCTGCATGAAATCACCTTTTGGGCAAGAGTTGAAATCTTTCTCTGCACTGTTCATGAGGTGGGGTCACAAGAAGGGCATGTTGAAAATCTGGAGCAAAGATATTCACAAACAACAAAGATATGAGCCTGTATTGAAACTTGTGAATGCAGGCTCGTAACTTTGGCAATTTTCAATATTTTGACCCCAAATTTTCAGCATAGAAATTTCTTTACAACACCTCATGAATGTGACAGCTGTCATTATGTTGACTGCGTGCATGCACAAGAAACATATTGTGGCAGCTTTCTCCACAAGCAGGTTGCCCCCACAGCCTTTAAAAGCTTGTCCAGCGTCCCCCAATGCCATGGCACGCTGCTGCCGACACTAGTTCAGCCAGCGTGCCACCAACTTGTAAAAATTTAGCCACATCATTGCAGTGTAAGCCATTCGCTGCAATGAGGGAGTGACCCATCATTGCAGGGTGGGATCTTGACACACTGATATTGTTTGTGAACATGGCAGCGGTTTGTCACCGTGTTCACAAACAATATTAACCCCCCCACCATGTTTATTTGCTGATGGGGCCCCAATCCCCATCGGCTTCAGTGACCCAATGTTTATGTTGTCGAAGGGTGAGCCCACTCCCCGTTGGCATTATGTAAACCCCCCCACTTATATTGTCTGCCGACAGGGTGCCCAATCCCCGTCAGCATAATGTCACCCCCCCTTTTTGTTGTGTGCCAACAGGCGTGCCCAATCCCCCATCAGCTACAGCTTGCCCCTCAAAAGAAAGACTCCAGTGGCACGATGGGAGCCCACGCCAGTGTGCCACATGCCCCTGTAAAATAAAAAATGGTACTGCAATGTCTTTTTTTTTTTAACCTGAAAAAAGGAAACTGAGCCTCGGAGGTCTCCCTGCCCTCCTCCCGCAACCCGCGCCCACCCACTGCGCACCCTGCCTCCCCACACCCACCTCACCCCATACTTATCTCCGGTGCTCGGAGCAACGATCTTCGGTGGACCGAAAACACGTCTGCACTCTTCAAAGCCGACCGTGAACTGAGGAAATGCCGGTAAGCTGTATAATGGAATAAATGTTTTTTTCCCAACTTTAATGCATATCAGTCATTTTTTGGAAAGTTGGCACCAAATTTTCAACATGGGGTTTTTGGAACCCCTCCTCATGAATTCTGGAACTGTCATGGCGTTAATCAGCCCCAAAAGGTGATTTCGCGGTCACTGCTCGGAATCACCTTTTGGGGACAATTAAAGAAATGACAGTGCCACTGTTCATGACGTGGGCTCTCAAAAAGTCTATGTTGCAAATTTGGGGGAAAAAATCCACAAAATGACTGCTTTACGAGCGTGCATCGCGCAGTTGCTAAGCACACTTGTAACTTCATGAATTTGCAATATTTTCATGCCAGATTTTCAAAACTGCCATTTTTTCACACCTCCTTGTGAACAGTATAGCTGTCATTGTTCACATCCTGGCTGAAATGTGTTTTCGCTCTTCTGGCGCAGAATAGCGCAATCGCCGTGGGAAACCAGTGTTCGGGACAGATTAAGAAAATGACAGTAGCACTGTTCATGAGCAGAGGTCCTAAAGTCCCTATGTTGAAAATTTGTTGACAAAACTCCATAACATGACTGTATTACAAGCGTACATTGAACTGTTTCTACGCACCCTTGTAACCGCAAATTTGTAATATTTTCTCGCCACATTTTCAGCAGTGGCATTTTTTCACACCTCCTTATGAACAGTACAGCTGTCATTTTTCACATCCTGGCTAAAATATGTTTTTGTACTCCTGTCGGAGAATAGCACAGTCGCTGTGGGAAATCAGTGTTTGGGCCAGATTAAGATCGAACGAGTGAGAGGGGGGAGTCACCGAGCTCAACTGAGCTCTGTCAGGACTGCTGTGGATTTGTTTGTGGGCAGAAAAAGGCCCCAACGCAAGAGCCCAGTACAAAAGGGTAGCCTGCAGCACTGGGAGAAACAGAATGAGAGAGCGAATGAGGAAGGGGGGAGTAAGCGAACCCACCGGAGCACTGTCAGGACTGCTGTGGATTTCTTTGTGTGCAGAAAAGGCGGCAACGCAGGCAGGAACCAGTACAAAAGGCCAGCTTGCAGTGCTGGCAGAAACGGAATGAGTGAGTGAGAGAGGGGAGTGAGCGAGCTCACTGGAGCTGTGTTGGGACTGCTTCAGATTTTTTGTGGCCAGAAAAGCCGCCAACGCGAGGCAGGAGCCCAGTAGAAAGGCAGCCGCAGCAGCGGGAGACACAGAATAAGCGAGTGAGGGAGGGGGAGTGAGTGAGCTCAATGGAGCTCTGCTGGGACTGCTGCAGATTTGTTTGTGGGCAGAAAAGGGCAGCAATGCAGGCAGGGACCCAATACAAAAGGGCAGCCTGCAGTGGCAGGAAAACCAGAATGAGTGAGTGAGAAAGGGGGAGTGAGCGAGCTCAACGGACCTCTACTGTAACTACTGCACATTTCTTTGTGGGCAGAAGAAGGCAGCAGTGCAGGCAGGAGCCCAGCAGAAAACGGCAGCCTGCAGCACAGGCATAAACGGAATGAGCGAGTGAGAGAAGGGAAGTGAGCGAGCTCAATGGAACTTTATCCAGGCTACTGCAGATTTCTTTGTGGGCAGAAAAAGGTGCCAACAGAGGCAGAAGCCCAGTACAAAAGGGCAGCCTGCAGCGCCAGGAGAAACACAAAGAGCGAGTGAGACAAGTGGAGTGAGCGGCCTCAATGGAGCTCTGTCAGGACAGCTGTGGATTTCTTTGTGGGCAGAAAAAAGTGCCAACGTAGGCAGGAGCACAGTACAAAAGGGCAGCCTGCAGCGCCAGGAGAAACAGAATGAGCGAGTGAGAGAGGAGGAGTGAGCCACCTCAACGGAGCTCTGTTGGGACAACTGCAGATTTCTTAGTGAGCAGAAAAAGCTGCCAATACAGGCAGGAGCCCAGTACAAAACAGCAGCCTGCAGCTCTGGGAGAAACAGACTGAATGAGTGACAAAGGGGCAGTGAGCCAGCTCAACAGACCAACGCAATCAACATTCAGCATTGACAAAAGCTTGTTTTTTATATCCTGACCAAAATGTTTTTTTTTTTTTTGCATCCCGAAAGGTGATTTTGCAGTTGCTGCACGAAATCACCTTTCGGGACCAAGTAACGAAATGGCAGTGCCACTGTTCCTGAGGTGGGGTCCCAAAATGGCCATGTTGAAAATTTGGAGCAAGAATATCGGAAAATGTCCAAGTTATGCACACTTGTTGACATTTTCCTACACATGCGTGTAGCTTTGTCAGTTTCTGATATTTTCACTCCCGATTTTCAACATAGCCATTTTTTCACACTTCTTACCCAGTACAACTTTCTGCATCTGTGGTGCAGAATGGCATTTTACCATGGATTATGAAATTTGCACCTGTGGGGTTTCTGAGGTAAGGTGATAAGAAGAGTATGTTGAACATTTGGGGTCAAATTGTGAAAAAAATTACAAAGTTATCACAGCAATATACAAGTGTCTGCTTGCTTCACGTAGATCTTGGGTTCAGAGATGGACTCAGGATTGAGTGTCCCAGGAGCTGCTGTCCTTCTCTGAGGGGAGGGGGGAAGAGTGTCTGGCACATTATACACCTCTGGTGGAGGATGGGGGCAGCACTGCTGCCAGTTCTTTATGCAAGGGGGGGGGCGAGGCAGATGCTGGCATCATTGCATGTCCCTGCCCCTAGGAATCTTCAAAAATTCCGGCCCCGTTCCTGATGACCCTGCCTCTGCCACCGCTCCTACAGCAACTAATAAAAGAGAGAGAGAGAGAGAGAGAGAGAGAGAAAGAGAGAGACTATTGGGGGGCCAAAGAGAAATGTTATAACCACAGAAATCACAAATTAAATTTATTCTTGGCCACAGGGTGGCTGTGTGTATACATAGGACAAGAGCAGACAGGCAAAATAAATTGACTTGTGTCACCGTCCAGAGGAGAAAAAGAGAGAGAGACTACTGGGGGCAAAAGAGGAATGTTAGTCACAGAACTCACAAATAAAGTTTATTCTTTGCCCGGTGTGGCTGTGTGTGTGCACAGGGCAAGAGCAGGCTGGCAAAACAAATATTTGACTTGTGCCACCATCCAGAGGTGAAAAAGGGTGAGATAGACTATTGGGGGCCAAAGAGAAATGTTATAGTCACAGAAGTCACAAATACAATTTATTCTTGGCTCCAGTCTGGCTGTGTGTGTACACAGGGAAAGAGCAGACAGGCAAAATAAGTCTTTGACTTGTGCCACTATTCAGAGAAGAAAAAGAGAGAGAGAGACTGTTGGGGGCCAACAAGAAATGTTATAGTTACAGAAATCACAAAAAAAGTTTATTTTTGGCCCCAGTGTGGTTGTGTGTGTACACAGGGCAAGAACAGACAGGCAAAACAAATCTTTGACTTGTGCCACCATCCAGAGGATAAAGAGAGAGAGACAGACAGACAGACAGACAGACTATTGGGAGTCAAACAGAAATGTTATAGTCACAGAAATCACATATAAATTTTATTCTTGGCTTCAGTGTGGCTGTGTGTGTGCACTGGGCAAGAGCAGGCTGGCAAATAAATCACAAAGTTACGAGCCTGCATTGAAATTTGCAAACACAGGATCGTAACTTTGGCAATTTTCAATATTTTGACCCAAATTTCCTACATAGCCATTTCTTTACTGCACCTCATGAATGTGACAACTGTCGTTTTTCAAATCCTGGCCAAAATGGCTTTTTTTTTTGCATCCCGAAAGGTGATTTCGCAGTTGCTGCATGAAATCACCTTTTGGGCAGGAGTTGAAATCTTTCTCTGCATCTGTTCATGAAGTGGGGTCATAAGTATGGCATGCTGAAAATCTGGAGCAAAAATATTCACAAACAACAAAGTTATGAGCCTGCGTTGAAATTTGTGAATACAGGCTCTTAACTTTGACAATTTTCAATATTTTGACCCAAAACTTTCAACATAGCCATTTTTTTACAACACATTATGAATGTGACAGCTGTCTTTATTATGTTGATTGTGCACAAGCGCAAGAAACATATTGTGGCAGCTTTTGCAAGAAGCAGGTTGTGGAGGCTCGGCACTGTTGTGGCCAATGCCCCCACAGCCTTTAAAGCCTTCGCCCACTGTCCCCAATGGTGTGGCACACTGCTACTGACACTAGTTCAGCCAGCGTGCCACAACCTTCCAAAGTTTTAGCTGCTGCAATCAGGGGCCACCTCGTCATTGCAGTGTCATCCGCTGCAATGAGGAAGCGACCCCTCATTGCAGGGTTACTGCTGATGGGGAGCCCAGTCCCCATCAGCTTGCCCCTTCCTGATTTCTTGTGTGCCAAGGGGGGGTGCCCAATCCCCCTCGGCTTATGTCCCCCCTCCTTCTGTGTTTGCCGACGGGGATGCCCAATCCCCGTCTGCATATCCCCCCCATTTCTTGTGTGCCGAGGGGGGGCCCAATCCCCCTTGGCTCATGAGCCCTCCCAAAAGTATGTGTCGACAGGGGTGCCCAATCCCTGACAGCTCCAGTGCCCCCTACCCCGAAACACGCAGGTGACACACTGGGAGCCCACCCCAGTGTGCTAAAAGTACCTGCAAAAAAAAAAATAAAAAGTTCTGCAACGTCTTTTTTTTTACTCCTAAAAAGAAGAAAACGGTCCCTCGACATCTGCACCCCCTCCCGCAACCCACGCCCTCCCACTGCATACTCCACCTCCCCACAGCCCCCTCACACCATACTTACATCCAGAGCTTGGCGCAACGATCATCAGTGGACCGGGAACCCGTCTGCACTCTTCAAAGCCAACCACGAACTGAGGAAATGCCAGTAAGCTGTATAATGGAATAAATAGGGTTTTGTTTTTTAAACTTTGATGCATATCTTAGTCATTTTTGTAATTTTGGCTCCAAATTTTCAACATGGGGTTTTTGGGACCCCTCCTCATGAATTTTGCCACTGTCATGGTGTTAATTGGCCCCGAAAGGTGATTTCTCGGTCACTGCGCGGAATCACCTTTCAGGACTGAGTAACAAAACAACAGTGCCAGTGTTCATGAGGTGGGCTCTCAAAGCCTATGTTGCAAATTTGGTGAAAAATCTCAAAATGACTGTTTTACTTAGCATACATTGTGCAGTTGCTACTCACACTGTAACTTCAGAATTTGCAATATTTTCATGCCAGATTTTCAACATTGGCATTTTTCCACACCTCCTTGTGAACAGTATAGCTGTCATTTTTCACATCCTGGCCAAAATGTGTTTTTGCACTTCTGGCACAGAATAGCGCAGTTGCTGTGGGAAATCAGTGTTCGGGACAGATTACAAAAATGACAGTGACACTCTTCATGAACAGAGGTCCCAAAATGCCTATGTTTAAAATTTGGTGCTGATACTCTATAAAAAGACTCTGTTACGAGCATGCATTGCGCAGTTTGCACGCATGCTCATACCTTCACAACTTTGCAATATTTTCACTCCAGATTTTCAACTTGCCATTTTTCCACACCTCCTTATGAACAATGCAGCTGTCATTTTTCACATCCTGGCCGAAATGTGTTTTCACTCTTCCGGTGCACAATAGCACGGTTGCAGTGGGAAATCAGTGTGTGGGACACATTAAGAAAATCACACTGACACTGTTCATGAGCAGAGGTCCTAAAATGCCTATGTTGAAAATTTTGTGATAAAACTCCATAAAATGACTGTGTTACGAGCGTGCATTGTGCAGTTTCCACGCACCCTTGTAACTTCGCAAATTAGTAATATTTTCATGCCACATTTTCAACAGTGTAATTTTTCCACACCTCCTTATGAACAGTACAGCTGTCATTTTTCACATCCTGGCTGAAATGTGTTTTCGTGCTTCTGGTGCAGAATACCGCAGACACTGAAGGAAATCAGTGTTTGGGACAGATTAGGATCTAGCGAGTGAGGGGGAGGGAGGGAGTGACCGAGCTGAACTGAGCTCTGTCAGGACTGCTGTGGATTTCTTTATGGGCAGAAAAAGGCACCAACGCAGACAGGATCCCAGTACAAAAGGGCAGCCTGCAGCGCTGGGAGACACAGAACGAGCGAGTGAGGGAGGGGGAGTGAGTGAGCTCAACAGAGCTCTGTTGGGACTGCTGCGGATTTCTTTGTGGGCAGAAAAAGGCAGCAATGCACCCAGGGGCCCAGTACAAAAGGGCAGCCTGCAGTGGTGGAAGAAACAGAATGAGCAACTGAGAGAGGGGGAGTGAGCGAGCTCAACGGAGCTCTAGCATGACTGCTGCGGATTTCTTTGTGGGCAGAAAAGGGCAGCAATGAATGAAGGAGCCATGTACAAAACGGCAGCCTGCTGTGCCAGCAGAAACGGAATGAGCGAGTGAGAGAGTGGGAGTGAGTGAGGTCAACGGAACTCTGTCAGGATTGCTGCAGATTTCTTAGTGGGCAGAAAAAGGTGCCAACAGAGGCAGGAGCCCAGTACAAAAGGGAAGCCTGCAGCACCAAGAGAAACAGATCGAGTGCGTAAGACAGGGGGAGGGAGTGAGCGACCCCAACGGAGCTCTCTCGGGACAGCTGTGGATTTATTTGTGGGCAGAAAAAGGTGCCAATGCAGGCAGGAGCCCAGCACAAAAGGGCAGCCTGCAGCACTGGGAGAAACACAATGAGTGAGTGAGAGAGGGGGAGTGAGCAAGCAAGCTCAATGGGGCTCTATCATGACTGCTGCGGATTTGTCTGTGGGCAGGAAAAGGCGGCAACACAGGCAGGAGCCCAGTACAAAAGGCCAGCCTGTAGCGCTGGCAGAAATGGAATGAGCGAGTGAGAGAGGGGGAGTGAGCGAGCTCAACAGAGCTGTGTCAGGACTGCTGCAGATATCTTTCTGGGCAGAAAAAGGCAACAATGTACACAGGGGCCCAGTACAAAAGGACAGCCTGCAGCAGCGGGAGAAACACAACGAGTGAGTGAGAGTGGGGAATGAGCGAGCTCAACGGAGCTCTATTATGACTATTGCAGATTTGTTTGTGGGCAGAAAAAGGCGGCAATGCAAGTAGGAGCCCAGTAGAAAAGGCCAGCCTGCAGCGCCAGCAGAAACAGAATGAGTGAGTGAGTGAGAGAGGGGGAGTGAACACGCTCAACAGACCTGTGTAGGGACTGCTGCAGATTTCTTTATGGGCAGAAAAAGCCACCAACAGAGGCAGGAGCCCAGTACAAAAGCACAGCCTGCAGTGCCAGGAGAAACAGACTGAAAGAGTGACAGAGGGGCAAGGAGCGAGCTCAACAGACCAACGCAATCAACATTCGACATTGACAAATGCTTGTTTATATCCCGGCCAAAATGGGTCTTTTTTGCATCCTGAAAGGTGATTTCACAGTTGCTACATAAAATCACCTTTAAGGCAGGTGTTGAAATTTATCTCTGCACTTATTCATGAGGTGTGGTATGTTGAAAATTTGGGGCAAACATATTCAGAACAAAGTTATGAGCCTGCATTGAAATTCGTGAACGCAGGCTTGTAACTTCGTCAATTTTCAGTATTTTGACTCCAAATTTTCAACATAGCCATTTCTTCACAGCACCTCATGATTTTCACAGCTGTCATTTTTCAGATCCTGGCCAAAATTCCTTTGGCATCCCAAATGGTGATTTCACAATCACAGCGCAAAATCACCTTTAGGGCAGGAGTTGAAATCTTCACAATTTGGGCTAAGAATTGAAAAATAAATGTTTAACAAGCAACCAGTGTTCGGCACTGACAAATGCTTGTTTTTGTTTTTTGAAAAAAAGGCTGTAAAAGTCTGAACACCCTCTATTTACTGTTTGACACTCTCCGTTCACACCCCTGAGAATTTAAACAGCCCTCCTGTCCCCCACCCTTGTAGCACCCATTTCACCTTCTTTCCCTGGTAGTGACAAAGTACAGTGTAGTTACAATAAGAGTCTTAAAAGACAGGTACTACTACTTGTTCATTAATAGTGTACTTGAATGCATTTTTCACTTTTGTATCGTATCTGACAATGATGTTTGGTCTCTGTGTTATTGTGACTTGTATTTGTCCAGTACACTTCCTATGACTATGTATTTTGACCTATAAGCTAGCCTACTATGGCACCTTATTTGCACAAAAGCCATATGACAGGCAAAAGTGGACTTCTTCAAATTACAACTGACCCATGCAAATCCTTCCAAATTCTGGAATGTCGTTCACTCTCTGCTAGACCAACCATCTCTATCCAGTTCTCCTTCCTTAATACAACATGGTCACCCTATGCCCGACCCCGTCAGCACTGCTGACACCTTCAACAAATTATTTACATCTTGCGCTATGCCTCATGGCCCCCCACCAAAATCCTCAGTCCCTCCTCTGTCACCCTCCATCTCCCTGTCAGAACAACTTCATATTATCTCCTGTCACAGAGCATGAAGTCCTTACTACCCTTAGCGTGCTAAATACCACCAAATCCAGCTCTAATGGGATTCATCCCAAATTTCTGTAAATCTCTGCACCAGCAGTCACAAAGCCTCTCACCCATCTACTAAACCTCTCCTTCTCTTTGGGTTTGGTTCCTCAGGCCTTGAAGTCTGCCTCAGTTATTCCCCTCCATAAATGTGGGGATCCCTCTATGCCTGGTAACTTTAGGCTGATCTCCCTCCTCCCTACATTTGCAAAGCTACAGGAATCCCTGGCCCACTCCAGACTGGCAGAATATCTTACTACTAACAACTTCCTGTCTCCCCACCAGTCTGGTTTCAGGAAACAGCATTCCATGATCTCCTCTCTACTGCATGTCACTAACCACATCCACACTGCCTCAGACCAAGGCTTGTTTACTGCCACTGTTTTTGTCGACCTAGCCAAGGCCTTTGACTCAGTATCCCACCCCTTTCTCCTGCCAAAATTAGAAGCAATTGGCCTTGCTCCCATCACCATAAAGTGGTTCAGCTCCTACCTCTCCATCAGGCCACAGTCTGTCAGAATCACTGACGTCTCATCCCCTCCTCCCCATCCTAGCAAGTGTTCTGCAAGGATCTGTCCTTGGCCCCATCCTCTTTTCATAAACGACCTCCCCTCCTCCTGCACTAAGTCCAGCATACGCATGTATGCAGAGGACACTATCCTTTTTACCTCTGGCCCATCTATAAGTGATGATCAAGCTACTCTTCAAAGTGACTTTAACAACATTCAACATTGGTTCAATCTAAACCAACTAAAACTCAGCACTTCCAAAACTATGTCCATGTTATTTGGCACAGCACAGAAACTCGGCAGATCCTCACTCCCCCCCCCCACTTCCCTGGATGGTACCCCACTAGACCAGGTCACTAAATGCAAGTACCTGGGTGTTTGGCTAGACCCCCACTTATTTTTCTCACCTCACATTGATGCTACCATCTCCACATTATGCCCCAAACTTGGTATGGTATACTGGTACAGATACTCCCTCCCACTTCCTGTCAGACATCAAATCGTAACTAAAATGATCCTCCCCATTTTCTGTTATGTGGATCTGGTCTTCAGTCCTGCCCCAGAAACCACCCTGTCTAAGTTAGACACCCTACTTAACTCCTTCTGCTGTTTTGCTACCTACTCTCCTCCTTAGAACTCATCGCTGTGAACTTTACTCCCTCCTAGGAATAACCCCACTATCCCACAGGCCCTATATTCACTCCCTCAACTTTATATCAAAATATTGGTTCGACATGCAACCCCCTCAACCTGGAAGCTTGTCTCTCCTTGGCATCTGATAACCCTTATCTACTGAGGCACAGAAATTATAGATCTTTTCATATTCCTTGCCCATCCTTGACTTCTGGCAAAGCTGCTGTCTCCTACTGGCTCCCCAGTTTGTAGAACAAGCTTGCCCACTCCATCAGAAGTTCCTCCTTATACCCTGCTTGCAAGGGACAACTACACCTCCTACCAGCTCCTCCTCCTTGTCATTGTCCCAGATGATCTATCTCCACCCCACAGCACTTACAAGATCCAGACCATACTATTTGTACTTACTTTTGTATTTCTTGCTCTCCTAGTTGTCTCATGTCCAGAAATGTTTTCAACTTGTGTCATTTTCTGTTATCATGGATTTATTTGCTGCAACCATTGTCAGTATGTCACAACGGCTTGTTATATTCAAACTCCATTGAATCCGCTTCTTTTCAAATCACTTTTAAAATGATGTACTTTTGTGAAATTGTTTGTAATCTCCTATTACCCTCTCCCCCAGGTCGCACCTGGAAACGAGCAACGGCTCAGTGTGCCTATCCCGGTAAACAAGTGTTTTTAATAAAATAAATAAATGTAATTTCACCTTATGTATCCCTCCTTGTACTGTAATCACTGCACCTCATGTTGAGGGATGTTTACTGTTGTGTGCTACCTGTATCTTTACTGCTTATTTGTGCCATGCTGTGGCTCCAGTCATGACCGAAAATGGTCCTTTGGATCAGATCACCTACCAGTTACCAAGGACATAAATAAGTAAGTAAGTAAATAAATAAATAAATAAAGTGGTAAACCCTTCTCCCACCCAAGTAGCATTTCCAAATCTCACCCCCCCCCAGCCTGACCTAGTTAAACAGAAACTGACCCCATCCCATCACTCTATAGGCATCCATGCCACCCTCCTCCCCCATGCACCCTCCCCATAAAGGATATGAATTGTCCCACAGTGGGCAACCAGCACAGACTGCACTACATATCGGACAGATATCGTCTAAGGAATTAAACCACACAGTCCCTACCCCGTTCTCAGAATCATGAATAAACTATGGTTGTTACAATGGCAGTGATCATGGTCATTCATAGCTTGTACATGATTTGAACCATGTTGATCCATGGATAACCACGGACAGTCAATGGTCCAGGGACAGAGCATAGACAACACTGGTCAATCTTGTTTGAGAATTATTAAGGTTGACCATGGTCATACATGGTTTATCCTTGGTGGTTATTTCAGAAGCTTCATCCATTATAAAATAAACTGCAACACCTCTCAGGTAATTGTATTTTCCCAGCAACCTTACATTCTATAATGAATACTTATTATGCACACATACTTTTATTTTACCGTTGCTGCTGCTGTGCCTCTGCAATGGAGTCTCCGCCTCATTTATAACTGATAGAATGACCTAATAGCTACAGTATGTATACCACCAAAATGAAACGCTTTTAAGATGTGGTGAGTTTACATAATTTTTTTTTTTATGCTTAAGAAGCTCGTTTCCTTGTATAAACCTTATTTATTCCTCATAAACTGCAAAGTATTTCATTACTGTGATTATTATTAAAGTGTTAAATTTTGCATTCTGATATGCCCGTAAATTATTTCAATTTGGTTGCTATCCATATAAACACAGAAACATAGACAATGACAGTAGAAAAAGATTAAAGGTCCATCTAGTCAGCATGGAGCTCCCTATCTGCCCTGGGACCTATTGTCCATATAGGTCTTATACTTCCCAGTCCACCCCCTTGCTCCTCTCCTTACTGCCACTGACCTGAGCAACCACTAAACCCTTCACTCTGTCCCAATCATGCTCAAAACCATTTACGGGCTTAGTGCCTACCACCTCTGATGGCAGACTATTGTATGCCTCTACCACCCTTTCTGTAAAACAGAACTGCCTTCCAGCTCTCTTAAACCTCCCCCCCCCACCAGTTTCCACCTGTGATCTTGGTTTCTTGGTACTACACGCCTGCTAAATAGTTCCCCACAGTTCACCTTATTTATTCCCTTCAGGAACTTGAAGGTCTTTGTCATATCCCTCCCCTCTCTTGCCTGGTCTCCAGTGAGTACATGTTCAGTGCCTTCAGACGGTCTTCATAGGATCTATCCTGTTGCCCCTGAATCACCATGGTCACACTGCACTGCACTGTCTCCAGCCTGTCCCTGTCCTTCTTTAGATGAGGACTCTAGAACTGAGCACAGTATTCCAGGTGTGGCCTCACCAGTGATCTATATAGAGGTAGTAGTACCTCCTTTTCCTGCTGTCAGCACCCTATCAGATATACATCAGCATCCTAGTAGCTTTATTATAGGCCATATTATACTGGCTTGATTCCTAGAGGGAGTCACTAATTATGACTTTCAGATCCCTTTCCTCTGCCGTAGTACTCAGTTTAACCCTTTCCATCCAGTACTCTGTCCTGTTTTTTCCCCTAGATGCATAACGTTGCATTTTTTTGCATTGAATTCTAACTGCCAAATCTCAGACCACCTTTCTAGCCTTTGTAGATCCCTTTGTATATGCCTTATCCCTTTGTCACTATCTATCTTACTGCTGAGCTTCGTGTCATCTGCAAAGAGGTACAACTTTCCTCAGATGGCCTCTTCAGTGTTGCTGATAAATATTGAAAAGGACAGGAACTTGGATAGATCCTTGTGGCACCTACTCATGACATCCATCTCTTACGATCTGACCCTGTTTACCACCATTCTCTGCTGTCTCTCCTTCAACCAGTGTCCCACCCATGTAACTACATCCCTAGCCATGCCAAGGTCTTCCAGCTTCTTTGGCAATCTTCTATGTTGCACCAAGTCAAAAGCCTTGCTGAAATCGAAGCAGAGTAAATCCACAGCATGGCCTTTCTCTATTACCTTTGTTATTCAGTCAAAGAAACTGTCAGGTTCGTCTGAGAAGACCTCCCTGCTGTAAACCCATGCTGTTTGCTGTCCTGTAGACTGTTGCTCTCCAGGTGGTCCACAGGTTGGCAGATAGGTAATTCCCTGGTTGCTCCTTGCCCCTACCCCCTTGAATAGTGGGACTACATCCGCTACCCTCCAGTTATTTAGATCCACCTCTAAGTGAACTGAGCTGTTGAATAGCCCTACAAGGCATTCAGACAGTTTGGGAGCCAATTTCATGAGTACCTATGGGTGCATCCCATCCATCCCTGAGGGTTTATCCACCTTTAGGGCTCCAAGCCCTTTCTGGACCCTTTGGTAAATATGGCTGCCTCATTTCAGGAGTGCTCCTGACAGTCACCTTGATGCCACATTCAGGCAGGGACCCACTGTCTTCCCTTGGAAGACAGAGCAGCAGCCATTTTTTAAGGGATGGCTGCTTTTTGTTCCATCTTCCTAGTACTTCCAGCCTAACAATACCCTCCCTGCTTCCTTTCTTCCTTAATATATCTGATGAATTGTTTTTCCCACCCATGGAGGGACCACAATATGCAGCTCCATATCTGCCTTTCCCTCCCTGATAATCCTCTTTGCTTCCCTAGTTTTTATTTGGTACTCTCCCAATTCTTCCTCCTCCCCTGCTTTTCCCTATATCTGGCAAAAGCCTTTTTCTTGGCGCTCACTGCTTCTCTGACCCTTTCTGAGAACCATATTTGTCTTTTGCGCCCATTTCGTTCTGCAACAATTCTTCATGCATGAGTTTGTTGCCTTGAGAATGGTCCCCTTGACTGTTCCCCTTCTTTCTTCTACACCTTCAGTGCTGTCCACCCTGGTCAGTTTGCCTCAGACCAGCTTCCTCATCCAGTTGAAGTCTGATCTCCTGAAATCTAGGACTTCAGTTTTTGATAGGGAAATTCTGTTCCCAAGGGCCAGCCTGAACCAAATGGAGTTATGGTCACTGGACCCCAGTGGCTCCCCTACCTTCTCACTACCCACCATCTTCAAGTTGGTGAGCACCAAATTAAGAATGGCTGCCTACCTAGTGGGTTCCTTAACCAGCTGCACCAGCAGGAACTCCTGCAATGTATCCAACAGGGCCTGACGTCTGGTGCACCTGACTGCTGGAAAGTCCTAGTCGATATCTGGCAGGTTCAGATCACCCACCACCACCACTTCTCCTTCTTCACTATCCTTCCCAGTTCTTTCATGAGCTCCCTAGCCCTCTCTTCCCCTTGTTCTGGTGGTCTACAGATCACCCCACCCATAGTTTCTTGCCTGAGGATGCCATGAGGTGAACACAGAGCAACTCTGCTTCCCCTGATGTGTCCATCCTTCACAGCCTCTATGTCCTCCCTGATATATAGGGCTATGCCCCCCTTTTGCCATTTCCTCTATCCTATCTAAGCATTGTGTAACCTGAGACTGACAAGTCCCAGACATTATTCTCTGTGGACCAAGTTTCTTGGATGGCTACAAGGTCTGCCTTAGTGTCTGCCACCAATGTCTGGAGCACACTGATTTTATTACCAGACTTCTGGCATTAAGGTAGACCCCTTTCCAACTAGTTCCAGACTCTCTTTTGCTGTTTTGTGCTCCTACATCTTCATTCCTTTCCATCCTTTTTCCGTCTTTTTTTTTTTTTTTTTTTTTTTTGTGGCTAGTTTTCCATTAGCAGGTTATACAGACCTGCCACTAGAGGGATTCTTGGTCTTCTACATAAATCACTGTATTCTTTCGTGGGCAATATTGCCTGCATTATCATTCTACTTCTTTCCCGGTTCTGCTACAAGGGGACTTGAGTCTGAAGGGTGGATGGCCACTAACTAAGCTGCTCCTGATCTCCTTGTTCCCATTACTGCTGTATTTTCTCATCTAGGTTTTAAATGGGTACCTAGGTGGGCAAATTTCTTGCCTAGAAAATATTGCACTAATACAAATCACGAGACCACTCAATCTGGGACCATGGCTCTCCTTATTGTGTTTTTATTGCTCCTAAGGTGCAGAGTTTTCAGCAATACAATGCAATTCGAAGTACCTCAATGCAATTCAGTTCTCCAGTGTACCTTATCAACACCTAATGTTATAACAGTCTACCATGCAGACACTCTGTCATTCTCCTCTCCCTTTAGCCTATTCCCCCGGTTAGCCTACACCCCTTTGCTACTGTACTCACCTATGTCTACCCAAGCACTTACATTGATCACAATCAACTGTCATTACAGTGGCGCCACCTCTTGCGCAGCACGATATGGGTTGCCGCGAAGAAATAAAAAAGCAGTCTCCATTCTTATAAGCTCCTTAAAGAAAGTTATACTTCTGCTTCTTCTCTGCTCAGGAAATGTGGAGCTCAACCCTGGCCCCCACCTACAACTTACCTCACCTATCAATTTTGCTGAGGTCACAGGTCTCAAAATGATGATGGTCAACATTTTAAGCCTGCCTAAAAAACTTGTACAGCTGCAAGCCTGGGCTGCACACGTTAACCCAGACCTTATCATAATTACTGAGTCGTGGTTAAAAAAGACGAACACTGATCAACAAATATCACTGCAGGGCTACAATTTATTTAGAGCAGATAGAGAGTCTAGAGGTGGGGATGTGGTTATCTATGCCAAATCTAAGTACTTGGTCACCAATATTAGTTGCAAATCTCTAGCCAAGGAATTTGAGTTAGTTTCGCTGAGCCTTCATCTCCCCTCCTCGGAATGTATCACTATCCTAGGTGGCTATAGAAAGGGCCCCGATTTTTCTGCGGCACATAGGAGCAAAGTTCTGCAGCAGGGTTATCATTTGCCACAGAACTTCTTCGGCACTCAACACCAATTTCATGGCACCCTATGGCACATTTTACCCTTCATTTTTTCCTTTTTTGTTTTTTTTGCCATATCTGACACAATGCACGCTCAGAACACAGTCATTTTATGGGTATTTGTCACCAAATTTTCAACATAGCCAGTTTAAGACCTCTGCTCATGAACAGTATCACTGTGATTTTATTAATCTGTCCGGAACATTGATTTCGCACACTGACTGCGCCATTCTGCGCTACAAGGGTGGAAACAAATTTTGAGTGAGATGTGAAAAATGACAGCTGTACTACTCATAAGACAGTGTGGTGAAATGGCAATGTTGAAACTCTGGAGTGAAAATATTGAAATTTCGCGAACTTACGAGCCTGCATAGGAACTGCGCAACGCACGCTCGTTAAACAGTCATTTTTTGGAATTTTTTCACCAAATTTTCAACATAGCCATTTCAAGACCTCTGCTCATGAACAGTGTCACTGTGATTTTCTTAATTTGTCCCGTACATTGATTTCGCACACCGACTGCGCCATTCTGCGCTACAAGGGTGGAAACACATTTTGGGTGAGATGTAAAATGACAGCTGTACTACTCATAAGACAGTGTGGTGAAATGGCAATGTTGAAACTCTGGAGTGAAAATATTGAAATTTCGGAACTTACGAGCTCATGAGAACCGCGCAACGACGCTATTAAATAGTCATTTTTTGAATGAGACCACCCTTCAACATAGTTTTGGGCCCCTTCTCATGAATGATGTCACTGTCATGGTGGTATTCAGTCCCGAAGGGTGATTTTACAGTCACTGCGCAGTCACTGCTCGAAATCACTCTTCGAGCCTGAATAACGCCATGACAGTGACATCATTCATGAGAAGGGGTCCCAAAAACCCCATGTTGAAAATTTGGCGCAAAAATTCCCAAAAATGCCTGAGATATGCATTAAAGTTGAACCCCTCCTATCTAGCCCATTATACAGCTTACCGGCATTTCCTCAGTTCGCGGTCACCTTTGAAGAGTGCAGACGTGTTCCCGTCCACCGAAGATCGCCGCCGGAGTCCGGAGGTAGCATGGGGGTGGGGGTGGGGAGGCTGGGTGCGAGTGGGTGGGTGCGGGATGTGGGAGGGGCTCGGAGACGCCAGCGGACAGTTTTGTTTTACAGGGAAAAAAAAGATGTCGCGATTGCTTGCCACGCTGGGTGGGCTCCAGCTGCGGCACAACGACTTTTGGGGGTGTTCAGCCGACGGGGATTGGGCAACTCCCATCGCAAAAACTATTGAGACGCTTGCCACGCTGGGGTGGGCTCCCAGCGTGGCACAAGGACCTTGGGGGCGCTCAGCTGATGGGGATTGGGCACCCCGTCGGCAAAATCATTGATTGCCATGCTGGGGTGGGCTCCCAGCGTAGCATGTAAGCATTTGGAGGGGACGAGTGAAGCCGACGGGTTGGGCACCCCGTCGCGCAAATGAAGCAGACGCTTGTTCCGGGCTGCCGCGACCCCGCAGGTGATGGCAAATTCCACGGATATTTCCGCGGTTTGCCGCATCCACGGAATCGCGGAAAACTCGGGGCCCTGACTATAGACCCCCGTCTGGTGGTGATGAAGTCCTTAATCTTTTGAAATCCATGTTCGTAGATGCAAAAACTGAAACAATATTTCTAGGAGATCTAAATATGGACTGGCTGTCACCTAAATCACACGGCCTCAAATCCCTTTGTGACGAGCTAGGTCTTGGGCAATTAGTCAGAGAACCTACTAGGAACAACACTCTAAATACTGCCAACAGTTCCATTCTAGATGTGGTACTAACCACCCATCCACACAAATATCTCATTTGGCAGTGTTTCACAATGACATGAGCGATCATGGAATTGTTGCTTGCATAAGATCTCAAATTAAGGCCCGTCCGCAACCCATCTTTATAACAAAAAGATCCTTTTGCAAATTCAGTGCAGTAAACTTCCTATCTGACTGAGCATGATCAGATGGCAAGATCTTTACCTAGCCAAAGATGTCAACAAGGCAGCTTGCATCCTTAATGACAAACTCACTACAATAATAAATAAGCATGCCCCTTTCATCAAAGTAAGGGTACGGAACAATTCCAATCCCTGGTTCACCTCGAATCTCAAGGCAGCCCTTATAGCTCGAGATAAGCTCTGGGCTAAAGCTAGACATTCCAAAGAATCTTCGGATTGGCAGGCCTTTAGAACAGCCAGGAATAACTGTGTGAAAAAACTTCGCTCTGCTAAAACTAACTATTATATTTCTACTCTCGAACAAGCTAAAGGTAACCCTCATAAAATATGGAAGACTATCAAAGCTATAGAAGGACGGCCCATGGCCCCCTCTGTCCCAACAAAGATAGTTGCAAGTGGCAAGATTGTGGAAAACAAGTCCCTAATCCTGGAGGAACTTAACTCCCACTTTGCCACAGCTGGATTAACTTTTGACTCGTCACCTTATGCTGGTGCTGCGGTGAGCCAGCATACCCCTCCCGCCACATCTAGTCCTGCACCCAGTCCCTTCCAACTGCGCGAGATAACTTATAAAGAAGTAGAAGATTCTCTTCTTAACTTAGACACCAAAAAAAGCGCAGGGGACGATGGCTTGGAACCCTTTTTCCTAAGGTCAGGCTATGCCCATCTCACTGCCCCAATTCTCCACATCTTCAATCTTTCCATTACATCTGCTGCTGTGCCATCCTGCTGGAAATCAGCACATATTCTCCTCTATTTAAATCTGGTGACCCATGCGATGTAAACAACTATAGGCCTATCTCCATATTGCCTATCCTTTCTAAAGTTCTCGAAAACTGATCCATATTCAGTTAAAATCTCACTTGGAAACCTTCTCTCTCATTAACCCAGCTCAATCTGGCTTCCAGGCTAATCATAGCACAATCACTGCACTAGCAAAAGTAACCAATGATTGGATCTCTGCTATAGATGCTAAGAAGGTAACTGGTGCAGTCTTTTTGGACCTCAGCAAAGCTTTTGATACTGTTGATCACAAACTATTAGTCAATTGCCTTGCAAAGTTGGGTGCCACATACCATACCACCCAGTGGTTCTCTAGCTACCTAACTGGAAGATTCCAAAAGTAAAGGCGGAGGCTTTTCTGCTGCTTGCCAGTTGCAAGGGAGTCCCCAAGGATCCATCTTAGGCCCTATCTTGTTTTCTCTGTACATCAATGACTTAGATGCTAACATATCTACGTCCAATCTGCACTTTTTTGCAGATGATACTGTGTTGTATACTTCTGGCTCATCGTTATCTGAAGTCAAGGGAGTGCTTCAAGCGGACTTCACACAACTTGAGCATAATCTAATAAAGGCAAAGCTCAATGCTAAGAAGACTAAAGCGATGATATTCTCCAGCAGTGCTGTCTCAGGCCCCCCCAATACTCTTGCCCAAGACTTCATTGTCACCATGCTAAACGAGCCTCTAGAAGTTGTAACCAAATTTAAATATCTAGGTATCTGGATCGACAATAAATTATCTTTCAGTGACCACATCGAAGATGTCTCTAGAAGGTTAAAAGCAAGGTTAGGTTTCTTCTACAGAAATAGGCCCATTTTCCCCCTTGAAACTCGAAACAAGCTTGTACAGGCCACTTTTCTCCCCCTACTTGACTATGGCAATGTAATCTATTCCTCCACCACTCTTGCAAATCTAAGTAAACTGGACATCCTTTATCACCGTGCGTTACGGTTCATTACCAACTCCCCTTACCGTTCGCACCACTATGACTTCTATGCAGCTGTTGGTTGGACATCCCTTACTACTAGACGCCTGCTCCATGCTGGGCTATGGACTCTTAAACTGCTCCTGCAGAAATTGCCAAGCTATCTCTCTTCCCTTATTAGTATCTCACATAGTGCAAACTTGTTAAGAAAATCTGACTTTATTATGCTTGACATACCAAGGACGCGGACTTCCTTTGGTAAACATGCTATTGCATATGCCCTTCCCTCCATTTGGAACCAATTACAAACCGTATTGAAACTAACTAGCACAGTTTCAATAAACTTCTACAAATCGCTAAGTTCAGCCAAAATAAAAGACACCTGTAACTGTCATTAAGTCTCTTCCTTCCCCATGTGTGCCATATTTATCCACTGGTAAGGTATAATTGATTTGTCATATTAACTGCTTTCCCTTCCCCTTCTCCTTCTACTCCTGGCTTTATCTTTGCTTACGCTCCACTGCTACTCTATCAAATCTCTCCTCCCCCCCATATCAGTTGTAGACTGTTGTTTGTTCTAGCTGCAAAATACTGTATATGTATTGCACACCAGTCATCATGTTTCATTTATCAGTATGTGACCTGTAAGTCGCTTCCCTGTCTCATATCAATGTTTACCACTTGCGGTCACCCTATGTGGTACCCTTGTATGTATATCCAGCCTGTATCATGTAACGTGTATTTCATGTATATACTGTTATTATCTATCTGTGTTTGTACTTTAAGTGTTTATGTCACAGGACCTCCTTGTGAATGAGCTTGCTCAATGGAGTTTTCCCTGCAACAAACTTGAACTTGAACATCCTTCTTATTTTTCCTATTGCTTGCAGACCTTGCAAGCCTTCCCTCCTTTGCCTCTCCAACTACACTTTTTTGAACCTCATCCTTATTTTTACTCACCTTACTGCTAGATAGGCTCCCCTCCCACACTCTTTTTACTGTGGTTCCTCTAGCCTCTGTGTGCCCCACAATCAGTTTAACTGTCTACTGTAGATGTCAAACTTCTGCTTTAATATGCTGGTCCCTTCTCTTGTCGGGTGAAGGCCATCGCCTTTGAAAAGCCTCCTATCCTAGAAGTTCCCCCAGTCCCCTACAAAGTGGTCATTTTTTCTCCTGACACCATCCCTTTAACCACCCATTTAATTCCTTTTCCTCTTCATTCCTTACTCTATCTTTCCTTCCCCCTACTCCACACAGGGAGGACCTCAGAAAAGGCCAGGGAGGCAGAGTGTGCCTGCAATCTGTCCCTCGGCCTCAGAAAGTTCTGCTTCACTTGCTCCACAGGTTGGCTCACCAGATTGTTGATCCCCAAATGTACCAGCACCCCAGCACCCCTGCTCCCTACTATCCTCCCTATCGTGGACAAACCATGGTTAGATGACAGGAGATGACAATGGTATGTCCAAAACATAGAAACATAGAAGTTGACAGGACAGCAGATAAGGACCACAAGGCCCATCCAGTCTGCCCATTTCTTTTTCTACCTTATGAATGTGCCATCGGCCTTTGCTCTGTCAATGGCCTATCTATTCATACTCATCTGTATTGCTCCCTTATGCCTACCCCATGCCTGCTTGAAGCCCTGCATGGTATTCATATCCACCACTTCCTGAGGTAGGCCGTTCCATGCATCCACCATCCTTTCTGTGAAAAGGAACGTCCTCACATTACCCCTTAATCGGACTCCCTCTAATCTTATGCTGTGTTCTCTTGTCCTGCTATTTTTCTTATATTGAAACATGTTAGACTCTTTCACCTTGTTAATGCCCCTAAGGTGTTTGAATGTTTCGATCATATCACCTCTCTCCCTTCTTTGCTCTAGGGTATACATATTGAGCTCCATTAATCTGTCCTCATATGTTTTCTGATGCAGTCCCTGCACCATTTTGGTTGCCCTTCTCTGGACTGCCTCAATTTGGTTAATGTCCTTGTGAAGGTGTGGCCTCCAGTACTGCACGTAGTACTCCAGATGGGGCCTAACCAGTGTCTTGTAAAGAGGAATTATTACCTCTCTCTTATGACTTGTGATACCCCTACTAATACACCCCAACATTCCCCTAGCCTTACCTACTGCTTTAGTGGTCTGCTTGGATGATTTCAGGTCATCGATGATGATGATGATGCCTACGTCTTTTTCTTCCCTTGTGATTGCCAGCAACTTCCCTCCCAACCTATAGGTAGCTTCAGGGTTTCTCTTCCCTATGTTCATGATCTTGCACTTCTTTGTGTTAAACCCCAGTTGCCACTCTTCCGACCATTTTGCTAGTTTATCCAGATCTCTTCTCATCTGCTCACCCATTCTGGATCATCTGTTCTGTTGCATATCTTGATGTGTTCTGAAAACAGACAAACCTTACCCTCTAGTCCATCTGCAATGTCACTGATAAAGATATTGAAGAGGACTGGCCCCAAAACTGATCCCTGAGGTACCCCCACTTGTGGCTTGCATCTCTTCTGACTGTATACCGTTTATCACCACTCTGTTTTCTGGCCATCAACCAGTTTGCCACCCAGTTGACCAACTTCTGACCCACCCCAAGCCTACCCAGCTTCTTAATCAATCTTCTATGTGGAACAGTATCGAAAGTTTTGCTGAAGTCAAGGTAGGCAACATCAACTGCTCCCCCTTGGTCCACCACTCTGGTTACCCAGTCAAAGAATTCTATGAGATTAGTATGACAGGACCTTCCTGTTGTAAACCCATGCTGTCTTGGATCCTGTGTGCCTATGGATTCCAGGTGTTGCACTATCCTTTCCTTAAGGAGTGCCTCCATAATCTTGCCCGCTACTGAAGTACATTCAGAAAATATATCGAGAAAGGCCACAGTACACAGAGAACATGCCTGAAGAATTCTATAGCAACTTCAACCAAGAACAATAATCAAATAGAACAAAAGAATGTAGTAATTAACATGTCATATAGATAAACTATAAATTTTAGGAATACAACTTCACCTTGAATATATTTTAAGAAACAAATTTTTACCATACCATAAATAGTTTAAATAATGGAACTACTAATGTGATAAAAAACTGTTTTAATGTTTGATGTGCACCTAACATTTTGCTACAGTGGAAGGGGAATTGGAAGTGTGCTACTGCTGAATCCATTGCAGTTGAAAATAACAGGGTCTCGGCAGTCTAGACCAATGACCACCCAGTGTGGTCATGACACCACTCACTACTAGAGGGTGGAAACGTCGTGTATTTGAAAAAAAACAAGCCGCTCCGGTTAGAGAGGGCGTCTGCCCTCATTTGCATGAAGCCGGGTCAGCAAACAGCTGATCGGCTTTCAATGTCAGGGACACTGTCAGCTAGCTGGTTTACCAGTACGGTGATTTTTGTGTCCTACCATCTAAATATATTGTGGTATTACAATAACTCAGCTTGTTTCAGTAATACTTTTCTTTTTTAAAATCGTGAGCTATTTCTGTTTGAAATTGCAGTTTGAAAAGTGAAACCAGACCTGGCGCATGCGCAGAGTCCCAGTTTCACTTTTCAAACTGCAGTTTCAAACAGAAATAGCCCTAGTTTTTGAAAAAGGAAAAGTATTTACTGTAACGAACCGAGTTACTGGAATTACACACTATATTGCGGTGGTATGACTCAACAATCGCTGAACTCTTCAGGGAGCTGTCCATGAATGATCTCATCTGAAGCCCAACTTCTATTGAATTGGCATAAGTTATGCAAGTTTAACTGTAAAGTAAGCTGTAACTGCCTGCCTTTTCACTCATTGCCATTACTATCACCATACACTAAAGTCCCATAGCAGGCAAGCAGATTTTGGCATTTGAAGAAGCAATTCTCATCTTTACAAAGTAGAAAAAAATACATCAGGAGGCTAGGTGAGGAGCATAAAAACATACTCTGCAGCATATCTCTCATCAGCTATGAATTTCACACAGCACTATGCTTTTTACACCCAAAATTACCGTTACTTAGGGAAGATGTACTGCTGTTACACATAATGTTAGAGTTATTTCTGCACATGCAAGCTATTAAAACATTGAACTAACCTGATAGAAAATTTCATTTTTTCTTAACAAAATAACACGATCATCATAAAGCAACAATAAATGTGTTTGTTGGTTCCATAAACTACTTGTTGGGTTTATTCTCTGCCAGCATGGTAAATAATATTTACAACGTGAAAGGATATCTGCTGGGAAACACTAATCCTGCGGATAAAACAGTGACTGGAGAGCCAGGCACCATCCAGGCCCACCCACTGATTCCAGAGTACAGTTTCAGCCCTGCTGCATTGACTGCCACAACCAGGGCCAGATTTCCAGCTATACAAACTAACCCTGTGCGTAGGGCCCATGACTTCCTGGGGGCCCACTTGCAGCCCTCTGTGAGCATAGTTAAAAAATGTGCGTGCTAGCACAGTGCAATTGTACATTTCTAGCTCCTGTGCTGTCTGCTGCAGCCAGTTTACTTCTCAGATTTTTATGAATGGCTCCGCATTTTAGAGTACTTTCTAATGATGGGCTGGAAGGCCAGTGTTGCTCATAGTGCCACTTGTGCCGCCTTTGTTTCCTTTTTGTTACTGCCTTGCCTTCATCTCATTGACTGGTGGTAGCTCCCAATCCTGTCACGAATAAAGTTTCTGCTTCCCATCTTCCCATCCCATTCTGACCCTTTCCACACCAGATGACTGGTCACATGAGCGACACTGCTGCCACTGTATTGGCACCATTCACCATTTAATTCACCATTGGGACAGCAGAAGCAGCAGCTGATAACCAAACCAACACCAACACTGTCTGTCTCGATAGCAGATTCAGCATAGCCGACTCAGTCATGATAGGCGATCACTGCATACTGCAATAAGTAAAGTGCAATCACTCAGTGAGCCCTTCCCCTCCCTTTTTTGTACAACACAGCGCTGAGTGAGAGGAATGTAGACCCTGTGTGGTGGAAAGATTGAGAGGATAGCTAGTTACTAGGTCAACCAGGGTGGGTACATGCAGCATAGTAGGCAGGCGGCATGGCAAATGGAGCATGGAGGAGCAGAGCAGACAGATTAGGAGTGGGCAAGCGACAGGAAAAAGAACTCAGTGATGGGATTGCGAAACCAGATTGCAAGGCACACAGCAGTAACTGAAGCAGCAGCTGCAAGTTTTCTTAAGCAGGGCTCAGTTGGGAGTGACTGAGGAAACTGAACATGCTTGGACAGCGTATACTGTACAACATCAGGAACCAGCAGCTACTCTCAGTCTCAAGATAATTTTCATGATTTGAGATTGTGACATTGTAAAAAAGATATAAATAAATAAAGGATTACATGTGATTATTTAAAACCATTTCATTTTGTGAACCTGCTTTTCCACACAGGGGGCTCCCTGAGGAAGGCAAAGGGCTGAATCACTGGGGCAAGCGTTTAGTGTTGTATTCCACAGACTCAAAATGATAAATCAGTAAACTGCTGCTCAAGTTTGGTTTTAAAATAAATGCAGCAGTTATTACTTGTAATTGTTTCTTGTCATCTCCTTGAAAGGTGATAGAGTGGCGTCTGTAAAACTCTATTGAAAACTCTCTGGGAGACTGCTGCTGCACTGGTATCAAACACTGTTTTGTGAGTAAAGCAGCAGCAGTCAGCAGCCTGAAAAGCAAAGTGTTTGATGACTGACTATAAACTGAAGTGTGAGTGATTGAGTGAGTGAGTGCGTGCGTGCGTGTGTGCGTGCGTGCGGAGCCAGGAGGAGAATGGATGAATAATCTGGTTTGGTGACATTCATATTGAATTTTTATTCCAAATCTGGATTTATTTATTTTTATTCTGCCTATTCCAGCAACAGTGACTGTGTGTGTGTGTGTGTGTGTGTGTGTGTGTGTGTGTGTGTTTGTGTTGGCCATGCACTTGCACATCTATTCAGCAACTCTCCATTACTTCTTGGTGTTCAGGAATGGAATACTGAGTTCTGTAAAAATTAGTGACTTCAAAAAAATAAATGAAACTTTTATTCACTATGTTTGCAGAATAATAACACTGAGCTATATTTAATGTGCTGAAACTGACAACAAGTAATAAAGCTGAAATGAGCAAAATTAAAGTTTGTGCATGTTTTTGCGACACTGTGGAGGAGGCCACATGAGAGTTTTGGGGCGACACTATAGGGAGGATGCCACCATGATAGGGATAACACCATGAGGAGGGGTGACCCTTAGGGGTCTGACACTTTGGGAGGGTAATACTCTTGGGGGGGTGGACACCGTAGGAGAAGGGCATAACTGTGGTGGGGGGGCATGGTTACTGTTTTGCATAGGGCCCATGACCATGTTAATCCAGCCCTGGCCACAACCCAACAGCATGTCTGCCTGCCAGACCATCATCGGTCCTCTCTGGGGTGCTCCCTCCTTGGGAATTCCTGAACCCCGGCTGCTCCACAGCCTGCTGACTTTCAGGCTCACTGGCCCCAGCCAACCGCAGAAGCTCAGGCTGATACCAGTAATGGAAGACAACAATGCCATTGCTCTGGATAAACTTGCTGAAGTAGTTACGGGGGTCAGCGTAGCAAAAGCTTATGGTATGTTGCTGACCACACGGTAAACCTCCTGAAATGGGCCCCGCCATATCGGCTCGCTGTTGTATTTGATCATAAGATTTTTTTTTTCCAAAGCCTTGTCAGTGAATATTATATATTCCTAATATTGTTTTTTTATTTTTAAGTTCAAGTGGTAGTGTCATGGCAACATGGATTTTTCCTTATAGCACTCAACCACTGCCATGACAACTGCTATTGCTGTTATGTGAACAGTGCCAGCTCCTATGGCTACAGGGTACCTTCATTTGTATTCTGTGGCCACAGCTATCCAAGTGGCAGCACAGGTTGCCATGGCAGCATTGCTACAGACTTCCCAGAACATCCATGGAGATATCAGAAATGTTCTGGGACAAAATTAGGAGGCAGTATAGCGCAGTGGTTTAAAGCTGTTAACTGCAAACCTGGAAACCTGGATTTGAATCCCACAGCCCCCACTTGCATATTGTGTGACCTTGAGCAAGTCACTTAACTTCCTTGTGCTCCCAGGTCACACCTGTAAACAAGCTTTCAGCTTAGTGTGTCTCTCCTGGTAAAAAAAAGTTACAAACAGTAAACTGCACAACAGTTTTGCAAAACATTGCCCTTCCTTGCTCAAAAACCGTCTTTGCAGTTAAACACATTTTGACAAGCATCAAACGTTCGGCATTGACAAATGCTTGTTATATCATAACCAGGATATCACCCATGATGTAATGTTATACACTGCAAAAAGAGAATAAGTTTAATAAATATCCTAAATAAATAATTAATCATAAAAATCATTATCAAGTATGGAGACTAAAAACAATTTTTAGACCATGCACAGTCATGGCTACTACTTGAAATACTTGAAAATGTTATTTTCAGAACATTTTTTATCTTCCAAATTGAAGATTAATTTAGTTCTCCTGATTAATCTCTCTTGATTGTGGGGATTTCCAGACATTTGTGGATCCACCAAGGACAATCTTGTCCATGAATCAAAGCACAAGCCATGGATGGAGTTATTATGGACAAAGATCAGGGACAGAGCAGGAATGACCATGGATATGCATGAACAACCATGCTTGGCTGTAAAAATATGGTACTTAGTCAGATTAGTGCTATAGGAATAGCACCAGGCAAGAGAGCTCTAGTTCCTGTGGCGTTACCACGGACAGCAAGCAAGGATGTAGAGCACTTGCGATATGCACTCCCATGGTCACTGTCTGTGGTGCTGCCACAGGACAAGGGCAGCAAAATACTACAGGCTGGCTGAGCTGCCCCTATGGCATGGAGGGCTGGAGCATGGAGCAACTCGGCCAGGAAGCAGTGGAGACCAGGGTTCTAATCCTGGTCTCCGAACATTTTGCTGGATTTGGGACTTTGAATTTTTACAAGGGCCATGGAAACAATATTCCATGACCCCACAAATTTTAACTTTCCCTGTGATCCACTCCCCCCAGTGGGAGAATCTTTAGGTATGGGGGTGTGGGAGGCAGAGTACCCCGTGTTGGGGGGTGCAGCATTTTTGCCGCACTGTCCTTGCCGACGGCATCGTGGTCAGCTATGTTCTGACCCAATGCTGAAAATATGGAGAACTGGAGAGTCGGGAATGATAAGCACTTAATCAGTGCAACCTGAGAATCCCCATCGCCTATCAGATATATACATACACCATAAAGCAGGCTTCTCGGTCTCTCTGCTTCACATGTAGCCCCAATTCCACACTCTGGCTTGGTATCTTAGCCCTTGAATAATGCATTTATACACTGAGTCCCATGACTGGAGTTTATTTTTGAACAACTATTATACACATGGATACCACAGGAATTTGTCACTGTGATTGGTATGGGTGATCTGTCACTATTATGATATCTGTTACGGGATCCTTTGTGATCATGGATTTATGTCCCACACTAGATACATAATTCATAACACATGTTGACACTGCCCTGTGTGAGATGCCATCTTTCAGATGAGCCACTAAACTGAGGTTCCTTCTGTCCATGACTGCTGATTGGCTTATTGTAGATCGAGGGAGCTCCTGACCAATCAGAGCACTCCTTTCCTCTGTGAGTAAGACACTGTTATTCTGTGAAGAGTGCCACACACACACAGCTGCCCTGGAAACAGGCACATCTGGGTAAGGTTTTAAAAATGTTTTTTATATATTATTGATCTAGTTCGATCAGTAATATATATACCTCTGCTGAGACCACGCTTATGGTTATAAAAACGGTCTCACTTACATTCTTAGGGTATCAGAACCCCTCATCTTTGGTTCACAGTTCTCGTACCTTAAGAACGTGCATGAGGCCACTCACAACTGTAAGAGGGATTTCGTGGCTGTATTAACATATAGTGGAAATTTAAAGAAACACACTATTCGCAAAGAGTAGGATTTCGTACTGTGCTGAATTTTCAAAATTCTGATGGAATGGAATTCCTTGGAATTTCTAAAGCTTCTACCTAACTACACAGAAGTCCTTTGGTAGAAGAATTCCAAAATTTTGAAAGTAGAATGTGCATCACAGATTTGTAATCCGTGATTTACATAAACCATGGATTTCTTTTCCTCAATCCGTGGAATGTTAATCTTCAGTTTACATAGTAATGCTTTTTGGAATTCCATGGAATTTAAAAAGAAACTCCAAAAAGCATTTTGGAAGCAGATTTGCTATTCCTAACAAATCCTGTTAGCAGAATTCCACACTGTGAGCAGCTTGAGTAGAGGGTAACCCCAGTGTCCTGCCACCATTCCTTTCTCAACAAAATTAAATACTGCTGCAGTTGTCAATGGCCATGTGTGAATACAGCCCACCGCTCCCCATAAGTGACTCATAGGCTTCCTCTGCCACCATCTAAACTGACAAAGCAGAGGGTGACAACTGCTTCCTGTCCCTCCGATAATGATGCTTCTAACCCTATCATTCCTTCCCCTCCTACGTTTCCCCTCATTTTCTTCCCCCTACTGCTTATCCTTGCCTTCCCCCCTCCCTCTCCTCCTCTCCCACCCTCCTGCCTCCCCACCCTATCCAATTCCCCTGGAGTCCTGGGTGCAGTCTCCTACCTTTTCCTTGGCTTCACCATGAAGCTCTCAGGTGCCTCCTTCCCTCTTACCCAATTCATCCTCCCCTCTCTCTCTCCCCCTCTCTCCCTCTTCTCCCCATAAGTGACTCACAGGCTCCCTTAAGCTCCTTGTCTCCCTATTGCTTATAATAGCAGGTGATACTGAGCTCATTCCTGGCCCCATCAAGTCATCTCCCTCTCATCTCCCCAAAGGACTGAGGGTGACCCATGTCTACATCTGAAGCTTTCTCCCCAGGATTGACCAGCTGCAACTACTCATGGTTAATCTCAAGCCTGAGGTGCTGGTGATCTCAGAGTCTTGGGTATCCCCCAAGATTCTTGAGCTGCACTTGCCATACAATCATACGGCAGGATCACATTAAGAGGGCAGTGGGATAGCAGTCTACCACTCCACTAACATCCAGTTCAAGCCTCTACTCTCCATCACCTCCTGCCTGTGAGTTGTTTCTCCTCAAGGTCTCCTAACCCCTTCTCTGTCCCTATATTCATAGTTGGTTCCTACTGCTGCCCTGGCATGTCACCAAGCTCTTCAAGACTATCTCCTCACATGCCACCTCTGGTGAGCTGCTCATCCTTGGTGATTTTGACTTCAGCTTGTTCTCCCCCTCTCTAACTAAATTGTTTTAGAACATTAAGTCTCTCCAACATACCCAACTGATCACTGACCCAACCCATCTCACTCACAGATGCCTCAATGGGAGGCAAAAGCAAGCAGGGAATATAATATTGCCCCCCCCAATGGAAGAGACAGTCATAAAACAGGATACTGGGGTCAAAAGATTACCCAAAAAACAGAAACCCTACATAGGTAACATGGAGGAGAAAACAAATAACTGGACAAAATGCAAAAAGGGACTAAGGGGAGACAGGGGTGTAAGGGGGGAGGTGACCGAATGTGGACAGCAGTATGTACAAATGCCCACAGCCTGGGAAACAAAATCCCAGACCTGGTGGCCATGATGGTGGAAGCAGACATGGACATAGTGGCCGTTACAGAAACATGGTACACAGAAAACCATGAATGGGATATTGCCATATCAGGATACACACTTTTCAGGAAAGACAGGGAGGGAAGAAAGGGGAGAGGGTGGCCATGCATGAGAGGGAGGGAATTAAAGCAACAGAGGCTCAGAGACTGCAGAAGGGAGTGGAGGCACTGAGGATCACCCTGGAAACAGAAAATGGAACCAGCATTCGTACAAGGGTGCTCTAAAGACCTTTGGCACAGGAGGAGGAGACAGATGAAACACTAGTGGAAGCCATCCACAAAATGGCAACCAAAGGTGACTACTGCTGCTAGGGGACTTCAATCTGCCAGATGTTGATTGGAGCACCCAGACTGCAAGTACAGCCAAAAGCAGGGAGTTTGCCTGACACAACTCATGGCTGAACCCACCCGAAAGGGGGCTATACTGAACCTGGTGCTCACCAATGGGGACAGGGTCAAGGATGTTAAGGTAGGCAACCACACAGGAACCAGTGACCACAGGGTGGTATGGTTCAATGTAACCATGGTAGAAGAGGCCAATCACACAAAATTAAAGGTCCTTTTATTTCAGAAGGGCAAACTTTGACAAAATGGTGGAATGTCTCAGGGAAGCCCTGACAAAAGAGGAAAAAGGGGGCAATGTGGAGAAGCAGTGGTCTATTTTCAAGGGGGCCATTGCAGAGGCAGTGAGCTGCTGTGTTAAACATCAAAGCAAGAGCAAGAGAAAGAAATGATCACTTTGGTTCTCGAAGGAAGTGGCCAGAAAAGTGAGACAAAAAAGAGGGGCCTTCAAGAGATACAAAGAAACACAAAGGGAGGAGGACAGGAGTAGTATCTAGAGAAGCAAAGGGAGGCAGGGAAGGTGGTCAGGAGTGCAAAGGTGCAAACAGAGGAAAATATAGCACAGGCTATAATGAAAGTTGACAAGACCTTCTTCAGATACATTAGTGAGAGGAAGAAGACTAGGAGTGGGATTGTCAGGTTAAAGAAGGAGAGTCTGCAGAGGAAGACCTAGAACAAGCATTTGTCAATACAGAATGTTTGCTTAATGGTATTAGCAATGGAAGTTAGACAGATGCTGAATAGGAATGGCAGTGAAGCACTGAACTTCATGCGAACCATACCTCCACCCTGCAGAGATGGACAGGTATTGGGGTATACCTTTGTGTCGTCACACATAATGCTCACGTCAATTCGCCTCACCCTATCCTGCAGACACTGACAAATGTTGAGGTGTGTCTTGAGGTATTTGGCTTTACAGTCACCCCGTTGCGTAAGGACATACACTGAAATAGGTGCAGCATAGGAGAATGGGGTGAACTCTGGGGCCAAAGAGTCCAAGGAACACCTCAATGCCTGTCACTGGCTGCAGGATGGGGGTGGAATGGCATGAGCATTACAACCAGCAATCCAAAGGCACACCCCTGATGCCTGTCAGTCTGTACAGGGTGGGATGCTATAGTTAGAAACCGTAACGCACCAGGTGTTTGTTGGTATTTGCACTACAAATTTTCAACATGTCCTTTTTGTGACCCCCACCTCATGAAAGCATTTGGTACCTCTGCTCATGAACAGTGGCACTGTGATTTTGTTTATCTGTCTCGAATGTTGATTTGCTACAGCGCCCGACCGTGCCATTCTACGCCAGATGTGTGAAAGCACAGTTCGGGTAGGATGTGAAAAATGACAGCTGTCCTGTTCCTAAGGAGGTGTGAAAAAATTCCAATGTTGAAAATCTGGAGTGAAAATGTTAAAAATTCATGAAGTTACGAGTGTGCCTGGAAACTGCACAATGAATGCTCGTAATACAGGCATTTTGTAAAATATACTCACCAAATTTTCAACATAGGCATTTTGGGACCTCTGCTGATGAACAGTGTCACTGTGATTTTGTTAATCTGTCCCTAATGCTGATTTCCCACAGTGACTGCACCATTCTGCGCCACATGTGCGAAACCACATTTTGGGCAGGATATGAAAAATGACAGCTGTACTGCTCATAAGGAGGTATGAAAAAAAGGCAATGCTGAAAATCTGGAGTGAAAATATTAAAAATCCTCATAGTCACGAACGTGTATAGAAACTGCACAATGCATGCTCGTAACACAGTCATTTTTTGGAATTTGTTCACCAGATTTGCAATATAGGCTTTTTGGGAGCACACTTCATGAACAGTAACACTGTTGTTTTGTTACTCGGTCCCAAAAGGTGATTCCAAGCAGTGACAGCGAAATCACCTTTCGGGACCGAATAACGACATGACAGTGAATTAATTCATGCGGTGGAGTCCCAAGAACCCCATGTTGAAAATTTGGTGCCAAAATTCGCAAAAATGGGCGGGATATCCACCTAAGTTGAAAAAAAAAAAACATTTATGCCATTATACAGCTAATCTGCATTTCTTCAGTTCGCGGTTGGCTTTTTGAAGAGTGCAGACGATTCCGGTCCACCGAGATCATCGCACCGGCCTGGAGGTAAGTATGGGATGATGGGGATGCGGGATGGGTGCGCAGAGGGTGGGTGCGGTTCGGGCAGGGGGCACTGAACACAACGAGGGACCGTTTTCTACTTTTCAGGTAAAAAAAATTAAAACCATCGTGGGAAGGTTTTCTTTTTTTACAGGTAGATTTGGTATGCTGGGGTTGGCTCCCAGCATGCCACCTGCGTTTTATTTGGGGGAAGAGACTGGAGCCAATGGGGATTGGGCCCCTCGTTGGAAAAGAAAAAAGGATCTGTGTTTGGGGGGGGGAAGGACATGATGCCGAGGGGGATTGGGCACCCCCCTCGGCCAACAAAATGTATGGGGACATTATGCCATTGGGGAGTGGGCTCCCCCATCGGCAAATGAACTGGGGAGGGGGCATGCTGACAAGAGGACTGGGCACCCCCGTTGGCTTTCACGGGGACTCTGAGGCGGACAGTGACAGCCGTTGCCATGTTAATTGAAATGCTACACCAGGCAAGGTACCACCCTGCAATGACAGGTCACTCCCTCATTGCAGCAGCAGCAAATTTGTTTCAAGCTGGTGGCACGCTTGCTGAACTAGTGTCAGCAGCAGCATGCCAACACATTGGGGAAAGAAGGTCAAGCCTCAAAATGCAGTGGGAGCATTGGCCGCCACAGTGCCGCACCTCCAAAAACCTGCTTCTCTCCTAAGCTGTCACATAAAGTTTCTTGCGTATGCACGCAAACAAACATAAAAAGCAGCTATGCTAAACAAATACCTTTGTTCAGTTTTCACCAAGGAAGGGGAAGGAGAAGGTCCACAATTCAGCAAAAGAAGCAACCATTGAAGGGAGGTGGACACCACCGCATTCACGATAAAGAGAATCCTAGAGGAACTCAGGAAACTAAAAATAGATAAGGCAATGAGACCAGATGGAATTCACCTCAGAATATTAAAAGAACTCAGAGAGATACTGGTGGCCCTGCTGAACATCCTGTTCAACAGATCACTGGAGACATATGCAGTCCTAGAAGACTGTAGGAGGTCAAATGTGGTCCCACTTCACAAAAGTGTTAGCTGAGAAGAGGCAGGCAACTACAGACCAGTCAGCCTGACCTCGGTGGTGGGAAAATTAATGGAGGCACTGTTAAATGGGAGGATTGTGTCATTTCTTGAATCTAGCAGAGCACAGGATCCAAGACAGCATGGATTCACAGTAGGAAGGTCATGTCAAACAAATCTTTTAGATTTCTTTGATTGAGTGACCAGGGAGGTGGATTAGAGAAAAGCAGTGGATGTGGTCTACTTAGATTTCAGCAAGGCCTTTGACATCGTCCCACGTAGAAAGTTGGTAAACAAGTTAGGCAGCATGGGGGTGGGTCCCATGGTGGTAAACTAGGTCAGAAATTAGTTGGGGGGGGAAGGACATGGAGAGTGCTGGTGAATGGTGTTCAATCTGAGGAAAGGATGGTGATCAGCGGGGTGCCACAGGGATCAGTCCTGGGGCAAGTCCTCCTCAATGCCTTCATAAGTGACATTGTGGAGGGGCTGAAGGGGAAGGTAAGTGTTTTTGCAGCTGACACTAAGATCTGCAACAGGGTTGACACTCCAGAGGGCGTAGAAAATATGAGAAAATACATAAGCAGTGTGGAGGAGTGGTCAGAAGTGTGGCACCTAAGATTCAATGCAAAAAAGTGCACTTGGGGAGAAGAAATCAAGGGGAGGAATACAAGATGGGGGGTACTGGCAACCACAAAGCAGAAATGGGACCTTTGGGTACTCATATCAGATGACTTAAAGGCAACCAAGCAATGTGAGAAGGCCATAGGGAAAGCCAGTAGGATGCTGGGTAGCATAGCGAGAGGTATCACCAACAGAAAGAAGGAAATGGTTATGCAACTGTACAGATCGCTGGTGAGACCTCAGCTAGAGTACTGTGTCCAGTTCTGAAGACTGCATTTCCAGAAGGACACAGGCAGCATAGAGGCAGTCCAGAGAAGGGCTACAAAGATGGTGCAGGGTCTGCATGAAGAGACCTATGAGGAGAGGCTAGGAAAATTCAGTATGTATTTCCTGGAGGAGAGAAGAGAGAGGGGGAACATGATGGAAACATTCAAGTAGCTCAGGTGTATAAACAAGATACAAGAGAGTAGCATCTTTCAAAAAAGTAGATGTGCAAGAACAAGGGGGCACATGATGAAGTTGGGGGGGTCAGGGGCAACGTGAGGAAGTACTTTTTCACTGAAAGAATGGTAGATACTTGGAATGGCTTCCTGAAGGAGGTGGTGGGGGCAGAAACAGTTGGGGAATTCAAGAATGCAAGGGATAGACGTAAGAGTACCCTAGAGACAGGAAAGAAAGGGTGAGCTGCAGATCAACTAGGATCTGTGGTTTTGAAACAGGTAGGCAAAATGGGCAAACTGGGTGGGTCACACGGTCCTTATCTGCCATCAACATCTGTGTTTCTGTTTCAATCACTCTTTTTTGGACTGGGTTTTCACCTCCCACCCCCACTGTACTGTGGATGCTGGTTCCCTCCCTGACGCCCTCAGTGATCACCATATAGTCTACTGTGTGCACAATATTCAACATCCAAAAGCTCCACCAAAATTCCTTCAGATGCCATCCTTCAGGTCGCTGGACTTGTCCTCCCCCATGCCAAATTGGTAGCTACTGACTCATTGCCCATTTCTAGAGCCAGCCACATAAATACTGGCCTCCATTATTTCAATGCCAAATTTATGTCAGCCTGGGATCTCCATGCCCCTCCTTAGAAAAACTAGGGACCAAGGTATCCACCTCCCATAGGTCTCAGCTGAGTTGCTGACCTGCATGCATGCGTATGACCTCATCTGGCGGACCCACATGTACTCTGGCTCCCCCTGCCAACCTAATCAAGTACCAGACCTTTTATAATGCCTGTAACAGAACTACAGGCTAGCCAAGTCTGAATACATTGCATCTACACTCCAGAACAAACTTAATCACCCCTCTAAGTTATAGAAGATTATCCACGCCCTCTGCCCCCCCAACCCAATCCTCTTCCCCGGTCCTTAAGGTGGGTGAAACTCCTATTTCTGACCTCTTTTTCATTGCCTCAGCTTTGAACTCCTTCTTCACCTTCTGTGCCCACTCCCTCCTCTCCTCCTCCCCTCACCTCACCCTCCTTTGTTCCAACCCACACCACCCCTTCTCTCCTTCCACATCCACTGCTTCCTTAAGGCCTTCCTGGTTCTTAACTCACACAAGGGTGTGAACCACAATGGTCTTCACCCCAAATGCATCCATCTCTCTTCCACTACCACTGCTGTATCTATTACCTCACTTTTCGACTGCTTCTTCTCCTTAGCCTCTGTCCCTGACACTTCTCCTGGCAACTACTGCCCTATCTCCCTGCTCCCCACTCTAGCTAAGATTCAAGGACAACTTGTGCTATCTTAGCTCTACCCCCTTCCTTGATTCATCCTCTTTCTTCACCCCTTTCTGGTCTAGCTTCTGGAAGTCCCAATCCATCTCCACCTCTCTCCTCTGGCTTACTGACCCCATTCTATCTTGCATGGATCAGGGCTTGGTCACCTCCATCATTTTTGTTGATGTAGCCAAAGCCTTCATTACTGTTGCCCACCCCTTCCTCCTGGACAAGCTCAAGGCTGTGGGGCTCTCTGACTTCTCAATTGGTTGATTTCACTCCTACCTTGAGGGCAGGTCTCAAGGTGTCCGTATTGGAGAAGCCATATGCCCTACTCCCTATCAGCTCAGGCATCACCCAAGGGTCTGCCTTGGTCCAATACTCTTCTCTAGCTTCTTAAATGACTTCCCTGCTGCTGGCTCCTCTGTGTCCATCCATATGTATGTAGACGACATGGTACTCTTTGCCTCTTGCTCCTCTGCCTCGGCCTCTGACATCATGGCCAGACTCCAGCTGGACTTTACTAACTGACAAATAGTCTGTCCCTCAACACCAAGAAAATGGTCTCTATGTCCTTTGGCACTAGGCAGAGTTTTACCAAGCTCACCACTCTCCCCTCCTTCCCTACCCTTGATGGTGTAGGAATGGAGCATTCCCCACATTCAAGTACCTCAGGGTGTGACTGGACCAGCACTTCAATTTCTCAGTGCATGTGGATGCCATCCACAAGACGCTACACCCCAAACTTGATACGCTTTGCAGGAATAAAGGGTGTTTCCTGTTTCCTGCACATCTTGAGATAGTCTTGAACATGATACTCCCCATCTTTGACTATGGTAACACAGTATACAGTGCTGCTCCTAAGTACACCCTGTCTAGACTGGATCCCCTCTTTCTCCTTTAGCTGCTTTGCTCTGGACTGCTTTCCTGCACCCACCACTGCTCCCTGTGTTCCTCCCTCTCTTACCCCTCCTTTGAAGCCAGACACCTCACCCACTGTGCTTCCTTCATCTCTAAATACTGGCTTGGCTACCTCCCCTCTTACCTCCTCTCCTTCTCCCACCCATATCTTACCCCTTTCGCAACTCCAGCTTTTGTACTCTCGCACTCTCCCCAAGGAAATCCAGTGCTGGTCAAGCTGCCGTCTCCTTCTGTTTCCCCAAACTATAGGTTTCTCTTACCTTACCATGCACTGTGCCTCCTCTTACCACTCACTCTCTTCCCTCTTCTGTGACTTCAGTACTCACTCCTACAGTTGCCCCTGATACTGGTCCCTGGGCTGCTGCCAACCACCCACCTTCCTCTGCTCCCTCTTTACCCAACACTTACAGTAGTTGTCCTCTCTTCACCTTCCCCAACTGGCAACCACTGCTCCTGTCCTTAACTCACTTGGATTATATTAAGTCCATAAATCACAGGGGCCCTGGATAGGGAACTCAATTCACAATTCACACATTTTCCCTGGAGGTCCACCAGGTTAGCGGTTTACAATGCCAGCATGCCTTCAGATGATGCTTCCCAGCATCATGGCTCACAGTACAGCCAGCTGGATGACATACTTCTTTTCCCCCCTTGAGGGTTGCAAGTTCATGGCTTCTACCACTTTTTCTCAGGGCAGGTAGGGCTCAGCTTCCAACTAGGCTCTGACATACCAGTGCCCACAGCACAGACACACATTCCTGCACTCACAGCTCCACCCTCTAGATCTCATCTTATTGGATTAAGCTCTAGAACTCTCTAGCCAATGGCTCCACTCATTTTTATGATCTCCTGGCAAGCTAACCCAGCCCACAGCTGGGGGGGGGGGCATACCATTACCCCCTTAATGTATATGGAGATTACAACTATAATTCCAAATTCAAGACTACTCCATTCTACTGTCTGCATTACCAGTATTTCAATCAATATTTGAATCACACTGAGACATGGTGGGAATGAGAAGTGCTATATGAACACCAAAGTCCAGCCTCCTCCATTCTATTCTAGAGGAACCGCCACGCTGCATGAGAAAGAATCATCTCTTAATTTATGTGCAGTTAGTGATGACGTTTCCTACTGTTACATGGCCATTCCAGTATTTCTGTTAAAGCCGTGCAGAATTTTCCAGTTCTGCTTACGCCAGAATTCTGAGGAATTTCAGAAATTCCACCTAATTCCATGGATTTACATTAGTGTTGCCCAAATGGTGTGTTTTTGCATCCTACCACTCTGTCAGATAGTGCCAGTATCCTACCTAGGATCCTACCAGAAATCCTACCAAAAAGGGATGTCAGATCCGGGGTCAGATAGCGATGGATCCTAGATCGGATTCAGGGATCCTAGGTCAGATAGTTAGCATCCAAGCTGGATCTGTTGGTCAGATCCACAGGATCCACAACATTTGTCGGATCCATGCACTGGATCCTAGACAGCTGGATCCATGGTCAGACAGCACTGCTTGCTATCCTACTACAGCAAATATCTGGCCAAATGGGAGGTATCTGTTGGTATCCTGGTTTCTAGGATACTATCTGAGCAACACTAATTTATATCAGAAGCAGAATTTACTAATTTCTGAAATTGGAATGGTAACTGCAGAATTATACTCCACAGTTTACGTAAATCGTGGATTAATTTTCTGCAAACTGTGAAATATTACTGTGTAGATAAGGTGATACATGGAACATTATTCTGCAGTTTACATAGAAAGGCTTTTTGGAATTCTGAAGAATTAAAAAATAAATTCTGAAAAGCATTTTAGAAGTGGAATAACCATTTTGCACAAATTCTGCCAGTAGAACTCCACATTTGGCACAGCTCCATTTCCGCACATCTCAGATCAACAAGTGTTACAGTACTTACATCTTCCAATGGTATTGAGTCATTCATCGCTGCCAGATTGCTTATGTGTCTGTTGATGTCCGCATGCAGCTAGGAGATAGAGAGGAACAAAGAGTGTTAACTGCAGTTCTGTATGGGAACAAAGCTGACAGGCAGTTCTAATTCACAAGCTAATACCACAGTAACATGCTATGGCATCTCAGATCCACGAGTTAAGGGAATTTCTTGTGGAGTACCCTGGAATCCCGTTAAGGGACATAAACCTGAAGAGCATTAAAAAGGAACAATCAGAGGGGACATAATCATGTCTTCAAATATCTGAAAGGGAATGACACCCGCGGACCACGTGCAATTCTCCAGGATGCACAAGGAAGCAGGGACATGGGCACAGACAACGCCACTGAAAGGAGGAGGATTTGGGGACACATCAGTTTGTTTTATTTATGCATTTGTTGACAAGCTAGTTGAGCCAATGCTCACTTACAGCTGCAACCCTTGGGGAGGGAAACAAACTGCACTAATTAATACAGTGCAATGAAGAGTAATGCAAAAAGTGAAAACAGAAGCAAGAACAGGTACAGAGCTATTACAAACAATAACAAATATACAATATCAACAGTGCACAAACAAGAATAATGCTATACAAATTAAATGCGCAAAAAATATAAATTAATGAGGAGCAGTAACCAACAATTACCAAGGATACAGTACAAAATAAACTTCCTAAAAAGGTGAGCATATAAAGGTGAGAGTGCAAAGTTGAGCGTATAAAGGTGAGAGTATAAAGGTCAATATATAGTATAAAGGAGAGAGAATATAGGTGAACATATAAAGGTAAGAGTACAAAGGTGAACATGTAAAGTGAGTATATAAAGGTGAACATGTAAAGGTGAATATACAAAGGTGAGTCTATAAAGGTAAAACCATAAAGGTGACCATATAAAGGTGAGAGTATAAAGGTGAACATACAAATGTGAGAGTTTAAAGGTGAGCATATAAAGGTAAGAGTATAAAGGTGAACATACAAAAGTGAGAGTATAAAGGTGAGAGCATAGAGGTGAACATACAAAGGTGAGTATATAAAGGTGAGAGGGTAAAGGTGAGCACATAAAGGCAAGAGTATAAACTTAAACATACAAAGGTGAGAGTATAAAGGTGAGCATATAAATGTGAGCGTACAAAGGTGAGCATATAAAGGTGAGTATATAAAGCTTAGAACATATAAAGGTGAACGTATAAAAGTGAACATATAAAGGTGAAAGTATAAAGTTGAGAGTATAGAAGTGAACATGCAAAGGTGACTATATAAAGAGGAGACTATATAAAGGTGAGAGTATAAAGGTGCGCATATAAAGGATAGAGTTTAAAGGTGAGAGTATAAAGGACAGAGTATAAAGGTGAGAGTGACTACCAGAGCTGAACATGGGTTACTCTTGGGTGGGACTGATACAAGGGAGGGTTTGTCATTAAAAACGGCAGGGTTAAACAGCGGACAGTTTCTGTGGCACGCTGGAAACAGCCACTCACTGGCTCATAGGCAGGTGTTGAACAAAACAGCTGATTGGCTCCATCTTGGAACCCTGCAGCCCCACCTCTGCTGCTGACACTCCCAAGCTCCACCCTCACTGGCTGTGGTCTCGCCTCTGCAAACTGGACACTAGCGCTGCACATGGATTACTCTTCTTGGGCAATATTGCTATGAGGGAGGGTTTGCTGTTAAAAATGGTAGGATTAAAGAGCAGCTGATGTGTCCAGGAGAACTTTAGCAAAACATAATATTTAGACACAGTTTGGCTTGTATTTCACATTGGTTCTGCATCTCTCATTCCCATTATTCATCACTGAGGTCATTTGCATTAAAACAGGATCTTTGCTCCAGAAGAGTTCATCTACTCCTGTTGCTTTCTCCTTACCTGAGATCACAATGCACTGCTTTTGACATCACAGTTACTACCATGGCAACAGAGTGTGATGTCACGATAGAGGATTATGACTTGAAGTAGGGAATAAGCTATAGCGGCAGATGAACTCTAAGAGATAAATATCAGCCATTCATGTAAATTTTTTCAGTAATAAATAATGGGTAGGAGAAATCTATAGAATATATATGGAATCCAAGCTGAACTGTACCCAAGTATTAAGGTTTTCAAAGCTTTCTTTGAGGCATCAGCAGCTCTTTAAACAGTGGATAGCCTCTGTGGCAAGCTGGAAACAGGGACTCATTGGTTCACTCTAGATGCTATGGTCAGACCAAATGTCATTGCTTTGAACTAAAACTAAGCATGCACTACTCTGAATCTCAAATACTTTCAGTGGGAGGGTTTTATTGGTCTGTGGATATCCCTTAAGTACAGTGGCCCAGCCAATGCCCTTGTTGTACAGAGGGAATCACATCTGTAGTGTTCCTATTCTGATCTTCTCCTCTTTCAGGGGCCTGTTGAGGAACTTCTGGTCCAGGATAGGTCACCATTCCCCATTTGTCTTCATAATGAAAAAGTACCTGGAGAAGAAACCCCTTCTCAGCAGGGAAACCCATCCTCTTTAGGTGGTGCTGTGTAATGTTAGATCAGTGAGGAATAAGACAGCAATGTTAGCATACTTTATTTCTGATTCCACAGTCGATCTGGCTCTCTGGTTCTCACAGTGCACTGCCCGAGGAAGGATTGGGGGGGTCACCTGTTTGAGATCTAAATTGAAGCTGGTGGTGCACCCAGTTTGGGATGCCTCATCATTTGAATGTGTGAGCCTCACGCATGGTGTTACTTCTGTGACCCACCAACATGGACATGCCTTGGACATGTTATTCTTTCTATGGCTCAAGGTCACTGATCTCGAGATTGATCTGCTCATTTGGTCAGATCGTTGCACTATCAGGTTCTCTTTCTGGGGCCCCCCAGTAGTCCTCCTCCTTTGGAGATGGTCCAGTACCATCCTTTACAAGAGCTATGGCCAGAAGGACTCTTGCTGGTGCTGTATACATTTGGTATGATACTGGCATGCACTATGCGATCAGAGAAAGCTGTGGTAACCTATAATAGGGCCATCAGGGCAGCCTATGATCTCATGGCACCTATGGCACCTACTCATCTACACTTGTTGACTTCTTGTCAAGGGTCACTGTGGTATGATGGAGCGCTAATGGAAATGAGGGCAAAGGGGTGAAGGTTGGAGCATTGTTGGAAGAGATCCAGGGCTCCAGGGGCAAACTAGCTTTGACTACTCACTACGGTGAGCGCCAAAGGGCAATTACAGGGTTTCTCTGAAGGGGAGATTGCTTCTGGAAGGAATTTACCAGCTCATCTGTTTCAGACTGGACAGGCTTCTTCATTCAGCCAGTCTGGAGCCCATGAAGGCATTTTCACTCTCTAGATACAAGGAGTTTGCTCAATTCTTCTCAGACAGGGTGTCCTCTGTCCAGGCCAGGATCTCGCCTACAGTAGTGGGCTGTCACAGCCCAGTAGAGTTGAATTTTCATTTCTCAAATGCTTTCAGTGGTCATGGGAAGAGTTTGGACTGGTAACAGTGAAAGAGGTTTGTGAGGTGAACTCGGAGCTGAGGGCAATATGTTGTGAACTAGACCCAGGTCTGACATGACTACTAGTGAGTTGGGAAGTTGGGCCCGGTGTTTGTGGAGATTGTTTGGTGATCCCTATCAGACGGGGTCTTCTCAGCTGCACTGTAAGATGCACTGATGAAGCCCTTTCTGAAAAAGCCATCTTTGGACCTGGATATCTTGGCAAATTACTGACTGGTCTCTAACCTGACATGTTTAGGTAAGGTTATAGAGAAAGTGGTTACGCTACATCTTGAAGCACACCTTACTGCCTTTGGCACCTATGATCCTGTCCAGTCTGGTTTTAGGTCCAGGCACAGCACAGAAACTGCACTGGTCAGGGTGCACAATGACCTGCTCAGAGCAAGGGATAAAGAAGAATGGTCATTTCTTTTTCTCCTACATCTCTCATCAGTCTTTTACATCATGGACTATTGGCTGTAATTGGATCAGCTTAGGGAGTATGTAGGACTCACTGGCAAAGCCATCTGCTGGTTTGAGTCTTAGCTCAGTGGCAAGACTCAGGGATGATGCTGGGAAGGTTTCCCTCGTCCCCGATGGTTCTGCCCTGTGTCATACAAGGCTCAGTCCTTTCACTCATGTTGTTTGTAGTGTATATGTTTCCCCTAGAGAGGATCATTTGGCAGTACTGAGTTTGTTTTCATACATACAAACATACAATTGAGCCAGCAGAAAAAGGTTTTGCAGTCTGTTATGTCTACTGAAGTTTGCAGATCCCTCAGTATCTACTGAGAGATTCTGTCCCCCCTCCCCATTGTCCACTTCCATTTAATTAATGTTCCCCCCCGGGCCCCTCCCTCTCCATGCAGCTTTCCATTTTACTCTGTCCCATCCTCTCTTCAAGCGGTGCACAGTCTTCAGGAAGACAGTTTCCTCTCACAATTCATTCCATTTTGCCACCACCTTCTCAATCAAAAACTGACTTCTCATTTCCCTTCTGAATCTTCCCCACACCAGCGTGAGGCAGTGTCTCCTAGTGATCCAGTTCCAGCTAAGACTAAAGAGACCCTTTGAGCTCACTATTTTGATACCTCCAAGGAATTTAAAGGTTTTGATCATGTCTCCCCTCTCCTTCTTAGACTACAGGGAGTACATGTTGAATTCCCTCCCCATATGGTCTGCCAAGCTGATCCTGGATAATCTTGACTGCCATCCTCTGTATAATTTCCTGCAGGCTGATGCCTTTCTTTAGGTAAGGGCACCAGTGTTGCATACTGTATTCCAGATGTGGCTGAACCAGTGAGCTGTGCAGTGGCAGAATGACCTCCACTTTTCTACTGGTAATACCCCTGGCTATATACAGCCCACCATCTGATTCAGCTTCACTGCCACTCTCCTGCAGTGTGTTGAGTGGTTTAGGTCACTTGCAATGATCATACCCAAGTCCTTCTTTTCTGACTTGGTAACTTGCACACCACCCAGTCAGTATTTGGTCTCTGGGTTCTTCGTACCCAGGTGCATCATCTTACACTTTTTGGCATTCAATCCCAGATGCCAAATACAGGCCACCTCTCCAGTTTGGTCAGGTCTTCTCTAACGTCTTGTCTCCCCTCTTCTGTGTCCACTCTCCCACAGAGCTTTGTGTCATCCATAAGCAGGCATATCTTGCCTTTTATCCCATCTGCAATGTCACTGATGAAGATGTTAAATAACACCAAACAGAGCAATGAGCCCTGTGGGACCCTGCTAGTGACTGGTCTAGCCTCCATAACAGTTCTGCTGTTATGCAGATTATACCCATCTCTAGCTGTCATTTGCACCTGGGATGCTGGGTACAGCTGATATGCTGAATAGGTGCCTGGCCAAGATCCAAGAGTGGATGACACTGAGCTGGTTAAGACTCAACTCAGGCAAGAATGAAGTGCTAGCGATCAAACCAGGTTGACGGGGGGGGGGTGGAGTGGCAGCTACCAAGAGGGAGACTGGGCTTTGGCTCAGTTCCACTTGGCTTTTGACCACCACAAAAGTGAAAAGTCTGGGAGTCATTCTAGATAAGGGGTTGACATTTGAGGCTCAGGTGTCAGCATCAGTAGTCCAGAATGGCTTTTACCATCACAGAAACATGCATTTGTTAACACTGAAACCTGACTACTGCAATGCTCTGTACCTCAGGGTCAATGGAGGTATGCTGCAGTGCCTGTATCTGGTACAGAACACAGCTGCTAGGTTGCTGACTGGCCCTTTGAGGTCATGTCATGTCATGTCTCCTCAGTGCTGTGTGAGCGGCACTGGCTGCCGATTAAGTGGTGTATTTCTTTCAAAGTTGACGTTGCTAACTTATGAGGCCCTACATGGGAGGGCCTGGGCTCTCTGACAGACCAAGAAAACAGCAAAGGCCACCCCACGGCTGGGTGTGCTATCTCACAGACCTCAAACATTTTTATATGTCTTTGCATCCTCCCTGCTCTGCTGAGGAGGGCCTCCTGGTAATACTCAGGGTGAGGTTGAGAAATTCAGGCAACCAGGCCTTCGAGGTAGATGGCCTGGTCTTGAGGAATTCCTTCTCGAGATCACTGAGAGAGGCACCCTCAGAGGAGGCCTTTAAAAGCAGCCTTAAGACTTTCTTATTTATGCAGACCTTTGGGGATTAATTCCCCTATTCCACCCCCGACACCTATTTATTTATTTATATATATTTTATCTGCAGAATTAATGTAGTTATTAGAATGTATTTTTATGGCTAGCTTCTGTGTTGTAATTATGATGTGTTGCTTTGTTATGTTCCTACTATATGTGGTCTGATTGTAATGGCACCCTGAGCCTCCTGGGAAGGCCACCATTAACTACTACTACTGTAGTACAGCCCTCTACACAGCATTTAAATCTTGCTCTGGTAACTGAGCTGAAAACACTGAATTTGCTTGGCTTGAAAGGTTATGCCCTCTCCTATTATTTCCTGTTCAAGGTATTAAGAAAGGCTCATTCCCACTGACTATGGGTCGATGGTAACATGAGCAAATTTGTCAGAGGCTGATCCTTGCTTGGGCTAGGGGAGCTGATGCAGATTTCTATATGGCCCCCCCTTCTACCTCTGCTTCTCCCCTGTGCCTCTCTGAACCGTGTATTTATGGTGATGGGGCTACTGTAATAAGCCCTTCCCCTATGGACTTCCATAGGGGCTGTAAGGCAATGTGGACATCTCTTTCTGCCAAATTCTTAACAGTTGTTTTCTGTTCTGACACCAAATAGAGAGGTGCCTTAAAGGGAAAATCAGCTGCCATATTTTACATATCCTGTGACAAACCAGTTGCTCTGTGTCATGGAACTCTCCAGGCAGACACTGGATTTGTTAGATTCCTAGATGCAGTGTCATTCACGTCAACAGCCATTTGAAATTGATATTTAGCAGTTTCCAGACCAGCCTTCACTATAGGTGCTAGGTGAAGCTTCTCCTGGGAAGGTAGGCTCTCACATAGCATCAGGATTGTGTTCCACAGAGCCTTCTTCCAATGTGCAGAGTAACTCCAGTAAACAGACTGCCTCACCAATAGGCTTTATCAAGAGGTGCTGCTTTCCCACAGGAAGCTGCCTTATAATTCCTCTAAGGGTTAGGGTGAGCATAAATGGGTGCCACATTCCGTGTCTTTTCATAATTTTCTCGTCTATGGCCATAAAGGTTGCAGGCATGGCAAGAATCTTCATGGATGGGAACGGACACGCTTTTAACCGAGGTCAGAAACCAGAATACTCATGAATTCTGACTCCTTTGTGGCCACTTTTGATTTAGTAGTAAGTGGAGTCAGAGTATCAACCATCTGTCTCAAAAAATGCAGCACAGGATGAAAAGTCCTCCTCCACCCTGGGTTTGGAACTGAAGTCCTCCTCAACTGCATCTTCTAGAGAAATTGGTTCATGGTCTTCCTCCTCGGTACCTCCTCTGAGACAGACTAGGAGGCACATTGGAGACAGGTTTTTTTCAGACTTCTGTGTTGTTTTAAAACATTGCCACATTTATTTACCGCCTCCAAGGAGGGCATGTTTTTCTCTATCACTGGTTCCTCTATTTGCTTTTCAGGCAGAGGAACCTCAGTATACTTTTCTTTTTACTTCTGTTATCAGCTGCACTACGTGGCTGGTGTTCAGGAAGCCTGTTTTCCTTTCTCCGGCTGCCATTGGAGCCATCAGAGTGATCCTGCCTAGACGCTGTGTGCTCTTGACTGGAAGATGGCTTAGCATTTTTTTTGTCTCCTTGGGTGCTACAAATGACTGCTCTTTTACGAGGAGTGCTTTGCAGCATTTTCAGCCACCTTAATGGGTACCAGAGACCACTGTGGAGGAGGAGAAGACCCACCCAAAGCATACTTTCTCACTTCAGTGGCATTCCCTCAATATTTTCATACCCAGGCTGCATCATGACACCTTCTTTCCAGAGAAGTGATTTTCATCTTTTTCATTCTTTTTGTGTGCCAGAGACCACTGCTAAGAAGGAGCACCATCTGAAATGCACTTTCTGCCTTCAGTGGTACTTTCTGCCATATTTTTAAACATAGGCTCCATTATAGGAGCATTAGAGATGCAGAAATTTAAACTTCATCAACGAAGTTGCTTCAAAGTTGAGAAACTTCAACTTTGTGAAGCTTCACGAAGGCCCTAATGGCATCACCAACTTGCTAACATGCTCATCTGGTAGATTCTGTGTTGGTCACACAAAAAGGAAGCAGTGCTTCAGGCTGAAAGAACATTTACTGGCCATTAGAAATGAAAATTGTGAGTATGCAATGGCCATGCATGTTAAAAATTCAGCTGATAAAACTGCTCATAGAATTAGAGCAGCTGGCATTGAAAGTATCCCTAAAAATGTGTGAGGTGGTGATCTTGAAGCTAGTCTGAAACAAAAGGAACAGGAGTGGATTTATAGGTTAGGTGCCCTGAAGTATCCTGCTTTAAATGACAAAAATGTAATTATGGCCCTTTTTGTGTAAAAGAAGCTTTGCCCCCATTCTTTCTAGACATAATATAAAACTGGGTCTCCATTTTTCCCATAGAAAACCTGTGGCGTTATTTGCCGTAATAAAGGAGTGTTTATTATGGTATGGCAAACACGTACATGTTTTTCTTATTCTGAGCATGTACCCACTACAAGTTAATGTCCCGACCGCTAGCCGCATCTTCCTCTTTCCCCTTCCTCTTTCCCCTCGGAGACAAAACCACCACTACAGCTCAGCGGTAAGGCACCAAAAAAACAGAAATGTTAACTTTAAAAATAAAACCTTTATCCAACACAAGTTTCAAACATGTTTCAATAAAAAATTGAAACCAACTGCGGACTGCATACCGAAACCTTATGGGACTGCGCTCGCACAAGGACCTCTTTTTTTATGTTGATTGTGCGCATGTGCAAGAAACATATCGCAGAAGCTTCCCAGAAGCAGGTTGTGGAGGTGCGGCACTGTTGTGGCCAATGCCCCCACAGCCTTTAAAGGCTTGACCCGCTTTCCCCAATGGGGTGACATGCTGCTGCTGACACAAGTTCAGCCAGCATGCCACCACCTTGAAATGTTTCAGCCACTGCAATCAGGGGCCACCTCGTCATTGCAGCATCAGCCATTCGTTGCAATGAGAGAGTGACCCATCATTGCAGGGTGGAACGTTGGTACTGTAATATTGTTTGTGAACATGGCGGCGGCTTGCCGCCGTGTTCAAAAACAATATTCGTGAGCCTCCAGTGCCGAGGGAGTGCTCAGTTCCCATCAGCAGCATGTGTTCCCCCCACAACAGTGTTTTTGCCAATGGGGGCCCTAATCCCCATCGGCTTCAGTCCCCCTCCTCGTGAAAGTTGCAGACGGGGGAGCCCACTCCCCAACGGCATTATGTCCCCCCTCCCAGTTTGTTTTGGCTTGATGAGGAAGCCCACCTCATTGGCATAATGCCCCAGAAGAAAAACCCAGTAGATTTGTACCGAGGGGGTGCTCAATCCCTCGCACTTGTGCCCCTTTGTGCCGCCAATGGGGGTGCCCAATCCCCCATCGCCACAGCTGCCCCAAAAGATAAACATTAGCTGGCATGCTGGGAGCCCACCCCAGCATGCCACATGCCCTTATAAAAAAAAAAAAAACTGTCCCACAATGTTTTTTTTTGTATCCTGTGAAAAAGGAAACGGGTCCCTCGTCTCCCCTGCCCCTCCCACAACCCACGCCCACCCACTGTGCACTCTGCCTCCCCACACCCTCATCCCATAATTACCTCGGGAGTCCGGCGCCAGTCATCTGTGGACCTGGGATATCGCCTGCGCCAAATAACCGCGAACTGAGGAAATGCCGTAAGCTATATAATGGTATAAATAGTTTTTTTTCACCTTTGATGCATATCTCGGGCATTTTTTGAAATTTAGGCATCAAATGTTTTACATGGGGGTTTTGGGACCCCTTCTCATGAATTCAGGCACTGTCATGGCATTATTTGGTCCCGAAAGGTGATTTCACAGTCACTGTGCGGAATCACCTTTTGGGACTGAGTAACAAAATGACAGTGCCAGTGTTCATGAGGTCTCAGTGTATGTTGCAAATCTGCTGGAAAAACCTCAAAATGACTGTTTTATTTAGAAGCATTGGCGTAGTTGTTAAAGACGGCCAGAATTTCGCCGGTTTGCAATATTTTCACTCCAGATTTTCAACATTGCCCTTTTTACATAGCTCCTTATGAACAGTACAGCTGTAATTTTTGTCATCCTGGCCGAAATGTGTTTTCGCTCTTCCGGTGCAGAATAGCGCAGTCGCTGTGGGAAATCAGTGTTCGGGACATATTAAGAAAATCACAGTGGCACTGTTCATGATCAGAGGTCCTAAAATGCCTATGTTGAAAATTTTGTGATGAAACTCCAAAAAATGACTGTGATACAAGCGTGCATTGTGCAGTTTCCACACACCCTTGTAATTTCCCAAATTGTAATATTTTCACGCCAAATTTTCAACAGTGCCATTTTTTTCACACCTCCTTATGAACAGTACAGCTGTCATTTTTCACATCAAGGCCAAAATGTGTTTTCGTGCTTCTGGCGCAGAATACCGCAGTTGCTGTCGGAAATCAGTGTTTGGGACAGATTAGGATCGAGCGAGTGGGAGAGAGGGAGTGACCGAGCTCAAATGAGCTCTGTCAGGACTGCTGTGGATTTCTCTGTGGGCAGGAAAAGGTGCCAATGCAGGCAGGAGCCCAGTACAAAACAGCAGCCTGCAGCGCCGGGAGACACAGAATGAGCGAGTGAGGGAGGGGGAGTGAGTGAGCTCAACGGAGCTCTGTTAGGACTGCTGTGGATTTGTTTGTGGGCAGAAAAAAGCAGCAATGCACACATGGGCCCAGTACAATAGGACAGCCTGCAGCAGCAGGAGAAAAAGAACAAGCGAGTGAGACAGGGGGATTGAGCAAGCTCAATGGAACTCTATCATGACTCCTGTGGATTTGTTTGTGGGCAGAAAAAGGCGGCAACTCAGGCAGGAACCCAGTACAAAAGGGCAGCCTGCAGCGTGGCCAGAAACGGAATGAGCGAGTGAGAGAGGTGCAGTGAGCAAGCTCAACAGAGCTGTTTCGGGACTGTTGCAGATTTCTTTGTGGGCAGAAAAAGGTGCCAACAGAGGCAGAAGCCCAGTACAAAAGGGCAGTCTGCAGCACCAGGAGAAACATAAGGAGCGAGTGAGACAGGGAGAGCGAGCGACCTCATCGGAGCTCTGTCGGGATAGCTGCGGATTTCTTTGTTGGTAGAAAAAGGTGCCAATGCAGGCAGGAGCCCAGTACAAAAGGGTAGCCTGCAGCACTGAGAGAAACACAATGAGTGAATGAGAGAGTGGGAAGCACTAAGATATCTCGTCGGCGAGAATGCCAACCTCCCCCACAGCGATGGCACAATACTGACGCAAGTATTGTGCCACCTCTTGCTTCACTGTTTTCTATGGGGGGGCTACGCCCTCCACACCCTCCGGACTCTAGAATTCCAGCTCCAGGTTGGAGTTGGTCCAGGAGGGCGAACACTGGGGAAGGCAGAGGCACAGAAAAGGACCGTGGGGGTGAATGTCGCCATAATGGTCTTTTCTGTGTTTATGCCATCGGGTGTTGAATACAAGGGTGATACGAGAGGGAGAGTGAGCAAGCTCAACTGAGCTCTATCGTGACTGCTGTGGATTTCTTTGTGGGCAGAAAAAGCCGCCAACGCCGGCAGAGCCAAATACAAAAGGGTAGCCCGCAGCAGCAGGAGACACAGAATGAGCGATTGAGGGAGGGGGACTGAGTGAGCTCAATGGAACTCTATCATGACTGCTGCAGATTTCTTTCTGGGCAGAAAAAGGCAGCAATGCAGGCAGGAGTCCAGTACAAAAGGGCAGCCTGCAGCGCTGGCAGAAATGGAACAAGCGAGTGACAGAGGGTGAGTAAGCAAGCTCAATGGAGCTCTGTCGGCACTGCTGCAGATTTCTTTGTGGGTAGAAAAAGGCACCAACAGAGTCAGGAGCCCAGTACAAAAGGGCAGCCTGCAGCACCAGGCGAAACAGAATGAGCGAGTGAGACAGGGAGAGTGAGCGACCTCAACGGAGCTTTGTCGGGACAGCTGTGGATTTCTTTGTGGCCAGAAAAAGGTGCCAACGCATGCAGGAGCCCAGTCCAAAAGGGCAACCTGCAGTGCCAGGACAAACACAATGAGCGAGTGACAGAGGGTAAGTGAGCAAGCTCAATGCAGCTCTGTCGTGACTGCTGTAGGTTTCTTTGTGGGTAGAAAAAGGCGGCAATGCAAGCAGGAGCCCAATACAAAAGGGCAGCCTGCAGCGCCAGGAGAAACAGAATGAGCGAGTGAGAGAGGGAGGAGTGAGCCACCTCAACGAAGCTCTGTCAGGACAGCTGCGGATTTCTTTGTGGGCAGAAAAGGGTGCCAACACAGGCAGGAGCCCAGTACAAAAGGGCAGCCTGCAGCACCGGGAGAAACAGAACGAACGAGTGACAGAGGGCCAGTGAGCGACCTCAACGGACCAAAGCAATCAATATTCGGCATTGACATATGCTTGTTATTTTATATAATTGCTGTGGCAAAAAATGAAAACCCAGAATTATATAAAATAAAGTATGGGGTGGTGTTTGTGTAAACTCGAAGTTTACATACACCCTCGGGTTAGATCTTTTCAGGAAACCCTCAAGCTTCGCTCTGGGTTTATGTTGCATATAACCCCTCGGGTGTATGTAAACTTCTCGTTACACACACCACCCCATACTTTTTTCTCTATATAATGTGCTCCTGCTGCAGGTTTTGTGTATTGTTGTGCATTATGCAGATCCTAAAGTAGCGGTGGATTTCCTTGAATTTATACATCCTGAAGTAGTATAAAAATGGCTGCTTTAAACTGTTTTTTGCTTACTTCTGATGTTTTTTCAATGCAGGTGTCTGGGAACACAGGATGAATGGCAAATAGGATTTGGACAGATAAAGGAAGATAGAACTAACCATTGGAGTTTACGATTTTAATTTTTATATGATTTAAAATGAATGGAATGCTTTTCCTAATAAAGTGCACTTTAACTAGTTGATTTAATTGAAAGGTGCACTGTGATTGGCGGAATTAATTACTTTCTGTTGAATGTCTGTATATAAATTTACACTGATTCAATAGCTCATTAGCCTCTGAGGAAGCCCCTAACAGGATGGGTGAAATGTAAGACAGCAGTGCAGAGGCACTACCTCACCCTGTTTGTCCCGAATTACTTTGCTGCACTGAAATGGTGAATAAAAGTGAATACATTTACTACTTGGATACAGCTTTTGCTTTTTCATTCCTCTGCAGGGGGAGTGCCTCTTTCCTTGTTATCTGTCACCAACTTTGACTTTGCCAACTTTACAACGTTTATGCCAGACAAAGTGCAACTTTTTTCTGCAAAGTGATAACTTCTCCAGTGAAGTTTGGTCACTTCATGGAAGAAAGTGCCACTACACCTGGCAAAAACATTGCAAACTTCTCAAAATTCTAGTGAATTGGAATTTTCTCAGCTTCGGACATCTCTAAGGAACACACACTCATAATGTGGAAGCTAGCCAAATTAGCTAAGGGAGGAGGCACTGAAAAGGAAAAGGGAAATCCTAGCCCCCACCAAAAAAAAAAACTCAGGGTAGTTAGTGAGGTAAACATCAAGACAGAGAAGTCTACAGGGAGAAGGGCAGGGGTAAATGGAGAAAAAGGCAAAGGCAATAAGGACAAAGATGGGGCAAAAAGGGGTAAGGCCATCAAAAAGGGATAAGGCCATCAAAAAATGGAGGGTAATGAGTACCAATGCCCATAGTCTAGGTAACAAGCTCCCTTAACTGGTGGCCTTGATGGAAGAGGGACATCTGGATATTGAGGCAATCACAGAAACATGGTACACAGAGAACTATGACTGGGATGTCAACACACCATGATACACAATCGACAGGAGAGACGGGGGGGTAGAAAAGGAGGAGGAGTAACTCTCAACGTATGGGAAGGGATCAAAGCAATGGAACTAAAGGGTAAACAGGGAGGAGATGAGGCACTGTGGGTCACCCTGGAGACCAGAAATGGCACCATAATCTGCATGGGGGTTGTATACAGACCCCCGTTTCAGGGGTCGGAAATGGATAAGGAAATGATAGAAGACATCCTTAGAATGGCAGAAAAAGGGGAGATATTGTTGATGGGGAACCTGAATATGCCAGATGTTGACTGGAGCACCTTTGCTGCAGCCACATCCAAGAGCAGGGTCATTCTCGATACCCTACAGGGGGCATGCTTCAGACAGTTAGTGTTGGAACCCACTTTGGAGGGAACAATCTTAGACCTGGTAATCTCAAACAGGGACAAAGAGGGGATCTTAGATCTAGAAGTGGGTGGCCATCTGGGAACAAGTGACCACCAAACAGTGTGGTTCACGATAAACACAGCTGCAGAGTCAAGCCATACAAAAGTGAGGGTACCTTCTTTGAGGTGCTGCCTGTCTATGGCATAGAAGAGCCTAGGGTGCTCCACACCATTGGATTCAATCAATGGTTGAAAAACTGGTGCAGAGCTCAGGGTTTTGGCTTCATTGGGGACTGGGGGTCTGCCTGGAGGGATGCAGGCCTATACTGGCTCAATGGTCTGCATCTGTCCACGAGGGGAACCAGGACCCTAGGTGATAGGTTTAAATGCTTCACTGGCAAGCATTTAAACTAGCCAAGGGGGGAGGCATTGAAAAGGAGCAGGGAAATCCTAGCCCCCCCAAAAAATCAGGGTCGTTAGTGAGGTAAACACCAAGATAGAGAAGTTGATGGGGAGAAGGGCAGGGGTAAATGGAGACAAAGGCAGTAAGGACAGAGATGGGGCAAAAACGGGTAAGGTTATCAAAAAATGGAGGGTAATGAGTACCAGTGCCCATAGTCTAGGTAACAAGCTCCCTGAACTGGTGGCCTTGATGGAAGAGGGATGCCTGGATATTGTGGCAGTCACAGAAACATGGTACACAGAGAACCATGACTGGGATGTCAACATACCAGGGTACACAATCGACAGGAGGGACAGGGAGGGTAGAAGAGGAGGAGGAATAGCTCTCTATGTAAGGGAAGGGATCAAAGCAATGGAACTAAAGGGTAAACAGAGAGGAGAGGAGGCACTGTGGGTCACCCTGGATACTGGAAATGGCACCACAATCTGCACTGGGGTTGTATAGAGACCCCCATCTCAGGGGGAGGAAATGGACAAGGAAATGATAGAAGGCATCCTTAGGATGGCAGAGAAAGGGGAGATATTATTGATGGAGGACCTGAATATGCTAGATGTTAATTGGAGCAGCTTTGCTGCAGCCACATCCAAGAGCAGGGCCATTCTCGATGCACTACAGGGGGCATGCCTCAGACAGCTAATGCTGGAACCCACCTGGGAGGGAGCAGTCTTAGACCTGGTACTCTCAAATGGGGACAGAGAGAGGATCTCAGATCTAGAAGTGGGTAGCCACCTGGCAACAAGTGATCACCAAATTGTTGTTCACGATAAACTCAGCTGCAGAGTCAAGCCATACAAAAGTGAGGGTACTGGACTTCAGGAGGGCTGACTTTGCCAAAATGGGAGAGTGCCTCAGAAAAGCACTAGTAAACAGGCAAAAAGGAGGGGCGGAGCAACAATGGGGAAACATCAAAACTGCCATCACAGAGGCAGCAAGGCTTTGTGTGAGACGGCCTGGTGGTGCAGAGGGTTGAGGCACTGGACGCCATACCTCACACCACACTGGCAACCCGGGTTTGGGAATGAGCCTGGGTCATCGGAGGTCAGCGGGGGGGGAGAGGGAGAGGATCTCAAGTTGCTGCCGGTGGGTGGCTCTCCATCTTGGGAGGGATCAGGTGGTCCTCTCAGTGCTTGGCCGCCACCCAGTGAAGGCTGGATGGTGATGGCACCTCTGAAAGCCCAGGCACAAGGCCAGTGAGGGCGGAAGGGGCCGTTGATTGGAGCTGTGGCACATACGAGTGCCTCCACACTCGTGTGCAGCTGCTTCTGGGGTCCCAGGAAGTCAGGAAGGGAGAAAAGTGGAAAATCAGGGACACCAATCACTGATGCCTCTGGGCTGGCTTGGGAGTTTCACCAGGATGTGCATAGTGCTGGTAAGTCCCAAACGACCCCGGGTCCAGTAGAGTGGTGAGACTATATGTCCGCCATGGGGCGGGGGAGATAAAGAAAGTCTAAAAAAACAAAAAACAAGCCTTTGTGTGAAGCAAATAAATCAAAATGAAAGAAAAACCCCTATGGTTCTCAAAAGAGGTGTCGGGGAAGATTAGGGAGAAAGATAACATTCAGGTAGTATAAGGAAACAGAGAAGGAGCAGGACAGAGAACTGTACCAGTTATAGCCGAAGGAAGTGGAGAAGACAGTCAGAATAGCAACGGCCCAAACTGAGGAAAAGACAGCCAACTCAGTTAGGAAGGGAGATCAAACCTTTTATAGGTACATTCCGGAGTGAAGAAAGACAAAGGGAGGGATAATGAGGCTTAATAAAGGGTAGGATGGGTGGGCAGAGAGGGACAGTGAAAAAGCAGGGATACTGAATGAATACTTCTGCTTAGTATTCACAAAAAAAGAGGGGGAGGTACCTAATTCAATCAATAGAAGCGTTCTGGATAGGGGGGTCGATACCATTCCTTTTCAAGAAGAAAGGGCTTGAAAGAACCCCTAAAACTGAAGGTAGGCAAAGCAATGGGGCCTGACGGGATTCATCCCAGAATTCTAAACAAATTAAGGGGAGAAGTAGTGACACCACTGACTACCCTTTTTAACAAATCATGGGAGGATGGTGTGGTACCTGAGGACTGGAGGAGGGAAGATGTGATTCCCCTTCACAAAAGTGAGAGCAAGACAGAGGCAGGAAACTACAGACCTGCCAGTTTGACCTCAGTGGTAGGGAAAATGATGAAGCACTTCTGAAGGAAAGAACTGTTCAGTACCTAGAGGCCAGTGAGGCACAGGGCCCAAGGCAGCATGGATTCACAGTGGGAAGGTCATGTCAGACTAATCTAATCAATTTCTTTGACTGGGTGACCAAAGTAGTAGACCAGGGAGGGGTATGGACATAGCCTACCTAGACTTTAGCAAGGCATTTGACAAAGTCCCAACAAAAGATTAATACTCAAATTAACCAGCTTGGGAGTGGGTCCCAGGGTGGTAGCCTGGTAAAACATTGACTGAACAACAGGACACAGAAGGTAATAGTAAATGGAGTTCACAGTGAAGAAAGGGGTTACTAATGGGGTACCACAGGGTTCAGTACTGGGTCTGGTCCTTTTTAATGTCTTTATAAGTGACATTGCAGAGGGACTGGAAGGAAAAGTATGCCTCTTTGCAGATGACACAAAGATCTGCAACAGGGTTGATACAAAAGGGGGCTGGGAAGAATGAGAAGGGACTTGGCAAGGTTGGAGGAATGGCCAGAAGTATGGTAGCTTAGATTCAGTGCAAAGAAGTGCAAAGTAATCCACCTGGGAAACAAAAACCCAGGGGAAGAGTACACAATGGGGGAAGGGGGTTAGTAACAACAACAAAAATGGAAAGGGACCTGGGGGTAGTCGTATCAGATGACCTAAAGGTTAGCAAGCAATGTGGGAAAGCAGTAGGGATGGCTGGGGGTATACTGGGATGTACAGGGAGAGGCATCACCAGTAGAAAACAGGAAGTTGTTCCTCTGTACAGACAGTTGGTGAGGCCCTATCTGGATTACTGCATGCAAGGACATAGACAGGATGGAGGCAGTCCAGAGGAGGGCAACTAAAATGGTGCAGGGTCTGCAACAGAAGCCATATGAAGAGAGACTAAAGGAGCTTAATATGTATACCCTTGAGAAATGGAGGGAGAGGGGGGACATGATAGAAATTTTCAAGTACCTCAAGGGAATCAACAAAGTCCGAGAGGACAGTATCTTCCAGAAAAAGAGATGTGCAAAAACAAGGAAACATAATTTGAAGATGGGGGGGGTGGCTCAGGGGCAATGTAAGGAAGTATTTTTTTCACAGAGAGGGTGGTGGATGCATGGAATGGCCTTCCTGAGGAGGTAGTGGGGTCAAAAACAGTGGGGGAATTCAAAATTGCACGGGAAAGACATAAGGCAATTCTTGTGGGGGGTAGGAAGAAATAGGCTGTTGGTTAACTAGGATCTGTAGCTTATCCAATAGGTAGGGAAATGGGCAGACTAGGCGGGCCAAGCCGTCCTTATCTGCCATCAAAGTCTATGTTTGTATGTGACTTTAGGAGAGCTGAATTTGTCAAAATGAGAGAGTGCCTCAGAAAAGCACTAGCAAAAAGACAATAAGGAGGGGTAGAGGAACAATGGGGAAACATCAAAACTGTCATCACGGAGGCAACAAGTCTTTGTGTGAAGCAAATAAATCAAAACAAAAGAAAAAAACATTATGGTTCTCAAAAGAGGTGGTGGAGCAGGTTAGGGAGAAAAAGATAACATTCAGGAAGTATAAGGAAACATAGAAAGAGCAGGACAGAGAATTGTACCAGTTAAAGCAAAAGGAAGCGGGGAAGGCAGTCAGAATAGCAAAGGCCCAAACTGAGGAAAAGATAGTCAACTCAGTTAAGAAGGGGGACAAAACTTTCTATAGGTACATTAGGGAGTGAAGAAAGACCAAGGGAGGGATAGTGAGGCTTAATGTAGGGGAGGGGAGGTGGGCAGAGAGGGAAAGTGAAAAAGCAGGGATACTGAACGAATACTTCTGCTTAGTATTCACAAAAGAAGAGAAGGGGGAGATACATGGTCCAATCAATAGAAGCACTCTGGATAGGGGGGTTGATACTAGTCCTTTCACAGAAGAAAAGGTTCTGAAAGAACTCCTAAAACTGAAGGTGGACAAAGCAATGGGGCCTGACAGGATTCTCCCCAGAGTTCTAAAAGAACTAAGTGGAGAACTAGTGACACCACTGACTTCTCTTTTTAACAAATCATGGGAGGATGGTGTGGTACCTAAGGACTCGAGGAAGGCAAATGTGATTCCCCTTCACAAAAGTGGGAGCAAAGCAGAGGCAGGAAACTACAGACCTGGTAGCATGACCTCAGTGGTAGGGAAAATGATGGAATCACTTCCGAAGGAAAGAATTGTTGAGTACCTAGAGGCCAGCCGGGCACAGGACCCAAGGCAGCATGGATTCACAGCGGGAACATCATGTCAGACGAATCTAATTGATTTCTTTGATTGGGTGACCAAAGTAGTAGACCAGGGAGGGGATGTGGATGTGACCTACCTAGACTTCAACAAGGCATTTGACACAGTCCCACACAAAAGATTAATAAACAAATTAGCCAGCTTGGGAGTGGGTCCCAGGGTGATAGCCTGGGTAAAAAAATGGTTGGACAACAGAACACAGAGGGCAATAGTAAACAGAGTCCACTCTGAAGAAAGGGGGATTACTAGTGGAGTACCGCAGGGTTCAGTACTCGGTCTGGTCCTTTTTAATGTCTTTATAAGTGACATTGCAGAGGGACTTGAAGGAAAAGTATGCCTCTTTGCATATGACACAAAGATCTGCAACAGGGTTAACACACGGGGGTAGAAAGGATGAGAAGGGACTTGGCAAGGTTGGAGGAATTGTCAAAAGAATGGCAGCTTAGATTCAGTGCAAAGAAGTGCGAAGTAATCCACCTGGGAAACAAAAACCCAGGGGAAGAGTACACAATGGGTGTGGGGGAGGTATTAACAACAACAAAAATGAAAAGGGACCTGGGGGTAGTCATATCAGATGACCTAAAGGTAAGCAAGCAATGTGAGAAGGCAGTAAGGATGGCTGGGGGATACTGGGATGTATAGGGAGAGGCATCACCAGTAGAAAACAGGAAGTTGTTGTCCCCTGTACAGACAGTTGGTGAGACCCCATCTGAGTACTGCATGCAGTTCTGGAGACCCCATCTCCACAAGGACATAGACAGGATGGAGGCAGTCCAGAGGAGGGCAACTAAAATGGTGCAGGGTCTGCAAAAAAAGCCATATGAAGAGAGACTAAAGGAGCTTAGTATGTATACCCTTGAGGAAAGGAGGGAGAAGGGGGCATAATAGAAACTTTTAAGTACCTCAAAGGAATCAGCAAAGTCCAAGAGGGCAGCATATTTCAGAAAAAGGGATGTGCTAGAACAAGGGACAACATTTGAAGATAGAGGGGGAACAGCTCAGGGGCAATGTAAGAAAGTATTTTTTCACTGAGAGGGTGGTGGATGCATGGAATGGCCTTCCTGAGGAGGTCGTGGGGTCAAAAACCGTGGGGGAATTCAAGAATGCATGGGACAGACATAAGGCAATGGGGGAATTCAAGAATGCATGGGACAGACATAAGGCAATTCTGGTGGGTGGTAGGAAGAAGTAGGCTGTTGGTTAACTAGGATCTGTAGCTTATCCAATAGGTAGGGAAATGAGCCAACTAGGAGGGCCAAGCAGTCCTTATCTGCCATCAAAGTCTATGGGCAGGATTTTCAAACCTGCCCAGATGCTGCAAGCCCCTTGGTGCACCGAACGTAGGGTGCATGGAGCTTGTGGCAGTCTCCGGTTGGCAGTCGGAATTTCCTTTCCTTTGCACCGACCACAGGTCCTTAGACCACATATCTGTGGCCTAGCCTGTGCCACATCCCGGAGCCAAATACACAGGGCTTGCTCCGAACATTTGGCGCAAGCCACCGTAAAGCAGGGAAACTGTCGCAACTGCACCTGGTATTGGGAAATCCGGTGCAGTTGCGGCAAAGGGTTGTGCGATTGCCGATTTCAGAGTCCCCTGGCACAGAGCTTATCGCATGCCCTGCACAGTCATTTGAAAATCCTACCCTATGTTTCTATGTTTCTAAGCTAGTGCAGACAAAGACTGATAATTAGCAACCTATTTATTTGTTTTAGGGTCGAAAACCTTCAAAATTGTATTCTAGGCCCAAACAATCAAAGGAAAGGTTGTGGACATTTGCTTGTGTTAACCAGTGCTTATAAGGTTTAAAATCTGGTGGATGTCTTCTTCTTAGGCCTTCTGTTGCTGCCAGCTTGACAGGAATCAAAAGAAAAATGTGTAGTAGGGGGTGTAATTGTGAACAAATGAACAGCTATTTGAAAAAGGAAGTCCAATTTAGACAAAATGAATTTATAAAGGAATGGTTGGAAACAGATGGAGCATCCAAGGGAGTGCTCTCCTCCTCCTCCGGGGGGGGGGGGGAGTGTCCGGCATGTGTCACAGCTACTGGCACTGATCTAGCAGGGAGGCATGTCAGACACTGACAGCTCTGCATTGTTGCATCATTGCATGCCACACCTTTCATCAGGGTTACTTTAAACAAAAATAGTGGCCACCATGTATGATTCCCTGCTCCCCTGGCCCTGATTGCCAGCCATGGCTCACAACCAGTGTCCTAGTAACAGCGTCCATCTGTCTTGCCCAGCTCCATGCCTGTCCTGGGGGGTAAGCCAGGGAGGCAATGCCAGTGGGTGACCCTCGCCAGTAACCTTGTACTGGTATCTCAAGGGTCCATGTCAGTGCGGTGGCCCCATCCTGATCGGTATGCCAGTAGGATCAATGGTGGAGGTAAGTCCTGGGGGTGAGGTGGGGGACCAGGATGAGTGGAGGTGAGTCTTCCAGCGGTTCACCCTTTAAAGCATAAATAAAAAAAAGGAAATGGAGTGTTCTGATAGGCTGACAGCATTCTAAGAGGGTTACATTAATTACTTAAATCTTCATGTACAATAATATTAATACTGTAATAATAATAATAGTATTATTAATAATAGTAGTGCAGTGGTTTAAGGCTCTGAGCTGCAAATCTGGAGATCTGGGTTTGAATCCCACAGCCCCCACTTGCATACTGTGTGACCCTGAGCAAGTTGTTTAACTTCCCTGTGCTCCCAATAAACAAGCTTTCAGCTTAGTGTGTCTCTCCTGGTTAAACAATTGGGAAAAAAATATAGTTAGACTTTTCCCTTTTAAAACAATAATTAAAAAAATAAGAACATTTTAGTTAATAAACAGCATTAAGGTACTCCAGGAGTTGGGTTACCTTTGTTAATCTAATCCTAAGGTCATAAAGTACTCACCTACATTTCCTATATCATGCCCCCCCACCCCTGGTTAGATTAGTGGATGGTAACGTTAACACCTGGTCATACTTTAGTTATGTTTGTTTAATTTGGAACTGAGAACCAAAACTGGGAACTGCTGAAAACCACTGTTCTCCCTGTTCTAGGAAACACAATGGAGCTAGTAGAACACAATAAACTTGTAGCAAACCAAGCTAAAGTAATGCAAACATTTTATAAGTACAGTAGGAGACAAAACTACAAACACGTAGCCTCCAGGACTGAAACGTGATTCCAGAGCGACTGATCTCTTCAGCAGAAAACTAAATCTGCCGTTAGAATGCCAAGGGAAGGGCAACCACACAGCAGTGTTTAAATTTTAACATTCAGAAGTTCTATCTCTGGGACAGCACCTTAGGACTGAGATGCTGCAGTTTGTATGACATCAAAAATACATTGTCATTGCTTGAAACAGACGAGAGGGAGAAAACAAGGAAAGACCACCTAACACAGAAACACAGAATGACAGCAGATAAGGACCACTTAGCCCATCCAGTCTGCCCATTTCTCCCTGCCTACAATATTACTTCAGACTACAGCTCTTTCTACCTCCCCTATCCTGAGAATGAAAGAAGACAGGGCAGGGGGAGACTAGGCTCAGAACTTCATAGACAAGGTACACTGAACATGCTTCCTTATCAGTCAGGGCAGAGTGAGAATAGGCTCAAGACTTTAGAGGTATGATGCATCAGTGCTCCCCTTTATCAGTCAGAATAGAGGGAGACTAGTGTTGGGACTTTAGAGGTGTGGTACATCAGTGCTGCCCCTTATCAGTCAGGACAGGGAGAGACTAGTGTCGGGACTTTAGAGGCATCAGTGCTGCCCCTTATCAGTCAGGACAGGGAGAGACTAGTGTTGGGACTTTAGAGGCATGGTACATCAGTGCTGCCCCTTATCAGTCAGGACAGGGAGAGACTAGTGTCGGGACTTTAGAGGCATGGTACATCAATGCTGCCCCTTATCAGTCAGGACAGGAAGAGACTAGTTTCGGGACTTTAGAGGCATCAGTGCTACCCCTTATCAGTTAGGATAGGGAGAGACTAGTGTCGGGACTTTAGAGGCATGGTACATCAGTGCTGCCCCTTATCAGTCAGGACAGGGAGAGACTAGTGTCGGGACTTTAGAGGCATGGTACATCAGTGCTGCCCCTTATCAATCAGGAGAGAGGGAGACTAGTGTCGGGACTTTAGAGGTGTGGTACATCAGTGCTGCCCCTTATCAGTCAGGACAGGGAGAGACTAGTGTCGGGACTTTAGAGGCATGTACATCAGTGCTGCCCCATATCAGTCAGGACAGGGACAGACTAGTGTCGGGACTTTAGAGGCATGGTACATCAGTGCTGCCCCTTATCAGTCAGGAGAGGCTACATAAAACACTACAGCTATGTAGACATGAGCAGAATGTAAGTGTCAAATTTTGACTGTGGAAGAACATATCTATTTTAGATTTCTTATGCTCTGACAGCAGCAGTATAACATACAGACATTATGAGATTACCTTCTGTGCCAGTGTCTGTATGACTCCTTTGATCTCCCGGTCTAGGCTGGTGGTGGTGGTCTGGAGTCGATTATGGAGTGTGTGCTGGAACTGGTTCACCCCAATGACATGGACCACATGCCGTTCCAAGCCTGTCCAGTCCAGTTGCTCTGGGAGTTTCAGAATCACCAACCGGAGCTGTTCAATGTTGTTGACAACAACACACATCTGTGGGGAAAGTGCAAAGTCATAAGCATAATGAGTTACAATGGCAGAAATCAAAAGGCACAGACACAGTTCCCATTTTGGCAGGTTCCCCATAGATATGCAGAACCTCTGTATTATTTTGATCCAAAAAATGAGAATGCCATCTCACTCCAGCGGTGCAGTGTCAATGTATCACACTGCTACCTGTGTGCATGTGGGATTTATATGTGAGCTATGGGATTTCACTGAGCAGCTGGCTGTTGGCCAAGCACGTCATGAAGCAGAGGCCGCCAGTGCAGCAAGTTTATGCACCACAATATCAGCCAACTCCATGAGCAGGAATGGCATCTGTGTGAAGGCAGCGTGACATCAGAAGACAATGAAAGTGGAATGTTTCCTGACACCTCCATGTTTCATGGTAAATAATCATAAAAACCATTATGAAGATTGTGCCCTGGATTTGATTGCTACTAATAATAACCATGAACTACTTATGGATCTCATTGGTACAAATAATAATAATAACTTTATGAACATTGTTCCCTGGATTTCATCATTAACAATAATAATAATTATTATAATCATGAATAATTTATATTGTGCCCTGGATCTCATAGATACAGTTAATACTAATACACTTTATGAACATTGTTCCCTGGATTTCACTGTCAATAGCAACAATAATAATAATAATAATAACAATGAACTATTTATGCTGTGCACAGTTCTCATAGGTAAAATTAATAATTATAATAATAATAATGATTCAGCTGAGATCAAGCCCAGGACCTGTTATTGCTTCCTGTTGTTTAATTTAAAGTGTTTTATATCACACTCTCCACTTAAGTATAGCCAAGGAGTGTAACATTTTTAGCTTGAGCTGGAATCTGCCTTGGTTTTGTTACTCTCAATAGCCCTCCTAATATTGCAGCTTTGAAAAAAAAAAAATTAAGTCTCTTGTTTTCTACAGTAGTCTGCTGCAATCTCAGCAGTCCTAACTCCACAGAAAGAATAATCACACTGCAATTCGGACTCAACCCCCCTGCCCCTCCCCCTACCTGCATCTGAGCAATCTCACCATTTCAACTCCGTTCCTCTGTTTCTTCAACAGCATTCAAGGCTACCCGTTGTGGGTGCAGGTCATGAGGGTGCGACACCCTCCCCCGAGCTAAAGGACCCCGCGGCATTTCGCCAGGTAGACGTGGGCTTCTGAAACAGCCTTCCTAGTGTGCAGCACCACTGAAACACAGACCTGAAGTTTTCTCCAAACTCGGGAGTAGGAGCCCTGCTGACACTATGCGTCAGCTGCCCCACCGCCCCCACCACCACCCTTAGTCAACTTGGTGTTTTATAGTGGAATCCAGGTGACTTGAAAAAAACAATCAGGCAACTTTACCATTTGCAGGCTATCAGCACCTGCCACTAGTGGCTGCTATTTTCTGCCAAAATCACTGTCTCACACAGCCTGGTGTGTGAAAGCATAGAATACCCATAATCACCTCTTATATCTACTAGTCTTATATCTCTTCTTCCCCTCTCAGGAATCTATAAGTCCATTGCCACTCTGTAATCATAGCACATACAACTATATGCCCTGCACTACATTATCAACCCACATATTGCTAAGCAACATTACTATTTTTCTCTCTCTCTCTCGCTCGCTCTCTCATACAGAATGACGACATTGCTTATTCTCCTCTCCATAACTCTTCCCCTCAGTTTACCACCCCCTTTCCCTGCTAAATCCCACACTACCCCTTCTGCCCCACAAACACCCCCCTCTGCTTGCCCCCTGTGATTACTCCTCCTTCAGTAACCATGTGCTACCCACCCTACATCATACTTGCTCCTAGCCATCTGCTCCCAGCAGCAGCGGTTCCCCTCTTTCTTTATAGCCAAGAAATATTGCGTTTCGTCTGCTCTCATTTTGTCAACAAGCTACCTCAACATGCAGGCCCGACATTGCATAATCATAAGCTGACCCTCAAAAGAGCCCTATCCAGGATCTCCATTATCCTACTGCTACTTATGGGTAATATCCACCCCAATCCGGGCCCCACTACCCCCACTCCTTGCCTGTCAATTCAATTCAAAGGTCTATGACTTGCCACCATTAATATATGTAGCCTCCAAAAGAATCTCGCCTCACTTCAAGCATGGGTCTGTCTCCACAATCCTGATGCACTAGCTGTATCTGAGACATGGCCATCTCTAAACACCCTAGACTCGGCTGTTTACATACTGGGCTATACATTCTTCAGATCGGACAGACTGGAGAGGTGGGGTGGTGGGTGCACGCTGTACCTTTGGAATTACCCACAAGGTATTAAAATTACTATATTGAACCCCATGGCAGGTGCCCAGTCCCTCGCCCTTAAGATGTGAGAAGCTGACTGCAGTGGCAGTCGGTCTGGCTGTATCTGAACATAATATATCATTGTTGCTCTATGTATATGTGCCTATGTGTTTTTGAATTTGCCTGACTAATTATAAGTCCTGTAAAATGTCTCAGGTGTCTTTTTAGTTTACTTGAGCCCTGCAGGCTGCAGGAAGAGAGGTTTTCTGTAGTTTTCACTATGGACCTGCAATTACCATTTGGGCTGATATTTTAAACCTATTTTGTGAATGTACATCTTTAACTACTGTCACGCATGAGTGGCAGTAGTATAAACTTTAACACGCAGCTGTAAAGTTTCAAATTTTGGCAGACACCCGTGACTCTGGGAACACTTCCAGGTTGCACATATACTTAAAAGCACTACCCTGCTACAAGCAGGGTGAGTGCGAGCAGGGCACGCACTCACATGCTGAGATGCTTATCATGCATGTTACGCATGTTAGGAGTGTCAAGAGTGCATATAGGAAACGAAGGTACAGACAAGTATCAAGTTTACTACAGAGTGTATGTTGGATGTAATGGATAAGTGTAGGCCTGTAAGTCAGGTTTCCCTTACTCCATTGTAGCCTTGACACTGCCCTGTGGTAAAATGCTTGACATACTTTACAGTCAATGACTATCTATAAAAGTTACCTGCATTTTTGTAAATTACATTATTTCTGTGAGCTTGTATTCGTTAGTTAGCATTAGGTAGAGGGATACAGTTACCTTTATCGTCCAGACGAAGTAAATACACATTCAGTTTCAGATATTATTTGTATTATATAGCACAAATTACAATTTTGGGGATTCCGTGCATAAAACACAAGCTAGGGCATTTCTTTAGCACTAAAAAACACTCCCTTTAGATGTGAAGCGTTCATTGACACCCCACACTACTTCCAGGTTAATGGACTAGCTTCTAGCTGCTCTGTTATAGTTTTAGGATGAGTGTGTGTAGAGCAAGAGTGTAGATACATGCACAGTGACACGCACATTGGCGCGAATTGTGCGATTTTGTGTATGAAAGGAGTGCGTACCATAACAAAAGGGACAACAAGTTAACACTCAGGATTATGCTTTCTTGTAAGAGTATAAACTTAAAAATCCTACACCAAACACAACCGGGTGAGATAAATGGATCAAACAATATTATTTAATGACAAAGTAGGGACACTTTGTGTCGAGTGTGAAATGTATCTGTTTTCAGACATACCTGCATTTGATTTACCCTTTACATGTTTAAAGTGTAAACAGAACAAAGATATGGCTATAGAAATTTCACTATTCAGTACTAGACTTAAAGCTTTGGAAATCAGTCAACAAGATTTAATGAATAAAATGGTAAATGAAGAAAATGGTCAAAACAATACCCATGACAAATAAGGGCTATTTTTTCATCGGAGGAAAACTCCACTGTATCAGAGAATATAGTTCCCCTTTGCCAAACAATCAGGTAGCTGTATCCCCAGGCCTATGCCCAAATCAGACAATTTCTAGGAAAAGAATAAGGGAAAATGGAATGCAAAAAAGTCCTGATAACGACTGGTATGACATTCAAATTAAAAGACCAGTCAAAAAAAAAGAAAGGTAGAAAAGCGGAAGCTTTTACATTACCACTTTTTAATAGCATTGACCCCCTTTCCTTAGTAACTGAAACAGAAAATACATCACTGCCTGGATTGACTCCCGCATCCTTTACAAACCCTAGAATTAATACTACTATTACACTGGGACCCCTGCCCGTAGCTCAACCTTTGTTAAAATCCAACCCTTTTATATTGATCCCACCATCCACATTGTATCCAGAAACAGACACCATAACTACTGTGGGAAACTCCTTCTTACCTCAATCTTTGATGGAATCAATTCAAGGACACCCTATAGGAAATTTGATCAATGAAACCGTAGAAATAAATAATTTAATCAATGGTCAGAACAACATCTCCAGTAACCAAATAAATGATACGAAGAACATAAATGACATACCAGAACAAATATTTATACTGGGTGATTCCATCACCAAGTTCACAGATAGATACACAACTAGAGGTAATAAAGAGAATGCAACCAGCTGTAGTTATAGCGGGGCAACAATAAAAGATATCACAAAATTAATCCCAGGAATTTTACAAACTGTATTAGGACCTAAAACTGTGGTATTACATGCTGGAACAAATAATTTTGGGAAACAAAAAATAGAAGAAATCATTGAGGATATGGAAATTGCTATTAGGCGTATACAAGATCTAAATGCAACCCCAGTGATATCAGAAGTACTACCAGTAACTAGGGCAAGTTATCATAGGACACAGAATATCAAACATTTTAATAACTGGCTCCATAGATGGAGTCTCATAAATAAGATGCATTGCATAAGATCATGGGAAAAATTTTAAAACAGAAATGAACTTTATGGGCATGACGGGTTGCACTTAAATAGACAAGGATCATGATTATTAGGGTGTTCAATTTATAGTGCAATTAACCACACAAAAAACTATTGAACAAGGGGCAAAGGGAATTACTACCCACAATGCAAAAAATGATACACAGAATATAACCACTGATAACAACATTAAAACAAAAATAAAACGAAATAGTAAAGTAGGATTACATTTTTTATTAAATACTAGGAGCTTACACGGTACTAAAATGGACAAATTTCAAATAATATTAAATAAAGAAAAAGTAGATGTAGTGGCAATAATTGAAACTTGGTGGAATGATAGCTCAAATTGGATCAAAAATATACCAGGTTATATAACTTATCACAAAAATAGAAAAGATAAAAAAGGAGGTGGAGTGGCATTATTTACAACAGACTGAATTAAATCCAAACAGATTACTGAATTAGTAGATAATAATTTATGTGAAACTATTTGGGCTGAAATATTAGGAGACAGACAACTGAAGCTCTTCATTGGTCTTTGCTATAGACCGCCAGATAAACAAATTTGGTGACAAATCAAGAAATCACGAATAGTATAAATGATAAAATAAACTACAAAGAAACAATACTAATGGGAGACTTTAATTTCCCAGGGATAGAGTGGAAGGATAACACAGGTAGTAATAATCAAGAAAATCTATTCCTGGATTTATGTCTAACAAATGACTTACAGCAGTTGATTCATATACCAACTCGGAATAATAACATTCTTGACTTAGTATTGACGGACATTCCAGATAAAATCAATAATATTTAGTTAAACCCCCTTTACATAATAGTGACCATATGACTATAGCTTTTAAATGCACTCTACAAACTAAACCAGAGACAGGAAAAACAATCTTTAAAAACTATAATAGAGCTAATTTTGATGAAATAAAACAAGATTTGTTAAACTGGAATTGGGATAACAAGATAACATCATGTAATGACTTATGGTTAAAACTTAAGAATAAAATTCTGGAACTAGAAAATAAATACGTTCCCACGAGGTCTGTTTACAACAAAAAGGGAAAGATTCCACTTTGGGTTACACCAACTGTAATTAAACTAATTAAAACAAAAAAAAAAGAAATGTTAAAGCTATGAAAAGAGAAGGTAGTGATTACAATAGATGGAAATATAAAATGTCTTTAAAGAAATGTAAAATCAAAATCAAAACTGAAAAGATTAGGTTCGAAAATAGACTAGCTCATATTAAAGAGGGTGGAAAAAGTTTGTTCTCCTATATTAACAAAAATTACCAACATCAAGAATTATTGGGCCTTTAATTATTAATAAGGAATTTGCATCGCATGATACAACTGAGGAATTTAATAAATATTTTTGCTCAGTTTTCTATGTAAAATCTATTTGTGACATTAAACAAAGCAATTAAATAATAATGGAGGATGTTATGGAAATATCAAAAGAAAAGATCATGGGTAAATTAAATACAATAAATATCAACAAATCACTAGGGCCAGATAAATTGAATCCGAGGTTATTAAAAGAAATCAAGGAGTGACTAGTTGAACCTTTATATAAACTCTTTATCACTACTTTCACATAACGTACCAAATGACTGGAAAACAGCAGCTGTGACACCTATTTTTAAAAAGGGCAGCCATTCTGACATAACAAATTACAGACCCATTAGCCTGACTAGTATAGTTGGCAAAATTTTCGAATCATTACTTAAAACTAGACTTGAAAAAGTCTTAATTGCAAAAGGTCTGGTTGATAAAACACAACATAGATTTAGAGGAAACAGATCTTGTTTATCTGGAAACATGGTCTTCTATGAATATGTCAGCAAAAAAACTGGAAACAAATACACCTATATATGTAGTATATCTTGATTTCTGTAAAGCTTTCGATAAGGTTCCACATGGACAATTAATCTCTAAAATGAGATCATTGGGTATTAACAACCAAATTACAAACTGGGTGGAAGAGTGGCTAAATGGTCGTACCCAATCTGTATGTATCAGAGGACACATATCTGGAACTCTTACTGTGAGTAGTGGAGTGCCTCAGGGATCTGTCTTGGGACCGATTTCGTTTGACATATTTATATCAGACATGACTAAGGATACAAATAGTTTCGTTATAAAATTTGTTGATCATACCAAATTAGCAGTATCAGTTGAAACTTGATATGACTGCCTTAAGCTGGAGAATGATTTAAAATACCTTGAATCCTGGGCAGATAAAAATCAAATGTCCTTCAATGTTGACAAATGTGTTATGCATTTTGGACATAATAACCAGCAATATTAATATAAACTAAATGGCCAAGTCCTAAAACCTATAACTCAACAGAAAGATTTAGGTGTATTAATTGATCCTGACCTATCTTTTCAGAACCACTTCAATAATATCATAAACAAAACAAATGGACTAATAGGCTGTATTAAGAGGGGCTTTACCTCATGAGATAGGGAATGTATTCTGCCATTATATAGGACTTACGTGAGGCCACACCTAGATTATTGTTCTCCCTTATGGAGCCCATATCTCAGAAGAGATGTGAACAGACTGGAGGGTGTGCAGTGGAGAATAACTAAATTGGTCTCAAACATGTCCAGCAAAAGTTATGGGAATAGACTGGAGGATTTGGGGATGTATTCTCTGGAGCTGAGAAGAAAAAGAGGGGACATATTATTTATGCATAAAATTTATAAGGAGCCATAATTATCAGCTGTCATTAACATATCCAAGAACTAATAAAAGGAGATTCTTGTTTACTCAAAGAATTATCCCCCTGTGGAATTTACTTCCAAGTTCATTATTAGAAAATACAGACCATGTTAAATTTAAGCAGGGTCTTGACAATTTATTGTTTGGACAAACTTGTTGATGTACCAGCTTGGCTAGAGACATGCTTATATGGGCCTTTGGCCTTCTTTATGTCTATGCTTTCCTAGTATAATTCCTAGTATGTAATAGCAGTTGGCAAATCAGGTAAATCTCTATACCTAATGTCAGTCTACATACCCCCTTGCAACCAAAAGGAGGCTTTCTCCTCCATCCTTAATATCATCGCCCAACTACCAAAAAACTCGGAAATCATTGCCCTAGGAGACTTCAACACTAACTGGCTTGCCCCTCAGACATCCTCCCTCAGGGATGCAGCCACAGCCCTAAATCTCACTAATGGTCTTAAGTCCTACTAGATTATACCAGCGCAGGGGCACTAGTGCCCTCATTGATCTTATCCTCACAAATCACCCCGAGCGTTTGCAGGATGTCCAGATCCTCCCAGACTCACTCAGTGATCACTCCCATTACTTGTCGCTGGTCAAATAGCAGAAAGCCCCCCCCCGAGGATCTCCATGTATCACCAGCTAAAAAAAGGGTCCCTGGCATATCTCTGAAACCACCTTCTCAACCTCTTCACTAGATCACCAGTCATCCATGGATGCCGCCTTGTCCTTCTTTGTTAGCTCCTTCCAAGCTACCTATGACATCTTTGCCCCCTTTGTTAAGCGAATAGAAAAAATGAAATCCTCCCCTTGGATAAATTGGCCCTTGCTTGATTTAATGAAGGCCCATGATAACCTATGGCTCCGTGCCCTTGAGTCTGGTCGCCCTTCAGATCAACAATTGTACCGTGCTACCCGTAACTCATGCACTTCGGCTATCTGCAAGGCAAAGGCAGCTTTTTATCAGTCCAGCCTTACTGCCACCTGGGGAGATGGGAAGAAGTTCTGTGCAAATATGGAGGAACTAAGTGGCAAGTCTCCTTCCCCTCCCCCATCCATGAGTGTCATTGATGGTGTTTCCACCCTAGACCCTAGTAAGATAGCAAATGCCTTAAACGCGTCTTTCTCTGACCTCATCTCTATCCTCCCTCCTGACTTCTTTACTGCATATACTGGACAGTTTCTGCTACCCTCAGTGCTCCACCCTTTTACTTTAAAATTATCTCCCCTAATGTCGCTCGCCCATATCTCGCCAAGTTCCTTGGAAAGACAAGGCAGAGAGGTGACTCTTGATGATAAACTACTCTCCTTAACCCTTGATGCAGTCCTAACACCCCTAACAAAAATACTAAAAATGTCCCTATGCCTTGGGCAGTTCCCTACCCTATGGAAAAGGGCAGCCATCACTCCAGTTCATAAAAATGGTGATCGTACCGTTAGTAGTAATTATAGGCCCATCTCTATACTTCCTCCCCTCTCAAAAGCGCTGGAGAAAATAGCTGCAGATCAACTTACTATCTAGACTCGCACCATCTACTGTACCAGCAGCAGCATGATTTCAGAAAAGGGCACAACACAACTACTGCCCTGCTTGAGTTTACCTCCTTTATCCATGAAGCCCTTGACCAGGGAGCCCTGGCTGGATCTGTCTACATTGACCTTTCCAAGGCTTTTGATACTGTAAATCACAGTATGCTGATAAAGTCCCTCCTCTCTGTTAGTGTGTCCCAAGAGACTACTGACTGGTTCTCAAACTATCTCCATGGCCGTACCCAACAAGTTAAAATAAACAGCACCCTTTCTACTAGCCTTCCAGTCTGACCTGGTATCCCACAAGGTTCCATCCATGGCCCGCTCCTTTTCTCCCTATACTTAAACTCCCTCCCTTTGGCCTCCACTGAATGCCTGCTCCTGTATGCAGATGACGCTGTGATCTTTAGCTGGCACCCTGACCCTACCCAGCTCCAACAAACCTTGCAGAGCTCCTTCACAGAGATAGAAACATGGTTCACCTCACACAAACTTGTCCTCAACTATTGAAAAACAAAGGTCATGCTATTTGCCCACCCTCAACATAAGCACAATGCGACCAAACTATCTATACTAAACTCTCAGGGTACCATGCTGGAAGCAGTTACCAGTTTTAAATGCCTAGGGGTCACCCTTGACTCAGACCTTACTTTCCATGAGCATATAACATCGACCTGCTCTGCTATAAACATTAGAATTGGTCTCCTGTATAAATATAGGCCCTATCTCCCTCCTGATGTCCTCCGCGTAGCCATCTCTAGCTCCATCCATTCCCTGGTCAACTACGGCATAGTCATATATGGCGCCGCCTCCAACACTGCCCTGTCCAGCATTAAGCGCTCCCTTAACAAAGCATGCCAGCTAGCCACAGGCTGTGATCGCCTTACACATACCTGTGAATTCTACAAACAGTCATCATGGCTAAACTTTCAGGGGCGCCTACTTTATCAGACCTGCTTATTCGCCAAAAAAAATACAACTAGGGTTAGCCCCCCCGGCTGTCTCTCATTCCTACAAACATGCTCCCCGATGCAGGCCACAAGACGCTCAAACACTTCCACCTTTCACATCCCTTTTGCAAGGACCACCACCAGCCAAAGGTCTTTTTGCTACAGGGCGCCACTCTGGATGAACTCCCTCCCTGACACTGCCCTCTCTGTTCCCAGATTGTGGCCTTTTAAAGTTGTGCTACATACCCATATTATATCCAACTGCTACTGTGATTGCACATAAACTCCTGTACATGGGCTAAGTATCTATTGCTAATTTTAACTCTGATTCTAATTTATATGACTCATTATTTATGCACCTTGGTGTAGTTTCTATGTATTATCCTCATTCTGCCTCTGTTCTTTATCTCTGTACCTTATTTTTACTCTGTATTTGTCCTCATTCAATGTATGACGTGGAGCCTTTGTAAATGAGTGCCTGACTCAAAGGGTTGTAATTCCTAAACTTTATATAAATAAAAAAATAAATAAATAATAATAATACACTTTATGAACATTGTTCCCTAGATTTCATTGTTAATAATACTAACAATAATGATAATGAACTATTTATATTGTGCCCTGAGTCTCGTAGTTATAATTATTAATAATAATAATAATCATAATTATAATAATACACTTTATGAACATTGTTCCCTGGATTTCATTTAATAACAATAATAATAATTAACTATTTATACTGCACCCTGGGTCTTTCAGGTACAATTAAACAATAACAATAATACACTTTATGAACACTGTTCCCTACAATTCATTGTTAATAATAATTATAACAAAAAATAGTTCATTATTATTATTATTATTATTAATACTACTACTACTAATAATAATAAATAGTACACTATTTATATTGTGCCCCGAGTCTCATAGGTACAAATAATAATAATAATAATGATACACTTTTTGAATACATAGAAACATAGAAGTTGATGGCAGATAAGGACCGCAAGGCCCATCCAGTCTTCCCATTTTTTTTTTCCTACCTTAAAATGTGCCATCAACCTTTTCTCTGTCAATGGCCTATCTATTCATACTCATCTGTATTGCTCCCTTATGCCTATCCCATGCCTGCTTAAAGCCCTGCATGGTATTCATATCTACCACTTCCTGAGATAGGCCGGTCCATGCATCCACCACCCTTTCTGTGAAAAAGAACTTCCTCACATTACCCCTTAATTGGACTCCCTCTAATCTCATGCTGTGTCCTCTTGTCCTGCTGTTTTTCTTATATTGAAATATGTTAGACTCTTTCACCTAGTTAATACCCCTAAGGTGTTTGAATGTTTCGATCATATCACCTCTAACCCTCCTTTGCTCTAGGGTATACATACTGAGCTCCATTAATTTGTCCTCATATGTTTTCTGATGCAGTCCCTGCACCATTTTGGTTGCCTTTCTCTGGACTGCCTCAATTTGGTTAATGTCCTTGTGAAGGTGTGGCCTCCAGTACTGCATGCAGTACTCCAGATAAGGCCTAACCAGTGTCTTGTAAAGAGGAATTATTACCTCCCTCTTCCGACTTGTGATACCCTACTAATACACCCTAACATCCCCCTAGCCTTACCTACTGCTTTAGTGGTCTGCTTGGATGATTTTAGGTCATCAGTGTTGATGATGATGCCCAAGTCTCTTTCTTCTCTTGTGACTGCCAGCAACTCCCCTCCCAGCTTATAGGTTGCTTCAGGGTTTCTCTTCCCTATGTGCATGATCTTGCACTTCTTTGCATTAAACTCCAGGTGCCGCTCTTTCGACCATTTTGCCAGTTTATCCAGATCTCTTCTCATTCTGCCCACCCCATCTGGATCATTTTCTCTGTTGCAGATCTTTGTGTCATCTGCAAACAGACAAACCTTACCCTCCAGTCCATCTGCAATGTCACTGATGAAGATATTGAAGAGGACTGGCCCCAGGACTGATCCCTGAGGTACCCCACTTGTGACTTGCATCTCTTCTGACTGTATACCGTTTACCACCACTCTCTGTTTTCTGTTCATCAACCAATTTGCCACCCAGTTGACCAACTTCTGACCCGCCATGAGCCTACCCAGCCTATTAATCAATCTTCTACATGGAACAGTATCGAAAGCTTTGCTGAAATCAAGGTAGGTGACATCAGCTGCTCCCCCTTGGTCCACCACTCTGGTTACCCAGTCAAAGAAATCTATGAGATTAGTATGACAGGACCTTCCTTTTGTAAACCCATGCTGTCTTGGATCCTGTGCTCCTATGGATTCCATGTGTTGCACTATCCTTTCCTTAAGGAGTGCCTCCATAATCTTGCCCACTACTGAGGTAAGACTGACTGGTCTGTAATTCCCTGCTTCCTCCCTGCTACCACTCTTGTGGAGCGGGATCACATGAGCCCTTCTCCAGTCTTCTGGGACCTCTCCTGTGCTCAGAGAGTCACTAAACATTTTTGATAATGGCTCTGCTAGTTCCACCCTTAGCTCCCTTTAGTACCCTGGGATGTATGCCATCAGGTCTCATTGCCTTGTCCACCCTGAGCTTATCGAGCTCTTGTAGGACCCTTTCTTTTGTGAAGGGACTAGTGCACACCTCCCTCAACCCTGTGTCCATGGTGCTGAGCTGTGGGCCCTGCCCTACCTTCTCTTCAGTAAGTACTAAGCAGAAGTATCTATTTAGGATAGATGCTTTTATATGGTCCTCCTCCTCCTCCTCCTCACATCCCCCTTTACCGCCTTTGATCTTAGCAATAACCCCCTCTGGACTTTCTCCTTTCACTAATGTATCTATAGAAAGTCTTGTCACCTTCTTTTACTGTTTGTGCTAGTGTTTCCTCGGTATGGGCCTTTGCCTGCCTTACTGCCCTCCCTGCTTCCCTTAGGGAAGTTTGGTATGCCGCCCTATCTTCATCCCACTGCGTTCCCTTATATTTCCTGAAGGCCAGCCTTTTGGCTATGACCTTTTCTGCTACTGTTTTTGAGAACCAAAGCAGTTTCCTCCTTCTTTTGCACTTCCTTTTCTCTCTCTAACACAATGGGATGTTGCTTCAAGCATTGCATCCTTAATGCTTGCCCACTTTGCCTGTACCGCCTCACCTGTATTTCTTTTTGCCAGAGCTAGCTTAACTCTGTTGGCCATCTTATCAAAGTCAGCTCCTATGAAGTTCCATATTTTGCCTTGGAATGAGATGATTTAGTTCTAGTGGCCAAACTGAACCATACCATGTGATGGCCCATTACCTGTTAGTCATTACTAGATCTAGGATAGCCCTGTCTCTTGTGGGTTGTTGTACCAGTTGTTTGAGGCCCTCCACCTGCAGGGAATCCACCATGTGTCTAGTTCTGGCAGATGTTCCTGCTGGTATTGACCAATCTGTATCCGGCATGTTGACATCTCCCATTATCAGAACCTCCCCTTTAGTTGTCATGTTTTGTTTATCTTCTAACAGTAATGTGTCTATGTCTTCCCCCTGATCTGGGGGCCTGTAGACAACCCCAGTTCGTATGGCTGTCCCATTTCCTGTTTCCAGAGTGACCCACAGTTCTTCTGGCTCCTTATGTGTATTCTGAATTTCTGTAGCTTTGATATTTTCATTGACATACAGGGCCACTCCACCCCCCACCCCCTTTTGCACCTTGGTCTCTTCTGAACAGTACATAGCCAGATACTGAAGTCTCCCAAGTGTGGTTACTGGTAAACCACATCTCGTTAATTGCCACTATGTCCAGTTTAGCCTCTCTTATTATTGCCTGCATGTCTGGGATCTCGTTTCCCAGACTGCGAGCATTTGTGTACATGATGTTCCATTGGCCAGATTTCGGTGTGTTAGTTGTTGGGTGAGGTCTGGTTCTTCCCCTGTGCATTGTATGGGGAGCCGGATCTTTTTCTTTACCTGGTGATGTAAATGAACTGCAAACATGCTGAACTCCTGTTTGACCACTAGCTGAGGGGGGGAGGGGTGTTCTTCCCATTCGACATATGAGGTGCGGCACCCCTCTCCCCATTTGCTAGTTTAAATATTCTGCAAAGACGTCAAACTTCTGCCCCAATGCACTGACTCCCTCCTTAGTCAGATGCAGTCCATCAAATTTAAAGGACTTTCTCTCCCAAAACTTTTGCCAGTTCCCTACAAATTTGTGTCCTTTTTCCTGGCACCAGCCCTTGAGCCACATGTTTAGCTCCCCTATCTCCCCATCTCTGACCTTCCGTCCATCTGACCCCCAGACTGGTAGGATCTCAGAGAAGATGCTGGACAAAATGGATTATAGTTTGTCACCCAGCCTGGTCAGGTGTTCCTTGGTCTCCACAACTAACCTGCTGGTGAGATCATTAGTCCCCATGTGTACCAGAATATCAATGTTTTCTCCTGCTTCCTGAACAATTTTAGCAATGTGGTCAGTGTCTCTCCACGCCAATATACTTGGGAGAAATCTGACCATTACCCCTGGCTGGAGATAGGTATCAACTCCCTGAATCATGGAGTCTCCTATGATCAGAAGTTTTTTTGATTTCCTTTTGGCTTTTTTGTTTTGGTTCCTGTTTTGGGTGAGTTTTGTTGTGCTAGCTCCTGTGCTGCAGTGTCCTGCTCTGCAGTGTCCTCTGCCCCTTTGTTTGATTTTGGACATAGAGGCAGATACCTGTTTGTAGTTTTTATATGGTTTGTGGAGGTAATATGTTGGAGAGCACCAAGTGATGGGACACCAGATTTGCCCTCCTAACCACCTGCCAACCTCCTGGGCCAACTACCCTCTGCAGTCGAGGTGCTTCTGTCGGATGTTGGGGAAATGGCGGGTGGTTCTTATAATATATTTCCTCTTGAATATGCAATTTGAGGTGTGCAATCTCTGCCCATGCTGCCTGAAGCTGAGCCCTTAGATCTCCAATGGCCCAGCATGTAGGACAGTGTTCTAAATCCTGTAAAACTGCCCTTCTGAAAAGTGTTCCGCAGTACCTGCAGTTAATTATATCCATTCCAGATAAGTTGCTGGGTTTATAACCTAGTCAGAGTAATTAGAGGGAAGAAAATGAAAGCAAAAGTTTGATTTTGTGTTTTATTTGTTTGTTTATTTTTGTATAACTTGTTATAACAAGTTAAATTACTAGTGCCCCTGTAAATGAGGTCACCATGT